>CM056997.1:62195725-64683225 GCA_029891345.1 Dryococelus australis
TTTTTTTTGAGTATTGGTATTGATAAAGCTAGTAAGAAAGCTTTGCCTACTTTTAATTTTTTCGCTCAAGTTGATCTTTTGTTAAAAATTTATCTATACCCAAATCTCTTAATTGATCAATGGGTATATAGAAAGTTAAGCATTTTATCTTCATTTATAAGTAAAAAATGATTAATTTGACATTTTAATACCCCAACCAAGTTTTTTTTTTTTAAAACATAGTTGATGCAACAGCAGCAGATAATTTTTTCTCCAACTGGAGTATTTTTATGTAACATAATTTCTTAAGCTTCTTTTTGTAAAATTTTATCAGTATGTCTAGATTCTAAATCTTTGCGATTTCTATACACAATATCGTGATATTTCCAAGCTTCATCTAATTTATTTATTCCTGAGTCTCCTCTTTCTAATCTTTCATTTAATTTTGTAAATGGACCACAATAATTATAACCAGACAAATGGATTTCGGGAAAATTTAAATTGTTTAATGCCCAATTTATAATTTAGAATTCTAAAATGAATGTGGAATTACATTTAAAACTCTTATTAGATATGGAATTCCTTTTCTGGTTATTAACTACATCAGAAAATGTATTGTTCAACATACCCATAATGTTTACTTTTTCATTGTAATAATTTTTATTTCCAGCAGTTTCTTCACCATGAATAACTAACAATATATCAATTAATTTTCTAACATCATTCATCCAAATATATTCTTTTGGCAAATTGTTGTATTTTTTTATGTCATCTCCAAATTTAAAATCCTTTGTAAAATCCTCAAAACCATCTGTGCTTGATGCTGATTGAGAGTTATTATAAATTGGACTTATTATATTATTCCATTTCCAACCAATACTTGAACTTGAAATCTTCCTTTTCTTATTAGGAGTATAATTTTGACATACAGCATTGGTTGATAAAATAATTTCTGTATCATTTTCAAGGTCATTAGTATTGTATTGACCCTCAAGATCTGATTGTGGTTTTTTGTTAACAAATTACAAAGTCCTGGTGTTAAATTATATTCTTTATCCTTAACAACTAGTGTATCTTTACTTAGCGTTAGTTCCGTATCTCCAATTTTAAATTTATCTTCAACTCCACGTAAACCATATCTCTCATTAATAACATTTATTCTTTTTTGCAATTTCTATTCTGAGATTTACAGTACTCTGCCCTACTCAGTGGACAATGAGAGCCTCCAATATTCAACAAGTGTTAATAAACTATGAAAGACTTGCTGAATTTTTTGAAACATATTCAGAAGAATATTCTTCTGATGCAGCCTCAAGGTGTGCTGTATACCTTGAAACAATGCAGCACTTCAGGACATTTTTCTTTTTGAACCTCTATTGCCATGTCATGAGTCCTGTTGAAGTAAATGTCAAGATACAGTGTCCACACATTGGTGTTACAGAGGTCGAATCAAAACTATCATACCTTATTTACATTCTGGAAGAAAAACGTGGGGGCTATGAACAGTTCTGGCAGAAATACTTAGAGGAAAAACCCACCCATGTAGAAGAGCCACAGCTGCCCAGAAGAGGACGTATCCCAACGAGGCTTGGGAACCCTTGTGCTACATAACCTCATAAATTCTTCACTCCAAAAGACTATTTCAGACAAGAGTATGTTGGTGTATGTGACACGGTGATATTGTTTGGTAAAGACAGATTCAATTATACTGGACTTCAGAAATTTGTATCAGTAGAGAAAGAATGTGTATCTGCTGTGATTGCTGTGAATAACACCACTCCAAAACTAGAAAAGACACGAGAGTTCTTTCGTGGCGATTTATTTACAGACAGACTACTTTTACACCTAACCATGCTTGGTGATATTGCTAAATGGAAGAAAGTAGCCATAACCTCAATTTGTGATACACAGGAATTTTTAAAGGAAGATAGCACTGTTCGAGGCCTCTTGCCTGAAGTCGACGATGCAAAAACCTTCACACTGTTCCAGTGACAACAGCTACTGCTGAAAGGTCATTCAGCAGTCTTCCCCGCCTGAAGACATACATGCGGTCTACAATGGGGCAAAAGAGACTAAACAACATATCACTACTTAACGCACATCAGGCTGTGCTGGACAACTTGGATTTAAGACCACTTGTAAATGAGTACATCAAAAGCAATATAGTGCATACAACAACATTTACCTTGTTCTGAAGTAATACTGAGAGACTTAAGCTGAGTGAGGCATTCATATTTCCTTTGCTTGTTTAAGTGTATTAAATTTAATAACTTTTCTTATTTAATATTCTAATTCTGTTTTTTTAAAATAAAACTGTGATGTACTATATTAATAGTATGTAATGATTCAACTGTTTCAAATTTCTCTTACATTCTAAAAGAGAATAATCGTTTTAATGCTTCCACCAATTCAGTGCTCAAACTATGCTATGTGTTATAATTATGTGTTTTTTTCTTTAGAAAACAGTTTCACATGCGTCAAATCAATGTCATACGAAAAGAATATACACTTTAGACGTGTACAGATTAGTACTTTGATGTCGCGTGAATTAAAAGTACCAATTCGGAGACTGCAAACATAGAGAAAAATGATACTTTGGACTGCTGTATATCAGTATGAATGTGTGTGTATGTAAAATGACCGGATTATTTTGTTCCACACCCGCAAAAAATATTTCCACAAGCCCCCCCCCCCCCCCACCCAATAAATTTCACAAGTAGGCACCAGTGCACATAAGCAGAGTAGCATTACATTAACAAGATAGATTACACAACCCATTATCAAAAAAACATAAGTGAATGTAATATCTTACGCTCTTATTGCATCCTCTGGGTACAAAATGTTCCTGATAGACATATTTGGTGCAGGTCTGTCAAATCTCGGCTCATATTTTGGTTGGAAGGCTTTATAAAGGTTGTACCACATGGGCTTGTCTTGCTCCTTCAGTGCCCCTGCCCGCAGGAGTCCTGTCACCCTGGAGAAACAACAATATGCAAACTAATCAACATATCAAACAGAAATTATAGAACACCTGTATGCTCACAAACAATGAGCATAGTATACATGCCCATACTCAGATATGTATGTAACTAACTACATTCAGTGTTTTGATAGTACTGATTACACCAATAATGTACTGAAACAGGTTCAATTCCCCCACCTTCACCCCTCCACTTCTAACTCTCAACATCTGTAGAAAATTGGCATACATACATTTGATTTAGGAGGCCCTACCTTAGTAGTGGTCAGTTTTCTCAAAATGTCACTTCATTTTTTTTTTACTTTCCTGTGGAGAAACTTGCTAAATGGAAAAAAATATTTTTATTTACAGTATTTTTATTTATTCGGTGTTTAGAGTGCCCCTGATCAGCAACAAGCGAACGTTGTTCATTCTGGAATTGAGAAGGAATAACTCTTAGGGCCTGTATTAAGGAACCATCCGAGCAGCCAACTGGAGTGATTTAGAAAAACCATGGTAAAATGAAATCAGCATGGTTGGACAGGGTACTGAACCTGGGTCGGAGGGGATATCTAGGAGGAGAAACAGGCTTATCAGCCGTGTGTGTAATACCCGTTCTAAAAGTGTATAGTTTATTCTCAGAATTCGTAAGCATAGCACAGAAAAACCTGAAGAAGCGGCGATATCTCCTGGCAAAAACAGGCAAGTTACACTGCAAAAAAAGGGGGAGTGGACCTACACAACTTTTATAATGTACAGAAAACTATTTAGTTACTATAACAGTTTAGTAAAGGGCATTAAACACTTTATTTTAACCACAAAAATTATTTGGTGAGGTTAATTACACCGAAATACTTAGTGGCTAAAACACAATTATTTTTCAATTGTATTTATACCCATAAAATGTCTACTGATAGTAGAGGTATTATTCTCCCACATTACCGATCTTGTTTTCATTGCTATGGCTAAGCAGTGAAGCCATCTTACATATGTGGATACACGTGAAAAAGGGGATAAGTCAAATATTGGCACAAATGGGCTTTTCAAGGGATATAATAAAGCAAAAAAATAAAATAAAATAAAAAATAAAGCAAAAAAAAAACTCTACCTGATGGTCTAAACGTGGTAAATCTAGCATCTTTCTGTGGTATTCTATGGAGTTGAACTTTTTGAGTTACATTACAAAATGATAGCTCTAGTCCGTGAAAAAGGGGATATATCACATGATTTATCCCTTTTTGATATTGACCCTTAATATAAATCTGTAACCCTGTGCATCTTCTATTTGCTTCAAACCTGACACAAATGTCGTAGAATATGACATTTATGAAAAAAGTGATGAGTACCTATCGTTACGATTTTGTAGCAATAAACTGCTAATGATGTGTGCTGTATAATTTATTATTTATAGACACAGACAAGTTTTTAAGTTATGTCTATAAATATATATCTAACAATCGTACTGTGTAATTACCATTATTGATACAGAAATGTTTGTACATCTGGCAACACTAATCATAACCTTACTGAGGAAATTCTAGTACCGGGAATACTGTTCAACAAAACAATATGATAATGGTAGTAACAAACAGTCATTCTATATAACAAAGACCATTCTATAAAAAAATATAAATAATGATGCATTTAAAGATAAGTTTGTAATTCAATAATAATGAATGTGATTCTCACAATACACCTCTGTATTCTCAAAGCAAATGCTGAATGCAATAAGAATTACGTTCATAATTACAGGACTCTGCGGGGATGTTGGGGTGTCTTCTAAGCTGGATGAACCTACTGTCTCTCCAGGATGTCGGGAACGTATGGAAGCATATGTTAATGATTCTGATGACAGTGATCGTGACCCAGATTTTCAGCCTGGATCGTCGTTAGATTCCACAATCGAGTGTTCATATAATGTTTCTACCCCATGTCCAAAGAAGAAAAAGCATAATAAAAAGAGATGTAACAGTGAGAATAAGACTGGCACCAGAGAATGAACTAAATCAAACTATAAAGTAAATAGAATGTGCAGAAGTGGATCAGCATATTACTGAAATGCTACAAGAGACAGGAAACCAAACCTCCATTTCCGAGCAATGTGAGGACTGTGCAGACACACAAGACAGTACAGCAATGGAAGAAGTGCAGAGTTGTTCAAACAAATGTTTACGCCAGTATAGAGGCAAAAAACGTAAATTTAAATCTATTAGACAAAAAAGGAAGAGAGAAAAATTAAAAGAAATAAGGGCGAAGAATATGTAACGGTCAAAGGAAAAACAATATGCCCAAGAAGAATGAAATGCAACGTATGACAGAGGATCAGCAAAAGACAATTTTTGGATGTTACTGGGGCATAGGTATTTATGACAAGCGTTACCTACACTGCAAGTTTACTACAAATATGTCCAAAGAAGACATCAAGACCAAGAACTAACGATGCAGACAAATCTCATTATCGACAAATTACAATAAAGTACCATTTAATAATAGATGGCACTAATGTTTCAGTGTGCAAATGATGTTTCGTTAAAATAATAGGAGAAACAAACAAGTTTGTGGAGATGGTGGTAAATAAGAAACGTGCAGACCAACCCGGATTACCTGCAGAAGATGGTCGTGGAAAGCAAAGTCCCCGAAATAAAATAACAGAAGAAGTGAAACAAGTGGTTACCAGTCATCTGCTTTCCATACCAAGTTATGAGAGCCATTATACATGACTGGATTCTAGCAAGAAATATCTGCCACTACACTGGACCTTGGCTGCACTTTATGAAGACTTACAAGAAAAATAATCCAGACAACCCAGTTAACAGAAAGTATTATGAAACACAGTTCCATAATTTGAATTTGTCCAAAAAGAGACCAAATAAAGATACTTGTCAGACGGGTGACCGACTGAACACATTAATACAATTTTCAGACGACGAAACCACCCTAAAGCAAGAACTCGAAGAACATTACAGAGAAGCTGACGCAGCTTACAATGCCAAGCGTCGGTTGTGGACCTTTAATTTCACTGTCCATGATTGTGATGAACGTCAGACTCACTGTTTCGTATGGGATGAATCGGCTGGAAGGGGTGTCAACAGTCAGTTCTTGTCTCTGAGTTCGGAGCCATGCATTATTCACATAACCATGTACTCTGATACATGTAGGGGCCAGAACAAGAACAGTCATATGTCTGCAAAGTGTTTGGTAACTCCACAACTTTAAAGACCATTGACCACAAATTTCTCACCCCAGGACATACTCACATGGAAAGTGACACCAACAACAGTATAGAGGAAAAAAGGGCAAAATTTTCCATTCCCATTCAGCACCCACATGATTGGGCTCAACTCATTCGTCAGTGCGGAAATAAAAAGCCAATGAATGTTTGAGAGCTCACTTCTGAAGAGTTTCTAGAGTATGCTGGACTGTTGAAGATTACTACACTTCAGCTGTGAAAAGAAGATGTAAAAGGAAATAAAATGAATTGGCGTGATGTTAAGTGGCTGCATTATGAAAAAAAAAAACATATTGAGCCTTTTATTTAAGACTATTTTGAATGAGGATGAAAATTTTTGAGAAGTTTCTTTACTATGGAGAGGGAAAACAAGAACTTATCTGACACCACACAAGCGATATAATGGACCACAGAGTATTTCAGCTGCAAAGAAGGAAGACCTTCTTGACCTATTACCCTTCAAAAATCCAGTGTTTCATCATTTCTATACGTCATTAAATACGAACAACCACCCTGACATCTATCCCGATTCAATTGAGGAGGAGAATAACGTGTGAGATTTTTAAATGCAGAAGAAAACAGTGTGTAAAATATTAACTTCTGTAACAGATATGTAACTTCTTGATAGCAAAATATTTGCCTTTTCATCTGCAGTTTTGTATTGTTTGTTCACTCACAAATTTTCGCTATCTTGGTGTTTTTGATAAATATAATGTGTAATATAATACATTGACACCCAATGTGTACTACAGTGATATTTTCTATTAAATGACACATTTTTGAAACATATGTTTAACCTATAAAAATATGTTATTAATTATGTATTATATTATTATGTTGTCAATGTAGAAACATACTCGATTGAGTTGGACTGTGGACTGTACATGCCTTTCACTAACTTTACAATTATTACAAGGAAGAGCAGCAAAAATAATTTTGAATAACTTATTATTAATATTACTATTTCTGATTATTCCCCTTTAGGAGAGAGTGTGAACTTGAGCGAATCACTGCTTCACTTCCTTTTTCTCTTATTCTTTCTTCACAAAACCTCTTCATTAATTCACTATGTTTTTTCTTCCTTTCCTCTGTCCAGCTTCTCCTTATCATTTCTTTTTTAGGTTCTTGATCAATTTTCTTGTTTCTAATTATATTTCTGAATTTTTTCCTGTCCTTAATTTCTTCTTCTGAAATTTTCAGTCGTTCCAGGTCTTCTTGTGTTTCTTTCATCCAATTTGTCTTAAATTTACTTACATTAACGGTATTGAAAATTTTCTTAGTGAGTCTGTCTTCACCCATCCTGCATAAGTGTCCGTAGAACTGTAGGTGTCTTTTCCTAAACTTGTATGCGATGGTGTCTGTGTTTTCGTATAATTCTTTTGTAGGTCATCTGACCCAAGTTCCGTCTCCAAGGACCGCACCATAGATTTTCCTAAGGATCTTCCGTTCTTGTTTCTCAATGTCATTAATTTTAGTCATTACCCCTGATTACTGTCGTTTCTGCCGCATTTCTGGTAAAACAACTGTGTTGTAATGTCATAGTTTTGCATTATGAGATACTGCTCTTTTGCTATAGTGATTCCATGTAATTTTATACGCCTTTTGTAGTTTGACTATTCTTTCTGTGTTGGAGATTGTATTCAGTCCCATGGGTTGGATGGTATCTCCCAAGTACTTGAAGTGAGAGACTTGTGAGATTTTTCCATACTGTGTTTTCAGCGGGAGTTTTCCTGTTGATTTGGTGTCCATATATTGAGACTTTACGTACGAAATTTGGAGTCCGGTTTTACAGGAGATTTCATGCAGTTTTTCTAGTGCAAGTTTGGCTTCTTCTTTGTTGTTTGTTAATATAGCCAAGTCATCTGCAAAGACCAAGCATTTCACTGTGATTCTCTTTCCTTTCTCCTGTCCAAGTTGGATGCCTTTGACCTGCTTTCCCCATTCTCTGATTATTTTCTCCAAGATGATGATGAACAAAAATTGCGATAGACCATCCCCTTGTCGGACCCCTGTGTGAATTTCAAAGGAGTTTGAGGTTTCTCCCATGAATCAGACTTTTGAGGTGGTTCGCGATAATGTTTCCTGGATGATGGCTCTGGTCTTTCTATTGACTCCTAATTCTTCTAGACTATTAAACAATGTTTGTCTGTTGACAGAGCCGTAAGATTTTTGAAAGTCAACAAATGTGACTGTGGTGTTTTGACATCGTTTGATATGTAGTATGGTCTTGAGGCTCCAGATCTGTTCGATACAGGATCTTCCTTTCCTGAATTCTGCCTGATACTCGCCAATCTGTGGGTCCGCTTGCGGCTCAAGTCGGTTAAGCAAAGCTTTACATAGGATTTTATATGTGATTGGGAGAAGTGAGATTCCTCTGTAATTGTTCGGATCTGTTTCGTCTCCTTTCTTATGGAGTGGGTGTATTAAGGCACCTTTCCATTCTTTTGGGATTTTCTCTGTTTTCCAGACTTCCGATATTATTCTGTGAATTTTTGGCATTGTGTTTTCATGGGCCAATTTCCAGACTTCCGCGATAATTCCCTCTTTGCCAGGCACCCTGTTGTTTTTCAATTATTTTATTATGTTCACAATTTCCTTGTGTGTGGGTGGAATAGTCAGGATTTGGTGCTGGTTTTACAAATAGTAGCTATGGAGATGGTGCTTTGCAATTGAGGAGTGTATTGAAATATTTGGCTAGAATTTCATAGTTATTTTTTGTGTTAGTTTCTTGGAACCTGTCAGGTCGTTGAAAGCACGTGCTAGGAGGCTGGTAGCCGGTTATATTTTCTCTAAAGGTCTGTAGAAATTCCGGGTGTTGTTCTTGGTAAAGTTCTGTTCTATTTCTTTCAGACGATTATTGTCGTAGTTGCGTTTTTCTCGTCAAATAAGTTTGGAGACATTTTTCCTTATATCTATGAATGCTTGCCACTTTCCTGTTGTTTTATGACTGTTGAAAGTATTCCATACTTTAATCCTATGTTCGACAGCTTGATTGCATGTGATGTTCCACGACCAATGTTCTCTCTTTCTTGGGGGTTGGCCTAATTTTATTGTTTCTCTCATTTTCTCTGTGAGTTCCGACCAGTTTGTGGTATCCACCTTATGGATTTCTTCAACGATTTTCCCTTTGTTGAGCTCTAGGTATTCGGGATCAGTACGGAAAGTCTGGTTTATTCTTGTCTGTTTTCTATTGGGCTGACATTTTACTCTGATTTGGAGTAGATGGTGGTCGGACTGGAAGAATCCTCTCCTTGTTTTTACATTGAGCACTTCTTTTATGTTTTTCCTGGAGACGGCAATGTGGTAAATCTGGAATTCTCAGAGCGCTGCACTGGAGGATTTTCACGTCTTTAGTTATCGTGTGGGTTTCTGGAATTGTGATGACATAATCTTGACATTAAAATTTTGACAGAAGTTTATGAGGTGGGTGATGCATTGTCCTGTGAGTTTCATGTATTTCTTTTCTTTACCTAACTGCCCATTAAAGTCACCTAATAGAATCTTGACGTGATGTTTGGGAATTTTGTTCGTGGTTTCTTCAAGAAGTTCCCAGAAGTCTTCTATCACTTGTGGGTCTTTTCTGTTATAGTCATTTGTTGGTGCGTGCATGTTAATCAGTGTGTATGCCTTGTTTCCAGAGTTTATAGATAGTGTCGAGAGTTTTTCTGATGGCGAGATAAAGTCAATGACTGAATCTGTGACAAACTTATGAACCACAAAACCTGTGCCAAATTGTTTCGGTCCTGTGTTTATCTGCACTGCTGGTTTTCCTTTATAAAACCTGTAGTTTTCTGAGTCAAAGTGGTTTTCATCTGTAAAGCGTGTTTCTTGTAATGCCTCCATTTTTGCAAGTGTTTTCAGCAGTGTTTAATGTAAACATGTATAAAGTGGTCCATTGCATCATATCGGTATGAGCGTATGGATAGCCCTAATAATTCACATAGCCAGACGTAATAGCATTTCTATGTTTGCTGTCAAAATTCACTACAACAGTATGGCGTGTAATCAGTGCATGGATTACCGTTTAGCAAACATCCAACAATAGCATCTCTACAACTACAGCAGCAGAGGGGCAGAGGTCAACAATTCAATAGGAGTTTCTGTACGGGCGTACGGCCCACAGCACCCAGAGTATTAGTGCTACATCATCATCCATCATCATGGCGTCGTCACTTACGATGCCTGGCACCTAGTCGGGTAATTAAAAAATTCCACAGACCTCACACTTAACTGCCCCAAAATCCAACCTGACCCATTTCCAAGACACAACATGGCATCAATTGTCACTCAACTTAGTGGCGATATCCTTCCCATCCCTTTTTCAAAACTGACCCTGTTTCACTCCATTTGACCACGTCACAGACATCATGTGCGGATCAAAGAAAAAACTACTTAATTCTAATCAGAACCAGGAAAAATCAAGCATGGTGTTCCACAAGGATCAATACTAGGCCCCCTACTATTCCTAGTTCATGTAAATGATCTCCCATATGCCCTAGCCCCAGACACTATTCCAATTTTATTTGCAGATGATACTAGCATCTTAGTCTCTGGAGACTCAATAAATGATCGTAAGCAAAAAACATACAGAACATTTACAGAGCTAAATGCATGGTTTACTGCAAACAAATTAAATCTCAACCTATATAAAACATATTTTATGAATTTCCTCAAAAAGAACAGAAAAAAAAAACTAATTCATATGTTAGTAGTAAGAGACAAAATTAATGAAACAGCAGTGACTAAGTTTCTTGGTTTAAAAGTAGACAATTTACTAAACAGGAAATCTCGTATTGCGTATATTTTACCCAAACAAAAATCAGCCTGTTTCATTCTGTGAGGTGTTGCAGAGGTCTAGAACAAAAATTGTTATGGTATAACTTTTTGGGGTAGTTCCACTGACAGCAAAAAATTGTTTCACATGCAAAAGAGAGCTGTAAGAATAATCAATGGCAAAAGAAAGTCAGACTCATGTAGACCTCTTTTCAAGAGCTCAGAGAGTTTAACATTTGCATGTGAATACATGTGTTGAGTACTTATATTCTTTTCCAAAAAACAGTCATTTATTTCAGAAAAATGAGTCCTTTCATAAGCATGACACTAGAATAAAAAAAAAAAAAAACTTACACATGGCTTCAGTTAACTTAAAACTTTTCCAGAAAGAGCCATCCTATCCTGGTAGCCAATTTTTCAATAAATTACCACAACACCTTCAAGAAATTTGCTTCTGTAACCAAAAACTCTTTAAAAACACCTGAAAGATTTAAAAAAAAATTGAATATGCATTTTATAGCATCGATAAATATCTAAACTACAAAAATTAATAAATTACTGTATAAAGGCTGTTCACGGTAAAATGAGCACTTTTGAAAACCCTGCTTAAGATCTACTTGTATGCACATTGCGTATTCTTCTGCCTTATGTAAAATTAACACTGTCATGAATCTCATCACCTTTTTCGTGTGTCGATCAGGTGAAACTTTGAAATTATTAGAAAAGTAAATATTTCTCAAATATACTCTCTTTTTACAATTCGGTACATTAAGAAAGTACAAAGCAAAAGAAATAATTTAAGTTGTTACAAATGGTTACCCAAAACTTTCAATTTGACGTTAAGATATGGAACTATTTTCTATCCATCATTACCAACTTTACTGAGTGTATGTCACTCGGTGTGCCCGTTGTAATATATGCCGGCAGAAGCAGTGATCTTTTCCTAAGGTTGATTTCAAAAGTGCTCACTTTATCGTGAACAGCCTTTAACATTTCATTGTAGCACATTTCTCATTCCAGTTTGTCTCATTCCCATTTTCTTCCGTTTCAGTAAAATGATGATGCCCTACAGTATGTTGGAAGAAGATTACTCACATTATGAAGAAAAGATCTGAGTGTATGTGTAGTCTGACATATATATGTGTGTGTTTACTATGTCCAGTGTATAAATTTGTATACTGTAATATGACTTGTCCAATATCTTTGTACAGTTATGTATTGAAAAAAGATCTTAAAGATGCAATAAAACAAACAAAACATTATGAACATACTAAATTGGGCGCAACACTCCACGCTCACACTCCACAAAGCAGTGTGTGGTGCAAATTTTTGCATGGATTCACTTTTTCTTAAGTATATTTATTGTATGAACCATTTTCATGTCTTACATAATTTGGTTTTATAATTTGTCTCATTTATTATTGATTTCACCCTATAACTTCTCTAGTATTCATCATCCTCCCCACTATCGTGAATCTAATCATGTAGCAGCAATAGAACACTGCAACAAGTAATTGTGAATCAGTGTGACTTGAAGTGTTGAAAAAAATCTACCATTTGTTAATATTAATTTTTTAATCTTCAGATGAGCCCATATATTAAGTATGATCATCAGCCAGTTCAATCATGAAATGACATGGTCTCTTAGATTTAGGAATTCAGGTAGAATTTCAATAGTCTTGGGGGATTCTCTGCCAGTCAATGCCAGCAACCCTGCGTATGTCTTTGTCGCAACGGTCTGGTGGTCTTCCTCTTGGTCTCTGATGATTTCTTGGACTCCATTCAAACACAGTTTTGTCGCTATATAATAAAATCTCCAATTCTACACATAAGCGTCTATTTTAGAAAATTACAAATTACCCATAAGTATATCCTCAAACTACCTTTGTCCCTGTAAATTACTCTCTCATTAAGTTACTCATTAAGCTCCACAACATAAATTGTGCTATAAAGCCTTGTCCTGAAGTATATTTACTTGTAATTGTTTAAATTTGTGAAGGTTGTGTTTATGTTTACTGTTATGATTTGATTTTAAACATTAATTGTTTTAAACCCCTCCAGAAAAGGTAACCATAATATTTACATCAATTTAATATATGGCTGCTAGTTGTTTACATTTCTTTTTTTTCAGATCACGTTTACATAATTTGTGTATTAATATTTCGGTAAATATCCCAGTTGTTTTTATACTACAGGTGAACACTACATCATGGTTCTTTTAAACCGCCTGTATATAGTTAGCTGTGTGACCAAGGGATAATGAGGTAAGTCAGTTCATCTAAATCGCTACGTCACACAATATAACGTCAGCCTTGTATATCCTGTGTAGAACATAGACTTCTGTATGTGAACCCAGGACAAGGGAGCTTCTTCCCCAGGTCATTCAAGATGGGGGATGGAGCTATTAAGTGCCCTGCCAATCCGGCGTTTTGGAGTTGATTGGCACGAGGTTTCTGGACGGAGATGCCTGGAGCGGTGTGTCCCGCTGTAAGGATTGACCAGAAGGACCTATTCTAGAAGAAACATCGGAGATACCCGATATTTGGGTGGCTGAGATATGCAGCTGCCATCTTCGCCCAGAATCTTCCAAGTAAGACCGAACCAGCATACAACTCCAAAAGTTTCGCCATCTGTTTAATGGTTCGCGAATCATATTCAATACAGTAATAACTTAATTGACTTAATTTCGGAAACTACAGAATTCTAGCTCGTCACAAATTACTAGTATATTTCACCTCAAAAGACTAAAATGTTTTATACAGGAAATTTTAATATGGCCTCATCCTTGTTGAACAGTAACCAGAAGCCTACAACGAAACTTAAAAATCTTATGCTCGCCACTGAATAAATTAGTTTGACGAAAATATATTAATTTTTGAGCATTTTAATCAGAAATCAAGTAGTTATCAGTCAAATTTTCTTGCCCTTATTTTGTGGTCTCTGTATCAAGTTTCAGAGGTCATTTAAAGCGGAATTGGACTAGATTACAGTAATTTCAAAGCTAGGATAAAATATGACAGCAGCAAATAAATTGGTTAGTATAATCAATGTTATTCTGAAACAGAATTTATGATTTACATGCTGCTAAATAATTTGTCTTATAAAGTTGTTTTTTTTTTTTAAGTGTTTAAGATTATTCTTTTATTGTGTAGTTTAGTAGATAATGTCTGGAGTTTCCTTTCCAATGATATGTTTCTTGTGAATATTTTATATTGAACCTGCACTGTTGTACGTGTGTATAACAGGTACATGAAAGCTTATACCATTAATCTAGTGGTCTTGCCATTCAGCAGTATGGATCTAAAAGTTGTAGAAAGTAATATTTATTTGATGAGATTTTCCATAATAAATGCAAATGATTTATTAGTATTTTGTCACGGAAATTCCCACGCCATTCTAGTCAGACAAGCTTAGTCACTGGCAAGGTATTCCTCTATGGCATGCGTGGGCTGGGAGAATGACAGGCCCTCATCTCCTAATTACGATTTTCTCATTGCATACTTCTTTACGTTTTACTCATTGCATACTTCTTTTCTGATAATTATACATTTAACATAATTTTAAGTATTTTTCTTAGTGTTGTTTTGTACACGTACACATCTTACAAACACAAAACTACACAACTATATCCTCACAACATTGGCACATTTCTTTATTTACACTTTATAGTTTTCTATTAAATTTGCAGGAGCTAAAATAATTCTGAAAATTACATTGCAACAGGACTGCATTGAGTTTTCCCACAATGCCCATGTATTGTATTTAGACAATCAGATACAAGTTTCATAAAATTACCAGTCTACAAGTTAAATCCTACAAGTTACAAGAATAATATTTACAAGTCAACTTTATGAATGTTTCTGAAAGAAAATCTTAAGACTTGTAATAATCACATCACTTGTAGTCAAGTTTACGGTAATTCTTAAGAATAGGGGCATCTTCGAAAATCGAAAAAATAATACCTGGATATGTTAGATATAACTAGTAATCATAATTACTAGGAATTTTGGAGGGGCTTCAAGTAGTTTTCTATAAAAAGAATAAAATGTGATAGGGAAGAGGGTTGTCAACAAAGATGTGTTTATGCTATAAAACACGTTTAATTTATGTAGAATATATTTATATTGGGTTGCTTAATTGTTTTACATTAAAGAATACTGTTTGCAAAGAAAATATTTCATGTGTAAAACCTCATTTACAGGGCATATTTATGCCGCCCCGCTGAGGTTATACAGGTATACAATACTTTAATATATGAGCGGTCTGCATTGTGTGTTCACGCAGGCCGACATGTTAGGCGTACCATTTATGGTACATGTATCAGTATTTAGCCTACTGTACGACGATGTAGTAGTAATGGTACGAAATGTACCATTATGTTGTCAGTGTACCATAGTATTGTATACCCCCCTCTATGATGGAACAGTGCCAATTGACAAGCCTGCGCCATGTTATATGTTAGTTTATGGTTAAATGCCAAGTAGTGCGGTTCGTGGTCAGGAAGTGTTGCTGCAATGCTTAAACGCATGTTTTATTGCAATTTATATTGTTTGAAGTGTTAAATCTAATAATTGTGTGAAATTACGAGTGTTTCTATGCTATTTCAGAAAGGGAAAAGTTAAGTTATAATATATGTGCGGTAATTAGTGTGTCTGTGTAATGTGGTCAAATGGATAGACGCTGTGGTGTGCGTATTTATATAGGCTGCATGAATGGTGAGTGATTAGGTGAGTATTAACTAAATTAAATGAATAAAAAAAAACTTTCGGAAAGTGGTATAATTCCACTACACTAATTACACAGAACACAAATTTACTAGGTACATCAACATTTGACCAATAGCAACCCCAAAAACTATAGTGGGGATGGTTATAAAGATCAGGGTAATTATGGGGTAAAACCAGTGAATCATATGTACCTACATAATGTAATACTTATTCACAAAAATATGTTAAATTGCAAAATTACAAGTACAGCCAAACATTATACACAGAGCCAGAGTCCCAGTGTCAGCAGGGAAGTAAATCCCCAAAACAGTGATTCAAGGCATGCCGGCAATTTTTGTTAGGTGGTGATGCAAAGCATGGAGTTTCCCCACAAATGATTTTCATGCATAGCCTATTTGCACTGAGAAACAATGTGTGTGTGTGTGTGTTATAACATTATAACTTTTTTTTTTTTGCTATTTATATTATTACTGTAATATTGTCTCGTGAAAACATGTTTACTTTAAAAAAAAAATTGAACTGAACATGACCTAAATTGACAATGTTACAAATACAATTTAAAAATACTATAGTGGGGAGGGCTATGAACTGGAGGGAAAATGAGTGGTAAAAGTTTATAATGAAAATGTACTTATTTTGTATTTTTTTTAACCCCACAATTTCCCTGATCTTTGTAGCCCTCCCACTATCGTATTTGTAACTTGTATTGGTAATACTCTCTCTTTAGTTGATGTTTGGTTAAGTTTTTTTTTGTAATTTCATGTATTTCCATGATTAAATATCACATTATTTACATATTTTTCACCCATTTTACACCACAATTTCCCTGATCTTCATAGCCCTCCCCACTACCGGTTTTGGGGTTTCTATTAGTCAATTGTTGATGCCCCTAGTAAATTCGTGTTCTGTGTAATTAGCAGTGGAATTATACCACTTTCCGAGATTTTTTTTTTTTTTTTTTTTTTTTATGAAAAAGCAACTACCATTATTATACAAGTTACAAGTAAATTCTCTTGTAACTTGTAGTTTTACCGTTTTATGAAACAGACCCCACAGAGACACGTAAAACAGCAAAACATGAAACTACTCCGCAATACAAAACCCTATTTACCTAGAAAAAATCGTTCCAATTTTCTCTAGCCTGCTAGAAGCCATAGCGACGAAACATAAACAATAAATATAAACAGTTTAAATTATGGAGGAGAGAAACTGGTTGCCATCATGACAAAACCAAATAGCTCTGCGTTTCACACAGATAAAGTATCACGGAATATTTATTATTATGTTACTCATGGGACGGATGCACACTGAGTAGCCGCTCCTTAATACAAGAGTGAAAGACCTGTTATTCTAAGATCGTGCATCTGAATTATGTTTTAACGCCGTGCCGTGGGATTAGATAGCTAAAGCATAGACCAAACATGAGGTAGACCACTTATTCGTCTTCTGCCCATGTACCCAACACTGACCTACCCCCAATCCTACACAAAATTTCAAAGTCACATGGCCAACATTAATGAACGTGTTACTTTACATCTTAATTTTTAAATGACAAGCACACTTATACTAATAAAATACTTTTACGAGTTGAATTTAATCAAAAATCATTACAAACGGATTAGAGGAAGTAAATAAACATCACAAAAGTACTTTATTAATAAAAAATATCAAACACTAACCACGCCATTTTAACTAGACATATAGGCATAAAAACAGTTCAATGTTGGGACACGGAGATTGGTTGTGAGCAACCAGCGAGATCAGTCTACCTCATCTTTAGTCTATGAGCTAAAGCCCCTGTCACACTGCCAAATGTCCACCTTCAACTATAGTAGAAAATAAAATTTGAAGAGAAAATAAGGCCATCAAATTTTAACTTCCAACAAATTTAATCAAATAATCTTGAATGTGTATGAAAATGTATCACACTGCCAAATTGATAATCTAATTTAAGTTATCTTTTAAATATTATTTCTGCAGTGAGATATTGTTTTTGTTTTCCCATGAAGTAAATTGCAATAAGAAATGTAAGGAATGTTAAAATTTATTTTTGCTTCTTTACTAAACTGAAATTTCATTTTTCAGAAACATTTCCTGCACAATGAAATCTAATGCCTATGAGTTCGTAATATTATGTGCAATATTCACTTTTAATGACATTTATGCTAATACAGCTTCTACATGAATAATTATCTTCATTACCTATATCGTTTCCAGAAAATGTTCATTATTTTAAAGTTAATCGACGACAATTTCAGTCATGCACGATTGTGATTAGCTAAGACCATCAAACATCATATACATTTTAGGACCAGTCCAATCTTCAAATGTTTTATAGAAACTGAAGCCAACCAACTTTCTCAGACAAAAATGACAGTGTTTATGATGTTTCGTTGACGTCATAACTGTCCAACTTCATTTGACCATATATAACTTATCACAATGTATCACAAGATTTCACAATATATCGCAACACTTGTGCTTTATTCATAATATCTGTGTTCGGTGAATTTTCTCTAATTCAGTTAGCCACAGGAGGTCCATGTATTGTACCCTCAGTATATACATATGTGGTCTACAATATAGCATACAGGAACCATAGTAGGAATTCCTTCGTAGTGCACTGTTGTGTCGCGTCATCGACCCACAACATAGTCTTTAGTCATGTCTACTGTGTCGCATGGGGTGGACCACAATGAAATCCACAGTCTCTCTCGCTCTCTCTCTTTCTAACACCCTCACTACCAAGATGCTCCTATATTGGCCTGCAGGGATTATTCTCTCTCATCTCTCTAATCCATCTGCTTGGAGACTCCTCCACAAACAAGGAGTTTGTAAGTTCCATCTCCCTATCGGGTTCGAGTCCGGCCTGAGCCTCTGAGTCGCACTTGTGTGCGAAACACTGACAGTGGTTGGCTATACCATCTGAATCCTCAACTCCTGCGCATGTATTTGTGTTATGGTTAAATTATGAGAATGGGCAAGTGTGATAAACAGCATAAATCGAAACTATGTAGACTCTAAAAAATTAAAGAATATCTATCTGTATTATTTGGTGCATTCAGCAAAATACTTAACAAGCGCAATAAGAAGTGCAAGAATAGTAGAAAGTTAATTAATATGCACAAGCATTGCAAGATTGTGCATACTTAAAGGATGTTTGGTGGCCTAATGTACTGAAATGTGCAATGGTAAATACATGCATACTTTTAATCAATTCAATAAATACACTACTAAATAGATTTTGTTTTTATTGTACTGAGCAGAGCTTTATTACAACATAACCTAACCCATCCTAACCTGACCTAACCCTGCTACCGGGAGAGGGCAAATAACTAGTATGGTTGTTTGTAAGTTGCAAAATTTATGCATCACTTAATGTGGTACATGTTTTAATTCTTCATTAATTTAAATTGAATGGTTTGTACTGATTTAAGCAATTGTTCTATAAACTGTATGTACTCCAGGCATGTCTGCCCCCGTATTGAACTGGGCTCCACTTCTGCAATGTAATGCTATACATCTCTGTTGCATAGAAAATAAAGCACTACTCTTTTTGTAGCATGCTGTAACCTCGATCCAATTTTCTGTAGCAATAATTCTACCTTATTTGGACTATTTCGGAATCTCTCATTTCACTTCGCATTATTTTCAAAATTAAAATTCACTCTTAATCTATAAAATTTCCTCCTCTGATTAATGTGCACTGCCCTTTGTTGGTACTGTACTCCTAAGTGACCTTCTTTATCCCTGGATGAATCTAGCTACAAATTCTGTACAGTGACATTAATAAAAGTTAACACAAAAGCCTAAATACCTACACGACGCAACTTGAAACTATAAGCAAGTGGACACTTGTATAAAATATACTAGTGTAAATAAATAATTTTTGCAAACTTATAGACAAACCATCAATTATGCAACAGACACTTGTAAAACTGAAAATATTAGTGAATTTTACAACTTGTAACTTGTAGATTTGTAAATTGTTACTGTGCCACACTATTCTACAAGTTACAAGTACTGTCACTAACATTATTAACTTGTAAATCATTATGCAACAGGCCCCAGGCATCAGGCGGAGCTCAATTAGCATATCAGGCATCGGGCTGAGGAGCCGGGGAGCGAAAATTTCCCTTTCCCCCTCATCCAAAAGCATTTATTTCGCATACAAATTTTTTTTTTTATCATTTTTCGCTCAAAATTCCCCTAATTTCCCTCCTGCGACTGACGGCCATGTTGGTAGCCAGTGCCACCCACCATTTTTGCCCTAATTAGCATGATCCGGCAGGTGACCCAACAGGATGGCAAAAGACTCATTTGGGATGTGGGATCTTACTCCATCCTGCCGCTGGTGGCCATCTTGGCAGCCAGTGCTAATTAGCATAATCTGGGCAGGTTGCACAGTGTGGCGGTGGTTTGCACATTGGGGCGGAATCTGTCGGAAATTGAGGATTTACTGCCAAATTGAGAAGTAATTCCTGGTGACCATCTTAGTATCGATGACCTATGTCTACCCAGGACAATTGGTGACCAGCTGATGTCGACCATTTTGGCGGCCAGTGCCTCGCTGGTGGCAGCAGTGGGGCATCAAGGTGTCGCAAACGATCAGATCTCGTGGAACACTGCCACCTACTTAAGTCTGTGTGTGCATAACACCTATAAGCATAGTTGGCGATAATTTCCGAAACATTTAAGTTATAGTTGTCAAATTCATAACATAGGCATTCACCCCGACTAGGAGAAGGGGCACAGGGAAAAATATGCCCTATGTGAAGTTATATGCTGTAATTTACAAACCATTTAAATTATAGTTGTCAAATTCATTACATAGACATCAACCACGACTATGATAGATGGCTGTAAGTTATTAAGTGTTTAAGACACAACTACCAAAATAAGATTATAATACATGCATAACCCCCCAACAACGAGAAGGGACGTGCGGACATGTCGGCCTGCATGTCTCCCCATTCTTACTCACATCTGTCTCTCCTGTCCCCTCGGTGCCACCACCTGGCCCCACACACACTTCCTCGCACAGTCTCCCCTTGGCACCTCGATCAGCAACCTCCCACTCGTCCTCCTGCTCTCTATCCCTTGTCCCCCCCTTACACCTGTCTACATCACCCCTGACCAGACATCCTTGTGCACTCGCCACTGCCTGGCCAGCGATTCGCTGCACGATGACCCCCCCCCCCCCTTCAACCAGAGCACTCGAGGAACAGCATACTTACTTCTAGACAGTCAGTCAGTCAGTAACACCAGCCTTGCACCCATGAGCTGTAAACCGATATGTCAATGTATGTCTGTACATATGTAATGAGATGTCACTCGCAATGAATACACAGTCATCGTTAGACAGCCGAGTCCCCCACATATACACCACATGCTAGGATGATAAGCATCCTATTTTCGAAAATGAATTGTCCCTTACCTTAACTGGTGTAGCAGTGAATATACGTAGGCACGAGTACATCTCACCGTCGTCGTCGTCGTCGATGTGACCTCGCTGGAAGCGGAGACCATAATGACCGATCCTGCCTTTCCATGCACGATAGAACCTCCCTCTCCTGTTCACTCGGCAAGGCCACACACACACTATGCTCCTCGGCACCTCCGCCTACTATACTTCCTCATACTCTCTAGCTCTTGTCCTCCCCCCTCCACCCCCTGGTCACAAATTTCATCGCGTGCTCACCACCGCCTGGCCAAGCTCCAGCTATGTCACCGTGCGCCGAATCTCCCCGGAGTATATGTGTAACAGAGAGCAGACACCCTTTTTGAACCTCACGCTCAGGGCATAACATAGGCATCCACCATGATTAGGAGAAGGGTCATGGGTCAAGTATGCCCTATGAAAACATATTAGCATAGGTGGCTGTAATTTTCGAACTGTTCAAATTATAGTTGGCATTTTCATAACAGAGACATCAACCACCACTAGGAGAAGAGTCGTGGGGCCAAGTATGCCCTATGTCAACATATAAGCATCATTGACTGTAATTACCGAACCGTTTGAGTTATAGTTGCCAAATTCATAACATAGACAATAACCACGACTAGGGTAAGGGCTACAGGGTCAAGCCTGCCCTATGCCAACTTAGAAGCATAGGTAGCTGTGATTTCCGAACCTTATAACATAGCCATCAATTGTAGGTGTATGGGGGGTCACCCTGGCAGCACTTACTACTCGTCGGCCTACTGCCCGTCATCATGGGCATCCACCGCCACCGGCGACCGTCATTGTACAAATGGCCACCATCAGCGCACTGTCTGCCCCACCACCAGCCACCAATGTGTTAGACAGTACAACTTCCAAGAGTCAGCATTTGGACATCATCCGTACAAAAATTGACATAAGGATCGAGGGGTTACATTTGACCCATGGCTATGTATAAGCATAGTTGCTCGTAATTATCGAACCATTTGAGATACAACTGGCAACAGTCACCGAAAAGGATCAAGGGTTCTAGTATGGCCTAAGCACAAATATAAGCACCACAGCGATCAGTTCGGTGTTCATACATTGAGTAATGACGATAGTTCATGATTAATCACCTGCTTCTGAAATACACTTATTGAAAAAAAATATACTGTCCTTAACATTACGGAAATAATGCTCCCAGCTATGTTGACAAGGAAGTAATACTTCCACCAGCTCAAAAGAAAACATTATAAATGTAACTGTTAAAGCGGTAGACACATACAGGATGTATAAAATCCATTTTTTTCCCTCCAACCCACATTTGTGTACCGGAGTAGGTAATAATAATAATTTCAGACATACACGCCCGAACCTTCAATGCGCGTACATACTTCCAGACAGTCGGTTAGTAAGACACCACAAGGGGGGATGGACCTTACACTCGTGCATCGTGTACCAAGATTTCAACGTATTTAACCTTGACTGCTGGTGGTTGGAGCAAAAGATGTTAAATTATAGGTTGGGGAGTGGTCAGGATTTTGTTGGAATTTTCTCACCAAATCTCTGTAGTATTGCCTGGGTGCCAAACACTATCAGTGAGCAGTGTCAATTCTCGGTAGCGTACCAGGTGGGTCTTGCGGTTTATAAACGTAGTCAGCGTCTTACCCCATTGATGTTCTTGCAGAGTCAGTTTACTCTGAACCTGTATGGAAGTGAAGGTCCCTCCGAAGCAACATTGCAAGACGTGCAAAAACTCACTCCAGGTGAGTCCGTAATGATTTGTCGATTTCCACCCGTCTTGCTTTCCCTAAATGCTAACGGGTGTTCGTTCAACTGTCCCGAGAAGTTCGGGAGTGTTTGGAATCTGGTTGGAGTTGGGCGAAATTGAGAATCAGTCCTGTTATTTACACTTGGTGTGTTTACATTGCACTGTTGACTGTATGTACGGAAATGGAGTTGACGTAGGGAACGGATTCGGTATGCTAGGTAAGACGGCGGGAAAATTTGGCGTGAGCATGTGTGTATGATAATAACTTTGCATTTGTGGAACATAAGGTGCAATTGGTATTAGAGGCAGAAAGGTAAAAGGAATGTTAGTTGTGGACATTGGTTGTGACTCAGGCGGAGGTCTTCCTGGGCGGTACCGCAGGCGTGTTCTGAATGTCGTGTACGGCAACAGGTGTTTCCTTATCCTTGGCTGCGCAGTCTTCACACGTAAAATTTTCCTTCCCCGTCATCTGTTTTTCCTCGATTCTACACTGATCAGGTATCCTCTGCCTGCATTTATAGCAGTGATGTAATTTACAGTCCAAATTTTCTGTGCATCGAGTACGGTCGCATGTGTTCATCCTCTGTAACACACCGAAAAACGAGTCCCAATTATACTTCACATTTTGGGTGGCGTTGGTTGCGTACGACATTGTTTACATGAAAACACTAGTCTACTAATGGTTTGGAATTTGTTCCCGTCAAGACACTGCAAGGTAACGGTTATTGCACTGTTTACATTTAAGAAGTAGGCTGTACTGACCTGGACAAAGTAGGCCGTAGCAACAAATTGCTGCTTGATCGTCTGAAACAATACAAATATAAAAAACATTTTACACTGAAAAATAATACTTATGTGAAAGCTCAAAATATTGGCTTCTTTGCATACATGCAGGACACGTGCATGGTGAGCGCCGTTGGCTGGGCAAAAAATGCCCAGCCAACTTTTTTTGTCGGCTTGACCATTGACTACCGACTGCCAATTCTGGCGACCCTATCGTAAAAATGTGAACCGAATTCAAGGGCAAAAAATGCCATGTAAAACACTTATCTGGGAATAATTTAAGGATCCAGCTCTTCATGCAAACTCTGTAATAAAACCCAGCATTAGACCAAGTTCATGAAGCATTACAAATAAAATTCTCATATTTTTTGATGCAGAAAGGGCACTCTTAGTGCCCGGTAAGCTTTCCATACGTCAGCTTTTTTCTTGCTGATTACAATAATTCCCTATATGCATGAATATTTTGTTGTTCCCAATTTAAATTCAGCTTGTCAATAAAATGAAACATTTAAGGTGACCCAAAATAAGTTACTGTTAACCAATATATTGCAAGAAGGCAGAGTCGTGGTATTACCGTAACCTTTTACGAGTGTTTCACACATATCAAAAGGGACAAGATGCGAGCAATCACTTTTAATTGGAACATCCAAAAAACCAATACTGAAAACTAACACAGCTTGACCACACATTAAGGTAACCACTATTTTACATACAATCTCAGTAGCCCACCATGACTCACCTTGTGGAGAATATGCATGATATAGTTGGTCATGGAACTAATGCCCAATTTCTCACGTAGGTCAGAATTAAACATAGTAAAACTCCTACATGAGATGCCCTGAAGTCAGTGTCGTGGCACTCAGCCAAGTAAACCTAACGAGATAACAGATGAAATTAAATGAGACAGGAGGGAGGAGAGCTTGTGCACAAGCCTTTAGAAATTCTCCCAATCCAGTGACGTCGGAGGGGTAGAAGGAAAGAGGGAGGCAATAGATAGGAGGAAGGAAAGGGATATTGGATCGCCTCCGAAAATGCGTATAGCAAGACACACCGGCGGAGTTCGTTAACAGCGACAGTGATGCCGCCACCGGCTCAAAGGAAACTAGTGCTGATAAAGAAAAAGGTCACATGTGGTCAACTACACGTCATCGCGGGCAACAGGATGCACTGAGGCAGCACAGTGTGAATCAGCTACAAGGCGAGTGAAGCGCAGGGTGACATCACCAACAGCAACGCACGAGGCAGACAACGCACGGTGCGGGCGCAAATGTGTATATGAATACAGTATGAGGTAAAACATCATTATTATCCACACTACACCTTACTAACACCTGATCAGGCCTATACACAAACATAAACACTGCATAATTGAGGCACATTTTCAGATGAATTCAGCTATAATTAAAAGGAAAACTTAGACGATGAAGGAAGTTTATCATAGTTTTGAATAAAGTAGGTGATTAAAATATATTCATTCAGTAGAGGCTGTCATAAAATTCATTGTACATGGCACAACATTGCCTTTCCAATCAATTGAACTTGAACCTACAATAATAAACTTGTACAAGATATAAAAATAAGGTAAAAATATGAGTCAGTAGAAAATTACAGGTCTTAGACAGAATATTGAGTTGACAGTAAAAGATTACTTTAATTTTATCATATCAGAGGAAATATTATAGAGGGAACAGAGTCAATATTTTTTTTAGTAGTGACAGGATGTTATGTAATATTAATATTACGAAAAATATGGCATCAATAAATAAACATTTCTCAGGGAATATGCTATACAGATTAGACGCAAGCAAATACAAATTTACATAGTGACTAGCATTAAACATTATAAAAAATATCAAAAATAGTAGAAAAATATAGTGAATGTAAGGAAATGCATGTTGTTAAATTAGCAGTAAGGAATGGCTTATAACTACGTTAAATATTTCCTGTGACACCTCGTCTGACAGGTAATAAAATTTAGACAAGGGGAACACTGTATGTTGAGAGAATTTTTAACAAGTAATTAAGATAGGGAATAATAAAATCTACGTTTCATTATGACATTCCTTCCATTCCTGCGTTTAGCTATATCACTTAATAAGTACCAATTTAATGTATGTATAAACGTAAGTGGTATACACCAAGTGTGTAATTGTCATATTTATTTCAACAATATAAAATAAGTCATTATTAACAAATTTTAATATTGTGAAGTCATTGTAATCACAAAATTTTCATGAACAACATGAAGCCGGCCACTGGCCAGCAGCACACAGCCGATGATGGCGCCAGCCTCTGAGTGTACGTGCAACACAAACACAGGACTAATTATCGCCACAGACTTCCCACATAAAATTTGATACTTAATTTTTTTGACATGAAGTGTAATATGTTTGTAGGGTACCATATTTGTTTTGAAAGTGTTATATATGTATTTGAGGGTTACTGTGTTCTTTTCTGCTGAATATTTTGAAATGTGCGTGGTGCTAAAAAATGATAATCATATCTCAGGCAAACAGGCCATAAAAAAACACTAAAAAATATTATCAGTCAACTATAATTTAAATCCTGTATTTAAAATATGCATTAATTTTACTATGTGCCATTTGAATTTGCTATTACTAATTTTTATGAAGCGTGCTTGCAACTTCCGCTTGCGTAGACCCTTGGTAGGTCCGCGGCGCCCCTGCCTCTGGGGTTCCAGAGAAGCTGACTAGGTAAGACACTGTCCATATACACCTTAAATTTCTTGCACTGACTTAGATTTCAACCTGTTAACCTTTGCATATTTTGCCAGAATTGTCCCCAGCACAATGCTGCTTAAATGATTTAATTGCAGCCCTTTTTGGCTTTTTAAAATACAAACTATGAGAGGAGTTGTATTGTAGCAGAAAGACCACGAAACCCGTGCGAAGCTGGTATCTGATTTCATCCGTCCACGAGATGGGGTTTTGAGCTCAGTATCTGCAATTGATTATGGACAACATTTCTATGTTATCACCGCATTCTAAGGGTTTATTGTATTATGTTCTTGTACGCTTTCATCATTATCAGGGTTTCATGTATGTTTTATCAGGGTACCATGTAATTTCTGCAATTTTATAGTGTTTGTTCTTTGACCATGTGGTCATTCAGAGTACTTGTGTTTTCCTGCCATCCACCCAACATTCAGGATTCAAATGTATTACTTGTGGTAATGTAATGTTAGGATCACTGTGCTACAATTTTATGTGCAATGTTAGCCTTCCTAAGGAATTTAACGTGTATTTCATGTCTGACTACGTGGCCACCGTCACGTATATTCAGAGGTATTCCCCAATTTTTTTTCGCACTGAATGTGCTGTTATCTGCAAAATGTCTTTTCATATAAATTACATTGCAACGTGTTAGTGTATCCGGCCAAAAGTTCTAACCGCTGACTACGTGCCTGTGTAAACCAGCCCTCCATTGTCCTTGATCGTCACCATACTCCGCGTGGTTACGGGACGTATCCCGACAGGTAGGCATTGGTAATTGCATTGTACCATAGTGTTTATTTTCATCTACGTGCCCTGTCCCTTGTTAAACCTGCGGTCCACCCCAACGGCTGTAGGTCTCTTACCTTGTGGGGACTGTGTCTTCCGGCACCGCGAAGTGCCACCCAGCATTGTAGGTGTTTTGTCAAGTGCGCACACCAAAATGAACTTGCGAACCACGCAGTAAAACTTAAACTCTAACAAACTTGGCACAATATATTTCCATAGCATCTTAACCATAGTCCAGATTGTAATGTTGAGTGTAAAGTGTAACAGTGTTATGTAAAATGCACGGGTGAGATGAGCACACAATACCCACGGAAAACCCTGAATCTTGAAGCGCGGTGCATGGGGAGCATAGCTGGCGCCCTCTCCAGTAAGTAAACAGTGTATTAGTTTGTCTCAGCGTCTCACCCATCGGCGTTAAATATTATGTAAACGTATAAAAACATTTCGTATTGGGAGGAGAAATTCTTGCATCAACTTTTCAAACATAAAATATTATGTCAAATTTTGAAATTGTATCAAAGTAATATTCAAGTTGCTAATCAACATTAATTTAATAATTGCAAAGTCACACACAGGCAGGTTAGGACACCAAGCAGACTGCTGGGTTACGTTCCTGCAAATCCGTTTGCGCCAACCGCGTATACTGTGCATAAAAGGACATACGCCCAGTCAAGAGAAAATTCAAGGTCATGACCACAAACAATGAAATTCAGCAGACCAACTGTAGTAAACAATACGTACATTACCATGCATTAAAAGCAAAAATGAAGGCAAGGCAGTTCCTCACCCTAATTTCCCTTGCATCTATCTATACTCCTATCATTAAATTCCCCCGTATCGAAGAGGCTACAGCAGTCCATATTCCCGCTGCCAAGAAGCAGACGTGGACCGTAAGGACCCAGTCTAACACACCACACCATGCACCTGTCCTGGAGTTGAGGGGCCAGCTCTCACTGAAGTGGGAGGGTGAAGTTATGGTGTATATAGGCAAGCAATATATTTGACGCTTGAAGTACACACCTCACGCAGGGGCGACAAACGACAGTATTCAGGGCGAGACCACGAACAGCGAGAGGTTTGGGAAACAGCATCATAGTTTGTAAAC
This sequence comes from Dryococelus australis, assembly GCA_029891345.1. Lineage (NCBI taxonomy): Eukaryota > Metazoa > Arthropoda > Insecta > Phasmatodea > Phasmatidae > Dryococelus > Dryococelus australis. The sequence goes on from CM056997.1 coordinate 62,223,998, forward strand.
GCATGGCGAATACTTAAATGCAGCTAGGACATGAAACATGCTCTTCCTGCACCAGCCGCCAATCATGGAGACGGAAAGATGCAGGGCATACAGTGAACCGCCGTAGCCGAGAAATGAAGCAGCCTTCGGCAACAGACAAGGTGATATTAGTCTATCGGATCATGTAGGGATCGTAGACTTTAGATAATGGTGTGGCTAAACTTACAAAGAGATGTATTTAACGTATTGTAAATTACATGAGTAATTGTACTAAACCAAATGACGTAGTGAAATATTGTGTTGCCTACCATTCTTGAGTTACGCACCCACAATGCTGTTTGGTTAGCCTATAAGGCGAAGGCAGAACAACGTGTATATTTAGCCTTGCAGAAATACACTACCTTCCACTCTAGGTAGACACTTCAAGACATTTACAGGGGTTTGTCCGCCAGTAGAGCTACATCGCAAATTGGCACAAAGCAGATGAATATTACGTTGTGCACTTAAGCTTCCCCAGGCGATTCAACCACTAGGGAAGGAGAGGTGGTGTCCCCAGGCGACTAAATGAACACGGTTCCGATAAATTAAAGACTATTGATAAACTAGTGAATTGTGATGCAAAAGTTGTATGCAGCCCTGAGCACGACACGCACCGACATGAACTGACCCCTGCGAGTTCTCGAATGCAACTGATTCCTCCGCGGGCTGCCGGGATGGCATGCTGAGAACTACTTTCTGTGAACATTTGCTTACTAAACTTTAAAAACATATTAAGCTGGGATCACACAGTGCAAGATGAGTGCCAAACTTGCGTGAGAATTTCTTGCACAAGTTTGTGTGCAAGGCACATCTTGCACGAAATTAGAAGATAGAGCAGGTCCTATTTTTCTCGTGCAAGGCAATGCAAGTTGCGATCCTATTGGTCCTTGTATGCTGGTCATGTGACCTGTTGTAAACGCAACCATAGAGTAAAAGAGAATCATAATATGAAGTGTGCGAAGAGGAATACAGGGTAATAAAACATTGCTGGAAACTAACTTTAAAGTGATGATTGAAGTTTAGAAAGTTCTCTGAGAATATAATAAAAACAATTATATTTTGAAGGGACAGCTTTGAAAAAAATACCTTGCTGAAGTAAGCAAGTTCATATTTTGTATTATAATACCTTGGCTGTTTGGTACTCACAAAGGTTATCAACTAAGTTTGATGCAAGACAGTATTCATATTATTTGTGTGTGAACGTGTTTCACATGCAATTTTGTTGGCATTCTTGTACAAAATCTTGCACAAAATGCATCTTGCATTGTGTGATCCCTGCTTTAGACAAAATACTCTGCACTATTAACTAACATGAAAACAAAACTCTTGCAATAAAAATGACATGAAATGTGGGTGAATGAACAAAGTGGCACATTTACACTTTGCATAAAATTAAACAAAACAGAACACAACACTTGCAATAAAACTGTAGGGGCATCTTTTACAATTCCCATGTTTTATGGGTCCATGACTTAGCTGTTGTTAAGCCCTTTTGAGCACACTACACTGCATGCCTGACACTATGTCGATAGAGCCAGGTTGCCTGCTACAGTGATGTTGAATGCACGGCATGGCAATCTGTCACACAAATTTACTAAAGGAAAAAGAAAGCTGAAGACCTTGCAAAGAGAGCTTCAGAGCACGTAATTATAACCAACAAACAGAAACAGTCACTGGAGCGAAACAACAGTGGACAAAAGACAGTCGCTCCAAAACAAAACACTGTGACCTTAATAAAGATAGAGATAACAAATAATTGTTAATGAAACAAGATATTAATATAAAAATAAAATTATTCTCAAAACAGTTGTTCAAACAATGGTTGTAACTTAGGATTCAGATATAAGTTCTTATTAAGAAAAACATTAAAAAAAGACATCACAAATCACGTGAAACAAACCATGGGAATGCTACCACTTGTAACTATGTACAATCATGAGACGGAAAAGCTTAAATATCCACTTCAACGTAAGTAAACAAGTCCTTGATACAGTAAAATTTAAGGAACCACAAACACATTAAACAAAGTGGTTAATAACATAAATGCATCAATTAAAATTAAGCTAAGGACTGTTCAAGAAATAGAAGGTACTGAAGTGGCAAGGATGCGAATAAACAACACATTAATAAAAATGCTGGTGATCGTACATGGTCACAGTAAAGAAAAGAGGTTAAATACCTCATGAAAAGGCTCAGAGGATAAAATGTAAATATAAGTTAAATAACGAGACAGATTTGTGGTGGTGCACTGAATAATATCTTTTGTTATATTTATTATAGTTCTTTTCTGTATCATAAAGTTATAAACACATAGACAAATAACCAATTGAAGTTCATAAATAAAAATGTAGTAACAGAATTACTTTATTAAATCAATTAAAATAGTTTTTTTTTTACATCAAAACAAAAGTTATATGTGAACGTGTACCAGAACTCAAATAATAGAGTGAAAACGATTAACAGCTAGCAGTTTAAGAAATATTATCAAAAAAGGGTACCCGAATATAAGTTCACTAGATAATGTAAATTGAAAAGACATATATTATCTTGGATATACATAACAATAAGTTATATTATTTATGTGTGTGACAAAAATGAGAAAACATTACAGTTAAAGGTACTTGGAGTAATCCAATCAATAATTCAACACTGACATAACAAATAATAAACCATGCGGAAAATTGCAATTATATGAGAGTTCAATTCATAATAACGTAATTATTTACTTAAAAGAACACTAATGCCAGCCAAGCGCCAACCACAACCAGCCCATGATGGCACTCGCCGCTGAAGGCACACGGGATGGTAAACATGTGGCTAATTACCAATACAGGTCACTGACTTTTCAGAATTATCATATCAGTTGTTTCAGTTTAAAATGAATTTGTTTCAAGGGCAGCATTGTTTGTCTAAAATGTTATATGTATTTTTGAGAGCTTGCGTGTGCAATTACAATTTGAAATTCAAAGTGCGCCCGGCGCTGAAATAAGAGAGAATGATATTCAAACGAGAACGCCTTCTAAAGACAATTAAAGGCCAACAGAAAATTCCTATGTAAATTCTGTATGTAAAACTGTTTAGAAATTCTCTTGGTGAAATTTCAATTTGCCATATTAATATTTTACTCAGCGTTCATAGCACTTCCGCTTGTGTGAACCCCGTAGGCAGCCATGATCGGTCCACGCGACCCCTGCCTCTGGGCAGTCATCCTAGGAGAGCTGGCAAGGTAAGACACTGTCACGTACGCACTTCACCTTTTTCCACTGATGTGGGTTTCCATAGTTCATTTTACTATGTCAGTTAATCTTTGCCTTGAGTATGTTTTGCCAGACTATAAGCATAATGCTATTCACTTAACCTAAGAATTTACAGCCTTTAAGGCTTTTTGGAGATATAAACGAGATGAGTATGTGTTGTATTGGAGAGGTCATGAGGCCAGTGTTACTTGAGTGTCAGCGTCATCTAAAAGTCAATTCACACGTTTTGTGTGTTTATTTTCTATCTCATGTCGTGCTCCATCTTATTCAAGTGTTATTTTGTATTTTTGTATGTTATTGTTTTGCACTAGCCCTCTATGTGTTTGACAGTCGCCGCATAACACGTGGTTCGGGGACGAGTCCCGACAAGTAGGTGTTAGCTGTGGAAGAATATGTTAGTGTTCATTTCATACTCCATGTCCTGTCTCTAGGCAAACCTGCAGTCCATTCTAGCGGCTGTAGACCCCTTACTCTGTAGAGACTGTGCTTTCAGGCACTGCAGAGCATCATCCAGTCAGAGGTGCACAAGTTGAGTTACGTGCTTGGGGGAATGAACCACCGGAACTGGCTACACACACTCGAGACCAATTGTAATTCTCATTCTGGCACAGATTGTAACTTGGATAATAAACCTCTACCTCCTCAGTGTAAAATGTTAATGTTCTTTAGTAGCGTCAGATACCCAGCTCAGTCAAGGTGTCTTAATTGCAGTGTAAAGTGTAAAAGTTGTTTAGTGAGTATGCATGGGTGAATTGAACACACAGAACTCACAGCATCACCGAGATCACTCTGAGACTCGAAGTGCGGTGCGTAGGAACCACCGCTGGTGTCCGTCAATCAGCAGGTAAAGTGTGTCGCAATTATTTCAGTGTCTCACCCGTCTGCGTAAATACATCTTCGGAACTTAGCTGTGGGATTAGGCGAAACACAGGAAGCTCCACAGACAACAGATGATACTCATACTGGAAGTATATAACCTTTGCAGTAATACGAAAGGTAGAAATTTCAATAGTTATGCCAACATGTGCAGATCAAGAGCCAGTACCAGGGAACTCTTAACTATAAAAAATAAATCGAAAATAGTGAGTGACAAAAATTACTAGGAGAGGTGACGGGCGAAAAGGAAATTGAAAACATACTTACCAAACGAGGGTAGTCCGAAATACTCACGTGTTGACTGAAGAAATGGCAAAACACAAAAATGAAAAATAAATAAAGAGAAGTTAGCACACCACAAAAAAACTACATCCTCAGGTTCCACTAAGTAATGCAATGTGTGTTGGTGTAACACACCAAATGGGCTTAAGTGTCTGCAAAGAGCCTTGCAGCCATGGCATGTTGGCAAAGCGTCAGGACAGCAGCGAACCTGGAAACAAATTGCATGCAAACAGGACAGCAAGGCATGCCGTGGTGCCAAACAACGGTGCAACGAAAAGGAAAAATGGCAGAACAGATGTGTCGCAGATGATCCACCAGGGACGTAAGAAATGTGTCCGTGAGAAAGGCAAAATTACACATGATCAAAAGACTTTTATGTGTAGTCAGGCGCTAGACGCATGACTACAAGAAGACTTTGTCACCACAGCGACACCAGCAGAAGTGTGGAGGGAAGTAAAGCAGGATGCTAAGACAAAGAATCTGCAAACATAGCACATTACATCCAGTCATACTAAGAAACGAATGACAGCCGAGGAACACAGCCTAGAAGGCTCTAACGAGATTGTAGCTGAGGGAGTACAAGTCTTGCACTGAATCAAAATGAACTTACAAAGAAAATATTCAAATGATAGGATATATGTAAATAAAATAATTTATACGGCCAAATAAAGCAAACATCAAAATCTATAAAATATTTAACACAAAAATTGGCAGATATAAATGTCTAGCCACTAGAATTCCATTACGAGTTACACGACTCACAAATACTTCAGAAGGTTAATACACACTGCAATAATTAAAATAATAAAACTCAAGAGACAATTAATAATAAAAATTCTTGCACTCATGCTAATGACTGAAAGTGTAATAATATTATCAAAAGATTTAAAAATGAATTTAAGTAGGAGTGGCATAAATAGTTTCAAAATTCGCAACAGCACTAACTGAAAGAAAGAAAAAAGCTCATATCAGTGACACAATAATACATTTAATTATAGCATATATCTGAACTGTAGTTAGATACTTTAATAATTGAAGTGGCACATACAAAATTAGTGTCGTGCCATAAAACGGCACACCGTAAACTTGCCTCTAAGAAGCGCCAACTCGTTCTGAGTCAGAAGTTTTTTGGCTCTTAGACAAAATATGATGCACATTGGGAATGAATCTGATATATACTATTATAATGGGTAGCTGTTATTACAACTCTGTGTGAATTCTTCTAATTGACGTGTAATTTTTCATTTTGGAAGGCCTTAAACTTGCCCCCCAGAATCACCAACTCATTCTGAGTCACAAGTTTATCAGCTTGTAGACAATGCCTGGAGCACAGTCACCTTGAATCTTATACATTTTGTACTACAATGGATAGCTGTTACTACAAAGTCTTTGTGAATTTTCTGCTACATTGGAATGATTTGATTTTAGAAGGCCGTAAACTAGTCTCTCATAACAGCCAAGTTGTTCTGAGTCACAAGTTTATCGGCTCTTAGACAAAGCCTGGAGCACTGTCGCCTTGAATTTTATACATTTTGTTCTACAATGGATAGCCCTTATTATAACAGTGTGAATTTTATGCTATATTTGAATCATTTGATTTTAGAAGGCCATAAACTTGTTTCCCACAACCGAAAAGTTGTTCTTGAGTCAGAAGTTTATCAACTCTTAGACAAAATCTGGAGCACATTCGCCGTGAATCTGATACATTTTGTGCTACAATGGGTAGTTGTTAAAACACTGTGAATGTTTCTGCTAAATTAGAGAAGGATTTTATTCTAAAAGGCCATAAACTTGCCTCGCAGAACCGCCAAGTTGTTATCTGGCGCAAGTTTGACGGCTCTTAGACAAAAACTGGGGTACAATCACCATGAATTTGATTCATTTTAAACTACATTGCATAGCGGTTCTCATAATTCTTTGCGAATTCTAGTGTTTCTTTGGTATTTTTTTTCATTTTAGAAGGCAGAAACCTTACCTTTCAGAATCGCTGTTGTTCTGAGTTGCAAATTTATCTGCCCTTAGACGAAAAAAATGCTCATTAGCTATTGATCTGATACATTCTGTACTATATTTGTTACCTGTGCTCACAATGCAGTGTAATGTGTTTACTTTATTGGAAGGATTTGTTTCTCGAAGTCTGTGAAATTACCTCCCAGAAACGGCAAGTCGAAATTCAATGGCTCGTAGCATAAAAATGGAGTCTAAGACGCCTGACTTTTCTGCAGATTTTGATACTATAGCGACATGTGAGTAACATGTTTATTGTCTGTATTAACTAAAGTGGCTGGATTTTAAAATATTTGCCTTTGAACTTGGCACTTTGTTCGAAGGGCAAATCCAAATTATGAAATTCAAAGGCTCGTAGCAGGAGAATGGAGTCTTGTATCCTGACTTTTTTACATATCTTGTTACTAAAGGCACTTGTGAGCTACTTTTGGTATGTATTATTAATCAAATATATTTATTTTTCATTTTATAAGATTCTGAAAATGTTACTTCCGAGCACCCCTGTGAGCATTCTCCATTCTCGACACAACCGTGTCTGCGCTTGTATAGTACTTCTGCTGAGCGAGGACAGTCATCCTCCCTGGTGCGGCATGAGCCATAGTAACTTTCTTCAGCAGGAGTTGGCAATAAAGTTTCGAAGCTGGGATTCTAAGTTTCACTTCAGTAGATAACCAGTCTCTCCAGCTCCCTCATCATCATTGATGCCACCATTGAGCGATATCTGGCACCTAGTAGGGTAACAACACCAAAACTTCCATTGCCTCTGAGATCTCGCCTACCATCTTTCCTGTGACACCTATACCCCATTTCATCCAGCCACACGGCATCAATTTATCATGGAATTCATGAGCCGTCATCTCAATGTTGATGCATATTTTGTTACTCCAGCAGTGTTATTAAGATGGTCTAGGCTCATAATATGTACAATTAAGGGCTTTTAATTTAAGAACCCTTAAACAGGCACTTTTTTTTTACTATATTACAGGTCTGGGATACGAAGTTTCAATGGTTTTACCATGGAATTCATGAGCAGTCCCCTCCATGTTGATGCATATTTCATTACTCCAGTTATAGTTCTATAACATGTGCAATTAAGGGTTTTTAATTTGAAAGCCCTTAAACATGCTACTTAATTGTAGGTTTGAGATACTAGGTATGACGTTTCAATGGTTTCAGAGCTATGTTTGGAGGCCTACAGAAAAAAATTGGAGCTTATGCTCTATATTTTAAAATACATACTGTCCTGCAAATAAAGTGTGGTATGTTTTATTAACACATTATGCTCAGTTTATATTTTGTAGGCCTGTAAGCATTAGGATCTCTGACATTCTAATTGATGTGTATACTACACTGTCCTGCGAATAAAATGGGATTCATAGTTACTTTCTTCAGCAAAAGTTGGCGAGATAAATTCGAATCTGAGATTTGAGGCTAATTTCACTTCAGTGAAACTATACATGCAGTGGAGTGGAGAAGTCAGACAAGGTGCTTACTGCAAATATATAAGTATGCAACTATTTGTTGAAAAAAATTTGTTTTATTCAGAGATGGGAACACTAACAATTGCTGTAGATGAAACGGCATAGCTAGCTGTTTCTGGGTTACATCGTAAAAACAAATAATAGCTCCTTGTTGTAACAAACTTTCTATCAACAACAAGCAACTCCAGTTGTGTGGACCATGGTATTAAAGGTTCTTCAAACTTATGTACCGTTCTCTGAAGTGCTGCAACATGAAACAACAATAGTTAGTGATTGGCATAAGAGTAAGTAAATTACATAGTATACCTTCAATTCATCCAAGAAGGAAGGAAGAACTTCTCACATATACCAAAGAGCTATAATTTATGCTTCACAGTACTGATTCCCATATTAAACTGTAAGACCTGCATAATCTGCTGTGTGAAAAACAATATAGTGCTCTACTTTTAGCACTTATAAAATTACAGTTTCCCACACATGAACATGACAGAAAAGTGTATAAATATAAATTACTCAATAATTTAAAACACTTTGTTACAAAATGTTTTCAATTCTATGGGAATTATCATATTCATTTCCACATGCAAACATTTTAGTACCTTTTGGTAAACAACTTTTCATGATTTTTTTTTTAAAAAGAATTTTGTGGGGTAAAACTCCAAATAAAACATAGCAAACCACAGGACTACAAATGCTCTTAACTCTACATCTAAGAGTTATTAAAAGGTGTATATGTGGCTTTTCCATAGCTTACCATGTAGAAAAATAGCACTTACTGTGTTATACAATCGCCTGAGCCTTATACTAAATATGTTCCGTGTTGTTCGGACCACAAATAGTATACAGATTGAATGGCAATGCAATGTGTACACTCACCAATCCAGGCCGCGTGCACCAGCCACACTCCAAGAGAGGGGCATTGTGGAGGTTCGGCCTAGTAACAGCCCGACCTACGCCAGAGGCTGATCGGTGGATAAATACAGCCACAAACCACGTGCTGCCGCCCACTCTCTCCAGGGTCCAATGTCAGCAGCTTTGGGCAAGGTGTCGGTGATCAGAAGATGCACCCAGAGGTAACATTGACGTGAGGCGCCGCTTGTCACTGAGTCGCAGGTCTGCTGGTACAGATTCCAATCCAGACTGCTGTTTTCCACATCGGGAGACGTCCCTGCAACACCATATCTCTACTACTCAGCATCAGGAGGACCCGGAGAAGCTTTGGTAGATCCAATCTGAGCCAGTGGTAGGTGTACTTCCAGTGGGGTGCAAGGTAAAGCGATAGGGAAGTTACGTGGTTGGAAAGATAATTAAAGTAAAGGATAAAGTTAAATATTTGCAGGACAATGAAGTATAAATAAATAAATATTGTTTATATATTTCTTTATTATGAAATGAATTAGTATTTCAATAAATCGTTGTTTGTACTGTTCGTAATGTTCATAATTACAATATTATTAGGACACCCATAATCAACCCGAGTGAGAGTAATTAAGGTGGTGTTACTAGCATTGTGAAGGAGAATAACGAGTAAGTACTTCTTCCAGTAGTTAAAGCTGGGACACGTTGGTTGCTTTGTGTCAGATAGGCTTGGTGTAGCCACCAGCCTTAGAGTTCAGTATTCCCAGCTATCCAATAGGAAAGGTAAAAGTATTAGGCTGACTAGGTGAACGCAACAGTGTTGTTTACATGATGCACCACGTTATTCATCATCCTATCATGCCAAACTGGCATGACGAATTGTCATGCAGAAATCATCATGTATTTAATGTTGTTTGTGCCATTACATATATTTTGTAATACTTTTCACCATACTATGTATGTGTTTTACCCCAGAATTTCCTTGATCTTTATAACCCTCCCCACTCTCATGTTTCATTGTATGTACTGTGAATATTCTAATGCCACTAAGCAACTCTTATTCAGCATGATTAGTACTGACCATGCATAAAATGTTCTATATTTATTTTTGGAAAAAGCTACAATTCTCAAAAATTACTTTTCCCTAATCTTCTCAGCTCCTTTACCCTGACAATTTGTAGTATGTACCAAGACAATAACAACGTGTATATGCAATTATGATTCAGTATGATTAATTAGTAGATACTCCATACATAGTATGTTCAGAAACTCTGCACCCAAATTCGAGACAGTTTTTTGGACCAATAGTAACACAAAAGCCCTATATAACTATTTAGAAACTTACACTAAATTATTACATATGTAGTGCTACACGCCTACTTCCTATGTATCTTGTCTTACATGCATGATCAAACCACATTGTTCTCCAGGCGGTGTACACCACAACCAGGGCCAGCCTTAGATCATTCGGCACCGGGGCAAGGGGCAATTATTCCACCCCTGCATTTTTCTCATTTGAAATTTAAATGATCAGAATATAAATGCAGTTTCGTTCAATAAATTTACAAATAACATTTGTTTAATGTTGATATACAAAACGAATTTCACATAATATGTTATCACCATAATGTGTTAAATTAATTTTCACATCCATACTTAATTCACCATAGGCCTACATCTCGTAGCAGTCACCAAACTTTGTTAGTACAGAACTAAGACTCCATGCATAATAATTCTTACACACACAACTACTATGCAACGGAAAAATGAACATATTAAGAACAGTCAATAAATGCTTTTTTTTTTTCAGTACTGGGAAATGACCTGTAATGGTTTTGCTAACAATGTAACATCAATGACGAAAATATTCACTCACATCTACCATAAAATATATAATGTTAATATACAAATCAAATTGCACATTTATGTACACTTCATTGCCCTACAAAAATGGGGCTTTTCTTGCCTTAGCCTGGGCAAATTTGGTTATAGAAGAAGAAAGTTCAATCTTGAGAGTTATGTCATTCTCTGTGGACATCATCGCCAATGAAGAGAGCCATTCGGCACTCAAGAGTAGATAGAAAATAAGCCTTGATAAATTTTAACTTTGAAAAACCGCGTTCTGAGCTAGTTACTGTCACTGGTAAAGTCAGCACTACTCTAAGCGACACTCAGATATTAGGAAATGTTGTGCTCATATTTGTTTCTTAAATATATAGTAAAACTTTCTTAGCAAAACCCTTCACAGATCATGGTACAAAACATTGGGAGTGTTTTAAGTCTTCCCAAAGCCATTAATATCCTAATGATTCCATCAATGTTTGTTTGAGCCGTTTGCAATACCATACACTTGTCCAATAAATGTTTATCAGCCTCTTGAGCATTGTATAATTGTTTTGGGGGTTGGCTCAAGTCATACAAAAATCCCCAAACATTTTTGTGCTCATCAAGTTGCTCAAACCGTTGTTTAAATAATGTCAGTGCAGCATCACATGTGACATAGAAAAAATTCAGTTTAAACTGTTCTTCTGGACTAACATATGCTGACTCGTCAAGGTCTTCATATTCAAACTGCCTCTTATTTCTTTGTGTATCTGTGGGATCTCCAGACGAAGCATCAGATCCTAATGTACCTGCTAGCTCTTTTGCAGTTATAACTGCATTTTTCAGTAGAAGTTACATACTAGATACAACTATTGATTAAAGTGATGACAGTACAAATATCAATCACTGGGCTTTGTATTGATTTGCTCACAATGTTTACTTGATACAAAATATCATACCATATAGCAAGAGAAATCAAAAATTCAAATTTCATAAACTGGTCTGCTAAAGAGTGTGTTTCATACCTCAAACCAGCATCTGCCAATCTAGATTCAAACACTGCTATTAAAGCATCATACACATTCTTCACGTGATATCTAATAGTCTTGACACTATCAATTCTACTTTCTCAGCGTGTAGCACTGTGAGTGTGCCATGTGGTTCTTCAAAATTTCACAACGTTGAACAGAAGCTGAGAAAAACACACATATTTTCTGTAGAACACCAAACAGTGCGACAGAAATAGTTGCTCATGAAACTGCATATGAAACCACTAAAATCCAAGAATGACATCCACAGTGCACAAATTATGTTCTTGGATTCATTTGAAACATTTTTGCTTGGACACCTTTGTTTTTACCTCTCATATTGGCACCACTGTCATATCCCTGGCCACGCCAGTCTTTAATCTTAGTCCATTTTCTGTTAACGTTTAACAATAGTTCCGACAAGCCTTCTCCTGTACAATTACTGGCATTTCGAAATCCTAAAAAGTGTTCATTTATGTTAACTACACCAACTACACCCAGATAATTTCTTCTGCCCAAATTTCTTCATACATATAGCATATCTTGCCTAGAAATAAAACAATTTTACATGAATAATGACAGGAAAATAATAATATTGATAAAAACCTTGTCATTTCTCAAAATAATTCAGAAGCGAGTTACGCGTCATTAAAGTTTATACTGTTATCACGTACGTCATTGGAACTTCACTCGTCCTATACGCCTCTAAGAACTTCGAACCAACATCCCTCTGCGAGACTAAGTCGAACAGGAGTGTGAGGCCCGAATGTGGCAACAACCAGTGAGTCGTGGGAAACGTTATCGTAAACGGCCTATAGTGCCAATGGCTATGAAGGTCGCGATGTTTATGCAGTAAATCGTGAATAATTTAGGTCCTACATATTTATATTGGGTCTCTAAATTGTATTACATGTAAGAATACCATTTGAAACAAATCTTTAATCAAGGTATAAAACTTATTTACAGGATATATTAATGCAGAGATGCCTATGTTAGACACACAACAAACAGCAATCAGTGTCTGAATATGATGTAATTCTTGTGAATTACCCAAAGTTTACCTTTATATTTACGAGAGGATTGTACTACGGAATGTATTACTAGCAGAATAAATACACATTTAGTAGATTATACATCAATGTGTTCAGAGATAGTGTTTATAAACAGTAGACGTGCATTGCCTAATACATTATAATGCATTCTGTCACCAATAATGCACAAAGAATACAAATGTGCATCATAATTGGTTTACGTCACAGTTGTATTGTGAGAACTTTCCACACTTCAGTTTTACGACAGCAATTTGAACGGCTGGATATGTGTGATGTAGCAGTGCTCTTGTGTTTTATTGCAATTCTTAGTGTTTGACGTGTTAGTTCAAATAATTGTGTGATGGTATGAGTGTTTCTGTGGTATTAAGTCCATGGCAATTTTAAAAAAGAATATTTGTGAAGTAATGAGTGTCTATAGAGTTTTGACAGTTGAATACTGGTCAACGTGTGCTTAATGATCGACGTACGAGTGAAGACTGAATGGGTGAGTAACTATTGAAATTTATTATAGGCCCTATTGACTAACTAGATAGTGGCCTACTGGGTGTGACTGTGTTAATTGTGTGGTAAAATGAGAGAAAATGTACATAATTGTAATATTTATTGATGTAAGTACGTTAAATCACAAAAAGACCTAACCAAACAATACCTAATTGGTCAATTTTAACAATACTGTTACAAATACAATAGTGGCGATGGCTAAGTGGCCTGCATCAGGGAAATTGCGGGGGAAAAGTGTAAAAATGTACAATTTAGTGAAATTTTAACTCACAAATTCCCTCCAATTTATAGCCCTCCCCACTATCAAATTTGTAACTCATATTAGTAATATTGTCAATTTAGACGTTCGGTTAGCTATTCGTGCAATTAAAACGTGTCTTCGTGATATAAAATTTCTATTATATCAGGAATATCATGAAAATACGTTAAATTGCAAAACAACTTAACCTAGAAATACGTAACTTCACAATATTACCAATACGATAATGGGGAGGCGTGTGAACTAATCTTCATAGCCCTCACCACTATCATATTTGTAGATTATATTAGTAATATTGTCAATTTAGGCATTGTTCTGTAATTTAACATATTTTTAAAATAAATATTATGATTATGTACATATTTTTCACTCGTTACAACCCACAATTTTCCCTCATTTTATAAACCTCCCACTAATGTTTTTGAAGTTTGTATTAGTTATATCTTGATGCCCCTAGTAAGTTCGTGTTCTGTGTAATTAGTAGAGCGGAATTATACCACGTTCAAAAAAAAAAAAAAAAAAAAGCTATTCTAGAATTTAACCTTGAACCCAATTAAATGATATATAAAAAACACATTCCCTGATGTAGGTCTATAGGAATTTTGTATTATGTACAATTGGTCCAAAGAAACTATCTGGAGTTTGCTTGAGGACCAAGTTTCCTAAAGCAGTCATCACATGATGCAAGATCAGTTCCAATCTTGCCCGAGATGCCGACCTTGCACGAGAATTTCTTACACAAGTTCTTGTGCAAGGCACATCTTGCATGAAATGAGGTGATAGAGCAGGTCCTATTTTTCTCGTGCAAGTTGCGATCCTATTGGTCCTTAACCATAGAGTGAAAGAAAATCATAGCCTGAGGTGTGTGAAGAGGAATACAGGGAAATAAATCATTGCTGGAAAATAACTTTAAAGCGTGGATTGAAGTTTAGACAGTTCCCTGAGAATAAAATAATAACAGTTATATATTGGAGGGATAGCTTTGAATCAAATTCCTTGCAACTTCATATTTTGTATTATACCTTGGCTGTTTGGTACTCACCAGCGCTATCAACTAATTTTAATGTGACAGTAGTCATCTTATTTATTTGCGTGGGAACTCATTTCACATGCAATGTAGTTGCCATTCTCTTACAAAATTTTGTGCAAAATGCATATTGCATCGTGCGATCCTTGCTTAACATACTGTATATTCAAAATGCAAACTATTCTACCTCAGCAGCTTCTTTAGGGCCTAAAATCTCCATTTTCGAATGTTTGCCTCAATTTTCACAAAAGTCAATAAAGTGAACACTTACCTAATCATTTCAGCTCAACTACTTTCTGGTGTTCCTAGTTACTCAGATAACTATCATTTTTGTGACAACGTAATATTGCAAAATGCCATTACCAAACTTTTGAATTGACACACTGTACCAATCTTATCTTTACACGCAGTCTTGGAATCGTCGTACGAGTTTTCTGGACAGCTTGAAAGATTCTATGTTTGGAAGGATCTGCTTCCGGTAGTGTTCTTTCAAACTCTGCCATGATCTGGAGATACCATTATTTGCCAAATCTTTACTCATCTCTTGCCATAACACATTTCCTTTCAGAGATGAAAAACTTTCGTGTTCAATTACGTAATCGACAATCATTCGCTTTTCTTTCATCGAATAAGGAAACCGTTTGCCATTTGGCGACGCACTTGCAAGTACACTGTTCGAGGAATCGCTAGAACCCCACTTCTTTTCGGCACGTTCCCACGTAATGTTGCGTACGAACACCTCCATAACATCAAAACCGCTTCCGAATCGAGATATTTTGTTCACTCTGTACTCCTTCAAATCCAACTGCTTGCCAAACTTGCAACAATCATCAATATATCTAACGGAAAACACTTCATCGTCACCATCGTACGTTTCGTCGTCAGCAGCAAAAGTCACAGAATGTTGTCCTCGAGACGACACAACAAATCCATTACCACTTTCAATAATTTTTCTTAACCTCGTTCTTTCTTTACATGGCTTTATGTAAAATACCAATGCGTCACCACGAAAGTTTAGAAACAATGTCGGGTTGACAGAAAATTTTTTATCCTGAACACTTAACATACTCTTCGCACTCCTCAAATCTCATCAAGCAAGTATCATCATGTATCTCTTTTCTTTGCACAAAAGTGCCTGGCCTTAAATAAATAACCTGCATAGCCAGTGAAATCCTCAAAATACGAAAAAATCTAAAAAGCAAAATAATAGTCATAATACGAAATATCCAAAATTTGAAAGGCAATTAAAATAGCCAAATAGTCAAACGGCACACACACAAAGAGACGTAACAAACAGATCGCCAAGGTACAACAAACAAACCATACACAACTGCGGACACTACACTACTATCATAGGAAGTATATTATTTTGTGGTAGTAGAAATGAACTCAAACAAGGCAGAAATTAAAATACCACTATTATAAATGTGCATTTATATTTTTCATGATATGGAAATAAATGTTTTTTCCTATTAAATAATAATAATTGAACAGAAAAAACACATATTGGATGTCTTAGCACATATTAGAGGATGTGTAGGGATTTGAAGGCTACATTTATAGATAGTAGGAAATGGGTAGGCTGGGAAAGTGTAGCGAGGAACCAGTTTCACCTGACAGAACAGGGAAAGAGGATTCCAGGTGATCTGCTACGTAGAGAAGTAGCTGCCTGCATGGAGAGGGTCAGGGCAGCAGTTGTTAAAATAGCAATCAGTTAGAAGCAAGGAAACGCAAGGGGGAGAAATGGAGAGAATAGAATTGATGAGAAAGCAGGGGTAGAGATAGGAAGTAAGCAATATAGGTTGTTAAAGTAGAGTACTAGCATAAAGATAATAGAGGTGAACTGTAGGAGTGTGTACAACAAGCTGGAGGGTTTCTGCAGAAAGATTGAAGAATATGGGGCAGATATAATGGTAACTGTGGACACTTGGTTGACTGAGGAAGTACTGGACATTGAGTGTAGGCAGGATAAGTTCACCATCTTCAGAAGAGACAGGGATGGGAGAAGAAGAGGAATAATGGCGTGTGTAAGGAAAGGGCTAAAAGGGGCAGTAGAATGGGTTAGTGAGGATGTCGAGGTAATGGATATTAAATTGAGTGGTAGTAGTAATTACTTTGCTGGCAGCGTATATACCACCAGGATAGAGATGGCAAGCAATTGAGATGATCAAGGAGAAGGTCGATAGACTAAAGAACAGGCAGTGGGGTTGTTGTAGCAGGGGATTTGAATATGCCAGGGGTGAAATGGGTAGAGGGTGCAGAAGGAATGGGTAGCAAAATACAGAGAATGGCAGCACAGTTAGTCAACAGAGGATTAGTCCAGGTAGTAGAAACACCTATGAGATGGAATGAGGAGGGTGTTGGGTCAGTGCTGGATGTGGTGTTGGTCAGACCTAGGAATGCTGTAGTTGGTGCAATAGTATTGGATGGTATAAGTGACCATCATATCCCGGTTGTGGAAATTGGGAATGGCAGAATAAGGGAAGTGCAAATGGCAGAAAGGTTGGTTTGGCAGTATGGGAGAGGAGACAAGAAGGGTGCAGAAATATTCCTGAGAGACAGGTTTCAAAAATGGCCTATGAAGGAGGGTGTAGAGGGGTTGTGGAGGGAGTTTAAAGGATTAATGGAGGTTATGTTGGAGAAATTTGTGCCAATGAAAAGGTTAAGGACTGGGGGAGATCTGCCATATTAAGGACAGGATATTTTGAAAATGAAGAAGTGCAGAAAATTACATGCCAAGTGGAAAAACGAAGGTATGATAAGATCTAAAGAAATGATGAAACAAATGGGTAGGGAGCTTGAAAGGAAGATCAAACGGGCAAAGAATGTATTTCTGGGGAACATGGTGGAAGAAGGAAAAGGCAAGGAATGGGGGAAATTGTTTAGGTATATTAGGATGTTAAGGGAATGAGAGGAAGGGATCCCTCTGCTAACAGGAAGGGATGGTAGGCATGCGATAAATGACCAAGAAAAATGGGAGCTGCTGCAAGGACAGTACTTGTCAGTGTTTGAGGCAAAGGAGGGTTGGAATAGGGGGAAAACAGGGTTCAGGGGGTGTTTAGTGAGTTTAAGATGAGGGAGTCGGAGATAGAAAAAGTAATTAGGGGTTTGGAGAGCAGTAAGGCAGGGGGACCAGATGGGATAAGAAACGCAGTACTAAAGTTTGGTGGCAAGGAGTTGGCGAAATATTTAGAAGTGCTGTTTAAAAAGTCCTTAAGAGAGGGTAAGTTACCCCAAGATTGGAAGGATGCTATTGTGGTACCTATACACAAGCAGAGAGTGGATAGGGGGAGACCTGGCAGCTACAGACCGGTGAGTCTCACAAGTACAGGAAATGTAATGGAGAGGCGGGTGGTTCAGTATGTGGTGAGGGTTATGAACAATAGGAATTGGAAGAGTCCCAGCATGGTTTCAGGAGGGGATACTCATGTGAGACTCAGCTGGCTGGGTTATTAGAGGATCTGGTGCAGGTAGTAGATGAGAGGAAGCAGCTGGTTGCACGCTTCATAGATTTTGAGAAGGCATTTGATAAGGTGCCCTATGGGATATTGATGAGGAAAGTGGAGGCTCTGATACCAGACAGGAGGGTAGTGAAATTGATAGGGGACTTTCTCAGAGGGCGAAGTCAGAGGGTGAAAGTGGGGGAGGCAATATCGGAGGAAGAGGAGGTTACATCAAGGGTATCTCAGAGAAGATTGCTGGGTCCTTTGCTATTTACCATAAAGGTAAATGAAATGGGTTTGGGCATTGGGGGAAAAATAAGATGGTTTGTAGACGATTGTGTTGTATATGCAGAGGTGGGAGAGGGGGCGGAAATTTGCAGGCGGACATTGAAAAGTTATGGTTGTGGACCAGAAAAAATAAAATGAAGATAAATGTAAGAAAAACTAAGGTAGTGAGGTTCACAAGGAAGAAGATGTTAAGCAGGGACATGTACAGATGGGAGGGACAATAGAGAAAAGAACCAGCAGAATATAAGTATCTAGGAATTGTACTGCATGGAGACCTCAGGTGGAAAAAACAGGTAGAGAGGGTGGTTGCAAAGGGAAGAAGGGCCCTGGATATGCTGAGAAGAGTGCTGATGGGAGTCAGCTGTGATGTTAAAGAGAAGGCGTATGGCACAATGGTACGGCCAATGTTAGAATATGCTACAGCAGTATGGGACCTGTATGTGGAGGTGGAGGTGTGAGAACTGGAAAATGTGCTGAGAGAGAGGCAGAAAGATGGGTGATGGATAGGTGGAGAAAGCAGGGGCAAGATGGTGAGGAAGAAGGGAACTATAAGCCATCAGTGATGATGAAAGCAATGGGGTGGAGGTCATTGAAGGACAGGAGGAAAGTTGAATGGTTAGTCAGGATGTAGAGGGTGGTTAATGAAGAGGGAGGATGGGTAAGGCTACACTGCAAGCTAAGTAAGGGGTATTTAGAGGAAGAGGAAACAACAGTGAGAAGCTTCAGAGGGTGTGAAGGAGAACAGAGCAGGGTAGGCAGTCCATGCTTGTGAGGTCCGTGAGGGAGTGGAATGTGTTGTGGGAAGAATTGGTATTTGTGAGAGGGGTTGTTAAATTCAGGAAGGGTGTGGAAAAGGAGTTATTTGGGTGAAGGAGAGGTGAGAGAGCTCGCCACCGGTCGGTAGCCTAATAGCCAGTGTATGTATGTATGTATGTAATACGATCCCTGCAAGGATAAGAAACAAAACAAATCTAACAGACAAATGCCCGGAAATGCATGGGTACTTCACTAGAAGCCATACCGCCTTCTAGCGTGCGTTCACATATCGGTAACATGAGCCGTTTGCTTCACTACTGTTGCTGACTCACCCTGGAGTGGATGTGTGCAGTGTAGCTTTGTGAGACGATAGCACGGTATTCGAATTGGGAACAGGCTGACATGGTTTTTACACACAGTCAGTAAAGATGAGGTTTCCTCCAGGGTCCTTTGGCCTATGACCAATACTATCCTAAACTGCTGCACCCATGTTCCATAATATTGTGTCATCTAAAAGCATGCCGATTAAGTTGACGCATTGACTTATCTGCTTGTCACAAGCCTGCGTTTACACACACGATACTTGCACATTAATGAATAAAGAAAATAAATATTAAGACACTGAGTGAAAAAGGTGCTGGTATTCGAAGGCCACGTGCTTTGAAGAGCCCGAAGGCCAAAAAATAATGCCCACATGAACAGTTTTCAATGTGTAAATTTTGCAGTTTAATTACCAAGTCTCTCAGGCCTACCCTTTGCGTATATATTCACACTTCACGGCTTTAACCTGCCGGGGAGGTAATGCTTTAAAAATGGCGTGATTCTGATAAAAATGATGTGCAATTTTTTTAAACTTCCACAGGCAATGCAAGCACTCGGGAAGATGTGGGTGGTGTTTCGGGCAGCTAAAGAACAATGGTTCCAGTGAATTAAAACAATGGAGATTGTATGATTGAAAAACAAAAGCTGAAGGCTGCCCAAGCTGTGGTAACACGTAACCACAACCCCTAGGTGTTTGTAGCTGACTGGCTGCATGCCATGGCACGCCGGCCGATTTCGGCGGTCCACGTGGACCCATTTTCTTACCATTGCAAAGTACATAATAACCCTTTGCGTTCCTTACCTTGCACTGGATCATGCATAAATTATTCTTAAAAATCACATTTCATACAGAACAGTGTCTACATTTGGGTGAATGGGGTGAGAATGGCACACATTGTGAATGATACATAATAAAAACTGAAAAAAAAACTTTACTTACTCCGAAATGCACTGGGGTTCTTTCCTTGCTTAAATAACATAAACATGTGAACACCTGTGTTTACATATTACACACAAAACCCTACATAAAAGATATCACAGAAAAACAATATCTTTATTTTATATGACAACGCTACAGCGGGTGCTCTGACATCACATGCTCAAGTTTGAATTGTGTATTGTTGCATCCAAACTTGCATTGCCCTGCACTTGCTTCTCAGCTAGTCATGTGTGCAACCCACCTGCACAGCTGAGTGGCTCTGTGGCTGACAAATCGGCTTCGAACGGACACGTGACACACATCAAATGCCCCCACCCCTCTTAGATGACGTTTGCAACAGCGCAATGTCTTACACAGCAGGTCACTACCTCCCCGGCTGTTACCGGGGTTGCAGCTGGTAGGAACTCCTCACCACCTCCATGTGGTCTTGGAGTGCTCGCTGCGGTACCCTCCTTCTTCAGTTCTGCTCGTTGTGGGATGTTTTCCCGCCCTCACAAGCTGTACAGGCTGTTGGCTCCGTCCTCCGCTGATGCGATTCACAGGGTCAGTATGAGCTGGCCAACCCACTGCCCTCGCTGTCACTGCTGCTGCTCGTGCTGTCTTCTTGCTTGCTCACTCTATGCGTAACCTTCCAGTGCCGGGTGCGAACAGAGCCACTGGCTTCCAGGTGGGGTGAACCACCCTGGTGCGGCCCTTCCGCCTCGTCTGCTACTCTTACTGCCTTTGCGCTGCAGTTCCCCTGCCTCCCAGTGGTGCCTCTTCGACGGGTGTTTCTTCATACATTGTCGGAGATGCTGTTGGCCATGCAGTTGCCGGTAGCTGCACTGAATCTGACACAGTGGTGCTTATCGATGCTTCACCGTCAAGCACCATCGGGGCCGCTTCCTCCTACTTACATTGCTCTCTTGCTCCCTCGCTGTCTTGCACATTTGCTCCCTCACTTACTTGAACATCTTCCCTAATTTGCTGTTCTGGGGCAGTAGTTCCAGCCTGCAGTTTTCACATGTCCCGTTTCATGCCAGAGTCCAATCGACTCCTGGTAGATGTTGCTACATCTGGCGTCGACAGCATAAGAAGGTGGAGCCCCCTATGGCTGAGGTGCTGGCCCACCTTTCTCCCCCTTTGGCAACTCTCCCTGCTCGTCGGCGCTTGCTCTGTCATGGGAGTCCTGATCACCAGGTCTGTTCTCACTGGGATGTCACCTGGTGCTCTTCTCATGTCATCTCGGTGCACCCGGACAAGTTTCCTGCCCACTCGGACTAGGTAGGGGTATGTCCACCACTTCGCACCACCTTGTGCGGGAAAATCCATCTCGCTACCAGCCCTGAACATAAGTTGTTCTTCGCTGTGGATAGCGGGAGTGATCGCAGATAAACCTGTTGCCCTGCTATCAGTGCCGGTCATTGTCGAGACTCACTCCGCGTTGTACTTCATTTGTCGATATAGCTGTTCATGTTGATCTTGATGTCTCGTTTTTCACTGTCCTTCGATACTCTCTGTACTGCTACACTTAGATTCTTGCGGGCATTGCTTTTCACCTGGCAGGGCCAGATTGTGGCCTAGTAGGACCTGAGCGGGTATTCGTCCTGTTTCCTTGTTAACATGCCGGCGAAAGGTAAAAAGGTCGGCGGGCAGTTATTCAGTCCACATGTTATGATGCTCACCCACATGAAGCTGCAGTTGTACCTTCAAATCCTCATGGTGGCACTCTGTGGGATTCGCTCGGGGATAGTACACCACCATCTTTAGATGTTACCCCCCCGGGCCAACAAAATTCTCCAGCCACTTCCTGCCAGTGAATTGTGTGTCATTATCGGTGAGCAGTTTTTTCGGGTATCTCCAACACACAAAATATTCTTGCTCTAACACTTTCACAATGTTTTGCACACGTGCCACTGAGTGGGTATGCATCCACCCAGCACGAGTAGTTATATGTCACCACCAGGATCAACTTCTTGCCAGATGTCGTGCGTGGATAAGGTCCCATTAAGTCGAGACTCACGGTCTCGAACGGTCGTGTAGGAAATCATGGCAGTTGTTGTTGCCTTTCATTTGCTCTATGTGATTTAAACCTCTGACACAACACACATTGTTGCACATAGTCATGCATGTCACCTGACACTCCCAGCCAGTAAAATTTCTTGCATGTAACTGTTTGTGCTGTTCTGGGTGTCCTGCGGTTTCACTTGCGTATGTATGTTAGTACTAGTGTCCTCTTTTCAGTGGTACAAATAACCTCCATTTCGTCGGTTTTTGCACGGAAGAAGTTTCCATCGTCCATTCATCATGCACCAATTCTCCACTGGCTGTGTCTCATGCTTTGCCTTCACTTCATTTGTAAACAAACACATGTGCTGCGCTGTCACTACCTCTCTCTACATGTCACTCACGAGTACATGACCCTCTATTTTGCCCATTGCTTTTACATCTACATTGTGTAGGAGTTCCTTGTTGGTTGGAGGTAAGGCATCGTCCATTTCTACCTCTCACCTGTCACTACTTCTCTCTACATGTCACTCACGAGTACATCACCCTCTATTGTGCTCATTGCATTTACACATACCTTGTGTAGGAGTTTCTTGTTGGTTGGAGGTAGGGCGTCATCCCATTCTGCGTAGTCGTTCACGACAGTTCTGCTCCGGTTGTCTTGTGACAGTTGATCTGTCGCCTGATTTTATTTTCCCAGGATGTGCACCACCACGAAGTCATACGATTGGAGGAGCAGCATCCACCGGCTTAAATTGCTTCTTGCTTCCTTGGTGTTGTGGAGCCATACAAGACAACAGTTGTCAGTGCAGAGCACAAACAGCCTGTACTTCAGGTACGCCCGGTACTTCTTCTTAACCACCTACAATACCACAAGGCACTCACACTCGTTCTCGTCATATTTTCGCTCTGCTGCTCCCAACTTAGCGCTCACAAAGTCGATCACCTACTGCTGGTCGTTCTTTCCACACTGACAGAGGACAGCTCCAATTCCCTCCTGTATTGTGTCTGTTTGCAGGTATAATTGCCGGGTCGCATCATACCTTGCCTATGTCGGACAAGCGCGGAAATGGTTCTTTGTTTCTTGGAATGCACACTCTTCTTTCTCGCCCCCACACGAACCTGTGTTGTGGTGAGAGAAAATCGGTAAGTTCCTCTGCCACTACAGCGAATCTATCAATGAACTCATGCAGCCAATTCACAATCTTGAAGAACTTGCGGACTGGCTGCGGGTCTTCGGCATTAAATAATTTTCGATCCTCTGTAGCTGTTCTAGTTTCGAATGGTTCCGTTCTCCTGCACTACATGCCCTAGGAATTCCAGACTGCTCATACCTAGGTGGCATTTATTCACTTCGCAGGTGTGTCCATTCATTTCCAGCTGTTCGAGGACCATAAATAGGTGATGCATGTGGTCTTCCCAACTGTTCGATCTGACCACGACATCATCCAAGTATGGTAACGTGTACTCCCCAATCAGTCCGTCCAGGACTCGAACTATTATGGACTGAAACGTGGCAGGTGCACATTTCAACCGGAAAGGCATAGCGAATGGTAGTATTTCCCATTTGGCATGGTGAATGCTGTTTTCTCCCTGTCTTCTTGCTTGACGGGCCTCTGCCAATACCCACTGCGTGGGTCCAACAATGTCATTATCTTTTAAATGCCCATGGAACTCAACGCATCTCTCACACTTACGTAAGGTGGTAAGGCACTGCGGGTCACCTGATTAATAGGGTGGAAGTTAACGCAGAACCTCCAGCTGCCATCTTTCTTTGGCCTTTGCATGGTGGGGTAGGTAGCTTCTCGATGCAACATAAATCGACTCCTCTTGATTTTATGTTCCACCACAGTCCTGCGTCGAAGTGCGCCATGTTCTGCGAAAACTTCACGACGCTCGCTCAGCAGTTGTTGGAATGCCGTCTGGTGTTGTGATGGAACTAAATAGATCCTCCTGGCGGCGGGTTCCACAATGGTGTTTTGTTCCTGCATCCGTGGCACACCTAGTGTTGTATCTTCTCTGATCTTGTCGGTGATCATTGCTGTTGTGATCGTTTCCAAGTCACATTCCTTGGCTCTCACAGTCGCCTGTCCCTCCACGCTATGGTTGTGTTGCCATGTTGCCAGTCTGATGACGTGATTCATGGGTGTGAAGTCCTTTGCATTTACAACTATTTCCTATACGAAATTCTGCGAAGCAGCCATGTTAATAAGTGTGTGAAATGGTTGCCCACTGAGGTGGATTTGAATTCCGATAAATTGTGCCATTTTGCAGCTGATTTGATTCATGAATGCTAGCTGTAGGATTGTATCTGGGTGCTGCTCTCTGACTGGGGTGTCGGTGGTGTCTAGCTGCCTTACGGCCGTGGGCCATTTCACTGATTGCTTCTTGCCGGGCCACGATAACTGTCCAGGCATGGGTTGTGAGGGCACCCAATCTCCCAGTGGTACACTTCCGCTGGCCGACAATAATGACACAGAGTTCGGGTCAGGTATTCCCCTCCCTCTCTGCTATTAAAAATTCTACCCAACTTATGCTGTAGTGGTTAATGGCAGTGTACCATTTTGCTGTCCCTCCTGCGAGTTAGTTCCGATGCAGCTTGGCCACTCATCTTTGCATATGCTATACCTTTGAAGTTGTGCCATACACTCCTCCACAAATGCCTTCGGATCCTCATTTGCAGTTCCGGAAAAAGTTGGCATATTTTGGAACTTCGTAGACACTCGCATCTGCCAATTTTCCTGTTTCGTTTCTGTTTTAACTTTCACTTCGTGTTTCTTTTTGTTTGCCAATTGCCAATGTGGTGTTGAGTTCTGTCCATTGCTGTACATTGGGAAATTTATTGGTGTTGTGGTCGGAAAAGGAGTTGTTAACAGGTGTGTTTGATACAAATGTTGTTGGTAGCAGGCAGGTAACGGGGTTAGATATGGCGTGAACAGTTGGATAGGTAGGGGAACTGTGGACATTGTTTGGATAGGCCAGGCCAACTGAATTTCTGTTGCAACGTTTACGTCGGTGACCATATGCATCGAGGTAATGTGTGGCATGCCGCTCCTAACTCCCTCCTCGCTCGCGCAGTTCACATGCTCTTGCTTGCCCAGTGTTCCCACTTCTCCGCTATTTGTCGTACGCATTTACCGTGTCTCCTCTTTGCTACTGTTCGATACTGCAATGTCCTTATGACTACTCCAAAATACTCTATCGCAGATCGGCTACAAACTTATTCCAGTTGCTCGTGGGTGGTTGTGGATCAAAGTTCTCATTGCAAATATCACTAGTAAATTTCATTTCCGACCCTGTGCTGGTCTCCGTTGCGCTAAGACACTCTTGGTGAAAATTCAAAAGGCACAGCCCACATTTGAGTAATAGTAGCCATTGTCCAGTGCACAAAGGATTTAAACACCCACTGATGTGGGTCGAATTTTGATTACGTTCTGACATTTGTTGGGTTGTTCCGAGTGTTCAGTTATTTCCTCCACGATTTGCACTTCAATGTGGTTGATCGCAGCGCGGTTGATTGATGGGCTGATCTTATGCTTACAACGGCAGAAGGTTGTGCTGAGTTCAAATTTGGGGATGATATTGGTATGCATCTATTGCAGACAATGCGGACTGAGAAGCACCGATGGGCTCTTGTATATACGGCCAGCCATTGGGTGTTCTACTTGATAATACACACCCGAGCACGGAAGCGCGGACACAGAAGCATGGATGCAGAAACACGAACATGGAAGTTTTGCAGTGCACACACGCGGAAGCATAACGCGGAGGTTAAGCGCGGATGATCGCGAAAACCTGCAAGGTGCGACATGGAGGAGGGGACAATGGATGGCATGGGTGCAAAGCTAACAGCAGGCGTGAGGTGAGTGGATAGCACGGTAGAGTGGTAGCACTGGTTTCGTCCCATTTCTCATCCATTCGTTTTCACAACCTCCTTCTTGGTGCGCAGCAGCACGTAGGCAGTGATGTAAGGTGGGGGAGGGTTGGTGCAGGTACGCTCCCCTTATCTTTGATCTTCCTGGTCAGTGACAGGTTTTCGCACTGATGACGTCACATCTGCTGCTCCGAGATGGCCGCCTCCCAGCCCTTGTTCGACCTCGCAGAAGCAATGGTGAGTGCTTTGTTGTTTTGGAACGCTTTTCCCGCTGACCACATACAACTTTTTTTGGCAATGTGCAGGCATCCTGAAGGTGTCACGATGCTGCCCTTTACTGTACCCATCGGTCAAGTTGACCGTTCAGGTCCCTTGTTGCGGGCAAATTTAGGATTCATATTCTAGAAACTTTTGAGGAAAATTTGGGAAAATAATTTCTGGGATGCTGTGCTTTCCAGGAAAACCAACTATGTTGTGCGTCATTTTTATGTGGTGCCATGGTGCCTCAGTGGGTAGAGGCAGGATTTTAAGAGCAGTGAAATTTTGAAGGCTATTTTAACCAGGGCGACAGACATCATTGGACGATGTTGTGTGGGTCAGTAGAGAGGCCTATGACCAATGCTATCCTGGACTGCTGCTCCTTATAAATGTGCTGTACAATTATTCCAAATGCGTAGTATGCAATTGCCTGTTCGGGACAGCTCACACACCCACCTTCCATAATATTTTGGCATCCAAAAGCTTGCAGACTAAGTTGACAGATTGACTTATCGGATAGTCACATGCCTAAGTTTACACACACGATACTTGCACATTAATGAATAAAGAAAATAAATATTAAGACACTGAGTGAAAAAGGTGCTGGTGATCTAAGGGCACGTGCCCTGAAGAGCCCGAAGGCCACGAAATAATGTCCTTATGAACAGTTTTCAATGTGTAAATTATGCAGTTTATTTACCAAGGCTCTTAGGCCTACCCTTTGCATATATATTCGCACTTCATGTCTTTAACCTACTGGTAAGTTAATGATTTTAAAATGGCGCGAAGGATATAAAAGTGATGTACAAAGTTTTAAGCTTCCCTACACAATACAAGATATCTTAAAGAGGGGGGTGGTGTCTCGGGCAGATAAAGAATAACGGTTCCGGTGAATTAAAACTATGGAGATTGAATGATTGAAAAACAAAAGTTGAAGGCTTCCCGAGCAAGCGAAACCCAAGCCGTAGTAACACGCAACCACACCCCCAAGATGCTCATTGCTGACTGCCTGCACACCGAGGCACACCGGCGAGCCACGTGGACTTATTTTCTTAACATTGCAAAATACATAACCCTTTGCGTTCCTTATCTTGCACTGGAAAATACACAAATTATTCTTAAATATCACATATAGAACACTGTTTAATTTTGGGTGAATGATGTGAGGATGACACATATTGTGAATGATACATATGAACACTGAAAAACAAACTTTATTTACTCCGAAATACACTGGGGTAGTTTACTTGCTTAGATAAAGTAAACACATGAACCATCCTGTTTATATATTACACACATAACCATACACAAAAGATATCACTGAAAAACAAGATCTACTTTATATTACTGTGCTACAGCAGGTGCACTGATGTCATGTGCTCAAGTTTGCATTGTGTTGCAATGCGTCCATACTAGCA
Source organism: Dryococelus australis (assembly GCA_029891345.1). Classification (NCBI taxonomy): domain Eukaryota; kingdom Metazoa; phylum Arthropoda; class Insecta; order Phasmatodea; family Phasmatidae; genus Dryococelus; species Dryococelus australis. The sequence goes on from CM056997.1 coordinate 62,251,752, forward strand.
CTGCACTGCAATTGCCGCTGTGCTCGTCGAGTGCGCATCCCAACTGCATAGAAACATGGCGCTGTGGCTATCCAACAGGCTTTGTACGGGACACGTGACACACGTCACATCCTCGCACTAGGTTACATTTACCTAAGACGTCATGAACAACCACATGTAATTTCGATTCATGACATCATTTAGGCAATTATTCTACATGATGTACTACAATAAAGGATGTTACTTAGGCCTAAGATGAATTTTATATACTGGAGCAGAGAATACATCATAACATTCAACTTACCTGGAAGAAGTTGTGAAGACACTGAATATATTTTTATATTCTTCATTCCAGCATTTTTACATTCATCATTGAAGTGTAGGTCACATACTAGATAAGTATCGTACACTTTCTTCTTGTTTAATGTTGCAACTTCGGATTCCTTATACTACGTTACCATGCACGAAAAACTTAGTCTCTAAGTGGAAGCCGATGTCATACAGAAAGTTGGTCTGCACATCTTGGGACACTTTTTTTTTGTGAAGTGATGTGCCTACTGTCTTCAGACCCCCGAACGGTAGACCCGATATTTTTACCTCGGCGATGGGCTATCAAACTACATGGAAGGAATAGGGAACTATAGGTAGAATTAGATCAACCAGGCAGCAAAGGCCCTTAATCATAGGAACAAGAACAGGTACGGCTGCCCCCCCCCAGAACCTTGAGGAAAACAGCATCCCCGGACACCTAGATGTCAATGCGATGGTTTAGGAGAAAATGAGAAAGTGGATGACTAATTAGTACAGGATTATGATATAATACTACCGACAGGAGACTGTGCACCCACCAGGGTCGCGAGACATACCCTCGGGATGCAAAGAGGAATACAATCCGCCCTTCGTCACCAAATACCGACCACAGAGTAGGTTCCAATTATCCGTAATCAAATGTGAGATTACCACATACAAGGAAGAATATGAAATATCGGCACTGTGACACCTGCTTGATCGCCAATTTGGCTAACCGATTCACATATTAATTTCCCACAAAGCCCACATGAGATGGAACCCAAGCAAATTGAATTTTCACCGCGAGTTGAACCAACTGGAAAAACAAGACATGGATAGCCCATATCACCTGATCCCGATGCCAGTGATAGGATGCCAGTGATACTAGTAAACTATTATAGTCTGTTATGATCAGTACACGTTGTATGTTGTGATCCTGAACATAACACAGAACCATACAGACCACATATGCTTCTACATGATAAATAGTTGTGGACAGGGGTAGCTGAAATGATAGAGTACTGGCAAATTGTGGGACATACACCGCTACACCAACCTCCTTAGAAGATTCGGAGGCATCAGTGTACAATCGAACATAATCCACACATGTCTCTAACCTTGTGAAAAAGAAAAAATAATCAAATGAGTCTTATTATCCAAGGGGGGAGATAATAGTGGTTTTGGATAACAAAACACAGTCTCATACAGAAGACTATACACTATATGGGTGGACCAGTGTGGATTCAGGAATGTGTTCTCTCGTAAAGGTAGGGGTACTACTAAAGCAAGTGTATAAACAGCCCTGGATCATTTAATCAGACGGTGGTGACGGATACACAGTAAGTAGTGATAGGTCAATATACGACACTGAAGGACGAGGGGGAGTATCCGAGCTTCAGAATACATCACCATAATCGGTGTAGATAGGAAGGTCACCAAGATTGCTCACAAACACACATTTTGTATACATTCCAGCTTGTTCACTAGCCTTTGTGATAGATACTGAATCACTTGGCATCCTTATTGCAACATTGTTCTGATTGTTGTAACGTAAAATCGCGTAGGATAACGGGGTCCACTCCCCAATTAACATGAGCTAATGGTTTTTAAAATGGAAGTACCACCACGGCATTTTCGCTACATATAAAGTACATGGGGATCCCACTTTCCATTTAGTTCTAGGATAATGCCTAGGTATTTAACTTTACTACTCCAACGCGGTGGAGTGTACAAATAACTTGGCAGCCGTAGGCAATGTGGAAAACATTTCCATGTGAAATAAATTGTACGGATTTTCGACAGTGAGAGATTCAAACTATGGATATCCTGGGACACAACAAGGCTTCATCTTCCCCATTTTGCACCTGTTACCGAAATGAATAAAAAAGGTAATCTTAAAATATCAACTACAATATGTAAAATTCCTCTATTATCACTGTGTTTATGCCATTACAGACAACAATAGACATGTCCGAAACTGTTGTGAGACGAATATTTAGTTTACTAAATCGACCACATGACCAAGATAATGCCCTAAATATTTTGGGATTTAGGGTTGAAATTTACTGAGGTGAAGTAGAACACTAAATACAGAAATAGGTTGTTAAAATCGTCTGCTATTGTTTATTTACGTTTTATTTCCCATGTTTTACACAAACGTTGGTATTTACTGTTCTTGAAATGCTGCAACATAGATGCACATTAAAATGGAGAAACAAGGATCTAAATGAAGTCATTTTCAAATACATGTTTGTATGTTGTATTAAAAGTGCTAAAAAAAAAGGCGATCAGTTTTTTGAAATTGAATGTTAATAGTAGGGAGCGTAGAAATAATGCGAAGATTCATAATGGCTAGAAAAAAATATGATCAGTTATTTACAAGAATTTAGAAATGCTTGGGAATATGATATTTATTGATAGTCTGACAAACAAAATTCCAATGAAATTTCACAAAACTGTAGTTTCCAACTTTGTCACATGTAGCGCCGTTACAAGCCATTCGAAACTATCCACCAAAAATATGTGATTTTAATTCACCAAAAATGTCAAATGTATATAATAATCAAATAAAACGACACTCTCTAGAGGTTGTGAACCTCAACTAAAAATTTTTTTTTTAATGATGCCATAAATTATTTCAATTCTGCAGGCGATAATGGTAGTAAGTTTGGCCCTTCAAAGGCACGACATGTCTGTGTTGTAACAATTCATTAGAAAAAGCGAGCATGGCATTCGTGTGGCACCAAATATAAGCCGTAGTTACTTCAGTCTACTCTATGACACACAAGATGGCAAACGTCCGAGAAATAATCCCAAAATTGTATATCTTTGTTTACAAAATATTAAGGGTTCTAAAACACGTATGAATGTACAAATTGAAACTTAATGTAAGCATAAGTAAAGGGAAACATTTCATTTTGCCCCCACTGTCATAATAATACAATAAACATAACTTTAAAAATAGGTGAAAACTTAGACATGTGTTATTATTATATATGTTTACATGGTGTAGTAGTAGTAGTAGTGATATAGTAGAAATCGTCTATAGGTGGTAGTGTTATAAGTCAGACTCACGTGTCGGGGTGTACGCCGCGCGCTGCCCCTCATGTTAAATAATTTTTTATGTGTTCATCGACTATGTTAGTGAAACCAGTTCACCAAATGTTCATATCGTTATGTTCCCCTATGTAAGAATGGTGTAGATATTTTATTGAGTATTTTGTTATTGTTATATATTGTGGGTTGAATGTGTACTGTATATAATAGGTTAAGGGTATACTCCTCTGTATATCGTGTGTTATAGTAAATCTATTTTTATATATAAAAAAAGTGGGTTAGTGTGCGAGTTCGCATCCTGTACATTTTAGGTTTTATAGTTCAAATCTTGGTTGACGAAATTTTTTTAGTTATTTTATGTGATACATTATTTCTGTTTATAGTTTATATTATTGACAGAAAATGCTTATCTTTAGATTATCTTAGTCTAAAAGCAATAATACAGAACAAAGCTATTAAAAAAAAAAAAAAAAACCACAGGCAGCCTCTTGCACTGTGCAGTTACTTGGATATTATTACTTTTATAAAAATAAATTCTAGTTAATAAACGTTTTCTGGCAATAACATAAATTATAAACAACGATAATGTATCACATCAAATTACTAAAATACTGCAATTCTAATTCTTACACTACTATTAATAAAATGAAAATAATCTGTTCACAGTGGCGAATTAATTATTGCATTTATCGAATGTAGCCAAATAATTACATGAAATAAAAACATTTACCATAATATGTAATATAAAATGTGCAATTTACTGTAATTAAAAAAAGTAAAAAAAGTTTTGTGAGGTAGTGAACTTGTACACCTTTCCACTTTATGCCGTTGCTTTACCATCTGCGTGATCAGGTGTGCAGCTGTGTTCTGTACTTATTATTGTGCCTAAATATATTCAGAATTAAATATATAAGATATGTTTTTGATGTGTGCCACTAGAGAATTTGTTAACCATTTTTAGGCAAGTGTGTTAGACGAATAATGAACTTCAATAATTAACCAGACATACACTGGACAATGTAATCACAATTATATATCATTACAATAAAAAAACTCATTAAACAAGCATCTACACTACACCGAAAAAGCAACATGAATAACTATAGACAATGCAATTTTAATAAAGACATTTAAATAAATCAATTATCACACATGGCTCTCTTAAAAGACAATTGATACATCTGCATTAAGTTTATGAAGAACAGAAAAGACCTATTCAAACATTTAAAGTTAAAGCAAAACACGAAAAACAGGCTGTCAGCTCAATCAAATTATATCTTGGCCCTACCAACACCAGATACAATATCACGACCTCGTGAACTTAATTAGGGATGTTTTCATCTGGTTGCCTCAGTTTCATAAAAAAAAAAAATTAAAAGTGTCCTGCTAGCTGTATATTGGAAGCACTCCGGACCTCTAGTTGTTCAAAGCTAATTCAACAAAAAATAAAAAACTTATATACAAGTTCTTGAGTGTAAGGACTTTTTCATTAACTAATATTCAATTAAACTTCCAGAAGAGAATTATACTGTAGAAGTAAATTTACTCTGATGCTCTCTTCACCACATTGTATACAGCTTAAACATTCAAACATAGCAATGCGATGATTACATGAAAACGAAATGAATGACTGAGTGTTCATATTACCTCGTAAAATGACGTTTTGAAAGATTAGACACATTTTACAATGTATTATGCATTGATTATATTAGTATATTCGTTTTCATTTTACTTGATACATGTTTACAGGCACCCATCTTATTTTGAAAATCATTAAAGACGGAGAAAGATGCTAGAGACGCAGACTGAAATGACTGTTTTATCAGTCAGAATAAATACAATAAATACTTGTACTATGGACATTGTTTCAAGTCTGATGTGTTAGAGGAAAATAACTAAACTTGAACACAACAACATTATCGATTTCATTTGCTTATTTCTGGTGAGCATTTTATATTGGCTGAAAATTGCAGACAAATTATCCAAATTCAAAAATCAACACATCTCTTGTGCAGTTTCAATACCAACATCTGTATATTTACACTTCCGAAGCATCATAACCACGACGCCTTAGTTAATGACAGGGAGAGTTATGACAACATGATCCATGCTCGCATTTTCTGCGGCAGTCATTACATTGCCATCGTCCGTATGACACGTCATAACTGTGACAGTGTAATGTAAAAGAATCATGCTCCCTCTGCAGCAGCCACTATTACTTAAATTTGCGCTTATTGCTCGCATGGACAGTCATTTGCATATTCAACCATTAATATTAATTTTAATTAATTAATAAATTAACAATTAATATCAGTTTTAATTTAATTTTTATATTTATTTTTTGCATTAATTTAGTCTTTTTTCGAGTACAAGTTTGTACGAAGACATCGAACAAGTCAGAACATAATGTGTTTATGTAGAGAACATGAACACATTACTTACAGAACAATATCAAAACATTAAAATTATTATATAATAATCGAATTCTGAAACAAATATAAAATAAAATACAAGACGTGTTCACCTTAAAAAATTCCCAAATGCAAAAATAACACACACACACACACACATATTTATATATATGCATGTGTATATATATATATATATATATATATATATACACACACACACACACACACACAGAGGAGAGAGAGAGGAGAGAGAGAGAGAGAGAGAGAGAGAGAGAGAGAGAGAGAGAGAGAGAGAGAGAGAGAGAGAGAGAGAGAGAGAGAGAGAGAGAGAATTTGGCACTCGCAATGTTATTCAAAGTAAATAAATATTTGTAATGCAGTAGGTTATATTGAATTTGGAGAGAATAACAATCAAATTGACTGCCCTTGGACTCAGGGAATAGCATCACACCCTCAGGAAGGTTGATTTCAGGTTAAATATTGCCAGGATGGGTGCCAGCACTCATCAGCGGTGAGCACGAAGAGATGTATGGTAGTGTGGTCTACAGCCCTGAATGTGGCTTCCTCCCAAGTCCACTGCTGGTCTGAGCTGCCCATAATTTCTATGGCAGCCTACATCATATTGCATTACTGATAAGTCCTGGGATAATATGAAGAGTTTCGTCCCGTTACGACATGTACCAAACATCGACGTATTTCCAGAGAATATTCCCAGTGCAAAGCTAGTGAGGGTTCTCAGCTTCCCTTATAAGCTTATACACTCCCATAGAGGCTGTTCTGGTCTCCTCCACGCCATTAAATTACAAGTACCAATTACGGGTTAAGCGGCCATGATGTGGCAAGTTAAATAATAATAATAATAATAATAAGCTGTCGAGTCGCGTAATATACTTATTTTATTCCAGATTCCTTCTTCAGGAGCACATTCAAACTTTCCCTCGTACGAGCAGGGTACACGCTACCACTGAGGAACAGGCAGCAAAGTGCCTCATCAAAATTACAAGTAGATTAACCCCTGGCCATGTACAAATGAACAGGGCTGTGAGATGGTTCTCTCCCTGGGTTAAGAAAATAAACTACGTTCCTGAATTAAATGAACTATTGGAACTACATGATTAGTACAAACAGAGAAGTGCCCAGGGAGGACACACCACACACGTCCTTCTAACGTGGCACTCGGGAAGTGACTACTTAACATGGCGGTAGGCTGCTCTCTCACTGGCTCTAACTCCTACCACCATGTCACGTGATTATAATTTACACTAAACACAATATTGAAGTTAAATTAAGTGGTTGATAATGGCCCTGGATGAAAATGCAGAATATCAAACATAACACTTCAAAGCCCTCTTGTTAAGTAAAAATATAAAAACGTGAACATTGCATTTATCACTTAAGCAACACTGTAACCTCACATTTGTGTGTTTCCCAAGCACGGTTCTGCATGTGCCGGGATCTGTTCGCATTCATTTAAATAGCTCTCAATTTTAATGTACAACACAATAAAAACACTGGATAATACAAATGCAACTCTTAAAACTAATTATATTTTTCCGGCAGCTTTTGTCCACGTGGTCGTTACGCTAAGTCACAGGTGTCCACTGTTTATAAAATACATAATCCACTACTGGCTTTTGCCGGTATTGTACGGTCCTGAGTACTGTCTTTTTAAGAGAAATATTTAAAAAATATATTAATGGTAGACGTACACACTAAACAACAACAGAGACACTTCGTACACTATTCAATGTGCATCACACTCCAACATGTGGTAGTGCCACGGGTTTACAAAACATAAGTTGTGCATGGTAACACACTCAAGAAAAATAAACACTATACAAACATACCTTGATTCAGAAAAACCCTTTTATAATTTAAAATACATAATGCATCAATCGCACAGGCGATATTAATACTTGTAAAAATTTCTCACATTCCGCAGTCGTCGCACTGGCACATGGTGTGGCGTGTTCAGAACCACGTGGTCACACAGGAACAAATAATAATATTGACTTTGTGATGTGCAAGAAAAATCACATTAATACATCTAACACTTTGTAAGCAAATAAATAAATTGCAATAATAATAACAAATACAACAGGCACACGAGAGAAACATAAGCAGACCTACATGCTATTTAACAGCATGCCAATTTGTGGTGCACATTCAATCACGCACACGGAACACTTGTTGCACTCACTTGCTCTCGTGTGGTGCTGAGATGAACTTGAGTTGGGTTCTTCACAGACTTGGTCAATGGTCTAGGGGTCAGGGACCTTCCACACATCAAAATATTATTTGATTCATCTGAAAGTAATTGTCTTTTGAATATTAAAAATTGCTGTGTCTCAACTTGAAGGCGTGCTCACTCTTCCTCACTACTCACTGTGGCACACTCTCGCTCGCTATGGCGAATTGAAACTTGGGCACTCTGTAGTGCTTCAGAATTATTTCTCTGACAGAATTGGTAATAATTAGTGAAAATTAAAATATTGATGTCCTTTCACTTATGTCGAATTAATTTACTGTTTTTTTTATGAAATAGTAAAATTTTTACATGTTTAAAAGCACAATTGTGTTGTGCAAATCATAGTATAGTACAGGCAGGGAAAAAGAGAGTAAAATTCACCTATTGAAACAGGTCCCAGGCGCTACTCTGGGAATCCTGTACAAGAATGCTAGCTTTGCAGCATAAAATATTTGGGATTTCGCTGAGCGGGGGAGGGGGTTAGCTTCTCCTCGCCTCCGCAATCTAACTGACAACCAACTGGGTGGCTAAGGTCCCTCAGAAGGGACCGATCTACCCCCGCGCTGAGGGAGTAGCGTCCCAGTGATGTAAAATGGCGGACTTAATGAAATATTAACATAATATAATAATTTGTTATGCTTCATATCAATTGGATTATTGTTGTTATTATACATTTCAAAATCGCAATTATTAAGTTAAGTAGATAAAATATCTCTAACACTGGTTTAGAAAACAACAAAATTTATGTCTGGATATTCGAAGTTTGACTTGAAAATAACATGGCTGACAGAGTTGGTAATATCATGAGATCTAAGTGTACATCGATGTTTTCGATCCCTCTCGCAATGTATCATTGTAGTTCGGCACAGTGATGCCAGATCTACAGAAATTTCAATATATCTTCTGGATTCCATAGCAAATTCCTGAAATAATGAAAACAGGGAAAATCTACAGACATTTTCGTTCTTCATATTACAATTTTTTTTTAAATTTAATAATTTGCTAGAATGGACTACATAGTATTCAAAATCGTGGTAATTTTACAGTGCAGTGCTACTTTTGTTGGTAATTGTTTAGTTAACACATACTAAGGAAATCCAGCAACTTTAAAAACAAAAACATAAAACATATAATTTAATGTTTCCAAATTTACTTTTTAATAAACTTAATGGATTTATATTGGTAAGTATATATGCCAACTTTTTGTTATTACATCCTAGCAACATGTAAAATATACAAGTTAATTATTTCCAAAAAGTGTTATTGTAATGAGATATTTTTCAGTGATTGCATACACATTTCATGTTCTTTAGAGAGGAATTACCTAATATACCAGTTCCTTTTCATACAGTTCTGTTGAAGCAGTTTAGTTAGTAGTAATGGGAAATAGAGTTCACTAAAATGAACTAGGTCATTCCGAACTAGTCACATTTGATAACAGTTCATTGAGAACCATTCTTTTGAACTATATAGGCCACAGTCGAATGATCAAGCATACTGGCGAACCTCTGTGCGTAAGTGAAACGTCTGTTTGAGAACTAGACAGATCTTCCTCTGTACCTCGGCCTAAGAAGTACAGAGGTCTTTCTCTGTTTCCTCTTTCACAATTACATTTCCCCTTCCCAGAAGAATCTAAGCAAGTGTGAAATGGAAAGAGAAGCAAATAAGCGATGTTTGTAAATTAATTGCTAAAGAATTACTACATTATTGTGTGTAGATGAAATTACTTCTTTTTTATATGGAAGTAAGATAAATGAATAGTTAAAATATCTTTATACTGTGTTATCCACGCCTATGTTGTGTAATATAAGACCAATTTACTTTTGTCGCCGATAATAACGACCACAATAATATTATAATAGGTTGTGTTGCGAGAGACAACCAGGTGTAAAATTAGTTTTTCCAAGTCAGGCATGTACAAACTCAACAAAAATTGTTCCGACAAACTGGATTTATTCGTACCAGTATTAGAAACATTTTAACATAACTTTAATTACCAAAATAACTTAATTTTAATATGATACAAATAATGCCAAAAAGTTATATCCGAAGTATTGAGTAAATATACTAGAAAAAATTAGGTCTTCACCTCTTTACTGCGAGTGCGTAAAACTTGACATGACATTAATGAGCGTTATTAAATAATTTACTGTCGTAGATATACTGGTATTAGTGCAGCTTTCAGATTTATTTTCCTTCAGATACCGGAATTTCCGTATGCCAGGCAACATCGTCTTTATAGTAAAGTGAGTGAGAGGGTTTTAAGACACCATGACAGCGAGTTCTTTAGTGCCGGTGAGGATGAAGTAAGTTAAATGGACGACACAAACAACCATACCGTGACTGGGTTTCGAAACTGGAACCCCTCGCACCGCAGACCGGCATGCAACCGACTATGCAATTGGGTCGGCACGAGAAAGTAAGAAAGAACGAAAGTAGCTGCATAGCCATAGGTCTGCCAACTGTCTCGCTCTGTGTGTCCCACAGTTCCCGACCGATTTGCGACTCATGTCAACTAGGTAGGTCTGCACTGCGATCCCTACAGTTCGAGGCTGTGCTGAACGAGCTAAAGCAAAGATACCGATCGACAGAGGCAGATAGATAAGAAGTATGCATGTTGTGATGTGGCCAGTTAGTGATGGATGAACAAGGGGAGGGGGGTACTTCAGGGAGCGACGAACGACAGATTATCTGAGCATGCGCACTGTGGCGCACCTGGCGTAGTTACTGGTACTAAGAGTATGTTTTACCGATATCACAAGATACTAGTTCTTTTACGTCGTGGTGAACTACGCACCTAGTTCTTTTTCAAGACCAGTTCAAAATGAACTGGTAGTTCGTGAACTACCGATCACTAGTAGTTAGTAATATGTGATTTTGCTTAGTATTGAAGTGCTCTGCCAAACAGTAACTAGTTATAAAATTTATTTAAAATTCACAATTTTTATTTAGCAATGGCGAGTGCTGTTAAACCAGGTTGTTCCATCAGTGACAGTTCGGTGGCTGCAAAGAAGCGAAAATACCTTCCGAAGTATTGTGTTAATTGGGAGACATTTCCCGAGTTTAGTGGAAGGCTTTTTCTAAGAGTACAAAGGGCGAGGAGTATGCATATTGCAAAGCATGCATGTGCGATTTAGCTGTGAGTGCTGCACGCAAAGTGGATATTGAAAAACACTATACATCTTATATAAACATCTTACTAGTTCACTTCACTTTCTAAGCAATGGACACAACTTAATATGCCATCTTTAAAAAATAATGCCAGGTTGGAAATGCAAATGAAGGAAGGGGTAGTTCGATTGGCAGCTTTCTTAGCAGAACACAATTTGCCCTTCAATGTTATGGAACACCTTCCTCAGTTAATAGCATCTGTTTGCTCTGATTCAATTGTATTTAAAAATCTGTCTTGCAAAATAACAAAGGCAAAAGCTATCATTACAAATGTAACAGGAAAAACCAGTAGTGATGTATTAAACAAATTTCTGCAAGAAAATAAATTCTCCATCATAGTAGTTGAAAGTACTGATAAGGGTTGCACCAAACAAGTTGCGAGAATTGTAAAAGACTGCACTGTAAGTGATGCTTTTTAGGACTTATACCTGTGCAAGACACCTCTACTGACAGTTTGCACAAGCATATGACCAAAATATTAACGGAAGCTGACATTCCGTATAAGAACAATATGATGGGTTTGCATTTGATGGAGCAAACGTGGTGACTGGTAAAAACAATTCACTTTCTACCAAACTTACTCAAGACATTCCGAACTTATTTATCATGAAATGTGAATGTCACTCCTTTCAATTTATGTGCAAGCATGCGTGCACGAAACTACCAAGGGCAGTAGAGGACCTAGCAAGAGATGTGTACAATTACTTTCAATGTAGTCCAAAACACATTGGAAGCTTAGTTGAATTTGAAGAATTTGTTAATGTGAAACCGCATAAGATATTACATGCATCTCATACACGGTGGTTGTTATTGCAAGTAGTAGTATCCCGAATTTTGGAGCAGTATGACACATTTAAAATCCATTTCACAGATGCTGTCTTTACTGATCGTTTGCAAGCCACAGAAACTATTTTGAACATGTTAAATGATTCAGTTCAGAAACAATCTCTTTCTTTTCTTGAGTTTGAACTTGAAACTTAACTAAACAGACAAATGCAATAAGAAAAGTCACAGATACATTTATTGCATACAGTTATGCCATCGACAGTCTGTACCCTTATTGACTGTTTCATTTCGGATCACCTTCTGAACTCAACTACAATTGAAAATGCGCAATTTAGAAATCCAAAATAATTCTTGTAATTTGAAAATATGTATCTAGGTGCGAAAGTCAATGCACTGTTTACCAAAGGCATCGACAAGTTAACAAAAGAAGCACTTCATGGCTTCCGAATTCGTTGTTTAGATTTTTGTTATTGGGGCAGCAAGTCAGGTAAACAAACATTTTGAATTTGAAAACAGTGTACTAAAGAATTGGAAGTTCTTGATCCAAAACGTGTTTTAAAAAAGAAACTTCCATCAATTGCTCATCTTGCCAGCAAATTTACAGAATAAAGGCTACAACAACGATCAACCACATAAAGGCTACAATCACTGGATATGGAGTGGCGACTTTTAAGAAGTGGCGACTTTTAAGAAACCACAAATTCGACTTTGATGTAAATGTGTCTGCATATGAGTTTTGGTTTCATGTCAAAAAAATAAACACAGGTGATGGTTCACCAATGTTCCCTCTTTTAATTTCATTTGTCCAGGCTTTGTTGTGTTTGCCACATTCCATTGCAAATGTGTAAATTAATTCTTCCAGCTGTCAACATGATAAAAACAAAGTAGTAGAATAGGCTTTCAACAGACACTTTCGTTGGACTCCTCCATACAAAAAGAATGCTTAAAATTCCAAGTGCTTTGACTTTCCAATTAGCAGTGAATTAGTAAATAAAATGACAGCATCAATGTACGATACAGACTGAAATCACCAGCTAATGGATTTAAAGGATATGTTAAATACAGCCAACATTGTAAGTTGTACATACAACTTCAGTGTCCTTTTAAAGAAAAGTATAATATTTTTAACTCTGCATGTTGCATAATGCATTTAATAAAGTTTGAAACAGTTAAGTAATAATAATGGTTGTAAATGAAAAAAAAATCCTTACTATATAATAATTGTTAGTTTTACTGATTTTTGGTATATAGTTTTCTGTTCTGTATAGTGTTTAATTGTCAAAAAAACTAATAGAATATTACTGTATTGAAAATATGAGGCGAACAAACTTGTCACTTTCATTAACATTTGAGTCATGGAGTTAGGAGTATACAAGAGATGGTATGTAGTGACACATGTGCAGACGCTGGCAATAGGTAGTTATTCAATTGACTGTAGAAGCCATCTTGACAGTAACCTAAATCATTGTGTTTACATTAGAATAACGGTCAGAGAAAGCTTACAATCGAAGCATTTCGGATCGAACAAAGAATCTGATGAATAAATAAATAAATATTACAATTCACGTGTGAAATTTAACTAGTTTATTATTGGCTTGTGTTAGTTGTACAATCAAATAATTTCCTCATAAAAACTATCGACTACATGTGTGTATACTATGTATCAGTATTGTGTAATGTGCAACAATAAGCATGTGTTTTAGATATAGTGCTCATATATCAGGATTTGTGAAAAACAATTTTTTTGAATAGATGATTAAATAAAGTACAGTAAGTGTGTTACCATTGTCGTGTAATGTATTGCAGGTTTCATATCAGCAATGAGTGCAACAAAACCGCGACTAGCAGCCTAGTTGAATTTCTGGAAGGCTAAGTTCACATGCTCCTGAGTCACGAATAAATAATTATTTTCTGGCATTTATATTTAAATTCCTAAAACTGACAATGATTCGAGATGTTTGTTTCCAATATGACTTAATCTCCTTTATACATATTAAATTTCAATATAGTAAATGGTTTCTGGTAAATAAATTCAAATCCTGTTTAAGTTATTCCCTCTCTTTACATTACATTAGTTGTCTGTTATGATACAGTTTTATACTTATTTATCACTTATTGTAAGGTACAATTTTGTTTCTTGCATCTACAATGTAGGAAAGTTGACGAGGGGAAGCAGGTGGATGCCTACTCCATAGATTTTGAGAAGGCATTTGTTAATGTGCCCCATGGAACATTGATGAGGAAAGTAGTGGTGCTGATACCGGACAGGAGGGTAGTGGACTCGATAGGGGACTTCCTCAGGAGGCGAAGGAAGAGGGTGAAAGTGAGGGAGGCAATATCGAAGGAATAGGAGGTTACATCAGGGATATCACAGGGAAGCATGCTGGGTCCTTTGTTATTTACCATAATGGTAAATGACATAGGTTTGGGGATTAGGGGGAAAATAAGATTGTTTGAAGACGATTGTGTTGTGTATGCAGATGAGTGAGGGGTGTGGGGTGGAAATTTGCAGGCAGAGATTGATAAGATATGGTTGTAAACCAGGAAAATAAAATGAAGATAAATGTAAGAAAAACTAAGGTAGTGAGGTTTACAAGGAAGAAGGTGATAAGCAAGGACATGTATAGATGGGAGGGATAAGAGATAGAAGAAGCAGTAGAATATAAGTATCTAGGGATTGTACTGCAGGGAGACCTCAGATTGAAAAAAAAAACAGGTAGAGAGGGTAGTTGAAAAGGGAAGGAGGTTTTCTTACTGCTGTTGTAGCCAGTTCATTTTCATACTTCCATGGTAACGCCACTGTTATTTCGTTAAAGTAATGATACGGTGATTGTATCCTAGGCTTTAGTTAGTCAGTAGTCACAATTTTAATTCAGCCCAACATGTTAAACAATTTCACATTGGGAGAGAAAACTACAATAGGATATTATTTCTATAAATACACTTTTAAGGATAGTAAAGGAACCACCCTATGGTTAGGTTAAAATGTATGAAAACTTATTCGCCACCATTTTAGGTTACTTTGGGTAGTTTAATTACTTTAGGTTACATTGTTGAACTACAATGGGTGAAAGATGCATGCACCCCAATGTTATCGATAACAAGCGCACATGTACTAACCACTGCCAAAGTGGTCTACAGACACACTTGTGACAAAATTTCTTTGTTGTTACCTACCAACTCGTGCAATTATTATTTTTTGTGTGAAATTATATTCCGAATACATTAAAAACTATTCAGTTTCAATATCTCAGAACCACACTGAAGAAACCTGACAAACAAACACTCCTGTAAGAAAAATCATTATCGCTCAAGAAAAATAAGTTCCTCTCTTCCTTTCCCAGGTGGAGAGGCGTGGAGGGGCTGTGGTGGGAGTAGTGGTAGGATGCTTGCCTTCCTCCAATGTGATCCATGTTGGTTTCCCAGTGAGGTTAATCACAGATTTTAACATACAGTAATTCTGCTGATTGATGCTGCTGGCTGGCACGTTTTCTCGAGGTTTTCCCATTTTCCCCACCCTTGAATTTCAATGCTGCTCCATATCTGCCATATTTCACCCTCATTGGCTCTCAATACCTTGGTTGTTACAAACCACCAAACCTCTCTCAACTCATCCTGTCTTAAGATGTTGGAGGCCATGGTGGTGTAGCGGCTAGAGTATTCACTGTTTCACGAGGCACATTTTTTTTGTATCCCACATACAAAAGAAGTTAATTTTTTTTTCCAGTAAAAGTGTAAATAGCTTGTTCTATGGATCTGCCCTCTACAAGACCATACTGATGCTATGAAATGACATTGAATTTTTATTAAGAATTGTGTTAGTTCATTTGTTATCAATTTCTCTGAAATCTTTATCACGAAAAATTCCCTGAGCAATACATTAATTGAAAACGTAAGTCAAAGGCAGTTTTATAAGTAAGAACACTTTTTTTTAGCAGAGTTGTATGTGCCTCATCTATTCCGCAGGAACTTTTACTTTTTAAATTTTTAATTACATTCATGTCTTCTTCAGAGATAGGGGCTAAAAACAGCGTGTTAGAATTCCATGTGTTAGGTCTTTGGGGTACATGTGCAGGATTAATATTTGTAGCTCTGTGTTCATTTTGCAATTTTAGTGGGATGTTTGTAAAATAGTCATTTAAACAATTAGATATTTTCTTGCTATTTTCGATTTTAATACCATCAACTTTCAGGGAAAGGTTAACATGTCCTTGCCCAGGTATCAATTCATTATTAATAATATTCCACATTGCTTTTGGTTTATTTAATGAGGAGGCTATTTTTTCCCCATTGTATTTCTGCTTTGCTACTCAGAGTAACTTGTTGTATAATTTTTCGTATTGCCTACAGTATAATTTTTGTTTTTCCCCTGGGTTCTTAGCATTTTATGTATTGTTCTTAACCTCTGTGCTGAGACTCAGACCTTTACTAATCCATTTTATTTTCGAGCTACTGCTACATTTGACAGATTTGAATGGAAAGGCATAATTATAATGACAAAGAAATATATTAATAAAACTGTTCCAGGCAGTGTTTGGTTCAGTTAATGTATAAGTAATATTTGTTCTGGAGAGATTGTTTGTGGTTGTTCTGTAAACAATATCTCATTTTTCATTTACAAGTAGACTTATAAAAAAATTAAAACTTTTAAATCTAAATATCCATGATTCATCATTGATATTAAAATTAGCTCATGTTTAATTAGTTGCCCTCAAAATTATAATTTTAAAAATCATTAATCAGGGATGAAATAGAGTTTAAAGAAAATCACACAATGTTTTTATATTTTGCAGATGGTGTAGTTATAGGAAAATATTGGGTTTATCTAAGTTTTCTTTATTTTGACTACCTTTGGAAACATTCACTACGATAATGATTACAGTTTACCGTTTAATACATAACCATCTAAACATACAAGTAAACTTTATTTATTTAACTTAACATCTTGTCGACAGCAGGTTCATTAGAGAATGATTATTTAGAGGAAGAGGAAACAACAGTGAGAAGCTTCAGAGGGTGTGGAGGAGAAAGGAGAGGGGTAGGCAGTCCATGCTTGTGAGGTCTGGGAGGGAGTGGAATGTGTTGAGGGAGGAATTGGTGTCTGTGAGAAGGGTTGGAAAATTCAGGAAGGGAGTGGAAAAGGAGTTGGTTGGGTGAAGGATAGTTGAGAGAGCTCGCCACCAGGCGGTAGCAAAATTGCGAGTGTATGTATATTTATACATCTTACTGGTGTGTTTACATGCCAAATTCACATTTCACAAACATAAGAATAACACAAATTTAGAGAACATTCAGAACAACTAGTGAGTTCATATAGCATTCGCAAGGCTGTTCAATATCAATGTAAACAAAAGTTGCCTCTCTCCCATATGGTTGCTTCACTTGTAATGCA
The DNA here is from genome assembly GCA_029891345.1 of Dryococelus australis. Taxonomy (NCBI): domain Eukaryota; kingdom Metazoa; phylum Arthropoda; class Insecta; order Phasmatodea; family Phasmatidae; genus Dryococelus; species Dryococelus australis. The sequence goes on from CM056997.1 coordinate 62,269,084, forward strand.
CTCGCAGACGACTTCAATAGCGTGTTATATTCGGTTATAGAACGGTTAAAGTTTTATTAAACACTGAAAAGCTCATATAGTCGTCAGAAAATTATTTCCTGGAATATTTTCAAGGCAAATATATAGGGAATTGGAAGCAAATCAACCAAAACACTGTATACAACACTTCCATTTAAATGTAAATAATTGATAACTGTACATATTTAAAGGCAAAATTTACATCTAGTTATCTGGGACAAACACACTTACGCTTTATGTATATTATCGTTTAGGTAAAAAACTGTTGTATATTAATTGAACCGATTTTAATACTCAACAAAATATGCGTGAATTGGCTCCTGTTGATCACATGACCTATTTTACCGGAAGACAACCGTCTTAACTTCTCGCGATAAACTGGCTTCACTTGTTAAAACTGCAAGGTTTAGGTCATAGCCACTCCCTGTTTTGAGTGTACTTTTTTTAACCAAACTATAACTCTTTTGCAATTTTGTTATTAAAATCCCTTGCAATTTATAAAATCCATGCAATATTATTTTACTATTTTAAAAGAAATTACTGAAATAGTCATTATTGTGCATACATTGTAAGGATAATTTGCTTTTTTGTTTCATTTATTCTGCGCTCTCTTAAAAATCTACTGAATTTTCACTAATTCTACTGAAATTTTTAAAATTCGTCTGGCAACACTGGTGGGACAGCAAAGGGGACTCTTTGACGTCAAATGAGATTTTGAGAGATTCGTTAACTAGCTCTCTAGGAGTTCAGATCGGGTAGTTTGCTACGAATTGTTGCCAGAAAAGTGAGTCCCAAACGGTTCTGAGTGAAGTCTGTTTTCTACCTCTTCTAATAGTGATAGTGTGTATAACTGCCTTGTGTAATATTCACGACATCACGTTGAATATGAGACAGCTACGCCTACCTCCATCGCAGTGAGCAATCATCCCCCATTTTAATGGGGGATAACAACAACATCATGGACCACGAGGTGAATGTCGTTGATGCTTGTCCTGCAGACGACCGATCGCAATCTTCACAACACTATCCCGAGGTTACGAAGGATCAACTTGCTTGTACCCGTCACCTTCTGCTTCTATTTTGCAGAAAGATTTATTACCTTCTTATTATCGCCAAACGATTGTGTCATTGTACAGTCAGACATGTCTGGGACCGTATATTGTCTTTGTCGAAAGTATAGACACGAATGTCGGTAATTTTCATCCTGTGTCTGTAGGGAAAAAACCTACAAGGATTATATGACATCATACAAATTCAATGGGCGGGTCCAAATCGCCTAAATCTGACTATGAAAATGGCACAGACCGCCAATGATTTACTTACACATACTCATCTTAGCCGGCATCAATTGAAAGGGACCATTATACTTTCCTTTCTACAAAGGCAAGGCCTTATATATGGAATCCCATTGGATCTATCAGAACAAGAAATCTTTGATGGTATTGAAACTCCATATGAATTACTTAAAGTAGAACGAATGTCCAAGCGTTTTTATGAATCTAATGAAACAGTTTACCGACCCACCAAACTTATTGCTCTAACATTTTCGGGTCAACTACTACCCGATAGAGTCTTGGTTTACAAATACCTATACAGTGTTAAACCTAAGATCCAATCAGTAATTATGTGCAATAAGTGTCACCGTTTTGGGCACACTGGGAAGAATTGTCGCAGTACAAAAAACCGTTGCCATGCTTGTGCAGTTGGCCATCAGCTTTTGAAATGCACGGCGGAAACGCCTACTTGTCCTAATTCAAGCGGTTCTCATTTGGCTATGGATAGAGAGAAGTACCCCCATTGGATCCTTGAACAGAAAGTAAAACAAACAATGGCTACGCTCAATTTTGGTTATTCTGCAGCAAAGAGGAAGGTTCTTGATGAGTTCACACATCTTCAAGATACAGATAGTGCTTTATTACATTCTGCGTGTCCTGGGACTAAGGACAACCGTACCCTCTTTCCTGCTAGGATCCCAGTATGTAAAAGAGAACATCCTAGAAATTTGGGTGTACCTTGTCAATCATCTCCGATTGCTCTCTCCACATCTGCCACTTATGCTGATTGTGTTAAAACCTCTGCCAAACGTCAGTTAGAAGGTACTGGGAAGGCCCCTCCAAAGGCTATCGTTTTGCAACGCCCAACAAAACTGCATGCTGCTCGTCGTATCTTGTCTCCTCAACTATCTTCGAAGTCGATATCTGTGGCCCAGTACTTTTCTCGATTTAATCCTGTTGGTGAGCACACCAGTAATGGGATAGTCCTCCGTCGAGTTCAAGACCACTGTGTACAGGGGCCACCGGCTCTGGTGTGTTCTTCCCAAGATAACCCTTCGACCAGCTATACTGCTCTCTGTGATATTGTCTTAAAATTAATCGCATTAATGGATCTCCCCATGCTGCAAGGTAACCCTGCTTTGCAGGAGTTGTCACCGAGAAGAGGCTTGTTAGTGATACAGTAAGCAGCTCTTAGCTTTCTATTCCTTTATATATCTCCTATCATGAGAATACTACAGTGGAATTGTCTGTCTTTGTCACTTCAATGAGGACTTCTACATAAGTATCTTTGTAGCACACCAGCTGATGTTATACTGCTACAAGAAACAAACTGGTGCTTTGCGGCTAACCAACAAGGTCTCTTTTCTGGGTATACAGTGTATCATAATGCTCCAACGAATAAACATGGTGTAGCCATACTTGTCAGCACTCGGTTGTGTCCAACTTGCCTGATAATGTTGAGGCAGTTGCAGCTAAGGTTGTCTTCCATGATATCGAATTGTCTCTTCTTTCCATTTATGCTCCACCGCAGCATGCTACTAGTACCTTTTCCTGGGACAGACTGCTTGGGGCATACAATCATGGTGCCACAATAGGAGGTGATCTTAATGCTCATCCTACATTGTGGGGTGATATGAGGTGTGATCTGGCTGGTTCTGGCAGAATATATTGACACTTCGCCGTATGTGCTATTAAATGATGATAGTCCTACCTATGTGGGAGCTTATGATAAACACAGTTCTGCCATTGATCTCACACCATGTACTCCCAGACTTGCCATGGACTTCACTTGGGCCATGCTTACTGATCCTATGGGTAGTGATCATTTCCCCATTGAAATAGTTAATCAGGATATGTGTACAACTACTCCTCTTACTCATCCTGATTTGCAGCCCTTGTGGCACTCCTGCTATAATTACAGGCATACCTCATGGCAGGCATATCGTGAACATATAGTAAATCATATAAGCTTCCCCACTATTTTGGGTTGTGATGTCCAAACTATGTATGATTACTTTCAGAATTTGGTCATATCATCCATCCAGGCCGCTACGCCACGTGTCTTCTCTGTCTGGACTCCGTTAACCATATTGTGCATGGTGGACTTCTCCTTGTATGTCACTTAATGCGGATAGACGTCTGACCTTCCACATATACAAACAGCATAGTACGAAGACAAATTTTTTACTCTATCTGGAGGTACAAGCTCGCTTTAAGTTGACTGTCAAAACTGCGAAGAAGGATCACTGGCGCTCGTACTGTCAATGGCTCTCCTCTGCTACCCCTTCCCAGGAAGTCTGGAAGGTCATCCATTCTCTACGACAACGCTCACACTCTCCTCGATCCGGAAGTTTGGGATACTCCACTCTGACTGCTATCCATTAATGTTTTTCTCCTGATTATGTCCCAATCTATGATGACTCTCCTTGCTCTCTGGATGTTGTTACAGTATTGATAAAATGGGCTAAGGACGCATTTGCTAGCAAGGGGTTTTTACGTGTATGCTTTCTCGATATTCACTCTGCATCTGATGCAGTAAAGATTCCTGTACCTTTTCGCAAATTAGCTCAGATTGGGCTGCCACTGTGTCTCGTTCGCATCTTCAAGGGTCTCCTTGAAATTAGGATCACTTCCGTTAAAACAGACACCTATATTACATCTGGAAGATTGGTGTATCAAGGCACTCCACAAGGCGGTGTTGTTAGTCCTCTTTTGTACCTTATATACAGTCAAGATCTTATCTTCCATCTTGGCCCGTTTGTTCAACTTATTAGTTATGCTGATGATGATGTCTTGTTTCATTTGTCCTCCACTGTTGGTGATGCGGTATCAGTTATGAATGATGCCCTCCAACATCTTGGCACCTGGCTTTGTACTCATTGTCTGACACCATCAGTTCACAAAACCAAGGCTATGCTGTTTACTAGAAAACATATTGACCGGTCATAGATCTGTCTGCTTCTTCGCAATACGCCTTTAGAGGTGGTGACAGCTACTACTTATTTGGGCATCGTTCTTGACTCTACTCTTACTTGGTTGGATCAGGTAACCTATCTAACTTTGAATATACAGCAAATATTTCAGTTGTTGAAAATTCTTGGACACTTTGCCAGGGGTGGTGATCCTCGCACACTGTTACTGTTTTATCGAACATTTATTAGGGCCAAGATGGATTATGGTAGTGTTTTTATGACTTCACTATGTGATACTACCCTCACAATCTTACAGCATTTACAAAATGCCTGTCTACATTTATGTCTAGGGGCACTGCGGTTCGCTCCCATAGGGGTACTTCATGTAGAGGCGAATATACCACCATATGGCCTACATAGAAGGATGCTGGCTAACAGATTCTGGATCAAGGCAATTATTTTCATGAATCTCCTCTCCATGGCGTACCTAACTACTTCGTCTCACCTGGTGAAATTGTTAAGTCTCATAATGTCATAACGGCCAGTGTTGTTCCGGTTTTCGTAACTGACGGATGTCTGTGACATACTTCCGCAAGAAACAGGTTTGTTTATGTCACATTATCTGTTGGGTACTTTTCCTCCCTCTCTAATATGGGTTGAAACAGATTTCGCTATGGCTGTACGGGAAAGTGAGGCCAGAAAAGACAGAACTGAACTTAATTGGGATTTAGACAGTACTCTCTATGCGAATTGGGACCGTTGATTGGGACACGGCCGTAAGCATTTTTTTCTGTGGTGACGATGTGACTTGACAGTTGTGATGTTTTGTGCGAATGTCAATGTTGGTGTCATGCGTAGAAATTGAATAATCGATCTATGGTTGCCGCTGTAAGACGTTTTGTTAAATTTTATTTGTTATTATATCATTCTGTCAAGATCTAAATGTGCAAATGCTGTTTATTTACATGCCATTATTCTAATTTTGAGGTGAGTAGTGTACGTCGACGAGTACGGTTCGTATTTTTTAACCTCAGCTTCGGGATGTCGGTATCACTAGGTGTTCGTGCCGTTTGACTTTTCTGCGAGTTTGATGAACCTTCGAATCATGGATTTGACGAATTTTTAGATGATTTTCTACCGTGAATATTGACGTTTTTGTTGTTTGGACCTTTCTTGTATTAGTAATTAAATGGTTGTATGGCTGTACTGTAAAGTCCAAGGCCACGTGTTTTTGCATGCTTTAGATTAGATATATATAGACATGACATCTTTGTTGTTTTAGTTATTTATGATTTGTTTCACTGTGAGGTTAACCTTACGTCTGGCGCCGAAAATCAAGAGTTATTTACTGTGTTAGCTAAGGAATAATGTGTGGTTCATCGGATGATAAAATCAAAGCAGTAGGTCGTGTTCTTAACGACCCAACTCGCCCCTTAAAAGAACGATTTAGGGCGTTGTTCACTTTGAAGAATATAGGTGGTCTTTCGTCAATAGAATGCATTAAGCAATGTTTCGACGACACGTCAGCATTGTTGAAGCACGAGCTGGCCTACTGCTTGGGGCAAATGCAAGACAAGAGCGCCATACCGATTTTGAAGTCGGTTTTGGACGATAGAAATCAAGAACCTATGGTTAGGCATGAAGCAGGTATGTCTTTTTTAGGGGTAATGATCACTTATACATTTCCCAGAAATCCAACCAAAGTGTGTAATCACATACCGACTCCTTTTCCACTCCCTCAACACATTCCACTCCCTCACAGACTTCCCAAGCATGGACTGCCTACCCCGCTCTGTTCTCCTCACCCTCTGAAGCTTCTTACTGTTGTTTCCGCTTCCTCTAAATAAGCCTTTACTTAGCTTGCAGTGTAGTCCTCCCCATCCTCCCTCTTCATTCACCACCTGTACATCCTGACTAACCGTTCAACTTTCCTCCTGTCCTTCAATGAGCTCCTCCCCATTTCTTTCATCATAATTGATGGGCTATAGTTCCCTTCTTCCTGACCATCTTGCCCCTGCTTTCTCCACCTACCCTTCACCCATCTTGCTGCCCTTCTACAACTTCCACTGTTACTCCTCTCGAGAAATTTGTAGCAGACACCTCTTAGTGTGCCAATAACTAAGTAGTGTTACTGCTGCTACTGGGTCTGCAGTGTTGATAACTGAATGGTGTTTCTCACTGTATAGTAACCACATGAAACACACACACAGTGTCTGTATGGCGTACTGAACTGATTGTGTCTAGTTATTTTCATACCACTCAATAGGGACCAATGATGGAACTACTGGCACTTACAGAACTTACCCATATTTCACAAGTGTTGGAACATTGACAGTTGTATGGGTGTAGCAACAGAATTGACCAGTACAGGAAATTTTTGCAGTTCACAAAATAGCTAATTAAATTGTGCTGTGAGGCGTCTTCTTTCATGCCTGCACATAATTAATAATTTTCTCAGTAATTCTTAAGAATAGGGGCTTTTCGGAAAATTGAAAAAATATTACCTTGATATGTTATATATGATTATTAGTAATCATAATTATTAGTGATCATAATTATTAAGAATTTTGGAGGGGCTTCACGTATTTTTCTGTAAAAAAATAAAATAAAATGTGATAGTGAGGAGGGTTATTAAGATGCTGTGTTTATGCTATAAAACACGTATATATTACGTCAAATATATTTATATTGAGTCGCTGAATTGATTCATATGTGTCTCGTTTGAAACAAATATTTAATGTGGAAAACATCATTTACGAGGTATATTTATGTGGCAGCTCTGAGGTTATACAGGTAAACAACACATCAAATAGTTTTGGAAGATTATGTAATTCTGGTGAATTACTCAATGCTGACCTTGTATATTTTCACGAGAGGAGTGTACTACATAATGGATAACTAGTAAAACGAAACCTAGTTCAACATACGCAATAGTTTTCTTGTTGTTGTTTATACACAATGTGCATCGCCATTGTATTTGGTCACCAATGGGTGAAGAGCAGTAGTGTTTTTGACTTGGAGACATTGTGGGAATTATCAGAAGTAATGGCGGATGTTAAGGGTTGTAAGGTGTTTCAAACAGTGCGTGAAAGCGAGTTTTGAATGCAATTAATTCAGGTAGACGTGTTATATCACATAATTGTGTGAAAATAATACGGGTGTATGTATGCTAATATATACACATAGTTGTTTAAATGATAATATATGTGTTCAGTAATGTGTGTGTGTCTGGAGCAAGTGTTGTGTATGCAACCTAGTACAATCTATTGGGTAAGTAACGTAATTATTTTATTAATTCTTAAGTATAAGGGCCTTTTTCGAAAATAAAATTAATTCTTGGAAGTGGTATATTTCCACTCTACTAATTACACAGTACACAAATTTACTAGGGACATCATCATTTGGCCAATAGAAACCCCAAAAATGATAGTGGGGAGGGCTGTGAAGATCAGGGAAATTATGGGGTAAAACAAGTGTAACATGCACATAATATAATATTTATTCATTAATATATGTTAAATTTGCAAAAATACTGTACAAGCGTAGCTAAACGTCGTGCACCGAGCCAGAATCCCAGTGCCAGCTGGGATCAAATCCCCAAAACAGTGATTGAAGGTGCGGCTGCAATTTTTTTTAGGTGGTGACGCAAAGCGCCACGCATCAGCGGAGCTTGGAGTTTCCCCGTAAATGATTGTCGTAATTATAATGTAGAAATAATGCATGTGTTTTGCTATTTAACAGAATTTTTGTACTATTTGTAATATTACTGTAATATTGTTATGATGGAGAGTGGTGAAGGAGGGGCTATGCACTATAGTAGTTACCAAACTACACCAAATGTTAAGGCCTCCACTAAAAAGGATAGGGGGGAGGCTTTTTGAATATAATGAATGCTAATAATTTTGATCAACCAGGTCCAAAACCAAAAGTGCGCAAGTGTTAGGTTTTGGGGGAGGGGGGGGGGGGTGGTGGTTTCCCAAATAAATCTTATTATCAAAAACTACTACTGAACGACTCTTGAGTTTAAAAATGTGTAAATAGGAGAAAAAAGTTGGAGCCCGTCTTGTTAGATGCTAGAGGTAAGGAAGAAACAGGGTCGCGATGTGGTATCTGATTCCACAGAGGATTCTGAGTTCAACTTGTGCCAGTTCACTGACACTTATGTTAACTTAAAATATTGGTAAACATTATTAACTTTCTAAGATCCTTCAATAGAGTGAACAACTTCTGTGTGCGCATGTGTGTGTGTGTGCACGTGTGTCACACACACACACACACACAGTAAATAAAATGTGTAGCATTTAAAAAGATTGTTACTGTATAAACAACAACAGAGAAACAACACAAATAATTAAAATTAGAAACTGTTACGAAGAAAAGAATGGTGAGCATTAAAGAAATTTTGACTAGATACAGAATATAATTGACTGTTCTGGGTAAGTAACACCAGAAATATTTAGTTCAATGTCAATAAGAAATTAGCAGAGCCTAAAAAAAATAAAACAAATTAATAATAAACTTTGCATTACAAAATTAATGCCTGTAGGTCAGGTTCAATTAATTGTGGTTTGTTTAGAAAAATTCTTGGAAAGTAGTAATTCTTAGCACAAGAGCGCTTACAAAAACGTAGATAAGACAACAAAAATAGTAAAAATAAAAATATCAAAATTACTTTAACATTGTTTTGTAGGCCTCCTATAACAGCGAGTGTTACAGTAGTCTCTGTGGGTCACAGTAACCTACAATGCACAGTTATTAATTTATTACTGATTCTGTTTGCAGTGTTACAGTTATTTATTTATTGATGTAGGATCTTTCTGTAGTTTTACTCATTTCTAACCTCAAAAGCACATACTATCTGCACACAGGAAAAAGTCTTCAATAAATCATGCTGTTTACGTCTCTTATCTTACTATCAACTGGTTTTTAACTTATTTCTGTAGTAATTGGCCTGAACCATTATTTTCAAACAAGAAAAAGGGTGAAAGAGATATTAAAATTAAATCAGTACCGGTAGCATTCAGACGTAAACATTTACATAGGGGGAGTGCGTACTGCTTTGGAAAACTACTGCCGTCGTTCAATTGTTACTTGCAATAAGAAAACAGAGTACTAAACATCTTAAATGTTATTCACTTTTGCCAACCTAAAAACTTTCGTCAACAGAACACTTGAACTCTGAATACTTTTTAAACCTTAGAAATACAGCAGTTAAAATTACATCTTTTCCTACTTGTTAAGTTGAAAATCTAGTAAAATAATGCTACGGCTCATTAACTTCAGTAATAGTTCCACATTCTATCCCCTTTTCACTTACGACTATGACTACGAGAGTTATTCTTAACCAAATACCTTAGACGATGGCTGCCATGATCTCTCTCTGTACGTGTCAGATCTTGAAGTACTCTAACCTCTTAATCTTACAAAGTTGTACTATCTAAAGGCTAGGCCGGAATACTTTTCCTGCCAAGCAGAGAAAAATTCTCCAACCCAGCAAAGCAAACAGTTAGAAAAATACTTATCATATCCTTCTGAACATCTGTCGGTCTCCTCCGGACCTGGACTCCCAACAAACATGTCCTCAGGCAGTGGGTTGTTGTAGCAGGGGATTTGAATATGCCAGGGGTGAAATGGGTAGAGGGTGCAGAAGGAATGGGTAGCATGATGCAGAGAATGGCAGCACAGTTAGTCAACAGAGGATTAGTCCAGATAGTAGAAACACCTACGAGATGGAATGAGGAGGGTGTTGGGTCAGTGCTGGATGTGGTGTTGGTCAGACCTAGGAATGCTGTAGTTGGTGCAATAGTATTGGATGGTATAAGTGACCATCATATCCAGGTTGTGGAAATTGGGAATGGCAGAATGAGGGAAGTGCAAATTGCAGAAAGGTTGGTGTGGCAGTATGGGAGAGGAGACAAGAAGGGTGCAGAAATATTCCTGAGAGACAGGTTTGAAAAATGATCTATGAAGGAGGGTGTAGAGGGGTTGTGAAGGGAGTTTAGAGGATTAATGGAGGTTATGTTGGAGAAATTTGTGCCAATGAAAAGGTTACGGACTGGGGGAAATCTGCCATATTAAGGACAGGATATTTTGAAAATGAAGAAGTGCAGAAAATTACATGCCAAGTGGAAAAACGAAGGGATGATAAGATCTAAAGAAATGATGAAACAAATGGGTAGGGAGCTTGAAAGGAAGATCAAACAGGCAAAGAATGTATTTCTGGGAACATTGTGGAAGAAGGAAAAGGCAAGGAATGGGGGAAATAGTTTAGGTATGTTAGGCGGTTAAGGGGAGAAGAGGAAGGGATCCCTCTGCTAACAGGAAGGGATGGTAGGCATGCGATAAATGACCAAGAAATATGGGAGCTGCTGCAAGGACAGTACTTGTCAGTGTTTGAGGCAAAGGAGGGTTGGAATAGGGGGACAAACAGGGTTCGGGGGGTGTATAGTGAAATAAAAGATGAGGGAGTGGGGGATAGAAAAGGTAATTAGGGGTTTGGAGAGCAGTAAGGCAGGAGGTCCAGATGGGATAGGAAATGCAGAACTAAAGTTTGGTGGCAGGGGGTTGGCAAAATATTTAGAAGTGCTGTTTAAAAAGTCCTTAGGAGAGGGTAAGTTACCACAAGATTGGAAGGATGCTATGGTGGTACCTATACACAAGCAGGGAGAGGATAGGGGGAGGCCTGGCTGCTACAGACCGGTGAGTCTCACATCAAGTACAGGAAAAGTAATGGAGAGGCTGGAGGTGCAGTATGTGGTGAGGGTTATGAACAATAGGAATTGGAGGAGTCCCAGCATGGTTTCAGGAGGGGATACTTATGTGAGACTTAGCTGGCTGCGCTATTAGAGGATCTGGTGCAGGTAAGGTAGTTGATGAGGGGAAGCAGGTGGATGCCTGCTTCATAGATTTTGAGAAGGCATTTGATAAGGTGCCCCATGGGACATTGATGAGGAAAGTGGAGGCGCTGATACCAGACAGAAGGGTAGTGGAATGGATAGGGGACTTTCTCAGTGGGCGAAGGCAGAGGGTGAAAGTGGGAGAGGCAATATCGGAGGAAGAGGAGGTTACGTCAGGGATACCACAGGGAAGCGTGCTGGGTCCTTTGTTATTTACCATAATGGTAAATGACATGGGTTTGGGGATTAGGGGAAAAATCAGATTGTTTGCAGACAATTGTGTTGTATATGCTGATGTGGGAGAGGGGGGCGGAAATTTCCAGGCGGACATTGATAAGATATGGTTGTGGACCAGAAACAATAAAATGAAGATAAACTAAGGTAGTGAGGTTCTCAAGGAGGAAGATGATAAGCAGGGACATTTACAGATTGGAGGGACAAGAGATAGAAAAAGCAACAGAAAATAAGTATCTAGGGATTGTACTGCAGGGAGACCTCAGATTGAAAAAAAAAACAGGTAGAGAGGGTGGTAGCAAAGGGAAGAAGGTCTCTGGGTATGCTGGGTAGGGTGCTGAATGGAGTCGGCTGCGAGGTGAAGGAGAAGGCATATGGCACAATGGTACGGCCAATGTTAAAATATGCTGCAGCAGTATGGGACCTGTATGTGGAGGTGGAGGTGCGAGAACTGGAAACGGTGCAGAGAAAAGCAGCAAGATGGGTTAAGGGTAAGAAAGCAGGGGCAAGATGGTCAGGAAGACGGGAAATATAGCCCATCAGTGATGATGAAAGAAATGGGGTGGAGCTCATTGAAGGACAGGAGGAAAGTTGAACGGTTAGTCAGGATGTACAGGTTGGTGAATGAAGAGGGAGAATGGGAAGGGCTACACTGCAAGTTAAGTAAGGGGGTGTTTAGAGGAAGAGGAAACAACAGTGAGAAGCTTCAGAGGGTGTGGAGGAGAACGGAGCAGGGTAGACAGTCCATGCTTGTAAGGTCTGTGAGGGAGTGGAATGTGTTGAGGGAGGAATTGGTATCTGTGAGAGGGGTTGGTAAATTCAGGAAGGGAGTGGAAAAGGAGTTGGTTGGGTGAAGGAGAGGTGAGAGAGCTCGCCACCGTACGGTAGCCTAACTGCTAGTGTATGTATGTATACATTATTAATATTACCCTGTGCATAATGATTTGTGGACCCCCACAAATACATATAAAATTTTCATTGAGACGATCCTAACATTACATGTATAAAGTTTCTAGTACCGTCGAGTTAACAACCACAACAGACAGGCCAATCACTAACTGCTAGATTTGTTACCTAGTTTCTTGTAACATCTGTCTCCATTAACTTAAGTTCAGCTCTATTGACTCAACCTATTATAAATGTTCTCAAATAAGGTTTTTTTTTTAAAACTTGACAGGTTATATAATAATTTTTTCTTTCATACGAGAAAATTTTTTGACTCTTCCACTAAAACAATATGTAATTAAAGATTATACAGGCCATGTCCGAATTGACAAATTTCGTTATTTATTTTGTAAATTCGTGATTTGGTAGGTATAAATTTGGACATTGTCGACAGTTACGTGTTTAGCAGTTGCGGCTATTAGTGTAAAATATTTTATATATAAATTTAATGCTTAAAACAGACATAATGTTTCTGCAATCATCACTGGAATGCTACGAATACTTTAATAAATGAGAAAATAATAAATTATGCAATAACAACTTTAAAAGGAAAACTTTTATTTGCGGTATATATAGACAAAGCACATGACTTAGGCCTACTTGCTTTTTAAAACATGGTTATTTGTTTTAAGCCATTATAATTTTTTTTACCCTTTTTACCATTTTTATTTACCCATTTGCACACGTGTTAAAAAAAATGGCGTTGATGTTATCATTTTGTATTTTTGTTAACTTCTGCTAGATACAAAATATGTAATACCAAATTACCAAATACGTCATAATTTTTGTATACAAAATTGGGTCACGTGATCATTTAATATGTCTATTCTGACATGGCCATAGTCTCGTAAGAAGAGCCGCAGAGAAATGCATTCTCATGAAAGACATTAAATTAAGTCTCTCCCAACCCCATTCAAACCACTGGCAAAATTAATGGAGGCCCAGCAGTATGACTTAACCATAACTAAAACAAGGTAAGTTGGAATGGTAACCTACATTGATCATAGCATTTGTTTACACTCATTGTTTTATTCATAGACGGCACGGCCACGATGTATCCGTGCACCACAGCTGCTCTAGCTGTGGCGCATAGATACATTGTGGCTGTGCTAAGTTTCTAGAACTGTCAAAATTTATGTTCAATATTCTGAATGCAAGTACTAGGGGCCTACAGATTTTTTTTCTACCTGTACGTGTTTTGTGTGTACACAATCTGTGAAAACAACCAATGCAAAACAACAAACAGAATAATAAATTTATCTTGCTTCTGGTATTGGAAGAATTGCAAATGTTTTTTTATTTGGCGATAAACAATTCCTATATTTCCTCTATGTGACTTAATCCATAAAAAAATGTAGTTCTTCTTTTTCAAAAAAAATTATTAAACTTTCTTAGTTCGAAAATTGACATGCCTGATGTGCTTTTTTAGTATCATATAAATATTTATAATTTTATAACACTTGACAGGCCTACTGCTAAGTTATATAGATTACAAATTTGTTTCCATGATCTGTAGTATTATCTCTGGTGATTTTTCTTTGATTTTAAACTTTATCATCAATTTGGTGAGAACAATGAAAATGTAGTTTACAAAAAATTGATTGCATTATTGAATTTTTTTACTCAAGAGTATCGAGTATCCCGAGCTGAAAACCGTATTGAGTATCGAGTGTTGAAAACCTGGTATCGTCCCACCCCTAATTCTAACAAAAATATAAAAGGGGTTCTCAAGGAAATTAAAGCTTCCGAATTAAAAAAAGAGAGGGTTAGGTCCACCTGAAGGAAGACTGTCCTATATTAGGGTCAAATCTTAACAAAAAAAGGGGGGAAAGATACTTACAAAAATCCAAATATGGGAAAAAAACCTAAAAAAATTTTTAAGCCTACTTGTCATTGTCACAATATTGTCTCATAAAACTATGTTTAATTGCAAAATGTTTGAACTGAACAGGAAATAACCTCCAGTCCCTAGCCTTGCCAACTATTAATTATTATACTTAAGGGGAGAGTGATGGGGTTTTGAAGGATGACGTGCGCCCTAACCGCTAGCACGGGGTATGCTCACCAACACAGAAGAGGACCTGGAAGCTCCTCCAAGCCTCAATGTCTTGATGTACACATTGCCAGCTCTGGCAGCTAACGTAGTCGTACTTCTGGTGTCTGCGTGACTGGGGGTAGGGGGCAGCGTTCGTGGCCTTATATACGCAGCGCCCCCAATAGGTCAGCATTATGTTTCGCATGCAAGCAAAATCTATAGTGTGTCGTATCTTAGCATGCAATTTTGTGTGCGGCTCACCTCTGGCCTCTACAATACACAATAGCTGTTGTTTTGTACTTCAACATGCCAAAAAAGGTATTTACGGACAGTGAAGATGAGAAACTTGCTGAGTGTGTAAGTAACCGTCGTGTTCTGTATGATCATGAACATAAAAACTTTCGAAACCTAAATATAAAACACGTGGAAAAGTTGCTGATATAGTAGGAAAAGATAGCAAGTGTATTTGTAGTAAGCAGTATTGCATATTTCTATTTAATTAGTAAATTATAGCATCAATGTTGAAATTATCGAGAGATGTTACACACAAAGGCCCTATATACTGGTACATATTTAGACAATTGTGATCTTCCAACCACGGAGATAGTTTTGATTAACGTTTCTCGTGTAGATAACCTAAAATTGTTAACACTGCATCACATAACAAAATAATGGCTAGAAAATACGATCTAAATTGCTGACGTGAGTAGCCAAGTGCTTTGGTAGAATGTCATTGTTTACCATGTTAATACTCTGAAAAATACTAATAAAATCATTTACAACAATATTGACACTGAAATACTAGGCCGTCACAAAATGGATAAATAATTGTTGCACCTGCATGTTAGAATGTTGAAATATATTTACACTACTGTTTTTGCATGGTCGTAATGTGTAGGGATGAATAATTATGCTTCGTGAATAATATTTATTGTATTGTAGGTACTGAACACATTCAGTGCATTAGAATATACAAAAAAATATTGATTATATACACTTCCCGATACCAACACTTCAGTCTTTGTTGAAGTAATCTATGAATGCATCTTGTATTCTGCCTGTGAAAAACCTCCTGACCGAGGCGGCTTTACAGCAATTGTGGAATAGAAAACACAAAAAACTTAACAGAGAAGTCCAAAAGCATTTTCTGATACTCTACGTGCACACAAAAGTCTGTAATTGAACACAGGTTTTGATTTTATCATTTTGAGCCGCTGAGCATGTATAGGGCTTTAGAACATGTCTTTGCAATCAAAATGCTTTGTCACCAACCACAACGAACTGTAGTTTCACTTCAGAAAATGGGAACATTTATCTGGAGGAAATATATCTCCTTTAAGTACCATTTTACAGCATCTACCATTCCTAAAAGAACTATCCAAAAATTATCTTTATAGTTCCAATAAAGGGAACCACTCTTTGCAGGACACACTATTCTAATGTGTTTCCCATCAATAGCGGCACAACAATTGGGAAAATTCCACATCTCGAAGAACTCTTTGAGCATTTCTGTTGAACTCTGAGAGATTCTGAAACCATATTCTAGGGACGTATAGCTCTCTCCTGTAGCCAAATATCTGAAAAAATAATAAAATGAATAAATAAAATGAGGGCTAACATAGTTTTGTATTTATGTTGTGGTCTCACAAGTTACAAGTGTTACAAAAGTTATTTTCTTTTGTTACAGCTGACATTTGTAAGAAGCAGTGGAAAGATGTTTGTGACAACTTCTTCAAAATATTATGGAAGAATCAATTACCAACAGGTTCCGCAGCACCGTCTGCAGTTACAAATGGTTATTGTTTGCCAGACTTTAATTTTTGAACAGTGTAAGCCGGGAAAGACAGAGCTACTACATTCCGCCTCAGGAAACTAGCAACATTGAAGACCCGCTGTCAGATGAGGAAGGTGATTGTTATTCAGTCGGAGGAAATTTGGATGTTTTGTAAAATGCTGATAATCAACCTAACAGCCAGTTCCCAGTCACCTCTGACAGTGAAATACCCAGTCTCCAGATATGGTTACTTCTAGGATCTCTAATAAAAGGAGTCGTATACAGGAAATTAAGAAAATGGGTAAGAGACGTTTGAAAATACTAGAATACATGGCTGTCCAAAAAAAAAATGATGATGATTGCTTCATGAAAAGCATCGCAATATCTGTGAAGAAGCTACGACAGCATCTAATTTTGCAGGCAAAAATTGAAAATACTAAGTACTGTTACAAGGCTCGAAGCACAGGCTAATTATGATCCATGTGGAACAACTGCTGCTAATTCATGCACTGTACCATACTTTTCATCTGCTCCATCCACATCACACACATATGTGACCACAGACGTTTCTGCAAATTCTGACTCGTGAAACAATGATGTAACTACCGCATTTACTAATGTCATTCACCACAGCTTGTAATAATCTACAGTAGGTCTGGTGTTTCTTATGTACATGAAACAGTTTTTGAATGTTTGCACAGTTCTTATTGATACTGAAGTGTCTGTTGTGTACGACATTATAACCTTATGTGTGTCATTTGCAGACAATTGAATGATTTTCATTAGCAAATAAATCTAGCCTACATACCTTACTGTAATTGCTAGTTTTTCCTCTGTGTCAATCGGCTCTTGCACTGCATTAGTAGATTTTCTTGCCAAATCTTCACCAACTGAACTAAGAACAAAATTAGATTGCTGTGGGTTAAGTCTGAATAATTTTGTAAACATCTCCTTGTCATTCTTCAAAGGTATTTGTATCATTGATACAAAATGCCCTTCGCTTTTCCTAGTTTTATAAAGTTCATTTGCATCATGTCTTGCATACATGCTTATCATTTCATCTTCTTCCGCTTCCTCCTCGATCATAAACACTGCAAGCATGTCTGCATCCATTTTTCAACAAATTGAAAATCCGTGAATACCGTGTATTATCAGAGTTCACAACACACTGGCAGTAGAGATGGGCGGTTTGAGCGAAATACCTCAGCAGTCACCGCCAGCCATAATGTCTGGCTGTGACTACTGACCGCCGTTGGTTCAGCATAGTGGTGTCCAGCGAACATAGTACCCTAAGTTTCTGTAGCTTTTACTTTCTTTGGCATTTTGTGACTGTATTTGAGGGTATTGAATTGTTTCGTTAGTGAATAATGTTTTCTAAGTCTTATGACATAAAAGATTAGTGTTGGACTTGGCAGTTATTACTCTGAAGTACATATTTGAAGTCAAGATTGCTAAAAGATGGTGAAATTGTTTCAGTCATTGTTGTCTTCATTGGCTAGATGAACAGTATGTGTTTAGTGTTTTGAGCACGAATGACAATATCAGTATGAAGTGGCAGTCATTCTTAAGAATAGTGGATTTTTGGAATAGACTATTCCGAAAAGATGGTCTATAATCTTCTGAATAATCTCAAACTACAAATTTATTAGGTGAACATTCAACATTAACATCAACCCAAAAATGATAGTAGGGGGGCTATGATCAGGGGAATCATGGGGTTAAAATGGGTGAAGAATTCATAAATAATGTAATATTAATTAATGAAATTGCATTAAATTGCAAAATACTGAACCAAACATTAACTAAATAGACAATATTACCAATACAAGCTACAAATACGATAGTGGGGAGGGCTATGAATATCAGGGAAATTGTGGGGTAAAAAAGATATGAAATATGTACATTTTAATTATAAAATTTTTCCCCTCAATTTCCCTCCAGTTCACAGCCCTTCCCACTATCTAATTTCTAAATTGTATTGGTAACATAGTCAATTTAGGTAATGTTCAGTTCAATTTTTTTGCTATTAAATATTATCTCATGAGACAATATTACGAATAGTACAAAAATATGTGAAATCACTATTTTAGGGATTTACTCCCCTGCTGGCGCTGGCTCAGTGCATAATGTTTGGCTATGCTTATATAGTCTTTTTGTAATTTAACATATATTAATGAATAAATATTATATGAGGTACATATGTTCCACTCGTTTTACCCCGTAATTTCACTGATCTTCACAGCCCTCCCCACTATCGTTTTTGGGTTCCTATTGGTCAAATATTGATGTGCCTAGTAAATTTGTGTATAGTGTAATTAGTAGAGTGGAAATATACCACTTTCCAAGATTATTTTATTTTAAAAAAAGGCCCCAATTCTTGAGAATTACCTAAATAATTAAGTTACTCACCCAATACATAGTACTACGTTGTATACTCAAAACAATGTGTACCCTATTCAACGACTTTCCAGAGACACTCACATTACCGAACAAATATAATTTAAATAACTTTGTGTATATATTTGCACACACACACACTCATATTTTAAAAATGATTATTTGATTTAACAGGTCTACCTGAATGAATTGCATTTAAAACACGCTGTACGATCGTTGTTATCTGTCATTAGTTCTTATAATTCCCACACTGCATTGTGAAATTGAGTCAAAAACGCTAACTGCTCTTCAACCATTGGTCACAGAATACAATGTGCGACACACACTGTGTATAAACACCATCTTGGAAACTGAATATCGCATATGTTGAACTATATATGTGTTTCTTTCATTCTACTATTTATCCATTACGTAGTGCACTTCTCTTATGAAAATAGACAAGGTAAGCCTGAGTAATTCACCAGAATTACATAATCTTCCAACACTGATGTGTTGTTTGCCTCTATGACCTCAATGCCGCCGCATAAATATACCCCGTAAATGACTTTTCCACATTAAATATTCGTTTCACATGGCATTCTTACATGTAAAACAATTCAGCAACCCGATTTAAACATATTGTTACGCTCTTAAAAATCTATGAGTAATTTTTTTTAATTTCTATTTTTTTTTGCTCAAACACATGTTGGGTTTGGAGGTTCATTTTATTAGTTTTCAGGATAGGAATTGTTTTTTGAGGATTAAATTTAATTTTTTTGTTCAGAGGGAATTTTTTTTTGTATGGTTTGATTAAATTTTTCCCTTCAATTCTCGATTTGGGACACCTGGAATTTTCTCTCTTGATCAGGTTAGGAATCTGCTTGTTATTGTGTTAGCTGTAAAGTTTACTGTTCTCAGTATCAAACTTTCTCGGGTGCAGTGAAGTTGCAGTTTTGTTCTTTTCTGGTTGTTTCAATGATAATTTGTAGGAACTTCATATGCAAGGAATTGAGGCTTCAGCAGAAGCCAGCTGTGCATCGCACATTTTCGTGCGCTGTGTAGAAGGTTTGAGGCGAGCTGTGTCACCGTGTTTTGTGGCTGGCCAGAGTTAGGATCATTCCAGGGGCGAGGGGGAAGACTTCTTGCTGATGCCAGCCTGGCAAAGCGTGATGGTTCCGGGGAAAGGTGAAAGCAGTCACATGCCATCTTTGTGGACTGGCTGCGGCCAGAGGGGAGATGCCGCCAGCTGATTGACTGAAGGCCGAGGTGGACAAAGGGAAAGTTAGGAGGGGGGCAAGGTGAGAGTGGAGTGAGTGATGTCGGAGTGAGCAGAGGTGGTGTGTGCGCGTGCCCAGCTGCGGTCGGAGGAGCCGCTCTTCATACTTCCAGAATGAGTTAAGTTGTTGTTTTTATCTATTTTTGCTGAGGTTAGTGATTGGTTGGGACATTTCGTTCCAAAAGTTTGGGAAGAATGGCCCCAATCAATCTTATAAATTTAAGTCATAGGATAAGTTAGGTTTAGAAGAAGAGGAGTTGAGCGAGAGGTGAAGTGTGTGTGAGAGAGTAAGTCCAGTATTTTGGCAAGAGGCAGTTGGTGTGTATGCAGCTACGAGACGAGGGGTGCAGTTACTGTTGTAGTTTCAGAAGTATTGTTTGTGAGTTAATTTATCTTCTCAAGGTGTAATAGATGTTCTTTTTCAGTGGGAAGTAGTCTATTACTGCTGTGTAACAAGTTGTTGTTGGTTGGTCGGTCGTGTCTTTTGTCCATTGTTTATTAGGAGTTAGCAGTTTGTACTCCTTGCTGTTGCAAGTGTGTTTTGTTCTCTAGGTGCGAGGTTAAGTTGTGGATATTATTTGCGTACTAGGAAGTTGTTAATTAAATTTATGATCTAGGTTAATTTAAATACAAAATAATTTTGTTTAACTATAACTCCTGCTTCTCTTGCCAATCCTTTGAAGTAATTAGCTATGTTGAGAGTCTATTGTGTACACAATTATTGTTCGAAGAGTCTAGTGTTTACATTTGGAAAGTTAGTCAAGCAAGACTATTTTCAGTTAAACTTTTGTTTGTTTTATTGATTATTTACAAGTTTCACGTACGATCCTTCAAGCTCATTAAACAGTTTTCTTATTCTCTATTTATCTTATAAAAACAATAATCATAAACTTTGCTCAAGCTATCAAAAACTCTACTCTTTGTGTTTACAGTATCATTTTATATTTCTCTTGTCTCATGTTGTCTCGAGCATATGAAAGATTTATTTTTATTGCCTTATACATACTTTTGAGACATTTCATAGTACTTAGTAACTTGTTTTAATTCTTTTGGTTTTTAAATTGCAAAATAATACTCATTGGCAGCTGACAAGATTATACACATGATGTTTACTTTTATTGTTATCTTATACTGATTGATAGTTGTTAATAAAATGGTTTTTCTTATTGATTTGAAACTGGCGAGTGTCATTTGTTTCAGTACCCTTACCAGGTAGTCAGTCAATTTTAGAGTTTTGAAGTTTATGATAAGCCCTTTCCTTATTTTCTTCACAAGTTTATGTGGTTACACAGTACACCGGAAATACTACAGATTAAATCATTTGTAGTAAGAGAGAAAGTTGTCTGAATACAGGTGGATGCATTCATAGGTAGGACGTTTAAATAGAACCACCGTACAGAGTTATTACACGATCCTGATCCCTATATCCCTAAACCCTCCTCCTTTCCTTTTATTACCTCCTTGCAGCCTGTGCAAGTGTTTTACCCCCATGTTTTTCCCGAGTGGGAAAGATTAAATAATTGTTGGTGGATTGAGATTGGTCGCAGTATCTATACATGTATGTTAAGGGTATTTGAGGCCACCCTGAACACCCCTATTTATTAAGGTGAGTCTTCCACATTAAGTTTTGATTGTGGTATTGGATGAATTATTTACCATTTGAGGCTTCGAGGTGGAGCTTCAGTCATTTTAGCTGAGAAGTCAGTGAGCTCTCCTTTCTTCTACCTTCTTATCCTATTCCTCTCCTCCCCTTATTTCATCCCCCCTTTTTCTCATTTCTTTTTCTTTTCCACATTTACCCCTATCCTTTCCCCTTTTTCCTTATCCTCTTTCCCCCGTCCTCCCTACTTCACATCATCTGGTTTGAAGCACCGGGTATCATCTAGTGTAGTTCATCAGGTATTTTCTCCCTCTTCCTGATGTAATGACCATCTCCTTCCCCCCCTTGCCATTTTATATCAATATTCAATGTAAATTATATGTGTTTTATAGCATAAACGCAGTAATCTTGATAACCCTCCTCACTATCACATTTTATTTTTTTTTACAGAAAACTTCAGGAAGCCCCTTCAAAATTCCTAGTAATTAAGATTACTATTACGCATATCTAACATATCCAGGTAGTATTTTTCCGATTTTCGAAAAAGTCCCTATTCTTAAGAATTACCGAAGCTGAAGGCCACTATACTTCAGAGGCACAGTGACTTTCCTAGGCCAACACAATGTAAAATTCGTGCAATACAATACATGAAATTAAGTGCAACTAAAGCTTACATTTTATTCTTGTTACAATGTTTCAGCTGAGGCATTGGGTGCAATTGCTTCACCAGAATTGCAAGAATTCTTGGAAACATTCCTGGATGATCCTGTAGTGGAAGTGTCGGAGACATGCCAACTTGCAGTGGAGCGTCTTAAATGGTTGGCAGACCCTGGACGCAGCGCAGAGAAACTTTCTCAAAACCCTTATTCATCTGTTGATCCAGCTCCTCCTGCTACAGAGGCCAGTGTGAGCTTCCTGAAGGCTGTGCTACTGGATGAGAATAAGTCCCTGTTTGAGAGATACCGTGCAATGTTTGCACTCAGGAACCTCAACACAGAGGATAGCATCCTTGCACTTGCAGAAGGTGGGTTTTATTTTAGTACGGTTTTGAAAGGAAGCTCCCATTATATATAAGTAGAGACTGGGAAAATCCGCAACTTTATTTTGTAGTTGGCTATCCTATAAAATGTCTAATTAAACAGTGTAACCTCTATCTGTCTATTTTCAGAGTAGGGGCAGAAAAAACTATACATGCAGACACTAGGTGTAGACTCGAGACTTTTATATCTGAAAAATACAATACAAAACCTCACAGATGTTGCTGAGCATGCTATAGGCAAGTAGTAAAAAAAAAGCAGTTTAATAACTAGCATTACAGAAACAAAAATGTCTTAAATGCCACAATTGAAGAATTTTTTTTGTCAATGTTGCTTTCTTAGGTCTATCTACATTAAGTGAAACTACACCACGATGACAGCTGATGAGGGTGAAATAAACTCTCACTATTGCAGTTCTCCATACTGTACATCATAATTTCATGTAATGTTATCATACATTGCTACATGGGTGTTTTGTGTTTCCTGAATGCCATTGGGCACTTGAAAGTTGAAGAGGTAATTTTATAAATACAGTGCAACCATGTGACAATGGCACTTATCTCTTACAACCAGTGCTATTTCCTGAAGAGTACCAAAATGAGAACGATTTCTTTTGCCATCTCTTTACTTTAAAATCAGACAATCAAGATTGTAAATAAACATTTCAGCTTTCTGAACCGTTTGAATAATATGGCTTCAAGATGGGAATTGTGTTTTGTAGTTTCTTAATACTTCTAGGTACATTTGGTTTTTAGTAGAGTGACCTTTATTTGCCCTTGTTTGGAATGTAAAAAATTGTCAGCTAAAAACTGCAATCACAAATAATCTGAAAAATGATGTGGGAAATTGAGTGCTTTTTGTGCAAGTATTTGAATAGCAAATTGAGTGCATGGTATTTAGGTGTTAAGATGACGAACGCTTCTCTTGCTCTGCCATATTTTCATGCTTGTTGAGTGTGTCTGTCTGGTTCTTATGGAGACATGCTTCTTTCCACTCTTCTAACTGGCCAGATGTCAATACTTCTACTACTCCTCTTATGAATCATAGTTGCAAATGTATATAATGCTTTTCATGACCAAACTTCTGTAACTAGATGTAAAAATTAATTGGTTTTCTCTTTTGTCAGTCACTTATTTGACATGCAGTTTGTTGGGTACAGGATACATGGTGTGTATTTACACACATCTAGTTTCACGTAATGTAAAGTTTTACTGTGTATGATGTGAAAAATTAATTTCAGTTTTATAATTCATGTTGGATGTACAAGTTTACAGCATGAATGGCATCCTCTTATGACTAGTTTGTTTAATTTATAGTAATATATGATACACCATTTAATCACTCTATCAATAAATTTAGTGACAGTTTGACGTGTTCGGCTGCTTGCGAGGGGCGGGATATGCCAGATTCATGTACAGACGAAGGTCTGTAGCATGGTGATGTATGCAGATAAAGTTGGTGATGTTCCCAGGGCACCAGCTTATCTACGTCTTGGAAAAACACAAGGTTCTTAATTTCTCAGGGTCGTTACAGGTCGACAGCCTGTGGCAGCATTCCCCCGCAGCGCACATCTAATTACGGATTGATAAAGGTATGGCTACATACTCTTATGCACGGTTGTTTACCATGTGGCAGCAATTACTGGAGAGGGTTAGATCCCGTGTTGAAAATTAAATAAATAATGAAAGACACTGGTTTCAAAGAAGCTAGTTGTATTACGAAAAGGTACACGGTAACACACACAAGTCCTCGTGTCCGAAGCGGGCCTGGCACACGAGGCCTGCCAGGGGCCTATGCAGACAAAAATGCAGAACAACAGGGTGGAAATTACGGTGTTAAACTCTCCGGGTTCGCGAGTTCACGGAGAGGAGGGCTAGCACATGGGAGGAGCAAAACGAAAAGGTTGTGGTAACTTAAATTGAACTATTGAACATGCAGATGATTTACCACAACTGATGAAGCTCCCATGGCGTGCAGCGCGGTACGTATGTACCCTCGGTGACCTACTGTTGCAGACTAAAGATGGTGGCGTGGAGAAGCCGTTAACACAGTCTTCTTCCCGCCAGCATCATAAGGGAAATTAATAAAAATTCATACACTGAACAGTATACATAAGAAAGCAAACAAAAGGCACTAAAACACTCAGACAAATTAATTAAGTATTTCTGATTAATTAGAACTCTTCTGGAAAGTCTTAGTTCGTTGTTGCTAAGCATCTTTCAAAAAGTGGAAATTACTGCAAATGTCTGGACAGGCATGCACATCATATATAACAGTACTAAAATTTACACAATCACATTACACTTAAACTTAGCCCGTTTAAAACAGTGATATTAAATTATTCTAAATTTAATAGGCGAACTATTAAAATCATGTGGTTAGATTGGCAAGATATCTGCCGGAACTACAAGCATCTTTGACTGTATATTTATTAAAAAGTGTAAATATGAATTACGCCTTTAAAAACAAAATTATACATGAAAAATCACTGAAAAATTTAAATAAGGAATTATGAGTGTTCCAGTTTATTCTTACCGTGAGCACACGTTAGTCATGTGGGCGGGCACTAAATATTAGAAAGCAATTTATTACGGGGATGTAAAGAGGAGATAAAATTTCCCCGTGCATGCATTAGGCTCTGCTTTTGGGGGATCACAACACTTCAATGAAATAAACACATACTACTCTGTTTAATCTGGTTGGCATGGTGTGTCTTTTGGAATGATATGCTACACTCAAGTGCTCTAGTGCACGTGATGTGATCGATGCAGCAACGAGTAGCATGCCCCCCCCCCCCCCCCCCCCCCGAGCGAAGCAGAGTGTAAGGGCGACGTCGAATACAACCCCCCTCCCCCTCCCGGGAGACCCATGGGGCGATGCGGCGACTCTGCAGCATCTTCGCTGAAGTACAGCAGGTGCAAGGAAACCATTCCTACAGCATACTAAAAAAGAAGAATCCACGTCTTACAAAACATTCCAATAAAATACCATTTTGAAAATCCACATAATCAGTATGTGTATTACGCGAAAACGCATGTAGCATGTTGAAGCCCTGAAGTACGAAGTGGTGTAGACATGATGTATGGTCAGCCAGCCCGAAGAAGAACACTGCACACTTACTCAGGCTGGGGACAAAGATTTATACACGAAAACGTGGCTTGGGAAGGTTAAGGAAGCTGCAAGAACGGGGGAGATGACTATGGAAGGTGCCAGAGTGTGCGAGGCTGAACTAGTTGCCAGTAGGGGTCACCAGACAGCGCTCGGCCGTGCCACGAGTACCGTGCACCTCTCTTCAGTACAGCTCAGCACCTGATAGTGTTCAGACACGCACCACCCCAAGGGAAAAAAGGGGGAGGGGGGATAAAAACGGGATACCCTTTACTGATTCAAAATATTGCCTCTTCATGTAATAACCCCTCTTCAAACAATATTAGTTTATTAAACTGGGCTACAAAATACAGACGTGGCTAATAACCTAGCAAACTTGCTAACCAAGTTCATTAACATCATGTAGTTCTGTAAACACACCAACCACAGCATAGCAACATTCAATCGTACTCCAGGAAATTGTAAGCATCATACATTTCACCAGTTGGCGGGACGAAGAATTAATCGTTCAGGCAGGACAGGAGTACTCGCATAAAATTGCTTGAGTTTAATGATTGACACGCGTGTCATACTTGAAGCAGGTCTCCAACAAAATGCCTGGAAGTGCTCCTTCAAAGAATACTGGATAACTGGTGAAGACAATATTAGATTTTCAAAATGGTTGCGGCCAGTTGAAGTTGATAAGTACAAGGCATATTGTACATTCTGCAAGTCAAAGTTTGATGTAGGACACAGTGATTTATGATCAGTAATGCTCCACGACTCAGGAAAAAAACATGTGGAACTATCAACTGCCATACTGCAAGGAAAGTAATCAACACTAAAGTTTTTAAAGTAGTCTGTTGAAATTGTAAAACTTTCACTGTTGGAACTGGAAAGTGCCTCTGTAGCTTCCACTTCATCTAGTCATAAAGTTGAGTACTCCTCCTGTACTTCACCAGTTGGTGGTGCACTTTATTTAAATGCAGATGTCACAAACTTATGCAGGTACTTTAAATAAATATTGTTGTAATGATGCTGTGGAAAGTAGAAATATTGTGGGCCCACAATATGGTAATGACGCATTCATCTGATAGAGGTTCATGTGCTTCCAGTGATATTTTCATTATAATGTTCCCAGACAGTGTCATAACACAGAAATTTTAAATGCAAAAAGACAAAATTGGATATTTAACAATTTTTGGGCTTGGTCCTTTTTCCCAAGAAATACTTTGTAACATTTTAAAGAAATTTTTTATTTTTTTTTATTTTTTTTTTTTTATTTTTTATTTTTTTTCCCCCACAGTTTCTCTAGATGAAAGTCTCAATAATATCACTCAGAAATGACAGATGGACATAATTATTCGCTATTGGGACCCTAATGTAAACATTGTTTCTACCTGCTATTTGAGCTTTGTGTTTTTAGGTCATGCAACTGCTGTGATCTCTTTCCTTCCTTTACATCAGAAGTGTGTAAATTAGGTTTGCCTCAAAAATATTTTGCAAATTGCAGTAGATGGACCAAATGTGAACCTTAATTTCTTGAAGGACTTCAGTCACATGATTGGAGAAGGTGTTTAGATAATCAAGAAGACAAGAGATTGATTGATGTTGGCACATGTTCCCTTCATACTGTTCATGGTGCTTACAAGGCAGGCCTCGACAAATGTGAATGGAAATAAACAACTTCCTACGTGTATTGTACTATCTGTTTAAAGATTTTCCATCCCGTAGAGCGGATTACACTAGGTCAAGTGGAGCTAGTGAATTCCCGCTTAAATTGTGTTCAGTCAGGTTGGAAAAGGAATCCAAAACGCTTGAAACAAAGAATTTCAGTGTCATAAGAGATTTCCTGGAAGATCCACTTCTTGAAGCAAAACTTTATTTCTTGCAGTCTGTTGTAAAATAAGTGGAGCCATATTTGACAAGCTTCCAGAGTGATAATCCAATGTTGCCATTTGTATATGCTGAACTCTACTCAGTAGCACGTAGCATTGCAGGTAATTTTTTGAAGAGAGATGTGATGTGCAATCTAAAGAATACAAAACAGCTGCTAGCAGTAGACGTGCAAAATAACCTATCAAGCATGTTACATGTGGACATAGGTTTTGGAGTGAAAAACAGTTGTAAAACTGTAACAGAAATTGATGTTCAACTGTTTAGGAAGAATTGTAGGAACTTCCTAATGGAAATATACCTGAAACTGACTGGAGCAAAATTTCCATTAAGAAAGAGCATGGTGAAAGGTGCAGCATGCCTTTCACCAGCAGTAATGTTAAATGACTCTCTAAAAGAGTACAATATGTTACCATTGTCCTTGATGAGCTTACTTTGAAAAATCACTTTCCAAACATTGAGGCTGGTCAAATAAAAAAAATACCTTGCAATATGTGACCAGAAAAGTTCAAGAAAAGTTAGACATTTGACATTGCAGTTCACAGATTAGATTGTTTCCTCTATGATAACCTGACAGATGCAAAAGCTAGCAAACATGTGATATCATTTTGCACAATGAATTTGACTATAGTCCATTCACGCTTTATTTGGCCTTTTGGAATCGAACCTTTGAAAAATCGCCTTAGGCGTAACACGTCAACCTGTTGTGTTCAATCACTTGTATTCCAAAATTATATAACCCTGTGATTAACGTTAAAGTACTGTGTTCTTGAATAGATTAATAATCTACTTAGTATCTTCTATAACTTATAATATTCATTTTGTATTAAATACGAATTAACAACAGCGAGAGCAGCAACATTATGGCAACGGCCAGTAAGAAATAGTTCACAGTTACAATATTTTTTAACCTCATTTTTATGTATACTATTTGTAAATTAAACATTGCCAATTGATATATTGATGTATTGTTAGGTAGCACTGGCAGAAACACATTTCATTGCTGCAGTTAACAAAATCAGTGCAAAATAACCGTGCCTAGGCTCTAGAGTGACAGTGTTTTTTTCCGACCAAGGTTCAATAAGCGGAGCAGCGTGTTGCTCTGTCTCGATTTCTCTCTCATCCCTCTCTCTTTCTCTCTCTCGGGAAGTTTGTACCAAGGTGTACATTTGGTATTTCTAATGTTGGCACATTTTATACTAATTACAGCAACAATTATAATGTTTGAAATTGTAATTTACAACTGAAACGAGATTTTATTTTTTAAATACATATTATATGCTATTTATATGTGATGCGATGTTTACAAATCCAGCAGTTTGGCAGATGTGGTGTGGAAAGGAGAATCTAGAATTTGATCACCTTACCCCTAGACACCCGCTTGTCGCAATATGGTGGGCGATTATACCCAGTGCCTTACGACTGGCAGTGATAGGGCGACATGTCAATGACACTGCATGTTTCTGAACAAAGCGTCAAGTTGGTACTCATGTTTTTTAAACTTCCTAGGAAAATTACAATGTTGTGAAATGTGTGTTTCCACAGCAATAATAAATATACAATTACGTGTGTTTCGTTAACCGCTGCGTGGTAGTCGTTTGGCCTGCTCTGTGTATGAGTGCTTGATTTCAAATATTTGATGTGCACTATTTATATGTTTTAACTGTGAACTGTTTTTATGACTAAGTTGATTATTTACAGCCACATCTGTTTATCATAATGTCCCTTTTCCACAGGTGTTTGAAACACAGTTGTGTAAGGAGCTTACGTTTCTGTGATTTGAATGTCTGTCACAATCCCTACAAAATATTTAGCCCAACCAGAAAAATTAAAATAAACAATAAAATTAACCTAAATACCAGTAACTACCAATGCATGTAAATATTGGCAGAATAAACGTTATGGTAGGCCTATATGTTTTCATATACACCACTATCTATTATGTTTGTCGATGCTACAAACAATAAATATGTGACACAATTTGTGTGCTTGAATTTACTGTGTCGTTTAGTTGGACTGGTTGTCCCTTCGTTTTAATTTTTATTCCAAATAAGGCCATCCTTTTAACGAAATAACCAAACATATGAATAACAACACGTTAAATACTACTGTTGTTTCCGCCACAGTTGTAACGAATACCGTCGTGGCAAAATATTAATGTGTATTATGTGTAACGTGCTATATCATGTGTAACAAATAGTTATAAAGCCGACCTTAATATTGTTATGGGCCTAAATTGTGAACATTCATAGGAAATATGACAGCATTCTTTGAACAGCTGTAAACAGCAACCAATGCATTTGACAGTTATAAAAGTAGGTCGCATGGTAGTGTTTATGTTTACGTGTAGTGGAAGGATAGATAGTCGGTAACCTAAAGTACATATTTAGCAGGGCTTCAGAAAAGGTAGAAATTATCATGAATCAACTATATGTTTCATGGCAACAGTGCAGTGGAGAGAGGATTTTCAGTAAACAAAGTGCGTTTGATTGAATGAGAATTCTCTCGTTTCACAGGGAAGCATCTATTCTGCTGTTTAGTCAATTGGTGGTGTCAAAAACATTCAAGTTTGCAGTGGGATGTTCCAAGCAGCTAAGCGTGAAGTGTCAAAAGAAGAGAAGCCATTGAACGAAAGAATACTACAGAAAATGCAGAAGCTAACAAAAAGAGAACTACAATAGCAAAACTTACAAAATTAGAAAAGAAAACTTCTTATAGAGGCTTAAGAAGAGGCTTCTGCACTTCAAAAGGAAAGAAAGATGCTGAAAAACATGATAAACCATGCTTAATTTGCCTTAGCTTTTTATTTATGATATGCCAGTAACTGAAGTGTATGTATAGTCCATTCCCGATTGGAAGCAACTTATAAATATCAACCTTTGAAATAACACTCTAGGCATAACATATCACCTGTTTTTTCAATAACCTGTGTTCCACAAATATATAACACTGTGGTTAGCTTTAGAGTACTGTATTATTGAATAAATTAAACTTTACCTTATTATCTTCTATAACTTGTCATATTTATTTCTTTTTAAAATATGAATTAACAACAGCGAGTGCAGCGACGTGTTGGGAACGACCAGTAAGAAATTGTTCACAGTTAAAATATGATTTCAACATCGTTTTTTAGTATACTATTTGTAAATTAAACTGTGCCTATCGAAATGTTTAAATATTTAAGTAACCCCAATGGCAACGTATCTTATTTTTACAGTTTAAAATAACAGCAGAAAATATAGTGAGTAGGCCGTAATGGTACGGTATTGATTTATTGAGCGAGAAAGCAATTGAAAAACTGTTTGCTGGTGAGGCTTGTCACTCTCTTTCACACTCTGGAAATTTCACTTCGTTAGTTAGCAAGGAAATTATACATGTTTTCAATTGTAGCATATTTCATACTTATTACAGCAAAGTAATGATTTTTTAATTTGTAATTTACAACTGAAAAGATATTTTAATGTTTGAATGCTTTTTTAATATATTTAGATATGATGGTGGGGTAGTTACCTAGTGAAGTTGGCAGACGTGGCGAGCCATGACATGGCTTTACTTTTTGTCAAACAAAACATAAATTATTCTTACTCCCAAAAATACTTCAAATTAATACACCATGTTTGTAGACGTTGTGTTTTTTAAACCTACCTAGACAAGTTAGATGTGATGAATCTGAGTTTCCACGGCAGTAATAAATATACTGTGACGTGTGTTTCGTTAATCATTGCGTCTGTGAAATGACATGCCTTTGTGCATCATGGTCGATTCGCTGGCCCTGTGTGTGCGTGAGTTCAAATATTAGATTAGCACTATTTATATGTTTTAAATGTAAACTGTTTTTGACGAAGTTATTTATTTACATCCACATCTGATTATTTATCACAACGGTGTACCTTTGCCCTATGGAGTTTGATACAGAGTCGTGTAACGTAATTTGCCACAATCCCAGAAGAAAAATACTAAGCCCAGCCCAATAAATTTCAATAAACCTAATAAACAGTAAGTAGCAATACATGTAAATATGAGCGGAATAAAAATTATGGTAGGCTTATTTCTGTGCATGTTCACCGCTATCTTTGAAAGTTTGTATGACAAAAATGAGCAACACGATTTGTGTGCTTGAATTTAATGTGCCTTTTTCACTGGTTGTTCCTTCATTATAATATTTATTCCAACTGAGGCCGTCCTTTTACAAAAATGACCGAACACATATGAATAACAAAAGGATAATTACAATTAGTACAGCCCTTTACCTCACAGTTGTAACAGTGTTGAACACAGTTGCGGCGAAATACTAACGTGCATTACATGTATTGAGCTACGTCGTGGAAAACAAATATGTCAATGTAAAATAACCATAAGATCTGTCGTCAATTCAGGCATTTTTATAATGTCATAAAGCTGACATAAATAATGTTAGAGGCCTAAACTGTGAATATTCATACGGAATGGTTTTTGGAATATGACAGAATTCTTTGAAAAGCTGTAAACAGTAAGCAACACATTTGACAGGTATAAAAGTAGAAGTCACATTTCAATGTTTATTTTTAGGTGTAGCGAAAGTATATGAACATACGTACACACACAATGGAATGTAAACGTTGATTTTGTCAGATGCTACATGGCAGTAACATGGCAATGTTTGTTTACATTTGGCGGAAGGATACAAAATGGACCTGCAAGTAGATATTTAGCAGGGCTCCGAGAAAGTTGCTTCCAATGTTGAATGGATATAGTGATGTAAATATTTTGAATATCAGTGCATTGGACATAGTAAAACTTGAATCAATCTACAAGATACATCAGTAATTTCAAGTCCATGGTAATGTTAATTTGCTTTTTTTTGCCTAGTAATAACATTTTTCTAAGTGTTCAAATTCCCACATTTACAGCCCTTTATTTGTAATTATGACAATACATAGTGTTTATTGCATGCTGTTGCGGTGATTGTTGTGTAGGTTGCCTTCACTTTTGAGCACAGATCATGTTAATGGTATGCCAAAATGACTGTAAAATTTTCCACTTTGGCACGGCTCATCCTTGAAACTAATACAACCTACAAGTCACAAAAAGTTCAAGAAAAAGTTGCTAAATTATATTTCTGCAAACCAGTTGACACACTGTTTTGGCATATTAGGCAGCTATTAACCATGTGGTCACAAGTGATGTCGTAAAACAATTAAATATGAAAATTACCCTTAAATACATACATGAATATAAAGCCCTTAAAACTGCACGCAGCAATCAAATAGAAATTACACTGAAACGCCTTTAACATAGGTGGATGGCGTCTGATTCAAAGTTGCGCAGGCCGCGTGGCCTCTCGGACATCTTTTCTCCTTTCTCCTCGTTTACATTGAAATAGCCACAAGGGCACCAATTATTAAGTTAAGCGGAAGCATAACGCTGGGGAATGTCTGACAAAACGTACACAAAGCAAAGGTTAACCAGTACAATAAAAGTGAACTATGATAATTTACATTAGTGCAAAAAGTTTGTAGTGCGTACGTGACAGCGTCTTACCTCACCAGCTCTCCTCGACGGACTGCCCAGAGGCAGGGGTCGTGCGGACCTACCATGGCTGCCTACAGAGTTCAGACAAGCGGAAGTGCTATGCATGCCGAGTAAAACTTTTGTATTTTAAAATAAATGGGACATAAATAATTCAGATATTGATTTACATTTTAGATTTAAATTGTGAATTTTCTGTATTCTTTAAATGTCTTTTATGACTGTTCACACCTGAATAATAATGTTCTTAGTCTTCGTGCAGTGCTCATTTTGAATTCATAACCAAATATTGCGCAATATTATCAAACATACATTTTAAACATTTAAACAATTGAGAAACCTGGAAATAAAACAAGAGACATTATTTTCACTTCAAATAAATATTACATTATTGGAAAGTTCAGGTTTATGGCCTCTTTGCGCACGTGCATGCCTACATGTCACATGAGTGGTGAGCGCCATCATGTTCATAACGCGGTTGGCTGTTAGCCGGCGTCAAACGACTCCTCTCTCGAAGTCCAAGACGGTGTGGAGCAACTCAACTCTGCCCGGCTGTGAACTGGGACCACCTGTTGAAGGCATAGGAAGCATGGCCTCGGGGGTCTCCTGATACTGCTGCATTTTCAGGGGGTGGGGGTGTAGGCTGAAACCATGTTGTGGGGACGTACTGGTGACTCGCCTCGCCTATTACCGAGTGCTGTGATGTTGTTTGTTGACATGTGACGTCACACTTCCCTACTAACTTCCCCAAACCCTTTGAAACTCTCTTGCTCTACTAGGCTATCCCCTGCAGTGGCCGAGAAACCTCGGAAAGTTGTTACACTGACACTTGTGGTATTCTGCGTTACATTTTCACTTTTGTTACAACCATTGGTATTGGTGCCTTGGGGAAATCCCTTAAACTTACGTCACTGGCACTGTTTGTGTTGTGATTTACGTGTACATGGTTGTTATCACTTCTTTCATTTACACGTGTGAAATCTCTGAAGCTGCTTTGATTTGGATTACTACTTCTGGCCTCAACAGGAAAGCCCTAAAATGCTGTTTCACTACTACTCTCTCCCCTCACTTGCGGGTGTACACATTCGTCGCCTTGTCCCTCCCTGTTTGGTGTAGAATGTTCGGACGGCGCGAAGCTCCTAAATGAGGGTGTTTTCCTGGTTGCCACATTTACTCTGTTTCTCAAACAAAACATGACCTCCAGAATCAATTCTGCCCATCTGGTTTGGTCTTCTCTCTAGCCTGACGCACAACTGAAATTTTACGTCTTGGTTCCAGTGTCCAGTCCCCCATCTGGTACAGTAATCTCTCCACTTTCTCCATACGGTCTGCGTACCATTGTCTGTCAGTAGGTACTCGTGATGTTCCCATCTTGGAAAAAATTCTGTTTGCATGACCTGAGCAACCGTGTACGTGCGAACATTACAGACTGGGAATGCCTCGGTCCGTCTGGTAAACAAATCCGTGGTGACAGTGAGAAACCTTTTACTGCTTTTGGTGCGTGGGTATGGGCCCATGATGTCAAGTGCTACAGTCATGAACAGCTCTGTTGTCAGCCTTGGTTGTTGTGGAGCATCGCCGTCTGTTTTTCGCGGCTTCCGGGTGTTGCATGTGACACAACCTTTAACATGTTTATGTACGACCCCTTGAACTCCTGGCCAATGGAAAAACTTTTGCGTGTTCCCGGCTTGGAACCCTGATGTCCATGCTCTAAGCTATCATGTACATATTTGAGTACAAGTTCCCAAATTTCTTTCGACACGTACGTTCACCATCTTGTGCAATTACTGTGAGGGGGGGGGGGGGATTGGTTTGAATTTCCCATTCTACTATTCTGCAATGTTCCGAGTACCTCGTGGCACAGTGGTGTCGGCGTTGTACAGCATTTGGGGAATTTTCTTGCGCTATGTGTACCTCCATTAGTATGTCACTGACATTTAATGAAACAATGATGGGCCACATTCACGTATTACAGTTGTGGCTCACTTTTATACATAGTAAGTTTATTTATGTAAAAATGTAATAAATGAAAGTAAAATAATTTTGTTAACATGTTGTACACTAGTGATAGTAAAATTAAATTAGGTAATTGTATTTTAAAATAATTGGTGATAAAATATTTTGTCCACTGGGCAGTGTGATATGTTTGGCAGGCCACTAATTTAATAGTCCTGTACTAGACCTTTCCACTACCTAATTATACTATGTTGCACTGAAGTATACATGGCCTGCTAGTCATAAACATAGTGTTGCTTATTACATTATCAATAATTTGTTTATTTTGAACAAAATAGCTGAAATAATGTAGTTTGTCCATAGATTGCTCATAACAAAGAATTTCTGCTCATCTTAGATGTTATAAGAGTTTGGTCAGTATAAAAAGATATTTTCATGTGTTTTATTTGCATTAATTGGTGGATGTTTAAAAATGAAGTATCTATTTGATTATTTGGTTTATATTCCACGATTGTTCCGAAAAGAGCATTTAAACATGGTCAGACTTCTTTAAATTTGAAAGGATGATTTTTTTTTAGAACAGGAATTAGCAGTTAGCAGATCTTTGTTGTTTGCCTTTAAAGTTAGTTTGCAAATCTGGTGTCTTTAGTAATTTTTGATAGTTTTTGTGATATATTTTCTGTTAATTCAAATAGAACAAGAGAATAACCACTATAAAGCATAAATAATTTTATCCTTTTGTGTATTTTCAAATTAATTCATTAGAAGTTAAGCTTTGATAATGAGAAACAGAATCTGAAATGGGGTGAAATAAAGAGTAAAAATAATCAGATTTTGTTTCAAGCCTGTTTAATAAAAAGAAAGTTATACAGCTGGAAGTAATAAATTGACTTAACAACAGTGTCAAAAGATTGAAGTTACTGTGGACAAATTGTACTAGAAAGTGGTTTTTGTAAGCAGCAGTTTACATTGTGAGGATTTTTTTTGTAGGGCTGCATGCGGGCAGTGCGTTGTTTCGTCATGAAGTGGCATTCGTTCTAGGCCAGCTGCAGAGTGTAGTAAGTGTGCCTCATTTGGTGCGCACCTTGGAGGACTGCTCAGAGAATGAGATGGTGCGGCATGAGGCAGCTGAGGCTCTGGGGGCTGTGGCCTCACCCGAATGCCTAAATGTGTTGGAGCGGTACCTACAGGATGAGGCACGTGTGGTGCGTGAGAGCTGCGAGGTCGCTCTTGACATGTGCGAATATGAAAGCAGCCCTGAGTTCCAGTACGCCAACACATTGCTCCAGGTTGCCCACTAACTTTTGTGACGTGTAATTATACCATCCCTGTAAATAAAGTGCCTGAGTTTACAATTAATCATTTTCCTTTTGTTTCACTTTTTATGTATGTTTTGAGGGAGTAGAACAGTTTTTTCCCAGTTTTTTTAATCTGTAACTTTGCCCATGTGTCATGGTCATTGATGCCTTTTATTATAGATTCTTCTGGTTGCTCTTGTAGTTTTTAAGTTGTTGTTTTCATTTTGAATTCAATTTAAATGCATTTTGCATTCATTGTATTCACATTCCAAAACCTCACACTTCTAATGTGTAACCATGATTCTCACTTATCATTTTCAATTCTACTACTCTCAAACCCCCCCACTCTCTAATTATACTGCAGTATAACCTTTCTACAGTGACTCTTCGAAGTTTCCAGAAATAAAATCATTATGGAAAATAGATTGTCATAAATATCTTGGGAAATTTTAAAACAGATTTTTACCCACCTTGACTCCAGTATGTACTTTTTTTGCAGGACGTCTGTTCAATTGTCTCTAGCATGAAAATGACACTTTTTTTCAAATAAATATAAATTTAGTTTAATAACAAGACTTGTTCTGAAAAAAATGATACCCAAGAGGCATATACTAAAGGCGGGACTCCACCAAGTTGACTTATGCCAGCGGTCAAACCTGCTTGTCTAGGCTGCACACAAGTTGATGTAGATGTTCTAATTGAGGACGGAGACATTTGTCTTAACGCCCTGGCGATGAACATCAAAGGTTTGATGAATGGCCTGCATCAATGCCACCCTCTCTTTGTATCCCCAGTATGGAGTCATTGCTTTGTTGGTTTATTTAGTGTAAGTACCTCTATTATTTGTGGCAATTATTATTCTTTGATCGAAATTGTGTCAGATGATACAATTTTAGACTTGATTCAGTTGTCTCAGGAGGAATGGAATATTTAGAATCTACAGGATATTACGTATGACACAAAATAAAACATCAGCTCCAAAGAATTTTAGTAGGAATTGAACAAAGGATAGGGAAACTGAAACAGTTTTGATGTTTAAAGGTTTATAATAAGAAATTTTGTGATAAATTTACTGGGGCAGGAAGTTAAGATGGTGATACTATGTATGACAATCCACCTGAAAATTAAAATTACCAACGTGAAGTGTTATATCGTGTATGGACATGTTAAATACAGTGGCTGCTGCACCACACCAAGATGCATCCAGAGCACTGGTGTTATGGTAACCAACTGATTAGTATTTCTTGCCTCACAGACCTGGAGCTTGTTCTAATTATTAGTTTTGTTTCCTCTCAACAAAAATATTTGAGATTACTCAAAATTTCATTTTGTAACAAAAGGAACTATTCTTAACGCATTCTAGTGTTCGTTTAACATCACTGTGTTCGTTAAGAAACTCAAAACGATAACAAAGCCCTTAGTTTTATTATAACAACTTGGCTGGTGTATGTAACAGATTGTTTTTGGGACTATGAAGGAAGAGAATCGAGAAGTAATGTGCCTTTGTGCATTACAGGAACATAAAAATATATTGCACAGAAATATTTTAAAAGCACCAATTAACCTTGATGCATGCTCATTGCTGTGCAGTGCGCCTGCGCACACTATGGATGACTTCGCCCCATCAATGAGCAAGGAAAAGCTCGGGTGGCAAGTCACAACAGTGGCAGACTACTATTCATGTGCCGACAGAGTTGACTCCACGCGCTGGACAACCTCGGTCACACTTATAATAAACGTGATTAATTGTAAAATTGTACCGCCTGTCCAAATTCAGACATGCGGTCGCCACCCCCTCAATCCAAGATTGTTTTACCCAACGAACCACTGACCTCAGATAACAGAGAAGGCAGTTACAAGAGACACAACAGGATCGTAGCACCCCTGCTGCCCTGTGACGTCACAATTACCGAGCCTCGAGCAGAGGTGGTAAAGCTGTCGCCAGCCTCAATCCAGGGTGATAAGAAATGCGCGGTGGCGCTGCAATCCTGTGATAAAAGAGCCCCTGCGGAGAAAGGCTATCATACCCCGCATCCCCTGAACCACTGATCTTGGGCTATATGAGAAGGCTCAGAAACGCCTCTTGCCAGAGTTCACTGGCTTGCTGGCCGCATAGGTTAGCGAGTCGTCCCTGGTCTGGCCAAGATCTCGTTCTCTCTTAGCTTGCAAAGGTTCTACCTGCAGCTTGAGAAGGCTTCTCATGCACCAGCCCAACTGCAGCTCCTACAAGATGCTCCAGAGGTAACCTCGATGTCCTAACCCTGCACCTCTTTTACTCCAGTCACTCCTTGACTCTTGACACCTGTGGAAATGATGGAAATAGGGTTTCAGAGGCTGTGAAAGTGAGGTCTGGATGGTGGTTACCCGGTGGCACCAGACATCGGTGAGACGTCTAAGTGCTGGTCGACTTCGTTGATCTCAGGGTTGCGGGCTGTCCATCCGGACCAAATCTCCTGCCGATGGTGATGATTGATGATTGTTGACCTCTACCCCATTGAGAATTAATCCAGGTGAGTGGTGTTTGCTAAGCGATAGCCGGTAGGCCGACTATACACCATTGTTGGAGAAATCCCTAACTCTTAACACACGCGTATATGGGCTGTCAGGGCCTCCCACATGCCCATACAGATCAGGAATAAGACTAGTTACGCTGAAAATGAGAACTAACGTATTGGTTGAGCGTGTATTATCATGGCCCGTCCCCTTAAACGCATGCGCGATCGTAAATAAACAACTGACTTGAAAACATGCTATTTATTATGTTTACGATTACAAACCCTTCTCTGAGGGAACTTGATACTAAACACTCTCGGCTATTAGGACCAGCCGTGCAGTGAAACAGAAAAGCGTCTTCTGACAATCAAAACATTACGTGAGAATTTAAGCTCCCCGGGGCGATGCTATCTGGGGAGTGGAGGTGGCTTACCGGGCGACTAGATAAGAAAAATGTTCCAGGTGAATTAAGTCTATTATAATTACATGTCCAGTTGCAAAATGATGATGGTCGCCCGGCGTGCGCGGGAAAATGCCGGAGCCTACCGTATGCACTCCACCTCCCCAACTTGCTGCACACTGATTGACTTCCCGCTCGGCAATGTGGGCTCGCCTATGCTTACCCATGCGTCGAGACGGGACTACTTTATGACATGACTTGCAAAAACTAAATGACTTGTTAACAAATAAATAGATCTCTTAAAAATTACATACACACTTGCAACATAAACCCTGGTGAAATTATATGGACAAAGCAATTGGTGGAAAAATTAAATAAATAAATACACATTAGCTTGCAAAGAAATGACAGAACAGTAAACACAAAACAATCATAGATACTTTAATTAGAAAAACACAGTGACATCTTTAATTAGGCATTAAAACATCCCAGCTCAATATAAATGGCCTAATTATGTCTTCCCCCGCGGCATCCTGTGTTCCTATGGCAACCACCGGCTGGACTTGCGCCGTCGTGCCCTTGCGTTTGCTCTGCACCTGGTCGCTTCGCGACCGGGTGCACACTCCACACCCAGTAGAGTGCACAACCCTGCTGTGGTCATCGCAGGCTACAGTCGGACAAACGGTCGTATGGCTGGGGTACGTGGCACACACAAACTCCGCAGTAACAGATAATCGCAACGTTAACATAAGATTTGTCCAGGCTCACCTTGGCCTGTGTAAAGTAACTAAAAATCTTGCATAATTAAAAATCTAATTAGACTACGCTGAACCAGGTTTTCCCAGTGTTTTCCTGATGTAAGAATGAACTTTACATCAGTATTTAATTTAGTTGATGCCATTATTTCTTACTGCCCTTTCTCGTTACTGCTAATAGAAAGTGTTTGTGCTACGTCTATGGATTAGGTGTGTGTATCGAACTCTACAGGAGACGGGGCCTGAAGAAGGCGTATAGTCTGAAAAGGATATACCGAAGCTCCTGGGTGTTCAGTGTCCCCTGGCGTACCCACAGCAGCACTCAACTCTTTCCTGCAAATATCGCTGTCAGTGCCTCGGGCATGTCTGAGAAGACATATCCCCAGTACTGCACGTCAGCAGGAAGGGAAGAGTATTGGTACTGTTATACGATTGGAGGTTTTAAATGAATGGGAAGAGAAGTGGGATATAGTAAAGTTACCAACGAATCAAATGAAAAATCGTGTAACCTTGGCCAGGTACAAGGGTGGTGATGTCGCCTGTCGCCAATGTAATATGAGTCCGGAAACAACAGGACATATTTTGGGGGCGTGCCCCAGTACAAAAGCAGACAGGATAAAGAGGCACAATGATGTTTGTAAAATCATAGGTTGGGAGTGGATTGAGCAGAAGAAAGGTGCAACAGTTATTGAGGAACCCACTCTCAAAGTGGTCGGCAAAAATTTTAAACCATATCTTGTACTGGCCAATGAGGTGTTTCTAGCTGAGATCACCATAAGATATGAAAAGGAGGATAATTTGGTAAGGGCAGCACAAGAAAAAGTTGATAAATATAATGTATTAGAGGAAAAAATTGGCCACATGTATGATGATAAAATATACCGAGGGGTGGTGCCAATAATTTTGTAGTGAGGGGTGTCATACCTGTGAAAACCAAGAAAGAGTTAAAAAGATGTTAGGTTTTCATTCTTATGGACTATTAAAAACATTATTACTTTATGTTCTTAGAAGCTCTTGAGATTTATGGACAGAAGTATTGTAAATAATGAAATATTTTATAAAGGTTAGTGAAAAGTTCACTTCTGGAATTAAAGTATTTTTATGTTTAGTCCTGTTGTAATTTATTTGTAAAGGTATGATTGATTGTTTTGATAGTTTTGTAAATAAATTTTTAATGTGAATGGTGTTTTGACGATTTTATATATTTAAATGATTTTGTTTTGGCAATGTTAATATTGTAGAAGTATTATAAATGATGAAGTAAACTATGAAGGTTAATGAAGAGTACCATCAAACGGGTATACTTGGGCCAGCACGAATAACTTGGGACAAAATAAGACTTTTTTTGTTTCATTGTTGGCACCACTGTGAATTGGATTGGTGGTAAAATAGTTTTTCCAGGCAGTGTGTTGAAGTATACTGGTGTTAACAAAGGCAGTAATAATACATATTTTAGAGTGTGGTAGAGAGTAGAAACATCTATATTCACAAGATAAATATTCTAGCCTAAACATACATAAATAACCTTGATTAGTAATATTGCATTGTCGAAGTTAGAGGACTAGTGCCTATGCTACTTTCTAATATAACCTATATTGTATCACACCTATAATTGACAACTAAAATCCGTCGATAGCATCGAGATCTATTTAGGCGTGTTCCAAAAAGTAGCAGTAAGGTATAACTTGGGACACTGTCCCAAATTGGACCGCTTTTCGCAGAAAGGAACCAACCCTTCAAATGGTAAAAAATGAGCCTAACATGTAAACTGAATTGTTACATCTTATTCTACAGTCTGATGAAAAGACCTAACCGAAAACAGTATTATTCTGTAATCTGTGCTTTGTTAAAAATAACACTGAATGCTCTTGGGCAGAATTACAATCTCCAGAAAGGAACCATGTGGTTTGGTTCTTTTCTGCAGAACATTGAATTACAGTACATTTATATTCAACAGAACAGCACCATGTGAGTTGTTTCATTATTTTGTTGAAACACAAATACTATTAGTGACATGGTCTTAGGAAGGTACACTGTAATACAGATTGTTTAGGCGGTTTAGGCAAGCTAAATGTGTTTTTAAGTGATTGTAGATATAAATAATGTAAAATTTAAGCAAAGGCAGAAAAATGGTTGAGCTTTGTAAATTGAAAAATCAAGAAATGTGTTTTATGGTATATGTCCTGATTCTATACATTTATGAAACATCAAAAGAAGAACACAAAGCAAAGCGAAATAGAAATGATGAACAATACAATCACAAAGGTGTAAAAGTTGTGAAATCTTTCAAAGATTACCCATGCAATTGCTTACAAAAGTGCAATGAGAGACTGCCAACAGACGCCAGAAATGTACAGTACAACAAATATTGGGAGCTTTGTTCATATGAGGCACAAACCACTTCGTCCTTCTGCACCACATACAGGAAGTTGTATTGTTTTAGTAGTTTATGTGTAACTCCACAAAACATATTATAACTGCAGTTTCTTACTTTTGGTAAAAATTTGTTTACATGTTGCATTATTTCATTGATTATTACATTATAATGTTACTTGGATCATATAATAGAATAAATTACATATGAATATTCCATTCTGCAGAAAGGACCCAAATCACAATATATTGGTTATTATTATAATCACAATATATTATGG
The DNA here is from genome assembly GCA_029891345.1 of Dryococelus australis. Taxonomy (NCBI): domain Eukaryota; kingdom Metazoa; phylum Arthropoda; class Insecta; order Phasmatodea; family Phasmatidae; genus Dryococelus; species Dryococelus australis. The sequence continues at coordinate 62,311,508 of CM056997.1, forward strand.
ACAGTCAACTTAAGCTTGTGAATTGATTGTTGACATTTATCTTTAGCTCCAATTTTCTGAGTTTAATTTTAGTGTGGGTTGGTTCCTTTCTGCAGAATGCGGTCCAATTACAAGGGTAATTTCCAAAATAATTTAATTATTACTTTTGACATGTTTTGACATCCCAATCCTACGAAGTATGGGTAGGCGACATAAGAGACAATATGGAGCAAGGAAATACCATGAAAGCTGCAGAGAGGGTATGGTGTCCCCAAAAGCACTATAAATAGGAGAGTAAATAACAAAAATCTGCATAAGTATGGCCGTCCTCAAGCAATGAGCGATACTGATGAACGTTGTTTGGTGGGAAACCTTCATGTAGCAGATAGTTGAGGCTTCCCACTAACTGAATTTGATGTGAGGTTAATAGTAAAAAAAAAAAAATCTTGACAAGAAAGGTATTGTAAAACCCAAGTTTAGCAATAATACACCTGGTGCAGATTGGGCTTAATGATTAATTAATAGGCATAAAGATGAAATCAAAATTAGAATGTCTGAAAATGTGAAACGGGCGCAGAGCTGCTGTAACTGAAGACAAGCTGAAGTCGTACTTTGAAGAGTTGTGAGTTTCATTAGATGGGATTTGCCAGATGTTGTGTTAAATTATGACGAAACTAATATGGCTGATGACCCAGGTTAAAAGAAAGTAATTGTACGGAGAAACTGAAAGCATTTGAAAGAATCATTGACTATACTAAGTCCAGCATGTCTGTCATGTTTGCTGGCGCTGCATCAGAGGTTACTGTCTACCACCATACATTGTATATAAATCAGAACAGTTTTACCATACATGGATAGAAGGTGGACCTAAAGACACCCACTTTAATTGCTCAAAATTGGGATGGTTTGAGGGTACACTTTTTGAAGATTCATTTTACACAACAGCACCTCCATACTTAAAAAAGTTAGGTGATTGACCCAAGGTAATAATAGGAGATAATTTGGCCAGTCATATATCAGTGAAAGTTATTGAAGAATGTGAGTGAAATAACATACTATTTGTGTTATTACCTCCAAATGCCCCACATTTATGCCAGCCTTTGGACTTGGCTTTCTTCAGACCGCTGAAGGTTAAATGGTGGGAAGTGTTGGAAGAATGGAAAACAAAATGCCGTGGCCCACTTCCAAAAGATACATTTCCTTGTCTCCTGAAGAAAGTCCTGGAGAATTTGGAGGGCACCATGGTGCAAAATTTGATTAGTGGATTCGAAGTGGCATATATCCAATAAACCCTCAAAAAGTGATGTCACTTATCCCACAGAACAACCAAGCACATGTGGAAAGATGGAATCATTCGTATCAAGAGTTCATGAATGAAACAAGAGTGTCAGAGACTACAACGAAAAAGAAAAGAGTGAAACTGGCTATCGCTACAGGTCCAAGTGTAGCAAAAGCTTTCTTGAAACAGCATGGAGAGAATAAACTGAAGAGCAAGGAAGAGCGACTGAAAATGAAATGTGAGAAAGTAGAAAAAAGAAAATGTTTGAAAGTACAACAGCCTTACAAAATGAGAAGAGCGGAAATCAATTCATCTTCTGAAGAAGATGGTCACTTTTCTGTTCACGACTTGTCGTCTGATTATGCACTCACAGCAGAGGATGATAATGTTACTGACATCCAGCTAATGGTGCACGTGACAGTGAGGACACGTGAACTTCTTAAAAAGTATGATGTCTACATTGTGCCAGACCTGTGCGAGGAGACGATATTGGGGTTACCGTGGTTGATTGACAACCAGGCCTTGATTAAGCCACATCTCGACCGTCTGCCTGTGCGGACACATGGAAGGTGGATGCTGTATGCAGTAGGAGCAACGCTGCCGGCGACAACAACTGCCACATCGCACAGCGAGTTCGAGCATGAGGTGCCAGAACATCAATGGCTGCAACATCTGCTGGACCAGTATGCCAGTGTGTTCCACACTGATGGGAAGCTGCAGCACACCGATGTCACTGAGCATGCCATCACGACGCACGAGGACTCTGTGTACTTCAAGCCACGAGACTCTGGTATTTTCTTCCGGCACATCAACCAGCAGGTATGTGAGATGCTCAATGATAATGTGATTGAACCTATGCAGAGTCTCTACAATTCAGGCATTACACTAGCTACTAAAAAAAAATGTGAATGGAGGTTTTGTGTAGACTTTCGCCCTCTTAACAAGATAACTGTAAACATGCCACCTCCAGTCATTAACATCAAAGACACTTTGTCAACATAAGGGCCAACTACTTTATTCACATCACTTGACCTTAAATCAGGATATTTGCAAGTACCTATCTGCCCACAGGACCATAAAAAGACTGCCTTTACCATGCCAGACTGGATTTGTTGCTATGTCATTTGTGTCTACAATGTGCCCCTGCCACTTTTAAAAACCTCATGATAAATGTGTTAGATGGTTACATAGGAGACTTTGCACTGGCTTACCTTGATGATGTACTTGTATGGTCGAACAGTTGGGAAGAATGCCTACATCACCTGAGTCTTGTGAATGTAATAAACTCACATGTAAGAATGACAAGTAAGTTGGGGATGAGTAGAATGGAGTTTTTGGGAAACTATGTAACAGGGAATGGACACGAACCGGAACTACATCATGTACAGGAAATACAAAACAAACCCCACACCCAGGTCATGTAAACAGGTTCGAAAATTCTTTAGCTTGATAAATTCGTTAAGGGAATTTGTGTCCCAAACTTTTCTGTGATAACTGCACCTGGAAATTCAAACCAAACTCTCTCTTCCCCCCCCCCCCCCGTGTATTGCACGAGATGGCAAACGTACGTGCCCAAGGAAACATGGGAACGTGTACTCAGATATGCACATGTTAGCTTAGAACATGAGCACCCAGGTTCAGAACAAACATGTAGGAATGTGCAAAAGTATTTTCATTGGCCAGGAGATCAAGGGGACGTACGTATAAACATGTGCAGAGTTGTGTCACGTGTAACACCCGGAAGCTGTGGACAATAGATGGAGATGATCCACAAAAACTCGAGGCTACCAACTAAGCCGTTTAAAACTGTAGTGCTTGATATCATGGGCCCATACCCACGCACCAAAAGCAGTAAAAGGTTTTCCATTGTTGCCATGGATTTGTTTACCAGACGGACAGAGGCATTCCCATTCGGTAATGTTAGCGTGTACACGGTTGCACAGGTCATGCAAACATAATTTTTTATAATATGGGGGCATCCCAAGTACCTACTGATCGACAATGGTACGCAGTTTGTAGGGATAAGTGGAGAGATTACAATACCAGATGGGAAACAACACAGTACCACTCCCGCCTACCACCCCAGGGAAAATTCGACCGAAAGCAGTAACCAAGACGTAAAAATACACTTACGCGTCAGGCTAGGAGAAGACCATAAGATGGGCAGAGTTGGTTCCGGAGGTTTCGTTATGTTTGAGAAACATGCAGCAACCGGGAAAATGCCCGCCAAAATAGTACAGGATCGCAAACTGTGTGCACCCAGAGAACCCCGCCAAAACCACCCAAGGGGATTGTTGCGCACCAAATGCAAATTCACGAAGAGGCAAGGGCGAACCAATAGAATTATTACAATTTTTGGATACCGGAAAGCAGGAGGCCACCACCAGAGTTAGTACTCGGTGTTTATGTGTATGTAAAAGAAAACCAGTTATTGGCGGGAGCGAAGAACCATTGTTGTGCAGGACTTGGATCCAAGTGGATTGGGCCGGTCATAGCAACGGGTTTTCGTTTCTCGTGAAGCTGGGTCCGAGACGAGTCACAAAACAGAACCGCGACGACCTGCTAAGATGCACACACACCTGCAGGGAAGAGGGACAAGGAGAAGTACCTCAGCAAGCGTGACATTGCGTACCAGATAGTATGTGGGGTGACAGGAGTAGCACGTGGCAAAACATCAACACCAGTCTCGCGAACACGCACCTGGGGAATAGAAACAGTAACACTGAGAACACTACGTAATTTAGGGGCTTTGCGCCATCTGAACACTTCACACCAAACAGAAGGGAGAGGGTGACAAAAGTGTACACACACAAGTGAGAGAAGGGAGTAGTAGTGAAACACCGTTTCTGGGCCCCCTGTGGAGGAAAGTAATAGTATCACGAATCAAAGCAGCTTCAGAAGTTTCACATGTGTAAATGAGGAAAGTGGTAACCACAGTGTACACGTAAATCACAACACAACCTGTGTGCCAGTGACGTAAGCTTTAAGGGGTTTCCTCAAGGCACCAATACCAATGGTTGTAAACAAAGTGAAAATGTCAATCAGAATACCACAAGTGTCAGTGTAACACCTCTCTCTGGTTTTTTTTTGGCCCCCGTAGTGGATATCCTAGTAGGGCAAGAGAGTTTCAAAGGGTTTGGGGAAATTAGTAGGGAAGTGAGTGGCCTCACATGTCAACAAACCACATCACAACGCTCACAAGAGGCGAGGTGAGGCGAGTGACCACTACGTTCCCACAACATGGTTCTAGCCTACACCCCCACCTCCTGTAAACGCTGCAGAATAAGGAGACTCCAGAGGCCATGCTTCTTATATCCTCAACCGGTGGTCCCATTTCACAGTCAGGCAAAATTGAGTTGTTTGCACTATCTTGACAGCATGAACGCCATCATAAAAGGTTTCAAATTCACAATTTAAATATAAAATGTAAATCCATATTTGAATTACTTTTGTGCAATTTATTTCAAAATATAAAAGTTATACTCTGTGTGCATAGCACTTCCGCTTGTGTGAACCCCATAGGCAGCCATGGTAGGGCCCCGTGACTCCTGCCACTGCACAGTCTGTCGAGGAGAGCTGGCGAGGTAAGACTAACCAAAGTATTGCATTACTTGTCTGAAGGAAGACTTAGTTAATGGAATGATCATAAGAAAGGTTAATATAAAATAGCTTGACTATGGAATACATATTTAACACCTTTATCTAGAGATCGTAATACAGACCCATCTATTAATTCTAAATAGTACAACAGAGATACACTTAATAGCACTTAGATTTATTGGCGGTATAGATGTGTTTATTGTGAGTTTTTCTCAATTTTTTATAGTATAGTTTACACCTTTTGTTACTATAGTGCACAAAGAACTCAATAAATGTTATCATGTTACTTGGTCATACATACATACACTCGCAATTAGGCTACTGCACGGTGGCGAGCTCTCCCAACTCTCCTTCACCCAACCAACTCCTTTTCCACTCCCTTCCTGAATTTACCAACCCCACTCACAGATACCAATTCCTCCCTCAACACATTCCACTCCCTCATAGACCTCACAAGCATGGACTGCCTACCACGCTCCGTTATCCTCCACACCCTCTGAAGCTTCTCACTGTTGTTTCCTCTTCCTCTAAACACCCCCTTACTTAGCTTGCAGTGTAGCCCTCCCCATCCTCCCTCTCCATTCACCACCCTGTACATCCTGACTAACCGTTCAACTTTCCTCCTGTCCTTCAATGAGCTCCACCCCATTTCTTTCATCATCACTAATGGCCTATAGTTCCAGTCTTCCTCATCATCCTGCCCTTGCCTTCTCCACCTACCCGTCACCCATCTTGCTGCCTTTCTCTGCACCGTTTCCAGTTCTCGCACCACCACCTCCACATACGGGTCCCATACTGCTGCAGCATATTCTAACATTGGCCCTACCATAGTGCCATACGCCTTCTCTTTCACCTCACAGCTGACTCCATTCAGCACCCTTCCCAGCATAATCAGAGCCCTTCTTCCCTTTGCTACCACACTCTGTTTTTTCCACCCGAGGTCTCCCTGCAGTACAATCCCTAGATACTTATATTCTGCTGCTTCTTCTCTCTTGTCCCTCCCCGCTTATCATCATCTTCCTTGTGAACCTCACTACCTTAGTTTTTCTTACATTTATATTCATTTTATTTTATTTTCTGGTCCACAACCATATCTTATCAATGTCCGCCTGCAAATTTCCGCTCCCCCCTCCCTCCACAGCATATACAACATAATTGTCTGCAAACAATCTGATTTTTCCCCTAATCCCCAAACCCATGTCATTTACCATTATGGTAAATAAAGAACCCAGCATGCTTCCTTGTGGTACCCCTGACGTAACCTCCTCTTCCTCCGATATTGCCTCCCCCACTTTCACCCTCTGCCTTCACCCACTGAGAAAAGTCCCTTATCCATTCCACTACCCTCCTATCTGGTATCAGCATCTCCACTTTCCTCATCAATGTTCCATGGGGCACCTTATTGAATGCCTTCTCAAAATCTATGAAGCAGGCATCCATCTGCTTCCCCTCATCAACTACCTTACCTGCACCAGATCCTCTAATAGCGCAGCCAGCTAAGTCTCACATAAGTATCCCCTCCTGAAACCATGCTGGGACTCCTCCAATTCCTATTGTTCATAACCCTCACCACATAATGCACCTCCAGCCTCTCCATTACTTTTCCTGTACTTGATGTGAGACTCGCAGGTTTGTAGCTGCCAGGCGTCCCCCTATCCTCTCCCTGCTAGTGTATAGGTACCACCATAGCATCCTTCTAATCTTGTGGTAACTTACCCTCTCCTAAGGACTTTTTCAACAGCACTTCTAAATATTTCACCAACTCCTTGCCACCAAACTTTAGTGCTGCGTTTCCTATCCCATCTGGACCTCCTGCCTTACTGTTCTCCAAACCCCTAATTACCTTTTCTATCCCCCACTCCCTCATCTTAAACTCACTATACACCTCCCGAACCATGTTAGTCCCCCTATTCCAACCCTCCTTTGCCTCAAACACTGACAAGTACTGTCCTTGCAGCATCTCCGATTTTTCTTGGTCATTTGTCGCATGTCTACCATCCCTTCCTCTCCTCCCCTTAACCTCCTAACAAACCTAAACAATTTCCCCCATTCCTTGCCTTTTCCTTCTTCCACCATATTCCCCAGAAATACATTCTTTGCCCGTTTGATCTTCCTTTCAAGCTCCCTACCCATTTGTTTCATCATTTCTTTAGATCTTATCATCCCTTCGTTTTTCCACTTGGCATGTAATTTTCTGCACTTCTTCATTTTCAAAATGTCCTGTCCATAATATGGCAGATCCCCCCCAGTTCGTAACCTTTTCATTGGCACAAATTTCTCCAACATAACCTCCATTAATCCTCTAAACTCCCTCCACAACCTCCTCCATAGACCATTTTTTAAACCTGTCCCTCAGGAATATTGCTGCACCCTTCTTGTCTCCTCTCCCATACTGCCACACCAACCTTTCTGCCATTTGCACTTCCCTCATCCTGCCAATCCCAATTTCCACAACCGGGATATGATGGTCGCTTATACCATCCAATACTATTGCACCAACTACAGCATTCCTAGGTCTGACCGACACCACATCCAGCACTGACCGAAGACCTTCCTCATTCAATCTCGTAGGTGTTTCTACTATCTGAACTAATCCTCTGTTGACTAACTGCGCTACCATTCTCTGAATTATGCTACCCATTCCTTCTGCACCCTCTACCCATTTCACCCCTGGCATATTCAAATCCCCTGCTACAACAACCCACTGCCTGTCTTTTAGTCTATCGACCCTCTCCTTGATAATCTCAATTGCCTGCCATCCCTGTCCTGGTGGTCTATACGCTGCTAGCAAAGTAATACTTCTATTACTACTACCACTACCATAGTTTATCTACGTTCTAATTTCAATTGTTTATTCCCTGTGCCTTTACGTACAATTCATAATTAATCAGTCTTCTAATCGTAAATCCGCTTAAAAATTTTAAACTGCCATCTTAATAAATCGTATCAATGAACTTTGCTTTCGTCCTTGTTGATTGGAAGCTGTGTATTAACCTTATTGGTTTCTTTTCGAGAGAAATTATAAATCATTCTAAATATTATAAAGGAAAGAGTAATAGAATATCCGAAATGTTTCTTTCGATTGAGTCTATTGCTACCGGTTCGTCTTCTCATCGTGACTTCATTTTTATTCTATGGTTTACTTCGCCGGCGTATAAACTTTTTTGAAGAATCCGAATTTATTGAAGGAAATTAATTTACTCTTGTTAGTTATAATGAATAGTCTACTGAAAGCAATGTCAAGGTTTTCAATAAAAAGTTTTACCAGCCCTGCAAAGGTTTCGGTAACGACCGCTGAAGGTTTTTTGACGAGACGGAAAGCTCACTACTCTCGGACTCTGTGGCACATGTGTTCACGAAATGCCGCTGAAGATGGCCCTCTGTCCGCATGGAAACTTCGGAACCCTAGTCAATTATGCGGTTGTGGGTGTGGGGTTCATCACATACATACGAAGGGTAAGTTGTCTTAGACTACCTTTTATGTTTGTTTTATGTTTTGAGGCAGAAATACTTTAATAATAATAATACACTCGCAATTAGGCTACCGCCCGGTGGTGATTTCTCCCTTACACTACGTAAGCATTGTTCCTGAACGACGGAACTATAGCCACTAAAAATATTCTTTGGGTATTTATTCAGTATAGGGGCTTTTCCGAGAATAAATAAAAATCCCGGAAAATGGTATAAAACGACATTGTTTATCACAATACGAATTTACTATGGGCATCACGATACTCGCATTAACTTACATATTACCAAATGCTATGGTGAGAAGGGCTATGAGGATTAGGGAAATTGTGGGATAAAATGGGAACTTTACATAAATTACATGTCATAAGTTCCATAAAAATGTTAAATGCAAAAAGACCCAACCTAATTACACTGTTTTTTATTACAGGGGGAGTGTGCAGACACACGAGATTGTGTTACGAAAAGTATAATATGTAAGCTGACATTTAATCCACAGGTGTGATTCACTTATTGTGAAGTTATTTTTAAATTGGTTTGGTCTGCTGCATTTTGCATGCCTGGAGGCAAAAGTATGCAAGACCTTCAATTCCCAGTTGCGTAAATTGGTTACAACAAATCTAATTTTTTTCTATTTGCAAGAAAGGTAGTTGACCAAGGTTGTACACCTAAATAATACCTTTTCTAATCAGACTGGAATATAATTATTGGTACCTTGCTTATTTGGTCAAGACCAGCAAGCAGGAGAACGTGGACAGTTCAGGGCCATAAAAGAGAGATGGGGGGGGGGGGGGGGGGCTGGCCAAAGGGAGGGAAACAGGGAAGGGAGAGGAGGAGGAATAATGGTGTGTGTAAGGAAAGGGCTAAAAGGGGCGGTAGAATGGGTTAGTGAGGATGTCGAGGTAATGGAAATTAAATTGAGTGGTAGTAGTACTTACTTTGCTGGCAGCGTATAGACCACCAGGACAGGGATGGCAGGCAATTGAGATTATCAAGGAGAGGGTCGATAGACTAAAGGACAGGCAGTGGGTTGTTGTAGCAGGGGATTTGAATATGCCAGGGGTGAAATGGGTAGAAGGTGCAGAATGAATGTGTAGCATGATGCAGAGAATGGCAGCACAGTCAGTCAACAGAGGATTAGTCCAGATAGTAGAAAACACCTACGAGATGGAATGAGGAGGGTGTTGGGTCAGTGCTAGATGTGGTGTTGGTCAGACCTAGGAATGCTGTAGTTGGTGCAATAGTATTGGATGGTATAAGTGACCATCATATCCAGGTTGTGGAAATTGGGAATGGCAGAATGAGGGAAGTGCAAATTGCAGAAAGGTTGCTGTGGCAGTATGGGAGAGGAGACAAGAAGGGTGCAGAAATATTCCTGAGAGACAGGTTTCAAAAATGGCCTACGGAGGAGGGTGTAGAGGGGTTGTGGAGGGAGTTTAGAGGATTAATGGAGGTTATGTTGGAGAAATTTGTGCCAATGAAAAGGTTACGGACTGGGGGAGATCTGCCATATTAAGGACAGGATATTTTGAAAATGAAGAAGTGCAGAAAATTACATGCCAAGTGGAAAAACGAAGGGATGATAAGATCTAAAGAAATGATGAAACAAATGGGTAGGGAGCTTGAAAGGAAGATCAAACGGGCAAAGAATGTATTTCTGGGGAACATGGTGGAAGAAGGAAAAGGCAAGGAATGGGGGAAATTGTTTAGGTATATTAGGATGTTAAGGGAATGAGAGGAAGGGATCCCTCTGCTAACAGGAAGGGATGGTAGGCATGCGATAAATGACCAAGAAAAATGGGAGCTGCTGCAAGGACAGTACTTGTCAGTGTTTGAGGCAAAGGAGGGTTGGAATAGGGGGAAAACAGGGTTCAGGGGGTGTTTAGTGAGTTTAAGATGAGGGAGTCGGTGATAGAAAAAGTAATTAGGGGTTTGGAGAGCAGTAAGGCAGGGGGACCAGATGGGATAAGAAACGCAGTACTAAAGTTTGGTGGCAAGGAGTTGGCGAAATATTTAGAAGTGCTGTTGAAAAAGTCCTTAGGAGAGGGTAAGTTACCACAAGATTAGAAGGATGCTATGGTGGTACCTATACACTAGCAGGGAGAGGATAGGGGGACGCCTGGCAGCTACAAACCTGCGAGTCTCACATCAAGTACAGGAAAAGTAATGGAGATTCTGGAGGTGCATTATGTGGTGAGGGTTATGAACAATAGGAATTGGAGGAGTCCCAGCATGGTTTCAGGAGGGGATACTTATGTGAGACTTAGCTGGCTGGGTTATTAGAGGATCTGGTGCAGGTAAGGTAGTTGATGAGGGGAAGCAGATGGATGCCTGCTTCATAGATTTTGAGAAGGCATTCAATAAGGTGCCCCATGGAACATTGATGAGGAAAGTGGAGATGCTGATACCAGATAGGAGGGTAGTGGAATGGATAAGGGACTTTTCTCAGTGGGTGAAGGCAGAGGGTGAAAGTGGGGGAGGCAATATCGGAGGAAGAGGAGGTTACGTCAGGGGTACCACAAGGAAGCATGCTGGGTTCTTTATTTACCATAATGGTAAATGACATGGGTTTGGGGATTAGGGGAAAAATCAGATTGTTTGCAGACAATTATGTTGTATATGCTGTGGACGGAGGGGGGAGCGGAAATTTGCAGGCGGACATTGATAAGATATGGTTGTGGACCAGAAAATAAAATAAAATGAATATAAATGTAAGAAAAACTAAGGTAGTGAGGTTCACAAGGAAGATGATGATAAGCGGGGAGGGACAAGAGAGAAGAAGCAGCAGAATATAAGTATCTAGGGATTGTACTGCAGGGAGACCTCGGGTGGAAAAAACAGAGTGTGGTAGCAAAGGGAAGAAGGGCTCTGGTTATGCTGGGAAGGGTGCTGAATGGAGTCAGCTGTGAGGTGAAAGAGAAGGCGTATGGCACTATGGTAGGGCCAATGTTAGAATATGCTGCAGCAGTATGGGACCCGTATGTGGAGGTGGTGGTGCGAGAACTGGAAACGGTGCAGAGAAAGGCAGCAAGATGGGTGACGGGTAGGTGGAGAAGGCAAGGGCAGGATGATGAGGAAGACTGGAACTATAGGCCATTAGTGATGATGAAAGAAATGGGGTGGAGCTCATTGAAGGACAGGAGGAAAGTTGAACGGTTAGTCAGGATGTACAGGGTGGTGAATGGAGAGGGAGGATGGGGAGGGCTACACTGCAAGCTAAGTAAGGGGGTGTTTAGAGGAAGAGGAAACAACAGTGAGAAGCTTCAGAGGGTGTGGAGGATAACGGAGCGTGGTAGGCAGTCCATGCTTGTGAGGTCTATGAGGGAATGGAATGTGTTGAGGGAGGAATTGGTATCTGTGAGTGGGGTTGGTAAATTCAGGAAGGGAGTGGAAAAGGAGTTGGTTGGGTGAAGGAGAGTTGGGAGAGCTCGCCACCAGGCGGTAGCATAATTGCGATTGTATGTATGTATCCACCATAGTATACTTTTGTTCAATATACTACTTAATAAATGTCTGGTGTAACTTTATACATTGTTTTAGAGATGAAAGACATTTAAAATATAATATAGAAATATAATAAAATAAAATATAAAATTATTTGTTTTGTAACCCCATGATAATGTTCTTATAATATTGTCTTTTCATTCAAAATCATGTATTTGTCATAGTTAAAATTAAATTATTTTGCCATAAACTTTTTCATTAATGTTTTGTTTTCTTATCTCCTGTAATCCTATTGTTTTTTTATAATCACATTTTTTAAAGGTTTTTTTTTTGTATCAAGTCGCTCATTGATTTCATGTTTAACTGTAAAGCATTTTCATGATTTCGAGCGAAGCATTAAATTTTTGTAACTTTTTTTTCCCCAAAAAAGTTTCATAACCATAGCTTTTAGGCCCTGTACTTATCCAAATTATACTATAATTATATTTCCAAATTCATCTGTCCATTCACCAAGCATGCAGCCTGTTTTAACAGTATTTTTGCCATTATCAATGTAAGCCACTCTGTCTCTTCACTTCTATTGCTTTGCCATTGATAAAGACATTATTTATTTCTATTCTATCGTCTAATAACAATTCATACCAACAAGCTGGTTCAGTAATATATGTTCTGTTTGTGTCAAATTTTGCCTCTGTCCAAATTTTCCCCAAAGTGAATTTAAACAAATTTTGGCAACGCCATGTTTTCCGGGATTATGTTCAATTTTTTAAATGTCTAAATCAATATCTTGTTAATGTTTAATAACACGAATATATTCTTCTTTTGATCTTCCCAAGGACTAGTTTCCAATTTTATTTTCATAAATGTTTTACTAATAATTTCTGAACATGTTATTACTTTTTTGTTTGAAATGCCAAACTTCATTTATTTCAAGTAATTTGTAACCTTTTTGCGATAGCTTATTTAGATCTAATGTAGTCAAAGTTCCATTTTTTGCTCTTTCTTTGTCACTATGTTTACACTCCCCTTTTTTTCTCTACAACACATTTTGAACATAAAGTAAACAATAGTATTTGTTGTTTAATTGGAAGTACTGGATAATATAAATTTCTACTTTACATTTGATCAATCCAAACCGTATTTCGTCGTAATTTTAATCTGATGACCAACTGGGTAATAATCGTAAAACATCGCTGTTGGATATAAAATACATATATCTATATATCTTAATTTTTTCCTGAAACATTTAATTTTCAAGCATTGGTTTTACCTCCAAAAAATGCATCTCTATGCTGTAATGGTTCTATTACATTTTTAGTTTTCTCTTAATTGCGAGTGTGTGTATGTATAGATCATCCATACTTTCATTGATCCTGGTATGAACAAATACTATTTTTAAGTAAGTGCACTGTATTGTCAAGCAATTGATTAGATTAGTGGAACATATCAACAGAAAATACAAGGTGACACAATTAACACTAGAACACATCAACTAAACATTAATGAAATTATTTACAACTTTTAATGAAGAATAAGGAATATAACTATTCAAACAACATGACATATTACACACGCATTAAAATAACATCATCCATGAAATAATATTAACACCTGCTGTCAACTTTAGCTGAAATGTAGAGGAATTATGACTTAAGCAGGGATCACACAATGCAAGATGCATTTCGCGCAAGATTTTGTACGAGAATGCCAACTAAATTGCATGCAAAACGAGTTCCCATGCAGATAAATAAGACAACTATTGTCTAGCATCAGAATTAGTTGATATGTCTGGTCCAGACAGCCAAGGTATCACAATACAAAATATGCTATCAATTTTTATATTTTTCGGTTTCTTCATCTTTACGTGTGCAACAAGTAGGCGATGATCTCCATCCAGGTGTTCACTAGGGACGATCTTTACTTCTTGAATTAGATCCCAAACCGGTTTGATAGCCATTGTACCAACTAATTCATCCCAGCTATAGAGTTATCTTATGAGAATTTCTTTTCTCAAACCAACTATTACTAATCACCAAATTGTTTCTTATACAAAAATCAAGGAGGTGTTCGCCTTCTACATTTTGGTTTCCAAAACTGTTAGGACCTAATACAGTGTCATATCCACTTTGGCTTGTTAGTTGTCAGTTTAATTATTCTCTCACTGACAAACTCCACAAAACTGTGCCTGTCCAGATCTTTGTGGACAATAAATCCCAGTCCATTTTTCATGGCACTTTCATTCCTGCTCCAATATAACTTGTATTCTTGTCTCAGAGTTTTTGATCCTGTTCACTTCCACTTTGTTTCATATTTAGGTACCAAATATAATTGCCATACGTTCATTACCTCATTACTGTTCACACTAGGCCAAAGTCTATTTTTGACATTAGTTTGTGATATTACCACTCGTTAGATGCATGCTAATTGGCTAAAATTAAACTTTTTTTTTTTTTTTTTTGGTTCGTGTAAGGAAAAAATAAATGTTTTCATGATGTAAAATTAATTAAAAATGATAAATATAATTTTGTGTAATTTGTTGTGTAAAATAACTTGATATCTGCCTGGTGGCAGAAAAATTTGAAAGAAAACATGCTTGTAAAATAAATTTATTTTTATCTCTACCCTGTCTGCCATTTGCAAGATGCACTATTACAACTACCTCTTATGTCCAAGGCCTAATTCCAGTTGCAAACTTCAAGCGTAAATTGTGCAGTTTAGAGAAATGTTAGTTTAAAATAAATGTTACCTGTTAAGAAAAGCCATATTACACATAATTTTCTTTTACTGAACAATAGTAACGAGTGACTTTTAAATGTTAGGAATTAAAGCTGTTAATAGAATCTTTTTTTATTATTGAGTGCACTTGTACCTGTGTAACTTCAAATAATGTTCCAGATATTCTAAAGTAAAATCAAGCAAAGTTTCTTTTGTTTTACAAAGTTTTTATTTTAGTAAAGCAAGGTTATTTTTTTTTCTACAGTTCAGTCACAGTAAAATGAGTGAATGAGTGACTGTCATGAACAGTTATTTTCTTCTGTATTTCAATCTCATTTCCCACACTAGGGATACACGTCTTAGGTTTCATGGTACTATCATGTAGTTTTATTCTTTTGCGCAAGTTTGCTATACCCACATATTTCAGTGTTGTCATGTTTTTTGTCTGATTGTTTATTCTGGAATGGTGTTGATGGTGTTTGTAGTGGAGCTAGCCGAGTAACATTAGTAATTATGGAATTGTAAGAGTATATTATTCAGTACACACATTCACACCTAAAACCCTATCTCCCGACAGGAACGACACTAAAACAAAACAACACTCACAACCTCCAGGGTATTCCTCTGTCTCATCCAAAGCTTAAGCAAGTATAAAAAATTAGACGAAATGGCACACTGGATTCGGGTGCACTCAATGTAATATTATTTTTCATAAGAACTACTTCTTACTATGCATTACCAAAACATATTTTTTTCTCCCTGTTTTATTCAGATTAATTATAAATAAAATATTAGAATTTATAGATTAGAACTAATTTAGAAGTTCAGATTAAATGAAAGTAAGGTACTTTTATGTTTATATGTATATATTATGTATTGTCATTTGTGTTGCTGGTCACACTGACTCCCCTAGCACCCTTCAGTATCCTTTCATGAAACTGCTAGGGCTTGTGCACCTGAGGTACCGAGAACCCTCTGTATTTGTGGCTTTCTTTCTATGGGGTCTATATATGTCATTCTATTCAGAGTGTAGGTTGTGGAGCACATGTGCCTTACACCTGGAGTCTCGCTAGGGATTCCGCTAGAAAACTGTCATGTTTGTGACAGCAAGGCACTCACACCAGGTGAAATAGTAAGTTACCACAAGAGAAAAAGAACTGTTGTTGGTCCAAGTGATGCACATACGTCCATCTTATTCCAATGAGTCATTATTAATGAGCCCTTATTGTCATTATCTTTACTTAGTTATAATTAAACTCTAAATCTTAACGAGGATCCTTCCCAGGCCAATGGTATATTTGCATTAGGAATATTGTCTACACTTAGTGTAATATGGATTTTCAGGCATTGATATCCAGTACCATAGAGGGGATTTAGTAATTGAGTTAAGTGGTTTACAACTCCAACCACTGGTTCACACTGGTGACTGTGAAAGGGGCATATTGTTAGAAACAGACAAATAAATCCCTAAAGTCTGCTGAGGTATTGCGACTCTGTCCTTACACAATGCCAAACACTATATCTGTGTGTGTGTGTGTGTGTATAGACACACACATACAATTTTGCTAAGGAAACGCACACATACTGCAGAAACAACAATTTGTAAAAAAAATAAAATTCTGGACAAAAATGAAGACATAATGACAATGTTTTCATCCAAGATTAATATTTGTCATTACTGCTATAGAATTTGTGTACACTTTAGATATGCACACTACATAATTATTGTCAATTTCTTGTATGTGGGGTAAATTTTGACTGTTCTAGAAAATCAGCTGTTTTGTCAGTGAAGAAAAATATATTTGTTAACAAATATTTGAGTCCAATGCAACTTGCACATTTTCCTCTTGCCTTGTGTTTCCTGCCTTGGCTGGCACTGAAGGACTGACGTTAGCTAACCTCCATCCAGTAATCAATGTAGGATATTATAGCTAGGTTGGCATTTTAACTGGGTTTATTTTTGTGATTGCCAAGATTAGTTTGTTGGGGTTCTGTTTATTTTATTTTGAGGGGAAAAAAGGAAATTAATTGTGGGGAGGGGGTGGTCTTTAGTTTGTCTTTTGTGAAACTGCATTGTTATGAGGGTCTTAAGAGTGTGCTGCATTTTGAGTTGTGTATTTTTAATATGATGCAGTGGAAAATTTTGCTCTTATGGAAATAACATTCAAATGATTGTAACTTTGAAACTTTTAACTTCAATGAAAAAACAAAATGTGATACGTAGATCGTATTATTACAGATACAGCAACACACACACACACTTTGACCAAAGTTAACCTTACACTCATTGAATTTACGAAATAGTCAAATAAACAAATATTATTTACACACTACAAAAGTGTTTAAAGTGGGACTTTTTCAAACCACGTGCATTTCAGAAATTATATTAACAGTTTACAAATACATTATTTGCAAATCATGCAGACTTACTGTTTGTAAAATTCACAACCTCTTCTACGCGCGTATTTCTATGGAAATCCTTGCAAGTTTACTTCACTAAAATCGTGTTTGTTCATCACTAACATAAAATAATTTATTTGCAGAATCAATTCAGTAAAATCGACACTGCACACGTTTCCAGAAACCAGCAAACTTAAACTTAGGAACTTAAATTATTTTTGTGTCACTTTATTGTAGACAGCAGTTAACGAAAATGGTGGAAAGAGCAATTTTATGAAGCAGTAAACATGTGCCAATTAATATTACATTTCACTCATGAAAACGCACCAGAATGGGACCTACAACCAGCTATGCTTAAAGGAAGAAAATAAACAAAACAATTAACTACCGATAAAATATTCAGACAACACCTACAAGGTACTTGTATAAACACAAGGAGAAATAAAGCACATGCACAATGGTGTTCAAGGCCAGCCTACAATTGATTTAGCACATGCACAGCATGGGCGATAGCACAGAACACTAGCACAGCTAGAATCTGAAAGCCACAACCAAAATAGCGCGCACACAGAAATGACGGATGTTGACAGAAAACAGACTTGAAAACAAAAGGGAAACAATGCTCAGTAAATTGCAGGTGCATGTGTTGGTAACATTGGAATGAAAAAAATAATGTCAACAGCTCAGTTTACTTTGCAGCTTGTGTCTTATTTTGTAGAAATATAATACTTTGTATCATTCATCTTTACGTACATCGCTTGTACAATAACAATTTCACTAAAAAAAAAAAAAAGTACTGTTTATATGGTACCAAACTTTCCAAGCACTAGTCAAATTCACTACTTTTGTAGCTATTTTGATTGTCACTTGAACTTGGAGAGGTATCAACATTCTGATTGGCCATGCATGGTGCACACACACAGGAATTATAGGATATTGGCCAACTTTCTGTGTGTCGATTCTGTGCAATTTTCTGTTATTATGCCATGTGCGATTGAAGGCAGCGCTGTTGCGCTGTTCTAAGACTTGCATGCTACTTTCGGTGCATATGATATTTTCTGTGCTAAATCAATTGTAGGCCGGCCTGGAAACTAGAAAGGAAACATGGCTAGCCATTGGCTGGAAACGTTTGCTGTTCGTGTCAAACATGGTCTGTCATAATTGCTAAACATGTTTGTAAAGTAAATTTACGAAATGCCAAAAAAATGTCATTTGCTTTAAGACATAATTTAATCCGTAAATGTTGTAAGTATAATTAAAATTTTGAATTATTGCCTTTAGTTCTAAGTACTATTTTCTCTCAAAACCATCAGAATTGCCAACTTAACATACATCCCACAGAAATTCATCAGCTGATACAATACTTTAAAATTGAGAGCAATTACTGTTTACATAGTGTGTAGATCGGTCTCATTGTCTGTCAGATTTTACCTCGCTTACATGAAAAGGACAATAATATGGTTGATGTGTTTTATTTTCATCAAATGTTTGTGTGTTGTAGCATGTGACTGCAGAGAGAGTTTCTTTTATTTCTTTTTTTAGATTTTTTTTTCTGTGTTCAAAGGGTAATTATTTTTTTCTCTTTTAGTTTTCAGCTATTATATTGTTTTTGTATCTGTATGTTTTTGCTTTTTTTAATTCTAGGTATTTTGGACTCGTGAGTTTTTGAAATTTCATAGGGCTTAATTTTATTTGGTATTTATGTATTTTCATGATTGTATTTAATGTGAATATTGTAATTTAAATTTTTATTTTTGTCAGGAATGTTAGATTAGTTAATTTGTGTATTGATAGTCAGTTTAGGATCTCTGTTTTGAATTTTTCTGCATGAACGCTTAGTTAATGTAAACGTATTTTAATTTGTGTCGGGATGAATTACTTGGTACATAGGAACTCATTTTAATGCTGGTTATTTTAAATTTCACTAAGTACTTTTCTACAATGATTCACAGATGACATAAAATTAGTGTGTTTCATTTGGATGGCATTACAGCAAAAGCCACGGTGCCTTTTGAATGAGCAGACAGAATTTTCTGATCTCATGCAGGCGGATGTGCTATGTTGGGCTTCACGGAATTTTAATTACTAGTCAAAGTGAGGCTAGTTTTAAGTATTTATTTTTGCTGAGGAAGTTGCAAAATGAGACCAAGAAGTGTCTTAACAGAAAATAAATTGTTTTTAAGTAATAAAAAAAATTTTTTATAAGTTGAGTCATCAGCTGGGGATAAGCAACTTCCTTTTTCCAGTAATTAGTATTTGAACTGCAATTGAATTTTTTCTATATTGTTTAAATGATTTAACGACTGTTTGACTGTTACCAAAAGTTATTTCTTTGCCCACAGATGCCAGTGAGAAAAAGAGTCTGGCAATTGACTGGCAAAGTAAGGCTGGATATATTTAGTTTTATATATTTTTTTCATCAGTATCAACTTAAGCCTGAATTAGGAATTTTTAGCTTTTTCAGGAACACTAGGTAAACGATTTTAAACTGAAAAGAAGTAAAAGAACTAAAGTTATAAATAACTATTTTTTTATTGTGCCTGTGACTATTTTTTTAATTTTAATAAAGGCTCGAGACATTTTAACTATAATTTATATTTGTGTAGTTTGTATACTTAAACATACTTCTTTAATCTTTTTCCTTCTACACTTTCTCGAGAGAATATTGTACCATTTTAAAGTCCACACTTGGGATTAACAATTAAAAAAAAATAATGATTAAAATTTACTGTCAAAGAAGTGTACAATTTCGGTCAGTGTGGCAACTCTAATCTCGTTTAAATTGTAGTAGACGTGTACTGCATAATATCTGGAAATAATAGTGTCTATCTTCGTAAAATGTTTTATGTAGGTTTTGTTACACATAAATAAAATAATATATATTATATAATCTAAAGTTGAAAACATATTTATCTTCATACAGTGAAACCATATATTTTGAAGTTTATTATTCATATTTATAGTTTACTTTTGGGAAATTGTTAGGTAATGACTAAATTACATGAATTTGTGAGTATAGAACTTGTAGTTTTTGGGTATAGAACTCTTTATTGTACGATACGATTCTCACACGTCCTTGATTGCACAGATAAATGTAACATACAAACTGTGATTTTCGTGCTATTTTAGGTAGCTATAATATAAATTTTCAATAGTAAGGGCTAGTCGCAAATAAAATTGTTGATACGGTTGTAGTGCATAATTTCTTCCTACCAAACCGTACTTTAATAACACAACCACCAAAATATATCCTATCATTATGTTATAACCTAAACTAAGTTTACTTGTACTCAGGTTAGGAACAAAACAACTTTTCTTATGAAGGTTTGGCATAGGGAAAACCTATCCTGCTAGGCAAGTGCTAGTGTTCCAAAGAGGTCACTTTTAATTTAAATTTTAAGCTACCTGAATAATAAAACATAAAGATTTAACTTACTTAGGTAGTTATTTGATATTTGGTTTTGTGATTATTGCAAATATTTTGTTCCTAATGTAGAAAATAGAACGAATCTGGTACACAATGCGACACTAGAGCTTACCTAGTGGCGAAAAATTTTAGTTGCCAACAGGCCCACCAAGAGGGTGCAATGCTCAAGGGCCCGGGTCTCTACGGGGCCCGGGTCGGCCAGACTCGTAAATGTTTATTTATAAAACAACGTATTATGTAAAAATCTAATTTTGACACTCAAAACTTATTAACTTTTTTGCGTGGGTGACTACTATTTAAGTAGTTGTAAATGATCAATTTTTGGGGGGAGAGGGTAGGGCGGCCCGCAGCAGACATTGCTCAGGGGCCTGGAATTTCTCTTGGTGGGCCTGGTTGTTAAACTAAAAGATTGAGCTTCCCAACCTGAGTAGAATAAACCTTACTTATACTATAGGATTACCCAAGCTAGCATACACAGTTATTTTCAACTTGCAATAATTTAAGAAGCTGCCCGTAAATAAGTGTTCTAGATATTACTCCAACCTGAAGTGATTGTGCTTGAATTACAAGTGTACAGAATCTAATGCAACATAACCTTCCAGCAATAGTTTCACTCATTACCTAGGAAACCTTAAATCACCACTTAATCAGTTAAGCTAATCTGCCTTTAATTTGATTTCTATTATATATTCTTGTAACAAGGAAAAAAGGAGACATGTGTAAATTATTTGTCTGTGGAAAGTCCATCTTTCTATCCAGTTTTCACAGTTGTCACAAATTTCGTTATAATGGTAATATCAGCGATTTCTCAATCACAGAAAAAAAGCAGTTAAACGAGAGAGAAACGGCATTCGGTAGTCTTCGCGTACTGATGGGGTGTTTTCAGTACAATTACGGCCAATGTGTAGCAACAAAACATAGTAAAGCCAAGTTTAACTAATTTTGGTTAACTTGTACAGTGGTGAAACCTTACACTATTTTAAACTCAAGTTTGAAACTAATTGAGTTTTGTTAATTACACTTAGTGGTAAAGTTAATCTTTGTTGGTGAAACTAGCACATAAAAATTAATCAGTTAATTTTGGTGGATTTTAACTTTCAGTTAACTTTTTCTTATTCTAACTTTAACTTTAATCAGTTAGATTATTTTATTAACTTTCCCAAGTAAAGTCTATGTCCAGAATGATCCTGTCTTTGAGTGGTTCTTATGTCACGTACACAAGTATACTATCCAACACTACACTTCGGAGTTAGTAGAAAGTTCATGAATATGATTCTGAATTTGAGTGTAATAGTATTTGTTAGGTTAGATTCTATTTTGAGGTTTGGGCATGAAAATTATTTCTACCCAAAGTTTATTAATGTGTTAAGGTCCCACACCCCCATATACCAAACAGAATAAATAGCAACACAGTTAATTTTTTTAGTGTGCTATGCCATACCATGGCAGAGAATTATGCCTAATTATCTGTGGTAATTGCTTTTTTTTTATCAGAGCCTCTGATTTGTTTACCAGGGACTAGCTTCATATATTTTGTTACTGCTATGTTTACATATACAAATCTCTCACTCAAGTGTGCTGAGTCCTACCACCACACACCATACCTGATAAATTTTCTGTGGATTCTGTATAAAGAATGGTACATACTACACATATCTGTCCAACTTAGCTATACACGCTTCTACAGTGAACAAAATTTCTACACAATATACATTTAAAGTAACTTGTGGTTCCATATTTTGCATTGTATTTGCTCAGTGAATTTAATGCAACACTTTGTTCCAGGTGAAAGAGAATTAATTGAATTTTTGTCAGAGGAGATTGCAAATGAGCAGAAAGTCCATAAATCCAAATCCATTCCAAAGGAACTTGATGGTTTTCAAGTCAAATTTGATGGTTCAGAGGTAGAACTTACGAAACAGGCTGGAGATGAGACGTGAGTTTATTTCTGATAAATTGTTATAGTGATGAACTGTTAAAGTAGTAGACAAGGTTGTTCAAAAAAAGCATGTGATTTTTCCAAGAGCAAGTGGTATTTGTATAGATCTTTAAAACAAACTAAAGGTAGATGTTTTGAAACGGTTTCTTGTTAGTATGTAAGAGTCCGTTTAATGCTTGATAAAGTTTTCAACATCTGAAAATAAGGTAGCTTTAACCAGATTCTTACTCGATCTACGTAAAAGTAAACCTTCTGAGCCGGAGGTTGCACTTGGAGGAGCTAGAGGGAGAGAGAGCGCAATAATTCAGCTTGCCAAGTAACAGGATTGATATTGTCTAACTAGCTGGGTTTCTTTCGGTCTTCAGTAAGCAATAAGTAACGTGCAGGTGAGTATTTTTGTAATGTATTTTTCAGTGCACTTGTGAAATTTCCTCCAAAATTTTGTTTCATTTAATAGACAGAAGATGGAAAGATAATTTCTGCAATATTTCTTGTGAACACATCAGTATTTAATTTATTAATCTAAAATTGGTACGGAGACATTATGGAGGCCTAACATAGGAGCCCACAGTTTACATGATATAACTAATGAGAACGGAATTAGACTAATAGACTTTGCAACCAAAAGAAACTTGAATATAGTAAGTACATTTTTCCGGGGCAAAGACATCCATAAGACGACATGGTGTTCCCCAGACAAATGTACAATAAACCAGATAGATAAAGTACTGGTTGATGCAAGACACAGAACCGTGGTAGATGTCAGAAGCCTATGGGGAGCAGAGCTAGGATCGACCACTTCCTTGTTATGGTCAAAATGCTTCAAATGATAGCCAGTTCCACAAATAATAGAAGAGAGAAACTGGACATAGACATACAAAAACTGGAACAAAAGGATAAAAAAGAAGAGTTTATGGTGGCATTACAGAACAGATTTGCAGAACTAGCAGAAACACAGGAAACAGAAGTTTAGGGAGCTTGGAAAGCAATTGAAGATGGCATAAGAGAAATATTGGAAAAAGTCCTGGAGCCTGGTATACAAAAATAAGAAAAACAATCACTGGTTCAATGAGGAGTGTAAAGAGATAATGGAGAAGTGAAAAGCTGCCAGGAAGAAATGGTTAACAGACGAAAACAATGAAGAAGTGCTTAAAGAATACGAACAAGTCAGTAAAGAAACTAAAAGAATTATCAGGATACAAAAAATAAAGTACATTTAATCCAAAATAGAACAGTCGGAAAAGGACAGGACAAAAAATAATGCAAGAGAATTCTACCATACGACAAGATATTTCAAGAAAATATATGTAGCAAGGATACACGTAATAAAAGACAATCGTGGAAACCTTATTATAGATGAGGAGAAAGTATTAGAAGAGTGGAGACAATATTTTGAAGAACTTCTAAGTAGCAGTACACATTGATGCCATCGGGTGAGACACGAGACAAACGATGACACAAATTACTTACTGATGAGGGTTCTAGCGGTGTTTCCCAGTCACCGCACTGTTGAGACTCGGGGGTTCTCAGGGATGCTGTGGGTTCTGTGTGTCCATCTCACCCGAGCATACTTACAATACACTTTGCAATACTAAACATTTTTACTAAACTTTTAGAAAACAGTGGCAAGAGGTAGCTGTCATTACAAAAGCGAAAAACTTGTTGCACTGTACTATTTCCTTTTATTAATACCACTTGTACAAAGAAAATGTGCCAGAATTTTATTAGTGAATTACTGTCGGTCGTGTCTAGCCAACTCCGGTTGGGTGCTCCCCAGCCTGCAATTACTCTAGTGCACTTCCTAAGTTGATGATTTCTCTGTGGTGTTTGAAAACACAATCTTCACGAGGGAAGGGGATCGCTAGCCGCTAGGGTGGACTAATGATTTTCCCTGAAGATAGGGCGCAGAGAATAATGTAATGAGACAAAAATGAACAATTTACATTAACACGTGTGATTATTTGGTCTCATTAACGCGGACTTGTCTGGGCTCATCTTGCCGCACGTGGTTAGTGAAGTGGCGGCCTATTCACATAGTCAGCTAGCACGGAAATAATGTCACCGTACAAAATTACATACAGTCACATACATACCCTTGAAAAATGATGGGGCATGATATGAGTGGTCACAATAAACACGCAAGCGCATGAAAGCAGTTTTAGATAGTGCATGGTTAGACATACAGATCATCAATTACACGAAAATACATTGAACCCTGAATAAAATTGTACATGGAACCCTGAATAAAATTGTGGCTCACGTGATATTACATAAATAAACCCTCAAACTGCATGAATTGCGCAGATATAGACTTGGCGGCTATGCACCACATGGTCACAAAAGATGTGGCCTTAAAATAATTAAACATGAAAAATACCCTTGATTAAATTTGCACGCAGCAATAATTCAGAAATTACAATGAAACGCCTTTAGCATAGGCGGATGGCGCCTGATTCAAGTTGCGCGGGTCGCATGACCTCTCCAACATCTTTCTCCCCTTCTTCTTGTTTAAGTTTCAAAAAGCAGCAAGGGCACAAATTATTTATTTAAGCGGAAGCATAATGCTGGGGAAATTATCTGGCAAAAACTACACGAGCAAAGGTTAACTAGTATACTAATAAAGAGCTATGGTAATCTACATCAGTGCAAAAAGTTTGAAGTGCATACGTGACAGCATCTTACCTCGCCAGACCTTCTACAATGGCTGCACTGGGGCTAACGTCGCATGGACCTACCATGGCTGCCTACGGGGTTCACATAAGCGGAAGTGCTATGCACACAGAGTAAAACTTTTTATATATGAAAATAAAGTGGCACAAAATAATTTAAATATTGTTTTACATTTTAGAATTTCCTTATTAATTTTCTGTATAATTTTAGTGTTTCTCTATGATGGCGTTCATGCCGGAATATTACTGATCTTAATCTCCGCGCAGCACGCACTTTAAATTCATAACCAAACATTTTCAATATTGACAAACATACATTTCAAACACTTTAAGACATTTTAGACCCTGAAAAATAAAGAAGACACATTTTACACTGTAAATAATATTCCGTTATAGGAAAGTTCAAATTGGAGCCTCTTTGCGCACGTGCATGCACACGTGTCTCGTGTGTGGTGAGCGCCATCATGGGCTAAGCACCGCTGGCTGTTAGCCGGCATCATCATTTGATCAATGAAAATGGCGAGGCAAATTTTCAAAATGTGCAGCCATGGGTGGAAAAACCAACGATAGAAGAGGCGAAGAATGCAATTAAGTCAATGAAGAGAAGAAAGGGCCAGAGAATAGATGGTATAAATGGTGAGATACTGCAAGAGGGTAAAGAAATAGTACAACAAAAAATACATCAACTTAACACAATAAATTGGGGGAAAAGAAGCAATACCTGAAGAATGGAAAGAGTCAGTGATTTGCCCAATTTTTAAGAAAGGAGATTATATGATTTGTTCAAACTATAGAGGTATCTTGCTATTATGTGTTGCATATAAAGTCCTGAGTTTGATACTGCTTAGAAGAATAACCCCATACATGCAGGAGACTTTGGGATACCTACAGACAGGATTCAGGAAGAACAAATCTACCATTGACCAAATGCATGTTTTACGGAGAATAACTGAGAAATGCTGGGAGTATAATAAAGAAGTACATTGTTTATTTATTGACTTTAAAATGGCATATGACAGTATTTGAAGAAGTTCATTATGGATTCAAATGGAAAAAGCAGGAATCCCTGAAAAGTTAATCAGACTTACCAGAATATGTGTAGAAGGGTCTAAATCCAGAGTTAGAGTGAAAGGAAAATTATCAACATCTTTTGAGGTAAAAACAGGTGTCAAACAAGGAGACTGCTTGTCTCCTCTCCTTTTTAATCTTGCTCTGGAAAAAGTAATAAAGAGTGGCAAAGATGGAAACGGGCCTACAAATAGGCAGGAAAGTAAATATACTAGCTTATGCGGATGACATAGTACTAATAGGCAAAAACAAGGAAGAGCTAAGGGACATGATGAAGGTGCTAGTGAAAGAAATTACGGAAGTAGGACTGGAGATAAATACTGAGAAAACAAAATACCTTCCCATCAGCAGATGTCGTAATGCTGGGCCTAGGGCGATAGATATGGCTGGAGTAGCTTTGGAAAAAATAGATTACCTTGGAGGATTGTTGAATGAGAGGAACATCATGGAAAAGGAGATTCTGACAGGGATACATGCAGGAAATAGGTGCAGTTTTTCGATGTGGAAAATGTTAGTCAAAATTATTGTCAAGAACATCAAAACTTAGGATATACAAGACTATAATACAATCAGTAATGCTGTATGGTGCTGAACTATGGACTTTAACCAAAATAATTGAAAATAAGCTAATGGCATTTGAAAATGGGATTCTCAGGCAAATTTTTGGTCCAGTTAAAGAGGGAGATGAGGGGAGAAAAAGAAAAAATAAAGAACTAATAAATTTGTACCAGCTGCCTGATATAGGAGCTGTAATAAAAGGACAAAGGCTAAGGTGGTATGGCCACATAATGAGAAGGGATGGAGATCTCGTAAAAGATGTGGTAGAAAGATGCTTAGAAGAAAAGAGACCATGCGGAAGACGTAGACTCAGGTGGCTTGAAGCAATCAAGGAAGACATTAGAAAGGCCGACGTTCTAGAGGAGGAGTGGAGAGACTGGGCTCTTTGGAAAAGGCTAGTTGGTAAGGAAATGGATCGGCTACGGTCTGTGATGCCACTGCAGTAAGTAAACACACAGAAATATAATTTCAGATGTATTGCACTATACATACAGTAATTCTTGTAACAAAATGAGGACTAGATTGGCCAATGTTTGGAAATACACACAGTAACTGAATAATGATAATAACTGAAATAGTACCAAGGCATAGTTTGCAGCGGAATTACACACAAACACACAAAAGCTTCAAGACAGTACCATAATTATTGAAACACATCAGAGCGGGTATTACACACGCACGTTGTTTAATATTTAAAAAATATAACACAGTAATGGCACAGATAATAGATTACTCTACTGTACAATAAACACTATTATCTCTCAAGTTATTTCAACAAAATTAGCCTTTATGGCTGAAAATGTGAATAAAAAGCAAATTATTTAGTGTAATATTTTTTTATGTTCTTTTTAAACGTTTAAATTATGTACAGAAGCAACGTAAATACATCTAACTAGTTTTCATATGGTATAATGTCTTTAAGATAATTATTCAAATATTTGGGCTGATGCAAAATGTGATATTCTCCTTAAAAAAAAACTTTTATCATTTGTAGAATAGTTATTTTTATCGTTGCATTTTTAAAAGTAGATTTATATTTTGTGTGGAAATCGAGCAGGTGATGCGTGCTATTGCTTTTATTTTATACATTCATGTCAATCGTATATATATATATATATATATATATATATATATATATATATATATATATATATATATATATATATATATATATATATATATATATATATATGACACACACACGTACTGTATATATGGACTGATAAATAGATTTTTTATTGATCTGATGAAACTTAAGCCATCAAAATAACATTTTTACATAAAATCAAGCATTTCAATTTAATAATTTGCTGAATGAATGTAAATTGTGCATTTGTGCATTAATCATTTGTGATATTGTATTACTTTTAAAAGTCACAGTAATTTTTGATGAAATTTTAGAATAGGTAGCTAAAAACATACCATAATTACTGTTTCAAAATTGAAGAACTTATGAAAAAATTTCTGTAAAAAATAATTATTCCTTAGAACTGCAGATAGGAACACAGAGTACAGGGGTTAGCTTCTCCTTGCCTCCACAATCTGAGAACCGTCTGGGTGGCCAAGGTACCTCAAGTGACCGATCCACCCCCGCGCTGAGGGAGTAGCGTCCCAGTGATGTAAAACCGGTGACCTTGAAGCTCAGGAATGTTTTAGTAGGTTCGCGCAGACTCTGCTCAAACTAAAAATCCCAAGCTTGTAGACCTCTAGCACCAACAAACTACATTGATACTCTTTATTAAAATGTGGACAGTGTTATAGCAGAATGTTAGAAAAAACCTTCTGAAAAATCTTCAAAACAGTAAATATTTATGTTCATATTTATACTCTCTTCAAAAGTGGTTGCCTTTGAGGTTAATTGTGGGTCATTGAACTTGTTACAGTTGATATCTGCATATTTCTCTCCAGTTTTCTTTCATAAATCTGTGTCATTCATAAAAGTGTTTTGCAACTAAGAGCAACTTGACTTCATAGCATGTAAGCAGACAATATTTCAAATTTGTCAATTCCATAGGAGTTAACCATGCCAGAAGTGAGGTACATTCATCTTCCAGGATCTGCAACTGACTCAAGCTTCCCCCTCACCAGGACTTCTCGTCATAATCTAATGAAATTTGCCCTTGACTGCCCAGACCACTTCTCGAGTAAAGTCCTTAGACTACCCTCCTCTAGTTGCCTTGACTTCAGTTGCCTTGACGTATGTAATATCTCAAGCCTCCATGATTTTTGTTATTAATGGCAACTTACCATAGTTGCATTTTAAGGCCCTAGCACAGTAGTAGTGTTGGCATTGGTTTAAATTGTTTCATGGCTGTGCCAACAGATAACTGTAAGTGTTTAAGAAAGTTATATCAATTATTTTTATTGGCTATTGCTGGAATTTGAATTTAAATTAAGTGGACAAAACGTTTATATTGCCAAGTGTTATTTATTTTTTAACAAAGCACATTACAGTAAGTCATATTTAAAATACTGTAAACTATTTCCTTATGTTAAGGATTAATTGTACTGCATTTTGTAAATAATAATATTTACATAACTAACTCAAATTAGTCTATAATCGTGCAATTGCTTCAGAAAAGCCTGCAAATACAAGTCTCGTATGGTTTTATTTAGCTTTTATGTTACTACACATGTGATTTTTAATGTGAAATATTGTTCGTTGCTGAGTAACAGCATGTATTATCAGCTTGATATCAATATTTTTATTTCCACGATTATTTCTCGTAATTTCAAAGCTTTTCCACAGTCACTCATTCAGAACCAAGAGAATGCTCTCTGATTGGTTGGTGGTAAAAGTTCAATATATTCCAACTCGCAATACCACCAACCACCTATATACTAAGACCAACCACAAGTTGAAATGATTTTAGGACCACCAGCAACATCAACTGCCAACCAGAAATTGTGCCATCTCACATATACTGTACTGTATTTCAACAGTTGCCATCACCAACTGCCAGGGGTTTTATTAAGTGCAAGATTGGTGACATCTATGATGCATTAGAGCAGCTTTGGCATCAGATATAAACTGCATTTTGTTCAAGTTTTTAATTACATAAAGTATTATTCTGTAAACATGTTGATAGTGTACCAAGTAAAAAATTCATATTTTTTTGTACACTTTTAATTTGCCTGCTGGATTACTGTTTGTTTAGAGTTTTACTTAATATTTAACGAGATCCGTTAATATGTGAAGAAATTTAAAATAAGCCTTGGGAATAATATTCTTGAAGATAGTCAAAGTATCGTCTATCTTTAATTTATGTCAAATGCATGAGAAGTAAAAATTAAATACTGTTTATGTACTTTGCAGTATGTCTATAAATATGGAAAACAGGGAAAATGTCAGAATTATTTTCTGGAAAAGTCAGGGATTGTAACCTAAGTCTGGGAAAATATCTGTGTTATGAATCATTACATTACTTTATCAAAATGTATAATGACCACCACTTGGGTGTCATAGTTTTAGAACTAAGATTATTTCATCAACCGATACTGATTCTCAATTTAGTTCTAATATTCTTGATCCTGGTATCTTGACCCGTACTTCTCAAGTTAAATTTTTCTTTAAAGCTGTCAGGGACTTTAACTTTGCGAAAGTGTGCAAGCATATTTGTAATGGTTTGGGACATTCTGTCTCCTAAAACTTTTTGTGCCACAAAATTATCATCAGCTGCATAATCTGTGTAATTCTCTGCCACAGTAAAATATTCTTATACACTGCTGAATTTTTGCTTAAAACATGCTATGTTTTACCTCAAACACAGCATAATAAAATTTCCACTAAGATAAAAAAAATTAATTAACCAACATCCGTTTGCCAAATATCTATTGCTACATGAAATCCACCATTTTACAAACATCTTCAATTAAAATTTCTTAGTAATTACATCTTTTAAAAGAGCTCACGCAGTCACTACATGCATGCACACTATAAATTCTAGAATCAGGTCTAGAAGAAAGGTCTGGGAAAAGTCAGGGAATTTTTCACAGCTGATTCTGTAGAAAACCTGTCATTACAATCTCAGTGTAGTAAGTACAACATAACATTTAACCACCTGTCCCAACATGTTAGTACTGGTTGTGGTGGAGGTAGCACTAAAGGTAGTACTGGCCGTTACAGTGCTTTAAAAAAATTAACTATATTCACCTTTGGGAACTTCATCCTGCTTTATTCATCTTTGTGTACAGCATGAGCAAGACAGGTTATGTATAATACATTTTGGATACAGATTTTTCAGTAAATCCCCACTTTTGAATGTGTGTAATATACTGTGTATCAGCAACATAGAAAGATTGCCATCTACTGGCCAGGGAACCAGAAAAAGCTTTTAATCTTTGACAGTGAGAGAAATTTTCCTCATGGGGAAAGTAGAGGCAGGTCAGGTAAGATTTGTGTGTGCTGAACCGTGCTGAAGAGTTAAGCACAAATATATTGATTATATACAGTTGAGTGATTTGTTGCTGCTACCAATGGCGCATCTTAATTTCAACAGTTAAAGTTTTCAGTTCACCAAATTTGTCACCATTTTCCCACAGCTGCCTGTGGTCTTGTCCAAAAATGTTCATAATAAAGTGTTCCCTTCCTATTCGCTTATGTTCTGATTCTGAATAATCGTAACCATATGTGCAAAACCTATAAGGAAAACTGAAATATATTATTACATCTGAGCTGTAGTTCGATAACTTTGTTATGTAGTTTTCTTCAAGGTATGTTGGTGGCTACAAGAACATCACGCTGGTTATTGTTTGAAAAAATGCTGATTTATTTTATATTTCTCTTCATTTCTAAATGTGAGGCATTATGATGGGTTACTCAAAAGTTAACTTTTTACATTGCTTATTGGTAATAAGGATAAGTTATATTAAATTGGAAATAGGTTTTGTGGAACAAAAATTATAAGGTTATTAAAGCATTATTATGTGCATTGCTTGAAGCTAATTAGTTGCCATAAATGTAGTTGAGAAAATGCTTGTCTGCCATGTCCAATATAATTGGTGTATTTGTTGATGCATTGTTGATATAATGTATACTCTTGATTTCTATTTGCAAAACTAGACGAGTCAAAGAAAATATAAGTATTATTACAATGAGTCACTGCATGCAATCTCTAACACAGTGATTCTGAAACTAGGTAACAAGCACCTAAAACATATGTGAAAAATGGAAAGAGCTACGGGTATCGGACTAAGGGTGGTATTATTGTTGGTGTGGTAAGATAAGTTTAAAAGTGCATTGTTTCAACCGAGACAAAAAAAAGTTTTTCTTGGTACAGCTGTATCTACATGTTCACTCAGTCTTTTCTTTATATAGGCAACCGGGGCAAAAGCACAGTATACTAATTATATGGCAAGATGATTTTTATGTATTTTGTACTATTTTTAAGAAGTAGTGATTACGAAAAGCATTTAAAGTTGAAATAGACATATTAACAGGGTTGGCAAAATACCACCAATTTTCAGTAAATTCCATGCCACTGGCAAAAACTTGGGTTTTACCAGAAAATACTGGTTTTTAACATGAAATATAATATAATTATGTACCTAGGTGTGTAACAAAATTAGACTATTTGTTAAAGTGATTGGTTTTTTATGAAAATTTGCTTATAGTACTTATAAATACCAATTAGATAAATCAGCCTGTCATTGTTTATTCTTATATTTGTTATACATATACAGTTTTGTGTTTGAAATCGATAAATCAACATTTCGAGATTGCAATTGTATGAGAATTATTCAAGTAGGTATTCATAAAAGGAAGGCTGATAATTCACGTGTTTAGTTAGGAAATTTAATGTTTATGATTCTAAGTGGCCACACTAGATAATGGAGTATTATAGAATAAAATAACTTAGATTACAAACACATATTCTGAAATATTATAATAGGCCTACATAAAGTCGAGTCGCTATAATAAAAAATAGGCTGTGCTTGAGACATGATTTTAAAATTTTAGACACTGTTGTTCTTCTAAAGATTTTCAATTTTATAACACATTTAATGTACATTCTAAACTTCTTCAACTTTTATTGATTTCAGGCAAATTTTCGTA
This sequence comes from Dryococelus australis, assembly GCA_029891345.1. NCBI lineage: Eukaryota > Metazoa > Arthropoda > Insecta > Phasmatodea > Phasmatidae > Dryococelus > Dryococelus australis. The sequence goes on from CM056997.1 coordinate 62,344,109, forward strand.
ACAAGTGGAAAATACTGGCAAAAAGTAATAGTCCATGAAGGTTTTAACCTTAAATTTACCAGTACTTTCCACACAGCGAGGAAAACTGTGCAGTGCAATCCTTGCTTATTAAGATATTGTAAAATTGCACTATACTCTCTAAAAATTACCCAAGATGAATTTTAAACTAAAAAACCTGTATTTGTGACTAAGAAACAGAATAGATATGATGATGAAATTGTTAGCCTAGTGATAAAGTTGCTTCAAAATATAGGCAGAAATGTATGTTTTAAACTTGTACAGATTAGTCATAAGCAAAACTGTGGTGTATTCATGTGCAAAGGTTCTTTTCATTCACTTCTTGTTTACCCAAACAAACTTTCCTGTAAGAGGACCACTTAAATCTAGTCAGTGACATTCTTTTCTTGCTGGTAGCATTGAAATCTCCTTCAACGTAAATCACACGGTGGACACAGATGATGATCAGGAGGCAGAAGTTAATCCCAGCATGGACAAGCCAGAGCTTGGAGATCTGAAGTCAAAACCAAACTTTGAAGTGGATATAAAACGTGGGTCCAAAACCCTCAGCTTTACGTGTTCCTTTATGCCCAACGCCCAAGATGAGCAGCCGGAAGGTGGCTACCGTGAGTTTTTTACATGCGAGCTTGTGGTGTATTTATAGTTCAGGATAGGGTGCAAAATTGGCTTGGAATTTCAGGTTGGCAGTTATTTTGTTAACAATAAAGTTTTTTCTCCAACTGTATATATAATTTTTCAACTTACTAATATCCTGAAGTATTATTGTGTTGATGATGTGTTTAAGCCAGGTGTTCAAATCTAATAGACTCAGGCTGTATTCTGTATTTGCAACAAGCATAGATTGGGTATGTAGTATCGACTTGAATGTTGGAAGTGGTTATTTTTTTGTGTCATTGATGGTTTTATTGTAAAATGTTAGCAGCCAATAGTTTTAGGCTGTTCTGTGTCACCAATTTTAAAATTCTGGGCCCTGGTTTAAGATTTAACATTTATAAAATATGTCTTCATAATATCAGTTTACAGTATGTACCTGACTGGAAGATTTGTTCTAAATTGGGTACGCAGTACATTTGCAGTTGTCCTAAAATGGAAGTTTCAGCGCTGTTAAAAATTGTGGAAGTCTCTCTCTTTTTAGCATAAATATTTTTACTGGCATAATGTTCTGTAAAATTTTGTATCAACTGTTACATTAATGTAATACGTATGTTCATTTTTATGGATTGTATAAGGTCAGTGACAAAAACCTACTGGCATTTATACTGACGTAAAAAAAAACCATTAACCAACTATACAACTTTGGCAGCAGTGTAAAATTTCCCATCTTCAACACAGATTTGAGAGTGCCTGCGAAACGGTATACACAGAAATTGTAGTATACAATGGTAATGCTTCAAAATTGGAGTGCAACAGTAAGATTGCCTTTCCCAGTTGAAACCAAAATAGCTGTTACTCTGAAATGAAGCCATTTGTATTATATATGCCAAATTTTGATATTCATAATTTGTTGAATATAAAAATTAATCTATCAGTAGTTCAAAAATGGTAATGTTTGTAAAACACCAAATTTTCCAGAAAATATAATGCTTGTCATGTGTGTTGATTCTAGTATTAGACTGCTGTTCCATGTTTGTCAATTTATATTATTGCAGGTGATGTTTTCGGTATTGATGAAGTTACATTTTATGAAGGGAAATGGAGTGATAAATCTTACCTAGTAGCTGGTGATGTCTTGGATGGGGTGAGTTAATATTAAAGTTTCAGATTAATTTACTTTTCGGATTATTGAAATTTTTGGTAGTGTATTTACACATAATAAATGCTTATTGCTGCAAGCAGTAAAACAAAAATCACAGGTGTCTGTAGTTTAGCACAAGATCTTGAACAGGAAATGTTCAATGGCAGAATTAGTAAACCAAAGATCTGATGTTTTTACTTCCAAAAAAATGGAAACAACCTTAAAAAGCTTACTGTTGAAGCATTTTTATATTGTGTGCTTATGGTTATAATAGTGCATAGACATGCACTGTAATGGACCTTATTTATCCATGTCTAACACACTTTTTATTACTATTTTTTAGGTTCAATATATATGCATGTTATCTTTCTTGTGCATATTTAACAGTTTCTTTATATAAAAACGTCTATCCCAAACAGAAAAGGGGCTGACGTGTATATGGGTTGTGGTAATATAAAAGAAGTTGAGTCTTGTTTGTTTTGTAATAAAATACTCCTGCTGCAAGTGCTGGAGCTTAACTGCAGTGACCTTGCACACTTACCTTCTGGCAATAAACCACTATAAAAAGTAACACTGATCCACATAAAAATAAATATCCACTCACTTTGAGCTTTTCTAACCACCTATCCTACATGAAATCAAAACATGACAGCTTTCTTATGTATTGCACACAGTCCTTTCCAGCACAGCCCTAATGACTACAAATACTCTTGATGTGTGGTGCCTTGAGGCTGAGAAGGGTCATCACCATGTCCAAGGAGTTTTGGTGGGCGCTAGGTCAGTGAAACCCGGGTTCGGAGGGGTTTAGGACTCTAGTCCTTACGTGGCACTAAAGCACATCCAGTATATACATATTGCAGGCCTGGTAGCTTTGCGGCAGGGCACGAAGTCTGGTTTGGCGAGAACCACTTTATGCTTAGGTGGGTTTGCTTTAGCAGGTATAACTGGGCTATGCATAACCAGTGGAGGCTGTCCAACCTGCAGCGTTTCTGACTTGTGTGAGTGAGAACATGATTGGCTGGTGGTCAGGCGCTCACTGTGGTGTATGGTTGCTGTGGCTGGCTCCGCTATCTGTATCCCCCACCAGCGGGGGTTGGCAATCCTGTGGGATTTCTCTTGCCCACTCAAGCATGCTACGAACACGGGGTGCATTTCCTCACTGAGGTGGATGGGTGATGCAAAGTGATTTGTGGGAATCTTTGGTGTGGTTGGTCTCTGCAGGTGACGTAAGGCTTGCGCCCACTCCCTCAGTGGGAAGTGCACGAGTGCGGCAAGGATGGAATTAAGCTCTTGCTGAGGCCGGGAGGCAACGTGTACCTTTTTAACCCTCTCTTGGACTCCACTCAAACGGGAGTAGGGCATGAGGACAGACTCACTACTATGAAGCTTGCTGAAGAGGGAACAGGTGATGTGTTGCCCTATACAGGTGTAGAACATGTACCATATCTGCCAACCGAGCGCGGTATCCCTATCTCAGCGCGTGGCGCAAGAAGCGAGTCAGGTCTCACTGGCGGACAGTCCCAGCATGGGGTGAATGTCCCAGGAGGACCAGTCTTCCCAACTCAGGGAATGTGCCTTTCAGCGCAAGAAGCGCAGTAGAGAGGGTAAGCACCAAGCAGACAAGCTGACCTCAGGAAACAAGAGTACCTAGTGTTGGGGCTCTACCGTTACGTACATTGTGGTGCACAGAAAGGATTGCTGTTCAGAATGTGTGTAGGTACTCTATTGTTGTGTTTCGGTTTTAGTAAACTCCCCGGTCACCTGCTGTCCCTGAGACAGGTCTGATGTGTACTGGGAGAGGAATTACACTACAGGAAAGATACCCTTGAGTTGGCAAAAATATCTGTTTATTCCTGTAATGGAAATAAACAGGGTGGGTGTTGCACTACCTCATAACTTCAGTAAGAGCTTATGGAAGCTTAATCCTACGTGAGATAGGTGAAGGTGACATGTTCCTAGGCTAACAATGGCAGAGTAGATGAGCATTATGATACTGGATTACTCTACTATGTTACCCTGAAGAGGTCGGCAGTGTAATGGGTGTTATGAAGTTCGGCGGATCTTTGGCATAGAATATGGTGAAGACAAGGCAAGGTGCAGGTAAGAGTCTTTGGCAAAGAATGCAGTGAAGGCAAGGTAGTTGGTATGATCCTTGGCACATGGAGTGCGGTGAGAACCAGGGCGCCAATGGTTTCTTTGGCACAAGCATGTGCGGTGAAGGAACAGAACAGACTGACGTTTAAGGGCTGGGGCCTGCTATTTATACTCTGGCTGGCGCACCTTGGCTGGGGTTGTGGAGGGGTAACCATCGAGTAGATTCTGTTGGCTTGTGACTGTGGTTGGTGCTGGATCCAGGAACTAGGCTTGCATATCGTATTCATAGGGCCATCTGGTGGCACGCTGTGCTACTTGGATGATCTTCTAAGCATAGTCACGGTAACTCGACTGGTGAATAATACAATCTGGCATTGGAGCGTCCATCCTTCAGTTTTGGGTAGACAGTAAAATCCCAGATGTCTTGTGATGTGTGGCAACAATCAAACTTCGTAGGATCGAGTGCTAAGGCATGCACACTAATGAGTTGAAGTTGATTATTCATTGTTGAAAAAGCGCCGTGCATCAACTCTCACTACGTACAATATAGCTACAGAGGTGCTACCACATGCCTAACTCGCACTGAAATTAATTGAAAAGTGATATATGAGCTGGCATCCTGCACAGCGGAATAGCAAAAATAAAAGGTTGCTTTCCCCAACCCCACTCATTATATGGTCTCCTATTATGGGTACATTCTATCAGTCTGCTCAGGTATTTTACTTGGGATCTGGAAAGACATGGAGAATAGAAGGGGCTAGTGACATTCTACATTGAACCTGCTAGTGACATTCTACATTGCATGTGGCTAAAATAAGAACATTTCAAAGGAATTCCAGGCATTTGGCTGCTAGACTACTAATAATTTTCTTTCAAAAAAATGATTTGCAGGTTTGTATTTGCTTATAAAAAATATTGGCTGGTGGTACAATTTATTTTGCAGTTGTTTGGTGTAAAGTTAAGATTTTGGAGATTTCATCACAAAACCAAGGCATCCTCCAAGTATCAACATAAGATAATTTCCCTGTATCTTCAAATCTTGGGAAGTCCAGGCCATTCATGGTAAAGTGAGCACTTTTGAAAGTCCCTTCATTTGTAATAGTCAGAGTGTATTGGAATACACACATTTTTGTTGTAAAATGGGTTCTACTGTACATTAAGCCAGTGTAAATTTGGGTCATAACTGTTAAGGTTGCTGTATTTCTGAAAAAAATATTTCTACTGTTTGTTCAAAGCATTATATGTTTTTTTTTTTGCAGTACCTGTATGACCTCTTGATGAATTATTTGGATGAGAAGGGAATCTCCAATGAGTTTGTTGACAAGATTTGTGAGCTGAGCACTGCTTATGAACATAAACTGTATGTTAACTTCCTTGAAAATCTGCAGAAGTTTTCAGCTGGGAAGTGAAGTGTGTGTGTTTGTGAGAGAGGAAAAGGTACTTTATACAAATGAGTAGAACCAATCGAAAATAACTAAGTTATATGTATTTTCAGCTGGGTCTTTGCCAAGTTAATTAAGTTATAAAACTGCTGTATCAGTTTAACTAAATAAATATATAGGTTTTTTTCAGTATACAGTTTGATCATTACTTTTGTGTTTTTTTATATACCTGTGTTATGTTGAAAATTGAGTTTATTAATCACATTTTATGTAACCCATAAAACCCCCTCACAACCTTTCTCAGTGTAAAATCATTGGGTTACCAGATGACTGGCATTCAAAAAGAGGGTACATGCATGTAACTGGCATTCAAATGATGTTGCAATTAATTAATGCAATTTTTTTACGTCATTGTATAAATTAATTTACAGTAATTTTCACACTGAATATAGACTGTTATTTCCATCTTGTTTGTAGGTATTGTGAAATAATTCACTACCAAATAAAATAGTAATATTAAAATTAAATGCAGACATCACAGAATTAACAGTTTGATTCTGTATTAATCTGAGAGCCGAAGTGTTGCAGTCGTGTAATATTTTGATGTGCACTGTACTTGTATCTAGTGTACTACTTGTAAAGACTGAACAACTTGCTGCGTGTTCAAAGATGTTGCATCAGCCATTCATAAACGAGGGGTGTTGGTGTAGTAACTTCCACAAATCAGATCACCTGCAAAGAAGACTGTCAAGACGTTTGGCACTTATTTCTCATTGTGTACATAATTTGCCACAAATATATTTTGTGTGCAACATGTCCACAATCATGGATGCCGTAATTGAATGGGTTAAGGTGACTCCCTAGTAAAATATTGCCTGTAAAATCAATGTTTGTACATATACATGTACCTCAGTTAATAAATGCTCTGGGGATATGATTTTTTTTTCCCCACGATAGGTATAAACTATAATCTACAGCCAGTATTGTTAATTTTACCCTTTTCAATACAGTAGAACCCTGTTATAACATTTTTTAAGGAGTCTATAAAATGAAATGTTATATGCAAGAAAATATTATAATCAGGAAACAGTATTACACTTGCAGGTACACATCAAGCATAACAAAATTCAAATGAAATAATTTTTGTATGTATATAAATAGCTAATCAAGTTCTTCAACATCTTCATCTGAATCATTTGATGCAAAAATATGAGAAATCTGAATTACATGGACCATAGCATCAATTAATGCACAATGAGGTGCATGAAATTTTACTTAGAGAAAAATTTTGAGATACTGCAAGGAATTGAAGAAATACTGATTTTATAAGCGGGAAATGAAAATTTGAACATTGTTTATGCAGGAAATTAAACCACTAAGCCATATGGAGAAATGGTGGTACCATGAAATAATGGTGTTAATATGCAGGAAAATGTTATGTGGGAATGTTACTACAGGGTTCTACTGTAAAAAAAAAAAAAAAAAAAAAAAAAAAAAACCAACAACAACCTTTTATGGCTTTCTTGCACAGTTTCTATAAGGAAAAGAAGAAATGTACAAAGTGGCATCTGTAGTTTAATCCATTGGCTTTCATAGCATATAATATTATGCTGCTGTTACATATATAACTTGTGAGAAATTCAGTTGCTAGGGAATGCATATTGCTGTCTTGGGAGCACTCATCACATGCTTCCTTATGGTCATGTGAAACATGGTGGCGTTTAAATTTTCAGGTAATTAAGGTTTATTCTGAAAAATTTAGGGTCATCATATTTTCAAGTCTTGTATCTAGATCTTATTTTCTAATAATCATTTTCAAGTCCTCTTTAGATATTGTCTTATTGTCAAGGTCTGTGTTAGAGATTGTCCTATTGTCAAGGTCTGTGTTGGAGATTGTCCTATTTTCAAGTCCTGTGTTAGAGATTGTCTTATTTTCAAGGTCTGCGTTAGAGATTGTCTTATATTCACTGTCCTGTATTTGAAACTCTTATAGTCACCATGCTGTATTTTAAATTGTCTTATTTTGAGCAGGTACTGTATTTAGTAGTTTTATTTGTGTGTAGTCCTGCTTTTGTGGTCATCCTGTTTTGTGGTGAAAATGACAGTTATATGAAAAGTCACAAAAATAATATACACCAATCCCTCACGTGGTGCAACTAAGCCATTCTTTAAAATATACATGTTAATTGAATGGATGATATATATTGAAGCATAATTTTCCGTATAAACAAAAGCTAATTAATTTAATGTGTTCCAAATGTGAAAGAATTTATTATTTTTGTCAGGTATATCAAAACACAATGAAATATAAACATACAATGGGAATTACCATTTAACCCTATTACTGAATACCTTACATAAAACTACAATAAATGTGACAGCATGTTATGGAAGTGTAAACACTGTGAGTCAGCTGTGTGCAGTTACCTCAAGGCTTTTGATACCCAGTGCATGCCACGTGTGTCCACTCAATGTCAGGTGCTTTGGCACATTGTTACAAGATTCCTTAAACCTTTATTCTTGATCGTGACACACCCATCTCAAAATTGAGGATCCTCTCCCGTTTTCAACATATCCAGTATGGCGCTACTCGCCTTGACCAGGGTGAACTTGACATGCTGCGCGGTGATCTACACGTCAACAGAGAATTTTCAACAACTTGAATGCTCAAAAATCTACGTAAAAAGACTATGGTGTTTCTACAATTACATGTGTTGAATATTATTTGGTATCTTATTTATCTACGTGCCCTTGAAGTTCTGCAAAGAAGCCTTATTATGCATAAGGTGCAGCCCGACACGGAAGAGGGCCAGTATAATTGACCATAGCCACTGCTAGGCCGGCTAGGAAACGTAGTTGGCTTGGCCTCTGTTGCAGGAGGTTGTTAATTACTTATACCCCTCTAGGGACCAAATGTACTTTTTGGTATATATACCTCGCTAGCTGGCTCATTAGAGGTAAATAGCAGCTCCAGGGGATCTTCATCAAAGATAAGTGTCATTCTTTAAAATCTGGTAATAAAGCAATTAAGGCCCTTAGGGTCGAACAAGATGGACATACTGTATGTCCAAGCTAGGTAAACTGTGTGCAAAATAATAAATTGAGAAATTGTCTTTTATTATGGACGGTAAGTAAATTAAGAAAATCATGTTACTAAAATGTTGCAGATTTTAAATGAAAAATTGCACATACTCTGAATTCAGCCATGGTAGCCGATAGGAAAGTTACATGTCAGGAAAATAATGAAATGGCTAGTGTTTACCTTTACAGCCATGAGTATTAATTTTATTAAGTATAATTTTAAATTCCAGCAAATGATAAAGAAATCTTGCCTTTTAATACAAATATAAATTAAATGGCATGGCAATCTTATCTTGGTACCGAGTCAAGTGGAATAAAGGTAGCTGTAAATTTTCCATATTTGTTTGGGAAACAAATGACTGTACCTGATCTGCTTGCAGTTGCTGGGAAGTGCAGTTAAAATACACACAGGTTTTGAAGTTAATCAAGCCATGGGGAGATACGACTTTCTAGATGGTTCAGTAGCTATACGTGAAATTTCGAGACATTACTTGTAAAAATATTTCTTGTTATTCCACCAGGTATTTTAGATATTTTATTAGAAATAACTACTATTTTATCTTATTATAATAAAAGCTAACAGAGTTGTAAAATATAAATACAGCAAAACCCTCTTAAGAGGGTTTTCTTTTAATACATAACTAATAAGTTTTCCTGCTTACTAAGCTTTAGAAAGTTTGCACTTGGTCTCTTACAAATACACAGTTTCACCCTTTTGAGAAGTTTTCTTCCTTATTAAGCACACTTTTTTTTCTCAGTATTTTTCTGAAACATCTTAACAGGTTTTCACTATATTTATACAGAGCTTTACCTTTTGTATACATTTGCTCATTATTTTTGTGAAAATATGCTTGTGAAAGATTTAGTAAATGAAAACAACCAAAATAATTCGTGTGTTATTTGGTAATTGTAGTTTACCTATATTATATGACTTATCACACTCTTGTAAGGGGGTTTTGGATTTTCTCTGCTGTTTCTTGTTGCTTGGGCTGGTTTCTAAGCCCCTTTGCCACACCCCTGTGGTTAAGGGCATAGCAATCTCACACATCACAAAAAATAATTACACCTTTATAAAAATTGATTTTTTTTTGTATTAAACTTTTAACTGACTTGCACACAAACACCTTTTGAGAGTTTACTTAATTTTTTCATTAAAATACTTTGGTGACACATTTAAACGTAATCATAATGCAGGCATTTGTAACAGAAATCAATGAAGTGTTGCGTGCGGGCCATCCCCTGTTCTTATCGGGAGAATGTCCCTCCGTGCTGTATTGGGCTAGAGGAGGGGGGTGGGTTGCCACATTTGCCTGTCCTCAGTTGCCCTTCCCCTTTGTGGTGAACCTGTCATGTTGTTGGAGGGGTGGAACCCCAAATATCCCCGCCCTTGCCCTCCGCTGGAACGATCAGCGACTTTGGCCCATTGCTCTTGAATATCTTCCCCCTTGGCATGGGCTGACGTGTAAAGATTGTTCGTGATGGAACTTCTGCCCCTATAAGTAGTGCCAAACCTTAGGAGGGGATCTGGGGAGTTGGCAGTCTGGTAACCATTTGTCGAAGTGCGGCGGGCAGAGAAAGAAAGAGGACTAATGGCACAGGTAAGAGATACTGCTGCGGACGTGTGCGATGGCGGTGAGTGAAGTGCACGTGCTGTGGAGAGCGAGTTACCCAACAAATAGAGTGCACGTGTGTATGGGAGCACTCGGGGGATCTCCATAACATTTCGGACAGGAAAGACTGGTGATATCTGGTTTAAAATAGAGCTGGAACTGAACAGATGAATGATACTGACTTGAATGTAAAGATTGGAACTGTCAGTCAGCAAGTACAGTGGAACCTCGTTGCGATTCTGTTTATTTAGTTTTCCTATAACAGTTTTTTTTTTTTTTTGGACAGTCCTGACAAATATCTTGTATAAAAAATGTAAAAAAGCCACCATACTACGACTATTAAAGTATTAATTTACAGCATCCATCAATTAGGTATTCTTTCTTTCAAAATAACAAAACTAATTGAGTTTGGTGAATGCTAACAAGAAAAAATGTTAGCGGTATAGAAGCATTCTGTGCTTTAATGAAAAACTGGGTAGCCATATTTGTAGTGCCAGTGAGAATGTAAATAGTAAAATATTTAGTGTAAATGATGATGTGAATGTTAAATTACTAGTGCTAGTAAACTAGAAGATTGGGAAATAGGCACTGTTAGGGAAGTGGTTGACAAACTGGACTGAATGAGAATGTATATAAGAAAATATTGTAAATGGAAATTTAGACTGAAAGAGTTGGTAAACAATAAAATAGACTTGTGTGGACAAGAAAATTGAAAGTTTGAGTGAAAGAATGGAAAGTGTGAGAGTGGATAGTGTTAAACTGGAAATAAAATGGGGAGTAAGATTGGGATTACAATGACTTCAGGTAACACATTCACATAAGCCTGCTACCTCTTGAGTTTACATAATTTTCACTGACAATATGTAGCTTTTGCGTGATCTTGCTGGCCAATTAAAATAGTGATCATGTTGTCTTGTCTTTGCTTTTAATGGTTTTTTTTTTTTTTGCAGTGTCTGCTGACATTTTTAATTTCTTTACCACTTATAATTTTCACCCGGAAATGAGGACAAAAGAGTAATAAAAGTTTGGCCAGGATTGTTTGTTATCTTTTGATTCATAAATATTTAGGCAGACATACATTGCCACATTTCAGTAAATATTTTTCTCAGATATGTAGAAATGCATGCATGAAAGGCAGAATGTTTACCACTTACTTAATAACACACAATTTAATTTTCTCAGCAAATCTAAGTTTATTACACACTATTTCCTGCATAACGGAATAGTAAAAATAAAAGACTGCTTTCGCCAACCCCACTCCTTAGAATGTACCCACAATAAGAGACCTTATATCAGTCTGCTCAGGTATTTTACTTGGGATCTAGAAAGACTTGGAAAATAGAGGGGGCAGAAACCTGCTAGTGACATTTTACATTGCAAGTTATGGTAATCTCCTGAACACCATACGTTCATAACCTGGTCTAGCCATGTCGGTGTTATGACAAATATGCCCATATAACTTGAATTTTCACAGTTTTCAATCTCAAAAGCAACAGTATACTTTCCAGTCATTTTTATTCAGTACTGGTATACAAAGGTTACGTGCTTACATGAAGCATCATAATATACCACTCAAAAAGATTGTTTTATGTAAATGTGAAAGTGTAGTGTGACGCATGTTACATGTTATTTGAAGTCGTAATCCCAGCCCAAGCACCCTTAAAAAAAGAACGGCAGAAATTCCTACAACAGCAAGGCGGAGGGTACTCTGGACAGGCAGTTAGGGAGGAGTTGAGGTTGAGCACCACCAAGCTAATGAATTTGGGCAGCGAGGAGGAAGTAGAGGTTACCACCAATTCTGGTATCACAGGAGAGACCCAGCAGTTTTTCAGTGTGGGTGTGCATCAGCCATGGGTGGGTAAAGGAGTCATAATTAAGCCTGGCCCTTACGATGGGCAGACCTTAGCACAAACACCGGCACCAGGACTGACGAGCAGCAGGTGTAGTGTCACTGCTGTACTGAGGGGACCTGTACCAAGTGTACTGCAGCCCCCATAAGAAAGACTTAGACTGGATTACGTTTACTCTGGTTTTGGCCTTGGAGCAGCATTTTGGTGGTAGGTACTTGTTACATGCCCAACTACGAAACTGCATCCAATGACATGGGGAACAATTGCAGGAGCTGTGGCAGGTCATCGTATGGCTGTTCATTTGTTTCTGGGGGAAAGGGGGTGCTCCTAAGAGTCATGCAATGTCATCACAGGCAGCTTCTTGTTGATGCTATCGCCTGGCTGCACCTCACATACAGAATGCTTTGCTCGAGCACTGGATGTGGAGTCTGCAGACGCAGCAGTGCTCCGACATCCAGTGTAGGCAGTTGATACTAAGCTAAGAAGAGAATGACAATATTAAGAATACCCTGAAGGAGTTGCAGACAACCATGAGGGACATCAACTTCCAGGGTCTGTCCTGCAGACCCTTGCCGTGTGCCACTCAAAAGATGTGTGTTGATCATGTGGACACCTGAGAGCCTTCTACCCACAACTGCAGCAGAAAGCAGGCAGCAAGAGGAAAGTGAATGCAATATTAACAGCAAGCTTGTATACACCAATTTTGAGGGGCAAAGGTTGGTGATTGCTGGAGGAGGAAAGTCTAATGTTCTTGCAGGTGCATTTGGCCAAACAGAACTCTGATGCGATATTAGTGGAAGGGAGCCTGAATTGTGTTTCTTGCCAGGTCATTTGGCACTGGGGCCTGATGACATGGAACAGTCCTATTTGACTAAGCAACGAGCGAGACCACACCTTTTAGAGGTAAGAGAAGGGTAGAGTTGAAGTTTGGTAACCTCAGTATAGAGCACAATATTTATATAGCAGAAATAAATGGTAAATACCTTTTGGGACTCAATGTTTTACATAAGTTGATTTGCTCTATCAACACGCAATTGGTGGTACTATAGGTAGGCAATGCAAAGTTGATAGTGTCAACACGAGATTTGTCTTGGCAATGTGCTGCCTGGTAGTGTGTAGTCTGTCCACTATGCTCCCCTGAGTTTACCTGACAGTTTGTCTTGATAAGGGGGTCATTATAGGGGCTTGACAGCAGGTTTCACTGATACTCCCAAATGTTTGTGAAGCTTTGATTTCACAAAATACTGATTGTCCACTGCCAGATGCTTTGGGGCTACTGCTTACAAGAACAAGAGAAAACCTCAACTGGAGACAAGAGGAGGTTTTCTTAGAATTATTACAGAGAAAAAGGTATTTTTTTACTTGCATGTCATCACATCAACAGACAGGATGCCAAGCCCATAAAGCAGCCACAAAGACTATTATTGCTGTTGTCACATTAGTGTTTGAGGATATTCTGAAAGAGATGTAGTGAAATGTGATAAAACCATCAAGTCAGTCTATGGTCTTTCCATTGTTCTTGTCTAAAAAAAAGATGGCTGTATGATATTTTGCATTGATTACCACTAACCCATTGTAACCAAGAAAGATTCTTATCCACTCCCAAGAATATATGACTCACTGAACATCTAGCACCGTTCACAATGGCTTTCTACTGTGGTCACAAAGAGCAAGTACTGGAAATGCAAGGTAGTCTGAAATTACTGCCTTTTGTATCCGAGGGAAAGGAACCTGGCAATTCAAGGTTATGCCCTTCAGGCTATGCAATGCTCCTGCCACCTATGGACGTCTGAAGAGAAAGTCCTCCCTTTAGACATTTGCCAAGTGTACCTAGAAGACAATGTTCACAGGAAGGACATATGAAGAGCAGTTGACATGCATGAAGAGCAGTTGACATGCCTAGACCCTTTTGTTCCAAAAAAAAATGCCACCACCAACCTGAATTTGGTTCCAAATGCCACCTTTTTAAAAATTAAATTAAATTCTTGGGACATGTAGTATCATCCCATAAAATTGATGAAACATACCTTGAGAAGATCAGAACAATAGGATATTTATCTCCACCATTTGACAAAACTAAATTGACAGAGGTAAAGGTTTCATTGGACCACTGATTGTGAAGTTGCTTTTAATATACGAAAATCAAAAATTTGATATCTCCTTTAGTTATAGGCTTTGCAAGTAGTGAGGGTGAGTTAATTCTTGATACTGATGATAGTAATGTAAACTGTGTTATCTGATTTAGGATGAAAAGGAGACACAAATAGAATAATTCAGTATGTTACTGCACAAGTCTGAGAGAAATATTGTGTGACGATACAGTGAGCTTCTGGCTGTGGTGATAGGCAAGTGCAGACTCTCACACCTACCTTTATCCCAGACATTTTATACCGGGAACTTATTATGCTTCATTATGCTGACTATTAAATTTCATGAACCTGAGGGTCAAATAGCCTGGTGGATACATCACCAGCAAGGATATGTCTCGGGGAATGGATATATTGTGTTAGTGTTAGTCTATTTCACCAACTGGCCAGGTCTGTAGCTGATGCACTTGTAAAGCACATCTCCAGGATTGAAAGGCCATTCGAGCTTCATTCTGATAAAGGGCAAAATTTCAAATCCACTCTTCCAAGAGGTTGCAAGGATTACATGAATGAAGAAAACTTGAATCAAACCATTACATCCTTAGTCAGATGGGATGGTAGAGAGGCTCAACTGTACCCTCGAACATTATCTTGCAATTATTTTGGGAGACAACTAAAATGATCGTGAATCCAAGGTACCCTTATTTCCCCTGGTAAACACGATGTGACTGGAAAATGACTGAAGACATTTTTCAAGGACAGCTGGTGTGGCTGTACAACCCTCAAAGGTAGAAGGGATATTCTCCAAAGCTGCAAAAAAAAATGCTGGGAATGCCCATATAGGATCCTAAATTAGATTGATGGTGTGGTCTACTTGATTTGTCAACAGGGCTCTCTGGTGAAGCCTAAGGTTGTCCACACCAAGCTACTGCTACTCTATAAAGGTCCACGAGTTGGACAGTCTGTTTGGAATAAACAGATGAAGATGGGGCAGTGTTGTGCACATACCCTTCCCCCCTCCCCCACACCATGAGAACAGTCCTCGCTCTATCAAGGGGGTTGGGGTTGGGTCGCAGTGCTTGACCCACCTTGCCTGGTCCTCCCCTGGGCAGATCTGTTATGTAGCCAGAGGGATGGTAGTAACACACTGACTTCAAAATATACGGCAACACGGTTTAAGATGACCAACGCCGACCAAGTGTCACTTGACAGTGAATCCATGTTGAGTTTTGTTGTCTGTCTGCGTTGAGATGTATAGCGCAAAATGGTGTTGCTGTATAATGAAATCAGTTTTACATACAACAGAAACTTTCACCTGTAACCTATATGATTTTTATTCTATTTGCTATTTTCTTGTATAATTATTTTGTATACTACAATTCAGAGTAAAAGGCAGGAAAGGCGTGGAAAATTCAACTTACACTCTCGCTGGACACTTTGAATATTTTAC
This sequence comes from Dryococelus australis, assembly GCA_029891345.1. Lineage (NCBI taxonomy): Eukaryota > Metazoa > Arthropoda > Insecta > Phasmatodea > Phasmatidae > Dryococelus > Dryococelus australis. Next base: position 62,359,416 of record CM056997.1, read on the forward strand.
TCTTGAGTAATGGACTGAAGTTAGTTACATTAGTCTTTCAATGCCTGCCATGAAATAAAAAAAAAGGAAAAGGCAAGTAAAATGTATGTATACAATGGCTTGTAGCATTTTTTTTTTTACAAATATTTGTTTTCTTCATTGGTGGAACAACTGTGGTAGAATGCTACATGGCTGCACTACCTATGTTTTACAATTAAGGTAATATATATTTTTTTGTGATAATCTGTGTACTGCAGTTCTGAGGAATAATTTTAATTGGAACACCCCTACATGTAGAATTTTTTTTGTGAGTGATTGTCTTATTTGCTAAGCATTGTAAGCAAAATGTCTCATCAGGTGCAGATTCTTAGACAGATTTGTGGCTCCATTTTTATACTATTATTTTAATTGTAATGTGTGTTCATATCTGCAATTCTTGGAAATAATTTAATTTGAACACACCTAAATTTTAAAATAGTATTACTTAAATTAGGAAAGTCTTTACTTTCTAGCAAACTAAACAAAACTTGTCATTGGTTGTAGCTTCTACGGGTACGCGCACAGTGCAGGCAGGTTATCAGATACAGATTACTAACACTGATCGCCGCTGACTCTCGGCGCAGATGAGTGTTCACGGTGGAGACAGATTACAAGCGCAGACTGCACTGCCTTAGCAGTCATGGAGCTGAGAGTGATGATGTGATGAGTTTGCTTATTGCTACAGAAAATGTTAGTTTAAAGTTAAAACCACAGAAACATGGGGTTCATGAAATTAATCAGTTAAGAGCCACATAAGGTGAATATCATCACCTATTCCCTCAATTGAAAGCACACAAGAAATGGTTTATGAAATATTTTAGAATGACAAAAGAAACCTATTATATTTTAGACAAAACTGAACATCGATTGCTGAAGAATTGGTGTAACTTCCATCAACAAATGATTCTTCCAGAAGAAGGGCTTGTAGTAAACTTGAGGTAAGATATTTAATTATTCCAGATTTATTTTGTGATGATTTTAGGAAAAAAATGTTTCCCTCTTTAAAGTAGCTATAATAAAAACTAAAACAGGTCATTGTGCGATTTACGTCCCCCTGGATAGAGCCCCTTGTTTAACGATCATGCTGTAAATAGCGTATGTTCTTAATTTGGTAATTTTATTAAGAATCTTCGTAGGAGTTAATTATTTCTTTTTATTGATTTTCTCAGGCTCACCTTCGCCTGTTGATTTAATATTTTCTATGATATCTTATCTAGCTGATAGTTTGTAATTATTTAGCCGGGTCACTGCTAACTCTTTTGTAACGTAATAAAGTGTGTCGCTTACCGTCATTTTACTTTTAGAACCTGTACCACTTTTATTATTGTTACTTAATTTCAGTGTTGTGTTCCATTCAGTGCGCATTTAAATTCTAACTTAGTTCACGTTGTTATTGGGTCGTGTAGTGCGCTGAATCCCTCAGGAGGTAAGGGCAGAAATTGGACTTAATTCCCGAGATTCCAGTGCGCCCGCTACCAATAACTGACCCAAGGTGCGGTTACTTGGGGTGCCATTGTGAACGGCAGTTCCGCAGGAGTGACTCTAGAATTCACCTTGCCCCAGACTGGTGTACACAATCTGTGTAGACGACCTCTCTCTATTTTATTTTGCTACTAAACCAAATAATTTCCAACTCTCAATCCAGTACGTTGAATACTTGTGAATCTGAGAGCCATCAGATTGATTACAACATAGTGTTACCTCCGGATCACGAAACACCCTTAAAGCATTCTTTAGGTTGGTGCGAACCCGATGAATCAGATTCCGAGGAAACCCCTGTTCAGCCCACCTTAATATCAGCACCACCCATGAACACCGACACGCAGAGCCCCCCCAGTCGATCTAACCTAGTGAGACTAAAGTCTGGCAGGATACTTCGGGTTTGACACCCGCGAACAGAGGTGCTTCCCAACTTCTGCACCATTACATTGACTTCCGGTCGGACAATCAGGGTTCGAATCCCTCCTAAGGCAGTTCCCCGCAATCAACCGGAACACTCCGAAGCCAATTTCATCCCTGCTCGCCAACCCACGAGGCCGTGACGGATTAATCCTGTCAGTACAAGCCAGATCGCTCACCCCCATAATCATTCATAACTCGTCACCGATTGAGCTCACTCACCCCTCTATCGGGACAGCCAGCGTCCCGACTATTGACATCCCTTGTCGTTTGAAGAGAAAGGCTGCCGGGAAGGGACAGCCTGACCCTCAGAATTACTCTGGGGTTTGACTCCCCTCTACCTCCGATGGTCAGAAGGGGTAGTAAGCACCCTAACCAGTTATCAACGAAGGGCAGCACGCGTCAAAACATAAATGAGACACATCTATAGCTTCTTGAGGCTCCTTGGTGGTGAATTTCATTTTGTAACACCTCGTTGATTGAATTACTTTTTACTTTCTCAATCACAAGAGCGCCTAAAGTTGCTGTTGACAGAGATGATCTAAATTCCCTTTGATTGTGGCAGACTGCTGAAAATTCTCTCTGTTGAAGAATTGGTGTGGGGCACTGTCTATAGAGCCAACATCGTTTTAGGCTGGGCTGTGAATTTTGGTTGACCACTTTCATTTTTAATATTGGAAATTTGGCACCAGCTAACATAAATTCTTTCTTCACTGACGATATCACCCGAGAAACTTTCACACTGGTACAGAGCAAACTCTAGTTCATTACATCCAACTCTGAAACACAAGTCTGGGGAACCTCTCGATGAAGTACTGAACACAGGAATAAGAAGCAGTTGTTCTCAATTAAATATCACAGACTTCAATATACTTCAGAAATTCATTATTTAATGGGAATTTATCAAAAATGTAACTACTTGCTGATTCATAAATATCACGTACAGAAGAATAAAACTGTGCTCGGCGCCAATAATAAAATCTGTTTCGTCTTTCTGGTATTTTCTCTTCTTGAAGTTAATGTCAGTGATTGATGTGGCACCCAACTGCAAAGCAGATGGTTTAGAGAATCCAACTAGTAAATCTCTGAGAAGACCTTGCAATTTACGTCTTAACATGAATGGCCGGAACATCTTGCTGTAAAAATTCATTCACAGCATTGAAAATAGGAAGTGTACTTTCAAGGAACAAGTAGTAGAGTTTTGTCAAAGGGTTCTGCATCATTGACTTGATGGTCTCAAAACCGTAAAGTGGTAGCATGAAGATATTGTCTGGTTCACAAAATAATAGTTTCAGAGGATCCCACTGTTCCAAAATTCTCTCAACACATTCCAGAAGTGAAAGCCATCTGGTGCACATTAAAAAAATTTAGGTGGTTTATTCCCTTGGAGTTCTTAATGTAACTTTAAGGTCTTTAGTCTTCTACTACTTTTCTCCAAAAAATAAAACATCTCAACCAGAAATTGTTCAACATTAATACTGAGCTGAATAGAAGATTTTTTGCAGCTAAATGGATTAAATGACAAGAACACTGAAGAATGATGCAAAGATGTGTTGCCCTACAAAAAGAGAAAACTCCTTTGTTGGCATCTATCATAGTGTTTGCATTGTCAGAAGAAAAAGCAATGCAGTATTCACAACATATTCCCAAAGAAACTAATTCTTTATCTATGGCAGAAAAAATGCAGTCACCTGTATTGTGCGTGCATTCAAGTAACAATAGTAGCAGGGCACAAGCTTGCCGTAGGTTTCCATTAAAAAATGATACGACAGGATACAATTTAATTGCATTTTTGTCAGTGCTTCCATCAGTTGATAGAGAAAATGTTGAAATAGCTGAAATTCGCAACACAGCTGCAATTTTTTCCTTGGCCTGTCTCAACATAAATTAGGGCAGAAGTTTTAGTCCTTGCGCGACCATATTTTTTCGCTATTGCAGAGTCTGGGAACATTGTCCAGAAGATATGACCAGCATGGTCAGAAATGGCCACTGGAATGTTGTGTTCCACAAGAAGTGAGGTGAATAACATTTCAGCATTGGTAGTTTTATTTTCACCGCTGTTTACAAAAAAAATGAAATTGTTTTGTGAGCAGATTGCACTGTAACATGATCTTTGTGTTTCTTAGATTCAACATGGTGTCATCAGTCGTCTTGTCCCTCATGCACAATGACAAAATCACAGCTGCACACTTCCACAAAAACCATGTGTCTACGATATTTTGATGGAACAATGCACGGCCACTCTTTTGTCTAACTATCACAATATTTCTGAAAAACATTCTTGCTTGCTGATGCACACGGATCTGCAGTACACTTATGTTCAATTAACAAACAAAGACCACACAGTAAATAAACAATGGTGACACCGCATCACTACTCACAATATTGCTCGTTTTCTCTTTCCAGTGATGCGACTATCTTTACTGCTCGTGATACCAACGTTATCATGCTGTTTGCAGAGAGTACCAAAATTGTTGTTTCGCATGCACATCTACTGGTAAAAGTACAATATTTACCCTATGGCAGATAATACAGCGTACTTTAAATATGTATCTCACTTTTTGCAGAGAATACATGAAATTGTCAACTCGCAGGTAAGCTTCTGGTAACAGTCCGATATTTACGGTACGACAGACAATACATTGTGCGGTAAATATGTACAAACAAAAAAAATTATGAAAAATTTCAGACGCATTTTAAGGCTATCAGTTTCCGTAATAAACAAGTAAGCCTCCATAATTCTATAACTGGAACTACGGGAAATCTGTAATACTTGGTAGTAATGCGTTAGTGTTCACGGCCAAATGTGAAAGGGAATTTTGCATGCACGAAGTGTCCGAAAATCAACGGGTCTCACAAGTACAATCAAAATTGAAAGTCAAAGCCCTCAAATGGTGGGAAAAGTATGGGGAATTTGTTTCTGAGTGGAGTCAACTCTGTAGCTGACTTGCGCAACAGTTCACTGGTGAAGAGGTACTGGCACGCTCACTATGGAATTTTACAGCCGCACCCAGACGGAGATGAGGAAAGTTGTATACGGCAGGTAACCCACGTGTTGTTACCCAAACTGAGAAACGTTCTACTCATCCCTAAGCCACTCACAGTGAACGAACTCGTAGACCGTGTGCGGGAAGCGGAGCACAACTTTGAAGCTCAAGCTATCCTTGACTGCTTGAAGCCAAACAAGCAAATAGTCAGACAAGCCGTCTGAACGAAAAACAAAGACGCCGCCACCCGCACCTCATCTACTGAAATGTTGTTACTGCTCGGCATACCACTTTAATAAAAACTGTCCACAGTGGCCAGTGCCAAGGCAAACATATGCAACAGACAACAAAAGCACCCCGCAGTACCAAGGGAAACAGGTACCTGTTGGTTGTGACGGACCTATTCTACAGGTGGGTAGAAACCTTCCCTCTGCCAAGCCAAGAGACCCACCACATCATTGGAAATTTCAACAATGAGATTTTCCCCTGCTGAGGCTACCCGCGAAGTATACTTACTGACAACAGTCTCAGTTTGTTAGCAAGAAGTGGCTGCTAGCCTGCCAAGAATGGGAAGCTGAGACCTGGACAACTCCACCATACTACCTGTAAGCCAACCTCACTGAGCAGAGGAACCAGGAGCTCAAGAAAAGCCTCTGGCTAAGAGTGGGTGATAATAGAAGCACTGGGACCGCCATGTTCCCAGAATTCTCTTAGCTCTCAGAAAATGTAAGTTAGAAGACTAGTGTATATATTGGCGCAACTCAATAATTTAACTAAAATTCATGCAAATTTCTCACTTTCAAGCAACAATTTTTCAATTTCTTCTGAAAACATGATTCATCTCTTCAATAGCACCCCCAAAAACAAGATAATTTGACCCAAATCTTCATTCTCAATCAAGTTTACTTTTTTTAAAAAAGATACTTTGTTCACTTTTTGATCAGTGGTCCATTTTCAGAGTGAATAAGGCCAAAGTTAGGCCAAAAAGGCAAATATTTACTCTGGAAAAAAAAAAAAAAAAAAAACACAAGAGAGTGAAAATTCTTGGAATTCCATCAAAAATATGATGATTAAGCTCAAAAATTAGTCTTTAAAGAACTACTCACAAAGAGTGAACACAAGTTGAAAACTGATTTTGATTGTGATTTGCGCTTTGAAAAATTTGACAGGGAATTAGAAAGTTGTTTGAATTTAGCATGAAATTGGTTGAATTTTAGTTTAATTTTTCAGTTGGCCAATATCTGCAAAAGATTTGACGCGGAGATTAGAAATTGTTTCAATTTAGCATGAAATTGGTTGAAATTTAGGAGTTGCGCCAAGATCTGCTATAGTCTTCTACTAATGTACGAATGAGGTGATTACCTCCAGACCCAGTCAAATCCTACTTGGCCACACACTATGGCACCTAGGGGATTGGCAATGGGGGCACAAGCTGACTGAAATGCCTTGTCCTGAAGATGTACGTCTAACTGTCCTGATCCAGATAGATAAAGCAAGTGACACCCACCCAAGAGGCATACATTGCGAAGAAGTACTAGCTGCCATGCATTGGCATAGAAGCCTTTGAAATGGGAGAAGCCATCTTACTCTGCAGCCACCCCTTGAGCAGAGACAACAATCAGTTCAGCACGGGCCTAGCCGGAAAGTGGGAAGGGCTCTATAAAGTTATTGGATGCCAAGAAAATGTATACTGAACCAAGGATTGTTGAGGGTGCATACGCAAAGCCATTAGGGGACAAATGAGGCCCTACCCAAAGAACGCCCCGGAGTCTGAAGTACACGCAGCCGCATCGGTTACTGCAGAAACACCGCACAATGTAGAAGAACTTGCTATCTACTCACCTCCAGAGGAAGACCGGACACAGCTACCCCAGGAGGGGGGCGCAAGAAAAGCAATCTAGCCAGGGAGCCACCTACTCCAGGCTTACACAGGTGGAATTCGTTAAACCTCAAGCCAAAGAATCTGTACAGACGCTATCTTAAATTCTGTCAGAATTCAAAAGGATGTGGACTTCTAGTATAAGCGAGTTATCTTGCAGAAGTTCGCTGGATGGAAGCCAAACCTCAGATGGGCTCATCCGAGTTCCATTAATAACAAAATTCCAGACAACCGTTCCGTTGTATTGACTGCACTCCTACAGCAATCATCTCGATAGGCAACTTCCACACCCCCTCCCATGAGCCAACTGAGCAAGAAGACTGCAGCTCTGGACGTTGTCGCAGCTGCCGTCGAGACATAGCCACCCAGGAGCAAGACATCAACGAGAACTGCCAGCCCACACAGGGACTTTCTCAAGACCGCCGTTCAGCTGGTACCATCGGCCGTGATCTCCCTGGATTACGTGGCCACTCTGGCAGCTGAGTCACTCAAACCAGAGGCCACCAGCTTTGAGTTCCAGTCGCCACCCTGTGCCGAGGCTGACTCCCAGGCCCAACTCCATGGATGTGAAGGAGGACCACCGATAGGTGCTGTCGAGATGGAGGTTACTACCCGACTTCTGACTAAGTGTCTCCAGTTGAAGGAGCAGGTGAAGAGGTCCCTCCACTTGTTACATGGCAAAGACTAGTTAATAGCCTTGCTACAGTAACAGTCCAATCTAGCTCGATACATAAAACTCAGGTGCCATGTTGCAAAAAATAAAATGAGGTAAATTCAAGTTTGGAATATTTCTCTGGTTTATTAAATTTTCCAAAACCCAAATGTACAACACGAACACAAACTGGTTACTCAATCAGCGAACTTTGGACAGGAACAATGTCACAGTAGTAATGAATTAATGTTCCTCCAAAAAAACTGGCATCATGAGAAGAATTATATGTAGGCAAGGGAGAAAAACACCTTCCCCCTTGGCGCACTAGCAGCCTCCCACACCCGCGGAAACAATTTTGTAGTAGAAAGTTTGTTGCCTGAAGTACTTGAAGTTACATCTTATTAAAAAATAGAAGTTCCGGATGTGGACGTTTGCGGATGTGGGATAAGTTCGCTCCACCTCTACGGTACCTAGTTGTTCATTTACCACAGAGCCTGGGGCTCTTCACACTCAGCTAGGTGTGTGGCTATTCCTACTCCTGTTATTAAAATTAGAAATGCCTCAAACCCCTTCTCCTTACTTCCAAATACGGTAGCTCTTTTAAAAAACCTGCTCTCATTGACTGAGCCCTAGTACGTTGCAGCAAATTCATTGAAGGTTTCTGAACAAATTTTGCTGATGACATGGAAACAGCAAGTTAAGTCGAAAAAAGACATCTCAAAACAGATGCGAACTCAACAATGCCAATGCACTACAAAGTGGTTCCCACTCCATCCATGTGGTACCAAAGAAAAATTTAGAACATATACTCACTAACAAAATAAACAGGGAATTTAACCAAAATCTGATTTAAATGTAATTTATTAAAACCTCTAAAAAATACATAATCTGCAGTGCTACATACTGCTCCATAAGACTGATGTAATTGAAATGTCGCCCGATGCCATGGCCATTCTCATGCCCCCTCATCCTGGACGTAGTTCCCGGTGGAACCGGCACTGGCCTCTCTCCATTCTTCCCTCTAGGTGGCCGATACCTTTTAAAAGGTCATACCTAGAGCACCACTTTCTAGCCATTACATTTAACCCTTGCAAAGCAAAAGCTAAATCGGCTCTTTGATCTTCTGGGTCCACCGGGAACTTTGCAATTTTCAAACAGTTATACTGTCCGAAAAGTAAAAAGCAAACTACACTAATCTACTCACACATATAACCAACTACCGCATATGCGCTTTATCCTTCTTTCATGGTAAAATTTAAGCATGACTGTACCCCATTAACTGCAATTTGCGGTCCAGTGTGCTCGACTGTGCCCGGTAACCAGAAACGTTCCCCGCCATCTTACCTTGAGTGCAATGGGCTTAGTCACACCACACTGCTGTCTTTCAGTACGATTCACACACACACTCATTCAGTTCATTCTTCTGGTGACCCAGTGAGGTCCGGTGACATCTGCCAAGGTCTTCATCAGGTTTTCCTGGATAAGATCTTGTCCTATCCAGGAAGGTGAGTCATAATAGGGTTCGTCTTAATCTGTGTTTGAGGGAGGGGGATACGGATCATTCTCTGGTGGAACTCTTCCCTTTTCTGGTTCTTCCAATCCTTCAGTCAGGTGCAGCTGGGAGGGAGACCTGTGGAACCCTTTTCAATTTCCCTCCCCGTGCAGAATCCCTCCCTTAGACTGGTTTCCCACAAAGGGAAACTTTCTTGTCACTATCGGGACTGGCTCGTTCTTGTTTTAGGATGCCGGCTGGAAGGACTTATACCGGATCACAGTGTACCCTACGAAGGGCTTACTGTAGTCAAAGGTACGCCTTCCGTATGTACGGACGGCATCCTTGAAGTAGCACTCTCTGAGTAAGCTCAGAAGTGCGTCTTTGTGTGTTGGAAGGCCCGCCTGGGCGACGACAAGCCTATCAACTGCCTCCATTCTAGGGAAGAGGATCTTATCTCCCCCATCCATTTGTCTTACTACCATGGCCAGGGCTGCAATCAAAGTATTTGGCTCTTCTAATCTTGACAGGTATGTACCTTGTATGATCTCGTCATACCACCATAGTGGGTCTTTCGGGTGCACCCCTAAAGGCCAATTCTGCACAGCTGCATTCACCATATTTTTCTCATCCGGCCAGTTGATGGTCACTGATCTCTCAGTGGAAGGGGCTGCTTCATTCCATCGGACAAGTTGTCTATGGAGGAAGACCTCCCTGTAAACCTCGGTTTCCCTATGGCTTTTCAGTTTGGACCTCCTCCATTGGTACCCCCGTTTCCCATACCTCTCTTCCATGGTTCATGGCGCAGACTATTTTCCGTCTGTTATTCCTCATGAGCTTGCCATGTTATGGGATATTCAGGTAAAGCCCTCCCGAACGAACACCACTGGGTTCCAAGCATAAGGCCACCCATCTTCTACCTTTTCCACTTCGCCCTGGCCGTGGTTTCCTCGTTCCAGGTCTGCAACTTTCGTTATGGACCTGGATGTGGGCAACTCCATCCCCTTTTCCTGTTTATGCCCTTCTTTGTCAGGCAACAACCAGGAGGGGGCCTGTGGACCCCTATCTGATCCCCCCTCCGTCTGCTGAACTCCTACGCTGGAGATATTGTCTTTGTGTTTGTCTGTGGACAGGAACTGCTTCCCGCCTAGATGAGTGTGAGGTGAGAGGGCTTCCCTCATACTCATTCAGGACTAAAACACTTGGGAAGACATGTTCATCCATCTTGGGTGTTCACGTCATCCCCATCCTGCAGACTGTCTCCAAACTCATCGCTCAGTCTGCGGCTCGACTACCAGATGTCGAATTCTTCCCTTCTTTTGCCAATTGACGTGAGGCACCTCAGCACTCTAGATGCCAAGTTCCTGTCCCTGAGTCGGAGAGGTCCATGTTTCCCCTCGGAATCCAATCCGTAAGTCGTCTTATCTTAGGACGCTGCACTGCATGGCACCCCACACACTATATAGTCAGGGTGGTCAACCAGGCCCATGGAAGACCATTTCTCCCTAAAGTTTCCATGGCCAGTCAAGAACTGTGCAGAGTAATGGCCTATTACAAGCCACTTCCCCATACACAGCCTCTCCCGGACGTCTGGAAAGATTGCATGTGTTGTTCTTTCCTTATCTGAGTTGTCCCATCTAGTTTGTCACGTTCTCAGGGTGGCTTCTTTTCGTGCCTTCATTTCCTCGGGGAGGAATCTTCCCCGTTTTCTCCTGGCAGTTTAACCTCTTTCTACCATTAAGAGGTCTACTGCGACTTCCCTGGCGACCACTTGCAGGGCCTCGTTAGAAGTCGTACTGTAGGCCTTCGTGACTCCCAAAACAGTGCTGCTCGCTATGCACTGATCAATCTCCATTTGCCATGGACACTCTCCACCTCTTGGTACAACACTCCACATGTGTACGTGAGGATGGGCAGGAACACTGAGCTATACATCAGTTTCAGCATCTGGTAGCCGAGACCCCAGTTTGCAGGTGCCACAGCCCTCAGCTTCTGGAACATCACAACAGCCTTATTTGCCACATAGTGCATGTATACATGGAATGTGAGATGGGATTCCAGTATTACTCCTAAGTACCTTATCTCCTGTACCCCTCTTTACGATCCTGTTCGTAAACCTGACCGTAGGCTCACTTTAGGTTGCTCGCTTCCCGGACAACAGAAGGTCACCACCGAGGCTCCCGCCTCAACCAGTACCACGGTCGTTTTCAAGACCACTCCGCCCAGATGAGGGAGAACAACAGCCATTCTTGTAGTCATCAATGAGTCTACACCCAGAGAGGCAGCCCAAGATGTTCAAACGACAAGTCTGTCCCAGACAGTCGACAGACGAGGGAAAAAGAGGATCCACAGTGTACCTGTTGTGAGCCTGAGGTCCGTTCCAGAACCTCAACTCCGGCAACTGTATTCAAGGGGGTGGATGCAACAGCAGAACCACCACTCCCGCCAACAATGCAGTCAGCTACCCAGGCCCCCAACCTTGGACAAAGAGGGGGGCCGTCCAGCAGAGCTGTTGAGCCGGACGTTGCTGTCTTAACCTTATCTCCAGCCCCAGTTCCGGACCAAGAGATTAAGGGAGGAGGCTACACAGCCTACAGACTCTCCCTGATTGCGACAGTGTCACCCGACACCAGGAACAACAGGACCAAGGGGGTAGGCCACGCAGCCTCCAGACTACCTCCGACAGCAATGCAGACTAGCGATCATCACAATTACACAGGCGCAGTTCGTCCCCCAGCACTTAGAAATTAGCCTTCGACCCCTGCTGGGGACGGCCACTCTACGATGGCAGACCTTCCACGTTGAGTGCAGACACCCCATGTCTGCCAGGCCAGCTTGGTACCAAGCCAATACCGAGAGGTTCCTTGGAGGCCACTTGTCCACTTCACCTGGCCGAATCCGCAGTATGAACTGCCACGTAAGCAAGGGCGATCACCGAAGACAAGAACGCCAAAGACTGTGAGTGTTAGTGCTATGCACCTGTAAGTTTAAAAGTTGATAGTCATTACGCTATCCCTTTTTCCAAATTAAATAATATGTATCACCTACGTACATTGTTAATGAACAGTGCAGTTACGTAATTACATTTTTCTGGATGCTTAACTTAAGTGCCATACTTGCATCAAGCAAGTTTTCTTAAAGGCAACTTGCCTTGTTGCAGCCGTATCAGTTGCTCTTACCCTCCTAATTACGTAACATACCAGTGTGTAATGATCGTTAATTGCCATTTTTAAATATTATGTGAACACTTGGACACATTATTAACAGTGCCATGTACTACATAGTGAGTAATAAGAAGTCGCGTGTGTAAAAACATTTGAAGATGCTGAAAAGTGTAAACATGAAATGGACAAAAACTTAATAATTTCCTAGTATGTAACAATTGTTGAGACACACAAAAACTTGCAACATACTTTGCTTTATATAGAATCACTTCAAACAAACTTAAATTTTTCTTTGCATTTTGTAGAAGCAATTTGCACATTTTCTATGTTTCAAAGCAAATTTTAAATTCAATTTTAATCATGTAAATAATATTGCATTTTAAATAATTTATTTTTGTGTAGAATCACGTCAAGAAACCTCAAGCCTAACTAATTATGTAAATGTAAGCCAAGCTTTTGCTAATTATCACATGTTGAATTATGTAAAGTCACCTCAAGTAACACAACCTGAAAGACCGTATAAAAGCAAGCAAAAAGGTTGTGATAAAATGCAAATATTTCTAGTGACTTGTGTTTTAAAGTGCATTCTTCATGTTTATATACTGTTGATGTATTGTGGTGCTCCACACACATTTGTTGATAGTTAACTTCACTGCAACCACACTCGTTTTGCCAAGCTTAGCAGTCGGCTGAGTCTGAAAGAGCTCAGCTTGACTAACCCCCTTAGCTTTCTATTACACAAATTATATCCCTTCTGTGCGACAGCAGGGCAGATAACTGACACAAGCCTAACAAGTGGGGCTTTGGGCAATTTTTATAATGTTACGTAATATTAAATGCCACAATTACCATAATATTTTTATTTACCCAAGGGTCGAATACTATCCCGCATGCCGGCCACCATGTATTGACATGTTCTTTATTTCCCAGGTTCAACTGTGTTAATCTCTTTATTGTCAGTACCCAAGATGTAACGCGTAGGGGGGCACGCATTAATGAAAGAAGGCTCGCAGCACAACCACCTTAGGTTCCCTTCCGCGACATGACCTTACACAAACCGCAGCAAAGAGCTCATGATAAAAGAAGACAAGTACTTCTGCAGCATTGGCACAGCTGTACGCCGAGGAGGAAGTGAGGAAAAGAACACCATTTCATCATGCATCAGAGAGACAGAGATGTCTAGCCAGCCTGGCACTCTAAGAAACGCAAATAAGAGTGTCACAGCACCTGCGGCCGCCCGGCCATTCTGCAAGCTCAACCAACTTCTTTTACACGCCACTCAAGGTCAAGAGCATGGGGCAGAGAGCAATGTACAGAGTAAAGGCAAATACAGAAACATACCGGGACAGAAAAAAATTGTTCTTGAGAGGACAGTTTGACATTCTTACCATCAAGAGGGAAACAAATTATTCTTGAAGAGACAGTTCGACATTCCTTCAAAAGAATTAGTTTTTTGCCTCGCTCCTTTAGGATGAGCCTTCATTGCAGCGAAGAGGGGGCAAATTTATGCACGACATCTTTTCAACAATGATATAAACGACTTCGCCTCATCACTAGGAAGCCTTGCCGCCAGAGTCCAACTAAGTTTTTTTTGTTGACCACGCAATGGCACCCCAGATTTTACTGTATCACAGCTATAATGGACGTTCCAGCCCAAAGTTGTATTATTCACTGGCTGCTGAGACTATGCAACCAAGGCACCAAGTACTTGCCACATCTCGATTCTCCAAGCCGGCTGCAACATCACGACTTGAGTAATCTAAGCTATAGCTACTCCCTCTCGATCGCCACCCTTATCCGGCTGACTGGAAGGAAATGAGCTGCCAGAGTATAAATAGCAGGATGCTTACCTACAGAAGATAGTCATCCAGACTTCATTCTCTCCACCGCAGCCCTTTCCGGAGTTTATGACCAGCCTGCTCGCCTCACTCTAAACCTACCTTCCTTCACTGCGTTCGTGCCGAAGGAACCTCCTTTCCTCGATTCAACAGCAACTAGTTCGCCGGAGTCATCCTCCTAAACCATATTCGTGCCGAAGATCAACCTTTGCCAAACGTCATCTACACACCTGGACACTACGGTCCTTTCTGGGCAAACATACTTAGTAGTAGTTCCAGTTTAAGTTATTTTCATAACGCTCGTCTACCCTGCCACTGTTAGCTTAGGCCCAAGTCACCTTCACCTGGCTCAGCATAGGTTAAGCTTGCCTAAGTTCTTGCCAATGTTAGGAGACAGTGTGACACCACACTGTCTATTTCTCATCAAATGGAATAAACTGAGTTTGACCAATTCAAGGGTATCCTTTCCAGTAGTTGTAATACCTCTCCCACTGGACCTCACACCGTTCAAGGAATTGCAGGTGGCCAGAAAAGTGACTCATACGAGCCAAACACAACTATTGAGTACACATACACAAGTTGGATGGCCACCCTTTTTGTGCTCCCTTGAGGCCAGCTTGCCTGCTCAGTGGCATACTCTCTTCACCGCGTTTCGATGCCGGAATTAGCGTCCTCTGAGTGTGGGAAGACTGCTGAGAAACAATTAACATTCAGAAAAAAAAATTTCAATTTGAAAACAAAAATAATTATGCTGTCAAAAATATAAATGTTACCAACATACATGTAGTGATACATAAACATAGGCAACTGCCAACAACTGTACCCAGATTAATAACATGTCAAAGTGCGTAATTGGAGTGTAGCTAGACACTGGGGAGGAGTGAGGTGATTATTCTCCTGAGACACTCACCACATGCAGGGACTGTAAACGGCGAGGCCTGACTCAATGCTGAGTACTGAGATAGGAAGTTCGCTTGAGTCTGCAAATGCTACAAGTGGCCATACACCAGGTAGAATAACACCTCACCTTCACTCACTTCACGGACGTGGGAGTGTATTTCAATCCAGATGACCTACTCCCGTTGGAGTGGTATCTGAGAGAATGTCAGACAGTTGCTAACTGCCTATGGGCATTTCCAGGAGCTTACCCCTCTTCTCTTGACTACAATAGTGCAGCTCCTTCCAAAGGACCAAGCCGAGGCATTGTGGCATCTCCAGATTCCAGTCACACCAGAGATTCCTAAGGACCTCTTCAGGGACCCCATCCATTTGAGCACTGAAACGCACTCCCTGCTAGCAGCGTACTTAAGTGGACAGGAGACCAGTTTCTGGGACTCGCCAATACCTACTTCAGGGGATCAGAGCCAGCGGAACCAACCCCAATGACAGGAACAACCATCAAGCCCCTGTCCAACAAACCACCTAGCTCACACTTCCCCAGCAAGAGTTGACTCAGGTTAGGCAGCCACCGCAAGTTACGCGTCTTCCAGTTATACGCTGAAACACACGATCACTCCTCTCACGTAGCAGTATTTAGTGTCCTGCCGTAAAGCTACCAGGCCAGTCCTCTACATTGGACGTGCACCAGTACCATGTAGACATTGATTTAATCCAGAACCGCCCCCCCAGTGCGCCTGATCTAGAACCAGAACAAAAATTCCCTCTTGCCATAGTGACATTCTCTGCTACCGTACGGGCATCATGCTTCAGATGCATCAGTGTACCTCCTATGTCATTTTACTGATGAAGTCATTTGCATCAACTGCAATGTGGTCTCGAACACAAATGTTTCATGTGCTGTCATCATATAGATGTAAACTTGCAAACCGCTGGTAGGAACATGCCACCAGTTAAGTTAGAAAACTAAAAAATCTCAACTGTGCCAACATCTAGTGTAGGAGAGTGCGAGATATACGAGTGCACACTGAACAAGTTCTGTATTTCCCATACCTACTGTACTTACACTGAGTGCAGTGTTTTTCCATGTTCAAATCATTGGTTGAATTGAAAAGGTCAGGAAAAAATCACAGCATTTAGTTAATATGGCCATTAAATTTATAGACTTTTGTTTTTCCCTTAAATTATTGTAAGTTAAAGGAAACCAAATACCCTATGTAAACTATATAAAAATATTTCACTTTAACAAACAAAATTTATGTTATCTTTCTGTATAACAAAGATGGTTTTATCTTGTTTCTTTCTAAATGGGATAAATAAAATGTCCATACATAGGCTTTATATAATGGAATTGATTGTTTGACCATTTCTAACCTAAGTCAGGTTTTGCCTCTCTGTAAAGTCCATGTATGGTTTTGGAAGACACAAGGTAAAAGCATATTCTTTGACTTGAAAGTTAAAGTGAAATATTTTATATGTAGTTTACATAGGGTATTTGGGCAGGAATTGAAAACAGTATGTTAAAGTGAAAGATAATGTTGAACCCCGAAGTGACGAACATGTAGGTAATGAAAACTGCAATATAAAGCATAGATTTTCAGGAACAGTAAAAATTCCCGAAAATTATGAAAAAAATAAATTACCCTTGCTAAAATAGAATAAATTTCAATGAAAACCAAATAAAAATACCGATAGCAATAATATATAGGTTTTTTCAATAGGTACTCTTAACCCATTGGCCAAAACACACTCAAAGAAAGGGTTAAAATTCACTAAAAAAAAATGTGGCAGCTGTGATTTGAGTTGAATACGTGATCCCGAGTGAGTTAGACTTCACATGACACATGATTTCATGAAGGGCTCCTTTGCCAGAGTGGGGGGAGAGGGATGAAGAATAATCACCTCACTCCTCCCCAGTGTCTAGCTACACTCCAATTACGCACTTTGACATGTTATTAATCTGGGTACAGTTGTTGGCAGTTGCCTATGTTTATGTATCACTACATGTATGTTGGTAACATTTATATTTTTGGCAGCATAATTATTTTTGTTTTCAAATTGAAATTTTTTTTTCTGAATGTTAATTGTTTTATTTTAAATGTAATTTGTAAAAGCAATGTATATTTTTATGTTTTGACAGTTTTTGTTAATGCCAGATATGTTTGTTTTTCTTAAGATGGCAGTTTAGCATGATGTCAAAAGAAGTGAGGGCTTTTTGAATGTGTCCTTGTGTTAAGCCCTATATGTCTCATGTAATTTTAAGTTTGGAACTTTTGCTGTAAAAAATTTATGTTTGAGAACAAACTTTGGCGACATGATGCATGTTAAGCCATGTCAAGCTGGTCAGCCAGTGCTACTGACCCAGAGTACTGAAAATTTGATAAAATTAAGTGAACTGACTGTATAGACATTGCAAAGAATGATAATTTGTTCAATTACGGCCGACCGTGTGCACAGGAGCACAAAATAAGAGGGCCAATGTGTTTTTCAGTATTTTCCTACTGGTGAATTAGTATAGGTAACATGCAGTTTTTAATATGCAATAGTACCTGAGGTGATGCAGTGTAACCGTGCAATTATGTTTACTGTTTAATACTTCTTGAACTTAACCTACACACCCCTCAGAGAACGATTTATTTGTGACCCTACCTTACTAACTGAGCTAAGCCAGGAGAAATTTAAAGTGGGTTTTATTTGGCATTTTAAGAATGAACTTAACATTGAGATGAAACAATTTAAATTTTTGCATTGTTTAATGACACTTAGCTGCCAACTCCCAAATTCACCTAAAAAAAGTCACCGTCCCTGCATGCATACATTTGAATAGGCGTGCTGAGACATTCACCCAGTAAAGTTGGTAACGATGGATGGAAAGTAGTTCCATATCTTAACGTAGAATAAAAAGTGTTAGGTAACTATTTGTGATAACTTAAAATTATTTCTTTCGCTTGCTGTTTTTTTTAATGCATCCAAGTGTAAAAATGTGCAGATTTGTAAATTATTTATTTTTTTAATAATTACACAGTTTTATTTGACTGATGGATGAATAAAGTGGTGAGGCCCATTGCAATGTTAATTTTATACAAGGAGAAGGAATAAACAACGTGTATACAAGTAGATCTTAAGCAGGGCTTTCAAAAGTGCTCATTTTACAGTGAACAGCCTATAGTACACTGCATTAGTTGAAATTTCTCAACTACGGAATCTTTACTATTGATTTTCAGACAGCTGCTTACAAGTATCATCTGGAATTAAAATTCCTTGCTTCACCATTGGGTGGTTGGTTGTGTAGTTTTGTTGGTAGCATTGGTATTTTTATTTGCAAGTGTTTTGTTTCTCTCTTAATGGAAGTGGTATGTATCTTCCAGTGTAATGAAATCCTATGTCACAAGGGTGAGTTACTACAAGTGTTCTCTGTCTCATACACTATAAGTTTCAGTGCCAGCTAAATCATAAGTAATTATCATTCAATCTTTCTATTATTATTGCTTATACCTCCAGTTGCATTATAATTAAATTATATTTCAGTGTGCAAAGAAACAGCGGCAGCCCAATAACAGTGCGGGTTACAGATCTTCCTTTCCCTCCCATGAGCAGCTTTTATCTTGTTTTTTTTTGTGTGCAGTGTTTAGCTTCAGGATATGTTTTTCCAATGTTAAAACTTTGATTTTTGGCTTGCCTTCTTGAAATTGACTGCATTACCTGTTGACAACCTGCTTAAGCTATTTTTTTTATTGGAATACAAATTTAGTCATGGTCAATGTTTTGTGCTTTTTTTGGCGACTAAGCTTTCTTGCCTTCGACTTTGGATATGACACATTACGTCAATAATAATGGTGCATCAGCGGCACCTGTATCTGCTGCAACCTGCCTCGTGTCGCAATTGCCCTTGAAAGGTTGGCAACGCCCTTCGCACCAGCTGACTTTACATGTGCCATTACAGGCCGTCAGTGTGTTAGATAAATGAAGGCATGATTGTGGTGCAGCAAACAAACAATTGTTCATTTATTTGATTTGAAGCATGCCGCTCCTACTAATCAACTACGATTACGACTCATTGCTAAGTGTTCCTACTTCCACTACTAAAGACGTGAGACACGTACAGAGAATTTTCCAGATTAATTCTTGGCTGCCAATTCTACCAGGCAACAGGAACTTTTAAGCGAATTATAGTCACCTGAAGATTAACTAACCCAGCTAGCACGCCACCCCCCTTACCCCGCGCTGAGAGCTTACAAGCTGCCCCGAACTTGGGCAACCCCGAGTGCCGCCGAAGAGGCACGAAGCAAACACGCTGACTACTGCTGACATGAGTTTTTCGTCTCCCATGCCAACCAGAGCAGGATGCTCGCCCTCCCCGTAGCCCGCGCCGGCAGCCTACAAGCTCCGCCTATCTAAATCAAGACGCTGCCGGGCTCGGGCAGTCATTCTAGTTTCTTCTCTCGCGACATCCAGAGATCTACGAAGTCTTACATACGCCTCCTGAGGCAACTTCCATCAACAATGACCAGTCATCCAGCGAACACGCTTACACTTATTAAATTAATTTTCTCTCTTCTAGACACCAGTTTACTTAGTACAGTTTAACAGTAATCTACTTTATATTCGTCTATAACTATTTCCTTTCCCTTGTAACTCTGAATAAGGTCGCCTACACTTGAATAAAGCAGTTCCTTCAGCACTCAGCTGTTCGGTAGGAGGTAGCACGGGTCACATGTTTATTGTGGTCTCAATAAACATCTATTGTTCTCTATACTTAAGCTTTTCTTCTTTAGAGTACTTTTCTGTTTACCGGCTCGATACAAGATACAATGTGCACTGCTGACAGGAACTGGGAGATTGTTACTTAACCGAATTAGTTTGACTACGGAACCCCTTCAGGAGTCCGTGAGTCTAGCAACACACATATTAGACGGCCACTTGTTTCTTTCCACCAACCTGAGCACTAATTCAGTGCTGGAAGGGAGGAACAGCAGAGCTCCTATCACTAGTAATACCTTCATCCAAGGAGGGACTACAAGCCCGAGTTATTTCCTCACTTTGAGCACTACGTTAGTGCTGAAGTGACCATAGCCTGAATGCATAACCAGTAGAGGCAAGGTGGTCCAAACGGCTCTCAGTCTCTGATTAGCCCACAAAGCATGGGGGATCAGTGGAGACTTACCGAGCTCGTGCCAGCAAGCAACTATTGGGTAAACACTGTAGATACTGTTCTTGTCAAGGTGCACTATGTAAATTGTTAAGCCACATTACTCTATGCCTTACAAGGTGAGGCGTGGCCTCAAGCGCAGGGAACAATACCAGGCTTTCCTTGCTGCCGGACAGCGGTCTGCACTACCACCTCCTGCGCAGGAAAGGCAGACGGAATGGGACCACGGCGCCACGCTCACACCAAGCAGTCAGGCTGCTCCAGTCATAATTGTATACTTTTCACTGTCTTTCCGAACCTGCCAGGAGTACCACCCGGTGCTGAGAGGGTTAGTATATCAGACAGAGGCTAGGCACGGCTGGTCCAATCCACACTTCTGGAGCAGAGAGTCGTCCGCCCGGAATCTCCGCTTCAGAGTGGGGCGAGTCAGCCACCACTGAATGAGAACAACACATCATCACCAGCACCCTCCAGGACGATGGTGTAAGCCAGCAACCAACACCCCTCACCAAACACAGCTAAGCCTAATTAAAAACCACGCTATTGGTCTAGCGTTAAAATCCTAGATGAACGTGCCATTCAGACTTACCGGGCACACGTCACATTTTAGTGAGAAAATTGGCCTTCGCACTGGCTAAAAATGTACACTGGCAAAAAAATATATCCATAAAATGTGCCACAATGTTAATGTTTTTGTGGCACTAATAGGAGGTCAACAAACTTGTGGGATGTATTTTTCTGTCTAAAAGACTTCTGCTTATTGAAATAAATTTGTGTTTCATTAATAAATCTTTAAACTTTTGTATAAAGGAAAGCTTTTGGAAATGGATTTTGTACCCATCATAAGGTAAGTCACACAATGTTTAACATTTATTTTCATTAATGTGATATTGTTTAGATATATTTTTATCCAGAAACTTCTTCCTATTTAGATAAATTAAAATTTTGTACAAAGAAGCCTTTGGAAATGGATGTTGCACTTGTTAAGTGGCGCACAATGTTTAAGCTTTATTCTCGTTACCTACAGATAATTTGTGGACTTATGGAGAACCATTTCATTTGCAGAACATTTGCCTACTGAATTACTTTAGTATTTAATTTAAACAAAAGTGTCATTTTGCATCATATGATGAAACAATGTCTTAACATTAAAGATTTTATAAACAACTTGTTGGTGTTGGGGTGAATTTGAATTTAACGAAACAGGAAAATAGAGGAAGACTTTTCAAGAACCTTAATATTTTGTTGAATTGGGGTTCTACTGTACATTGTATCAGAATTTTACTGTAATCTTTCAGAGATTTTATTTTGATTTACAACACTATTAGATCCTTTAACTTTTAATTTAACTCTCTTAACTTTCCCAACCATGGCCACTATGTAGTTAAAAATTCACAACAGAGACCTAAAAATACATTGTACTTCCACAATGAATATTTCTGTTTTGCTGCTGGAGCATGTGTGTAACCTAATAACAATTATTTGTATTTGTAACTGTTGAAATAAGATAGCGTTTCTACATCTTCCAAACGTCCACCATGTTCTTTATATGATGTTAATAAATTTACATGAACTGCATGGGTTATGCACTTTTTTTTATGTTCACTTTTCGGTTAATTAGTATTTAAGCAGTAATTCCAATCATTTCTAAATTCCCATACACAGGGTAGAGGAAAAAATTAATTTTTGTCATAATTTGTGAAATATCATAGTATTTCATTTACATTGTATCAAAAAAGAAACTTACGTTTACACAAGTCAAAAGTGTTTCATGTTTAATAAACGTACTGGTTAAAAAAAAAATTACAACCATTAGCAATTTATTGGTACGCTACAGCAAATTGATCACAGCATACATTAAATTGCAACTGTCACATTGTTTTATTAAAAAATCTTGTTTAATTCAATTTATAATCTACTAAAATGCCAAAAGTCAAACATGACTTGGGCATTTCACATAATGTTATTAACTACAACAAGAAAATTACATTGTTCCCAAGTGTTACAAAAATATGTCACTAGCCTGTGGCATTTTAACTATAATCTTTCTTTAAATTCTTAGGCACGGCACATTTTCAAAAATAAGATTATTTCTGAAAGCTGACATCCACTGTTAACATTGATAAACATTTCAACGTACAAAAGTACCAACGACAAAGTTTGTATTTGCTGTTTCATTAGCATTGTAATAAATTCTCAGTAACATAAAATAAAAACATAATTTCCAGAATATATTGATGTCTTTGTGATAAAGCCAGAAAATACATATGGGGAATGTATTATCTTTAAAGTTCAAGGAATGTATTATCTTTAAAGTTCAATGGCATTTGTGTTGTAAGGTTTCTGTGAGTATTAAAATTACTTTACCTGCTATTGAAAATAGGCTGAATAATCAAAATTATGTATGGTACCACGTCAAACACAGCAAAACAACAAATTGTTTGGACACTACATTTTTTGATGATTTTACATACATGTTCAAAAGGAAATAGTATTTTCCTGTTTTACATTCATTGTGGCTATTGTGTGTGTCATGTTTTCATTTTTTACTGCTAGATTTTTATTTATTCCAGGTCTTTTTCTGTCACCTTATTTTCAGCATTCCATTCAAATACAAGTTCATTCTAGTCCTTCAGCTACACGTGTTGTTATAGTTTCTGATGTTGCAAGTAATATTTTAGCCTTAAATGCAACTTACCCAGCTAAGAAGTTTGTGGAGTAAAGACCCTTAAAAAACGTATTAACAGGGTTTTACTGTATATGTGTGTCTTCAAAATTGGCTTCAAAAAACGAAATTTCATTAAAATTAAGTTCCTTAAACCAAGTTCTCAACCAGGCAACAGCATTAAGGTCTGTTTATAAGTTGCAAAACTTTAGAGATAAAAGAAAGGTACTAATCAAGCCATAGTCCATTCATGGTTTCTTTGGATATTTTGGAACAAACCTTTGAAACATCACCCCAGGCATATCGTACTAACCTGTTTTTTTTCAATAACTTGCATAACAGAAATATATCACTCTTTGATTAACGTTTAAAGTATTGTATTCTCTAATACATGAAACTTTAACTTAGTATCTTCTATAACTTTATTTATTTTGTATTAAATATAAATTAAAAACAGTGAGAGCAGCGATGTGTTGACAATAGCTAGTAAAAAAAAAAAGTTCACAGTTAACATAGTGTTTTAAACTAGTTCTTTTGGTAGGCTAGTTGTAAATTAAACATTGCCTATTGATATATTAAAATTTTTAGGTAGCACTGAAGGAAACACATTTAAGCTGGAGAAAAGCTTGTATCTCTCTTTTTTTCTCTCGGGAAGTTTCACACCGCTAATATTAGCAGAAACATTTTACATATTTTCAATTTTAGGATATTTCATACTTACTACAGCAAAAACAATGATTTTGGAAATTGTAATCTACAACTAAAATGAGAATTCATTGTTTGAATGAATGCTTATAATATATTTAGATGTAATGGCAGGATAGTTACAAATACAAAGTTGGCAGAAGTGGCGACTGGCAAAATGACATGGCATGATGCTCAACAAAGCATTAATTTCTCTTAATGCGAAAACAACTTACAATTAACAGAATTAGTTCGTTCATGTTGCGTTTTTTAAAACTTTCCTAAGCAAGTTACGATGATGTAATAAATCTGTTTTTTTCACAGCAGGAAGAAATATACGGTAACGTGCGTCGTGACCACTGTGTGGGAAAGAGTATATTTGTTGCCTTTACGGTTCATCTGGCCAGTGTGTATGTGTGTGTGCATGCACACATGTTCACGTGCCTGTGCATTTGCACACATGTGTGCATGCATTTGCACACATGTCTGTGCATGCATGTCATGTGTAAGATTGCAAAATATTGGTCGTGTGAAATTTATACGTTTTATTTGTAAACTGTTTTTATGATGAAATTAATGTTGAGCCTCTTTATTTATCATCACATTGTAACAATTCTCTAGGTGTTTGAAACACGATCGTGTAATGTTCTTACGTTTCTGTGATTTGAATGTTTGCTACAATTCCAAAAAAATACTAAGCCCAGCCAGATAAATTTAAATAAATAATTAAATAAACCTAGAAAACAGTAAGTACCAATGCTTAGAATTATGAGCAGAATAAAAGTTACGGTAGGCCTATTTGTATTCATGTTTACCACTATTTTAAGTTTGTTGCTGTTACACACACAAAATAAGTGACAAGAGTTGCATGCTTGAATTTACTGTGCCTTTTCATTGGACTTGTTGTTCCTTTATTTTAATAGTTATTCCAACCGAGGCCAGACTTTTAATAAAACAACCAGATACACATCAATAACAAGATGTTAAATACTACAGTTCTTTCCTCCACAGTTGTGACAGGCTTAAACACAGTCACAGGAAAATATTAATGTGTGTTATGTGTAATGTGCTATATTGTGTATAACACAGATATGTTAACAATATATAAAATAATAACCATAAGAACTATAATCAATACAGATTTTTGTTGAAAGTCATAAAGCTGACTTTAAAATGTTTAAAAGGCCTACATTGTGAACATTCATACGTAATTGTTTTTCAAATATGACAGAATTCTTTGAACAGCTGAAATCGGTAAACAAAGCATTTGACAGTTAAGATGTAGACCTCACATTGCAGTGTTTATGTTTACGTGTAGTGGAAGAAAACGTAAAAACGAAAAGTAGAACTTTCGCAGGGCTTCAGAAAAGTGTGAAGTAACCGTGAATGGCCTACATATTGTTATTCTTACAAACACTTTTTTTTGGACAACAAAAGCTACTCATTTCCTAATAAATGACAGTTTAATAATAGGCCCCTATAGCTGAATTTCATAACTCGAAGCATTAAATTCCTCACTATTATTATTATCATAAAAAAAAAAACCTGAACATTAAAACCAAGCAATATAACTAACTATACACCAAACAGCTATGCAAAATTCTTGCGGCATTCTTAAAAAGCTACCACATGTAAGAGGATTGTGAGAATTTGCCATCCGAAAAATAAACTGATCACCACACTTCCAAAGAATGATACTTTCCTACACCATTTGCATGGTTAAATGCAGAATACAATTTCATTAATGAATCATAACAATACCATTATGATTTTGAAATCATTTCATTAATTAATATTGCTACACACAAGCCCTGAACCAGAGCATTGTCTCAACGTGTCCTCGAAACTTCAGTGTTACACTACACATTTTTAAACATCAGAAATAAGTGTGTCATGTGAGCTGGACACTGTCTGCACAGCCAGCGAGCAGGGGAACAGCCATCGACAAATCTCTTTGTATGGCCTGGACACAAGCTGTCAACTGGCCTTGGGGGCACCTTGTTCTCGCTCTCTGTTCCCAGGAGGTCCCGTTCTATCTCCTTCAGGTCAATACGCTGCTCCTTCATGGACTTCTGCAACAGACACCATCCAACCATCGCTCACTGACACTGTTTGCCCTCAATCTTCACACATTATTTTTAGAAGAACTTGACATCATCAACTTAACATATGGACCATCAAAACCGTACCATTAAACAAAAAGTTTTTATTAAGGCTTTATGTATTACTGTCAAGTACAATAGGATGTTCTACAGAAGAGTCAATGCAGCCAATTGAACCACTAGTGGATAAATCAAGTGCCTTAAACTTAGTTATATTTTTCATTTTCAGTGTCATTTCATTTAAAATCAGCACACAATTTTTGTTTCACCATTTTCGATTTCATTGAAATTTTTCATAGAATATAGATCATCCTTTCAGAACACAAAAATAATTTTTTTTATTAAAAAAAACTTTTTTCCCCCTAAGATATACAATTCACAGGGTCATTTTTAAGGAGTTGTAACTTTTTACCTCTTGCTGCTACAACGCTCCACCATGGTGTGCCATCTTTTTTGTGGCACTCACTTTTGTTAATTGTCTTTTGCAATTTGTATTCCCTATCTGGGAATAATTTTGTATTGTTAATAGGCAAAACCATTTTTCTTTGGTTCCAGCACCTAAACTTATTTTGCACTTGTTTTTTTGTAAAACAAAGTAAATAATTTTGGGTCATTGTTACTGTAACTCAGTTTTGCAAATCGTGCATAATTTGTTAGCGACAAATTATTTGATATTCCTTAACTATTTATATCAACAAAACTATATTTTGTTACTACTGTTGCCAGTCGTCATGTCAAAAATTTAATTACTTGTGCTTTCACATAATTTAGCACATTTTATGCATTCACTACCTTTAATTATTTTAAACTTCAATGGTGGCCATTTATGTCAAGCTGGAATTATGTTAATTAAGCAAGATGATATTTTTGTAATATTTCTTTTCTGCCAGTCAACATGTCAGGCACCAAAGTAAATATAAAATATTAAATGTTTTATATTGGTGATTTGAATATGGAATTAAATGTGCTGTAGTTGTTTAGTATTGTGTTGAGTAAAATAAAATGTGTTAATTAATATATTGCAAGTATCGTTGTAAGGTGACTTTCTGAAACCACCACTATTGGTGAACTGTTTGGTGCGTGTTCACTTTCGCCTTCATCTCGTCTCCATGATGTAACATTGATCTCATTTGTCAGGCTTCGCCTTTTCGCCGCATCAGGTAAGTTGCCAAATTTGTATTTGTTGTTGGCTGTCCTTTTTATATCTAATTTTTACGATCGCCTTTGTTCATTTTGCTCTACTAATGTGTGAAACAGCGGTTAACGTAGTTCCCGCATTAAGATGCGTGGCTGATTTCCACATCCCGGCCTTTGCGGCCGTGGCTGATGCTTACTTTTTGAATGTCACCTCACTTCGGCAGTATGATTTAGTTTCAGCACTTGTTGCGGAGTGGGTTTTTCCCAAGATGGGCTTCGTCCAGCTTCGAGCAACACCAGGCCATAATATTTTATTTATTTAGCATGCGAATGCGACTTTGATACTCCAGCATGGCCGAACTCTTGAATTAATAATTTTCTGAGTTTAAAACAAAAACCCTGGTTTCGCATCATGTTTTGACATAATGTAGCTCTGAAGAATTAAAATAAAAGAAAGTCAGAAAGTCACTCCCTTTGCAAACTATAATTTTTTTGCAGTTTTTAAATCCCATGGTTATGGTCACAAGGTGACATGATTATGTTGTGTGAAGAAGCATTTCACCCTGTCTAAGATTCTTAATTTTATGATGTAAGTTACATTATAACATGTTTCAAATTCAAGAAAAGAAGATTATATTCAAAAGTATCTTGATAGAGACCACATAAAAAAAATTAACCAGAGTAAAAAAAATTTAAAAAAACACGAGCTCAAGGAACAAATACCATCTGATATTAATAGTCATGAATGTTTATTTGTTCTTTAACATATTAATTTATTTAAAAAAAAAGAGAATATTTACATTAAAGATCAATGCCAATATTACTATAAAAAGGATATTATAATGAAATTATTGGTAGTAAAAATAATATTAATGATGCCCTCAACTTCGCGTTGATTATTTATTACCATGACAATCTTTTAAGGTCATTATAACCTATAAGTACTTTCTACACCTTTCTTTATATTACAGTGATTTGTGAAGTTCATGATAATCTAAAAATCTAAAATTATTTTCTATAAAGCATGTTGTACTACAGTGATCTGTGATAGGCGGGTGAGGGTTGGGGGGGGGGGGGGGGGGGGGTGAGCAGTGGTCCGGCCTTGTTGCTTACATTAATCTCTTAAGGTGTACACTTTGCACAGCCAGACCCACGGGAGCTTTCGGTTTGTGGCAATGCTGGGGACTGTATCCACAGCAGTGTTTTTATTTTTTGGGTGGGCTTAGCCTAGGCAGCGCTACAAAGTTGGCAGCAGAACGTGGTTGTACACTAGTGTGCATCCTTATACATGCTTTCTGCATGTTGTCTGCCTTTTTGTGCTGGCTTTGGGATTTTTTTGTGCGGCTTGAAACACAGGCCCACACACATTGCAAATGTTTTAGGTTAAGTTATTTTAAGTGTTATTTTGTATGTTTTTTTTTTTTGTGAATTTATTTGAATTCTTTTTTTCTGGCATCCTTTTTGTTTCTTGTGTAACTTGTTTATTGTGTGTCATCATGGGTACCATTGTACCAGAATACCTCTTCAAAGATGAGGTATTATATAAATGTACTGTTAGGAGTTGTGCAACCCCCTGAAAAAATTGCCATGGCATGAAGAAGTGTTTCCAGTGCGGCCCTTAACACTGATACCCCCTTGAATTTTGAAATTGTGTGTTTTTTGAATGTTGAATCGAAGTACCATGTTTGTGCATCTAAAATTATCTCCCTTCAGGAGATTTGGGACAATTTGGATGATGATCCCAGTCCCTTAAAATGCCCCAGGTATAAACAGAGACTTACTCACTTAAAAAATAGAGCCCATAATTTGCTCACCATGTGAACTCACAGAAATGCAGGATCAGGCCCTGAAGCCAACGATTCTGAAAAGACTCTCAACAAATGTTCCGATAGCCACTGTTGCAGAACAGTTGGCTGCCCTTAGTCTCAAATCTCCCACCACCACCATTTCATTTTCCACACCTGCTCAAGATATCCTAGTTGCTAACACTTCCACTTCCGATGTTGCCTCACAATGTTTCACCCTCCGTTCCAGTTAACATGACTACCACTTCATCTGCCTCACTCGTTAATTCTGTTCTTGCCATCACACCACTCATTTCATCTACAGTAGTACCAACCTGTCATACTTTAGTATTGCCCCCTTTTGGCAAAATTACTCACCCTTTGGAACGCATGCTGCATGATGATTTCTCAGTTACGGATGGTTTACAGATACCAACATTTTTAGAATTTCCAAAAATAATTGTAAAATTGCAGCAAAGTAATATAGTACCAGAAGCCCAACTGCTAGAAATCATTTATCCTTTCATGCAGGGTCCTTTAAGTGAGAGAACTAGGCATGCCATTTCACAACATTCCACCTTTGAACAATAGCACTCTGACATTCTCCATTACTTCATCCCAAACAGATTGCTCACCCAGTTACAGTTAAGGATGTTCAATAGATTACAAAAGCCCAACGAGTCTTTGTCTGTGTACATCAGCAGTATCAAGGAGGCTGCTGTGATTTTGCACCTGGAGTTATCTGAAAGTGAGATAGTCAATACTATTCTCAAAGGGTTAGAGTCCAAGGAGCGGCTGTTTGGTGTTTGTGGGAAAGCCAAATTTTTTTTGCTGAACTGGACAGAGTTTGTATTCACTCTCAGAATATTAGGTATGCAGACCAAAAAGGTGAGAGCTTTTTGTGACAAGGCAGATACCCAAGGAAGTCAGACCCTGCCCCTGATGATAAAAAAAAGTAGACACACGCAGTCCTGATGTCAGTGTTGTAGACACCGACAAGTCACGTAGGGTATCTGATGACAAAAATAGTGCCACAAAAGTTTTAGGTAGTGATATACGGGCATGTTTTTATTGTAAAGAACCCAGTCATATTTTTTGCTAAATGACCTAAATTTTAGCAAACAACAACTTCCGTGGGGAGGAAAAGTGAGTGTTCATCTCCATCAAGCTGGCAACTTTGCCAATTCACAACTCAATGCTCACCTTGTACAATCTGTTAATCTTGGTCATTGTTTTCAACATCTTTTGGGTCTGTATGACACTTGTGGAGTTAGAAATTGGTATGGGACTTTTGAGATTAATTTTCCAAATGTAGTTGGTGTTCAGAAAATTGCTACTCCACATGGTGAAGTGAATTTGGGACCTTTGTCATTTCATGCACTATTATTTCTGGTCAACTTTTTGACCAACTGAAGGAATAAAAGTTAGTAAAAACTGTTGAGCCTTGTGAAATTCAGTGTTATACAGCTTCTAGTGAAGTGTTGCCCAATTTGTGTTGCGCAATGTTTAAGTTGAAAATTGGACATGTCACCTGGATGTATAAATGTTTAGTTTCAAAGAAGCTTTGTTTATATTTTATTTTAGGAGCTGGTTTTATGGCATCCACAGGACTATTTTAGATATTCAGGCACAGCACATTTTCTTAAAATTTTCCCCTGCAGAAAAAATTATTTTCGGCTAATTGTAATCAAAGTCAAACTCTTTGTCTGAAATTAACACTAAGTCTAAATTAGTTTTGGACCCTTTTGCACACTTAGAACCCCCACAGCATGTTGCTATTAAGAAAGTGTGTGGAGGATTTCACAAAGTTCTTACTCCAGAGTTCGGCCTTATGGACCTGTTACATTATGAAATAAAACTTGTGGACAAAGAGTAAGTCACTAGCCATCCATATAGGTTAGCCTTACCGGAAATGTAAATATTAAGGAAACAGGTTCAGGAATTAATCGATTAAGGTGTAATTGAGCCCCCCACTTCACAGTATGCTAGCCCAGCCTTTTTGGTTCCAAAACCTAACGATAAACATAGAATGGTCATTTACTGCAAAATTAACAAAAAAAATTGAAATAGTCTGTCCCACTTCCTCAGCTTCATTCGGCCTTCAATTGGTTTGACAAAGCCAAGTTTTTCACCACTATTGACCTTAATGCAGCCTACTTCCAAATTCCATTATCTAAATCATCCAAAGTAATAAGATTTTGTGTCCCCTGGAATCTCTGAATCAGTTCACCCACGTGGTTTTTGATCTAGCCACTGGTGCCAAGTGCTTATGTATCTTTTGGACAAAATTTTCCATGATGTAGAATTTAAGTATGTATACAACTATTTGGATGACCTGGTGATATATTCTGAGTTGTTTGAACAACACATGATCACTTGAAGGAAGTTCTATCACATTTGCAAAATGCAGGTCTAACAGTTAACCCTAATAAGGTTAAGTTTGCTGTTCTGGAGATTTCCTTTCTGGGCCATAAAATTTCTTCTCAAGGCGTTTCCATTGATCTTGAGCGGATTACGTGCATCAGGGGTTTCCCACCGCCTCGGGATGTTAAGGACATTGCCAGTTTTATTGGTACGGTGCAGTTTTTTTGGAAAATTTATCCCTAATCTT
Organism: Dryococelus australis; assembly: GCA_029891345.1. NCBI lineage: Eukaryota > Metazoa > Arthropoda > Insecta > Phasmatodea > Phasmatidae > Dryococelus > Dryococelus australis. Next base: position 62,390,374 of record CM056997.1, read on the forward strand.
GCTGACAAGGCTGTGCTACTTAACTTGTTATGGAAGAAATCAGTACCATTTGTATGGGGAGAGGAACAACAAAATGCTTTTGATACCCTTAAGAATTATATCGTGAATCATCCTGTTCTTCTCGGATGACTTGAAAATTATATCATGAACTGTCCTGTTCTTCGATATCAGACTTTTCCAAAGAGTTCATATTGCAGACTGACACTTCCAGTTCAGCTATAGGAGCTGTCTTGTGTAAGAAATTTGATAGCATTAGGCATCCAATTTATTTCACATTGCGAACACACACACCCCAGGAGAGAAAATCATCTACTTATGAGTTGGAATGTTTAGCAATTGTTTTTGATATTAACAAATTCCGACAGTATTTAGAACATGCATTCAAATTCCTTCTGGAGACTAACAATCAAGTATCTTGGTTTTTGGTCCACCCATGACAACTGGGCAAAATTGGCAATTGGGTCAGAATCTCATCTTTGAAATTCAGAGTACAGCATATTAAAGGATCCCAAACTGTAGTAGCTGATGCTCTCTCTCGTATGTTTGATGACTCAAAATTTAGCATGAAACCACAGTTTCTTCCAAACTATAATGTTTTAGTAGAGTTCCCTTTGGCTTCCACTGATATCAAAGAGCATCAGGAAAAAAGATGAGCTAAATGAAATTGCAAAATTGAAATCTACTCACCTTAACCCCATGGTTTTTGATGAATTCCATTCACCATCCTTTGGTGCCCATTTAGGGACACGTAAAACCATTCAGGCTATTCGAAAACATTTCATTTGTAAAGGTATGGATGCTGAAATTGCTGAATGTGTTAAATGTTGTAAATTGTGTGCTTTGAGTAAGCCTGCTCAAAACACACACCTATGCCTTCTCTCTTCAGATGTTGCTGAAAAACCTATGCAAAATATTTTCATTGATTTTGTTGACCCATTTCCCAGAAGTAAGTTTGGCAATAATGTGTTGTTAGTTTGTGTTGATGTATTTTCAAAATTTGTATGGCTAATGGAAAGCTGATGCTCTATCACCTATTCATGCCGTGCAGTCCCGGTGTTTCAAAATTTTGGTTTGCCCACTTCAATTGTATCAGACAATGGCTCCCAGTTTATATCAAGAATTATTTGTGATGTGTGTTTCTCTTATGGCATTCGCCATATTACCTGGTCTCTGTACAATCCCCCACCTTCGTATGCAGAGCATTTCAACCAAAACCTCAGATTGGCCCTTATAGCCTTTCATGCGATGGAATATTCAAATTGGGATAAGAATCTCCCTTAGATACAGATGGCTTTTAATGTTGCTAACCATGAGTTCTATAAGAAGAGTCCTTTTAATTTTGTCTTCACTTACTTGCCCAATAATCCTTTGTCCAATTTGTGGCATTTAAATTATTTGTTACCGGATGATCCCAAGGACATCCATCAGGTCTGGGCGGCAGCCCTCAAAAATCTCAAACGAGCTCACTTCAACAGCCGTGTTAAGTATGACAAAAATTGGATTTACAATCCAATTCGTGTTGGTGACAGTTTTTGTGTAAAGCTCACCTTATAAGCAGGGCTGTCGACAAGAAAATGGCAAAACTTTCTTTCTACTGGACTGGTCCCTACCAGATCCAATGTTTTCTAATGCCAGTTACTGCTAGTCTTGCTGATGCCAGTTCTGAAAAATATGTTACAAGCATGCATGTCTCTCATTTAAAGAAATTTCTCTCTCCAAGTTCTAAGTAAGTTTTGTGTGTTCTCTACATGTCTAGGAGCTGCAGACCCTAGCTGTAGGTTACTTTTGTAAAATTTCTTGTTTGTTTGGTTGGCCAGTTGCTATTCTTCTTGGCATTGACTTTATTTCAACTGTGGACTGATCATCCACTGGTTCGAGTCTTTTGAGGTCAATTTTGTTTGCATGCTATATGAATGCAAAAAAACTCTAGATACTAAGTTAAGTTGAACAAATTTTTTTGTGCGTGTATTAAATCTAATTTGGGTTGCTTTTGTAAAATAATTTTCCAGCATTGAATTGGAATTTGAACTACATTATTTTATGGGTGACGATACTAGTTTTCTTTTGGGTTTCTTTATTTAAGGTGGACTTCATTTCCACTTTTGTCTTGCATTGTTTTTGGGTTGTGTGAGTAGCTTGGAAACTATTCCATGGTAATTTTCTTGGGGATGACTGCTACAAAGAAATATTTTGTTTGGGGTGGCATTTTAATTTTTGGATATACTCACTATGAGTGTACCATGTTGTTTCTCTACTGTCATCATGTTCCTTCCCTACATCACAGTTCTGGTTGTGGCCAGCGCCGCCTTTGAGTCGGTCAACATCACACCCTTGGAGTCAGGTGTAGTTTTTGAACGTGAGGCTGGTGTTCTTTTCTCAGACGATAAATACTCCATTGTGTTAAATTTTGACTTAGTTTCCCTGGAGGATGAGTGCATTGAACTTGAACAGAAAATCAACACTTTAGTGACTGCGTGACAAAAGGAGAACGGAAAACCTGGCGACAATTCCTCTTTTGAGCAGAACTTTGATTCAACGGTAGTCCAGTTGAAAAACAGTTTTAGTGCCTTCAAGTCAGAAGTGCAAACCTTGACGTTGTTGCCATCCAGGGCAAAATTAGCTTTGATTGGCCTTGGGGGTAAAATCTTGAAAACCATCTTTGGTACATTAGACAGTGATGACCTCGCACTTTTGGAACGTCTGAATTCTCTGCAGTACAGTCAAGATGGCATTTCGACCAACGTAGCAAACCAAATAATTCTGATTAAGAATCTGGAAAATGGAGCAAATAATAATACTGGTTACATAGAAAGGCTAAGTCAATTGTATCTTGATCACTACAACAATTTATATTGTAATGTTTCTTTTGCCCTTCATACACCCTTGATGGAATGATCATTCTAAGCTATTGTATCGATTTGAATGGAATGCTACTTAGAGTAAACGAGGCCCTTATCAATGCTAGACCAGAGATTTTTGACCTCCAGCATGCAATTGAGACTAGTGTGCATGGAAAACTTAGTACTACATTGTTAAGTGCTAATTCCTTTTTGAGCATTTTAAAACATATCCAACAACTCATTATCCTACCACTTTACACATTAGGTCCTGTTCACAAAAATTTGTACATGTTTTATCGGTTAAGTAATGTCCAGGCAATTATTTACAGTTCCTCCCTCAATGTTGTCATTAATGTTCCCCTAGACAACAAGGACAGTTTGTTTGAGAAGTATCATATTTTCCCAGCCCTCTTATTGTTTCCAAAATTTAACAAATATCTGTTACTTAATGTGCAAGAGTACTTAACTGTCAGTTTAGACAGCAAACATTTTGCAACTGTCAACCACAATTACTTCATCAACTGTGTTACCCATGGCATCACTCTTAGTCCTGCAGCTTTTCCGTTTTTTGACGTTCAGTAGACAATTGTAAATTCAATCTATTTACTGGAGAGTCATACTTTAAATTCTGTGATGAATCAGTAATTAATTTGAAAATACTCCTTTTTACATAAGACCAGTTTACACTGGGTATTTGCTGCAAACAACACTATTGACGTTACCTTTTTGTGTAGATCCACCACTGAAAACTTTTCGCTCTTCACTCTGGTCTTATCAGGTTCTGGCCTAATTCATAATGCATCCCACTGAGACACGCCGACTCATTACACGGAAAATTCGCCCGTGCGACCCATCCGAACTCACTATACGCCGCCTCAACTACATTGTTGCGTCACCTATAACGTCTGCCTGCTGTTTCAACGAGGAACTGACCGGCAAAATGTTTTATGCAAAAACCTTACTAAAAAGACTTTAAAACAAAATAAAACTATCAAGACATCTCCTTACCTTATGTTGGACACTGGTGTTATGTCAGTAACACAAACCGTAGTGTAGCGTGGCTGGCATTGCAGCTGTAGGTTTGAACTATAAAGAGTGTGCTGTTGGTACAGAATTTTTAGAAATATTTTATCTATTTAGAACCTCTGATGGGAGACTAAAATCTGATTGGCTTAAAATTTTAAAAGGTCTCGTTGTGCCCCGGAAACGTGGATGCACGCCTCTGGCAGTATCAGTATTTAAACCCTGGTAGTTTTGTCTCACGGTGAGATGGCTTCTGGAGTCTGACAACGAGAAGTTAAGTATTGTAAAACTGGTAGTAAGGGTCCTTACGACCAAAGTAGATAATGTACTCTTGCTGGTGCTGATAAAGGTGGTAATATTTTCCACAATTAATATGATTTTCTCATATTAGAATATTGGCATCCTTTCCAGGCTGTTTGTAAAGTTTAAAGTAATTATTTTTCAGGCTGTAAAAAAAAAATTATGGGAAGAAACAAAGTAACATAAATATTGACCTGATTTTTAAAGATTTTCTTGCAGTATAAAAAGTTTGAAACCACAATAAATGAGACTAGAGTTTCCCAACAGAGTCAGTGTGGACTTTATACAGAGAATTTTCAGGAATATCCTTGTGGGCGTAGTCAAAGCAAATCTGACAAAAATTTTATATGATTGTAAGAATGTCTCTTTTTCCTTATAGTTATTCAATTGTACAGGAAAATTTGAAAATACAGAACAAAGTATCTAGTTGCCTTAATGTGTGTGAATTTAAAGAGCAGCAACATTTTATGTGATGAAATACATTATCTATGCTAATATTATAAAGAGGTAGTGTTTGTAACTTTGTGTGATTGTGTGTTTGGATGTAGGAGGTAGTCTTTGAAACTACTCATCCGATTTTAAAAATTCTTTCACCAGTAGAATGCTACGTTATCACCGAGTGTCATAGGCTATATTTTATTTTAAAAATCAATAGGGATCCCTACTAAAACTCCAATAATGTAACCCAAAGTGTAAATAAATGACCTATAAAATTCCTTACATGGCGTGCGCTGCGAAAACTATTGATAGAACAAAATAATGTACTACGGCTTCGCAGGACGGACGGATTCGGAAAATAAAACGTGCTGTGTGCTGCGTATGGCGCCAACCTTAGAAGCTCTACTGCCATTATGGGGGGAGTTACTTTTGTGTTTGCTGGGGATTTTCGGCAGACACTCCCTGTAGTTACAAAAGGGACGTGCAGATATCATTAAAGCATTTCTTAAATCATCTCCCTTATGGAGTTCTATTCAACACCTAAATTTGCGAACGAATATGAGAGCCTATCTTGGTGGAGACACGCATAAAGATTTCCCACAACAATTGCTCAGACATGGAGAAGGAGTTTTTCCTTCTCTAAATTTGGGCACTAATTCTGCTGAAATCATTTTAAATGAGACATTAGGTCAGATAGTCCACAGTCTGCAGCATCTTATAGAAGCAGTATATCCGGGCCTCGAAAATTTACTAGAAAGAGACTTTCACTGGTTGTGTTCCAGGGCAATAGTATCGCCTAGGAACGACACTGTCAATGAAATCAACAATCTCATTATACAAAGAGTTCCCGGCCAAGTCAAAACCTATAAGTCGATTGACACAGTCACCAATGTTGACTATGTCGTCCACTTTCCTCAAGATTTTCTAAATTCGCTTAATCCTTCTGCCTTGCCACCTCACGAACTATCATTAAAAGTCGGTACTCGTATCATGCTTTTAAGGAATATAAGCCCTCCTAACATGTGTAATGGCATAAGAGTGCTCATTAAAGACTTGAAAGAAAATTTGATTGTCGCGACCATCCTCACCGGTCCAGCAGCCGGCCAGCTGGCAAACATCCCGAGGATTCCCATGATTCCCACGGATTTGCCAATATCTTTCAAACGGTTGCAATTTCCCGTAAAAACATAGTTCGTGATTACTATTAATAAATCCCAGGGTCAAACTTCCTTTTTGGTTGGAATCGACCTACGAAAAGAGTGTTTTTCCCATGGTCAACTATATGTTGGTTTATCACGAGTTGAACGTCCCGAGAAACAGTACATTTTGCTACCAAACAATAACAGGACGTCAAACATTGTCTACAGAGAATGTCTTAGCCAATAACATATTAAATACTCCTATCTCAGATAAATTGCATTGTAATATAATGTATATTAATATGAAAAATTATAAAAAAGTAAAAAAAATATCAAATAAAAATAGCAAAAAAACTTTAAATTATAAATTATTTAATTAATCATTAAATTATGTGCTTTTTTTTAAATGCTTTAGGAGAGTTTACCCAACCTAATTAATGCCGGGTTAAGCAGTTTTTTAATCTTAATTGCACTCGTGCGAAGCCGGGGCGGGTCGCTAGTACCTGATAATGGTGACATTTATTTCAGAAATGATGTTAAATTACTAACTTTTTTCCGATAATGTGCATCTGTTTTACTCACTCCATGCAAGGTAAAACTCATTTAATTGTCCTAATTTAGTTGAATTTTTTAAAATAGAAATTACATTAGTACAAAAAAATGTGTTGCCCACAAAATAATATGTAAGTGATTTATCATTAATTTTGAAAATATTTATGGTTGGTGAGTTTAGGTCCCGTACCACGGTGGCTGTAGAATGTGACTAATGTAATCAGGAGTGTTCAAACTGGCAGAGAATATACCACAGCGACGTGATCTGTGTTGCATAAACTTTGCAGTGTAAATGATACAGGTTGCGTTTGCCCGCAGGCCGTGCTCCTTATGTTTAAGTGCAGTGAACGGTGTAGTGTACTGATACAACACAGTTTCGGCTGTTCACGGTTAACTGAGCACTTTTAGATATAAACCTTTCAAGAATGTCACTGTATCTATCTACATGTACAATTTTAACTGATACACTGACTGGGATGTGCCCAATAAAGTTGGTAACAAAGGAAAGAAAGTAATTCCATGCCTTAATGTTTAATTAAAAGTGTTAAGTAAATTTGTGTGAAAACTGAAATTATTTTTCACACCTTTTTTTTTTATGCATAAAAGTGTAACAATCAGCAAATTGGTAAAATATTTACTTTTCTAATAATTTCAAGGTTTAACTTGATCAACGCATGAATAAATTATGAGGCCCATGACAATGTTAATAGTACATATGGCAGACGAACAAAACAATGTGCATACAAGTAGATCTTAACCAGGGTTATAGGAAGTGCTCAGTTTAGCGTGAACCACTTTTAATGAGTGTAGTGGAAAATTTCTTGAAATAGTAAAGATACGCCATGTAGTGTATGATTTGTCACATCTGGAGTACAGTAATATATGAAAGAAAAATGGAGCGCGAGATGAAATCAGTAAATCGTTAGTAGCATCTTCATATATGCTCAGTCCAATTCTGTGCTATGAACTTCAACGTATGTAGTTTATTGTCTAGTTCTCTATCGTTACTGCCACAGTGTGTTGTCGTGATAATTACCGCTTCCACCATCACCTCCACCACCAACATCATGGCCGCAGTGCCACCGCTGCGGTACGCAGGGACCTTTAACCATAATTAACACCAAACAGAAAAATTTATGTGAACCTAGTAGAAAATGGAAGCAAACAAAAGCATATGTTTTAATTTAAGAAATATGTTTTGTGTAACTGTCGCATTTTATCTGCAGCATCATTTCACAAGTAGGATATTAGCTTTGAACTCTGAAAAGCATCCTTTACACTTTTGTTATACACTGATGACAGGAGAATTAACACAGACTCACACACTACAGCTAAGGCAATACCATACCTCGACACAGTGTTTGTACACTTTCAGTAAGGGTTCACACATGTTGTTGTCCACATTTCCTTTCAAGAAGTGCTCGCTGAACCATATGTTAAAGCATGCGTCGTACTTCATCTTCGCGTCCTGGCATGCCTCCATACCTGCGAAAGCCAACACATGTACAGGAGAAAATGAGAGAGAAAACAAGCCATACCTCGATGCACTGGAAGTACTGTTTGAAATAGTCTGCACATTGAGTGTTGTTTGTGCGTCCCTTTAGAAAGTCATCCTTAAACCAGGCAAAGAAGCAATTGTCATACTGCTGCTTGAGCTCATTGCAGCTCTTGTCGATACTATTCATTATCGTCAATGATGTGTCTGCAACCGGAACACAGCAACACATCAGCACAAGCCAAGCAAACTGCTCATTGTATGCAATAATTTTATTGAAGATATTAGAATTTTTTTTTTTCACAGCTGCAGCGAACAGAACATGCAACAGAACTTGCTCTTCACATTATTAGATAAAATACACCTCATGAGAAAAAAATATCTGACATGCTCAACGAGTGATTAGAATGTTCAAGTTAAAGTTTGGGTCTCACATAGCATAGTTATGCACAAAACACATTTGGATTTCAAGTCAGGTTATGAATAGACACTAAAGACAGAAGACCTCTTAATTATAGCAGGCCCCAAACCAGGTAAACAAATTCACAGCTTAGTATTGTTTTCTAGGTTTCAGAAAACAAGAAATGAAATAAATTACTTTCTAAATATATAGAATCTTAACATTCTCTTTTACATCTTTTGAATGCTATTGTGGTACATACTAAAAATTTTCACTTATGAAAATATAACCTGTATTCCGTAAATATATAAAACTGTGGTTTACTTTAGAGTACTGTATTATTGAATAAATGAAATTTTACCTTATTATCTTCTATAACTTCTCATATTTATTTCTTTATAAATATGAATTAACAACAGCGAGAGTAGTGACGTGTTGGCAACTTCCGGTAAGAAATATATCAGAGTTAAAATATGATTATAACCTAGTTTTTTAGTATGCTATTTGTAAATTAAACGGTGCCTATTGAAATATTTAGGTAGCCCCGATGGCAATATATCTCATTTTTACAGTTTAAAATAACAGTGGAAAACATTGTGAGTAGGCCGTAATGGTACAGCGTTGTTTTATCGAGTGAAAAAGCAAGTGTGTTGAGCGACACTTGTCACTCTCTATCTCTTTTTTGTCTCTTTCACACTCGGGAAGTTTTACTTCACTAGTTATCAGATATTTTATACATGGTTTCAATTGTAGCATATTGTAGCAAATACTTCAAATTACCACATCACGTTTGTAGACGTTGTGTTTATTTAAACCTACCTAAGCAAGTTATGATGTGATAAACCTACATTTCCGCTGCAGTAATAAATATACGGTTACGGTGTTTCATTAACCGCTGCGTGGTGATCATTACGCTGGATGTGTGTGCGTGTGATTTCAAATATTTGATGTGAACTATTTATACGTTTTGAATGTGAACTGTTTTTATGACAAAGTTATTTATTTATATCCATGTCTGTTTATTTATTACAACGTTGTACTTTTGATCTGGATGTCTGAAACACAGTCATGTAACGTAATTTACCACCAATCCCAACAAAATAACCAAACCCAGTCCCAATAAATTTCAATAAACCTAATACACAGTACGTAGCAATACATGTAAATATGAGCGGAATAAAAGTTTTGGTAGGCTTATTTGTGTGCATGTTCACCACTATATTTTTTAAGTTTGTATGATGAAAAATACATACATACATACACTCGCAATTAGGCTACCACCCGGTGGCGAGCTCTCTCATCTCTCCTTCACCCAACCAACTCCTTTTCCACTCCCTTCCTGAATTTACCAACCCCTCTCACAGATACCAATTCCTCCCTCAACACATTCCACTCCCTCACAGACCTCACAAGCATGGACTGCCTACCCCGCTCCGTTCTCCTCCACACCCTCTGAAGCTTCTCACTGTTGTTTCCTCTTCCTGTAAATACCCCCTTACTTAGCTTGCAGTATAGCCCTCCCCATCCTCCCTCTTCATTCACCACCCTGTACATCCTGACTAACCGTTCAACTTTCCTCCTGTCCTTCAATGAGCTCCACCCGATTTCTTTCATCATCACTGATGGCCTATAGTTCCCTTCTTCCTCATCATCCTGCCCTTGCCTTCTCCACCTACCCTTCACCCATCTTACTGCCTTTCTCTGCACCTTTTACAGTTATCGCAAATCCACATACGGGTCCCATACTGCTGTAGCATATTCTAACATTGGCCGTACCATTGTGCCATACACCTTCGCCTTCACCTCACAGCTGACTCCATTCAGTGAGTTTGTTTTGCATTCCTTGTACTTGTTGTTCCGGTTCGTGTCCAATCCCTATTACATAGTGTCCCAGAAACTCCATTCGGCTCATTCCTAACTTACACTTATCAACCTTACATGTGAGTTTATTACGTTCGAGCCTCTCGAACACAAGACTCATGTTGTGCAAGTGTTCCTCCCAACTGTTCGGCCATACAATTACATCATCAAAGTAAGCCATCACAAAGTCTATGTAACCATCTAATACATTCACCATCAGGTTTTGAAAAGTGACAGGGGCACATTTTAAACCAAACAGCATGGCAACAAACTGAAATCTATGCCCTTCTGGTGTGGTGAAGGCTGTCTTTACGGTCTTGTGGGCGAATGGGCACTAGCCAATACCCTGATTTGAGATCGAGTAACATGACTACAGTAGCTGGCCCTAATGGTGACAAAGTGTCTTTGATGTTAATGACTGGAGGTGGCATGTTTACGGTGATCTTGTTAAGGGGGCGAAAGTCTACACAAAACCTCCATTTGCCATCCTTCTTAGGAGCTAGTGTAATGCCTGAATTGACGTCGGTGCGCTGCAGCTGCCCATCAGTGTGAAACACACTGGCATACTAATGCAGTAATTGTTGCAGGCATTGATGTTGCTCGGGCACCTCGTACTCAAAATCATTGCGCGGCACAGCAGCTGTTGTCGCCGGTGGTGTTGCTCCTACTGCATACAGCGTCCACCTTCCACGTGTCCCCACTTGCAGACGGTTGAGATGTGGTTCGATCACAGCCTGGTTGTCAATCAACCACGGTAACCCCAATATCATCTCCTCGTACAAGTCTGGCACAATATAGATATCACGCTTTGTACGGAGTTCACGGATTCCCACTGTCACATGCATCACACTTTTTGCCTCATCTTGTGGATTAGTGATGGCGAATTGCAGACGTTGTGGCGGCAATCTTGTTGTTATCACCTGGATTAGGCCCTCCCGTACAAAATTATGGCTTGCAGCAGAGTCAATTACAGCAATCACATTTTTCCCTTCAAGTTCGACATTGACCCTTAACGCATGTACGGTACTGTCACTGACCTGGAACACTTTGGCACCTTCATTATGCGGGTTCTTACAGCCTGGTGGTGAGATTGGTGCAGGTGCTGTTTTGCCAACCTCCCTACTCAGTTTCTAGACAGATCTCCCTGGTAATAGTTCTCCCTGCTGTTGTGGTGAAAGTTCCTTTGACCATGGTTGGGCCTCAAGGGCATAAACGATAGCAGTGGCCATGTAACATCTGGCATCATGGCGGGTGTAGATGTGTGGTGCTGTGGCTTCGCGGATTGGTATGCCTGTCCCGCTCGCACATCTTGCTTGTAGAGGCATGCCACTCACATAAACTGTTCTACGTTCATTCTTGTTGCTTTCCGTAGATACGGCCTAATGTCTGGTGTTGACAGAGCAGCAATTATTTCCAATACACCACGTGTCAGTTGCCCTGGATTCAGGATTTTAAACAGGCCTAACTTGCGCTGAATGAACTTTTCCACCCCTTCTCACTCACCTGTTGCTCGTGGTACAGTCGAGCTTGTGCCTGGATGGTGTTGCCATCTGTGTCGAACTGTCCCAGAAACCTATCACAGAATTCTTCCCACATTACGCGATAGTCTCTCACTAGATTCCACCACATGGCAGCTGTGACCTCTGTCCAATCTTCGCGATGTACATGGTGTCTCTAATTTCTCCTCACATACCGCTAGGAATGTGCCTGGGTCTTCTGCATCAAGTCTTGCAAAAGTTGGTCCCGTCAAGCCCTGTGGCATTTACTTAACGACTACTGGCAGCAGCGTGGGCTTTACCTCTGGTGTTGGTGGCGCGACCTCAGCACAGTTCATCTTACAGCACACGAGACATTTTATGACACCATCGCGGAAGGTGACATACTCATCAAGCCCTATGCATCGCAAATGTAAGTCCCATTTGCACTGCTGGCACTGTGCCCACTCATTCCCGCCCCATCACATCCAGTGCGCGTGCACAGGCGTGGTTCTGATGGCGTGGATACGGTGTCGGACGTGCATTAGCATAGCGGATGATTCCACAAGGACTCCTCAAACTGATTTATCTCACCTACCCTTCCCAATGCACACTTCGGTCAATCTGCATGTCCAGGTGGTTTGCGCTCGCGTTCACGGGTGTCGCAGTTGCCGACGTGGAAGTCTTGAGGCCTTCTCGTGAATGATCAGGTGTGGTGCATGCCATTTTAACGCGGATGAACTGTAACACAATATCTTATGATAGATGGGTGCCAGCGATGTTTCCCAGTCACCACACTGTTGAGACTCAGTGTTCTCAGGGATGCTGTGGATTCTGTGTATCCATCTCACTCGAGTGTACTTACAAAACACTTTTCATTACTAAACATCACTACTAAATTTTTATCACTTGTAAAATTTGGCGAGGGTTTTCTGCCACTACAAAGGAAAGACTTAGATCACTGTGTACTTGCTTTTATTCTGTTAACCATACAAGATTGTGCCAACATTACTCTTATGAAAACTCTGACATGTCTAGCCAACTCCATTTGGGTGCTCTCCAGTCTGCAATTAATCTAGCGCACTCCTAGATGGATGACTTCTCTGTGGTATTAGAAAACACAATCTTCACAAGGTAAGAGGTCGACAGCGGCTAGGGTGGACTGATGATTTTCCCTAAAGATAGAATGCAGAGAATTACAAAATGAAAAAAAATTAACAAAACACCTGTGATTATTCAGCATTACTAACGTGGACTCATTGGGGCTCGCCTTGCCGCACGTGGTTAGTGAGGTGACGGCCTATACAAATAGCCGGCTAGGAAGGAAATAATATCACCATACCCTATACATAAATGACATAAATACACTTGAAATATGATGGGACATGATATGAATGGTCATAATAAACACGCAGTTGCGTGAAAGCAAACTTAGATTGCACAGATACCACTGGATATGCTTCATAGAGGATCACGTGGTGCAGATGAATTTTCAGTCTTCCTCTGTAAAACTGTGAATTCTGTTCGGATAAATTGTTATTGTGAATCGGAAAAATATTCTCTGGAAAATGGTGACATTTGAAGGCTTTTAGCACGCCTGATGGCGGGAAAATCAATCTTGAGATAGACAGAGTGGTCATACATACAAAGCATTAATTATGTGAAAATTAGATGAAACCCTGAATAAAAGTACATAGAACCCAGAAATAAATTATGGCACACATGATTTTACATGAATAAACTCTCAAAGCGCATGGATGATGTGGATATTGACTTGGTGGCTATTAACCATGTGGTCGCGAGTGAGGTGTCCGTAAAACAATTAAACACGAAAATCACCCTGAAATACATACATGAAAATAAAGACCTTAAAATTGCACACAGCAATAATACAGAAATTACTATGAAACACCTTTAACATAGGAGGATGGCACCTGATTCCAGTTGCGCGGGCCGCATGGGCTCTCAGACATCTTTCTCCTCGATTAAGTTCAAAAAGCCACAAGGGCACGAATTATTAGGTTAAGCGGAAGCATAATGCTGGTGAATGTCTGGCAAAATATACGCAAAGCAAAGGTTAACCAGTATACTAAAGTGAATCTATTGCAATCTACATCAGTGCAAAAAGTTTGTAGAGCGTACGTGACAGCATCTTACCTCGCCAGCTCTCCTCGACGGACTGCCCACAGGCAGGGGTTGCATGGACCTACCATGGCTGTCTACGGGGTTCACACAAGTGGAAGTGCTATGCACGCAGAGTAAAACTTTTATTTGAAAGTAAATGGCACATAAGCAATTTAAATATTATTTACATTTTAGATTTTTCTTATGAATTTTCTGTATTCTTTGAGTGCCATTTTATGACAGCGTTCACACCGGAATAATAATGTTCTTAATCTTCATGCAGTACACATTTTGAATTCATAACCAAGCATTGTGCAATATTACAAAACATACATTTTAAACATTTAGACACTTGAAAGACCTGAAAATAACCATGAGACATAATTTTACACTTTAAGTAAATATTCCGTTATGGAAAGTTTAGGTTATGGCCTGCTTGCACACGTGCATGCCCACGTGTCACATGAGTGGTGTTGACAGCACAGCTATAACAAATTCTTTGTTATACACAAACTAGTATAAACCATGCAAGGACAAACAGCTGCGAACATTTGTTGGCTTAATGAATTGACTGAGAGAAAACATTAGGGATTTTGCCATAGTCACAGTGCCCCTTACAGACATGCTCTCACCGAATGAGCTGAAAGCCAGATTCCAACAGTGTACTATAATGGCCCGACATGACCCCACTAAAACATATTTACCTATAGACGGACGCCAACGAAGAGGGCTTGGGTGTCATTTGTTTTCAATTAGGAGAGAATCAATAACGCTGCACAAACAAATATGGCAGTGCCAAGTTTGGCGGAACTGAAAGCAGCTATGATGTGTCAATGAAAGGGAATGTTTGGCAGCAGTGTAGGCCACGAAACCCAAATCACTGGCAGATGAGTTGTCACATGCACCAGGCACAGCAGTAGCAGTAAAAGGTGAATGGGAGGAACTGCTACCCCCTATGGCAAATACGTAATCATCATTTAGTGAAAATCACCCAGTTTGCAATAATATAGAGGTTCTGACAGGAAATAAGTCTAGACTAGATCAGCTGAAAACACTATTAGTGGAAAGCCAGCAGCAGTGTGCAAATACGCAGAACCGGATGTTAGAAATTGCACAAATCCTAATCCAACATCACGGTCGAAATCTCTTTTGTGAATTTGAACTCTCAAAAATAATAGTGGCGCATCGAGGATGCACATCGAAACCCGGCGGTGACAAACCGACGCACCATGGTGCCTGTACATGGCGAAAGGAGCACATAACCACATACTGTGGCACTCACATGACGGTGAATTTGCAGGCTACCCTGGAGCAGCTCAGACAGCCAAAAACATCCATGAATACTTTCACTGTCAGGCACGATGAGGTACGTGTGCAAATATGTGAAAGAATTCATTACCTGCAACAAGTACAAGAGCAGGAGGGCAGATGGGGCGGAACAACAACAGCCGCGGATGCCAAAAGAACCTTTCAAAATAGTTTCACTGGACTAAATAGCTCCCTACCTCTGCACCCCTACTAGTAAGCAATTTATCTTGCACGTGTGCTGGAGACCAAGTTCTATCCCTGCTGGCGATATCTTAGGACCATGCTCACCGACAATGGAAAACAATTCACAGGGAAGCAGTGGCGTGATTTGTGCACTCGGAGGGGAGTAGGGCACCACACAACAGCAGTGTACCACCCGCGGGCAAATCTGACGGCACAACCAGGATTTAATAACCCAACTACGCCTATGGGCAGGTAAAGACCACACTACCTGGGCAGAGCATTTACCAGCAGCCTTATTCACCATTACATGGCAACAGGGTAATCACCAGCAGCTATATTGCAAGAAAGAGAACTGACACTGCCTAGAGAGTGCGCCAGATGGCACACAGAGGGAGTGGGTGAACCAGAAGACAACGCAGAGCACGGCAGTGGTGCAGGGAGAAAGAGTTGCAAGCCACTCGCAAAAACCAGGAGCACTATATTGTGCAGTGGGTTCCTGCTACAACATGCGTAACCCGTCGACTGACACCCGGACAACAAGTATACATAAGAGAAGACCGGTTCTCCAGCAGTGCGAGAATTTGTGCTGGATTTGCACCCAAGTGGAGTGGCCTGCATACTATCATCGAGCTCCTGGGCTACACTACATACTTTGTCAAAGTAAGTAGTAGGAGGAGGAGGATAGTCGCCTACAGCAACAACCTCCAACTAGCAGTTTAGACGCCTAGCTAAGAGGGCGTTCAAACACCAAGGCGAGTAACATCAGCCGCCTCAGGCGGAAAACCTAGGACGCCCTGTTCTGGGAGCGTTGACTTCATCAAGTGCCTATTTGCCACCACAACACCTATGAGGGACGTGGAGGAAAAATATAGGCACAACGGAGAGGTACCCGCACCATATGATAGGAGTAGCACAGCAGTCAACACTGCAGGCCTGGCAGGGTCAACCTGCAGCGTCGCAACACCAGTCGCCAGAGATGTCAACGAGAACGAGCTAACGGAGATGTCGCAGAGAGCGAGCTAATGGAGACGTCGCCAAGAGCAAGCTAACGGAGAAGTCGCAGAGAGCGAGCTAACAGAGACGTCTGAGGGCCAGAGCTCCCCACAGAACGGCTCTCGAAACAGCTCAGCTGCGACGCTTTCAGGGGCGCCAATAACAGGGGACTTTGCATCATCAAGGGATGCTCAGCAAAGCTATGGGGGAGTGTAACTAGCTTCCATAGCCCTACATCGGGGCCCTCTCCTCTCGCCAACTCCCACATCACGCTGGCATCTCCAAGCCAGCAGCAGCGAAAATGAGACTGAAGAGGAGGGGTACTCAATCCCTCTGCGGCTCCAAGCGGCCATGCCTCCTGCTCCGCCCAGCATGCACAGTTTGTAGTGGGGACAGCCTCTGCTCCTGCACGCATGCCACAGCGTGTCAGCACTGCCGGGGCCAGCACCCTGAACCAGCAGCGACAAGAGCTGACTTGCAGAGATGTGGGCCTTACACCCTAAGGCTGCTTCAGAAACTAAAGCTGCCCACTAGTAGTTGCGCTTAGCTGTATTATGGGACATCTAGGGGACTGTGGGGTCAATTGGTCATCGGAGGGATTGGGGGGGGGGGGGGGGTATTTGAAGTGAACTACGTGTTCACAAGCTCACTTACAACCACTTTGACTGTCGCAGTCATTTGCAGCACATCATCAACACCAGGTTGACTCGAACATCAGGCCAGAGTGCGTAGTGCAGGTTGACTGGAACGGAACATGCACCGCCCTGCCAACAGGTACTACGTGACTCAAGAGACAGCCTTACTTTATTTATTACAAGAGGTAACTCTTGTATTAAATTAGTAAGTGATACAATATGCAATATGGTGTTTACCCTAAAGCCATTGACGTTATGCGCACAGGCAAATGGATGTGACACCAATGCAGCTTGCGCCACGATACTCGACATAAACAGCCACCACGTGTTGTCAATTAGTCTGATGGCCAGTTATTGTGCTCCCAAGTGAATCAAAGTAGCGTGGAGTACATTTTAAAATGTGTTTCCAGTGATCAATCAGTGCAAATAAATCATAGGTGTTAATTTTAATTGTATTTTGTGCAAACCAGCGTGGCTACCCACACCTCTTTGTGACCAATTGGCAATGTTATATAAATGAAATGCAAGCTACATCACAAATTACATACCAGAAATGAAATACAAGGACTTAAATATTATTTGAATCATTTTTGTAAAGTGTTAATTTATGTTTTTATATAATAGTGCAACTTTGTTTTCTTTTTCCAGTGGAATGCCTACAAAGGCTATAAATGTTTGTTTTTATTATTATTATCATCATTTTAGATAGCGGTGATATTCCCCATCACGTAATTTCTTCCAGTATAAAAGTTCCTTACAAATTAAAGCGGATGTCACCAATATGTATTGTGCATTTTTTGTAATTTTGTATCATTCTTATTTTGTATTTGAAGTCACATTTAATATTGCACTACCCCCTTGGCACCGGCTCACACAGCATATAAGTTTTGCTCCGCGAAGCCCCTTGGTATTGGCTGTTCACTGTAAAATGAGCACTTCTTCTAAGTCCAGCTTAAGATCTACTTGTATACACGTTGTGTATTCTTCCACCTTATGTAAACTTAACACTGTTATGAGTTTCATCACTTTATCTATCAATTGGTCAATTAAAACTGAGAGATTATTAGGAAAGTAAAAATTATACAAATCTGCTAACTTTAGCACTAGCATTAAAAAAAATCAGAAAGCGAAAAAAAATTATTTAAGCTATCACAAGTGGTTACCTAACACTTTTTATCCGACGTTAAGATATGGAACTACTTTCTGTATATAGTTACCAACTTTGCTGGGCGAATGTCACTCAGTGCACCCATTAAAATATATGTATTCAGGGCCAATGACTCTTTTCTAACATTCATCTCAAAAGTGCTCACTTTATCACGAAAATTGAGAGCTGACCTCCCTCCTGAAGGCATAGGACCTTGGGTTGGACGGCAAAACGTCACTCACTTCTGCATCTGCCTGTCTGTCCTTTTCCCACTTCTTCCTGGTTGGCAGGTGAGTGTGGTTCTCTATCGTCCGAGACTGACGCTGCACGAATGTCATCTCTATGGACCTTACATCTCCTCCTAGGTCTGATTTTTACTAGGTATGACGTCTGGTTTATTCTCTCAAGAATCCGCTGGGCTGTTATTGTGCAGTTCCATCATATCTGCTGGTCTTGTAAACATTACAGTCGCGGCACTTAGGCACATACACACTAACACCTCTTTTGTGAGGCCGGGCCACAAATAGGATGACGTGATATTGTGAACAGTTTGTGCTATGCCTGGGTGTCCTGAAATACGATTGTTGTGGGAAACATGAATAACAGTGTTGCGTGCCCCTGGCGGCATGTAGAGGCACCACCAGCCTCCTTTCCGGCTGTTGTTCTGCATCGCTAAACAATTGTTGATTACTCACCATCCCTCCAACACTTCTTGTTCGCACTGTTTCTTAATTTTGTTTACCTCTACAGACATCATTTGTTGGTTCAGGATGTAAACATACAGATTGTCTGCGCACATTTCAGCTAGCAGACGTGGTTTTGTTTCACTCGGTGTGATGTGTTGCAAAAGCACGGGTGGAGTTGTGCCGTTATTCTCCGGATGTAATACTGTTTCCCTGTCTTCATCTACTGCTACTTCTTTCTCATTCGGAGAACATGAAAGGGTATCAGCCAGCTGATTGTCTTGGCTGGGCACATGTTCGACAACAAAGTCAAAGTTTTGTAGTAGCATCGACCACCTCGTGATCTTAATACAAACTTCATGCATCTTTTGTAACCACAATAAACATTGGATATCTATTCCCAGGGTAAATCGCCTATACTCTAGATGAACACTGTATCGCTTGATGGCCCAGATGATTGCCAAAAATTTATGCTCATTGACATCGTAATGTTTTTGAGTGTTGCCAAGCTTGGCACTAGCGTAACCAATGACACAACTCTCTTGGTCATCACTATACTGGAACAGTATGGCCCCAATACCCTCCTGACTGGTGCCTGTTTGCAAATATAGGTGACTGCTCGTAGCAATATGCGCAAGGGTGTGACACTGGGGAGGAACTGTACTTCATTTCCTCAAATGCACTCTGCATGTTGATATCCCACTTGTATTTCTTAGCGGGCGAGAGCAGTTCAGTGAGCGGGGCGGTGATTACGGAAAGTCTTATACGTACTGCCTAAGCCAGTTGATCAGTCCGAAAATTTTTTGCAATATCTTCTGCGTGGTGGGCACTGGATACTAGTTAACGAGGGTTAACTGTTCTGGTGTGGGGTGGGTCCCTTCCCCATCGATCATGTGACTGAGGTACTTGATGCTGGGTTTGCCTATGCAACATTTCTGGTTGGCACTGGTTAGACTGTTAATAGCAAAGCTCTCCAGAACAATTGCTAAGTGACAAGCACGGTCCTCCCATGTCTCTGATCACACAACCACATTCTCTAGGTAGGCCATTTTGAACTCTGCGATTATCCCGTCTAGGACTTTTACAACCATATTCTGAAAAGTGGACGAAGCACTTAAGCCCAAAGACCATGGTGCAAAATTAATACTGGCGGCCATCTGGTGCCATGAACACAGTTTTGTGCCTGGCTTCCTGTTTTATCAGAAGATGCCAGAAACCACATTTTTCAGGTCGAAAGGTGACTAATTTTCTCTTTGCCGAGTCCATTTAGTGCTGTGTTTACACTAATAAATGGGGGTGGGGTACACTCTGAGATCTGATTTATGGGCCTAAAATCGATACAAAACCACCCCCCCCCCCCTTCTTTCTTAGGCACCAATGTTATGGCTGAGTTGTACCTGCTTTTTGACGGTTCAATTACTCCGTCACGTAACATTTTTGCGATTTGGCAATTTATTACGTTAAGGTGGCGTAATCTGTAGGTGATGTACAGAGTGGATCAGTGTGAACAGTCTTTATCTCATGTTCATTAACTGTTGTACATTTGAGCTGATCAGCTGATGTGAAAACATCTTTCCTTTCATTCAGGACACCTTCTAAAGTGATGTGGTATTCTACTGGGACACAGTGATCAAAGTCATCTAGTTTAACAGGCTGTAAGTTGACTTCTATACGTCTGCCTAAATTGTAAACAGTGTGTCTGACATGCTTGCCAAAATGGATTCTGTCTCTCGGAATCTCTACAGTTATGCCCCAATCTACGAGCCAAGGTGCTCCAAAGATAATATCTTCACACATGTCTCTTGAAACTAAGGCTGTTACACACATTACATCCCCGATTCTTAAGTCAAGTTGAGTGACACCTATGATATTACTCTTGGCATGCAGTGTAGCGAGCTCTACTGTTAAGTTGGTACCTTGGATATCTGAGAATTTGACAACCTCTTCGCATACCAGGCAGTGAATTTTATCGCAAACTGTGTCCAGGTCATGTGGTATTCAATCACAGAGCGCCACCAGTTCTTGGCATCTCCTACCAATTGAGTCCCTATAGCGTTTGGCCATTCTTCCACACAGACACCGTACCTTTGCAGGCGGCTGGTGCATTCTGCCAGACAAGTATTTGAATCTTCCGCTCCTTGTGCAGAAAATGTCTGAAACATCTGAAAGCAGGTTGGCGTGCTGATTATAGGTTGGACTTGTTGTGGCACTGGTGCTCTTGTTCACTCTCTCGACTGTCTCGGCATTGGGGCGGGTGCCGCATGTGGTTTTGAAGTGTACCACACCCTTCTCTGCGGCATGTGCGTTATGTCATGGGTGTTGTTGACAATCACGTGTGCATTACTATTGTTGACGAGGACTAGCAAACGTTCTTCACATCGGAATGTTCCTTCATGAAAACTGCTCCAGTCATTGTCATACACACACTTTTGGATGGTATTTAATATTGCACAGGTTGCTTATGACAATCGCACGTCCTTCTCCGTGGCACAATATAGTTTTGCACTAGGTGCGATCAGCTGTTTTACTGCGGGATGGCTGGCCTGGATGTTGGTACTTTCCTGTTCAGATGCGCAGTTCTGGCAGGTGAAAACATTACGTTGCAGCATTGACCATTCTTCAGGTGTCAGGCAGGCAAAGTGTGTTCCCTTGCAGCACAGCTCACAGCTTATATTGTTGCTGCTGGGATAGTCACAAGCAGGGTGTGAGCAGCATGCTACCCTGTCGGTGGACGTGACTGCAAGAGTGAATATCACATTTCTCACTTCCGGTACACAGCGGCAGATGTTGGCTTGCAGGTCGTATTTCTTGTACGGGTCCAATGAGACAGGCTTTCCACATGATGCACACGTTACTTTGGTGTCCCACATGTTGGTCAGAAGTTCCATGCTGCTGCTGTTCGCTGTTGTATGAGAACCCACATGCCCGAAGGGTTCCTTCGGGTAGCCACCCGGTATACCGGGTTTGGTGATGTGAGTCGTCAGCGTACAGCCCTTACCATGCATGTACGCATGCCAAGCGTCAGGCACGTGGTGATGTCACAGGAAACTCAGCGACATGCAATGACATCATGGGTATCTCCGCACTCCAACCACACGGGGGTCTGATATGCGCACAAAATGGTGGCCAGCTTACTGTTTCACATGGTACATGAATTATGCTTCTGGTACATGAATTATTCTGCCACGTGCTTGTTTTTCACGACTTGCATTTTCAAGCCACACTAGTTGCGGTGCAGTACAATGTGATTTGGCAGCTTGCAAGAGGCGAGGGATACCTGGTTTGAGAGAAACCTAGACGCATGGGTAGTTATTACAGAAAAGTTGTATGTTCCGGTAGGGCGCCAGTTCATTTATATAAGGGATAAGCACATGGACTCTGGCTCTCAGGGCAGTAGTTGGTCGACAGCCACACGGCATATCCCTCTCGCAGCTCACGTTTACGAATAAAGTTCATAAAAAGTCACAGATTCCTTTACATTACATAAATGAGATCATGGACTTAACACACTGGAGTGTGCCATGACCCGAGGAAAATTAGTGTTAAAATGAATTAAGACGAGAGACACTGTAATTACATACATTGATTGAAAGAGAAATGTACAGACAACAAAATACATAAAAGCCCTCGAATGAAGCATGCATGGCATACAAGGCCTGCCATCGGCCGACACTGCGAAAAGCACTCATTAGTGGGTGAACAGATTAAGGCAGTAAAATCTCTAGGGCCACGAGTTTACGTAGATGAGAGTGCGGTGTGGGGGAGAAATGAGAGAAATTAAATGTTCTGGTATAAAATCACTTACTATTGTACTTAATGATTAGACAAAGGCGAGGAGGTCCCCCCCCCCCCCCCAATGCAGAATGTGTGCACTCCTAGGCTCGCCAAACTAGACTGAGGAGGTTGGCATCGAGATCCCGTTACCAAGCGGAGATCTCCCGCAGCTCCGTGACGGTAAAAGCTGTTACACATATTTTACAAACAAGTATATGTAAAACTAAATACAACATAGCAAAACACTTGCGGGCTAGCAAAATAAATGTAAAATCATACAAAAATTACATAAGGCATTTTATATACAAAAGACCTTTCAAAAACACTTCAGTAAATTAAAACAATAATTTAGTGGAAGCTCTAGGAATTTAAGTTTGGGCGCTTGGCATGACGGCTGTCGGAACTACCTAGATCAATTTGCTGTTTAGGTTAATGAAAACTGAAAACATAAATATGCCCTTTAAAAATAAAAGAAACATAGCATCAACTCTCAAAAATTATGCATTGAATTTAGAGGGTCTTCAAATGTAGGTATCTTGCACTACATTGACCACGTGGCCGGGCACTCTTTAATTAATTATGGAGCACTGAGGGGAAGCAAACGGGAGATAACAATACCCTGCATTTACTTTAGGCTATGCTTTCAGGGGATCACAACACTCATCTGATTAAATCATCACAGCCACACTAGATTTCTCTTGGCAAGTGGGTCATTTGGATCACTAAACGGGTCACAGGACCTATTCCTGCATGAACGGTACAATGAACCGTGCATGACACGCATGGTCATGCGTGTCATGACTGGTGGCGAGCTCTCTCACCTCGCCTTCACCCAACCAACTACTTTTCCACTCCCTCCCTGAACTTACCAACCCCTCTCATAAATACCAATTCCTCCTTCAACACATTCCACTCCCTCAGAGACCTCACAAGCATGGACTGCCTAACCCGCTCCGTTCTCCTCCACACCCTCTGAAGCTTCTCACTGTTGTTTCCTCTTCCTCTAAACACCCCCTTACTTAACTTGCAGTGTAGCCCTCACCATCCTCTCTCTTCATTATCCACCCTGTACATCCTGACTAGCCGTTAAACTTCCCTCCTGTCCTTCAATGAGCTCCACCCCATTTCTTTCATCATCACTGATGGCCTATAGTTCCCTTCTTCCTCACCATCCTGCCCCTGCCTTCTCCACCTACTCTTCACCCATCTTGCTGCTTTTCTCTGCACCGTTTCAAGTTTTCGCACCTCCACCGCCGGGTTCCATACTGCTGCAGCATATTCTAACATTGGCCGTACCATTGTGCCATACGTCTTCTCCTTCACCTCACAGCTGACTCCATTCAGCACCCTTCCCCCTTCCCAGCATACCCCGAGCCCTTCTTCCCTTTGAAACCACCCTCTCTACCTTTTTTTTTCCATCTGAGGTCTCCCTGCAGTACAATCCCTAGATACTTATATTCTGCTGCTTCTTCTATCTCTTGTCCCTCCCATCTGTACACATCCCTGCTTTTCACCTTCTTCCTTGTAAACGTCACTACCTAAGTTTTTATTATATTTATCTTAATTAGAAATCACAACATAAATCAACAAAAGGCAATAAAAACCATTAGGTTACAATAAGAAACGACAGAACAGCCCTACAGAACCCAATGTAAAGAGGCCAAATCTCATATTAAATACAAAAAAAGTTACAACAGAAACCAACAGCTTAGACATAGAAACAGACAAAAACTTTCTGTTGTGTTTTCTGTTGGGTTCTGTTTTAAATTTTTAATATGGTAACCCTGACTAGGTTAAGGGTGTACAGCACATCAACAAAAGTACACAAACACAAGTACGTACCTACATAGTATAAATATAAATGTACGTGTACTAATGTTGTATCTTTAAGTGTAACACCACAAATACAAAATCATATAATAAAAATAGTACAACACAAGTAATAAAGTCAGGTATTAAAATTATACGCCACAAAAATATAAGAAAACAATACTGGTATGACAGTAACTAGATCCCCGAAAATAACACTGCACTGAAATACAAACAAGATAAACACTTTCCATTCCACACTAAAAAAATTCTTGTAATGAATTCTTATATTAAAATATGAATAGAATTGTTTCTGGGGAAACTACCGTCAAATTCACAAAGGCACAATAAAGAATAATTTAATTAGTTATAAGTCATGTTAATTTCAATACCTTCAAGACGATCGAATATTAAAGCAACAACCTTGAACGTACATGAATTCTCTTCTCCTAACACAACGCACATGCGCTAGCAGACGATCGAAATCGAATGCGCCGTTCCGATAGTGTTTTGTTTCCGTGTTGATGTTTTTAGACAGTCACTTTAAATTTCAGGTAGAGCCAATCGCTGGAAGTAATGATTGTTTGTGGAAATGAGTTTAAATGGAGCAAGGTTGATTTCGTAATGCATACTTTCACTGTAGTTTTAGAAAGAAATAATCTCGCTAATATAACCAGGTGAGTTTATGGGTAGTTATAAAAAAGTTGGCATGTAAAGATTGCTGGGATTCATTACACTGTATATCATATTAGAAGACGACGATTTGCTGGGATGTCACGAGTTTTCTTCGATACGTAGACACATGATACGATATTCATGTGTGTAACTTATCCACATAACTATTGTGCTATTTATTACGTGAGATAGTATTTATGGTCAATTCTCAAATGATTAAAGCATTTTCACAATATTTGCCGAAAACAGTTAGTGTTACATAACTTGTTGATGTGAATACAACTCCATTCGGTATTTAATTCAGGAATGTGATTCTTCCCGCTCCGGTGTGTATTTGAAGTTAACACTGCGACTACGCGTGGCACAGTAGAATGAGAGTGGAAGGTAAAATCGGTGATGGGTAATTATTACAACAAAATGTATACAATACACATACTAAATATGTTTAACTTTGCTTCCGTTTGGTAAGAGGTAGTGCTTTATGTGCTATCATTGCTAGTTTTAAAAAATGTAGACGATTTTATAACTTTCCCCCTATTGTATTTCTAATTGTACATATTTATTTACAGGATGCCTCAGACTGTGCTACTACAAGCTGGTGTTAAACATGAGTAAACAGCTGTGGCCTAAATTACTACATATAAACTGAATTCGTACATCATTTGCAGCACGTGATTATGGCCAAGTAAGAAACCACTAAGAATAGGCTAAGTAAATAATTGATTTTAGGTATTAAGAGCGATCCCCAGTATTTTAGTAAATTAGTACTACACAGGATGAACAAAGTTTTTTTCTTTTTTATTACAAAATTAAAGTCCTGCTCTGTGAATTCTGTATACCATTCTTAACCCTTTCAGTCACCATGTCCACGATCTCGGACATGTTGCAAATTAATGAAAGTTATGACAGATACTGTACACAGCAAGGCATCGGTGCCCAATCTTCCATGTGGATAATCTGATCTGTGGAGTTCTGTACACCTCTTTCATATGAACGATTTATGCCAATATCATCGAGCATGCAACACTGTACGTGTGCTGTGGGAAAACTGCTGAACACAAGTACAGAAGATACCACAAAATTACTCGATTGCAACACTTGAACTCTGAAATTAACCTATGACAGATTGTGTTAAACACTAATTTAGTAATGCATGAGTTTGGCAGGTGTGAAATTCTTAGAGGTAACGTGTAATCGTATGCAGACTGCCATTTGAATACCTAGTTCTCTAGTTATACTTTTCTTGGAGATTTAAACTCAATAAAGTCCACCATACTATTGGGCTATTGCCTGGTGACAAATGCTTCCTTCTCTCATTCCTTTTCACCCTCCAGTCCCTTCCTAAATCACCCAACACCCTTAATTATCACGTACTCCTCCCGCAACACATGCCACTCCCCTTTACAATTTTCTACTGTTTGTATCTCTCCCCTATGCAAATGTCCGCATCCTCCAACTCCATTCATCATTCTGTTACATCCTGACTGATCGGTTCTCAATACCTCGCTGTTAAGAGCTGCCCAAATCTCTTCACTCATCCTGACAAGCCTGCCCACTCCTTGCCTGTCCAGTAAGGAACACCACCCAAATTAATTTCATTGCCTTCTTGCTTCTGCCTTCCCCATTTACCTTTAACACACCCCACTTTCCTTGTTTGTACCTTCTCCAGCTGCCATACCTTCTCTTCCACACATGGGTCTCAGACTATGGCTGCATATTCTATTATTGGCCTAGCCATAGCTTTATAAGCCTTCTGCTTCATCTTCCCACAAAGCCCCTTTAAGACTGTACCCTGCATTTCCAAAGCCCTTCTTCCTTTTGATACCACTTGCTTCATCCACCTAAAATGACAGAATCACCACCCCCAGGTACTTATACTTTCAAGCTTCTTGTAACTTCTGCTCTTGCAGTTTATAAGTGCATTTGTACCTTTCCCTCTCCCTAGTGAACCTTATGATCATTGTTTTTCGTACAGTAAACTTCATTTTATACCTCTCTGTCCACTTTCTTGTTTGTTCTATGATCTCCTGCAACATATTCTCCCTATAGTCCAGGAAATAAAAGTTTTATGTTGGGAAAGCGTGGTGAAAAGCTGAAATTCTGCCAGTTGTTAGGAACTAACTAGGCCTAGAGCTAAAAACTACCCAAAAGTTCCCACCCCTCTCCCCATTACTTTCCCCCCTTCCCCTCCTTTAACATAAGATTTACAAGCTTTTGGATTGCTGCTGATGTCTCTGTTACAGTTTAACTTTGCCGAAAGAACTTTTTTGGTTTTATTTCATAGGTTATTATCTAAAAAAAGATCTCTTAACTGTCTTCGCTAAGATTAATACCTTTAGTAGGAATTCACTGAACTATGTCATTTTATCTCTTGATGCACGTCTTTCCAACAATGATATTACAACTTCGGCTATTCAGTAAGCAAGTCTGGTCACCTGATTCCAGCTGAGTTTTTATTGTTACTACACATCACGGAACCCAAGATTGTACTGTCTGCACGTTCCAAGATCTGACTTTCCAGCCGAGATTGTATTATTCAGCGGCCACTGAGCCTATGCATCCAAGGCACCGAGTACCACAGCATGCTACTAGGTGGCTCTGCTAGTATGATTCGCCGCATATTGATTCTCCAAGCTGGCTGGTGACGTCACGCCTTGAAGAAGCTATGCTCCAGCTACCCCCTCTCTAATGCTGCCGCTATCCAGCTGACTGAAGGGGAAGGTCCAGCCAGAGTAAATAGTGGGCCACTAGTCTTGCTGTGTATTTCTCGACTTTTTCATCCTTGTCACATTTTGCACGGAACACCTACTTCGAACCAATCACATCACTTCGGATTGGTCTTTTTACAAGTGTTGTTCCTTAAGTTTCCAATTTCTTCTTCCATTGCTTTTAACCACAGATGTCCATCACTACCATGAATGGCTTCTTGGACAGATTTGGGCTCCTTTACTAGATTAACCTCTTGTGAGCAACAACACGTAGGTTGTTTTCTCCTTCCTTCTCTTGTCGACCTTCTCTGTCCAGCTTCTCCATGGTCAAATGTTTCACTTTCTATATGCTCATTCCTGTCACCTTGGCCAACCCTAACCTCAATTTGGTTTTGTGCCATCTCCCTTTGATAGTGCTGTTTTACACTTTCACTTCCCCTTATGTGGTGGATGCAGTTTTTCAGATTCATCCTCATTTCTTTCTTTAACAACTGGCATCTCCACCACATTTTCTTGTTCATAAACTAAAGGTTTGGCAGGGCAGTATGTCTTGAAAGGAAAAAAGTGTTCATAGAAACGCACGTCTCTTGAAACAATAATTCCTTTGTCATTTAGTCTCCAGAGCCTGTAGCCTTTGATCCCATCCTGAAACCCAAGAAATATACATTCATCAGCTCTCGAAGAAAGTTTCCCATTTTCCATTGTGGCTGCCCACACTTGGCACCCAAAAATGTAAATGTATTTGATGTCATCCACTGTTAAGTCTTTGTCAAACCAAAGCTGAAATGGAATCTGCTCGTTAATGGCTTGTGAGGGACACCTGTTTCGTATGTATTTGGCCGACGACAGCGCTTCAGCCTAAAACCTTTCGGGGAAGACCTTCTTCAAATAACATACAACTTGTCATGTTCATCAAAGTGTGGTTCAGCCTCTCCGCTTTTCCATTATGTTGAGGGCTGTATGGAACAGTTTTCCTGTGAAGAATTCCTTTATCTCTTAGGTGTTTCTCAAATTCCTTGCCGATGTATTCAACTCCATTGTCTGACTGCAGAGCCTTTATTTATTATTTATTTTTTCTTGAAAATTTCAACCCTGCTTTCATATTGTTTGAAAGCCTCAACATAAGATTTCTTTTTCAAAATCTTAACTTGTGAATGCCTTGAGTTATCATCCATAAACGTAACAAAGTACTCTGCGCCACCTATGGAGGGAGGAGTTATCCTGCCAACATCTGAGTGCACTAAGTCCAACACTGCAGTGGTTCTTGAGACACTGTCTGTGAAACCAGTCCTTTTCATTTTTCCTTTCAGGCATGTGTCACAGTCTCTATAGCTTCTTGAGGTATCACATACAGCTGGCAAACTTGTCAAGTGCCCCATCCTCCTGTGCTATGTAACAGCAGATTTCATTGCATTCATACCATTCGGCAAGTTACCTTTCACAGAATCACATTTAACTATCTTTCCATTTGCTTTGTATGCTTGGTATGAAACGAGATACACAACACTCCCACCACTAAATGCCTTAAATATCATCTCATTCCCATTCATCGCCTTAATATCACCATCTTTGATCCTAAGCTCAAGTTTTTTTTTCATCTAGCTGTTTAACAGACATTAGGTTGTTTTCTAATTCTGGCACATAAATTACTTCACTTAGTTGAATTGTCCACCCTCCACATTTTTCAGTCATTATTAAGGTTACCTTCCCCTTACCTTTTGCTGTGGCACATTCCCCATTCGCGAGTTTCACGGTTCCAGTCAGACTAAAGTCTTCAATAAGTTCTCTGTAGGGTGTCATATGGTGTGTGGCACCAGAACCCATAATCCACACTGCTTTACATGACCAGCCTAGCTTATGTGTACACAAAGCCCTAAAGTGTGCTGTAGCCAATGCACCATCCTCGTCTAAAGCGGTGTTTTCATACTCCACCTCTGCTGCACGAGCACCTTTTGATGTGCAACGTCCTCTGCTTCTTACCTTGTGGTCTGGCTTTGTTTTATTATTCTTTCCTTCAGCTGTAACCCTTGGGTAAACTCTTGCTATGTGGCCTATTTCATTACATGTATAGCACATGATATTTCTCTGTTCAGCCTCAGGTCTTTCACCACTTCTGTAATTGTCTTCGGTATGCATCCGTCTATTTGCAGTAATGCTTCTCTGGTTCATTTTGGACATAAATGCATTTAGCTCGCTGCTTTCTTGTTCTTTGTCCAGATTTTGCCTTCTTTCTTCGAGGAGTAATCTCGCTTTAACCATTTTTACGGACAGTGGTTCTTCGTCATATTCCAAGCTTCGAATGAGACCTTCATATATGTCTCTTGGCAATCCTCTGAGCATAAAGGCAGCAATGTTTTTTGTCCTCAAAATTTAGCCCTCCGACACTGTTTCCTGCATCAGAGTTGAATCTTTCCCAGTATTCACCCATAGTCATGTTATCCTTTTTCTTGATTGTAACAAGTTCATCTGACATAGTGATTAGATGGAGAATTCCGAAATTAGTATTTCCCATGCGGTTTTGGTGTGAGCGCACTGGTCCAGATCATTGAGATACTGATCTTCAACAACTTGAATTATGAAGTTCAAAGCATAAGTGTCTCTTGTCCTTTGTTTAGGCATCAATTTTTGTGGATCTTCGTCATACCCTTGATCAATAACTTCCCACAAACACCTTTGTTCCATCCCCGCACGCGTTCTCCTTGTCCATGCAATATAATTGTCACTTAACAGTGCATACTTAACCTTCTCCATGCCATTTTCCTCGTTCGCGAAAGTGCACATGACCTTCAAATATCTAGCAACAGATTTCATCAATCTGATAAAAGAAAACTTGCACGTCATGTTTACACTCATGTTTTTGCAGCTACAGAAACATTTCCTGGGCCCATAACCTGTTAGGTTACCGAGAAATTTGAAATAAAATGTAGCATCTCACAGCTTTAATAACACTCGTCAGCCATCTTTATTTCTCACCGACTTATACAGGACTGACAACTGGCAGACAAAAAAATGTAATGCAGTATGCTTAAATAACAAATGAACAATTGTTTTACAGCATGATCTAAATAAACATGAAAATGTTATTCTAACAACTTCATGGACTTGAGTGTTGTTCTATCCAGATGTCCTACTCCCATTGGAGTGGTATCCGAGAGGTCAGACAGGTGCCAACTGACGCTGGGTGCTTGCAGGAACTTACTCCCCTCCTCATCATCACAATCGCACAGCTCTCTCCCAAGGATCAAACCCAGGCATTATGCCATCTCCAGATTCCAGTCACGCCAGAGGTTCCTAAGAACCTCTTCACGGACCTCATCCGTTTAAGCGAAGACATGCATCCCTTGCTAGCAGCATACATCAGTGGACAGAACCAGTCCTTGGGACTCGCCAATGCATACTACAGGAGAATTAAGTCAGTGGAACCTAAACAGCCAACCGACACAACCTTTGAGCCACTGCCTGTAAATCAGCCTAGCTCACACTCACGCCAGTTGTCCCAGGTGAGACAGCCTTCTCAGGTTACGCATCTCCCAGGTATACCACTTTGAGCCTATTTTCGGAACTGCATGGTTACTCACAGAGCCGGACTTCGTGCACTGCTAAAAAGCTACCAGGCCAGTTCTCTATGCTGGATGTGCACCAGTACCCCATAGAGACTGAAATAACACCAAACCCCCACCAGAGGGTGAGCCTGACCTAGCACCCATACAAAATCTCTATCTTCCCAACGTGACATTCTCTACTACCCAAAGGGCATCACACGTCAAGTAACGCTAGGGAAGGAGTTATTCTGGCACCCAACATGGGGCATAACTGCAATAGTAACAACTAGGCAGTTCAATCAGGTCAGCCAGACCCTCACCACGCAAGCACAGACTTCTGGGAGTCCCCTAAATACTCCGTGGCATTCAACCCGCAACCAGAATGTCGGCAACTGACATGAGCGAGCACGAGCTCAGGTGCACCATTGCAACCAAACACAGCCACTGTTCCATGCCAATTTGCCCCTGCACTGGGTTAAACGGAATCCAGTCAGCCGATTGTCAACAATGGTGTCACTATACCTGCCTAGACTGGAAATTTGGGCAATTTTGCTTTTCTTACCTCTATGATGTGGTTGTCTATTCTAAATCCTGGGAAGAACACCTTGTTTAATTACAATGGGTATCGGAATGCCTGGAACTCCACTTTCTGACACAAAACTTTTGAAGAGCCACATCGGAAAGTCTTTCATAGAGTACCTGCATCATATCATTTCAACCAAAAGCAACTACTCCCAGGCAAAGTCAATACGGGTTATACAGGAAGCTGAGGAACCCAGCACCAAGAAGCAACTCCACCACTTCCTTGGACTGTGTGACTGGCTCCGAGACTTCTTATCCAACATCGCCGACCTCACGGTACCTCTCACCCCGCTGCTAGAGCAGTAAGCACGATGGCGATGGGGACTTGAGCATCGCACCGCCTTTCAAGCTCTCCAGAACAGCTTCCAAAACATCAAGCATCTTCATCGACCACAAGGAGAGGAACCTCTTATCCTACAGACCAATGTTTGCCAGAGTGAACTTGTCACCGTATTGAATCAGGTAGACACGGAAGGCAAACCCTTTGTCATAGCATATGCTAACACCAGGCTGACGCCATGGAGCAGAAGTACCACATAAATGAGCAAAAATGCTTAGCTGTCATTTGGGCTATCTGGAAATACCGCTACTATCTGGAAGGAACTCATTTTAATTTGAGAACCAACAGTAGAGCATTCAAGTGTCTCCGGGAGTCAAGAAACAACAATGCCAAGTTTGGAAGATGGGATCTCTTCCTCTCCAAGTTTGATTTTGAAGTCCAGCACTGCTCAGGCAAGGACAACATCCTTCCTGACGCCCTGTCACGTCAATCAGACCTGGAAGATGAGGCCACGACGAAGATGTGCACTGCATCTTGCCGCCTCAACCTCCAGACACAGCAGTCCCGAAGAAAACGCTTCTTCAGTTCAAAATCAGTCACAGCCAGATTGAGTGCTATCAACAGCAAGACCCTTATGTGAAAGAACATCTACGAAGGAACCCTCAACTCATCATGCTACAAGACGTCATTTGGTCATGCAACAATCAGCCAGGATCTAAGAGGAGGATCTGGATACCAAAGGAGTTGCATGCCGTATCTGCCGGCATTACCACAACCATCCCAACGCAGGTCACCCAGGCACCCGGGAAACCTTAGCTGACATTAGTACACATTACATCTGGGACGGCATGAGCAGAAATGTCCGCCAATACGTCCACAGGTGCACAACATGCTGCAGAAACAAGGCATACCCCGTGAGACAACCGCCGGCCAAACCTTGCCGACCAAACACCCCATGGATACAGTAGCCACCAATTTGATGGGGCCTTATCCCTGCAGTACTAAGGGAAACAGACACCTGTTGTTCAT
Source organism: Dryococelus australis (assembly GCA_029891345.1). NCBI lineage: Eukaryota > Metazoa > Arthropoda > Insecta > Phasmatodea > Phasmatidae > Dryococelus > Dryococelus australis. The sequence goes on from CM056997.1 coordinate 62,423,368, forward strand.
AACGGATCTATTCTCCAGGTGGGTGGAAGCCTTCCCTCTGTCAAGCCAAGAGACCCACTACATCATTGGGAAATTAAACAATTAAATTTTCCTTCACTGAGGCTACCCACAGAGTATACATGCCAAGAATGGGGAGCTGATACCTGGACAACTCCACCATATCACCCGCAAGTCAACCCCACTGAGTGGAGTAACCAGGAGCTCAAGAAAACCCTCCGACTCAGTGTGGGTGAGGATCAGAAACACTGGGATCGCTACATTCTCAGAATTCTTTCCGTCCTCAGATGATGCACGAATGCCCCCGTCCGCTCCTCCTGGGCCAGACACTCCAGTGCCCAGGGGACTGGCAATGGGAACACGAGCAAACTGGAATGCCTCGTTCTGAAGATATTCGTCTAGCCGCCCTGGCTCAAGTAGATAAAGCACAGGACACCCAAGAGGTGTTCATCGCGAAGAAGTACTAGCCGTAGTGCACTGGCATACAAGCCTTTGAAGTGGGTGAATCCGTCTTACTCTGCAGCCATCTCCTGAGTAGAGGCAACAATCAGTTCAACGCGGGACTCGCCAGAAAGTGGGAAGGCCCCTACAAGGTTATTGGATGCCAAGAAAATGTGTACTGGACTGAGGATCGCTGAAAGACACATGAGGGACACCTGAGGCCATACCCGAAAAATGCCCGTTACTCTGAAGTACACTACGCCGCATCAGTTAACGCAGAAAGACTGGCTGAGGTGGAAGAGCCTGCTATCGACTCCACTCCAGAGAAGAACAGACACCACAGTCTAAGGAGTGAGCGGATAAGAAGCAGTCTAGTCAAGTAACTGTCTACTCCATACCGATACAGGTGGAATTCCCTAGACCTCAAGACAGAGAATATGTAAGGATGCTACCGTTAACCCTGTCAGAATTCAAGAGAAAGTTCACCAGCCGACCCAGGAAGTGGATTCCTAGCACAAGCGAGTTATCATGGCGAAGTCCGCTGGATAGTGATCCAAGCCTCAGACAACCTCATCTGAGTTCCATCACCAAGAGAACTCCAGACAACAGTTTCGTCAAATTGACAGCACTCCAGAAGCCATTGCCTCGTCGTACAACGTACCACTGACTCCAGCGAGCCACCTCAGTGAGAAGAGTGGAGCATTGGACGTCGTAGCAGCCACCACCGAGATGCTGCATCCCACAAACAAGGCGCCTGCAAGAACTGCCAGACCACACGGGGCCTTTCTCTAGGCAGCTGTTCAGCTGGTACCGATGGCCGTGATTTCCCCGGATCACACAATTGCCTTCCTGGCCCAGTCATCCCTCAACACAAAGGCCGCCAGTTTCAAGTTTCCGGCGCCACCCAGCGCCGAGGCCGACTTCATGGACGTGAAGGAGGATCACCGATAGGCTCTGTCGAGATGGAGGTCACCACCTGATGTCTGACTCGGGTGTCTCCAGTCAGAGGAGCATGCGAGTAAGTCCTTCCACTGCTCCGCATTGATGTGGTCAAAACATCGCCCAATACCATGTCCATTCTCATAGCCACTCTTCCCGGACGAGGAAAGGTCATCACCAAGGTTCCCACCTTACCCCAACACCACTTGAAGTGGGAAGTAGGGCACTATGGAGACTCGTGATAGCGACCAGGTTGAGAGCCACTGTCTGCTAGCCTAGCTGCTTGTTTCTTGGTTCACATCCTCGGCAGTGGCCAGCTCGGGGCTACCAGACACTGGGGGACAATCTGAAGCCCTCTCCTCTTGAAGGGCTCCTCTACCTTGATGGCCAGATGTTGCACATCCTCCTAAACAAGAGGAGTGTAGGTGGCCTCGGCGCCATCCGACATCATGGCCTGGAGTTCAGCCACACACTCCTGAGCTAGTGTGGTCTGGGCGATGGCTGGAGGCAGTGGCTCTTGGGGGTCCTTTACCTTGATGGTGTGACTGTTGGGCTCATTCTCCCAAACGGAAAGCTGAACCCCGTGTCTGCCTCAACATCGGAATCTGGGTGGCCATCAGTGGGAGTGATTCTTGTGGTGTTCCTCCCTCCTTTGCTTGGCGTGTGATCGCACCCTCACGGGCTGGTGTGGTCTGGGTGATGGCCGGAGGCCGAGGTTCTGGGGATCCTCTCCCTCAACAGCGTGGTAGTGTTCATCTCTCTCGGAAATGCGGCTGGGATGTGGAGGTCTCCGGCTGGGTCCTCCGTCCAAGGGACTTTGCTAGGATAACTCCGATCTCATGTAGGTCATCCGGCCGCTTTGGTCTGACGTCATCTAGGTGTAGTCACTGGGCATTGAAGGCAGTGTCCAGATGGACATGCCTCCTCTATACTCCTGTTGTGGTTCGACCCTGGTGAGGGTATCTTGGTAACTTAATCCTTTCGGCAACTGGCTGAGTTTCAGGCTCTCTGGTGCGATGGGTTTGAACTCGGGGGCCGTTGGTGGAGGAGGATCGTCCTCCCTCCTCCTCTTTGTCGGGGTCAACGTCTGGGGTTACTGCGCCGTGGTCCTGGGCTCCGTTGGGATACGGGCACATCTGCCCTTGTCATTTTTATCCGGTGTGTGATCTCGTTCCTCGGGTGGAGGAGGTTCATGGTGATGTCGAGGTTTCCTCGCCCGTCGTCTCACCCTATGATGTCGCTGTTGACATTGGCTCAGCTGTGTTCAGAGTACTTGTAGCTGCTGTAACTGTATAAGTTCTCCTGCCTTATGTGATGGGGCTGTGTACTGGGAAGTGACGTCAGGCTTGTCATCTGTTTTCCCCGTAGCATGGCTGTGGGGTTAACTTTCTTTTCTCGTCGCTCTCCAGATAGCAGGCTTTTCAGGGCAGTCACAATTTAAGTGCCTTCCAGGACAGTACCAGCACTGGGGGAGCCCAGGGGAAGTAGGGGGGTCCTTACTTGCTGTTTAGTTTCCTCTCCTCACTTGACCCTGTGGTTGCGTTCCGAGGCCGCCTGCTTGTGGTAGTTTCTGTCTCCCTGGCTCTTTCCATGAGCATTTTATAGACTGTGGCTTTAGGATTTTCGAAAAATTGCGTAGTTTTTGGGAGAAACGTGCATATAATGTGACACACACAATTCTCCTCATCCCCTTTGGGGAAGATCCGGTTAAATATCTGGACTTTTTTTTTTTGCGTATAAAGAGCTCGGCCTCTTTGTAGATGGTTGGGTTCCGTTATGGAACTCCGTCGTTAAGTGTATTAGGACTTCCTTGCCTGTGAATTGGGAGGCGAGACAATATCACCGCTGCCCCCACTCCATAATGAATTCCCCATACCTTGCCCACCATTCGAGAGTCTTTCCTTTGAGTACTCGCTGGGTCTTGGTGACCCATTGTTTAGTTGGTTTGTCGTGCTCTTGGAGTTCCCTTTCACATTCCTGTGTGAATGCTATAGGATCCTTGTGCAGTCTTCCTCCAAACTCTGGCAGTTGGAGTTCTATGTTACCCCAGGCCATGATAGGACTCTGGCGAGGGCCAGAATTCGGTTGTTGGTATTCTTCTACCTGCCTACAGACTTTGCATTGGTACACCAGGCCCGGTCTTGTGATGCATTTATTGGACCATCCAACACATTTTGGCACTCCTTGCAAGATATTTATGCTTCTCTTATAAATTCTATTTTGCTGTGATCTAAACCTTAATTACACGCTGAATTAAAGTCCATAACCAAGAAACAAAGCTATATATAAATATCAGAAATTCATTACCAACACTTTATTAGAGATTGTATACAATACATAACTGCATCTCTCTCTGAATAAAAACAGTTTGGATGCCCATTTACTCTCCTTCTGGCTCCCTTTCATAAATATAGACAGGGAAAACGTATACCCTGCTTCCCCCCCTCTCTAGTTATGCCTCCACAGGGAACATAATATTTGTGAATAACATGTGCTTCTTGTGTGCAACATAAAAAAAATGTGTTAATAGACATTATGTTAAAAAAGAGTGATTATAAATTATTGTATGAAAAATATTGAGGTTGCCAGAAGTCAGAACCTCTGGAGCTGCTTAAATTCGGAACACCGGAGGTTGTGGATTGCAGGAAAATAATTGTTGGTGTGTTGCAGGGAGCTGTGGATCGTATTTGTGTACGACACATTGCGCTGCACAGAGGAGGAAGATGATCCCCAAGATGCACTTCTCTACTTCCATCCAGCCTGGGTGAATGACCAGCATCGTCTGGCACTGTGTGGTCAGCTCATGGGTACTGCCCAGTTCTTTGTGTCCACCTTTACTTGCCCCCGCCTTATGGCCCTCGACAGTGGCAAGTTTGTTTTGTCTCGCTGCGGTCGATACTTCCTGGTGAGTGTACTTTGTCTTTCTTCCTTTATTATTCATATTTTCCATTTTGCCTTTTAATTGGCTAGCAGTGCAGCAATGTCTTTTATATGTTATAATATATTTTATAAATATTGACTTGATTTTTGTATGTTCACAGGTAGTTGGTACAGATCGTAACATTCCAGACTGGGTTTTGGAGCACAGGGCTGCCACGTTGCAGGACATACTACAGTTTTACCACTGTGACCTGGAGACAGTGGTAGAGATAAGTGGTGCAACAGTAAAAGAAAAATTGGTGCAGATATTTGACACCTACCTTCCCATGCTTCAGTATGCATCCAACCTTTTGGGTGTCATTCCCAGTATTCGGCTACCCAAGGTTGGTTGTTTGTAGTAAATTATTGCTTGTTGTTACTGGATATTTTAAACTCAGTACCTGACAATTGGATACTGTCAAAAATCCTCCTCCTTAGACTTAGGAAGCTTGTAGTTCCTGAAACAAGTATTATCGAGGTGCTTTTGACAGGAGCTTAATAATATGATACTCCAGCCAAGTAGGTGTAGAGGTGAGTGTGCTAAGTCTTGGCCCAACAGGGTACAAATCCTGCAGTGGTGCTGGTGAAAGAGGGTTTTGGGGTGGTGGACAAGTGGAAAAGGTTAGCTGGTGAGAGACTGTAGAGGCAGTGTTTGGACATGAGGAGGTGAACTGGAACTTTGACATTGGGGATTTGGCCAAGAGTACTGCAAAACAGACTTGACATATCCCTGAGCTGTGGCTGGAGTCTTCTTCTGAGTCCACGTGCTTGGTGCAGAGGTGGTACTTGTTTGTTGGTGAGCTGTTTCTTCCCTCAACTTTGTATACATATGTTGGAGGCAGGCTCACTATTCCTCAGCTCACTGAGCCTGGGTAGTGGCGAACTTTTCTGCCTTTTTTTTTTCGGCTCATTAATGGGATATGGGGAAAGGTTTTATCTCAGGCTTAGGCACAGAAGTTTATTTTGAAAATTGGGCTTAGGTGTAGTAAAGGAGGAAAGATTGGGTCCCCCAGAAAGCTGGGCACTCTTTATGGCATCAATGCCTAGGATCAGAGCACAATCCAAAGAAAGGCATAACTCCAGTTTTTCCACAGAAGGACCCAAGAGAAGCAGTTCTACCACTGGTGACCAGGCCTCCAGGGAGATTTAGTGGTGAACCCTGCTCTCTGTCCCAATGGTGCCCAGAGAAGTGGCTCTACCTCTGGTAACAGGTACCCATCTGAAGTGAGAAACATTTCTTGCTCGGAAGGTACTCGTACCCCACATAGGGAGGGGAGGCATCAATGCACCCTGTCTCTGGAAAGCCAAGAGAAGCAGCACTACCACTGGTAACCAATTCTCTTTCAAAGGGGTTTTGTAGCAGGTCTTGGGCTTGACCCCAGTGGTGACCGGGGAAGCAGCACTACTGCTGGTAACCTGACACCCTAATTGAGGAAAGGAGCAGTTCCTCATTGTATAGCTGTATGCGAGCCTGAAGGGCTTGGGGATACTGCCATGTCTAGAGCTGAGGGGATGGCAAAGTAAGTAAGGAAGACAGGTGAGCCAAAATTAGGAAAGTGTAGTATATTGGTGTATTGTTAAACACATACATACCCAGCCTGCACCGGGAGTGCCTGAAGTCAAAGCATGTGGGTAGCAACCATGCAGGGGAACATGGCGTGAAGGTAACCTCAGTAGCAAAGCAGTTAGGCGACTTTCTTGGTGTGCTAGCATGGTCAGTCAGGTCCTCTAACAGACTGAAGGTTGTAACTTCCAGGAGACAACTAGTACTAATAAAAGGCATAGTTTCTTAGTCATGTGGTAGTAGGCAGCAGCTGAACAGCATTATGACTTGAACAGAAAATGATGTCCATGGTAGGGCAAAGGCAAGGCGGTCTGTGTAGTAGCTGTAGCCAAAGCATTCAGAGCAAGAGACAGAACAGGTGCAGGAGTCAAGAAACTGAGTGTAGAGGTCTGTGTCGCAGATGTAGGTTAGGCAGGAGCTCAATGATGCGAAGTACTGACGAAGCTACGTGGCAGGTGTGAGTCCCAAGGAACTGCACTGAGGGTGCTGCATGATGTGAATTTATACTTGTTCAGCTGGGGGAAAGTGAAGGAGGAAGACCCAAGGAACTGCACTGAGGGGCTGCGTAATGTGAATTTATACTAGTCCAGATGGGTGCGAGCTAGGGAGGAAGAGCATTGTAGATGCAAGAGTCAACCATGCGTGTTTCGTATCTTGCCCACAGTGAGTATCTTTAGGGGCTAGACACAACCACCTACCCAACCAAAGTATGCATGCGATGCAGGTAGCCATGATTCAAGCTGGCGTACATGCCGATAGGCATGTCTTTGGGTAGGTGACGGTGGCAGTGTTACTGGAGATGGAAGCTGTGTAATGCAGTGCGAGAAGGATGGACACAACTGAGGCAGAGACTCAAAGGGATAAAAGACATTGCCCATAGCATGTTCACTTATGATTGTACACCCAAATGTATCGTTATTTGATTAGGTTACTTTCCAAACATTCTATCACATTTACATTAAATTGCCATTGCCATTATCATGACAAAGGGAAAAGGTGGTGTTAACCATGTTTGACTGAATTCGGCTGCATGACGTCCTGCCAAATGGAACACAAAACAACACGGAGTTTCACTTTGAACACCAGAGTTCGCCATTGTGCAATATGGCGGCGCATGCAATAGAAAAACTAGTTGGTGGCGGTGAAAAAAACCGCACACACACAAAGTTAATCCAACAAAAAAACTAAGAAGAAAAAACTGTCTGCAAATAACTGTAAGCCCTGACACACAACCTAATAAACCACCCACCAAAATTTACAATTTTCCACACTACTAAGTTAATAACTGTACACATATTTCAAGGGATGGGTCGATACTACATTTTCTCGATCCTCAATATCAGTTGTGATACCAAAACATTCTCTCGATACCGATACTTTTCTCTATACCAAATTAAAATTGTCATGAACGTAAAACACCTTGGCAAAGAAAATTTCTCATTTTACTACTGTCATTGACACAGTGAAACTATATAAAAAAACCCACAATATACTGGAAACAAATGGTGGATGGCCTGTAACCCAAATGTCCTTAACCAATGATAAACCAAAACTGTTTCCTTTGATTCTATAGAAACATGTTTCCACAGTAAAAGCTATAATCAAACTTAGAGAAAAATGATAGCTCAGTACACACTTATTTTGCGATTTCACAGTTTTTAAATTTTATTTTGCGACTTCAAGAAAATTACCGTAACATTAAATTAATTTCGTAATTATATGTTACACCCATCGTGGTCTAGCCCGCAGAATATGTGGGCTACGTTACGACAGGTGTATCATGAAAAGAAACATTGCCACCTGACTGCCGTGTATCATCTGTCAAAATCTATGTTTACGTGCCATTGTGTGTGTACGTGTGTTCGTATACTTTCGCTACACCTAAACATAAACATTTTAATGTGACTTCTACTTTTCTACCTGTAAAATGAGTTGTTTGCGGTTTACAGCTTTTCAAAGAATTCTTTCATATTCCAATAATCATTCCATAAGAATATTCACAGTTTAGGCCTATAACATTATTTAGGTCAGCTTTAGGACTTTTTAAAAATGCCTGAATTGATGATAGTTCTTACGTTTATGTTACATTAACATATTTGTTTTCCACGACATAGCACATTACATGTAATGTATGTTAATATTTTGTCACAACTGTGTTTAACACTATTACAATTGCGGAGTAATAAACTATAGTATTTAACTTTTTGTTATTGATATGTGCTGGGTTGTTTCTTTAAAAGGACGGCCTCAGTTCGAATAACGAAAGAATAACCAGTCTAACGAAAAAGAGACATTAAAATCAAGCATGCAACTCGTGTCGCTCATTTTTTGTCATATAAACTTAAAATATAGCTGTGAACATGCACACAAATAAGCCTTCCATAACTTTTATTCCTCTCATATTTATATGTATTGCTACTTACTGTGTATTAGGTTTATTGAAATTTATTGGTGCTGGGCTTGGTTATTTTGTTGGGATTGGTGGTAAATCATGTTACACGACTGTGTTTCAAACACCCAGGGCACCTCAACTCAACAGAATGCCCACAATTTAGTCTAAACTGCATTCAGTGTAAATTAATTGTCAGTAATTAATTTTACTCACTATATAGCAAAATGGAATAATCGGGGTAAAATCCTATTTATATCACTGTATTTACCCCAAAGGAAGACAAGGTTTTTTTGACAGAAAAGGAATAGAAAAAAATAAGGGGTCCTGTTCAATTCAAAACCTATGACCACAAATACCATAAAAGTTGGACACTGCTAGTTCAGTGTTTAATTTTGTGATACATTCACAATAATACTACGGCCTTATATTTATAATTTTTTACTCAGAAAGCAGTTAATCCTCCAAAATTGGCATGCCATGAGACAGAGGATTTTGACAAATGATTTTCATGCTTAAATATTGTGTGTCCTATGGTTGGACATATTTTTGTAGTGCTGAGACTGTACCTGTCAACTTTGACAAGGGTCCTCTTATCTGATGTTGCCCAGACACATAAACCGATTGAGTAGTAGGGAGGGGTGGGTTCTAATTCAGTAGGCGGTAGTAGGGATGGGCAGGTTCTAATTCAGTAGGCGAATGATATGTTGATGGGGATGGTCTAAAAATAGATTTTACCGATTAGTGGCTAATCCAATTAATTGGCTAATCTTAATCAGATTAATTTGCAAATGGCTGCAAAGAGGAAGCACTTTGCTGGGAAGTAAAATGGCTCAAGTCACGAATATAACACCCACAAAAGTTTTAAAGTGTAAGAAAGATGCTGCTACCATACAGCCATGTTAGACACACTTATTTCATTATGATTAGCTTTTCTTTAAAAGTAAATCAAATATGTCATATTATTCATATAATAGCATTTCTTCATATATTATGTAATGTTAAAACTGTGTATTTATTGTGAATATTAACTAAAACTGGTTGTAAACTTGCGTTATTGTGAAGTTTCTGTGAACCATGCACACTGAATTTGTCTTATATGTGAGCGACATCTGTAAGTTGCAATATCAATTTGTGGTTGATTTGGGACGCGAGTTTCGATACACATAACCTAAACATTCACGTAAAAATTATCAAGTGCACAATGAATGTTTAATTTGACCCCAAAGGTTTACACTGATATCTAACAAGGTGTTTTTTAATATGTGTTTGGTTAAAACTATTCGTAACATGCCTAAAAATTGCCTTTGTTTCTCATTCAGAGTGTGTTGTTTTTGTGTGTTGTGGTCACTCGTCGAGACGTTGACAAACTCCAAATGTAGCAAATTTCCTATGAGAAAAATATAATTAATTTACTTAGTTACTTTTTTCCATTTTGTTATCTATAGAGGAATTAGCTTTGTTAGCATAAAGATTCGGTATGTTGCATTGATAACCTTCCTGATGTTACTTGGCTGTGATAGAATGTTATTTACTAAGTATAGCAACCAACAAACTTCTTCACCTAACATTAAAATATTTTTTCCCCGAATTCCCCCGGGAGATTTAAGTTTGCAGTCCGAATTTTTCCCAATGGCCAAATTCCATTCCCGCACACCACTTATACGTACACAAAGTAATGGAAACATATTATATTAAATCACACTGTTTAGATACACAATTAGAATAAAAGTACAAACTGGGTTGTAAAAACATGAGCACTGCAATTAATTATTCTGATTTGTATGTTCCATACTTTGTTGAAATAATTTTTAGTTTCTTATTTAGTATTATGTTGCATTTAGGTCAAGAAATTTGCTGATGTAATGAAAAATGATTCCATTTGTAATAGGTATGCTACTTTTAAATATTCCTTAAGCCTGGATTAATTTTCAGTGTATTGGGATTTGTTTAGCCTGAAAGGCAATATGTGTGCTTTCATGGTAAAAAAACTTCGACAAGTTATTTCGCAAATTGGTGGAAAACATTTATTTTTTATATGTCTTTTACCAAGCTTGTAAAAATGTATGTAGTTAGTTATTATCAAAAAAAATTATAATTGGTGCAATGTGTACTTGTCAACAAAACACTTTGAATTGATATTTTACTCAATATTCTATTCGAATTTGCGAATATTTTAACAAATTCGCTTTGTATTTGCTTCGAAATGAAGTTTCCAGCTTCGCCTACCCCTGGCGGTTAACAAAACACACCATAACAGTATATTTATAACTGCCGCGGAAATACAGATTTATCACATCATCGTAACTTGCTTAGGTAGGTTTAAAAAACATGTCTATAAACGTGATGTGGTAATTTGAAGTATTTTTCGGAGTAATTATAATTTATGCTTTGTTTGGTAAAAAAAAAAGCGACACGCTATGTCATGGCTCACCACGTCTGCCAACTTCACTTTGTTCCTGCCCCGCCATCATATCTAAATATATTAAAATAAGTATTCAAACATTAAAATCTGTTTTCACTTGCACATTACAAATTCAAAAATCATTATTTTGCTGTAATAAGTATGAAATATGCTACAATTGAAAACATGTATAAAAATTGCTTACTAGCGAAGTGAAACTTCCCGAGTGTGAAAGAGACAAAGACAGAGAGAGAGCGACAAGCCTCGCTCAGCAGACAGTTCTATAAAACATAACCGTACCATTACGGTCTACTCACAATATTTTTCACTGTTATTTTAAACTGTAAAAATGAGATGATGTCATCGGAGCTACCTAAATATATAAATATTTCAATTGGCACAGTTTAATTTACAAATGGTATACTGAAAAAACTAGGTTAAAATAATATTTAACTGTGAACTGTTTTCAAAAATAATAATTGTGGTATTTATGGGTTGCCTAAAGCACCTCAAGGTGCTCACAACTGTGTGAATACTATACTATGAATAAAATATGGTATATTATGGTACACTTGTACATGTATTATTCTGTGGTTTTTTGAAGTTATAGTACATATTCTGAAAGTTATGGTGAATTTTTTGAAAATATGCTCTTTTCAAACATTACAGTGCGTTTATACCATAATTATGGCATAAGATTATGGGTGTTAAAATTCGATACTTTTGGATATTCTCTTCCGATACTCTGTACTATAAAGTATAGAGGGTATCGAGGTATCAAGGGTCCCATCCCTACAAATTTCAGTCAATGGGAAGGCGACACAGCTTGACCACAGGTCTCAGTGATGAACCAATAAGAAAGTGTGTAGTAGTAAGGGCTTCTAGATAATTTGGGTCTGTGTAGAGTGCACGCAATGGTCATGAGTTCAGCTCTGCTTCAATCTTAGTACGGATAGTAGTTAACTCTTATAATGTGAGGACCTGATGGCCAACAACTCGTTTCATGTGATATTTTGTTAACCTTATACCAGCTTCCCATAAGCATTCAAAATGTTGTGCAGATGGAGGGTTGAAATTCCACTGTGTTCCCTTTTCAGCCAAGCTGTCTGCAATTTGGAGTTTATGTGGAGAATTCATGATGTGTTTATGCAACATGGATAGATAGCGACTTGCACCCACAAAATTGGTGCCACAGTCTGTATAGACGTCCTTGCCCAATCCTCGTCTGGAAATAAACCTGTAGAAAGCATTGAGAAAGGTATTTATACTGAGAGCGGTCACTACTTCTAGTTGAACTGAATTTATACTCAGATGGACATACTCAAATAGGCCTTTGTCACTTTAGCATTACAATGGTTAGATGCCTTGATTGCAAATGAACCTCCGAAATTAATACCAACTGCAAGGGGAGATTCCCCATGACAGGCTTGGTGGGAGTAGCACTGAATTGAAAACATTCTGTGCATTTGAACACACTTGCTTTCACAGCACTTTTTCCTGACAAAATCTTATTCTCCGTGTGAATTGCAGACAGAGTAGCATTGGTGTCGGCATGTATGGATGAGGTATAGTGGAAGTCAATTACCAGGTTTGTATGTTTTGTACTGAAACTGACATCAGAGTTCTGCAAGCGTCCTCTCACATGCACAATTCCTTCTGAATCAAGGAATGGACATAGGTTTCTAAGACTGGGTTAGCACACCTTCTCTTGGCTAATGAGTTCTATGTATGTCATCCTTAAGCGAGTCTTGCTGAATTTGCTTCAAACATAGCCTTCGTGAATGCTCCAACTCTGCTGTGCTTAGTGGTCCAACAAATTAAATATCAGCTGACATCTTCAGATTTGTATTAAATCTAACTACATAGGCCACGACTCTGAACCTTGGATCAGGAGTAAAACTTCTCAATACAATCCTGAATACTGAGGTCTTGAAATTGACGTACAAATGAAATTACAATCGTAACCTTCATCTCCACTTCACATTCTTGTTGGTTTGGTGCAGGGTTCTCATTCTGCCAGTAACTCTCTTCTGATGTCAGCCATTCCAGTCCTTGCCACCACTGCAAATGCCCAACAATAGCACTAGGTGTCAAGCCTCTGGAAGCACAGTCAGCCGGATTGTCTCATTATTGAATATATCGCCAGTGAATTGAACTTTACTTTCCTGAATGTGTTATACCCTGTTTGCCACAAAGGTTTTCAGTGTGTGCGGAGCCATCCTGATTCATGCTAAAATAATAGATGAGTCACCCTGCTGTAATACTTTCAACTGTAATGTGCTTTGCGAGAATACCTTCTGCTGTCTCAATCAGTTTTAAAAGATGTTCTCCGAGCAAATCTATACAAGGAAGAGTGACAGTTTTCAGTGGTGTTAACAGACACATGATGTTTACTGACAAAGAAGATAAATTGCTTCACTTCATCTACGCACCTCACTCGTGCTTTGAATGGGGTTTGGAATTCTATGATTTCTACCAGAGCAGCTACAGGATATTCCCTGGTTGCGAGATTTGTTACAGACGGGACATAGTCGTAGTTTTCATCATTAGTAGTCGGTAAGTACCCAGCTTCTCCTTGAGAAGATGCTAACAATCGATAGCCAGTGGTCGAGCCATCGCTGCGACCCCGAGCTGATTGAAGGGTGCACCAAGAGATAGCACTACCTGCAACGATGGCCACCAGTCAGCTGCCCTTAGCTCTGCCTACAGACTGGAGGAATATATTGCAGTGCACCAGCTGAAAACACCAGTCGATGCTTGGCTCTTGTGAGAACCACACCAGCCTTGCACAGCTCTCTCTACCGGCTCATGTGCTAGAACTCTCTGACTAAAACCACTTACACCACCTAGAAGCGCTTCAGCCTCATCACCGCCTACAGCTAGATCTTTTAGAAGCCCACCCCTGCAAGCCTTCCAGAAGACATCTGCCACCCTTAGTCGCTTGCCCACGGCAATGGCTACCCTGTGCTCCCCTCATGAAGTAGGCCCCCTAAATCCCTTTAGGACACGTAATACAATATAGACAAGGAACGTTTAATAGCTACCTTAGACGAAACTGCCACTCTTATTGCCTAGAACCAGGTCCCCTTCACCTGGATAGCGTAGTTTACTACTTTCGGTCAGTTCAAGGTAGTTAGGATATAGTACAGGCCACCGTGTTTTATTCCTCATGGAATAAATGCGTTCTTATCCTACATTGTTTTCTCATTTCCTTGAGTATGTCTGGAATCCATAGTAGACCCCATGTTCCGTCAGTGTGGTGCAGGAGACCGGAGTTTGAACAATAGTTTTTACAGCCCTAGCATAGGACTGCAAGCTCTCCCTCACGGACTCAAGAAACACACACCATTCGATAGCCACCTGTTTGGTGCACCCTGTGTACCTAATGGTAGAGCCACAATCACTAGTCATACACCCTTAGAGAGGAGAGACCACTTGTAGACCAGCTTGTACTCCGTCTAACGTACCACATGAGTTACCAGAGGAAGTACTTGGTTGGCTCTGGTTTTGTACATCACCTGTAAAAGCAATTGGGACACCTTCGAGAAAACCTGCTCTCCAACCACCGCATCGTTTGTGTTGCTGGCTGGAGAAACAGTTATGGTTGGTGCCGGCCTAGTTAGTCGAGATGACAGAACACTTTTAGATAGGAAACTCCACATTGCCTGCACTTATCTCCCGAAACAAAGTTTTGAACCTGATGCCCTTTACCAAGCGAGGTGGGAATGACCTGAAGCAGAGGAAGGCTACCTCTACGTACCAAGCTATCTGGAGCTGCACCCAGACCAATAAGGCACTTAGACAAGAATTACCCTGGGAATAAGCTCAAGCCACCCGTAAGTTGGTGGGGCTTCACCCCCCAGCTCCCTCCTTTGTTTTCAGCTCCTCGGAAGATTTCAAGGACTCCACACCCTGTCGTAGCCGTCATCCACAGAGGGTAGAAGGTGCCTTTGAGGTTGGCCTGTCCTTGGTTTAACATCCACCGGTATTGCAGCTAGCCAAGAGCCGCCGCCAATAGCAGCAGCCATTCCAGCTGCAGCAGCCCATGGGGACAGCAGAGTTCCACCAGCAGCCTAACCCACCCAGTAAGCCCACATCATTGTCCAGCCGACCAAGTGCTGGTGTAATTAAGCAGCCGGCCCCTAAAGGCCATATTACACGATACCAGATTCCGTAAAAGCTTGTGCAAGGTCCGCCATAGTGGCCGTTATACTTGCTCGCATGCGAACCATCATGGCATTTGCAGCCTTCTACGGACAGATTTCATAACAGGTTTGGTAATTGGCTACGTCCTATTTTTCGTGGCAGGTTCCACACCGGCTTTCGTACCTGACCATGGCTACTACTTGAAACGAGTTAATGAAGAAACCAAAAAGGACACCTCCATCTTGATTATACATTCTTGAGTTGGAGACTCTTTGAAATAGATTAAAAATTTGACAAAGACGAATAATATTGGTGACAACAACTTCTGATTACTGTTAAAACCATCATAAATATCTAAAACATTCCCTACACTATGAAAACATTATTTTAAAAGGATGCATATATAACCTGTATTTAATGTCACCAAGTTGGTGTGAAAACTGGTAGTACAGTGGTAGTCATGGCACCCATGACAAGGTTTTACATTTGGGTGTGAGTTTGAAACTCCGTCTAAGACATTATTATTTCATAATATATAACAGGATAATAACGTAGTACATAAAGAAAAAGCTACATTTTGCAGACAGTTAATAATTTTTGGTACAATTAAAAATAACACTGGTACTCTCATGACTTTACATCATTTTCAAGAAAATTAATGAATCTACACCAATAAACAATGATATTATGTAAAGGCCAACAATAATATAGCAATACTAAAATGTGCTAGCTAATTATTTTAATAGGACAATGCAAGTTACTGACTTGTATCATATCTACGGATGGGATTATCATTTACTATGAACCACACGCTGTGTACCCACCGAGGGTGTCAAATGCTAGTACCTACTCAAACTGCTGTCGTGTAAAATTAATCTTCCATGGCGGCTCAGCGGCTGATTTACTGGCTCGTGCACCTGGCCTTGCAGGAGCTTGTACAAAACCAAGTACTGTGTAATAACAGCTTAAGCCAGTAGACCGGCCAATAGCCAAACCAGTAATTGATATTGTACCTGTCTGATATAGTTAAAAACAGATTTTTCATCAATAAAATTATAGGGTCACCACTGAAAGTCCCATAGGTACATGCAGCTCTACGAGAACACTGCACGCCAGTTCAGACCCGTGCTTCTCGGTAAAAAGAAGAAAAAAAAGGGATAAAGAGGTGCAGGCGGGGGGCTTCTGAACACATCTTCATAAAACTATCAAGATTATAAAAGGCATCTGAAGCTCTACAAGTGTCTATTCAAGAATTCTAGCCAAAAAAATACTGTATGTAGTAGTATATTTTGTGTGAGAGAACTCTGTTTGAATCCCAAAGCCGCTACAAGGTTTAAAGTTAGGGTTCCAAGATGTATGTATTAGGATTTAATTATGATGCACCTTCATAAAGTAGGTGGTGAACATCAGATAGTTTAGGTATTATTAAAGAAAAACATGTAAAAAAGACCCTTAATGCTTGTTTTATTAGAAATTTATATTGATTAAAGAACAACAAAAATCAGAGCTGTAGGTGGCATCTCATGGTTGAAGGTAATGCTGCTGTCTGATGCTACCATCATTAATAATCTGAGACCTAATTCTCTTAAAATCTGTTGAACATGTGTTCCTCAAATTTCAAACAAAAACTTTTAATTAAAGTTTAGGTTAAATCAGAAGAATATACTACTGTAGAACCTTTCTATATAGACCCATTTTTCTATAATTACTAGTTTTTGAGGAACAATAAAAAAAAATTGAAAAAAAAAAAAATGAACATTTTATGCCAATCTGCTGAAAAATTAATTTATGGAATTTTTTTTTACTGCTGTGTGGTGCATCTCTCTTGGTGAGTACTGTACAAGCCCCAAAGACCAACTCGTCTAAAAATATATACCACCTCCCTAGGCTGTGAGCACCAGCCAATACCTAGTGTTACGTGCTAAAGTTGGCCCCGACCTAGCTGCCCTGCACCGTAATTGGAAACCCACCTTGCCCTCCCCTCTTCCTGGAACAATGTGCTCACTGCCTCCTGAGCTTCCCTTCTAGGAATCCCATGAATGCCAACAGCTGCGAGACTGGCGTCACATACATCCTCTCGCCTGCTAGAGTTTCTGATACTTTTGCGACGACGCAAGAATGTTATGGTAAGACTGACTGGCGCCTCAGTCTCCGCTACGCATCACACGAATTGGGGAAGATTCTAGGTGGCGGCCTAAGACACTATATATACTGCCGCAACCCAGCTGCCGGCAGTCTTTGATGGAGGCCGCCTGGCCGAGTGTGCACCAGTGAAGAGAAGTGTCGATGACGACTGGAGATTGCAGGATGACGGTGAGTGAGGTGTTCGTGACTTAAATGGACGAGAGGGTGTGAAACCGACGAGTGAAGCCTATTGTGCGTGACGGCGCTTGGAGGACTCTAGAACATTGCGACTGGTGGGACATGGACTGAACGTAGATGGGACTGAATGGAAGTGTAATACTGATTTAATTGTAAATATTCGAACTGTCAAATATGGACGTATAAATTATAAAATAATTGAATAGGTTGATACATTGTCTATTGGGACTGATTTTTAATTATTTAATTTCATTGATTTCTTTGTCATAATTATAAAGTTTATTAATTGGTGTCAATTTTGAACAGTAAGTGATTTCAATTTATTGTGAGAATTTGAGTCCAGAGAATTTTGCTGTAGTTATTGTAAATAAAATTAGGAAATTATAATTAATTATTTTATTTTATTAAGTCCTCCATCCCTTAACAAACTTGGTATAGCCCACTTAATTTCTAGAGAGAGAAATTGTAACACTATTAACCCCACCCACCCTCCACATCTCAGGTGGCCGTAGGTTTCTTCATACTATGCATGTAAAACCACGGAAAGTCTTCCTCCGATTGTGGTCTTTACATCTCTGCCTGTCCATCACACTTAACACGAGCCAGATGCATTATTTCTTCCTCACTTCCAGCCTTCTTCCCCTGCCCCTTTCTCCCATCGTCCACCTTTGTACTAGTTTCATTTCTAGTTCTGGATTCATCTCTTTTGCGGAGTTCATTAGAAATAACAGACAACAGACAGATGTGACCTTCAGTGTGTTTCTACTATCAGTTGAAACTAGTTTTTCTGTAACCTGGGTTTTGGAAAGTAGTGTTTGTGGGTCATATCATGTTTTTCTGCGGTAGCAACAGAAAAGCTTCATTTTGTTTGTAAATATGGCACAAAAGTACACAGCATCCAATGTTACAGTTTTTGTCATTGTTTAGTGACAAGGGTGGTCGCAGATATGCTTCTGTGGCATCATTTTATTTGGAAGACATCTGTTTATTAATACAAATTAAAATTATAGGCTGTTCGTGTTAAAGTGAGCACTTTTGACACCCTAGTTACTTTTTTTTTCCTTTAACCACCTTTTTAAATAAATATTGCCAAGCGAATAATAAACACAGTATGTAGATTCAACCTTATTCGGAGGTTAACGTCTGCTGCTAAAATAAAATATATTTTTTGGCTATTATTCCAGATGAGATTGCTTTTAAAAGTGCTCACTTTACCGTGAATAGCCTATGATTGCAATTCCTTAGCTAATTTACTTAGAGGCTACCAAAAATTGAATTTTTGCGCAGAAAAAAGTAGGGCATGTCTAGTGTTAACATTTTTTTGTAATTGATTGGCAGTAAAAGAGGTTTGCAGTTACCGTTCTGTGGTATCATTTTAGTAAAATGTCTGTGTCAATATAAATTATGACTTCATGCAAATATCATGTTGATTTTACGCCATAGACGATTGAACATGGATTTAAAATACTCAGTAAATCCTTGCACCACTCAATGTTTTTAACATTTTTGTGTGAAAGGAGAGACTAAGTATAATCCTCTTGGGTATAATTTTTTCTGAAGTAGTCTGATTATTAAAATTTATGTTTAATAAACAGCAGCATTTTCGTGCTAGAGATGATTGATCATAAATTCATGCAAAAAAATTGTAAATTTTGATGTATAGGTATTACAAGTGGGTCAAAATTGGTTCGGAATTCCCCAAAATATCTATAGTAACCGACCTATTGTAACAACCTTATTTCTGGAAACTGACGGGCCTTATAGTAAGGTTCTACTGTAGCAATTTCTGGCAGAGCTTTGACAAGCAGGAGCATTAGCTGTAGGCTTACAATTAAGACAGATGTAAGTGGAGTGTGTGGCAGCCAAAAATTAGCTTTCAGTACCAAGAAAATCAACTTTCAATACAAGCAAGAAAGTTTTCTTTCTATTTGTGTGCCCATAGGTGGCTGAGAGAACAGAGACCTCCTTCCCTTCATTGCCACTCAGCTGTGTGTTTTTGGGTGTTGTGTCAGTAGGCAGTCAACCCTTGCTCATGCGTTAGCCAAGTTCCTTCAATTCAATTGCATTCTCTTTTATTTGTTGTTATTGGAATAGGATCTCGGCATTGTGTCTGTAAGTAATAGGAAATAAGACGTGGGTTAATGATTAAAATTTCTAGAAATGTAACCTTATTAGTGGTATACCAATTGGTAATCTATAATTTCACTTCATAGTAATTTAAATGGTACACTTTTAAGCAGATATTAAAATGTAGGAATACTATGAGCTATGTGCAGGAAACTAATGGCCCTCTTGCACCAAGCACAAGGACAGACATCTGCTGTGCATGGCAATTATAGTCCATACAGCCACATCAAACGCCTTCACTCAGGAGTTCAGGCATGTAGCACATGCAGTGCACCACTGCAGTACCATAATGTTCGCATCCGTGTCTGGTAGCGGTGTGGCACATGCCTGGCAGAGTCCTGGAGTTGTGGTATAGGATGCCATAAGATTCCAGTCTCACTCGTGCCTATTCCACATTGCTGGTGCACTGACTATCAACCGTTGATCATGGAGGTGTTGGAGTCTATTATTCTCCTCTATCTTAAAGGGCCAGCCTGGTGCCCTGCACCAACAATACAATGAGTGATCACATGTGGCAAACATCATTCAATGGTTCCTGGATGACCATGTCGCACTGCTTCCTTGGCTTGTGAATTCACCAGATCTCTCACACATTGAAAATGTGTTGTCAATGGTCAGACAACTGGTCTACCACAGGACACTCACTGCCAAAATGGATAAACTTTGAGCATGCATTGAAGCAGCATGGTTGGAGATTCCCCAGACAAACATCCAAAGTTCCTTCCTTTCATTTCTGTGTCTTGTAGCAGTGGTTATTGCTACCCACTGTGGGAGAACACAGTACTGATTTCTCCATGTTTTGTACATCATAGAGTTGCAAGAGTATCATGTTTGTGTATAATGGGTTTTCTGTCTTATAACTGTGGTACGTACTTGTTGGTGTTGAAATTTTAATAGCCAACAGTGTACTTTTCCTGATTCACTACAAACATTACTGGAAGTTAGCTACACAATACATATTTAGCCTTTGTTAAATTATTTATAATTTGAGGCAATAAAATATTTTGAAGGTTTATAATTTATTTAACAATTGGTGTCTTAACTGTGACCGAGATACAAAAAAAATATAAGTAACATCCAACCAAAGCAGTGTCAACATGAATGGGAAAAGTCTTACAGTAGCATGTTACAAACTATTCTGCAGTCCCAGTCCACTTAGAAAGTGTACGAGGAGAACTGGGAGTAGTGTAGTTGCAGAATGAAGATATGGCAGGGAATGTAGTATACTGCATATAATAGTATTTTGCATTATTCACGCCGGAATCCCAGTTTGAAAATTCCTGCTTTAATTTGGTTTAGAACCAAATCTCAGAGTTGCGATGATTATCTGCTGAGTTAACAGGACTGATCTGTTTATAAACAGTATTTAAGAAAGCATGTTGTTTCATGTATAGTCCTATAATGCTCAGAAGAGATAGATTAAAAGAAACCCAATAGGTTTCCAGTCATTATTTCATACATATTCCACAGTGCAAATTACTATTTTGACCCCATTTATTACTACCACCTCTCTTTTACAAATCATTTTTGAGGAACTGTAAGAAGTTACCATTAATGAAAGTCTTAAATTGGGGGTAAATTGGTTAGAAAATAATTTTGTTGCACTTTTTTTTTTTTTTTTTTTTTTTTTTTTTTATAAATTTGCATTTCATTTCTCTTGGCAACCATTGTTTTGCAAGAAGTTCATATCTTAAAATAGATATCATTCCCCTAGGTTGAATAATTGTTGATGACCCGTGTTGTTTTTTGTTTTATATTGACTTGTAATTTCAATTACATAAGTAGAAAGTGAGAAATTTTGTTGCTCATTAAAACATACGAAACCTCTCCTTTGAAGTTACAAGACATAAAGCAAAACTAAATAGTGGATCAGCACTATCATCAAGTTGCAATGGTAGTGCTCGTCATGCAAGACATTCGGATCCCCTCCTCTTTCCGCCCCTGTTCTCCCTCCCTCGATTTCCCCTCTGCCTGTGCATCAAAATTTCTTATATGAGTCGGGTAGTTGTTCAAGTCATTGCACTGCGTTGCGCTACGTCCTGCCATAGCTTGAAGATTTTACCTATCATTTAATTGTAGCACTTTTCGTCCCATAGGAAGTGAAGCTGTAACATATATCAAGGGTTCCATGTAAGGAGGGGATCCTCAATGCCGCGATACCTCCATACTATCAGTACTTTAGAGTATTGAGTATTGCATGAGAATATCTAAAAGAATAGAATTTTAACATTGTGCTAATGGTATTTACCATGCACATTTTTTCATAAAGCACAAAATTACAAAATTCCCTTAGTATTTGCATATTGTGTTTTATCACATAGTGGTCGTGCAATAATTTTTAAATACTGAACAAAGGAAAACCATCTACGAGTCATTTGTAACTCCAACCATATCACACTACAAGGAAAGGAGAGGAGGGAGGGGAAGAACCGAAGCTGGAAGTACCACGATGAGTTGTAGTTCTCCTCCCACAAGAAGAAACAATAGTGGGAAGGGTGCCAAGGTGGTTGCTACGCAATCATTTCCCCTCTTGCTAGGCGTGTAAGGGCAGGAAGCAACATTGAGTCTGGCCGTGACGAACTACAGCAGATCGTACCCAAAGATAGCAGACATCCACCAACCTAGACAGAGAAAATGTGAGGATGCCATGCTAGTTGCTAGACAACCACTTCCCCTCTTCAAAGGTGTATAAGGGGAGGAAACGACATTGTGTCTAATCAGGATAACTACAACCAAGTGTACCCGAGGGTAGCTGACATCTGCCAACTAAGAGAGAGAGAGAGAGAGAATAAGAGAACGGTGCTCTAGTTGCTAGGCAACCACTTCCCCTCTCGCCAAGCATATAAGGGAAGGGAGTGAAGCGAAGCTACACCTAACACCGAGCGCTGGACTGGGGACGGACAAAAGTTGCTGCATTTGTCACTCGGTTCACTCTCGGTTATCCAACTTTCAGTAAACAAACGTTACAGTAATTTCCTTGAAGTCACAAAATAAAGTTAAAACTGTGCAATTGCAAAATAAGTGTGTACTGAGCCTTCATTTTCCTCAGAGTTTGACTATAGCTTTCACTGTGTAAACAAGATTTTATAAAATCGAATCAGACAGTGTTGTTGGTTTATCGTTGGTTAAGGACATTTCGGTTAAAGGCTTTTCAAGTGTGATGTGGGTTTTTGTATAGTTTCAGCGTGTGTCAACAACACTAGTAAGATGAGCAAGTTGTTTTGTGTTCGTGACTATTTTAATTTGGTATCAAGAAAGGTATCGGTATCAAGTATCATGAGAATGTTTTGTTATCGAGCGAATGTGGTATTGACCCATCCCTAGTGCCATACGTGGTTTGATGTAAATTTATTAGCAAAATATATATATATACTTATATAAATTAGTAACTGATTTTGATTACATTATTTGTGTCATGGCACTAATAATTTCTGCACGAACTCCGCTATATTTTTTTCTTATATCTGCATTTTTATATCGGTTGCATGAAATGGTGGAAGTCTGGTTTATCTACGCGCTCAAGAAATTAGAATTTTTGGATTTACCTATTAGGGGACCTTGAGTTTGAATCCGATGAAACTATGAGCGTAGTTGAGCTGCGTCAAGCTGCTGTGAACTTGTGGAGTCAACAAGGTTTAATGGCACAACCATCTCAGCACGTAGACTCGTTGAGTGTCACCAACGGTCCACCTGCAGTGGATAAACTGTTTCTTGTAGCATTGGAAAACCTACCTCTGTTGACATCCCTTGTACCTGTCAGTATTTTATATTTATTTATTGCAGTGAGTAAAATAGCTAACCTATGTTTGAGTTCCGAGGATAGTCTCTTGAAAACCATAACAATTAAGTATGAGGGATTGCAATTATTCCGTGAAGAAATCATGTCATTGGAAGATGGCACTTCTGATGGCTTCAAATGCAGGGTGATAGAGGCCTTGTTTCTCCTGTGCTTCAAGCATATTGTCAATGTGATTTTATA
Source organism: Dryococelus australis (assembly GCA_029891345.1). Taxonomy (NCBI): domain Eukaryota; kingdom Metazoa; phylum Arthropoda; class Insecta; order Phasmatodea; family Phasmatidae; genus Dryococelus; species Dryococelus australis. The sequence goes on from CM056997.1 coordinate 62,446,595, forward strand.
TACAGTGACACATAATGCTGTCTGGGTCAGGGCAGTTATACTCAATGTCAGAAGCAGTGACTTTGTTAGTGCTGGCCACTAGCACTTACTATGGGTGGTTCAAACTGACTTTACTTGTGTACAGCATACTGTGAATAATGAGGATCGTGTCAGTTGGCGACTGAGTACAAAATCTACTGTAGCCTTGACAACTGGTCTGGATGCTGGCTTAGGAGCCTGAGGTTTACGTTCTTCAACACTAGGTTGGCTGGTTTGCTGGTGGTGTTATGGCTGCTGGCGTAACTGCTGCTGAAACAAGGACTGCTGCGGCTGGAACTGTGGGTAGGCTGAAAAGAGCAGGGTAGGGAGTGGGAGGGTTAAACCCCACCGACTTGCTGGCGGTTTGAGCTCGTTCCCGGGGTGACTCTTGGCAAAGTGCCTTACTGAACTGGGTGCAACTCCAGGTAGACTGGTAGGCAGTGGTTGCCTTTGAGATGCCCTCAACCCCTGGGAGGGGGAGGGTTGTCATTTATGTCAAGATTGCCTCACTCTCAATTCGTAATTTGTTCACAACCTATCGACGCCACTGGGGGGAGAAAAACATACTCATCTCAAAATCCCCATTGACTGTGGCCACTATTAACACATTAATTTCCTGACACACATGTTAGCAACCTAATCCAGTTAAAATTAGCAGAGGTTTTAAGTTAGGTCAGTTTCTGGTAACAAATAATATTTACAAACGCCTGGTAATTTTCACACATCATTTAATTTGCAATTCAAACAGTCTCTTATTTCATACACTCATTCAATTTATTGATCAGTTCTTTGATTGACACACAAAATGCAAAAGTATACTTTGCTACATGATACTATACCAAACACTTTACAAAACAACGTTTATTAAAATGATGAAACTAGCAAGCCCACTGGCTTTTCTCATTTATGTTACACACTTAACAACCCGTATGACATATTAGAAAAATGTCAAAATCCAATAAAATGGGTTAACATAGTTTGTCAGAAATACCGCCAGGTGGTAAAAATAAAGGAAACACTCCGGATCTCATGTACAGTGCTTTGCATTCATTACATTGAGCACGTCGCTAGCCTTAGCATACCATAAATACTTGGCCAGCAGCCCTTATACATGCCTCAGAAGCGTAGCGACACACTCCTCCTCAATGATTTCCAGGAACTGAACCAACACTGTGTGCGTGCCCCTAGTGCATCAGTAATCAGTAGAATGCGCTTGGAACCAACTCAGGGCACTGCCTTGCTGTTAGCCGTCACTTCGGCCAGACGCAAAATTTTCCAACGAAACGCACTGATGCATTTGTGATGCACCAAAATCTTCATTCCCTTTCACGTATCCTACAATTTATGTGTAAATCTAATGTGTTAACCACCTCATCTTTCCAGCGATTTTCAAAGTACCGTTCCGCTAGTGCTTACAACACAGGCATGATCTAAGTTCAGCAACGGGATGTATTTGCTTTAAAATTAATATCCATAGGCATTAAATTGCGCTGTTCCACATTCGCGCATCATATTTTCCCAGCATGTATTTTCTGGGATCACCTTCTTTCTAGCCCAAAGTTTAGCACATAAAATTGGCAAACAGCATGCAAGTATAATAATTACATGCTCAAAAAGTTTGAAACCAAGTGTTGTGAAAAGTTTTGTTTCTTGCTGCTCACGTAAAACAACTTGTGAAAGACAGGTCTGCTTGCTTCCACATCGTTGGCTGTGGCCATGCGCCACCCGCGTGCTGGTCCGCTACACATTAGTTGACCTTTCATGGCGCGTTAAGGACGCCCCTTTCACGTGTCAAATTAACCCACATATTCCTCATCGATGCAGTCAGTTCACATCATAACGGCTGTTAGCAAAACTTATTCATGGGCTCATGTACTCGACACATTGTCACTCCCGAGCACGATTAACCTGCCACTCACACCCGGGCGGCCACAAATGCCCTCCACAAATGCCTCCACTCGCCCGCTCATTCATACTGCTCATCGCCTCACCTGCGCAACAAAACAAGCGTAGATCAGGTGACATCACATCTCGCCATTAGCGCCACACAGCGGTATTTCTTCACAACATTTATACAACCACCAATTAATAATTAAAGTGATAAAATATTAATCAGCACTTGAATATTTAGCAACTTGTAATGAGTACGCAAAATAAACTAAATGTACAAATACATATTTACAAGATATGAGGCCAGCCCCTAAAATATACTAAAAGAATGGTAATAAAATCACTAAACAGCATTACCAACCTCTGCGTAAATACACCAAAATGGTAAAATGACCGTGGCGAATATCGTATCGCCATACCATCCTCTCCTTAATGTCCTTCCCACCTCTCTTGGTGAAGGGCATTAGGTGCCAGAACTGTATCCTGGGAGATAGGAGCAGGTGACGTGTGTTCCCTATCTAAGCGTGTTCTGCTGTCTAGGCACAACAGAACGGCACAGAGTATAACCTTATTCCCCAACTGGCAACACAAACGGTGCAGTGGTTGAATAGCGGGTTCCCTCGGAGGTGTCCCAATAGCTTTGATGGGTGAGTCTCTAGAACGGACAGATCCGACCCAGAGTCAACCATTCACTCCTTTTGACAACGCAAGCGGTGCTGTGGATGAGTGCAAGCTGGTCTAGTGACTTATCCTATCAAGTAGGGGTATGAATAGTGGTTGGGGCTGTACCATTCGAAACATGTGGTGCACCGAATGGGTGCCCATCGAATGGTGTGTGTGTTCTCAACGTAAGAGTCCCTGAGGAGGAGCTCACAGTCCTATACTGGACATTAAACTCGTATATTCAAACCCGGTCTCCTGCTCCACACTACGGGACGTGGTGTTTACTATGGAAGTCTGGAAATACTCAAGTGAAAATGAGAGAACAGTTAGCATTAGCATGTGTTTATTCTCAAAGGAATAAAACATGGTGGCCTGTACTATCTCCTGTCTACCTCGACCTCACCGGAAGTAGTAATCTACGCTGTCCTGGTGAAGGGGACCTTGTTATAGGCTAACAGGAGGGAGTCTCGACTAGGTATCTGATTAGAACTTTCTCTGTCTACGCTCTCTCACATATCCTTAAGGGACTTGGGGGGACCCACTTCCTGAAGGGGCAAGTGACTAAGGGTGGCAGATTACTTCTGGAAGGCTTCGCAGGGGGAGAGCTTCTGAAGGTCTGCAGTAGGTGGCGGTGAACTGAAGATCTCTATAGATGGTGTAGGGGGTGTTGGTCAGAAAGCTCTGGTGAATGTGCGCGGTGAAGCAGACTGTCCAAGGTTGATGTGGATCTCAGAAGAGCCAGATGTCATCTGGTGATTTCAGCTTGTGCACTGCAATATAGTCTGCTTGGCCGAGGGCTTGCTAGCCCTGTTGGTAGGGGATGCTATGCACACGCATCTCGGGTGGAGCTAAGGGTGGCCATTGTTGGCAGGAGTTGTCATGTCTCAGCACACTCTTGAACTTGCTCGGGGATGTAGCGAAGAATCTATTACTAAAAATCGATTGTTGGCATCTTCTCGCTGGAGGCTGGGCTATGCATTGCTTACTGACTGGCTGATGTTGTAGAAATGTATACAATGAAACCCTGTTAAGACGTTTAAAAAAATATTGAAAAATGTGTGCTTATTAAGCAGGAAAACTTCTTAAAATTGGTAAAGTTATTTATTTGTAATAGACAAGGTGCTAACTTTTTAAAACTTCTTTGGTAGAAATTTTAATTCTCAATAGTTAGTAAGCGTCACACGTCAACTGATACCAAAGATCGGGCGAGCCAATGTATGAATTTGTACATTCTCTTTGCACATTTCATGATGCTTTGTGCTTACAAATGAGTGAATGTGTTATCATAGTACCAACTAACAGTGTTATCATTGATAATTTGGCTCAGCATGTGTATGTGCAATGCACATTAGTTTTAGTTCCACTTAATTTTCATGAGCTACATCAGTTAACTGTGAAATTGCAATGCCATTTTGTAGCCTCTAGCTAGTATCATGTTTGTTTTTCACCTGCTGTACGAGCTGGCCGCGATTGTATCTCTGTGTTGTCTGGCCAAATTTACTATATACAGTATGGGGAGGAATGCTGCTCTTCAATGTGGTACAGTAACTGTGTGCTTCAGGGACAGATACATGGCAAATAATTGTTAGCAATGTCCAAAAGAAAGTGTATTCATTGTGGCGAGCTTGGGCACCTGCGTAGGACTTGCCCTAAGAAGGGAAACAAGGATTGACTGGAAATCGGGGTGGGTTTTCTAATCTGGCAAATGGTAAAGTCCTGTGAATAATTGGGATGTGTAGGGTGTTAATCACCTGTTTGGAGAACAATTTTTCAGCTTTAGTCGACACTGGGACTACCCATAGTCTCTTGTAGGGATGTCAAAGTTGATTCCTCGATACCCTCGATTATTACAGGTATCGAAGAATCGAGAATCTAAAGGTTAATTGTTATAAATCATTGTCCACCTTCACATGAATTTTTGAGGTTATGTTGCACAGCAACAGGTCTTTGGTATTCCAAATAGGCTGAATCTGTACCGAACTCACATCCGTTGACCGGAATTAACATATACTTTTCCCGGGCCCATCAGAATTTCCTATTTGTTAAAACTGAGAATGTCCGCTGCCATCAATTTTCAAATATTTTTTGATTATTCCTATCACTAAAAACTGCATTCAATGATGGTTCGACTATTTTAGAATTAAGATAATACAGTAGAACCTTGATTATCCACGATAATGCAGGAGAAGAGATAGTCAGAAAATTGAAACTCGGGGTTAAACGAGTCTTTTTATCTTGATGGCTGCCATGTGACAGACTGCTCTTATCAGTATTTGGCTGCCTCACTTATCTCTGACATCACTCTTATGTGCTGTATGGCGCTTCTTTAATGGGAAAACGGCACTTGTTTACTTTTTTGTGCACCTTCGGACATAAATCAGTACTACATGTATATTGTTGCAAGAACGCTACAAACGCATATGGAAATCTACCACACAATATCTAAACCTGTAAATATCCACTTAGATGAAACACTAAAACAAACTGGCAGTTACGGATGAAAGACCACCGCTGCTCACACCGTTACTGTTGGAGATAACACTTTGTTGCACATAAGTGGTGCTGTGGTTTGTAGAAAGAACCCTCTCGGCAAGCTCCTAGAGTTACAGGGTCGGTCGCTGACAAGGAACATGCATTGGCTTTTAGTTTGTTTGCACGTTAGTAGTGGGAGCATAAGGCTCCTGGTATTATTTATCTGATTTTTTTTATTTTGTTTACCTATTATTTAACGGTATATTAAAGAATAGGTACGTTTTTCGTGCCATATATATTTCCTGTTTGTGACATTTTCGTTTTTCAGATAGTCTAGATTGAAAGAAATTTTATTTTTTTGTGTTTACCTTTACCAAAAATTTCCGTCTCTTTTTCTAAAAGTGAGTAGAGTTAAATGTACTGAGGATTTTATTTAGTTAGACGTGTGGAATTATTTTTCAGTTGATGTAAATTACGCATTTTGCAGTTTGTGCTTGGCAAAAATTTCACGAGGTGGGGTTAGTCGCACAACTAGTAATATGAGAAGAAAACACACAAGTAAACATGACAAGTAGAAGAAAATGGCCTATAATGATGTTTCAGAAGATCTTTTGGCCAAAGATGCGTGTAGCAGCAAGTCATCCAGTGTCCCTGCAACTCAAAATGCCTAATAGAAGCATTTTCATTTAGCAATGCTAAATGAAAGGTTACTTGTATTTCCATTTCATTACTGAATAGCATCAATATTTGTGTACATATTGGTTAGTTTCATAACTTGACCTAAAATATTGCATTGAGAAGTTGAGAACTTTTGTTTAGGTTTTTTTTTTTAAATATTTTGTCTATATTCATTTAAAATAAATCAAATAAATCAAAAATACTGATATGAACTTGTTACGCTTAGATAAGTCTGGATGTTACATAAATATAGGAAATTAACTTCACTTAGCAGACCAGAAAGTCTTTCCTGTAATTGTTTTCATATTTGTGTCTGTCTAATTTTACCTATAAAACAAAATATCAAAAGAATACATTGACTGTAGGCACATGCTGATAATCACTATATCCTAGTTTATGGTATCAGAATCGAGGTGGAATTGACTGAAAGGTTTTTCAGTTGAAATTGAGAAAAATTATATTTTGATGTCCCTAGTCTTGAGTAATACCTTTTTGAAACATCTCTTGGATTCAAAAATTATATCCAAAGAGTGTGTCGTGTATGTCTGAGAAGCGTTTATGTTTGGCTAATGACAAATTTGTTAGGAGCAACGTTGTAGTGAACCTACAGTGTAAAATTGGAAGTTTTTCTTGGACTTTTTCCTTTTGGGTTTTTTCAGACATTTCTCTTGTATTTCTAGGGAAAGCTAGAGCGTCTGTTAACCTTGACAAATTTTATTTTCCTTTGGATTTGCTCCAAACATCCAAATTGATTTTCAGGTTGACACTCTCCCAGAAGTGTTTTCGTCTTTACTTGACAGCATGAGTTCAGCCGAAGATTTTCTAAGCCAATTGGATCAGTCGAAGGAAGAGTTTAGTGATGTAGTCTCTTTGTGTATTTGCAAATGTGGCGTTCTACCTTATAAGTTTTCTTTGATCGACGATATTCCGGTGTGCGACCATCATTTCAAATGTCCCCCCTTCTCTCCCCCACCTGCAAACCCCCAAGCCTTTCGTGAGATCATGGATAAGTTGTTAGACGCTGGTGTTATTGTTCCATCCACGTCAGACTATTGTTCACCTGGGATTTTAGTGCATAAGAGGGATAGTGACAAGGATCGTTTGGTGTTTAACCATTCTCTAAGAAAATTCATAAAGACCCTTTTCTGCAGCCTAATTTTGATTGCGCCCTTCAGCACTTAGGTAAAACCCGTGTGATTTCAGTGTTAGATCTCAATAATAGATATCACCAGTGTTTTCTGGATCTTTCCTGCAGGAAATATATGCCTTAAGCACTCTGGGGAACTAGTTCAAGTTCACGCGTGTTCCCATGGGTTCTAATTTTGGCAGTCAAGCCTTGTCCCGGGTGTAAGATAACATCTTGTCAGAGTATAAGTTTAAGTTTATTTATAATTATATTTATGACGACATTGTGTACCATTCCATTTGTCCCATTTGCATCAGGTGTTTCTTAAAATGTGGGAAGTGGGTTTGACGGTTAATTCTGATAGTCACCTTGGGATCTAACAATGTCAAATTTTTGGGTTATCTGCTTTGCGAAGGTTAACGGATTATTGACTCTGGTATTGTGGCACCAATATTAAAATTTACTTGCCCTAAAACCTTGAAGGCAGTGCAAAAATTTTTTAGGATTACTGGGCTATTACTCCCGCTTTATAGAGCATTTCTCAGAAGCAGTACCCTTGAGCTCCTAGGAAAAGATGGAGTTGAGTTCCATTGGGGTCAGGAGCAGGAGTCTGCCTTTTCCTTGCTGAAGCAGACGTTATCTTCTTCCCCAGTACTCCTACCGGATTTAAGCACAGTTTTGTGGTACAGGTAGATGCATTGTCACTGGCTTTAGGTGCTGTCCTGAGCCAGAGGACTGAGTTAGGTTTGTTGGCGCCAGTGGCTTTCGCCAGTCGCAGTCTCGCAGAAATGGAGCATAAATTGGGTATTTACGAGAAAGAAACCCTGGCTTGTATCTGGGGGCTAGAAAAATTTGTGTCGTACCTATAACATGAAGAATGTAATCTATAGACAAACAACGAAGTGTTTGAGCTGGGTTTTAAATCATCCCCAATAGTTGGGCAAGCTAGTTCCCTGGGTGTTAGGACTGTCTTGTTTCTGCTTAAAATTACATCACGTCCAAGGCTCCGAAAATCAGGTGGCAGATGCCTTATCCAGAATGTATGATCTGGCGGATTTTGAAACTGAAAATTTCGCATTTGAGCCTTTTCTTAATCTCATACAGGTTTTCGCTTAATTTTTTGTGAAATTACGTCAAGCCCAAGCAGATGATGGTTTCTGTAGCCATGTTATGATGGACCTGAGCACTTCCTTATCTTGTGGGAAATGAGATTTTGTATTTTACTGGGAAAAACGGACGTGCTCGCAAGATAGTTGTTCCGGAATCATTGAGGCCCATGGTTTTGCTGTACTTTCAAGATTCTGTGTTTGGTAGTCATCTGAGTGTTAATAACACCTTTAACAAAATTGTTGTGCCGTTACCTGGCCTGGTTCAAGGGGTAATGTTTCTGATATTGTGCGTTTGTGTGACCTGTGTAAAAAATGTAAGCAGTCTCAGCATGCTAACGTCGGGCAGGCGGTAACTGGTAACACAGATTTCCCAGGTGGTATTTTAATATTGGTGGATACGTTTACTAAGTTTGTCATTTGGTTACCTCTGAGTAATATGAAACCCTGATCAGGTTTGGAACGTGTTTAGTGCTCCTGCTGAGGTTGTTATTGATAATGCTAAGCACTTCATTTCAAATGTTTTTAATAATGTGTGTTTTCCCTGGGCTCTCAAACATCTTACTTCCAGTCCTTACTATCTCAAGGGCAATCAGGTAGAAAGAGTTAATAAGAATTTGAAGGCTTGCTTAATCATTTACTACAATCAGGACCATACGAAGTGGGATCAGGATTTGGACTTTAAAAATTTATGATTGAATAGCGCTTTGTACAATTCCACGGAAGTTCCTCCTCTCTCTTTTCTTGGTCGCCCTCTTAGCCATCTCTTACTTAATAACTTGATTATCCCCCTTTTTCCCTCCCTCCTTGGTGACGCTGAACGTGATCGCCTGCTGAAGGAGGTCCATCGTAGGCTCGGAGCAGCTAATTTGAGAGACTTGGTCTTGTGTAAAAATTACATGTTGGCAGATATGGGGAAGGATATGTCTGGGAAACTAATACCAAAATATCTTGGCCCGTTTAAGATTAGTAAGTTCTTAGGGCCCATATACTTTCAGCCTTGTTTTGCCCAGCTCTGATCGCTCATTTAGAAAGGTGCGCATGTCTCAGTTAAAGGCTTACCAGCAACACAATGAATTGTTTAACTATTATGTGTTTGTGCCCGCAGTTTGGCTGTTCTGGTTTTGATATTGTAAATGCAGTACTGTTTCCTTATTTCTTATCCTGTGTCATTTTGGTCATTTTGGTTATTGTGTTTCCCCTTTTCAAATCCTGTATTAATTTTGTTTTGTTCCCTCCTTCCCACCGAGCCGTGCCAAGTCTGCTGCTGGAAAAGGCAGAGCTTCAGATGGTTTCTTCTAATAGAACCCCTCTCCCCCTACTCTCTACCTGATGACTGACTATATGATGCTTTACCTGGTGCTTGAGAAAAGACTGGCTTTTTTGGCGTTGAGTTGCCTTTGCACTTGGCTGCCCACCGTTCCTAGGTCAACCTCAAGAAGGAGCTGATCACTCCTGATGTCAATGTGAAACATGCAAGATGATGCGGTTGATCTGCGGGTTTTCTCGAAGATCTCCAGTTTCCCCCGCCCTTTCATTCTGGTGCTGCTCCATATTCATCTCAATCACTCTCATTGGCTCTTAAGACCTCTATGTTAACAGCCATCCAAATTTCTTCATTTCGTTTCACTTCACTACAATGTGGAAATTTTGGACTGTTCTACGTGTTACTTTGAAACTAATTTATCTATGGAGATCCTCTTCTATGATTCAGTTTCTACTTCTGTGTGTACAAGTTTTTCTACTAACTGTACCAGTGCGTATTTGTGTTTGATGTTTCATCAAGATGTTCAGAGACTGGTCGCCAGAACACATGTTTTGAGGTGGGGGTTTTGATGCTAGCGCTCGTCACGTAAGATATTTTCTTTGGTTTCTACTCAATGCGGTAGTATACTCTTCACTTGTCTCTAATCCCCTCATCTTTCCTTCCCTGTACTCCTTCCCTCAATTTCCCCTCCGCTCGTATGTCATCATTTTTTATATTATTCAGGTAGTTATATTCAAGTCGTTGCATGGCTCGGGCTCCTATTCTATGCCACTTTGTCACCTGAAGATTTCACCTATTATGAATTAATTGCATCACTTGTCATCCCACAGGATGTGAATATGGGAGGGAGCTTCTTTTAATATAGTGTTGTCGCCTGAGCCACCAAATATTAGAGCTAATTAAACTGTGAGTCCTGGACAAAGTTTGTGTGTTAGTTGGGCTATTTTTAATGTTTCAGTTTTTTTTGTGTGGCATACTTGAGTTTGTCTTGGGTAAGCAGTAATGCTAGTGTTTTGAAAATTGTGGTTTCGGTTGTCAGTCAAAATTTTGTTTTGGCCTTAAGTAAAACCTCATGTTGCTGTGTTTCCCGGTTTTAACATGTTATGTACTGTCTTGTTCACTGCCCAAGAGTTAATTAATTTTCTAAAATAAATTTGTGTTCACAACTCTCGCGTTTGGCAATTTTGTCCACTTTTTTAAAGGTTTTAATCTGTAGATTTTATTTTGTTGGAGCTTTGACGGGTCCTTTTATTGCCGCCACCAAAATCTCAATCTTTTAAAATATTTTTTTTTAATAGTAAATTTTTAATGTGTTGCTTTTATGAGAGGGAAGCTTTACTGGGTTCAAACAGCTGCCATCCTTTCTAATTGTTCAGGTTTATTCTAGTCAAATAATTGTTTTAATCCTCTTGGGATTTATGAATCCTTCAATTAAAGTGTTTTTCAAGTTGTATTATTCCATTTTGTGAGCAATTTTACTAGTTTCCTGTCAATTTAATTTAATTTTATGTTGATTTTGAAAAGAGATTATTGTAATGTTTTTGCATATTTGTAAAGTATATCAAGGGTGCCATACGTGGTGTGATGTAAATTTATTGGCAAAATATATATACAAATTGGTAACTGATTTTGTTTGTTATTTGTGTCATGGCACAGTCATTAAAGAAGCCTCCCAAAACAATTTATTTATTTGGAAGTTAGCATCCAGCGTAGCCTAGTTCATTTACAGCAAGTCTCGTGCTGTAAATATCCGTAATATTGGTAAACACAGCTGTAACAGTGGGATTGTAATGTGTTGGTCATCTGTCTTCCCATGCTGTGTCACTATAGCTTCCCCTTTGTGTTAACGAAACCTGTCTTTCAAGGCATGGGAGCTGTGCAGAAGTTGCATTGATTGAAAAGAAGGGGTAAGGATAACATTATTTTGTTCTTGACAGGCGGCATGGTGTTGCCACACAGTTGGCACACTCAGCCTTGTTGATTCCTGGCCATCTACTGAAGGCTTGTTTCCCAAGATGGTCAGTTCTCAGTGATGACCATTAACTTTATTACATATTATTCTATAGTTACAGCTAGTGAGAAACAAGTGTCCTGTTTTATTAAACTAGTACTTATATTTATGTACTTTGTATTTAGGATCATTTATTGTGGTGCATAAATAAATTATTGCTGTAGTGAATGTATTGAAACAAACCAAATCAGTACAGTGAATGTCACTAATATTTTTTTATGGCAATGCTAAGTTAATATGATTTGCCTTGACCAGCGTACTTCCACTAAAACATTTACTTCAATCCAATTTTTGGGAGCTCCATCCAGACTTGTAGTTCTTACAGCTTTTAAAACTTTGTTTGTACAGCCTGTAGCTAATTGTTACGGCACCTGCAGTTGTGGGTGTGGTATGTAAGGTGTGATAGATGGATGTTAAAAACATGGTTGGCGATACATGGTGGGTTACGTGCTAAAATGTTACTCATGTAGTCAAATGCTACAAACTAAACAAACCTTTTACATGTCAGGTAACAGCATTGGTAGCGGATCAGTTGGGTGGAACATATCATGTCACATTGAAGGCACACATCGCCTTTCCCTCACTCAACAAGAGTAATCATGTCTACACATAGGGCATGTATGGCCTGCAAGATCTGTGTAATAGACTTCTAATAATTAAGTTAATATTTCAATTAATTATGAAGCCTCCCAATTTTTCTGCAGAAGTCAATGAATATGTACTTCACGATCATAAAAAAATACACATTGCACTATGTTTAGGCTTTTTTTGTCAGCAAGGAGCGGGTCATATAGACTTTTAGAGTATATTTTTTCTATAGTTTTCTACTTATTAAAATTAATGTATATTTAATTTAAGAAATTTTTCAATATCTTGCTAGAGACAATTGAACATGGACTTCATGTGAAAAATTGCAAATTTTGAACTATAGGGGTTGGGGTGAATCAAAATTGTTCCAAAATTTACCAAAACTTCTATTATGACCACCTCTCAATAATGAACTTATTCCTAGAAACCATGAGGGGATTGTGTTGGTGATGATTTACTATTAAAAGTTGAGCAACTTGTTTCTGTGGCAGGCTCACTGTATTGCACGCCCACATTATGTTGAAATTTAAAATTTCACTTCAGCACACTGAGGTCACAAATTATTGCTTATGTGAGTGCTTAAGGAATTTCTTGTTCCAAAGTCAGCGAGTGACTGTTATCATTTCCTAACATATAATTCAGACTAAAGAAATTTTATTCTATATTACAGAGTGCTGGCAATGTTTTTCTGGAAGCCATGCAGATTTTGCAATCATGCCAAGAAGTGGAAGGTGTATTTGGAGGGGCTGTCATTTATGAGAACAGGTAAGCTCTGGCTGGTCTCATACATGAATATAATTCCTACCAAATCACTTGAGTTAGGTCTTTCTCATTCCTATTACTTAGATGTTTAGTACAAGAGGTATTGTATTTTCTCTCCTAGACAATTTTTTATCCTTACTGACATATTGTGTTAAAATATGCATAAATTTTGTGCACTAGAATGTGACTTGCTATGGTTGGAATCTGGTTAAAGGTTATCATTTTGACTACATTCATATGCAGAAAATATGTCTGTAGGCAATCTAAAAGTTGTTAAAATGTTAAAAGTCTTAGTTCATAGTTTGGAGGTGGGAATAGTTTGTTTGCTGTGTAAAATTCTTATATCGTAGATCATTTCTATTTTGAGATTGTAGTAAAGTCTATGATAGAATGCACTTGTTATGTAAATTATATATTTTTTTTAATAATTGTGTTCACGTTAGTTTGAAGAATATTCCGTTTTGGCAATTTCAGAGTCACAGACTGGTACCAATGTACTTTTACATTACTATTACACATATGTACTTGTACTTTTTTTTACCCTAAACTACATGCTGCCTTAATTTCCCTCCCATCCAGAAATGTCCATCATGCCATGAGAGTCACCAATGGATGTGGCACATTCAGGAACTGACTGCAAGAACTGGGAGAAGGGAAGAGTGATAAGATAAGTCCATCTTGTCCGACCAGTTGGCAGGAGTGAGATGAGGAATTCACCTGTTTCATTGAGTTGGGAACACTGGCATCAGGCCGTGAGAGTTGCTCTCTAGGAAGGGTGAACAATGACCACTCGGCCAAATTAGAGCTTTGCAGCACTCTGTGCCATTCATTGTTAAAGGGAGAAGAAATCCATGTGAATCAGTACTAGTCCGGGGATAGCTGCTTGACATTTCTGGGCCATCGCTGACCAAAATATTCACAGAAGAACAGGAATAATCTGTTGGATATAGAAATCAGTTGTTGGTTCAAGGCATGTTGTGTACTTCAGCTGCTGCCTCATAAACCTTCACATGTACAGTTTCATCTGTGTTGAAAGGATGGCCTCAAGGGTTAGGCACTAAAACTTACTACTGTTATTGTGAGTAAGCTAAGCAGTATTTTGCCCATTTTAAGTAATTTGCAGTTCTTTCTGGTGTTCTTTCTGGCTTGCCTAGAGAACCTTCCTGGCGTGTATTTATTCTGTATGTTCTCACTGCGCCAAAAACTTTCACAGTGATTGTAGCTCGGTGTGCAAGGAATGGCTATGGGTGCATGGTGAGAGATTTGGGAAGGAATTACCTGTGGGTGCCAGTTCCCTTGTATTCTGACGAGCTTGGATGAACACCAGTGTTTTTGATTTCGTGCCATGAAGGCTGATGACCATTGGATTCTCCTTGCACTTCTACATCCTACATACTAACATGATCATGCTTGTTTTTTATGCCACTGTTGGGGCTGTGGCATATGCCCTGCAAGTTTTTAAGTTAAGTATGCAGAGAAATTATATGTTATGGCCTACAGCTATGCAGCCAAGAGGCTGCTGGTATGTGATATGAAGACATTACCATCACGTTTAACATGATTTATTTTCTAATATCACGAACATAAACCCTTGTTTTGAGACACATACATTCATTGTAGCTGTTGGGGGCATGCCATGTTAACACTGTATGGACTTCCTGCGTAGACACATGAACTAATGGTGAGGGTATTAAGATTCTGGGCACAAGCCACAGGATTTCCCAGCCATACCTTTGAATGTATTAAAAATTGTTGTATCACATTTACTCTATTGTTATTTTAAATGATACTAAATGGTTGGCACAAAGTTTGCATGTTCAGAAGTGGTGCACATGAAGCAACCTTTCCGAGTGACTTGCCGTAATAGAGGCTAAAAAAAGACTGACTAGAATGGTGGCTTCTCTCTACCAAGCTGCCGAGAGTCTGTGCTAATTCTTCTTCTTCAAAAATGAAATGACAAAACACACATAAATGATGATGTTATAAAGCCCTTTAAACTAGTACATTATTGAAACACTTTTCAACACATAATTAAGCAGGATTATAGCATCCTTAACAACAATTAAATGTGAGACAAAGGTCTTCTGTCCCAATTATCCCCGTTTATATGCAGTTTATAGTAGGGATGGGTCAATACCACATTTTCTCGATACTCGATACCAGTTTCAATGCCAATACTTTTCTCGATACCAAATTTAAATTATCATAAACGCAAAACAACGTGGTTACGAAAATTACTTATTTTACTAGTGTTGTTTACACACTGAAACTATGTAAAAACTCTCATCGCTCTTGAAACAAACGGTGGGATGGCCTGTAACTCAAATGTCCTTAACGAATGATAAACCAACACCATAAAATCTCATTTAAACAGTGAAAGCTGTGATCAAAATTTGAGGTAAATTATGTCTCGGGACACTGCTACATCCTTGATTTCAAAGACACAGCAAAGTGGACATCCAAAAGAGTCCAAAGAGTTCAGAAAAAACCCCTTATTGAACAGGGCACAAAAGTACATAATAAAAGAGAAATATGATATTTGAACAAAGAACACACAAAATATGATTTGGTTATTTTATTTAGAAATTTCTTTTGTTCTTTTCTAGTTTTTTTCATACATAAACTTCCTTTATAGTTAACTCTAGATTTTTCCACAATTCCAGAAAACATCAGGAAAACTTCGTACATTAATTTTCTTTTAGCATTGACTAGATTTTTCCATAGTTCCAGAAAATATCAGCAAAACCTCATACATTAATTAGAATTTTCCATAGTTCCAGAAAATACCGAGAAGATTTCTAGATTCCATTACTTGCACGCGCACGTACACTCATTCTCTCTCTCACTCACACACACACACACTCTCACACTCTCACTCACTTTCTTTCTCTCCCCATTTTACCTCCCCCCCCCCCCCGATTTTACCTTTCCCCCCTTTTTTCCTGTATCCACCTTTTCTCTGTCTTCCCCTTTTTCCTCTCTCCACCTTTTCTCTGTCTTCCCCTTTTTCTCTCCCATTTCTCTCTCCCCCTTTCTCTTAATTGCCCCTTTCTATCCCTTTTTATTTCTCCCCTTTTCTCTCTCTCTCTCTCTCTATCTCTCTCTCTATCTCTCTCTCTCTCTCTCTCTCTCTCTCTCTCTCTCTCTCTCTCTATCTCTCTCTATCTCTCTATCTCTCTATATCTCTCTCTATCTCTCTATCTCTCTATATCTCTCTCTATCTCTCTCTATATCTCTCTATATCTCTCTATATCTCTCTATAATATATATATATATATATATATATATATATATATCTATTTCGAGCGTGAGTAGCTGAGGGACGAGTAGAAGTTTTCTTAGGTTGGACAACAGGCGAGTTACCTGCCTTACACATTTTTTTCTCATCTCCACCGGGGAAAATGTGTTGGTACATCTGTACATTGCAGCAGACAAGTATCTCTACTTCCTCATCTGGTGTCTGAGCGTGGCTGTAGAATTTTCTAGTGAGGCATTCCTGTACCTCGTCAGTGAATTGTGTGAGTCAGCACCACTCAGAAAGAAATTTCCCCGTATTTTTGCCACCATTCGACAGCTTTGCTCTTAAGTTTGGATTGTGCTTATGAGACCCCTTGTTTCTCAGGTATTTTGTGCGTGTGAAATTCCCGTTCACATTTGGCTGTGAACACTAGCAGGTCCTCGTGAGGGTGTCCTGCAAACTCAGGTAATTGTGGCTCTTCCGTGCATCGAGTGGTGCTAGAGTGGGAGGCTGGCTCTGTGTTGTGTAGTTTGTATTCGGCAGCTCGCCGACAGACTTCGCACTGATAAACCATTCCTGGTTGGGTTATATGCTCATCTGGCCATCGTATGCATTCATGGTGGTATGCAGCGCACTTTGTGGGTACCACACTCTGGGCTGGTAATCGAGTTGAGAATGTAGTCTGACGGGTTCAACATTTGTCACATTGGTATAGCATGGTTAGTCTGTCCAGCCTAGGCAGGTATAGTGAAACCATTGTTGTCAATGGGCACACTGTATTCTGTGTATCCCCGTGCCGGAGCAATAGCAGCTGTGTTCGGTTGCAGTTGCAATGGTGCAACTGAGCTCGTGCTCGCTCATGACGGTTGCTGACATTCTGGTTGCGGATTGGGGTGCCATCTGGTTTTTAGAGGACTCCCTGAAATCCGTGGTGGCATCGGGCTGACCTGATTGAACTGTCCAGTTATTACTTTTGTAGATACGCTCCATGCTGGGCACCAGAAAAACTCCTCCACCTCTCTTTGACGCATGACATCGGGAGGACAGCAGTGTATGTCACTACGGCAAGAGGGAGTTTTTGTTTCGGTGCTAGGTCAGGCGCACCTGGTGGAAGGGGGTTCTGGTTTGTTTTAGTCTCTACAGGGTACTTGTGCACATCCAGTGTAGAGGACTGGCCCCATAGCTTTACGGGAGGGCATGTAGTCAGCTCCACAAGAGTGATCTTCCGTTTCAGAGGTTTGGCCTTAAGCGGGATACCTGGGCGACACGTAACGAGACGGCTGTTTAACATGGGTCAACTCCGGCTAGCGTGAACTAGGCTTATTTGCGGTTAGTGGCTCAAAGGTTGTCGGTATGCTGTTTAGGTTCTGCTGGCTTAAATTCCCAATAGTAAGCATTGCATTGACAAGTCCCAAGGACTGGTTCTGTTCCCTAATGTTTGCTGCTAGCAAGGTATGTCTCTCTTCGCTCAAACAGATAGGGTCCTTGAAGAGGCCCGTAGGAATCTCCAGTGTGACTGGAATCTGGAGATGGCTTAACGCCTGGGCGTGATCCTTGGGGGAGAGCTGTGCAGTTATAGTGATGAGGAGGGTAGTTAGCTACTGCAAGCACCCAGATCCAGTTAGCACCTGACCGACCTCTCAGATACCTCTCTGATGGGAGTAGAGCATCTGTACTGAATAACACAATCACGTACGTGAAGTGATTGTAGGAGGCATGTTGTCCTACTCTATGTACAGCCACGTGTAGTGTCTGCCGACTCAAGCAGTCTCCCTATCACAGCACTTAGTGTTGAAACACAGTGAGCACTGAGAATCAGGCCTCGCCGTTGACAATCTATGCATGTTGGTGAGTGTCTCAGGAGGGGACAGTCTCCCCACACTTAGAGAACACCAACTCCAATGTTGAAACACTGTGGAGAGAGCATACTACCAAGCAGGCAAGCTGGCCTCAAGAGACTGAGTACGTAGAGTCGGGGCTCTACCGTTCTGTACTCCGGGGAGCACAAAAAGGGTGGCCGTCCAATGTGCATGTGGGTACTCAATTGGTGTGCTTGGCTTGTATGAGTAATTTTCCCGGCCACCTACAATCCCTTAACTGCATGAGGTCCACTGGGAGAGGTATTACAACTACAGAAAATTATACCCTTGAGTTGGTAGAACTCCTGTTTATTCCCTTCAATGGGAAGTAAACAGTGTGGTCTCACAATACTCCTAACGTTGGCAAGAGCTTAGGGAAGCTGAACCTTCGCTGAGCCAAGTAGAGGCAACCTGGTACTAAGCTAACAATGGAAGGGTAGATGAGCATTATAAAAATAATTTGAACTGGTACTACTTCTTATGCATGTGCTGCCCAGAAGGAGCGGCTGTGTCTGGGTATGTAGACGACATTGGCAAGAGTTTATCTTCAGCACGAATGCTGTGATGACTAAGCAGGTTTTGAAGGATGGCTCCGGTGACGAGTTGCGGGGGAAACCAAGGAGAGGAGGTTCCTTCAGCACAAATGCGGTGAAGGCCATAGAGAGACACTGGCATTTGCGGGCTGTGGCCACTTTTTATACTCTGGTGGCTCCTTTCCCTTTAGTTAGCTGGATAGAGATGGCGTTGGAGAGGGGTTAGCTGGAGCATACCTTCCTGAAGAAGTGACGTCACTGGCTGGCTTGGAGAATCAAGATGTGGCAAACCATACTGGTTGAGCCACCTAGCGGCGTGCTGTGATATTCTGTGCCTTGGATGAATAGCCTCGGCAGCCGGTGAATAATACAATCTCGGGCTGAAACCCCTATTCTTGATCTGTGCACACAGTCAAATCTTGGGTCCCGTGATGCGTGTTAACAATGAAAACTCCGCTGGAATCAGGTGGCAAGGCTTGTTTACTGATGAGCTGAAGTCTTAATATCATTGTTGAAAAGACGTCGTGCGTTATCATTACAAAAGCATCTACACCACTCCGACCACCAAATTTGTTATGAGAGAGGAGACCAAATGGGACTCAACAATTGTGGAGGTCAACAGTTCTTTCTACAGTTATTGGTAGGAGTTTCAAAATAATATAAATAATAAATCCTTACAGGTGTGTAGCCAACTACCTGTAGAAAGAATGATTCATTTGTTTGGTTAATGGCTCAATTTAATATTCATCAAAGAAAATAATTCTGATCAAACCTGTTTACTATTCTGAACGTCTCTGTTTACATAGTGATGGACAAATCAAAATTATCAAAAGAGGGATGATAGTTACGGCCAAGGATTCAACAGAAATAAACTTAAAGTAGATATGCCAAGCTGCCTCGCAGTACCTAAAAAGGTTCAACCATTACAGAGAGATTCGTTTAAGACTAGCCTACAGTTCTTATTGACAAAACCCGGAGTCCGAACATAATTTAGTTACTGTACATGAATGCGTAAGATACATGACTGAACTTGAAAGAACACTAATTATATCTACTGGTTGTACTGGCACCAGTACATCTACCAATTAACTCTACGTACGTAATAGAAAAGTACAAGTTACTTATCTACCTTATAAAAGACGTCTCTCCGCAGTCGGCCTGGAATGAACTCGTCCTCTCCCCTCCATCTTCTCAATAGAAGAGTGAAGACGAATAGTGGGAGCAAGATCACCCAAAGTTAAGTATTTATAAGTTAGTGTATGTTTGTCTCAGAAATAGAAAAAGCTTTCACAATGGTTTTCCTAATCATTTTTCTGCTTATCGTTTGCAGACGAGCCTAAACAAATATTCAACAGCGCAAGCGGAAGTGAGAAAGAAAACTTGCTCACCATCCCGCTTCAAGCACACGTGCGCAGCGCACATTTTCAAATGTGTCACTCAGTAAATATCATGGACCACCTGCGACACGTTCTACCCGTGGCAAAGACCCTACCTGTGGCAATTAACATGAAGGGCAGTGCTGACAGCATTCATAAAAAGAAAAGCAGATTGCTTCTAAATATCATGGCCATCTACTATACTAGTGTGTGTATTTTGTTTCAGTGGTACGAGATCCTGACAAAATGATTACCTCAAATTAAGGCTTCACCAGCCAAGTTCAAGTTAAGGTGTGCATCCAAATAAAAATCACAAATAAAGACCTATTTATCTCCAAAAACTCACCGTAACAATGGGGGTGGGGGAGTGGGGGTGTGTGTGTGTGCGCGCGCGCGCGCGTGCGCATATGTGATTTAATCAAGTTGCAAAAAACTTTTTGGAAATGGCGATGATGTGAACTGTTCACGTGCCTTTGTGGTAAATGTGTATCGTGACTGGAGGAATGACATCATTGGGAATAACCATCGTGGAAACTACAGAGCTTCACACGTCATTGATATCAGACGTGATTGTCAACTACTACGGTATGTGAAGGCCAACTGACAAGCTACAGTGGAACAGCTCACCATTCAAATGAACCAGGGGTCATCCTGACATGTATCTACAACAGTTCAGTGAACCCTTCTGTAAATGGGGTCTTGGAGTAGACGGAGGGTAGACCGCTGCTGATTGACAATGGGTAGCCTTCTCCAACGTGTCACGTTTTCAGCTGCCTAGACCAGATGGGTGTTAGCATGTCCGGCGAGAAACATTGGAGAACAGACCTCTTGCATCCATTGCTGGATGAACACAAGGTGGTGGAGGCAATGTTATGGTCTGGGGAATGTTCTCGTAGTATTCTCTAGGTCCCATCATCCGTGCGGAAGGTACTCTTGATAGATTTGGTTATGAATCCATCCTCGGGTATCACATCCACCCGTACATGGTGATTGTCTTTCCTTGGGAGGATGGAATCTTCCAGCATGATAATGCGCCTTGCCACATGACTAGAAGTGTCCGCCCGTGGCTGAAAGAGTACAATCAAGACTTCAAAGTTTTTCCCTGGCCTCCAAACAGCCCCGATCTCAATCCAATTGAACATCTGTGGAACCACCTCGATCATTATGTTTGCACTCTGTCTCCTCCACCACACACCCTTCAACAATTGTGGGACGCACTGCAGACAGCATTGCTCCAGATACCCGAAATATGGCTCTGGTAATGATAAAAAATGTTCATGGTTTTGTTAAATGTCTTCTACGTAATAATATTGATAATTTGGCTGATACATAATCTTTTGCAAGTTAAATTATAACTCCTAATTTAGAGTTTTCAGGAAAGTGTGGGTAAACAATTGAAATTCATACCTTTTAAGCACCAAATGTGAATATGGAAATGTAGAGTACTACTATATGCATAACATTGTGGCAAACTTGGAGACATTGGCAAATGCTTGTTTTAGAGTGGTTGCATCGCAGTTTAGTTGTGGCCTCACCAAGAGGCTGGTCGCAACGGACCCACATCACATCAAGGTAAGTGCCATTTCACAACTCGCTCTCAATGTAATTTTGTAGTATACTCCATTCACTGTTACTTCATTGTTTTTTAAATAATTCTTTGAAAAATAACCGTGGTTTAATATTTTAGCATGTCCGCCTGTATTTTAAACATATCATATACGACAAACATTTGATACTGTTATTAACATTAAAGTATTCTAATTTTGATCATATACGACAAACATTTGATACTGTTATTAACATTAAAGTATTCTAATTTTGACCAAACAAAACTTTTACTTGTTTATCATCAAAATGAAAATGTTTGTTTTATAATCAATATGAAATAAACATGGTGAAAACAGTGCTGCTTTGGAAATGACTAGTAAGAAATAGTATACACGTAAAATGTTATTAAATTGAGTTCTGATACACTATTTGTAAAGCAAAAATTTCTTATTTAAATATTTACATTTCCATGTAGCAGTTGTCTGATGAGCGAAAAATACAGTGCGAAGACCCTAATCTTTTTGAAAATTTTTTTTGTACAAAAGTAAATACTGCAGTTGAAGCATGTTGTTTCTTTTTTTTAAGTTGCTTTTTTTTTTGCAATTAAGTTGCTCAGCGCCAGCAGCAGGTTCAATTTTGATCAGATTCTACACTGTTGTAATAAATGTCTGAAATAGCGATCGATAATTGAAATGTGATTTTAATGTTAAAATGCTTAAATTTGTATTCTGATGTGATGGTAGGACGGTTACAACTTCGAAGTTAACAAAATTGACTACATGAATATGTGCTTGGTCTCTAGTGTTTTTTCTTCCAGCTAAAAATAGTTATGGACTTATGGTTATCAAATAAAGTTGGTACACATACTTTCAACATATCTAGTTATGTTACAGAGTTGTATAAACGTGTTGTTTCCCCCTCCCCCCTCCAAATGTAACTATATTTCAACATGTGTATTTTTTGTTGGCTGTTGAAATGAAGTTCTAAGGGCCGTTCTATGATGACACGGATGCTACAATGAGATGCATGCGGACAGGAATAATGTATGAATACACCAAAGAAAGCTGGGCAACTCCCAACTTTTCCAAGTTCGTGAATCCGTGTAGCTAATAGGAATAGAAGACTATACTTCAGCATGTATAGGCCGCACAATTTTACAAAAAAAAATGACTACAAAAAGTGGGGTGCGGCTTATTTATGAGTTATTGGCATAAAAAAATGTTTCTCCCCAAAACATGTTCATAAATTTGTCTACATACGATACATTTTAATGTTTTAACTTATTTTCTAAGGAATTAAAAAAAAAAAAAGAACAAACAAATAGCTTATCGCTGGTATTTAAATGCTTATGGGCCACCCAGCGCCAACCCACCTTGCTCACTCCCTTTTTTTTTCATTCTCTTTCTTGCTCTGCATCTCTCCCACTCCCCCATCCCCTTCTCCAAATGACTGGGTTCTTTGTCACGCCCTTCTGCCTCCCCCTCCCCCTTTTCAATGTCTCTCTTTCCTGTCATGGTACTCACCACTGCTCCACACAGCTTCTTGGGCAGTGATTAGAGGAGAAATACAAAATAGGAGAAGTGTTATGAAAGCTAAGTAGTCTACAGATATTTTTAGAAGGCTCCCTTAACCATATTGATTCTCAATAATATATATATATATATATATATATATATATATATATATATATATATATATATATATATATATATATATATATATATATATATATATATATATATATATATATATATATATATATATATATATATATATATATATTAATAATATTTAGAGAATCAATATGTTAGAGCCATATATATATATATATATATATATATATATATATAATATATATAATATATATGGATGAGAGACAGC
This sequence comes from Dryococelus australis, assembly GCA_029891345.1. Lineage (NCBI taxonomy): Eukaryota > Metazoa > Arthropoda > Insecta > Phasmatodea > Phasmatidae > Dryococelus > Dryococelus australis. Next base: position 62,469,611 of record CM056997.1, read on the forward strand.
CAGCAGCGGCTGAGTGTGTGTGTGTATGTTGGTGACGCATGCATACGTGCATCATTGCCTCTCCCGTGCATCTACTCCTGTCCTTCGCTCTGTCTGGTGGAATACTGCGCTGTAGCCACTTTTCAGCAGGTAGAGGCTGCGCCAGTTGGCCTCCGCACTAGTACACTGAGGCTCAGCAATATTTACAGGAATATAGCAATTCAGTGTTTCCTATACTTGAAATATTAATTATCCCTAATTTTTCCTCAAACTCTTCTGGTGCGGCCTATACATGCATGCAGCGTAAACCTACCAAAATACTGTGTTTGTTTTGTTGATGTTCATTTTCGTGGCCATTGTGGTCTGCGTTGTAGCAAGTGCTTTGACTACAGTGGCTATTATAATTTTATTAAAATTAATATATGCACATGGTTTGGCAGTAGTATTTATACAGTGTTAAACATTGTAAAAAATATACAAAATGTTATGGGTACCCTATAAAACCTGTATGAGTAATTTGCAATAGCTGAGTATTTTTGATTTCATAGGTTGCAGGACTCTATTTTCTCTTCATAGTGTTGAATAGATGAAAATTCATCCCGAGTCATCCACTCGTTCCATTTATGTGTTCGAAGTCCATTTCCTTATGCATCCATTCATTGTAGAACACACCTTATGAAATGGCCATTCCGGAATCGTTGAGTTAGTTACATGTGTGAAGACGACTTTTGGACCTACATAGTTTGTTTCTAGTCGTGAACGACGTTTATGCGGGGTAATTATCTAAAGATTATATCTGTATATATATCCTGTCTATGTCTGAAATATATTTACATTATCTGCTTACACGTTTCTGTGAATTGAATATTTACCAAAGCCAAAATATATTTATCAAAAGTACTAACACCTAGTCATGAAAGAAAGACTAATGATGACGATGACGACGACCACCACCTAGAGGAAATAATGTGAAGGAAATTAAAGTCAAACTGTAAGCACGAATGCACGAGTGCCACAAGATTGTTGATATTGTTAGCTACCATCTTGTTTGTTGTCCTTAAAGTTACGTAATAAAATAAGCAACAGGAGTTGTGTTCTCCAATTTTCTCTTTTTTTTGTTGTACTGGATGCTGTTTGTTTTATCATTAATTATGATTAAGGACATCCTTTGTTTGAAGTAATCTAATATCATGTATGGATCCTTTTCACCTACCCAGTTAATCAGTATGATTATAATACAGACACTCTTAAGTTATAAAACCGACCTAAACACTAAAAAATTCGGGAGCGCAAATTATGTTGCACATTTTGAATATGCCAGCATTGTTGGGACAACTGAATAGTGTAAATAAAGCATTTGGCAGTTTGAATATTTGACATCACATTGTACTGTATTTGTTTACATGTAGCGGAAGAATACATTATTGGTACCTGGAAGTAGAACTTAAGTAGGGCTTCAGAAAAGTGTGAAGTAACCGTGAATGGACAATATAACTTTACTTTCACACTTGGTTTGTTTGACATTGTCATCCTGTAGTACAAGTTGAAAATTTTTCTGCATGACTTTTGCACGCTATAGACTGTTGAAATTAAACAGATGACTTGTTCCTGGAAAAATTTGAAGTAGGAATTTAGCACAAAGCTCATTTTGGTTGAGTGAAATGATGTACTTTAAAAATATCCTGACACTGTGGATCTCTCTTCCTAATGTGGCAGGGCTTTTCAACATCTGGGCTACATGTAGTTATTCTAAACTTACAACTCGTTCAAGTTGCTTAAAAATCCTCATACCAAATATTAGAAAGAAGTCACTCGAAAGATTTTTTATCAGCAGTCAGATCAGGTAAAATTTTGTTGTGATATAGTGCCTTAATATTGTGATTTATGATTGGTGGTTTTTCGTGTGTGTTTACAGCCGGCAGCAGATGTTGTTGAGACACCATTTCACCTGCCAGTGGGCGTCCAACTGCTGACAGTATATCTCGATAGGAAGGAGTTTGCCAGGCTTTCGAAGGAGTCATTTGGTAGGAAGCTGGCTGTTGAGAACACTATCTTGAAGAGATTCATTCATAGGAAGGTAACAAATAGTCTTCAATATATTCATGTTAGTTAGTATATTAGGTGCTTATCACCATCTCTTTACATTGCTGAAATATGTGTAGGCCATTATGTGGTGCCATTCCACCAGAGAAATATGTATTTAAAATTAAAAAATCATATCAGTTGTGTAATTTAAATTTCACAATACTACATAATGCATGATGCATTTGCGCATTTATGATGTGCACTTTACATTACGATGTCTCTCCATCTGAGCACAATGTTCATACCGAGGCAGGTTAATTACCAGCAGCAGTACTGAATAGGTAGCACATGTTTCCACAGGATGCCACATGGCGCAATGTCAGAAGAGACTATAGACACGTGATCCTAGCTTGTACTGTTCACCCGAAATTCCAAGAAGCCATCACGTCACCCCCTCTGCAAGGTTGTGCTGTTGGCTGAGCCGCCGCGCCCTCCAACCTGGCCCCTCTAGTTCCAGAGCATGGTGAGGGAGGGCAGCACCAGTCTACTTTGCAGCAGAGCCGAAGATAAGGGATGATAGTGCCGCCTCAGCAGTCTGGAATTTTCAACCCCTGCGACCGAGTCTCCCCACACCCATCCTTACCAAGCGCCGATATGAGAAGTATAAAAGGTCTGGCATGACCAGAGTCCTTGTAGTCTCAGTTCCTCCACCACTCTCGTATAGGGCCGGGGGTAGACTTCGGGGTGTGCAACCACAGGCACAACCACAGATTTTACCGCTTGCAATGGCCAGAATGTCCGCTAGTAGAAGATATCGCCGACCAGAAGCTCAACACTTCTTCAGCAGCCACTGACCCACCATCTGCAACCACCACAGATCCTGCAGCTTCTGAGAGACTTCACCTACCAGAGGCTGCCAAAGATGTCGTTCCACCTTCCTTACCACCTTCTGGTGTTGAATCCAGAACCTACCCCTTGGTAATTAGGTTACGACATCCCTTCAGGACCTCCACGCTGCCCTCCAGACGGTGCTTGGCAACTTTGACGTTGCTCTTCTAGTAGTCATTATCCAGTATTTGTTCATTCAGAACAGCCCCCAAATCAGTCGGGAATTAGTCGTTAAATACTAATTTCACCTAATTACTAAATAATCACCTTTAGTTATTAGATTGGCGCCAACCAGAACAGGACGTCGTGACTCCCCCGCACCCTCTGCTGGCAGCCTACAAGCTTCCACTATAAGTCCGGACGCTGCCTGCCTCAGGAGTCATTCTTACAGTTTCTTCTCTAGCGACCTCCCACAGCACTAGGTCAGTGCTCGGGATCTTCTGACGTGGGATTGCATGCACTGGGGCTGAACAATGAGTTCAATCCGGAGGTAAGCAATGGGGATTACTGCTGCTTGTTCTGGCTTGCTCAGGAACTCGGCGATCCACAGGTGAATTGCCTGGTGTGAACGTGTTGGTGTTTCAAACAATCCTTATGGGATCTCCAGCGTGACGGGTTCTAGAAGACAACAAAGGGCCTGTGCCTATTCCCTAGGTGCAAGGTGGTTGAGAGCGGTAATGAGGGAGGGAGTCAGCTCATGTAAGCACCCAAAGGCTGTAAGCGCTTGCTTTACCTTCTCACGAATTCCACTTTAACGGGAATAAGGCATTTGTACTCAACACACACTCACCTCTGTGAGGAGATTGCAAAGTTCATGTCGTCTTACTAAATGTCGAACCACGTGGAATGTCTGCTGACATAACGGTTACCCTATCACAGTGCTTTCCACCTAAATGTGGTGGGTGAGCACTGGAAATCAGGTCTCGTTGCAGTTCCTGCACGTGGGTGTACATCGCAATTTCAGTCTTCCATCTCAGGGAATGATCCCTAAACGCGGTGGAGAGGGCAAGCACCGAATCGACAAGTTGTCCTATGAGACAGTGTCCCTGGTGGGACTCTACTGTTCTGCCTATCGTGGTATGCAGAAAGGCTGGCCATCACTATTACAGGGGGGAGGGGGGTTATGCTAGAAGTGTACTGGCTCGTCTGAGTAAATTCCTGTTAACCTGCAATCCCCTGTTAGGTGTGAGCACATTGGGTGAGGTTCTAGTTCTACAGGAAAGAGGTTACCCCTGAGTCAGGTAAAACTACGTTTATTCCTTGTTACGAAAATAAACACATGGTGTCGCACTACCTCCTAACGCTTGGCAAGAGATTCGGGAAGCTTTACACTTACGTTAGTCAGGTAGAGGTGATCTGGTCTTGAGCTACAAGGGAAGGGGTATATGAGCGCTGTGAGAACAACTTAAACTGATCTGACACCCTACACAATTGTTGCCCAAAGGGGGCCGCAGGGTCTATGTTTGTAAACAGCGTGACAGTAAATATTGTTCTGGGAATACTAAGGAGGTTAGATGGATATCTCTAGTGATAGAGACCAAGGATAGGAGTTTTCCTTCGGCACGAATGCTGTGAGGTAAGGGTAGGTACAGCGAGGAGCTAGGGTGAGAAAGGTTAGCTGGTGCAATGCAGGCTGGTCAGTGTATCCAACAACTGGTGTGGTGGAAGAATCAAGGCTGATTCTGAGTGAGTGCCATGTCTCTGTATTTATACTCTGCTGGGTGCTTTTTTTTTCTCTCAGCTGGTGAGCTTGTGTGCGGGGGGTGGCCGCTTTGAGAGGAGGGGGTGGTGATAGCATAGCTGCTTGGAGGCTATGATATCACCGGCCGGCTTGGAGATGGGGAGGCGGCGAGGCGATACTGGTGTAGCCATCTTGCAGTGGAACTGGATGCCTTGTTGCGTAGTCTCGGTGGCCTGGTGAATAATAAAAGTCGCTGGCTGGAACAACCATTCTTGCTGCAGCGAATAGTAAAATCTTGACGTCTTGTAGTTGTCAACAATATAAACTCCGTTGTAATCAGATGCACTGCTATGCTTACTGATGAGCTTAAGTCGGTCGAATACCATTGTTGCAAAGATGTCATGCATCACCATGTAAGTTGTCTGTGTTGTGTCTGTAATTGACATCTACTTTCCCTTCAGAATACATTGGGAAAGAGTGTTTTCAAGTTGACTTGAAGCACTTGGCTTTGGCTGTTATCTGGCTGTATGTTCACCATGCAGATCTCAATTGCTCTGTGCAGTGATTCATGACGTGACACCAGTATGCAGTCAATGCACAGAGGGAACATAGTAATATGAAAGCTGTTAACTGACTGCCCTATAGTAGTCATGGTAGTCTCCAAAACTGGCCACATAGGGCAAAATTGGACTACTGTGCTACCCTTCACCACCCTTATTTATTTTCATAATCAACCTCTCAAACATTCTGTCCGCGAGTGTGTTCACTCAGCATCACCAACCAACTAACACTGCCCCGTCCTCCTTCCAGCTATATAACTTAAAAGCAAAAATGTGGAGTCAAGAAGTGTGAGATTATCAAATTCATAAGATCCTCAAGAGAAATGTTGAAATTGCCTTTGAAAAATTTTAAACAATATTTTAGGAACCTTCAGAATAACTAACTAAAATTAGTGTACTATGCTAGGACTTCCCATACTAGGTTAAGCGTTCTCAATATAACTTGCATGGAGTAAGCATGGCAGGTGGAACCCAAGGAGTTGTATTTTTGACCTGAGAAATTACATACATAACCTCAAAATACAGTTTTGTTTACACGAACAGCCTAAAGATGTAATTTGAGATGCCATTCTACCTCGCTGGGATGTCAGGTGTGTCAATCTCTACCTCACTCCACGACACCAATAGAGTGGAAGCCCGGAATACCGCGGATTCGGTTATACTGCAGGGCAATTTATGTCCCCTGGCCTGAATAAATAAATACGTGGAAAGTGTGATGTCAGGTAGGCGTGTTGGCTGGTGGTCTTGTCGGGGACATTGATGGATGAAGCGGAGGGAGCAGGCGCGCGTTCTCCCTCCTTTCAGCGCCGAGATCTATTTTACTGATTCTTTACAGCCAACATTGTATGTTTTTCCGTATTAAATTTTGCTGGCGTGACGCAAAGCTTTGACGTAAGAATTCCTAGTGGTCCTTTTTTATGTGACCCTATTATACCAGGTCTGCAGTTTGGTTGTAAACACAAAAAAAAAGATACTGTGGCAACCTTTCCATCTTATCTGGGCGTTCGATCAGTATAGGGGGATGGCACTGCCATATTCCAAACTGTATATTATGCTCACAAGTGTCCTGCTGGCACACATTTACTGGCACTTACAAGTTAACATGAAGTGTGTGTGTGTGTTGTATAGCGTAATACGTAATCATTATAATAATGCTGTAGACACTTGGGTTATAATGTGTATATAGCGGCCAAGTGGTATGTCTTCCCATTTTCGGAAAAAATAATTCCGGAATTTGAGGCACAACCTTAAAATTCATGCTTTTAAGTCATTTACAGGCCTATAATTAATCTCCTATGCGGTACAGCTCTACGTAATAATTATGATGTAGACACTTTGGTTATAATGTGCATATAGCGACTATTCAGTATGTCTTCCCACTTTTGAAAAAAATAATTCTGAAATTTGAGATGCGCCTCGAAATTCGTGCTTCTAAGTCATTTACAGGTATATAATTAATCTCCTACGAGGTATAGCACTACATAATCATTATAATTATGATCTAGACACTATGAATGTAATGTGTATATAGCTGCTGTTCAGTATGTCTTCCCATTTTCAAAAAAAGTAACTCCGAAATTTGAGACGTGCCTCAAAATTCGTGCTCCTAAGTCATTTACAGGCCTGTTATTAATCTCCTACAGAATATAGTACTGCACAATCACTATAATTGTGATGTAGACACTTTGATTACAATTTATACATACCGGCTATATTGTATGTCTTCCCATTTTCGAAAAAAATTTCCGAGCGAACGAGCTATTGTGGAAAAGCGGCCTTTCATTGCATGCCACAAATCATTCACTTATTTTTTGTTTTAGTTTTCCTTTTGAAAATGCAAATCAGACGAGCAAGCGACATGATTCGAGGCACTCATAGATCCCATGTACAGTGCAAGCATGCATTCGACCTTTGGACGTGAGATTCCTTTTCCATTCTCACTTCCTCCCAACCAGGCCCAGCCAGCCAAAGGAGGGACCCGACAGATGGCGTAAAAGCGAATCGCGATTGCCTGGGAGGGGGGGGGGTGAACTCCCTTCTCTCCAACTCGCATGAGAAACAACTCACAGCGAACATCACCACCCTTGGTGGAATAATTATATCCTTTGCCTGGAAAATGTGGTATTTTTTAGTTATTCTTGCTTGATTGCATGTGACCCCCTTTATCGCAGTGCATTACTCTTCTTCTGTTTCTCTACATTAGGTGCTGTCAAGTCCGGTGATGCAGATAAAAAAAATAAAGTTCCGATAGCAAGGGACTAAACGTTTCACGAGTTACAGCAGTAAACAACAACACTTACTCCGTGTTTTACAGATAGGTACCACCACGCCACATTAGAACGCTGGCATTTTTTTTGCTACTGTTCTCGGCCACTCCTGGAATAGCGTGTAAAGCTATAACGCGGGCATGAGTTACGTCCCCCAACAGCCGCGTTATATTGGGCTTTTACTGTATTATTCATGTTACAGCAATACAAGTCTTTCATAAATCGGGAGGTTATTTGCAAATAGTCTCTCTACTCTTATGTTCCAAGGTCTTTGATCCATTGTTTATTTTGCATCAAAACAATGGTATACAGGCACTGATTCTACTCATAAGTGCACACAATAAAAATATTTATGTTTTGCACTCTGTTTACATATTGCGTAGGCAGACCCCTTAATTAAGTCCAATGTCTTTTGCCTACGCGGTAACTTTCAATAACTGATGCTCATAAAATTTAATATTAAAGCCACGAATGAGAATCGTTTCCACTGCGCTTGACATGCTTGAAAGGTGTTTCAAAAAACGGACGACGAACTCCGCAGGTACAAGCTGACAACGGCTCTTATGCATAACTCATACCTTAAATTTGGCTTTCGTACAGAATACCATACAGCCGACCACATGTCCACGTCTGGGAACGTCCATGCTGCCCAGTGTCAGCTCACTGTAGACTCCGGCCCACTTGACACCGCCAAAAGGAGAGCAGCTGACAGGTCGTTCACCTCGGTGTCTCCACGCAAGCATGCATGGATTTCTTGCAATCGCTAGCATGTAGAATCACACTGACACACTCTGGAATATTCTGCTTGTTTAGTTGTTACGCAAAAATACGGGTATGCTTCCAGCACTCAAACCACATAAAATGCTGTTCGCAATAAAACCTGCATAAGACAAATAGCAGAGAAATGCTTAAAGTTACTTTTCTTCGCTCCAAGGAAATATTGGAAAAAACATGGCCCGCAGACATACGTCACTGTTACTCCACGTACACTTTAATATACTCGTCCTAGAGCCTCGTAAAACGGGCAGTTTAACCAGCGTGGCAAAATTTAATTTCGCAAGCCGTTAGTCACAAGTCGCGGTCTCACAGTTATTTCCGTGATTTTCAGTATGCTCGTATTAAGGTGAATATTACTCGTACACGCAACTTTTTCACACATCGTACGTCCGAATCAAGTGTACGTCTCTGTGATACTTGGACCATATTTCACTAGCAGGAGCTGCGGGCGACAGGCAAACATAGCAACATCATTTCTACGTTCACGTCAGGCATGTTCTTATAATATTAATTAAACAGTTAATTTGTTTGCTCCCAAAAACGTTATGGTAACGTTCATCTGTTCGCATAACATACGGTGCATCACGACCGGGAGAAATTACATAGCAGTCCCATACTGCCAAACGTCTGCCTGACTTCCCGATACTGTCCAGCTCCACAGTTGAGCACACACTTCTTGCGACCATCTCAACACCGCGGTGGACACACACACTGGCTAGGACGCGCTGTCATAGCCAGGAGACGTTGCGGTATCCCGCCACCCCAAGCACCGCGGTTGTGACTCTTTACAAATCAATGCACAAATAATACTTATTACAAATATACACAACCACCATAAAAAATACTTGTAGTAAAATTCATAATAGATTAACACTAAGGAATAAGAATATTTTTACAGTATAAACTACATGCAATAAAATACATACTGGATTAATAAATGTACTGCCGGTATATAACCAAATATAAATGCACATAAAAACTGTAGATATGCAGTGCTACCAACTATGGTGCAAAATTACTAAAACACATACTTTTACTAGGTGGCGATCTATGAATCATCACACAAAAAACTCATTGAAATTAATTTAATATTAAATATTCACTTGAAATTGAGGGAATGTTTTTTACTTATGTTAGTATTTTCGCTTAGTATTCCATAGTCGGCCAAGGCATACTCAATTCCTTGGTTAAAATGACAACAAATTTATTTGCGACAATTTTTGCCAATTATTATTTGCCAAGTTTTCTTCAGACCTTTAACATTCTAACCAAAACAGCAGCCAGCAATTTTCAATAACAACTACGGCCGTCAAATTACTGTCACTGTTAAAACCATAAACCTGCCATAACAACACCACAGGTAGTTGAATACAGTATCTATCAGTGTGTGGGATTTATCACTGTCGCCAACTTATGAATGAAGTAATGCATATGAAGAATAAAAATACCGGTTGCTTTCTCATTATCGCCAATCTACGAATGCAGTAAATATGTAAGAAGAAAATAGAAAACAAAAAATTCTTGCGGGATGTAATCAGTACTATCGATAGCACCAGCTACTGATTATCTGTGTTGTTTTGCATTCATGTTGTGTCCAAAATCAAAGGATGCACACAATCTTTGGCGAATGCACCAACAGGAAGTACGGTAAAATGTAAACAACTGGAACAAATCAACGAAAAACAATTGTTCCGAATATATTTTAGGTTTAGGACAGACTATCTGATTGATGGTTGAGGTAAATTAATGCTTTACGAGATTTAGTATGCATTGTGTTAAATAAATTAGTGCTACTAATAGGTGAATAATAATCTGCATATAATGTTCAGATGCTGCCTATGCCAATGGTCGTGGTATCAGCCGGTTAATCGGTATCGGCCCATCGGTTCTTATGTAAAATATTATTGTGTTGAGTGTGCACGAATCCGGTGTGTTGTCCCTTTTATGTAATTTTCTAAATTTGGTTAAGCTAAGTTTACATCTAGTGGAGGAATATCCTGGTAGTACAAATTTAGCAGGGCTTTAGAAAATTTGGAAGTACATAATCATAAATGGTCTCTACATACTGTATACTGACGGTGATGTGTACGGGTGACTCCGTCTCATCTCCATGTGACGTTATGTAACCCTGAGCGGGGTTCGGACTCAAAATGGCTTGCTTCCAGAGCCAACCAGCACATCCCTAGGCAAGGGGCACCCAAGGACACGGCTTTCGAATCCATCTATGCGATTATGTTGGACATCACATGCTTGTAATCACATCTGCGTCCGACAGAAGCTGGCAACATAAGCCAACTGCTGCCCCTAAGCGGGCTGCCGAGATGCAACCCGCACACAAAGAAAACAGCCACTTCCGGCTTCCTCCAAGAGAATGCGGCTAGCGTTGCTCAGGGAGGAGCTCACATCCGAAGGTAGCGCTTTCCTTATGAGAGACCAACCAGCCTTCCAGTTATCTTCTAGACCATCATCCAGCGACCCCTGAAGAAGTCTTTTCCCCTCTTAAACTCACTACCGCTTTGGTAGTGACCACCAAGTCCCTTCAGGACAGACTGTGGAAGTTAGTTAAGGTCCAGTTATTATCATAGCTACTTAGCTCACCTGCTCATGTTTAGTTTTACTCCAGGTCCCCTTCACCTGGTTAACGTAGTCTAATTCCAAATGTTTCAGTACAGTTGATAGCTAGGTGATAGTATGGGCTACTGTGTCTATTCCTCTGTGGAATAAACACGTGTTCTTACTAGAACTGAGTCCAAACTCCATTTTGCCAATATTACAGATACCGATACTTTATGGCTGATCCCACAGATAGTGCTGATACAAATAATGTAATTTGCAATTTTTATATTGTGTGTGAGTAACTTGAAAATGAGCACAAAGTCTCCAGGATGTGAAAAACATGTCAATAAATGCAAAAAAAAGTTACATACAATGCCTTATACAAAATATACACTACAAGTCATTGCGCATACGACACGGCAGTATTTAACCACAGTCTTTTCCCGCCCACTCACTGTTTACATTACAGTTTAGCACTTTGGTTAATTTATAAAAAAAACTTCACTTTATCAAACTCCAGGGCACGATGGTAACTATTTTTGGCATTCTTAACAGGTTTTACGATGTAAGCAGCCGGCTACATTGGAAATGGCGATGATGTGAACTGTTCACGTGCCTTTGTGGTAAATGTGTATCGTGACTGGAGGAATGACATAATTGGGAATAACCATCGTGGAAACTACAGAGCTTCACACGTCATTGATATCAGACGTGATTGTCAACTACTACGGTATGTGAAGGCCAACTGACAAGCAACAGTGGAACAGCTCACCATTCAAATGAACCAGGGGTCATCCTGACATGTGTGTGTGAGTAACTTGAAAATGAGCACAAAGTCTCCAGGATGTGAAAAACATGTCAATAAATGCAAAAAAAAGTTACATACAATTCTTTATACAAAATATACACTACAAGTCATTGCGCATACGACACGGCAGTATTTAACCACAGTCTTTTCCCGCCCGCGCACACGCGCACACACACGCGCACACACACGCGCACACACACACACACACACACACATACACACACACTATTTACTTTCGTCATATTGCCAACATTTTTGGTTAGAGATGTTAGTTTATAAATAAAATACAAGTAGTTGTGATTCTGCCCATGAACGAGCGCCATTTCAGCACATACATAAAACTATAAACATTTGACCGTGCTAGTAATTGATTTATGAATCGTGTCATGCTGCGAACGAAATATCGATATAAGATGTGGGAGCAATAGATCAATATACAGTTTAGGTTTATGTGATAGAAAATCTATAGTGAATATTATAGCGGTCAGACAGTTTTTTTTTTTTTTTTTTTTTTTTTACTTAAAGATAAAAATAAAAATAAGAAAATACTACGTCTTTAGTGGGATCAGGAAACCTTATCACCCAAATATTGTAATGTAATTATAGTCCTATGTTAAATGTACCTTATGGATGTCAACCCACAAAGGAGAAGCAGAAGACCACACCTTGATACAGATATTACCATAACTAGTGTAGGACTATGGGCTACCCTTAAACGGGCTCACATAAGTTGCGAAATATAACACAGTCGACGGCCACTCATACCTTGAACCACATATTCCAGTACTTGGAACATTGTAAAGTAGAGCCACAACCACTAGGAACACATGCGATGAAGCGGCCAGACGTCCAGATCAGATAAACCGTGCCATCTACTGCGTTGAACTTAGCCAGTTGGAGTGACAGGACTAATTCAGTTTGCCTAACCTCTTCTGGTTATACTGTAGCCAGGGAACTTGTCACCTACTCTTCCTTTGTGTGGCAGACCTAAGTATCTTTTCGTAAGCCCTTCAGCCATAGAAGTGATGCAAAGTGGATAGCTAAGAAGGTAGCTACTGCCTCCAAACCTAGTCGGTTGCTCTGCAATCCATTGCCGTCTGCTCTCAGCAACACTTCCTCACAGGACCGAGTTCAAGCCGCCCACCGACCATTGAGGCCTCACCTCCCAGTTCTCTCTAGTTCCCTTTTCCAGCTACCCCAGAAGATCGCCAGCCCAGAGATCCTCATCCACTTGTAGTTCATCTACAACTGGATCTACCATTATCCTTGGGTATTGTCTGCCTATACTTCCGGCCTGTAACACCTAGCAACCCGACGACGAAGCTGACCAATCCAGCCACCAGCACCACCACCACCACCCTTGGACAGGGCCCTCGTTCCAGCTAGTAACCGCAGAGCCAGGATCTACTCTGGACGAAACACACTGCAGGTAACAGAGTGCTCTTGTCAAAGCCTACGATGCGTAGTGCCATCACCGCCACACTTGACTTTGTGCAGAGTCGAAGGGGTACATGCCCACCCTATACCGCAGCATTGTCACAGCCAAATGACTGATCATCCAAACTCTACCTCAGTGAGTTGTAGCCAGTGTGTCTGTCCGGCACCAAAGAAACCTTGGTCTGTCTGTGATATTACTGCCATTTTTAACCAGACGTCATGCGTCAATACAAATGATCTTATAAAGTTATTATGTTGTGACACGTCACAAGTAATTTACTCATTCAGTTTGACAAATATTTTAATGAGCCACAAAAAATCACAGTCCATTTCATGAATTCAGGTGCAGATAAACAAGCATAGATTCTCATTAAAAAACAGTTGAAGTCAGTATAAACAAGTGCGCAACAGAAAACTAAAACAATTAAAATACTGACGCGTGATGCCTTGGATCTGGTGAAGGACTGTCACCACTTCTAGAGAGTTTTTTGTGGGTTTTAGGTCAGGTGCACCCGGTGGCAGTGGATTTTGAAAGTATCTAGTCTTTACGAGGTGCTGGAATGCGTCCATTGTAAAGAACTGGCCTGGTGGCTTTGCAGCAGGGCACGAAGTCGGGTTCTGTGAGAATGACTTTGCGTTTTGGCAGTTTTGCTTTGGGCAGTATACCTGGGCAACGTGTATCTGTTGGAGGCTGCTTAACCCGTGTCAACTCTGACTGGCGGGAGATGACACTGGTAGGTTCTGCTGGTTCAAATCCCCAAAAGCGTGGGTTGTTGATTCCGTGGGATCTATCCTGTCCACTCAGGAAGGCAGTGAGTATGGGGTGTGTCTCTTCGCTAAGGCGGACTGGTCCAGGGAATAGATCTGTGGGGATCTCTGGCGTAGTCTGTTTCTGCAGGTGACAGAATGCCTGGGCTTGTTCCCTCGGTGAGAGTTGTACAAGTGCGGCAAGGAACGGGTTAAGTTCCTGCTGAGGCCTAGAGGCAGTAAGCAATCACCTGTTTAATCCTCTCTTTACACCACTCCGATGGGAGTAGGGCATGAGGATAGACACATACTCCCTCGTTCACGGAAGGGAGAGCAGGTGATGTGTTGTCCTATATAGGTGTACAACCACATAATAGTGTTGACGCCGTCGGGTGAGACACGAGACAAACGACACAAATTCTTACTGGTAATTTTAGCACCAGCGGTGCTTCCCAATCACCACACTCGTGCGTACTTACAAACACGTAGGTAATACTAAATTTTTTTTACTAAACATCACTTGAAAATAAACACTGAATAAATGTATTTGGCTAGGACACTGTCACTACTGAATAAAAGAATTCAGTTCACTTAGACTTGTTTTTATTGATATTATCCATACACATCAACGTGCCAGTGAAATGATTATCTCGGTCATGACTTAACCAATTCCGCTTGGGTGTTCCCCAGCCCGTAATTAATCTAGCACACGCCTAGATGGATGATCTCACAGAGGTGCGTGAAAGCACAGCCTTCACAAGGGAAGAGGGCTGACATCCGCTAGGATGGACTGACGGTTTTTCCTTGAAGACAGGACACTGTGAATTACAAATGAAAACCCTTAATACATATTAACACATGTGATTACTCGGCATCACTAACGCAAACTCGTCAGGGCTCGCCCTCCAGCACGTGGGTAGTGTGGTGAGGGCCTATACACAGATCCGGCTAGGACGGGAATAATTGCACCATACACTAAATACAAAATTACATAGACCCTTGAATGATATATGAAATAAGATGGGACATGAGATGAATATTCACAATAAACACACACATGTGTGAAAACAAGTTTAGATGGCGCGGATGCCGCTGGATGAAGTTTTTAGCTGACAACATGGTGCAGGTGAAATTGCAATATTTCTGCGTGGAAACGGCAAACAAAAATCAGATAAAATATTATTCTTGCTGAAAAAATTATTCTCTTTTCAATTAGAGTGGTTACAGGCTTGTAACATGCTTGATGGCGGTAAAATCAAACAGTACCGTGACCGTGTGGTCAAGTACAAAAATTATCAATTTTCATGAAAAATACATTGAACCGTGAATAAAATTGACATTGAACCCTGAAATAAATGATTGCACATACAATGTTACATAAATAAGCTCTTAAAATGCAATAAAGGCATATACAAAGACTTGGCTTTGGTCGACCACGTGGTTATACGTGATGTTGCCGTAAGATATTCAAACACGAAAATTACCCTCAAATACATACATAAAAACAAAGCTCATAAAATAGCATGTACCAATAATGCAGAATTTACACTGAAAAGCCATAAACATAGATGGATGACACCTGATTCAAGTTGTGCGGGTCACGTGACCTCTCGGACATCTTTCTCCTCCTTCTCCTCGATTACGTTAAAAATGCCGCAAGGGCGCAATAAATTAATAAAGCGGAAGCATAATGCTGGGGGAAATGTCTGGCAAAAACTTACACAAACAAAGGTTAACCGGTAAACTAAATAACTATGGAAACGTAAATCAGTGAACAAAAGTTGTAGTGCGTACATGACAGTGTCTTATCTCACCAGCTCTTCTCGACAGACTGTCCAAATACAAGCGTTGCACGGACTGACCGTGGCAGTCTACGGGGTTCACATACGCGGAAGTGCTATGCACGCCGATTAAAATATTTTATATTGAAAATAAAATGGCACAAATTAAATTAAATATTGATATACATTTCTATAATTTTCTTATGAATTTCAATATTATTTTAGTGTCTCTTTATGACTGTGTTCATGCCGGAATATTAAGTGTTCTTAATCTCGGTGCCGCGGGCACTTTGAATTTTATAACCAAACAATTAAAATTAGTACAAACACTTTAAAACATTTTAAGACATATTAAACAATGCAAATACAAGAGAACACATTTTACACTGGAAAATAACATTTATATGAAAGTTCAAAATTATCTGGCTCTTTGCGCACGTACGGGACACGTGAGTGCCGTCATGGGCTCTAGCGCCACTGGCTATTAGCCGGCATCAGTGTCTACTAGCCGAGTGTGGTATCCCTATCCCAGCATTCAGCACCGAAACATGGTGAACACTAGAGTTAGGTCTCGCCGGCAAACAGTCCTTGCAAGTGGGTGAGTGTCTCAGGTGAAACAGTCTCCCCTAACTCAGGGAAGACCAACTCCGATGCAAGGAGTGCTGTGGAGGGAGTAGTCACTGAGCCGGCAAGCTGGCCTCAAGAGATGGACTACCTAGGGTTGGGGCTCTTCTGTTCCATACACCGTGTTGTACAGAAAGGGTGGCCATCCAGAATGCATTTGGGTACTTTATTGGGGTACTAGTTTCTGGGTAAAATTCCCGGTCACCTACTATCCCTTTACCGGAACTGAAGTTCACTGGGAGAGGAATTACACTACAAGAAAGATACCCTGTGATTGAAATAAACAGGTTGTTGTCATACTATCTCCTAACGTCAGCAAGAGCTTACAGAAGTTTAACATACGCTGAGCCAGGAGAAGGCAACCTGGTCCTTGGCTAACAATGGGTAGGGTAGACGAGCATTGTGTAACTAACTTGAACTGGTACTACTCTACTTATGTTACCCTGAAGGGCCCACAGTGTCCAGTTGTAGACAACATTGGCGATAGTAAGGATCTTTGGCACATTGTGCATTTAAGAAAAGCAGGGCTGGCTTTGATGGCAAGGTAGTAGGGGATGATCTCTGTCAACAACTTGCGATGGAGACCAGGGAGCTGTTAGTTCCTTCGTCACAAGTGTGCGATAAAGGAATAAGACAGAACGCTATTCAGGGTTGCGGCCTGCTATTTATACCCCGGCCGGTGCACCCTGGTTGGAATTGTTGAAGGTGTAAGTGAGGCATAGATCCTCTTGGCTTGCAATGTCAGTGGCTGGCGCTGGATCAAGGTTCATGGCTCGGTGATCGTACTAGTAGTGACATCTAGCGGCGTGCTGCTGTACTTGGATGATCTCGATGCATAACTTTGGTGGCTCGGCCGGTGAATAATATGATCTTCAGGCTGAAACATCCATTCTTGCTGTCTGTAGAGAGTCTAATTCTTGAAATCTTGTGATGGGTGGTAACTGTGAAACTCCGTGAAATTGAACGGCAAGGCTTGTACGCTAATGAGGCGAAGTCATTTTATCATTGTAGAAAATACGTCATGCAACATATTATTAAACTCTCAGCGATTGCTGCATGATTAATAAATCATTCTAACATTTGTGCACATTAATTCTCTTATAAGCTGCTTAGTACTAAATAGCCTCATAGCTTTCACTATTTACTCCATATGCAATAAACAAGATGAGTGCTATACAGATTAAAACCATATAGGTTCCTTAACAATTGAGTACAAAATGACCAGTACTCACTTCCATTAAAGCTTGAGGCATGCCACACTGCTGCACAGTGTACCTGCATACCCTACGGATGACTTTGTCCCATCAACAAGCAATGAAGATCTTGGGGCAAGTCATAACAGTGGCATACGAGATTTAAGTGCCGACAGAGTTGATTCCACGAGCCTGGACAACCACGGTCATGCCTATAATTAAAGCGTTTAATTATAAATTGTACTACCCGCCCGGAATTCGGATATGCTGTCGCCACCCCCTCGAACCAAGATTGTATTTCCCAACAAGCCACGGACAACAGATAGCAGAGAAGGAAGTTACAAGAGACACCACAGGATCACAACACCCTTGCGCCCAGTGACATCACAGCCGCAGAGGTTGTAAACCTGTAGCCAGCCTCGACTCAGGATAATAAGGGAAGAGCGGTGCCGCCGCAACCCTTCGATAAACAGCCCTCACGGAGAAAGGCTATCATCCCCCGCACTCCCGGAAGAGCCCTGAAGCACAGATTTTTTTACTATATAAGGAGGCTCAGAATTTCCTCTAGCCAGAGTTCGTTGGCTCGCCAGCCGCATAGGTCAACGAGCTAGCTCTGGTCTGACCAAGACCTTCTCCTCTCCCAACTTGCACAAAACTCTACCAGCTCTTGCAGCTTGAGAAGGCAACACCTGCAACAGCTCATCCTGCAGCTCCTGCAAAACTCTTCAGAGGTAACCTAGACTTCCTAACCCTGCACCCCAGTTACCCGTATCTCCTTGACTCCGCGGTAGCAGGTCGTCGCAACATCCCCTCTGGACAACCACCCCTCGGGAAGCAAACACTATCAATTGCATAATTCTCAAAGTAGATATTTTATTACACGATTCGTCCAGGTTCACCTTCACCTGTGTAAAGTAATTAAGCTAACTATTATAATCATTTAGAGTGTACGTTGAACTGGGATTCCCCAGTGTTTTCCAGATGTAAAATAACTCTTATGCCAAATGTTTAGTTGACTCCATTATTTAGTTACCTTCTCATTTTAATTAAAAGTGTTTCATTGTCAGTAAATACAAACTTCTCCCTGTGGAATACGTGTGAGCGGGCCATATCCGCCACAGGAGACTGGGCCTGAAGAAGGCGTTCAGTCCGCAAGGACAAACCGAAGTTCCTGGGCATGTCCGGTGTACCCTTACCTGCCCACAGCAGTGCACAAATGCTCTCCTGCAAATCCTCCCATCAGTGCCTTGGGCATGTCTGGAGAAGACATTCCCATAGGAATGCATCTCCGCAGGAAAGGGGAAGAGTATTGGTTTAATTATAAGATCTTGTGGTTTAATTTCAAATTAATAGAAAAGGAGGTGGAATACCCAGTAGGAACAAGCGTATAGAGCGGCGAGCTCTACAGAGAGAACTGAAAATACTGATTTCTACTCCACTAGTAAACTCCACTTGCGAGGATGCATCCCCATCTCCAGTTCCTGGATCGCCCCGCATCCCATCTCACCAGTAACTGCATGCTACCATAAATCGGAACTCAAGGCGTATCTGGGAATCTGTTGGCCATGGCCTGATTTAGAACACGTGAACTATTACCAGTCAGCTAGACCCTCACCTCCCGTAACCATGCCAACTCCCAACCCAGACAAAGAAACGCACCCACACAAACATGTTCTATTCGTACCGCAACAGGGAAGTTGGTAAAGATCAACTTACCCCCTAAAACCACTCCCAAAACCCGCATAATTACCACTCCCCTAAATTTCATTCCCAATCGCAGACAGACGAGCCAGAGTTCTTGGGGCCTACCCGGTGGCGAAAGTAGGTCCGAGCTAGCACCACCGACCAGATCACGAGACCCCCTTTCATTGTAACCTCGCTTCCATGCACAGTCCCAATCGTGGCCAAGTAACCTGGGACAGCTGGTGTCCCATTTATTGGCAACCTTCTTGGTGAGTAAAATTGCACTCCCGGGGCGGGAGATGTTTGCAATTAGAATCACCTTGGGGTTTGATTCCCCTCTGCTCAGAAGTAACCCTTACACTAGGCGACATCCACCAAACCACTCCAACATGGACAAACCATGATCCACTGGGCCGAGACAAATATTACGAATAAGGAACACACCACGGAAGGGCTATAGACAGGACTCAGGAGGGTAATCAGTGCTTTTACTATAAGTCCGTAGGACTAAAGTTAGCAGCATCATCTGCAAACAACAATAGCACTTAAAAAGCGTGTGCGTCAAGCTTGACGCATGACAGAATGGATATTAATCAAATACCTAGGAAGCCAGTATGTTTTTTTTTTTCAAGGAGATAGCCAGTCTCTCCTCTGAAGGGGTTCAAGTCTGACGGGATCCTGGGGCTTTGTCGTAATACAGAACTGGCCGCGTGGCTACTTGGGAAAGCACGAAATCTTGGCTAATCAGTGCAAGTCTGCGTTTGGTGGGTATGATAGATGGAAGGTCACTTGGGCAATGTTTCAATAAGCCAGGAGCTTTCTGTGGTGCAGTTGTATGTGGTGTTGGTGGAGTGTTTGGTATTTCCTGTGGTCGGTATACTGAAGGAGGTAGAAGTACTGCCGGAGTCAAGTGAGCTATGGCCGGTGTAGGTGGCAGTTCAGTCTACCTCAAGTACTCTATGATACAGTCAGGGTAACCTGCTGGTCCACAGCTTACAGGTGTAAAGAACAGATGGCAGGGCACTGGAACTTCCTTTGGCTCTTGCAGTTAGTGGGTTGCAAACTAACTAACTGTTTAACTATAGAGGGCTGATATTCATGCGCTCGGCCTGATGCAGAGAGTGCCCCCTTAACGTTTTCCTTCAATCCTTCCCTTTTGGCAAAAGGCATCAGGAAGTTGGAAATTACCCCACCAAGCTGCTTTGCACATGCAAGTACTCGCTTGTTTAAAATTACGTCTTTCACTGCGAGGGTGCGTGGCCTGGTAACCGTCGACCACTTTGGGGGTTACAGGTCCTCAGCAGAGTCCGCTCCGGGGAGAAGTAATTGCCAAACATAGTTTGCGGCTTCACAGACAGTGTACCTTTTGCCGGCTCCTCCGTTCCCCACAATCCAGGATTGTTGGAAAGGGATAGCCGGTACTAGTGCGTGTTCTGTGAACCAAAATATGCGTGTTATACGATGAGTAAGCATCCCGTGAATACCTGCAAGTACGTGGCAAAAGTAACTACAAAGTACTACGTCTAAAAGGAAGTGGACTCATGATAAAAGTTTCAAGCAAGTTTTATTTTCGGAATAATAAAAACGTGGTGACAGCGCTCTAGTTCCAGGTCAGCTTCACAATCATCAACCCTTGAAAGCTATCGTTACGTTGGCCAGCAGAGGCGTCCGACTCAAAAGGAGGTGTGTATAAATTATTGGTTAACTTCTGGCATTGTTGTGCACGTGTTGTGGAAACGTGACTATATCACTGGCACTTCGCTTGGCCAACTAAGCATGAGAGTGACAGGATGGCAGTCTTCACAAAGACTAGGATAGGATCAACTGCAATCACGAGTGAAGGCAGGAGGGTGTAGGTGTTTGCGGGGTACATAGCGGATAGCTCCTATCTGACATAATCCTAACCTACCACAAGCTCTACTGATGTTTATCGTCGGCAAAGGGGTGTGTTCCAAGCAGCGCGTGCTGGAACGACTGCAGCAATAAAAAACTAACGTACCGGTGAATGTTGGCCTGAGCAACGTGTGCTGGGTTCAACAATGACAATAAGTTAGGCTTAAGGCAGGAATCAGTTCCGAGCAATGAGTGCTGGAAAAGACTAAGGCAATTTGATTGGATCCATGCAGTGCGTGCTGGAAAAAAACTGGCTGCAATCTGATCACTTCCTGAGCGACGCACGCTGGAAAGGAAGACTGGTCTGGAGATTTTTTTTGGCGAGCCTCCAAATCCTGCTATGCCAGCATGAGCACCTTCTCAGTTGTGTGCCCTCAGGCATGCATGTTAGTAGCTAAGATGGTTGAAGAATAGGATGCATCTCAGGGCAAACCCTACATGCTTTAGGACATGTTTAATTGTTTAATTAACAAATTGAGTGCATGCATCGTGGCTGTGCAGGGTTGTCTGGTGCCATGGACACATCCCTGAAAGAAGAAGGGCTAGATGGTAAGGCATAGCAAACCAGGCAAAGCGGAAAGGGCCTGGGAAAATCTGTGCGACAGTCGCGGAGGATAAATGTAATTCCTTTTATTGGATTAGGGCTGAAGAAAGTAGGGTGTTCATTAATTCACGAAGATATACTTTGTGAGGTTAATGAGTGGTGATATGAAATGTCTCTATCTGCTGCTGGAATGTATCCAGAGTCATACCGCACTAGCACGACCTTGGAGGTGGGGGACAGAACTGCGCTACCCTCCCGCAGATGCCAGTCATCTCTCTGAAAGCAGAAAATAATGTTAGTTTCCAGGCATAAAAAATAGGAGTATTTAGGAAGAGGGAGGGGTGGTGGGGC
Source organism: Dryococelus australis (assembly GCA_029891345.1). NCBI lineage: Eukaryota > Metazoa > Arthropoda > Insecta > Phasmatodea > Phasmatidae > Dryococelus > Dryococelus australis. The sequence continues at coordinate 62,491,405 of CM056997.1, forward strand.
AATGTAATGAAATGAGATTACCTGCGCCGTTATTTCGCTTGCACTGGTCTAGAAACTCAGGCCGTCTCTCCTTTTATTCTCAACGCAAGCCGCTGCCAATCGCTGATTGGCTGGTACACTAGTAGGGCGAGGGGTAGTCGCTGAGCGGGGGATGCAAATGCATGACTTCCCTCTGTGGCTTCATCGGCGGGCTAGAGGGGGATGCAAAACAAAGGACAAGCTATATTACTACTAGTGCGAGCTAGCGGGAAGTAAATGAACTTGCTTGTCCTTCGAACATAATACAGTCGACCGGTGAATAATAAAAGCTGCAAGGGAGACATTACAATTTCACTTGTAATGTAATAATTTTAAGCTTCAAACTCTGTGCAAAATAGCTGAGGGATGGAGCTGAAGTCGTTTTAAATTAATAACTCAAAAAGCATCATGCATCAAGGTGTGCTTGGGTCCAACAAAAAAAAATCTAATGCAATGTAAAACCAACTCCAATAGGCACACTAAATGTAATTGCCAGAGTAAATATACTCTATTAACAAACTCTAAACCAGAGGACAATATAGCTACACCTTTCAAAATAACGAACGGGCCAAATTATTGTGACATATCCTTCGAGTACAGCAAGTCAAACCCTTGAACATTAAAAATACGATTATAGGTTACGTCTCTCAAAAGAATTTAACACTTTACTTAATTCAAAGAGACTTAACTATTGCACAACATCAGGGGGCAGGTACATTAGACCCCAGTATTACCCCTGACGTGATAAAAATACACTTTAAAACCGTTATTAAAAAGCAGCATTAAAATATGACAATTGCCAAATGAGGTGATGTGACGCCCTAGCCGAGACTTCAGTGATGATAAAATTACAATACAAAGACTTTTAAAACTAATTGAGACGTGCTCCCAAATGATGAAACACAGCAGTAGAATATTCAGAACAAACCTGGCCCACCAAAAGCTGCAAAAAAAAAAAAAACACTCAAATGGACTAGCAGCAGTCCAGTATTGCATTAAACCAAACAGGAATTTAAACTGGCAGGCCTACAATAAATTAATTCAAACACAAGCTACTGCTAGCCCAACCTAAGCCCCATCAAACAACACACCATCTATCATTTACTTTACGTTAGTCTTAACCATTGTATGACTCACTGTTAATTACTTATGTTAGATACAAACTCTCTACAACATATTAAAATATGGGTGTGAAGCACCCCAAATTGAGGTCCATTATCCCAAACACATGTTTAATAGTCGTCGAACGCGGCGATGAACAATTTCACTAGCAGGTGATGACATGAGGAGCAAGGTTTACAGCTGACAAGAGAAAATTAAAACAGTAGTGCACACTAGCTCAAAAGGCTTATCTCTAGGTGTGAAGAGGAGAAGGAGAGAGTGTATAGAGGGGAAGACAAAGGAGGGGAAACCGAAAGTGCTCAATTATTGGTCTCTGACTCGAAGCGTATAGTGAGCGAAGTAGAACTTAGATGGCGACACCGTCACAATGTAATAAATAGTATGTTTGTATTTTAAGTAAATTAAATAAGTTGTACATAGTATACAGCATATTTATTACATTAATATTGGTGACACTATTATTTAGCTGTATATATTGTTTATATTATTATCAACCCTAGGCTACTACACTAGACTCTAGATTCTAAGACCTTTCATGGTTTTCAGGAAAAGGATTGTTATTTTGAAGAGATTGTTATTGGAAAAACCTTTTTAATTAAATGTTTATTGTTCCCAAAAGATGGTTGTTGTTTTGAAAGGGTTGCTATGTCCAGGGGTTTATAAACAAGATGTAACTGTATTTGGTACAAAGGTAATGAATACATTAATTAAACATACCGCAATATAACAATTTGTGTACATGTATAAACTGCAAAGTATGGTTTATAACATGCCTTGCTATTCCTTTATTATTCACTGCAACATTTAGCTACCCTTTTACTTTCACTTAACACAGTACTGTATTTCCCTACTCATCCTATGTGTTTGTTTAAACTTAGAGGGTCCTTTATATTAATGGCAATTTTGAACTACGTTTTTTCTTGTTTTTATCAAAATCAGGGTGAACCCAAATGTTTCTGGGGTTTTTAAAGGACATGTGGCCTGCAATGAGTTTCTCATCACTCATCATTCTCTCTGCTCTCAAAACCTCGCTGTTAAAAGCCACCCAAATCTCTTCACTCACTCACTCAACATTCTCACAACTGATCAACAATAGGTTTCTTATATGAACAAAAAACATGCAACTCATTACAAGCAACCAGTTGCTCATGATTTGTAGCTTCATTTTGGTTTTCCAGGTGGAGGAAGGGCCTAAGTGTGAGAGAACTATGAGGGATGGTGAACTTGTTTGAGGCTAGGTACTTATTCATTCAGTAATCATCAATTTATTCTCTCAACAATGATTCACACATCCATTTTCTTTTCCGATAATGTTTGTGTTGCTCCAGTCTTTAATATATACATTTATTCTGTTGGTCATACAGTTAAGCATGTGTTTATTCCTTAATTTATTTAATTCTATAATAGATTAATTATATAATTTATTCATTCATTTATAGTTGCCACCCACCAAGATAGCTCAGACTCCCAAAGAAGTGACGTCATCAATGAAGCGAGACACATCTCGAATCTTCACAGTGGTGGAGGAGAAAGAATGGGAGACGGAGCATTCAGAAGAGCTGCCCCCGATCCAGAGTGGTGGTGAGGTAGATATGCGTGTTCTGCACACCAAAGTGATGTCCATTTGCCGGAGCGTGGACAAGCCTGTGCTAGTCTCTCCAATGAAGTCTTCCATCAATGGGGAGCCCTCTCCTGAGAAGAAGTGCACCACTGGCCGGCTGGAAGTCCTGTTGGACCAAGAGGAAGGCCGGGCCCGCAGCCAGAGCCTTGCAGATGTGAGGCACCCACTAAAGTCTGTGCCTATGCGCTGCTACAGCCTCGGGCTGCCCAAACTCACCCGCAATATGTGTGGGGAGGAGGAGGAGGACTTTCAAAGTGCTGACCTCCCAGGCAGACACTTTTACAACACTATTACAGACCCATTGTTCCCGGTGTTCCGCAGTGACGGCCTGTCAGTGTCGCGGGCACTGTTTGACGAGTACCTGGAGCGCCATTACAAGCTTCTAGACCTGGAGAAGGGGGTGGTCTTACCAGTGCCTGCCCATCCTGAAAAGCATGCCAAGTCACAGGATGTGTACCGCCGGTCCCTCAGTCTCCCTCTCAAGACTGTTATCATGGATGAGGCAGATGATGGTGTGGACACCAGGAGGAAGTCAACATCTTACACTTCAGGTTATCACCACAGCTTCCTTCATTTGGTTTAGAAGCTTTGTATTTAGTTGACATGTTTACCTAGGTATTGTGTACGTTAATTAAGAAAGTCTGGAAATGAGAATCTGCTGACATTTGCAATAGGTACATGAACGTTGGGAGTGTAAGTATCATTGTAATTAGCACTCGTGGCCAGTCTGAAGTAACATAAGTTCTTTCCTAGACTTTTTGCACAAATACTTAGCCCAGATTAATAAAGGTTTGCCTTTTTACAGAGCTCTCTACTGTAATAAATTTATTAGTTTGATGGGCGACGTCCTTTAGTGGCGGTATGGCATCACGGTCGGGACCGTTTTTGGGTTGCATTAGGTCAGAAACACATGGGTCAGTTCAAATTTGACTTGGCACTTGTGCACTGGAGTCTGGCCAGTGTAAAGTACCGGGCATGTGGATTTTCGGCTGGACACAAAGTCTGGTATGGCAGTTTCGGTCCTGCGAATGGTCTGATGCACTATCGCTGGTTTACTTTGGCGGTTGGTGGACCAGGGTGGCTGCTGACCCAGCTGCGCCAATGACAGTTGGCTGCTGGTGCTGGCACCAGGTCCTGGTGCACTGGTGGAGTGGCTGCTGCTGGAACTGCTCGATGCCCTGGTTGGGCTGGTATGGTAGCTGCCCCTGAACCAGGGGTTAGCCGTACTGTATGGAATACCCTCTTTCCTCTGGAAGGTGACAACGATGGGATGTGTTTTCCCAGCTGTCTTCACGGGAGCTGGGAGGTGAGGCCTCTCTAGTTGTCTGGCGGCTTAAGCTTGTTCCCTGAGGTTAAGAATGCAGAGTGCAGTCTGCTCTGGGTTACAACCTTGTTTGGTTTTAGAGGCAGTACCAGAACGGGAGGCTGTCTAATGTGTACATCACGACATACATATGTCCCTGAGGGGAGCACGCAATTCTACAGTATGGTTCAAAAATGGGTTGAGTAATGTTCCACTGGCAGTGGTTGTTGCCATCACCAGAAGGATGGGTACTTAAAGAGGGGTCGGAGATTCCTAGGCTGCAGAGTCTGTCTCTGGTAAGATTAGAAGCCTCTGGTTTAGCTGCTGAAGAACCTCTTCAAAATCTATGAGCTGTTGGTGAGGTTGCCGAAGAGAGCATGTAATGGATTGTTGAGACCTGGGTGTCAGTAGAAATCCAGCACGAGGTGATGGAGCGAGCTACTGGAGATACTTCTTCGACACGTTTACAGTGGGGTGAAGGACCATAGAATTGCGAGTTAGTGAGGACTTGTTGGCTACCGCCAGCACAATACAGTACAGTGGAGGAGCGTGGACTGACGTTATGAGCTGCGCACAGGTATGTATACTCTGTTGGCTCGCCCTTATCTGGGTTGGAGGGTGGTGGGTGGGTTGACGTCTTCTGCTGGCCAGAGTTTCTGCTGAGGCTGCACGTTTCAGCGTTAATACTGGTGGTGCCATCCCTTGGCGTGCTTTATTACTACGTGGCCTTGGATTGCAGTCTCTGCAGACAGCTCATTCATGGTTCGGGGTTATGAGCGTGCATCTTTTACGGTCTGGTGAACAGTACCACTTGGTGGCAACTGTAATAGGCCTCACAACTAGGGGCGTATCCTGTAGGCACTCTAGTAGATTGTACTTTAGTTCTACCCCACCGTGTGTGCACTGATGAGGCAAAGTCTAGGTTAGGTTAAAAAAGATATCAGTCAATTCGCCCCACCTCCGTCGCAACTGAGACTCTTCTGGGTGAAAAAAATATTTTCTTGGGGAGATACAGAACTGTCTCCTCAAGAAAAGAAAATCTGTTGGACTTCAGTTCTTCAGTCTGCTCTGTGTGCTGGGTACTCTGGTGCTGCATGCATCACCGGCAGGTTGTAGGGGACTGCATATCTCCATCTTTCTCTAGTACGGCCAGGCCGGCTGGGCACATGCTGTCTCACTTCTACTCATTGCGAGGTTGGCGCTATCTTTCTCTATCGCATCATCTGGCAGGCGGTTTACGACCGGATAGTGGACTTCTTCCCTGCTTGTGTAGGAGATAAGTGTTACGTGGGAATCCAGTATCAGGTGTTTTGCGACCTTCTTGCTTATATGTGCCACTGTACAATTACAGTATCAGCTGAAGGCTGTGGATACTTACTACAGGAATCTTATAACAGATTTTAATCTGCAGAGGAAAATGCAAAACATAAATGGCACATTTAAAAATCGACACTCGGGAATATATACAATGCCTCACTCGTAATAGGTGTGTAGGTTGTATAGCTTCTGCCTGTCGTGGTGCTGAGGGCGAGGAAAAGTGGCCGTACCTTGTAGTCATCGTATTGTCTTGCACTGCATGCAGCAGTTACATGTGACAAAGTTGCTAAGGGAATGCTGGCTCCAGACCTTCCATCACCTGGGTCGGCAGACTATCTAATAAACAAATACACGTACACTAAAATATTTTAAACCTAGTAAGTACATACTGTACCACCTACAAATAAATAAAAATATGACCCCTTGCATGACATTTGAATAACCCTGAAATATTTACAATATTTTGGAAATTTCTTGACAAATTTCTGCTGGCTTTCTTGGCAAGTGTTCTGGGTTTAATAAAGACACAGGTTATATTTACAAAATTGGAAGTCTTTTCTTCACGTTTTACATTGGTTCACTGGCACTTCGCTGTTTCCTGTGAGTTTTTTTATGACTATTCAATAATGAAACTTTGAATAATGGCAGTCGTCCACTTGTTGAACGTTGGTTCAAAGTTACTTACACTTTGTTATGTAATTTGTGCTTTCTGTCACTTTAGTTTACCGTTCTATTTTCACAGCTTATTTATGGCTGTTTGATTGTTTGTTCGCTATTTTCTTGCACTGTTTTTGAGTGTTTAGATCTTATTATAAATTACCTAACTCTCTCTTGAGAAATTTTATTTACTTCATCTATTGACAGCTGCTAAACAAAACTGTTTTTATACGCTTATTTACAAGCATTTCGAAAATGGTACTTTCCACTGATATTACTGATGATTGCTATTTATCAATATCAGTCTTTACTTGACATACGTTTTTAGCGGTGGAGTACTTCACATTACTCGCTGTGGTGGCGGGCTTTTCTTCACCGGACGTTCTGCTTCCACATGGCCACGTGTTGAGGGTATGGCCACGTGAAGCATGACATCGGCCTCCAAGTTGACTCTTGGTACCGGCCTGGTAACAAAGTGTCCTGGCAGGCCCGTGCTGGCATTTCTCTCCTTTGGAAGCTGGCCGGTGCCAGGCTCTCGTCCCCGGCAGTGGTCATCCAGCGACCACCAGGCACCGGGGGACGATCTGCTACCCTCTCCTCCTGGAGGGGTGTCTGCAGGGGGGCCGTCAGAGGTTGAGGTTCTTCAGGGTGTGGTTCTACACCTGTATAGGACAACATTTTGCCTGCTCCACTTCCGCAAGCTTGATGTTAGTGATTCTGTCCACATACCTCATTCCTGTCGGAGTGGTGTCCAAGACAGAGTTAAGCGGTTAAACACTGCCTCAGAACCCCAGCAGAAGCTTAACCCTATACTCGCCGCACTCGTGCACTTTCCACCGAGGGAGAGAGCTCATGCGATCAGACATCTAGAGAGACAGACCACGCCGGAGATCCCCAAGGACCTCTTCTCAGTTCCAGTCAGAATCCACAAGGGAACACATCCCGTGTTTGCTGCATACCTAAACAGTCAGGACCAGTCACTGGGAATTGCCAAACCACACTGGTGGGGATTTCAGATAGCAGAGCCAACCCCAGCGTCCGTAAACCTCAGCGAACACCTGACCGCCAGCCAGCCACATTCTAACTCACAACCTATAATCACCGCAGGTCGGGCAGCTGCCACAAGTTACGCATCACCCAGATATACCTGCAAGAGCAAACTTGCCGGAATGCAAAGTGGTACTCACTGTACCTGACTTCGTGCCCTGCTGCAGAGCTGCCAGGCCTGTGCTATATACTGGACGTGTTCTGATATCATGTGAGGACTTGTCCTGAACCCCGAACCCAAGTGCGACTGACCTATCACACAACAAAACCCTTTTTGGCGTGGAGACGTTCCACCACAGTGTCCGGGCGTCAGGCGTCAACTTGGAACATAATCTCAACACCCTCGTCCTCCACCCCTTCTACCCTACTTTGGGGCCACTCAAAATATGTAATAAATAAAGTAGAATTTCTCTATTTTGACCCCATTTATAGAGACCGTCTTTCTATGACTTGTTTTTGAGGAATCGTAAAAGTTTGGGTGAAAAAAGTTTGAAATTTAAGGGAGAGGTTCCAATAAATTAATTGCACTGGCCATAGTGCATATCTAAAAATAGATACTACCCCCTCCATCTCAGGCAGCCAAATGTTTCTGCGCACAACACAAGTACCATTGCGTGTTTCTTACTGCCATTGTGCTTTCTCTCACTTACATTTTCACTTTGCTTGTGGTATTACAATTTGGATTTCTCTTCTGTTTAGATCACAGTTTGCTGATGACTTTTTATGCTTAGTTTTTTTACATCCCATTAGCCACATGGAAGCCTACAAATTTCCTCACAAGTACAACTCAGGGCAGCAGCAACAACTTTTTCATCATACATGCAGCATGCGACCACTGCAAGTCTTCCTCCCTTTGTGGCCTCCTCTCTCTGGCCAGTTATCACACATGATGACAGCCAGATAATATTCTTGTTTCCTCGCTTTTAGTCTTCACCTTCCCCCCCTTCTCACCATCTTCGCCCTCTCTTTTACATGCTTCATCACATGTGACGACAGACATACTCGACGTTCATACAGTCAGTTCAATCCTGGGTTTCAGAAAGTAGTTTGTGTGCGGTTTAAATGCAGTAAAAGTGCAGCTTCGCTTTATCTCAAAACCGAGGCTTTGAATTTATGTTTTGCAGGTTTCACAATTTAGTTTCTATCTGTTGCACAAAAAAAGTATGCAGCATCCAATGTTACAGTAGTTGTAATTGTTTTGAGTCAAGGGAGGTTGCATTTACCCTTCTGTAGTATCATTTTATTTGGAAGACATCAGTTTATTAATATAATGAAATAGCCTCAGATTTTTCCACAAGAGGCCACCGGCCACCAATTGAATTTGCACTTACAAAAAGTACGCCATGTTCAATGTTACTATTTTTGTAATTGATTGGCAATAATTTTTTTTTGAAAGCGTCTGCCTATTATAATTTATGGTTAATTTAAAAAAAACAGTATTATTTTCACTCTAGAGACAATTTAACATGGACGTCATGCCAAAAATTGCAAATTTTGATATACTATGAAGGATAAGTCAAAATAGGTCCAAAATTTACCAAAATATTTATGGTGACCTTTTTTTCATAATGGTTATACTGTGAATAAACATAAACATAAAAAGTATAAATATGTGGTCTTTTACCATTCTTGAAGTGCAAAACCTTCAAAAGGTAGACTATTTCTTTATCATTCTGGGACATGACTGTGGGTTTTACGTGAATATGTCCTACATTATCAGGTAATATTTTCTTTTGGATATGGTAATGAAAATTAAAGTAAGAAAATGGATACTTGGCTTTTATGGCTTAAATCAACAGATCTAAAGGAGATATTTGGTTTGGAATCTGAGTCACAGATATATATTGCCCAGAAATGTTTGCCACTGCCCAAAATTGCTGCCAGTCGCCACTGGCAGTTGCCCGCATCTTGTGCTTGTGTAGTGCCAAATGAAGGTCATGGACGTATACGTAGTCGTATATCCGCGAACAAGACCACATTTTTTTCAGTTGTTATTAGTCACAAAGTTAGTGTGTCGGAATGGATCATCCTGCAAACATTACACTGCTATTTCCGTCCTGGTACCCCATTTGTCTGTCTTATTTTATAGATATATTGACATCAAAAAGTTGGTGATTCAATTCTTAGGTGAATCACTACCAATGGGTGGCAGTGTAACTGCGAGGAGGTGCCGAGATCTCTTTTCTAAGCAGAAGCTAGTGATGATCAATTAATTTGCATTTTTATAAACATTTTAACCCTTCATAAAGGCTGTTCACGTTAAAGTGAGCAATTTTGAAATCAACCTTAGAAAAAAATTCTCTGCCTTTACCTGCATAAATTTTAACGGGCGCCCTGAGTGACATGCACCCAGTAAAGTTGGTAGCGATGGATGGAAAGTAGTTCCGTATCCTAACGTCGAATAATAAGCGTTAGGTAACCATTTGTCATAACTTTAATTATTTCTTTCGCTTTCTGTTTTTTTTTTATCGAAGTGTAAAAATAACAGATTTGTTGAATATTTATGTTTCTAAGAATTTCACAGTTTCACTTGACCGACACATAAATAAAGTAATGAGGCCAATGACAATATTAATCTTACATGAGGCAGAAGAATACACAGTGTACATACAAGTAGATCTTAAGCAGAACTTTCAGAAGTGCTCATTTTACCGTGAATACCTTATACTTGCATACATCACACCTTGCATGATCACTTCCATTTCCATTTTGATTCTTTTCACCTACCCACTTTCAAGTGCTACTTTGCTATATTGGAACTTTTAAAGCCACATGCCTTATACTTGGCATGTACCCCACCTTCTTTGGTATCTTCATTTCCATGAAGACTCAAACTCCTTCACCTTCCTGTATTGTATTTTTTGTGTTATGTAGCCATTCCAAAACATGTTAAACGAAGCGATGAATAATTTCCATATACCTCTCCAACCTTGGAAACATGACTTTCCTTGATATATATATATATATATATATATATATATATACATATATATATATATATATATATATATATATATATATATATATATATATATATATATATATATATATATATATATATATATATATATATACATATACATATATACACACACACACACACACACGCGCGCGCACACACACACACCACATCATCACTATCCATCTGCAACATTTTAGGTGCCAAGTTACATGAAAATTTGTGCCCCTATCTGAAAGTACTGGCAAGTATAGACAATGGATGTGTGTTTTGCAGACACAGACAGTCCAGCGGTGAGGGTCCGCCCCTTGGGCTCACTTCAGCTGACACCTCTCATGTCTCGCCTCAGCCTGCTGGCAGAAGACAAGACCAGTGGTTTCTGCAGCCGCGACACCACACCCAGTGAGGTCAGGGAAGTACCTGAACTTGCCCCTGACCCCATCAGACCTCCAGTTGCCAGAAAGGTGAGTGGTGTGTGCAGCAAGGCTTAGCCATAAGGATACTCGGTTTTGCTGTGTTTGCACTGCGTTACAGTTTTAACAATTGCACATACTTTACAGACAGTTAGCTTTTAATCATTTTTTAATGGGTTTGTTAATTTACTGTCCCCATATTCTAACATTAGAGGTGAGCTAGTATACAAGCACTCAAGAGGTTCAAAGCATCACTCGCCAGAAAGTTACTGCCTCCACAAGAGCATCAGTGCAAGGTGTGTCAAAGTGATAAGAATCCATGGTTCATGCATGTGACGTCATAAGTTCCATCCTGATAGAAGGGCTAGTTTCTTCTGTACACTTCAGATACCTAAAAGTGGCAGAAATTAGTATAAAAGTAATCCTAGCCCAAGCAACACCAGTGTGTGTTGAGCCATGGTAATGCCCTCATCTCTCTGGCTGTGAAGGCCGAGGTTACTCCGGAAATGCCGCTTCTCTCCAGGGTGTGAAGGCCGGAGTCTTCGGAAATGGCAGAGTCCCTCGGTCACGCTGTTAAACGCACAGCGTGTCAGTGAATAGTGGCTGTCAACGAGTTTTGGAGAGTCCTACGTTAAGAAGTCCTCAACCTCTTCGGCCACTGACAGATGCCGCCATCCAGAGGCTTCCATCTCTGTGGCCTCAGCCTGCTACTTCAAGACGTCACCTCCTTCCCCAAATACCCATCTCCGGCATCATACCCAGGTATTGAAGGTCACAGCGATGTAGTTCTTTCTGGCCACCCCCTAAGGCTTTGGCTGAGCCACTACTTTAACACTCTGGTAAAGAACAAATTGAGAACCATCTAGGTTCCTTCTGAACAACCTCTTAATTCAGTTAGGAATCTTTGGCCATTATTAAATTAAATATTTCACAACTTATGTAAACAATTGATTTATGTTCAATTTAGCCAGGATGCCTTCACCTGGCAGTAACCAGACAAACTTCCTTAAATTTAAATAATCATTAATATAAATTGTCTCAGATATTTTATTTCGCTAGAATATCTTTTCATTATGTGGTTTTGCTAGGTATTCTTGTGTGAGTTAATGTCATTTTTTTATTACGACTTAATAAACTCCAATCATATCAGTGTTAATTAATTTTCTTATTTCTCTATGAATGTAACCCTTTTTGATAATCTTGAGGATTAATCTTTTCTTAAGTGAAGTTTTCTTTAGTATCACGTGAGGTAAAGCCGGCCACACAATTTCGCCACAGAGGCAGATCACACACAACTTAAGAGAGAAACCCAAGATTGGTCAACAGACCAATTTTTGCCACGCCCAAGGCGCTAGGAACACTATCTCACCTAGGCGTATTTCTGGTCACACAAACTTCCCTCACTCTGTAACTCACGCTCTGCAGACGAACAACCAATCGAGTGGGACACAGTGGAAGTGATGTGACTAGACATATTTCTGAAGTACATGCTAGGCTGCTTAATAAAAACCTTATTTTATTTATTTTTTCTGCTTTCTCTCACAGGGATTACATTTACTTTACAGCTTTGAATATTATCACTGCCTTATGCCGCGACAACATAATAGTGGTAAAAAGTACAAGCTCAGGCAGTCTTTCAAGAGATTGGAAGCTGAAATAAATAGCATTACCTTCCAAGAGCCAGAAACTTAGAACCCATTATTTACACCACCCATATGCACAGGACAACGTATTTCATTTGAGTACCTGTTGATGTTCCATTGTGACTTAGCCTTCGTAGGCATCAATCCAGAACTCCTGCCCGAATCACAAACAGCAATTTCTCCATGTCCATCCCATATACCCACTTGCAGCACTAGCACCGCTCCGCTTCAGCCAGTGTCAGCCGCTCTTCAGCCACCAGCTGCACCCCAGCAGCCACCAGCAGCAGTGAGAGTACAAGCGCCGGGCGGACCACAGGTAAAATGTCGGAGAGTGGTAGTTCCAATATCTCTTGATTACATCCCCACCCATAAACTGACATGACCATTTTTATATAATGGAAAATTGCCCAAGTATGAGTAATCCCTCCTTGGAGCATGACCACAGTGTTACTGGTGACGCATGTTTATTTGGAAGGCCACCTCATCTGCTAACATAAGGTCTGCTTACCGCAGGTCACTGGAAGTAAAGATCACCTTCAGAGTTGCAATCCCCAAGCTCTCGACTCTGCAAAACATTCACAAGCCAGCCAAATAAATACACCCACCATTGTGGGGAATACAAGCTCCCCCTCGCTAGGCTAGCCGGAGGTCATGTGTGCGATTCCTGTCGTAGCTATGGTTGTTTCCTTCAATTCCCCCTTTGTATAGCAACTCACTAGTAGAAGGGATACAGAGGTTTCACAACTTATTCCACCCATGCCAGTCGGGGAACTAATTACCCTTCTTCGTTTTGACTTAGTGTCATAATACCTGGTGTTTTACTGTGTAATGTGTTTGTTCAATGAGCAAAATGCTTCTAATCAACTGTTAACAATTAGTATGATTCAGTTATGGTGGGGAGCCTACAATTTATATTGTTGTTACATAACTGACTATCATTGAGCCACTATAGCACTGTCTTAGTTTTAATGCAGCAGCTGGAACTTCAGCCGGCTGGTAACATCACACGCCCAGAGGATATCCCGCCACCACCCCTGGACAAGGGTCAGACGGGAGAGTATAAATACAGAGGCAAGGCCCTTGCAAGGCCAGTCAGTTCTGTTCCTTCACAGCACTCCTGGTGCCGAAGGTACCATCAGCCAAAGATCACTCCACCACCTTGTGTGCTGGGGCTCTCTTCTGCCCCAGAACTCCCAGACCTTCGCCCAAGCCTTCGTAGACTTCTCTGCACCTCACATACATCCTTCAGAAGCTCCCTACGTTTAAGTTGTCAAACACTTAACACTTTTGTTCCCTCAGGAAGTTCATGTCCCTTCAGGACAACATGTAGCATTAGTTAAATAGAGTTGCTTTAGTAGCCTGACGCGTGTCGCTAAGACTAGTCACAGTTACTTTGTTGAGCACTGGTCAGGTGTGCTCGGGTACACAGTATCTTAGGTTGAGCAGTTTGCCTACAGGAGACTAACACTGGTCGGGTTGACTGTCGACTAGGCACAAAGTCAGCTACAGTCGGCACTGCGATATCTCTGGGTACCACCTTAGCCCTCGAAGGTAGGACTGACTTACCAGGGTACTCACTCACCAATCTCCTGGGTTCCAGTGTAGAGGTAGGCCGGCTAGTGCCACCAGTTGCCTGGGTGGTGCTAGTTGATGCAGTGCCATAAGGAGAGGCGAGGTGAGGTATCTCTGGCTCCAGGCGGCGGCTGCACTGCTTCCGAAGAATGAGTTTGCTATGCCCAACCTGGTGTCACTTCCAGTGACCAAGGCATGTACTGCAGGGTGTGGCTCTGTGCCATGTCTGGTGTGCGAGGGGAAATACACTGGGGTGCTGACTGGAGAGGACTGCCTCTCCAGGTGACGAGCAGACTGAGCACGTTCCCCTGGATTGTCTCCACCAAGTGTGGATGAGTGATTGGTGCCCACTCGCTTAGCAGTAAAGAAATCCTCCTTTTACTTGTCCTTTCGAGTATCTTACCTTAGCCCAAATGGCATAGCGGCGGTATTGACACTTAACTTACTTTCCGTCGGTGCAAGCAATTGACAGTACCCCTACTAAGTGTAAAGCCCAACAGCAGTTGATGGTGCAAATCTTGTGCTCCTATGGTTCCGCACCTTGGCGTAAAAACCTAGGGTGATAGGTCATGTGGGCCGTCTTCCTACTACTATCAGGGTGAGTTCCAGCAACAGTCGGGTACTCCAGTCCCAGGCAAATACCCCACAGCACCCTTGGTGCTCCAGTCAGCGATACAACCTGAGGTGGCTGTCCTGCTCCTTATGGAAATTGGAGCTCTACCTTTCTGTACACCTAGGTGCACAGAACGGTTGGCCGTTGAAAGTGGTATGTGTGTTGACGTACAGCTACCTGACGGGGATCTGTAGACGTACACTTTGCTTCGTAATGTTATTACACCTGGTCACTTGCTTGCTCCGTCTAGAAATGGAGGTCTTAGTATCAGACAGGCTTTACCTCTAAACAAACTTACTCTCAGGATAGGATTAAAAAGTTATGTATTGTAAATATTAAATACTGGTGACTCATAACAAACTACTAAGCAGAGCTAGAACGGAAGTAAGCTACACTTAACAGGTGGAGATGACCTGCTCCTAGGCTAACCAAGTATAGAATGAACTCGATGGCTATGAAAACAATTCTGACGCATTTACTGTAACCTGGGATGTCTAGAAGAGACCTAACAGCGGTGGCCACTACCAGAAGGGCAGTGGTTGTAGTTGCCACTTACCACCAAGTAGCGGTGGCTGTTGATCCAGGAGGGTCAATAGCAGAAGTGTGGAGTTTAGGCGAGCAGGCTTCTGGTGTTAAAGACTTCTGGAGGCTGGTGGCAGCGACTGGTGGTCGTAGAAGAATTGGAAGGTCTTGGAGAGGACTGTAAGGGCCTATGGTCAGTAGAGAGCCGCAGCAGTGAAGTGTTGAAGCAAGCTACTGGAGAATACAACTGGCGTCTTCGGCCGTGCACTTTATATTGTGCGCTCGGCCAGCCCATACCTGGGCTGGAGTGAGAAGCGTGAAGTTGCTCTGTGACATTTGCCTTGTTGCGAGCGGGATGGGAAAATTACCTTTGCGCTCTGCTATACGGCCTTGGGTGGCACTCTGCGGCGCTCGGCCTTCCTCGAGCAGCTTCATGGTTGTGACAACACTGTCTGCCGGGTGCGTCAGGGTGGCAGACGTATTCCGTGGCCGCTTGGATACCAATCTTGTTTTACGTGCTAGAACCGCCCACTAGGGTTGGAGCAAACCAGCAGAACCACTACCTCTGACAGCCACCAAGGTCTGAGGCCGACACCTGGATGCAGTTTCCTGGACAAGAGGAGGTGCCCAGCAGTCCCGTTGTCCGCCAGCTGAACCACTATTGCTGACGGCTACCCAGATGGCAACTCTCCACGACAAGATGGCAGGTGAACGCCTCCCGGTGCCTGGTGTTCCATCTATTACCATTGCCACGGACGAGCCCACAGAGCCTGCCAGTTAACCCTGGTGATTGCTGCCAGGCTAGCTCGGTGTCAGGACATTACCGAGAGTCATCCTGGAGACCAACGACCCACTTCACCTGGCCATACCCGTAACACATGGCCTTGAGAAAGCGGGAACATCTAGCAAAGCAAAAACAACCACAAAAGGAGTAAGTGAAGTGCTCCGTAAAGACAGACTTAATAAATTCAAATAGCAGTCAATGTACTATTTATCAGTGTCAGTAGTACAAAACAAAATTAATGAAGTTTCACGTGATTTCAAAACATTCTGGACGCTCACCACAGTGCTAGAACCAAGTATAAAAAAGCTTTTCACAGCCGTAATTAGCTGTGAGAAAACTTGTAGTATAATAGATAGAAATTACATAAATTATTCTACCATCAGTAACATTAAATGGCTAATTGCCATTCACAAACCTTTCATATAAACACTTTTGGACACCCCTCAGTGCCAGTGTTAAGTATTTTAATTTAAAAAATAACTAATGCTAAACCAACTAGACTTTTTTCAAAAGAAATGGACAGAAAAATCAAACATTTTCTAAGCATTATCGTAAATAACTAAAAGTTTTTTCTGTAATCACTTTGTTTTGTATAATATCCTCAGGAAATCACAAACCGAAGACTCACCAAGCAAGCAAAGAACGTTTGTGAATATTGTTGTCAATATCTCAAGGTTCTTGCATATGTTTAAGGGTTACATGTTTCTTGTTGTAGGTGGAATTGTACGCTTTGTTTAGCTAACGTAATTTTTTTAGTGCACTCGTTTGCATAAACTAGCCAGTTGGCCGAGATGACGGAAGGTCTCGGTTGAGAACCCCTTAGCAACAGGTTACCTGTTGTGCGACACATAGGACAACCACAAAGTAAGGGTCAATTTTACTTTGCATTCTGCATCACAGCAGGTATAGTTAGAACCATACATGCCTTTATGAGTGAGGCTTTTTATATGCTCCCCAAGTGTCAATATATATTTTATGTGCTGCCCATGTCTTGTTTTTCTTTCCACAGGTTAAAATTTGTTAACCATGTATTGTATAAGTATCCACAGCCTTCAGCTGCTAAATGTAGAGTGGCATATAAATGAAAGAAGGTCGCGAAACACTTTACACCGGATCCACCACGTGATACTGATCTTACACACACACGAAAGAGAAGATGTCATTATTTGCTTGTCACCCGGTGGCCAGCTGTCGTGCTAAGAGAGATAGCGCCAACCCTCATGTGTATGAGTTTGAGAGTATGCAATGAGTATGAGAGAGATACAGCACACATCTAGTCTGCCCGAACCATGCCAGAGAGAGACAGAGCTACACCGCCCACAACCACCTACCCATGACACTTGCAGCACTGCGCTCCGAAGCCTACACTGCCCAGCACACAGAACAGAGCGAGATACAGATGCCAACCGAAATAGAGAAAAAAATTTTCTTGAGGGGACATTCCTACATTCCCTCAAGCGATTTTTTCTTTTATCGCCTTCCTTCGCCCAGACGAGTCTCTGTCACAATGGAGGAGGGCAAATTGACACATGAGGTCTTTTCAACTTATTTAAATCGACTTGACCTCATTAGTGCGAACCTTCCAGCCGCACCCAACGGAGTTTGATCGACAGTACAATTTCCCTGCATTTAAGACATCAAGCACTTAAGAATCCTGTGTACTGAAACGTTTTCTGTGTAATTGTTGTTTCCGCCTAAACACGTATCTCAGTAAATAAAAGTTCTGGAAATATAACTTTTTGTCGGAAAAGAAAACAAAACCATTATCTGTGGCCCTATTTTTTTACTTTTGTTATATTAAGTGTATTCTAAAAAAAAATTGTGAAAATGGTCAAATATAACATTTTTAAAACTTGCCTATGCATTTTCCTTAAGTGGCAAGAGAAAAGTACAAAGATACGGACTTAGTTTAATCTGTGGGCTTTCATCGCATGTAATAAAATTCCCTGTGTTATAGATGTAATTTGCACAGTACAGCGTTATGACTGAAACACAGCACGCCTTGCGCATAGGAGCGATGAGGTGCTAGACGTGCGTGCAATTGCCCCCCGTATCACTCCCTCATTTTCTTGACCTTGGATGCACAGCTACATAGTCCCAATAACACTTTCATTGCCTTCAGGAAATTCAGGTCCCTTCAGAACAACATGTAGCGTTAGTTAAATAGAATTGTTTTAATAGCCATTTAGCTTGCCTACCTTGCCAGATTAGAAACAGGTCACCTTCACCTGTCTAACGTAGCCAGCTTCCGTTCAACCCTTGTTTGATAGGAGTTAGTACAAACCACCATGTTTATTTCCTTACAGAAATAAGCATGTTTTACTCCTCTTTAGAATATTATTCCTCATATTGCTAGTACCCTTCCTAGTAGACATCAGGTTCGCTGAGGGACAGCAGGAGACAGCAGAATATTTTCTAAAACAATTTTTCCAAACTCCAAACCTAGTGCAGGAATGAGAGTTTCAGGAAACTCGTACGTCAGAAACACACACTTCAGACGGGCACCCGTTCTATGCACCCGGATGTATGGTGGAAAGGCAGACCCACAACCACTGGGAATTCAAACCTCTTTGCGGCTAGACAATCAGTCCAGGTTATACTCCATCCACCGCACTTCTAGTGCCAGAGGTGAGTATCTGCCTGGGTTTGAGGGCCTGACCCCTTGGGGGCCACACCCACGTATTGTGATCATCAGCCATTGTGAAACCCAACGCTCAGTGTCCACCGCGCTTCTGGTGCCAGACACTGGGTTAAGTGGCAGCCTTGGCCTGTCAATTGCGGAATGTGGAAGTTCGTCTAGGTAGGACAAACATCGCCTGCTCCACCTTCGCAGGGCTGGTAGTAGAAATCTTTATCCTAATGCCCTACTCCCATCATAGTGACATTCAAAAGAGGGACAAAATGCTGCTACTGCCTCGAAATGTAAATAAGGGCTTAACTCCAACCCGACTGTACTTGACAGTCTAAGTCCACAGGAAAGAGCTCAAGCGGCCCGTCGCCTGGAGAGATTGGTCCCTTCACCTCCCCCCACCCCCTCCTCACCAGTTGTGTTTGAACCCCCCACCACGACTGACGGAGAGATCCATCCTATCACCCAGGTCATCCTCAGGGATGAGGAAGTCCCTTACGTCATTGTGAACCCCTAGAAGAAGGGACACCAGCTCACCAAACCAGCCCAAAAGATTAGCAGTGCCAGCACCAGCCGACCTGTCAGCACTCCAGGTCCTGGTGCCAGTGCCAGCTCATCACCTCTATTGCTGTAGCAGGGTCAGCAGGCCACCAATTGCCCAAGTATAAAAGTGAGAGTGGTCGTAGCCAGGCGTAAGACTGTTCTAGTCATCCCCGACTCTGTACCAAGCAAGCCACACGACCAGTGCTCTACTCTGGTCGGGCTATTGTTAAGCACTAAGTTAACAGATTTAAACTCACCCTGGTATGTCTGCCCTCACACCCACCAAAACCACTTGGGCGATGTCGTGCCTCCTTTCTTAAAAGGACGTCACACGTACATATTGTCAATGTTAAGTAACTTGGAATATTTTTATTTTTTTGTCTTTCCTACATACATTGTATCAGCGTCCATGTCATAGTTTTTTCACTCCTAAAAAATATTTTTATATCTCAGCTTGGGAAATACTGCCAATAACACTTGTGATTTATCTGCTCTGCTTATGTCATGGTCACATTCATATATAAAACCAGTAACGCTCTACCCATAATATATTTTACCCATATGTGCAAAATTGCACCAGGTAAAAATGTTACCATGTGCTGATTTTGGAATGATGTTTGTTGTGAGACTGCTTTTGCTCATATAGCACTGTGTTAATGCCAAATGCCTCCTATATAGCCTATCTATGGTTTCTACATACATTTGTAACTCGTGTTAACAGATATACCATATTTTTTATTAAATTAAACTTTTACATATTATTATTTTATTTCATTTATAATTAATATAAATAAATACAGGGAGAAAATAAGTGTGTTGGTAATATGTAGTAAGAAATAGTTCTTATTCAAATTATTATTACACTGAATGCGCACAGATGCGGTGTGTTGTCCCGTTGGTGTAATTTTCTAGACACTGTTAAGCTTTGTTTCCATGAAGTGGAGGAATATCCTAGAAATAGCACTTATTGCAGGGCTTGAGATAAGTTGGAAGTAACTGTGAATGGACTATACATGTTTTTTCATTGTTTCTGGAATGCTTGAGGGTTTGGTTAGTTTCGCAATACTGTTGCCATGCCAGGCAGAGGTGAAGTAGGAGTCTGTATCACATGGAGAAGTGGGGACAATTTCAGGAAACGGCAAGTGGGCCAACTCCTACGTGACCCAAGTGCTCTTTCTATGTGGGAAACAATCAAAGGGAATATTGATTCAAAAGTGTTGCTCTGAGGTATTAAAATCATTCCTCTTCATACCTTCCAGTGTGTGGCTGGATCTGCTTCTTCATCTCTGGCAGTCCAGCTATTACTATACTTCTCCCATTCTCTCTACCATCTCTTCTGTACTCATTATATCACTACACTTTCCTTGTGATTTGTGCATGTCATTTTCGTTTATACAGTAGAACCCTGTTATAATAATCCTGCATGTAACACTTATTACTTCATGGCCCCGTATTTTTCCATTACGTAGAATTTTTTCGTTTCTGCTTAAAACAGAGTGTATAATATCACTATTTGTTCACTGTGTGACTACAATTCCAACAGTGATGTTGTTTTGAAGCTAAGAAAGATTTTTGTGATGGATTTGTTTTTGGTACAGACGATTACAGCATTGTATACTTCAGGTATGTCCTATCTTTGCACATAGTAATTAATGTAAAACTGATGTCTCTTTATACAGGTCAATGATAAAACTGAATTTCATTTTGTTTGGTATCTATGTTCAGATGCATGTTAATTCCTGTTTATGAGTTTCCCTGAATTTTTTTTTATACTCACCCTAAAAGATGTAATAATTGTGTTCTACTGTATGCAATGCGTGATGGTGGATGGTGTGGGTGGTTATGGCAGGTGGAGGAGAGCCAGGACCAGGAGGTTGTAGAGAATGGGCGGAGCAGCACAGGGCCCCAGAAGATGGTCCTCTATGTGTACGGCCAGCAGGACATGGTGCTGCTTGTGCTGCTGGGGGAGCAGTCGGCGCAGGACCCAGAGCTCATACATTCCTTGGTGAGTGCAGTGCCAGAGTACTTAATTTCTCTTAGGGACTATTCACACTTACTGTATTTGAAAGCCCTGCTCGGGACCTACTATTCTTCTCATTCTGCCATATGTAAGTTGTCAGGCCTAATCATGTTATTCATGTTGGAGCAGTCCTACCTCCTGCTGACCAAGTCACTGGTCTACACTTCACACTGTATTCCAATTCTCTTTACTGTTAGACGTATCCTTCAGCCTAGGAGGGGAACTATTCAGGGGGTACGTAAACTCTAGATGGATTGGTAGATCAGAATTTATTCAAACATCTTTATTATATCAAATAACAATACGTTAGTATAACTGATGACACAAACATTAATTACACAAATACTGAATCCTCAGTGCTTACGACATTTACAAGTTATTATAGTTATGGACTTCTACATTGACTGCCTAACCATGCCAGGATTGTTACTTTAGTAAGACGGTAATGGGGACTCAAGAAGTAGCGTTACACCTACTCCTACGCGGCTTATGCTCACCAATTAACTGACTGTAGAGTAGCCTATAGCTCCTCTAAGCCTGGACTATGGTGATGCCCTCTGCTTCGTAGTCGTCTCAGACAAGAAAAAATCTGACTGACTTCTTGAAGTTGCGACGACTGTCCGGGGGAGACTGGAGGGGGGGGGGGGGGGGTGACGCCTTGAGTGGCGCTTAAATACTCGGAAGCTTGCCGGTAATGTGGTGCATGTTTTCTAAACAATTAACTCACCCACAATCCATACTCCATTCAACCTTAGGAGGTTCGTGTGCAGTGCCTGGGTTGTCGCTACAATGTGCCGCCCAAGTGAGTGGAGTGGACAGGTGTTTTGGTAGCTCGTTAACCTTGGGGTCTTGAGAGCTGATGACAGTGAAGCAAGGTGGGAATGGAGTATTGCCGGAATGTAAGGGGATGGAGATCTCAGAGAAAACCCATTGATATGCGGCATCATCCAGCAAGTGCAAAAACCTGGTAGTGATCCTGCCGGTTATCAAACTTGTTTTGTCTTGGTGGGAGCCACTCACGTGAAACCATGGAATCCTTAGGGATATGGAATTATTTGGAACATAAATTTATAATTTTGACATGCCATGGGCGACAGTGTTTCCTTGTAAGCCTCCATGACAGCTGTACTCCCCAAGTGATAACCATAAGACGCTACATGCTACTGGGGCTGAATGTAGAGGTGACTTTCGCAGAGACCCAGCCCGGGAGCCAGCCACCTTCCCCTCTTTGTTGCACTGCTTGCATGCAGCATAGCCCTGTCAAGGTGGGGGGGGGGGGTACAGTCTGTCTCGCTCCCATGACGCACACACACTCGCCCTCCACCTGCTGTCCCCCTCCTCTCCTCCCCACCTGTTCTCGCTTGCCCTGTTCTGCTCTGTGCCTACTACTAGAATACACAATCCTTTCTACATTGAAGCATCATTTAGTAGTTTATTGGCTGTTGTTCCGGTTTTACAGGATTCCATTTGCACAGACTTTTTTTTTTACCCTTGCGGGTAAAAAAAAACTGCAGTTGTGCATATGGCGTAGCATAACTTATAATTGATGAGCTCCAAATTAGTAACCAAGTGGCTGCCAGCTCGATTGTAAGTAGTGGTTTGCATCAGCTTTAGCCTGTCTATAAGCAGTAGTGATGGGAGAACAGGGGGATGATTTTTGTGTGTTCGTGCAGTGGGAGCTGAGCGTGACGTACCTGGGGCTTCTGGAGGGCCATCTTCACAAGTGCCTGGACCACTTCCCCCAGGGGGAGGGGCTGGACTCGTACAGCTTCCTATGTCTGGACCCTGCCTGGGACATGTTGCAGCGAGGTGGCCGCTGGAGCTCCACCCACCTCGACGTTGTCGGCTGTCTGCACCAGAACTTCAACTCGTGCCCCGCCCTCACCGAGGTCATGGTCAGGTGAGCCAGCTGCCGCCTCTCACTTCAGACTCCTCTCACTTCAGACTCCTCTCTCTCGTGCCTCAAACTGATAGTGAAGTAATTTTATCAAAAGCATGGTGATCCCTTCCATATATCATGCTGAACACAACTCTCAACATCCAGGCCTATGGAGAATGGCTTCTACCTGTTGGATGACACTAACAAGCGGATCTTTGTTTATTGTAGCATTACTGTAAATATCTTTGCTCTTCCCATTCTTCATTTTATTGAGAGGAAAGACATTTCACTCTAAACAATGAAAATATTATGGCTAGTGGTTAAATGTAAATTTTTGAGGCCAGAGGGAATATCATGATATTTTAATTGTTCAGTGAACATTATGGACTATTGTAATAAAATTTAGTACAAAAATCAGTAGTTTTGTGTTGCAAGATATTGACATGCTATATCGTCCCTATTTCTGCTGCATAATCTTTGTAAGCTAAATGTTTCTCTTTATATTTTGTCCAGTTCAAAAGCAGATGCACAATACCTACAACAGGAATGTGTACAGAATTGTTCACACTAATGAATTTAATGAATAATTTCCAAGTTTATAGAATATTACAGTGATGATCTATCTCAACTATGTTATATGTCAGCAGTTAATTTCCTGCACTGAAGGAAATGTTTGTTGTGATAATTTTTGTGTGCGCGCACACACATACACATATGTTTTGAAGCGGAGGCACACGGAGGTTACCCATCCACCACATGACAGTAACCAAGCATTTCCTTCCCATCCATACCATTCATATTGTTATGAATGGTAACAATTCTTAAGAACTTGTTCATATGCCAAACATAATGAATAGTAATCAATTAAAAACCATCCCACAGGAAACAGACAAAATTCCCCAGTTATAAAAATGAAAATGATTTTGTTCAATAATTTGGGCTATTTCCCCCCCCCCCCTTATATATATATATATATATATATAATATATATATATATATATATATATATATATATATATATATATATATATATATATATATATATTATATATATATATATATATATATATATATAGTATAAACAAGTTCAAATAGTTCAAAGTTTTGACAATATGCTTTTACACTATTACTGGGCTTAAAATTTACGTAATTGCAATCAACTGCTCATACGATAAAATGTGCCTGCCCCCCAGTGTTCTCCCTTGACCAACAGTCAGGACCCTCTATAAGTAGCCTGGCGAGCTTCCAGAGTTCATTGCCCAGGATGTTTACGAACCTCAGAGAAGGATAGCTTAGTTTCTTGCCTGCGAAAATCGAAATTCCAGTGATGAAGTAGGAGCGTCGTTCCATCATCAGGCAAGTACGGTCCATGTGCTGAGGAGCAGACTGGAAGCAGGGGGGGGGGGGGGAGTGGGGGACCTCACAGCGAGGCATGCCACCTCATGCTCTAAGTCTGGAACAACCAGATGTCCAAAGGGGCATAGACAGGTATGTGTTATTGCACTCTGCAGACACTTTGGTAGGACGCGAAACCCAGCGACATCGTTGATGTAGAATTGTGTGGTGTTTCAGGCATAATGTCACATTGTCCCCTCCTCAAAGCATGCCCATTTGCCCCAACCGAGGTCAGCAGACAGCAACTTCGGATGGTGAAATTATTGTCGCTATCTCGTCCACTAGGACTCTGCTCCAAACATTGATCTTTTTTTATTCGTACATAGATAAATGTTCCTCAAACACACAGAAACAGATCTCTAAAAGCTTAACCAGACTACTCACACTAGATACCCCAAACTACTGTGGAAAAAAAAAGAATAGGGCAACACTTAACTCATGGCACTATAACTTTATCTATTACGAACCGTTCATAAAATAGCGCCGTTATAAATAATCTCATTTTATAATTCTTGAATACAGCCTCAAGGAATTATCACTCTTTTTTTTGTCTAATATCATTTCTTATACACATTCTAAAATAGTCAATGCAATTATGGGATAACTAAAAAATATCCACATAGTAGAGAACTGGGCAGGGCACACTTAATTTTTTTGCCGTAAATAGTTTAACGTGACTTATGTGTTTTTATATTCCTTGTGTGGAAATTGCAGTTGTACAACGATAAGCTTAACAGGTGTCAAATAATGCAATATCTAAAATGGTCCATTCCACTGCAGCGCTAACTTTGAGCTAAAATAATCTATTTTCGAACTCAGTAATGCGAGTGGACCATAACTAATTCACCACTACGTAATGTTGAATCTGAACTTTGCACATTAACCTTTTCTTCTGTTTTTTTTTATGGAGTATAATTATGTTACCCAAAACTTTTTCCCATAGTCTTTGTTTGCTACATTTTCCACACAAAAGGGATGCAATGCCCAAACATTAAGTAGGGGAGTTAATAACTTCCTACTGAAATAACTTCTGCAGCCATGTGTTTAGGAACACTGTGCATTACATTATTAAAACAAAGGACTAGATTATACAAAACCACGTCCCATTCTCTTTTTGAACCCCCAGCTGGAAACTACGCAAAGCAACCTTCATATTGCGGTTGACTCTTTGAATCAAGTTTACCTGCAGGTAATATGGTGAAGTAGTTACCATTTTTACTTCCCAAGTGAACATTAAATTTCGGAATCCCTGTGACAAAAAATATTTTGCGTTATCGGTGACAATAAAAATAGGTGACCCATACAAAATAGACTGTCTAAAATTACTTTGTAAATTTCAACTGCTTTGCTAGTCCATTACGGAAAAAAGAAACAAAACTTACTAAAACTATCTACAGCAACTAAAATGTAAACTTAACCATACTACATGTTTGAGGCATGTCACTTATACTAGTCAATGTTACTTTTGGTGAGTGCTAGATCAGGCATGCTCGGGTACTCAATTACTCTGATTGAGTCAGCTTTCTACTAGAGACTAGCATTGGTCGAGTAGGCTGGTGGCTTGGTATGAAGTCTACCTTGGGCAGTACCGCAATATTTCTTACTACCACCTTAGCACGTTGAAGCAGGGCTGACTTACCAGGGTACTCACTCACCGATCTCCTGGGTTCCAGTGTAGGGGTAGGGCGGCTGGGGCCAGCAGTTGCCTGGGTGGTGCTAGTTGATAAGATGCCTTACGGAGAGGCGAGGTATTTCTGGCTCAAGGTGGCAGCTGCACTGCTTCCGAAGAACGAGTTGGCTATACCCAACCTGGTGTCACTCCCACTGACCAAGGCATGTACTGCAGTGTGTGGCTCTGTGCCACATCTGGTGTGCATGGGGAAATACACTGGGGTGCTGACTGGAGAGGACTGCCTCTCCAGGTGAAGGGTAGACAGAGCACGTTCCAGTTGGGTGTCTCCACCAAGTGTGGATGGGTGGTCAGTACCCACTCGCTTAGCAGTAAAGAACTCCTCCTCCTCCTTTGAGTAGCATGCCTTAGTCCAAATGGCATAGAGGCAGTATCGACACTTAACTTACTTTCTGTCGGTGCAAGTAATAGATGATACCCTTACTAAGTGTAAAGCCCAACAGCAGTTGAGGGCACGAACCTTGTGCTCCAACGGTTCCGCGCCTTGGCGCAAAAACCTAGAGCGATTGGTTGTGTTGGAAGTCTTCCTATTACTGTCAGGGTGAGTTCCAGCAACAGTTGGGCACTCCAGTTCCAGGCAAATACCCCTGCCAGCACCCTTGGTGGTCCGGTCAGTGATGCAACCTGAGGTGGCTGTCCTGCTCCTGATGGATGTTTTCCTAGTGGTTGGGGGCTCTACCTTTCTGTACACCTGGGTGCACAGAACGGGTGGCCGTCAAAAGTGGTGTGTGTGTGTGTGTGTGTTGACATACAGATACCTGATGGGGATCTATAGTCCTACACTATGGTTCTTTAAGTTATTACACCCGGTCGCTTGCTTACTCTGTCTAGTAGTAGAGTTCCTAGTATCGCACAGGATTTACCTCTAAATATACTTACTCTCATGATAGGTTTAAAAATTGTATTTATTATAAATAATAAATACTTGTGACTTATAGCTACTAATAAGCAGAGTGAGAACGGAAATAAGCTACGCTTAACAGATGGAGGTGACCTGTTTCTAGGCTAACAAAGTGTAGAATGAACTCGACAGCTATGAAAACAACTCTGAAGCAGTTACTCTAACCTGGGGAGTCTAGAAGAGACCTAACAAATAGGGGCCACTACCAGAAGGGCAGCGGTGTATTTGTTGATCCAGGAGAGTTAACAGGTGAAGTGTGTAGTGTAGTTGAGCAGGCTTCTGGTGTTGAAGACTTCTGGAAGCTGATGGTGTTGAAGACTTCTGGAAGCTGATGGTGCTTGAAGTCTTTGGGAGCTTCTTGATGAAGTGGTATAAGTCTCTGGTCGTTGGTGGCAGTAGCCACTGGTAGTCATTGAAGAACTGGAAGCTCTTGGAGAGGATCATGAGGTCTATGGTTAGTAGCTCGCCCCAGCACAGAAGTGTTGGAGCGAGCTACTGGAGAATACCACTGGCGTTTTTCGGCCGCGCACTTCCTTATATTGTGTGCTCAGCCGGCCCATGCCTGGGCTGTAGTGAGAGGTGTGATGATGTCGCTCAGTGACGTCTGCCTTGATGCGAGCAGGGTGGGAGAATCTACCCTTGCGCTCTACGATATGGCCCCAGTGACTCTCTGGGTGCATCGGAAAGGCTGGCGTGTTGCAGCGGCCGCTTGGATACCATGCTTGGTTCAAGAAGTAGAACCGCCCACTACGCTGGGAGCGATTCCATTGCATTTGTGAATAATGTACTGGGTTTGACCATTCCTCGGGATACTTAGATACTACGAGTAGTATGAGTAATTTGGGTCTGGAACATCAGGAAATACCACGTGTCTGTAACTTTTCCCTTCCGCGGGAAACAATCCTGTAGCCAACTAAAATTCAAAATTCCGGTGATATAGCGGGAGCATCACGCCGTCGCCAGGCAACTCACAGACCATGTGCTTAGAAGGGGGCAGGCAGTGGAGGTGTAGGAGGAGAACCCCGCATCATGTGCACTGGACAGTTAGCATGTCGCTTGCAGTGAGGCAGGCTGTCTCTCGCCACCAGTCTCTGAAGGGGCATTGACAGGTTTGTTTGATCACACTCTGCAGACACCCTGGTAGGACGTGAAACTCAGCAACATTGTTGACGTAGAATTGTGCAGTGTTTCAGGTACACAGTCACAGTTTGTATGTATGATCTGCAATTTTTTAGGACAAATAACAGAGACGTTCAAACTATAAAATATTATTATTGTGATGCATGACGCGTTTCCCCATTGTTCCAGCTCCATCTCAAGATTAGCATTGTAGGGTAGAATTTTGTTATACCGTTTAACTTTCCCCATTAGCTAAGATTGTACTGCCTGTCTTAGCTTTTATTATTCACCGGCCCACCGTAACTGTGCTAGGAGGTCATTTATGCACCACTAGATAGTATTAGTAGTATAATCGTCTGTCTCACGTTTCGCATAATCCAGCCAGCCGGTGACGTCAGATAGGCATGTCATGCTTTCGCTAACCCTCGCTGCTCAACCACCCATCACCCTCATGACACTGCCAATCAGAAGCGGGCTGTCGCTTGCGAGGAGTATATGAGGAGGAGCAGTCCTCAACCCCTCAGAGTTGTTCTTATCAGTCTTCCAGCAGCCTCTGCTCGGAACACATGTGCACTACTCCGAAGCCTAGCAACCTCTGCTCAGGCAAACTACCCCGCTACTCTAGCTTCTCCTAGCAGTTTCTGCTCAGGAACAGTTAGGCCGTTGTAGGATAGTGGTTCTGACCACTTTACATGTTAGCCAAGTGCTTTCTTCTACCAAGATCACTGCTAAACCTACATCCTGCTCAATATGGAAGTATTACAGTATGGAATCTTATCCTCAGTCCTTCTTAAGACTAAATCCTGTCTGTCCTGCTTAGTCTCCCAGTGTCGGTATCCAGTGCAATGCACTGCCACACAGCGCACCTCAACAATACCCCTGCTACACCGGTCGCCTCTACCGGCTTACTTGACGTAACACAGCTTCTAGGCCGCCCCACACACTGCAATCCCCAAAGCGAGTATGTCATCATGTTTATCTTCCTCTTAAGGAAATAAATGCGAACTTGATTTAATCCTTGGCCCTTTCCGTTCCTGTAGCATAGTACCTAAATCCCAGTTGACAAACCTAGGGTAAGGGAACTCAGGATACCTGAAGAAGTTTCTCAACTTTTCACCCACACGCAATAACTCAAACTGACCCTTTCTTGCTACCTAGTGGTAAGAACAGGGAGTACGCACGTACATGTTGAAACCCACGTGATTGGCAACGGATGTGTGAGGCCTGAATCCCAGCGTGCACTGTGGAAGTGACCGCCGGGTGTTGGAATAGGGTAACCATTTCGTGTTCAATTGTTGGCACGTGGTCCGACACATAACTGGGCACACAAGGAACCTGCGTTCTGCTCTTCTACAGGGTGGGTGTGTGCTATTCCATGTGACCTACAACAAGCAGAGGGGCTTTAAGGAAAGGATCAGGAGGATATTACTTGCATCTGAGAAAGATTACGTGAGTTTTCTTCGGCCTTGGCTGTGTCGATCTCCAAACTCGGCCCACGTGAGCAGACCCAGGGTATCCGCAGGTTGCAAGTTCCAGTGACGCTGCTAGTGCCTTCGCACCTCTTCAGTGCTCCTGTGCACATGGGATCTATTCAACCACCTGCCTGGTTCATTGAAGGACTAAGAGCTTCCCTGGCATACAAAACCCCCAACGTGCTCCGTCCGCCACGACCAACACAGATAGTACCTCCTCCCATGGACCACACACCGTCTGGCCAACCAGTACCCTGCCCAGTCGACACCAAGATGTCCCCAAACCCATCATACCTACTAAACGTCCAATTGTACTCAAAACAGCTGATTTTGTGCCCTTTCGGCAACCCACGAGACCAGTATTGTACAACGGGAAGCTCTCGACTAGCCGGCGCCAACTAAAATCCCACAACCCATTCACAGGTGTGTCTGGACAGCTCCTAACCAAAAACCGTGGGACAGGCAGTGCCACTTGCTTGACACTGTAAGTATTCTGGAACACACTTCCTCCGTCACGCAACAATTGAAATTTAATTGAATTATCCTTAACAATTGTCATTCATTATCATACATGGAAGAAATCTGTAATTAACCAGAAGATAAGTAAGATTTTTAAAATCTTGACACGTGCCTGGCTATTGGCTGTATGGCACGATCGTCGAGGTTTATTACGCTAGACCAAGTGCGCCGTTATAGTTAACTGACGGGAGGTGTTAGAAACCTGACTTACTCTGAAGGTCTTTGGTCGGTTGGTAACGTGGGTTAACTGGCTGAGTGAAACTGTTGCTACAGTTGTAGAGTTAGATTACATTGTACTCCAAGTTCCAGGCCGCTGTCTCTTGACTCCAGAAGTGAGGATTGGCTAGTCCGTACCTAGCTTCTTTCCGTTAGACTAGACCCCTCAACACCGGGTGATAGTCGGAACTGGTTCAGACGAGCGGTGGAAAATGAATATATCATACCACGTGGACAGTCAAGACTGCCCATAATCTCAGTGAGGCGGCGCGGTGCGGTTCCGCCTGTTTTTCCAGTGTAGGAGGGGCCAAGGTACTCCGCTGCTGGGCAGCTAGATGAGCAATCTTTTGTTCCTTACACCTTCAGCCGTGCCTTATCTTGCAAGTCATAGAGTTTGGTTCGCTGCCAAACAAGATACGTCATGCACTCCGGATGAGAAACTATTTCCCCTATAATAGTGTAGTCCAGTAGTTGATTCATGGCACAGGCTCAGTAAGAGTCTTCACTGATCCCACACATCCGCAGGCTGACCAGAAACGTTGAGCCTTGTGGGCCACCAATGCTACTACTGGATGTGATCTCTAGCCAAGGCCAGGCTGCAACTCCCATGCCAATACCGCCCCCAGCACCTAGGTGCTCTGGTAGGTGATACAACCTAGGATTGCTGTCTTTCCTTGGTGGAAGGTATTCCTAGTGGTCGTGGCTCCTCTGTTCCTTCCCTCCAGCACCTGAGTGCTCGGGGTAATAGGAAGCAGCAGGCGGCCGTCTAATGGGTGTGTACGAGACTGGAGGTACCCAGTCAAGCTAGGATTTACAAAAGTACCAGTTTCTGTCCTGTAGTGCACAGTGCAACTTACTCTTAGCAGACGAAGTAGACATTACTCTAGAAATAAAAGTATTACGATAGAGAACAAAGCTGTATTTATTAAGGTCTCAATAAATATAGTGACTTATGCTATCTCCTACCAAGCAGACAGAGTACTGAAAGTAAACTACGTTAGCCAGGTGTAGGCGACCTGGTCCTAGGCTAGAGGGAAAGTGAACTAGAAAACTGAATATTTAGCTACTCAACTAAAGCTGTCTAATGCGGGTGTTTGTAATAGACAAAAGAAGTTAGTTAAAGTAGCAAGGTATATTCATGTTTGATGGGTGTTGAAGACTGTTGTCGCCGCAGAGGGTAGCAGCAATGGCTACTGAAGACTTGAGGTTTTGCTGGAATGCCCCAACACCTAAGGAGTGCTAGGGGTTAACTCAAGAGAAGAATTACAAATGACTTCTTGGAGCCCTCTATGCACGGATTTATATAGTCAGAAGTCTAGGCTGCCGCGGCGGGGTGCAGGGAAGGCGTGTGACGTCCTTCTGCCATGAGGCTGGTGTGGGAGGTGGAAACCCTCTCGTCACCGTTCTTGGTTCGTGGATCCTCGGCTGTGCTTGGCCGCGCCTGAAGTGGCTGACAGCTTGTAGGCACTCAGTGTAGGGGGAGTGGGGGAAGCGGCATGCTCGCTGGTTGCGTAACCTTATAGCCACGTGTTCGGCTGCCCGGTAGATTTAAACGGCGTGCAATACTGTGTATTGGTTTGCAGTAACAACTCTCACGTGGGTGTTTGAAGTAAGGGTATACTTCACGTGAAGAGCGATGAGTCGTAATTGTAGTTAATAGTAGTACAAGCGGCACGCAGCAATCTGTTCCTGACAGTACTTTATTATGACTGTTTATTCCTAGAATATTAATGTGTATTTTTTTCAAATGATGTAGTACTCATTAAAGTGTGAATTGACTCTGTTTCAGTGCAGTGTAAAGCTTGTTTCTCTAACATGGTTTGGAATGATGATATGTGCAGGTGTGAAGACAGTGTGGTGTATGGCTACCAGTGTGGAGAAACCCAAGTGTTCTACCAGCAGTCTGTGGGTCACTCCATGGGGCTACCTGCTCCATCCGACATGATGGGCATAGTACCCCTGAAGGCACGCCGCCGCCTAGAGCGTGATCATGGCATCATCCTGCTCTAGGTCCACCTGCATCCTCAATATCTAGCTTGTTGGATAGGTTGGATGGCTATAGACACAGTTTTTCTAATGTGAGTGTCATATTAGAGCTGTCAACATGCACAGTGGTCATTTGCAAAACAAGTGCAGTCAGTGACCATGTGGCATGTAAATGAATGACCATGGTGTTCAAATCTGTATTGATAGATATCACATTCTTGTGATTGTTGTGGTTCATTAGTTGTCTGTTCCTGGTGATTTTCATTATTTTCCTCCACTCAGAACTGCTTTTAAGGTATGAAATGCCTTGGGGTGAAAGTCTTGAATCTCTTTTTTTTATAATGTTTTAAATTTTTTTGCTGTAAGTAATGGTGGATCATTTAATATTAACGGTTCTTGTATGTAATTTGGAAAGTATATTTTAGTGAAAATGTGGACAGTGCAGTCACACCAGTTTCTTCATATTGTTTTTCTGCGATACTAAAAAATCACAAAATATTGGAATTATCAGGAAGATTATTCATTCGCAAGGAACCTTGTAACTAGTATACATATGTGATGCTACTGTCAGTACCATTTGCTCCTTTTTAAGATTTTTTACCATTTAAGAAAGAAGCACACATTAAATGGTCCCAAAAATATTTCCATAAGAACAATGCATTTTTTTCCAGCTTAAAGTTTTGTATGAAAACACAATAACCTGCTTAAGAGACAACATTTTTATTGGGAGATGGCAAAAAAAGTATGTTAATGTATACATACTTTTCCATATCAAATAACTCATCTTACCGTTTCTATTACAGGTCTGTAATTGCACAACACTAGTACATAACCTTTGTAAACGAAATGGTTTTGGCACTGTGGGCACATTTTTCAAACATAATGAACTAAGCACCATTTTTATAACCAAGTTTACAATGTTTTGTTAAATTTCCATACAGGAATTTGCCACAAATGCCTTACATTATTAACTTCCCATTGCCACACTGCGTCACCATAAAATTATGTTGGCTGTACACTTGAGACATTACTGGAATTACAGTATTGTGCAGAGGTGTTAAGTACTTCAGATTTTCCTTACTGTGTATGATTTACCTGACCTCGCTACGGAATTACAGATGTCAACTAAAATACTACATATTTTTAAGTTTTCAGTTTTACAATTTTGTAACTTTGTATATGTGTCTCCTAAGTTATACTTGCAATATCGAGTGTTGAAATAAGATTATCGGCAGTGCACGAGATTGGAAATATTAGCGTGATTTGTCATATTTGCTTGAAATAAATCAACGTTCTGCAAACTTGGTAAAGAAATATAATAAAACTGTGTGCGGCAGCAAAAACGTCTTCCGTTTGAGAAATTGATCATGGTGATTGCAGCCGAATCAATTTTTTAAAACCAATTTTCGGGAGTATCGAACGAGACATCAAGAGTCAAGATGTTAAAACGATGTATGTTTAGGTTGTGTGATGCCATCCATTTGCCAACTTGTAAAACATGTAATATCCTAGATATGTTTCAGAGGATATGACACACACATTATATTTGCTATAACACAAACAGCAGTAATGTTGCATTTAAGAAAATTCAACGAATGACATACACACCTGCATAGATAGCAAGTTTTCATTACTGGCAGCAAAAAAAAAACCAGTGAAATAGACAAGGACAAAAATTATGTGTCTTCATATCGAGCTTTTATGTTGGCAAATACAATTTAACTCATTCAAGGTAGGTAGGCCTTTTTAAAGATTTGAAACATCTTTCTTTTAGCATGTGTTTATTACTGTCAAATTGTTTAAAATATATCTCGGTATCATGTGTTTTGCGAAATGTGTAACAAACAAGGTTAGTTGCCTGCCACATGTTAGTAATAACAAAAAATAGTTTTTCTCACCTAAAAATTTTAGACAGATATGTTATGCCGAGAGGTGGTGGAAAATCATTTTTGCGAATTTTCATGATTAAATGCTATAGTTGGATTTAAATGTGAATTAATACGAAAATGTTTACTGTCAAAAACATTCATAAATTGTGTATATTTAGAATACATTTGTAGAAACAGAAGAAACTGTTCACCAATGAGCCAGTGGTTGTCACAACATACTTGATTGGCAATGCACGACAAACTTGGGTTTCCCATCACTGCGCATGTTTCTCTAGATGGGGCGGGTGGCGGGTGCCATAGTTGATACATAGATAAAGGGAGCAGTGCGGGCTAGAAGACGGGTATGTTGATAGCTACATCCTGTTGGGTTTGGTGACCTTGTCAGGGCGAGTGAGGCAACTGGCTTGAAGTGAGAGGGACGAGTGTGCAAGCAAGAGGGAGCAGAAACAGGCCGGTCATGAATAGGTTAGGAGGGGTGGAGGGTGGTTTATACAAATGTCCAGGAGGGAGGTAGAGAAGAGAGCACAGGCTGGTTGGTTGTATTGCTGGTGTTTTGAGGCAGCAGTTGCAGTTCTTATTCAAAGAACTAAACTGACAGACTGTCACTCAATGAGAGAGGGCAGGCTGAGAGATAATTATCTACAGGAAGTGTGGAAGGAGAGTGAGATGCTGCTCCCACCCCACTGTGGCTGCCTGCTGTGACAGGTGCTGTAAGAGATACCCTACACCCTGTGATGCAGGTTGCCGAATTACCAGCTTTGCAGGGGTCGCACTGCAGTTCAACCTTGTCATTTCAGTATGTAAAATCTTGTAATAAAAGCAGTATGAAATCTGACATTAATTACCTGACAGTGGCAGTACTTCAATTTTACTCTCAGTAAAATAAGGGTGTGCTGAATTAAAAAAAACTATATATATTAATAATTTTTTATTTTCTGAATATATACAATATTGAATTATGCTGTGAAATGTGGCACACAACCTTGTAGTTTATTATTTTTTATTATATAAGTTTAAAACATAAATTGTTTAAGTTGCCCTGACCTAAGATTATTACTAAAGTGTTTTTGGGTGTTGCTTTTATTCTCCAACTTTGAAGAATTTATGTGAAATTTATTTACCTATTTTTGTATGTTTACGTAAATAATCAAATAGTACATAGTGTGATACTGACTTAACACAGATTTCCATCAGCCTTTTAAAATACTTTAGGTGCTAGCAGAAGTTTTTCATTTCATTACTTATACTTCCATTGTATCAGTATCGGATATCTGCTGTATCGGCAAGGAAGTATCAGTTCATACTGATATCTGTAAAAATCTGTACCGGCTCATCACTAAAAAATAGTATGAATTTTTTTTTAGAGCAGTGGAATAATGACATCTTTTGAATGTGTGTTTTAATTGTATAAACAAAAGGAGTGCCATTTTCTACCAACTATATTGCTGGTAAAATCCTGCTTACTACGTAAATATAAAAATTAATGCTATGAACATACTTTGAAAATGATACAAGGAAACAAAATTAATTATATTTTCCATCTCTAGTTTTTCCATTAAAAAAAACTGTTAAAACGATAAATTCAAAAAAATTTCACTTTATTTTCAATATTGTGATCAATGGGCCATATGCATATTTGAAAGTAGTGTGTCTTTATTAAGTATTGCTGAAACTGAAATACTAACCTTGTTTTGATCTGTGCAGAATATGTACTCAATTTTCTGCATTCCGAGAAAGTTTTAAAAAATTAAATGAGAGAACTTACTTCAACTAAACTACAAATTCACTCAGTATGC
The DNA here is from genome assembly GCA_029891345.1 of Dryococelus australis. Taxonomy (NCBI): domain Eukaryota; kingdom Metazoa; phylum Arthropoda; class Insecta; order Phasmatodea; family Phasmatidae; genus Dryococelus; species Dryococelus australis. The sequence goes on from CM056997.1 coordinate 62,527,050, forward strand.
ATATGGCCCATAGACCTACCACTGGCTGGACACTGTAACCTACCAAACAGGTTGTTATTAAAGACCATTTGTACCAATTCAAAAATAATTCAGATTTGTGCCTTGACCATAGCTGCGAGAATAAACATTCATTCACGTTCGGATTTACTGTTGAGATTGGTGAGATGAATACCGTCTAGGGACAAAGAGATACCAAGTCTGATACTGATGCATCAGCCAATAAAATTCGAAATCTATATCTGTTACGATTAACCATGGTCCAACCAAATAATTTAATCAACTCAAATGATTTAACTATCATTGAAATTACCGTAACTTGGTTATCTTGTGGGATGTGTTTTTTACAAACAGAGTTTTTATTTTTGCAACCAAATATTCTTTTTCGTGATTTTATATTTTTCTTTTGGTATTTGTGATTTAAAATTACTTAACGAATACAGATATGGCTGGCTTTGGTGCTGCTACACATTAAACTCAATATAAGCTGTAAATGATGAAATTCATAAAATCAAACAGAGATGGATCCTTGATGCTACGACACCTCAATACCACAGAGACTTTGTAATATCGAGTATCGCATGAGAATATCAGAAGAAATCTAATTTTGACATTGTGTTAATGGTATTGACGCACGACGGCCTTTCGTTGAGAGGGGTTATCGCGATCAATCACAGTTTTTGTCGTGCAAGTCAGAAGCACGTCCGAGTCCGGTACACAAGGTAGTGCGCATAGCCTGGCCTGAAGTCAGTAGAGTTTTCGACTGTCCAGCGGAGGGGTTGACAAACTGCCACTGATTTACCGGTTTTTGCTTGGGCCTGGGGTAGCTCCTTGGTCTGCTGCTGGTGTGACAGCTGGCGACTGGAGCTGGAACTGGGTTGGGCCCATGGTGGGCTGTGGGCCCATCTGCACTGGAACCAGGGGTTGGCGAGTCCCAGTGATACTTAACGTCTCTGACGGATATGTCACCACTACGTAAGGTCGGCCGATGGTCTTGAAGGGAGGCTGGAATAAAGAGTGGGAGGGAGCTGGTGAGGCCTCTCCAGCTAACGGACGACTTGAGCTCATTCCCGTGGGGTTATACTGCAAAGTGCAGCTGGAACTAGGTTGCAGCTCCCATTAGCATCAATTGTAGTAGCTGCCATTCTATCTTGCCACCTGGTACCACTTTGTTGGATGCATAGTGTAAACATACAATATGTGTGTGTGTGCGTGCACGCGTGCATCAGCCCCGTAGTAGTGCGCCAGAGTTTGTAAGAGATTTTGGGGTGAGAATGACCACACTTTAGGGTGCCAGGGTTTGTGAGGGATAAAGGCGGGTGTTGAGGTGTGGGTGTGTGGTTAAATTTAATTACTGTGTGTTCTCTGGTACTATAAATCACAGTAGAATGTATTATTTTAACCCCTGTCTTACTTTAATGAAATTTTGTGAAATGGATGTGCAGATATTAAGTGGTACATGAACGAGGGCCAGGTAGAGCACCGGCTTCCCTGCTGCTAGGTGCCTGAAAGGAAAATGAAGTGGGTGGGGGGGGGGGGGAGCTCCGTTGAGGAGGGAGAAGCCAAAGACGCCACATGCGTCCTTAAGTTTAGTAGGACTTTCCGAGCAGGTAACAAACAACATTCAATTTCTCTTGACCCAAAATTAATAAGTTCAAGTACATTTGCATGTCAGATATAGCTAGAACTAATTTGTAGTAAACAAAACAACTTTTAATAGGAATACCCATCATTGACCGGACTTACCAGTGATGTCAGGAAAATTCGCTGAAACAGAACATCTCAACAACATCCATACTTTTTGCATGGAAAAGTAATTTTAGGAAACAAATATTGCGATGACACTCTCACTTTCCATTTACAAGTAACACACTATAACCTAATATATCAAACTACCATAAATCGTTAGTACACCAAAGAACTTCATTCTTTAGTTTTATTCTTCGAGATAGGTTGCTATTATGTAAGTTAAACTGATTCTTTACTAATTCAATTCAGAAAATAAAAGTTACTCATCAGTAGCCACATAAGAAAATACATTATAGTACTACTATTCGCTGTCCTTGTTAAATAAAATCAAATTTTAATTTTTACCTCTCATAACAGCTATCTCAACAAGCTAAATTTGTGAAAATATCTTGATTAACTTTAAAATCTGAATCAAATATTACTTCTTTGCACAATGTTTAGTCATACTATTAGCATCCATTTCAGTTTTAGTAGAATAGAAATTTAACATGAGTACAATTATTGTTGTAAATTATGTAAATATTGCTTAAGTTGTGTATCAAAAGACTGTATATCTTTGTTGTGACTTAAGTTTCATTTTTATGTCAATGGGAAAATTGTTTTAGATACAATTTTGTGTGTGTTAGTGTATATCGTCTTCAATGTTACATTTATAACCAAGCAATTTGATTGCTTTTAAAATACTCGTGCCACTATCATGAAGTACTTAGTCTTTAAGAATTTTCCCAATATATATAATGTATATTTTTTAAATTTTCTGTTGAACAATTATATTTAATTATGCATTCCTACTAGGTATACAGTAGCAAAAAAGACACGAGTTGTACAATAGGAGGTAGCATGCATAAGTGAAAGTAATAAGATTGTGTACTGATGTTATGCATTATCATTATTTATGAAGTAACGATTTATGTAAATGGTTTTCATTTTGAAATTAGAGCGTATTAATCTTCATTTAATTAGAATCCACTGTGCTCTTATCTGCACAAATGTGTTATCATATTGCTGCTCTCCTTGCTTGGAGTTTATACAAGCTATGTTCATAGCCGCTCACAATGAGCATGTCTGAATTAAAATGCAATACATACTCTAAGTGAACTAAATATTAGAAGGTTGTCCAACTGATATAAGTAAAGTTTGGTATTATGTTATGGAGGCCATAGTTGTTTATTCCGTGTAGTTACTATACTTGCCATGTAATCTATGGTTTACAGTTTTGTTGAATTTAGGATTTACCCACCCAAATTTTAAGGCTGTGATTAAATTAAGGAGCAAAATATTTATTGATTGTTATTTCAAGTTTTTTTTGTAATATATAGTTTAAATGTCAAGAAAGAACATACTCGTTGCATATTTGCCATAAATATTGTGACAGTGGCATTTTTAAAAAGACTTTTGCCATAATCAGTTATAGTTAAAAATTATTGAGACACAAGATACCAGCATTGCCTATTTTTATTTTTGTATGCCACATGCAATGTTTCCCTGGATAATACTTAACAGACAAATGAGAACACAGTATATGTTCACAGAAAACCATTTGGAGAAAGTCGTGATTAGTTTTCTCTAAGTGTTGGTGGCCAACATTCAACATATCTGTACATACAGTTTCATCTCCAAATTATTCAACATTCTCATGGTGCTGTGATTACAAGGTGAGCATAATAACTGTTTTATTGATAGTTGTGGATAATTATTGTGGAAAATCTTTGTAAATATTAAATAATTATGGTACTTATACATGTATTATATTGAATATTTATAACTGGAAATGTGATTTACCAAAGCATCTGTTAATGTCAAAGAAATTGTGAGAAGGTAAGAGAAAAATACGGTGTACTTAATTGTATAATGCTATTTGAGCAACATGAGTTGTAATAGACCCAATGTAGATTAAAAATTTCTCACTTGATTTTCTCCTTAAACTAAAGTTATTAACCACTTCATGTTATCATACCATTAATGAAGTAATCTGCACTTCATATATTGTGAACACAAGTGACAAAATCACTCTTGTACATCATTAGGTAGAACAAATAGTAGGATTTCAACAGCAGTAAAATGTGAGTGATAGTGTTATGTATTTAATCCTAGTATCGATATGTAGTTATGCGTGTCCGATTAGACTGACTGGACACGGTAGTTACAGATTTTACTCGCTAGACCAAAAGCGACTTAGGTAGCGGGGATGAGGCGAGGAGTGTTGGCTTGTTCTGATACACACTACTCTCTAGTTAGGTAGTTGAGGTAAGTTTAGTTTTAAGCGGGGTGAATGCCTTCACGAATGTTCCAAAGTCGTGCTTCTTTCGTCCAGAAGACCAAGTTGTCCCAACCTAGGCGAACTTCCACTCCAGTTAAGAAGTCGTAGACAACAGGGCGATACTTGTAGCTGGTACGGACACATGGTGGAAACTCAATATTACCGGTGCAGGTGCGACTGCTTGACGTCTGAGTTTGGTGGCACGGACCTGTTCCGCCTGTCTATCCTGCATAGGATAGGGTGATACTATCCTCGGCCACGAAGCAGGGTGAGCCAGGTGTTGCTCTCCACGTCTCCTACCACTCCTCTCATTAGGCATAGGATTAACAGTTCTATAAATCACACAGTGCACTAAAACGGAAATACTAACAGTGTACCCCAATAGTGACTTGTCGGCCGGCTTGATAAGTCTCCCCACTGATCCTCCACCATAGGCGGACTGATCAGGGACGTTGAGCCAGAGTCGCGTCAAGCTTCTACTGGTTGTGCGTCCACCCAGAATACCCGGCAGCATTGCAGGTCACAGTCACCATGCATTAATAGTGCAAGTGGTGCAAAGCAACCCGAGTGTACAATGTCTCCTGGTGTGAAGGTGTTACTAGTGGTTGAGGCGTTACTGTTTCTTCCCCACGAGCACTAATAGTGATGTGTGTTAGATGGGAAGAAACAGGTAGCCGTCTAATGTGTATGTCTTAGTTCCATTTAATAACTTCCCCGGATTCTGTTGGCAGTGCACAGCGTAATCTTCCTCCAACTATGAATACAGATATATACCCTAGAAATGAAAGTAGTAATGTAGAAAGCAACGTGTGTTTATTGAAAGTTCAATAGACACGTGACCTGTGTTACCTCCTACGAATTCTAGGATAGCTGAAGGTAACTGCGTGGTTCCAGGTGTAGGTGACCTGGTTCTAAATAAATGGCAAAAGCTGATTCTAAACGAAAATGAGAGTTACAGTTAAACTACTAATTAAAAGTGTCTAGAGGAGACAAAGTTAAAAGAAGAAAGTTTGTGTTTGTATGTCGCCGGGTTGACTGGTCGTCGACGTACGTAGTTGGTTGCTGCGAAGGCGTACTTGTAGGCTTTGAACTTCTCTAGAGCTCCCAAGCACTAAGAGTGTTGTGGGCGGGGCAAGAGATGCGAAAGAATAACTCCAGAGCTCGGCTGCGACCGAACTTATATAGTGAAGGCTTGTAGGCTGCAGGCGCGGGGAGCGTGGGAGGCGTGACGTCCTACAGCATAGGGTGGCGTAAGAATTATCTCGTCAGCTGTTCTGGCTTCCTGCCTCGTCGGGTCTGCTTGGCCGTGACCGAGGTCGCGAGGTCTGGGCAGCTTGAAGGCGTTGAGCGTGGGGAGGGGGACAGTGTGCCTGACGGGATGCGTGCCTCCCAGGTGAGAAGGAAAAACACAGAAGTTCCCGTTGCCTGTAGTGGTAGGCAACGTGTTGCTCATGTCTGTAGAGATGGCGATGAGTCTTGAGTTGTATTATAATAGGTGTAGAAGCGGCATGCGTCAGTAGAATAATGTATGCCGTTTACATTTCACTAGGTGTTTCTTGAATATCGTGTCAGGAAGCTGATTAAAAACAAATTGCAATGACAAATGATTTACTGTTATATCATTCCTTGTGTATGCTCATCAGATTTGAATGACTTCAGACTTTCTTTTGGCGGAATTTCTTCTATATTCTCAACATAAAGAGTCATGGCGGACACGCAAGTAAAATCTGCCAAATGCCATATTTATATGAAAAAGTTGAGGTCTGTAAAATGTATTTTATACTAACTGCTAAATGAAATTTAATGCTTGTATGAATAAACTGACTCTCTTCTATAGAACAGAACATAGACAATTAGAAAACAAATACGAGCTTAAAATGTGATGATGTGGCTTGATTTTATATACATTTATTTTCTCTAGAGCCCATAACAGTTGTTTAGCAAATTAAAATAGCACACAGTTACAGATATGTGTTTGTTCACAAATCAAGAAATTTCATCTCTCCATAGTTTTCCTTTTGAACACTTTTAAATTATTTATTAGTAACACAGTAAAACCTCAATAATACAAACCTGAAGGGGACTCAGATTTTGTACTTCGTATTAATGAGTTAAACAATTTTTTTTCTATTTTGAATTGAAGGTTTTAACACATGAACATAGTTCTCTCTGTATAATGCAGCAGTTAGAATCTTTTATCTATACGTCTTATACAAAAGTACATTTTTCAGTGTTATGTGTAAGAATTTTGAAGTTAGCATATTCTAGAAGGACTTTGCTTACTGTAATTCAGTTACAGTACATTAAACTTGTATAACTTTAAAGACAATAACATAACTATATGAATTTTATATTACTGTACATAATTACAGTACTGAGAGTCACATCAAAACTAATTATTTGTACATACTATAGTATTATGATAAAACTTACTTCTCAACGATGCTGAGAGGCACATGGCAATTACTTCAACAAACAAAACAATTAACTTACACAAAAATGATGTGGTAAAACTCTCCAAAAAAGAACTGTGGTCAGTTAAATTTTTGAATGAGCTCTACAGCAGAATAGAACTGTCCTAAATAGGTTTAAAATAATCGTCCACTTCCTGTTGTATAGAATGTGATTTGTAGATGTTATTTACTGCTGAACAAAGATGTTCAAATGCAGAAAGGGCTTCACTGCTAACATCACTTGCAGCGAGTACATTTTACAGAATACACAATGCAATGTTTGAATCTCTTGTATCTGGAAGTGTATGCACTCTCTCAACACTGTCCTCACCATCAGCATCATCACAATCACTTTCCCCACAACCTCCAGTTAAGAGTTCATCCTCATTTTTCTGTTCAGGTGTTTCAGATGGCTGCAGTGAACCCATAGGTTCTTCTGCTGTTGGTGCGGCATTGGTAGACACATGGTCATCGACATGAACAAACTCTTCAAAATCATTACAAACTGCCAAATGTTTTTTCAGGTCTCCCAGCCCTCTACTGGAACAACAGTTTCATCACCCTTCACAATCTTCTGGCCAAATCCACTTTTCGCAAAACAGTTTTTGATGGTTTCTGGGCTAATATCATCCCAAGACATGGATATGTTGCAAATAGCATCTAAAACTGTCCACTTTGGAAGAACACCCTTGTTTTCAAATTGGCGGATCAAGTACCTCACCAGGCGGACTCGCTATTTTCTTTTCAGGCACTGTGTGATAGCCTGGTCGAGTGGTTGTAATACACTTGTGTTTGAAGGCAGGAAAAGCAATGAAATGTTTTCCAGTTTAATACCATGAGCAATGTGTGTTGCACAGTTATCTTAGAGCAGCAGAAATTTTATTTTAAGAGTAGCCATTTTCCTATCAAGTTTTATAAGCCAAGACTGGCAGATTTTTCCCCTGGCACTTCCTTGAAGTATCTTGCTTTGGCAGACTCCGATAACCAGAGGCTTGAGATTGGTACTGCCATCTTGGTTGCAACACAAAACTAGTGACACAAGCTTTACCATGTTTTCCCCCATGACAATTTTCCCCTTTCACAGCAAGTGTTTTATTTGGTAGCAAATTATAAAACACTCCAGTCTCGTCCATGTTGAATATCTCATGGTGCATACAGATCTATGATGGGCTGCACTGACTGAAGTCAGTCACTTGCTGCTGTTTTGTCCACAGCTTGTGACTCACCACAGACTGTTATAGTTATGAAATTGGTCCCTCTTTAAAGCGCTTCAGCTGCAATGACAGGTGATCAACCTTTAGCTGGATGACGGTTCCAGATAAAGGAACTTCTGCTACACACATCTGATGAAACTACTCCAACAATTGTGATTCTAGCTGTGTATATTTACCACTGCGCATTCTTTTCTTGCTTTGCACCATTCCACTAGCACATGCTTCTTCAATCTTCTCTCATTGTCTCATCATTTTAGACAACGTAGACAAAGAAATATTGAAGTCTTCAGAAATTTGTGTTTTTGTTTTCTCACCCCTACACACAGCACTGATTATTTTCATTTTTGTGTCCAATGAAATTTCTGTTCCCCTGCGCTTAGTTGCCATTCTATGTTAAATATAGAACAAACAAATGTATTGAACTTTTCACCACATTAATCCACTGAATGCATGCCAACCCTGATTTCAAACCTCTGATTTCAAACCTCGTCAAAAAAAACACCAATAAATGTAGGTCCAAACATCTAGTGCTTGCCTGATGAACTGTGAAAGCGGAATAGAGAGTGAGTGGAAGCCAGCTGTGGGACAGTGTTTACACGTTTACCGGACAAGAAGCGTAAAAAAAAAAAGAATTCAGGAGGAGTGTGAGATAGATGGAAGAGGAGAGGCAACAGCAAGCGACTGTACAACTACTGTGATGTGTTTTAGGTGCTGGGGGGGGGGGGGGGGGATGTTGGATGGTGTGTTATGAAAGGACCAGGCAGGGATGAAGACAAAGAAAAGAACGTGTATCCTTGGTCAAGGTCAGAAGGGGAGCTTCAGAACATAAAGGTAAGGAGCAAGGCGGATTGGGATCTAAGAATGACAAACTGACAGTTGTGGGCTTGGAGCAAAAACTACTCGCACTGCCTGAAAACACAAGTAGTATTTACGCCACCCTTCATCTCTGATGCCGCTTCCTTCCCGGATAGATAATAGCACTTCAAAATGATTCATATTGTGCTCCTGTTTATATTATCTGGTCTCGTGTTTTTGCCATGCGGGAACAGTGCTACTTCATATTACCATATTAACGAACATTTGTATTAAGCGGAGAAATCAACATGGTGTGGAATAGGCAGTACCACGGGGAATTGACAAAGCATAACATAATATTGAGTCATTTGTATTAACCGGGAATTTATTAATAAGGTTTTACTATATAACTTAGCACAGTGATTATTAGTTTGTGTCTGGCATCCACATATCTGATTATAATAATAAGCAGTTATTTTAACAGCTTAGTCTGCGATTTTGAGCAAGTAGTAGTGTTCTACCCTGACATCTTAGTATGCTCTCATTTTATTAAAAAATCATTTTAAAAATTTAGTTAATCTTATTTTTTCCCTGGGGTCCCCCCAGCACTACCAATTTGTCACTTTCGCTCTATTCCCAGCAGACTAACTCCCTCACCCCCCACTATCCCCACCTACACTCATTCCATCATCTTGATTTTGTCATTTGTTTCAAAGTTTGTTAAAAATTTATTATAAAATTATTTTAAAATTTATTTTAAAACCATTTAAAAAATTATTTTAAAAATGTAACTTCCCGGATGTCACCTGTTCCCCATAACCATTCCACCATCTTGGTAGGTGGAATCAACGACTCTTGGTAGTAGACCACCATCTTGGTAGGCAACCACCTTGGTAGATGTCACCCGTCCACCATATTGTAATAGTGTGACCTTGACCTCATTACCTTAATGACCTTAAAAAAACAGAAAAATCGAGAAGAAATACATATAAGTAAGTATGTAAGCAATGACATTACAGATTACTGCAGCCATATTAGATGCAGACTACCTTGACCCCATGACATTGAATGACCTTGAAAACAAAACTTGACAAAAAATACATAAAAGTCAGCAAGCATATGACTTCACAGTCTACTACCACCATGATATTAGATGCAGACGACCCTGACCTTGGTCCCATGATCGTGAATGACCTTGAAAGCAAAATATCAAGAAAAGAGACATAAAAGTCGAGAAGCACGTGTTTCAGACTACTACTACCACCATATTAAATGCATACTACCTTTACTTGACCCCATGACCTTGAATTACCTTGAAAACAAAATATTGAGAAAAAAGAAATAAGTCAAGAAGCATATTACATTACAGACTGCTACCACCATATTGGATGCAGACGACATTGACCTTGACCCCTTACCCTTGACATAGAAAACAAAAATCAAGAAAAAAATTATATAAAATCGAAGAACATATAATATTACCTTACCCTACCCCTCACTCATCCCACCACCATCACCCAAGGAAATTATTTTCCGAAACATCTGCAATTCCCATCCCCTGTGCAAGGTTTCTACGCACAAGTTGTACCTGCAGAAGACGCCCTGGTGACAACCACCCTCCCCGTGAAAGACTCCATGCAAGTTTCCCTTCTTGCAAGCACTACCCGGCGACGAGGAAGCAAACCAAGAACACAATGTGAAGTGACTTTGTAAAAAAATGTAGAGTCTGTGGAAAAATGTTTTGCAACATCCTTGGTTTTTGCATGCTGAACTCTTACACCATCACGCAGATTGCCATCTCATGTTTCTGTTTCTACCGTTATGTCAGTGTAAGCACCTCGACCGCACCCTGCAACAGACATACAGTCTACAAACTCACGGACTTAGGTGGGACGACGGAAATACTCCATATGGGGACATTTGCCATGTGTTTGAGGAAACCATAATTCTTCGATGTCAATACCCTTTGTACATTAATCGCCAAGAGTCAACGATGCACAGTACATGCCCCACCAGAACGACCATCGTGGATATGCACAGGTATCGAAGCTGTCTGCCTTTCAGGTAGCTGGTAGAGATGTACACCACAAGGCTTCACGAGTGTAAAAATGGTCGATGCGCATCATGTAATGCCCAAGCCCTAAGGCTCCGTATTTATGATAATCCGAGGTACACATTAACAAAAGACTACAAGGAAAAACGTGTGTGTAATAAATCACTCGGGAAAGCAGCTTTGTATATTGCAGAGCAATGCTATTTGTGTGTAAATAAATAAATGTGTTAAATTTTTTTTCCCTCTAGTCACAACCTAAAGAAAACCTGACGGGAAGCACATGGGCAAACTGCAGCTGCCAGCCACCCAACGCGGCAGCCGCCGGAGAGAGAATTATGTTCCAGAGACAGCTTTATCAAGGCTTCAACATTTCACACTTAATGTCTAGAATACGTATGTAGCATTCCAACAGTGCGCGGTTGCATATTCATTTGCCATGTAATATGTCGAGGAACCTTCGCCCCAGTCGAGAATAAGTAAGGTCCATGCTCGAGCCCTGGTGCACACACGACACACTAGCCGAAAAAAATTATACTGGTGGATACATACAAGATAGATACGGTACAATACATATGCAAAACTGCACAGCAACAATGAGAGAAACTTATACAAGAAACTGGTACAGTACTAGCAAGAAAATATGGTGCAACATGTATGAAAAAATATATACAGGTGGAACAAAATACATGCTACTATATTGACCAGGAAACAAACTGACTAGAAAAACTCTACACGTGACAATACTCAGTTATGTAAGAATTATACACGTTACTCTAAACACAATGAGACATAACATACAGGAGGGTAGGTTCGACACCTGGTCCACGTTATACACCTGGTACAATAGTGTAGGGGTACATGCCGATGAGAAACACACCTATACAGCCAATGCACAGGGAAAATATATTGCATAAAGGCCCATCCATTGCAACGCTTGTGCGTTTGCATGTGCATTTTGGAACCTTGTTCAGCTTTAGTTTGACCTGCGCAGCCTAATTGATACTGTACCTTTTATTATTGGACCGACTGCAGCACCCTCTACTTAGTTTCATAGTTCTCTGCACGTGAACAGCGCCTGAGCCAACCTCTTAGAATTGCTTCGATCCCCTTCCCTCCTTTCTGTTCCCCCACCTCTCTACCTTACCTCTGCTTGCATCATGATCTTGTAAGTTTGAATATTGTTTTACTGGGTTCGGCAGACACTTTGCTACAGGCTCTCATACTGTTCAGCTGGTTAGCCACCGTACCTTGGTTGTCACCTTGATGATTATTTGACGCAACTGAGAGCGACATTAGTCATGGAGGGAGACATTAATTAGAATTGGGCTCAACTCCCCATCACAACTCTGTGATTTTAAAGTAATATCAGGTGTATTTCATTAATTGTTATGGTGTACTACAGATGAGAATATGATATGCTGATCTTAATTGTAATAGTACTGTAGTGAGTTGAAGCATGTGAGTAGTAGTGTTGGCCTTTTGAATTAAAATAGTTTGTAGTATTCTAGTGTGTGGATTTCTGGCAGCATTTGGTATTCCTTAGAATTTTGGTACTCCCTTCAGGAGTCATTGATTTTTTTTGAGTGTTTAAATATATATTAATAGGTTATTTAATTGATTAACAGAATTTCTTGACAGTAGACTGTTGCCCTAGGTGTCAAATGTGTCCTGCAAAGTAATGCAATATACTTGGTACATTTTCAGCTCACCCCCTAGTTTTTAGCTTTTAGTTTTCACTTGGCATGTGTTTTTGATTTTACAGTTAGGGCTTTGTTCGGTCAGCACATAATCTTTGTTGGCGCCCTAACTGGTGTTTACTCCATTTTATTGTAACTTTTGTTTTTATCCGATAGGCACTTTACTGGGCTGCAGGTCCTTTTGGTTTAATGTGCATAAACTTGTAATAGATATTCCCCTTTTTTTTCTTTTGTAATATTTGTTATTGAAACAGAAAGTTCAGTGAGTGTGTTGGTTATAAATTTTTCCTATTTTGCAAGTGAGATATTGACTGTGAAACTGAATTTTGTGCCTTACGGGCACGTGAAATTAACTGTGATACTGGGGCTCGCGCCTTAGGTGCACTTGTTATTGATTCAGCTAAAGGCTAAGATTGTTCAGATATGAATTAAAAGATCTTTAAAGTTTTCTCCATTTGGGTATAGTGCCACGTGTTTGCTTGCTTGATACACCAACCTGCGGTGGAGTGTGAAAGCCAGCGGCCTGCCCCGTCTGAGAGCTCGCGCATGAAACCTGAATTTTGTACAGCTGGGTTAACATCAAAACGCTTTCCCAGTGTCTTGATTTTGATCAGTGATAATTAATTTGATATTTACACGTGTGTAACACATTTTACTCTGTTGAGAATGTACATTTGAATTTACACATAGCTTGCACATGCAAATTATTAGCATGTTAGCGAGTTGCTCAGTAGCGGTCTGACCCGCCCTTACTGTTATTTTTTACTGGTCTTGAAACTACGTAAGCTCTACTGGTTTTTTTATGCACAGCAAACTGAAGCAAATATATTGTAGATTTTGTAAAAGGAATAGGTGTGAATCTAGTCAGTTCTATTCAAGCAGTATTAAACCTTTGTACCTGATTTTGAATGTCGCGGTTGAGGGTGCTTTTGAGAATTCCATCGCTTGAATGCAGCTTTTAAATGGTGCTAATTTATTATTATTATTTTTAATGAATGAATGTGAAAGTACACACTAAATTTCAGTGCCGTGTAATATTGTAGAGTGTACAGCCGTTGTACATTCATGTTGTTATATGCTGAGTAGCACTAAAATAAATGGGTAAACCTTGAATGTTGTCTTGTGTAACTTTATTCTTTTTTTTTTTTTTTGTCATTATTCTGAGAGTGAACATTGTGGTTTATGTACAAATTTGCACCATTTGTGGTGCACCATAAACTAACAAAGCACTCTCTATGTATACAGGCGTACATGGTAAAGCAAGTTTCTCGAATTAAAAAAACAACTATTATTGTCTCTCAAAGTATAAGTACACTATTATAAAACATAGGGAGAAAAGTAATTTACCCTAGATAAGGTTATTCAGTGTTAAGATGCAGTAGTATACATACCATGAGCTATGAAAAAATGTCAGGACAAACGATGGACTAATGATAGGACCAGCTATGACAAATATTAATAAATACAGAAATAGATGCTCAGACACACACACAACTATACAGATATCAATGAAAAATCTATCGTCCGAAGCCGCCTAACAAGGAAAAATACAAACTAAATTTCAGGACCAACACTGAAAAAAGTCCAAAGTTGCAGAAGTATACGTCCCACCAAGATGAAAAATATTAATACAGAAAAAAATGCTCCGCACAGGTACAGAAGTATACACCCCACCGACAAAAAAGTGTAGAATCAACTATGTAAAAATATTGGGCTCAACCCTGAAAAAATGTAGGCAGCAAGAGAAAGTATCCATATGGTTACTCCACGTACAATTTTATTTCTAGCTCCCAGTGCCCACATAAAAAACTCTTTATACATGCAAATAATGTACACGCAGTAAGTTGTGCAGGGAAAAAATGATATACCCTGAGGAGATGGTAGCATAAAAGTACACCCATCACAAGTACAAAATCATAAAAAACCTACAGCAAACAAATTTTATGTATTTTCATACATTTGTGTGCGGTCACTCCATTAAGAGATACATCAGATCTACAGTAAAAAACACTATCCTCCCCCTCCTGAGTCCCACCACACTGCTACGCAACTTTAGGAAAATGAAAAGTAACATGCGAACATATGTATATATGCAGCCTTTAATTCAGCAGGTTTCAATAGTATTCACTCTTTATGAATTACACCAACTGAAAGAGAGATATTTCTAAGATTCTAGTCCACCATGCAGAATTATACCACAATATGAATTCTAGCAAAGAGAGAGACTACAGCTCTCGTGCACCACTCTTCATCCTCAGCGAGGCATAACAATGAAAGATTTCACAAGTGCGAAAAATTAGAATATATTGTAGCTAGTGCATTACGGAGACCAAGTAGTTGTGAAGTTATTAATCCCTTTCGAATGGTAGAAAATTCATTATATTTACAATTTTTTTGTAAAAAAAAAAAAAAAAAAAAGTCGGTCGTTAACTCCATCTTTGTTTATTTTTGGTATAAAAATCAAATGTGAAATTATTTATTTAATCCAGTGAAATCAAAAATATTTTGTGATGATATGAAACTAAGAAATAAGAAAAAAATTTGGTACAATAGCCACTTGCTCATACGTCACGCGACAACGTGCGCGCATGTGCACACTAAACACACACTAAATTAAGACCAAAGAAAACAGACCATCCATTACAGAAACAGGAAAAAAAATTTGCCTTGTAACGAACTTAAGATGATACACCACATGCCCCGAACAGTGCTATATATTTATATTTCCGAATCTCAGCGATATTCCGAGATAAAAAAAAAAACCTTAGTATTTGAATTTGTCGTCTGGAACATTCAGAGGGAGTGTCTATGTTTACAAACGAAAGACCTAACCATTAAAAAAATTTAATATCCTAAGATTCCCTCCTTACCATGTCTCCGAAACACATTAGTCAACAGGCTTTCACACCCCAACGCACAAACCCGGTCAGCCATCGCAGCAACCATTTTGGATGCAGGTTGATGCCGTCGGGTGAGGCATGGGGTGCCGTAATTTAGGAACAAGGGTACATTTATAATACACAACAATCACTGAGCAAGGCATTTATTATACACTCTCTAATAGTTAGTTTATAACAAAGCCAACTGCAATCATTCTCCTGTATGAGCGTGTTCACACTTGAATCCAATAATTAATAATAGTGAAACCAGAACTTTAAAAAAGTTCGTTAAATGACATCAATACAATGCAATTCATAAACGCATTTCACTTGTGAGGAATAAGAAAAGGTTCAGAGAAATTTACAAGGTTGGTCAGTTTGTACCATTCACAAATGAATCAACATAAAACATTAGTGTTAATATTCCAATTCGGTCATTTCACAGTCAACTAGTCCACAAGAACAGCGCAAAATTTCACCTCGAACTTGTGTGAGCTCACATTTGAGCAGTTCCAACATCGTGAAAATACATGTGTAAATATAAAATACAATACTAAAAACACATTTATTTTTGTACTTCTACTTTAAGAGCGTTCACACTCATAAAAAACCATAATAAATTTATCACCTAAAACAATCGCGCACTCTCGCGTCCGCTTCAAATGCTTTGACCTCGCTTCAAATTAGTGTGTTTTCACTCAACGATTATATCATCAAACATGCCAGTATACAAAAGATAACTAAAGCGATCGGCCGACGAACGCATTAAACCTACCACACACTAAAATGTATTAAAATCAACACTAATGGTGTTTCATTGAACCCCAAAACACACACATCAAGCAAGAGTACCATACCCAATTATAATTACCATGGTTCACAAACTGCAACTAGGCTGTATCTAACACTTGTTTATCAAAAAACGTCCAATTAAAATTCAACAGCATTAATACTTTTGACCATGAAACTCTCTCTATGACTCATCAAAATTGGCCGTTTATACTGCCAATAAAAAGTCTCGGCGTTACACTGTTGCAAAGCTTTTACACAAAGTTTAACCAACGCCAAAACTTCGATCAAAAATGATTTACTTAAATCCATCATAAAACTGAGATTCATATTTTTTTTCCCTACTAAAAGGAATTTCCGCCCATGTCACAACAGACACAAGTTTTGTTTCCCGTCAAATGTAATTTAACAAGACTCGTTCATAAATAGGGTGGCGAAAACTACAGCACGTCTGCCACATTTAACTCCGCACGCCTATTCTGGCGAGCAATCTAAAATCTTGTTTCTCCAATAATTAATTTTAATATCACACAGTTGCCTGCCTTACAAATTTGTACTTTCAGTACTTGTGCCCAGATGATGAAAGGAACGCGTGAGACTGCATAAAACTGTTATATTTACCGCAAACAAACTCCACGCATGAACTATTACGGAACCGGGCAAGAATCTGACAACAAATCATTACCACAACAAACACCGTTAAAGGGCTTGCAAACTGAAGGACACGTGGAGAAGTTGCATTCCTTTTCTAGATTATGCATCAAAAACCACAACCAAATCGGAAGGATTGAGAGGAAAACACACCGCAACTCGACTTCGGCACACTGTGGGCGACACTTGACGCCAAATCAAAGCTGGTGTGTGGCCGGAATGGAATCTCGGTATACTCCAAATTCATACCAAAGTCAGAAGGACGTCCAAATAAAGAGAATTACTAGGTGAATTAATGCCCATAATAATTAAAAAAAGTTAACCAGATTCCGCCAAATCAAAACCAAATCAAACTCTGTGTGACTAGACAACAAACCAATGCTCACGAAGTTCTAGTTACATTGCCCAACTGTAGGTAGAAACCCATTAGACTACTCACTGGCGGAGTCGTTTTGAGCAAACCATTCGAGCACATCCCGTACGTGAAGCTACAAAGGACCCAAGCCCCATGTCCAAAGCTTCCCAGAGCAAACTGCATCAAAACAGCAGTGTCGCAAAATCGCTTAACCCCTAGACTCAGCCAGAAATTTGGTCAGTGTTCCCATTGTGTCATGAAGTTAAAGAGGCAGTCACTGCGGAATCGAAGACTACGTCTAGCAGTATCGGCGGACGCAGAGCGACGACCAGAGCAGACTGTCCGGCCAGCTAAGCCGCTGCAGGGATGGGAGAGGGGAAGGCAGGGAAAGGAGGGGAGCATAAAGTCCAAGCAGCACGTGCACCTAGCCAGTAACGTAGATAAAAAATATATAGGGGACGAGGTGGCATCGCAACGAAGTCGATTACGAGACACTTTACCTGTTCTGATGGGCGCCAGAGGTGGTTACGAGCACACTGCACTTTGAGACTCAGGAATGCTATGGGTTCCGTGTTCGTCTCACTTGTGCGTACTTGCAAAGCACATTTATACAAAAACACTGAAACAAAACACTTGGTGGAGCAAGGTAACTGATGCTACAAAGACTTATAACTTTTACACTGTGAAGCATTTATTCTTATCCACTTACACGTCCCAGAAATATGATTTTATGTGGTTACTGCTCGGACGTGACTAGCCAGTTCCGGTGGGTGATTCCCCCAGCACATTACTTAACTTGTGCACTCCTACAAGATGCTCTGCTGTGTCTGATAACACAGCCTCCACAAGGCAAGCGGCCTACAGCCGCTAGGATGAACTATAGGTTTTGCCTGGAGACAGGACATGGAGTATGAACATGAGCACGTGTTCTTATCTTTGTCGTTAACTCCTACTCGTCGGGACTCCTCCCCGAACCACGTGGTGTGTGGCGATGGTCAATACACATAGTCTGGTTAGGACAAGAAAATAATATCACTGTATGAAAATGACACAAATAACACTTGATGACCTGGGGCACAATATAAACAGGTAAAATTAACACACAGATGTGTGAAAGTAATCTTAAATGGCACAGATGTCACTGGATGAAGTTCTTAGCGGACCTTGTGTGCGGGTGTGAAGCACATTATTTCACGTTAGATTTGGTTAATAATTATTGGCCCAAAATGGTAACTGCATTCGGAAAATGATCTCAACATATGACCATAGAAAAGCTCTTCAGGCGCCGGATGGCGGAAAGTACACATACTTAGAATGACAGGGTGGTCATGAACAAATGTATCAAACACGAAAAATATACGAACTCTGATTGAAAATAATACATCTAATCCTGAGATAAATTAAGGCGCGCACAATAGAACAATTATTAGCCCTGTTAACGCTGTGATGGTGCAGATATGGATTTGGTAGAAGCTAACCACGTGGCCATGGGCGATGCGGCCATAAGAAAATTAAACATAACAAAACCCTCAAAATAATTACACAAGCACATTACCCTTAATATTGCGTATTGTAATTAAGTATAAATTACAATGAAAGCCCTGAACATGAATGGATGGCATCTGATACACAAGTTGCACGGGCAGCGTGGCCTCTCCGACATCTCCTCTTCTCATCTCGTTTAAATTCAAAAAGCCACAAGGGCTGCAAATAATTAAGTTAAGTGGATAGCATTATGCTGGGGATGTCTGGCAACATGGACACAAAGCAAAGGTTAACTGGTATACTAAAGTGAACTATAAAAACCTATATCAGTGCAAAACTATGAAGTGGGTATGTGACAGCCTCTTACCTCGCCAGCTCTCCTAGGACTAATGGCAAGAGTCAGGGGTCGCACGGACCTACCATGTCTGCCTACAGGGTTCACAGAAGCGTAAGTGCTATGCACGCTGAGTAAAAATATTATAGTTAAATTTAAATGGCAACAAAAACATTTTAAAACTGAATTACAAATAGATTTTCAATTGTGAATTTCTGTTGTTATTTCAGTGTCTTTGTAAGGTGGTTCTTGGGTGAATATCATTGTCTTTCTCTTCGGTGTCACGTGCACATTGAAGTTGAAATATGGCAACATTAGATGAGACTAAAAAATAAAAATATTACACTTTACAAACATTTTAACCCTGAAAAATAAATACACAGCACACTGAAATCAATTGTCCCGTTTTTGGAAAGTCCGTGTAGTGGCACTGAACATGGTTTTACCATCATGTGTTAGATTAGAGGTGAGTGCAGTCATGGGTTTGCTGTTGCTGGCTCTTAGCCAGCATCAAACGACCCCTCCCTCGAAGGCCATGATGGAGCGAGCAGCGCAACCCTGCTCCCTTTTACTCTTCCCAGGTCTGAACCAGGACCACCGGTTGAGGACAGATGGGGCATGGTCTCGGAGGTACTCGTATCCTGCGGCATTTGTAGGGGTGTGGGGTGTTGGCTGAAACCATGTTTTTGGGGCTAGGCAAGCTCTTGCTTCTTCTCTTACGACTGACCTGGCGGGTTTCGTTTACATCTTACTTCTCACTTAACATTACACACACATCCTGCTAGTACTCTCAAACCCCCATAAACTAGTCTGATCCACAATACTCAGCCCTAATGGTACAGAAAAAACTCTAAACGGTGTATCACTTTCATTAATTGCGAATACCTACACTAGCACTTTTACTGTAATTATTCCTTCAAGTACTTTCAAACCACTGTCTGGTATTAGCTTAAGTGGTTCATAAACCAGGGACACGCAAGTCATAGCGTATCAACCACAAGGCAAAAAGTGGCCAAAAATAAATAACAAACTCTTTAACGGTTTAATATGAAATGTTCAGTGTATTCATTGTGTTGTATATTACAAATGTGAGGTTAGATTCCCCTTATGTTCTAAGTTGTTATGTTTCAGTTTTATATATATTTTTTTATTTGATGAAGTGGTATGTAAAATGTTATGGGCCTTATTCATAGTCAGAGCTTCGTCCAAGGATGATCCAGAGATGTTCTTCCTCGTTGTTGGCCTGAGGATAGTCCAAACTAAGGGTGTACTAACTATATCGTATTCATAAACCTCGACCAGAGTAGAACTAACTTTAGTCGATGGATAATGAACGTACACTGTTGTCAAATTTACTGTGAATGCCATTTGCAGACTTTCATTTGTAGGTACCGCTAAAAACAGTGAAACTTATTTAGAAAAAAATTATTTTTCTTTTCAAATTTAATGGTAATTTACAGTAATATTAATTTGCGTAATGAGAAAAAGAATATAATCCATTAAACTGAGTTGTTGATTGAAAATAAAAGTATACGTTTTGTAAGTATAAATATATTTTAAACAGCTGCTTGGGAATAGGAAAAGTGTATATAAAGTAAAAACTTATGTATTATTAAGTTTATAAGACTAATATATAACCTTATAAGCACCGGGACATGCAGGGCATCCTGACCTGTGGGCTATGTGTTCTCTTGGGTCTGGGGAGGGAAATTTCCTTTAGCCCACAGAGATATACAAATGCTGAAACCACCTGAGTGGTATAAGGGCCCGAGCACACCCCCGCTCTAAGTTTCGGCAATGATAGAAAAAGCGGTGTATTAAGCTTATAAGGTATATTTCCTTTGAATTCTGAATCGAGGAACATTTAATTCATTAGGTCGGCGTATTTTTTAATACAGATTGATAGAATCGGCATTAAACATAATTTTTATGTTTCGTAAACTTTATCTAGCTTTCACTGGCATTTAATATTAACGAAACTATCGTATTTTATTTTAGCAATGTTTCTTTTTGACCTTAATACTTCGTAAATCCTACCCTCAGTCCGGACTAAAAGTTAGGCCGTACTAAAGCAAGATGATCCTCGGACTAGCAATAAAAATGCTCTCTGAATACGAAACATTTTGGTCAGAAGATGATATTTCCTTACTCCGGACTAAAAACGACTATGAATAAGGCCCTATGTGTTTTGTGCCTCATATTCATCCATTTCATTTCATTTAATAATTGTGTATTTTGTAATTAATGATCACGTAACACAGTGGCGGAATTTAGAGCCAGTGATAAGACAGCCCACTGCCATGTTAAGTAGTTGAATCTTGGGTACCGAGTGAGTAGTATGCACATTTGGTGTCCTCCCCGGGCACTTCACCATTTTCGCACCAACCATGTAGTTTGTAATAGTTTAATTTAATATACAGGAGCCTTGGATTGTTTTGCTGCCCGTGGTGTGGACCTCCCCACAGCCAGGTCATTTGTTCATGACCGGGACTTAATTTTTCCATAAATCCATCTTGGCATTTTGCCACCTTTTTACAGTATAAGTGTTCTCCCTACTTGAATGGGAAAAAATTATGTAAGTGTTTCGTAAGAATGTCCATGAAATAAACTAAGTATTTTACGTGACCCTGCATCTTATTTCATCTGCCACTTCATGGCCATTTAACCCGTTTTCATGGCACATATAATTTACTGGTCTGGAGAAGACCAGAACAGCCTCGCCGGTAATGTGTAAGCATTTGAGGAAGGCTGACTCCCCTCCCCCCTAACACACACACACACCCACATCGACAAAACCCTTCCTTCCCAATTCCAACTAGATGTGTCACTTGGAATTCAATTGAGAAGGACTATCTCAATACTTGGTACATGTTGTGTCGGTACGAAATGCCGCACACTAGCCCAAGTCATATCTGATCATATCTTCTGCACGATGCTACTGTAGAACTTATGAGCAGCGCAGACCAGCGGCAGATTCCTGAAGGAAACCACATTCAGGGCAGTCGACCACATGATCCCAATCTAATTGGTGCTCATGACTGCTGAGCGCTTGCACCCATCCCAGTAAATATAACCTGAACAACCTTCCTGAGGGTGTGATCCTATACCTCCAGATCCCAGAGACCATCACCAGTTCACATCAAATGTCAACTCTTCGCAAGTTATTTATGGGCGTGTATTCCGCCCTAAGAGTACATCGAGAAATACACAATTAAAATTGGAATTATATATCTGAGGAGCACCACACCGGAGGGATTGCAGTCTTGGCCATCAGCACATGAACCTGAGACAACAGAGTCAGGTATCCACATCATCACTGTATTGTCGCTGTAAAATACTAGGCACCCGGGTACAGTCCTCAAAACCAGAGTTAACCCAGTCTCACACCACGCAACACTGTCAATTATAAGAGGTACCTCTTGTAATAAATTAAAGTAGGTGTGGCCTGTGAAACACGAATTTCCTGATGGAGAGAAAGGTGGAATATTCAGAACTCACCAGCTTGTACTGCGAATCCCTAGCCTGGTGTAACTGGTGTGGATGATGCGACTGTTGGTGCAAGGGGGCACGAGTAATTCCCTGAATGTCTGGTTCACGCCAAGGCTTGCGCTATTCTTCATGCAACACAATATGTTTCTATCAGTAATTATGGGAGATTAAGTATTTATACAGATTCACAGAGCATTCTTCAAGCCTCCCAATGTTTCCTTCACACTTCACACATGATAATTTTCTGCACATCAAACAAGCCTTACATAATGCCTCCCATCAGTAGGCGCATATTTTTCTGCCATGGCTCCCTTGTCATATAGGTTAGTGGCAAAGAAATTGTAGATTCTATCGCCAAAATGGCATGACACGAACCTCTTTCTCTGGAGAAATGTCACGCAGCAGAGCTCAAGCACCTGGGTAAACTGTCAGTGCGAAAATTGTGGGAGCAGCAGTGGCTTGTGTCTAAAGACAATAACACTTCTGGTCTTGATGCGGTCTTTGGAGATTCTTTCCAGGCTCACACCAGTTTGCTGCTGAATCACTGAAACTTCAAGGCACATTTACCACTTATGTCTCTTTGTGCAGACACCTGGTGCGAATGTGTTGCAGAAATAGAATATATGAATCATATTATTTTCTAGTTCCTCCTATGGGAAAAGAGAGTTTTCTCGCCATTCTCCTGCAATGGTTTTTTTAAATTCCTTATCGCCTTTCTCCTCTACCCTATAAATATAACTTGAACATCTACGAGATTATTTATCGATTTGTTCAGAGGAATAAGAGCTGCGTTTAGGCCGAGGGTCTGTATCAGGAGATTAGATCTATGTTCTCAAAAGTTAATTGATGCTGCGAGACTCGGGATGGACACTGGCTGAACAATTTTTATACAAGGCCATTAATTCCTCCTGTGCAACGTCGTCGTCCTGTGCTGTACTCAACTGCACACTGAGTGGGCTCTAGGGTAGTGTAGTATTAGCCGTTGTGTAAGGTTTGTAGTTTTGAACATTGACGTTAAGGTTACGACGACCCTTTGTGTGTGTGCCATTGACGATACGGCGAGTTTAAGGGCCGTAATTACAACCAACATCCAGCAGTCAGCCACCAAGCTGTTGGCACACATTCGTTCAGCAGGTTGCTGGCGGTTCACAGAGCTTCATACATTATAGTTGTTATCCAGCAAACTGCTAGACGAATGGGATGTGGATGCCTCTTCACTTCGAAATCAGGCAACACAGCCAAGAAGTTAATGGTTGAACCTCGTTTGAATCATTCTCAAGACATTGTTAGGAAAATACCCACGTGAAACGTCACTGCAGCAGTGCTGTGCGCTATACCGACGGGTAGAGCATGCATCTGGTAGCCGGAGCAATCAGGATCGTCGCCTCGCAGCACAGTGCAAGGGCACTGCGGTGTAGAACAGCCAATGATTGCCATGGTAACCAAAGACTCCGCAAGGTGGAAGGAGATGGAAATAGGCCTGGCAATAATTGAACTTACGAGTCCAGGGCCTATGTCAGACATAATTTGTTGTGTACCTTAAAGGATTTTTTTTTTGTTTTCTGCTTTCATAGTGCATTGTTAACATGTTATCATTTATCTCGTCATGCACCCAGTGTTTTGTTCATTTCATTCATCAGTGTTTTATGTTGCAGGGTTCTTTGTATAAATTTAAGTGGATGTTTCATTTGTCAGCATGAAGCAAGGTAAAGTATCACAGGTTGGGGCAGAAAGTAGTGCCGCTCTGGCGCGCTGGCTAACCGAGCCCCGCTCGCATGTCAGACGGGAAGAGTGAGTCAGCGAGGAGCATCGTACGAGGGTGGTGTGTGTGATGTGCGCTCCGTCAGATCCCGCGCATGCAAGGCGGCATTCAGCATCTTATGTATAGAAGTTTAACTTGCAAAAGACTCTCAACTTTTGGAACCTTTTCTCTCAAGTTGCCGCCTGGTACGCTACCCTCCTTTCTCACGGGCATTTTGCGTCCAGGGAAGTTTAACTTTACTGTAACTTCTTGTGTCTTAATACATTTATCAGTACCACTGCAGTGGCTAGTCCTCGCCACTTGCATTTGTGTAAAGAGTGCACTCCTAGGAGTGATGGAAATTCATTGGAATAAATATGCCTGTGAACTGAACGGTACGTAGTTTATTTTCGATTCTTATAT
Source organism: Dryococelus australis (assembly GCA_029891345.1). NCBI lineage: Eukaryota > Metazoa > Arthropoda > Insecta > Phasmatodea > Phasmatidae > Dryococelus > Dryococelus australis. Next base: position 62,551,414 of record CM056997.1, read on the forward strand.
ACATGTCAGGGGATGGGCCCTCATAATGCCCTCTCAACCAAGTCTTACGTCATTCATTTATTTGCAAGTGGCAGTTTAAGCATTCTTCTATATCTTATAGGTGTGCCGTTTGCCCTAACAATATATACGTACGTGAGTTTTAAATGGCTAGTAAATGTTCCTGCCAAGATCAACATGACAGTATGTAGTCGACCCACTGGCAACCGATTAGAAAATACCTACAGGATCATTCATCTGGAATAAAAATCAACGGGGCAGAGGTCACCAGCATCATCGGCAAGGATATGGGTCCAGGTGGACGGCCCATAACCCCGAGATCAGCAGAGTCGGCAATCACATTGACATGGCCTCGACTGCATCTAGCGCCTACCGGATAAAACCACATCCTCGACCAAAAACCATTTTCTACATAATTCGAACTGCCCTAGCGGTGCCAGTTTTGTCTCATGTTTGCCTAAAAATTTCATTTATGTTGTGTTTGAACTTTGAATTTGTTATTAGAATAGCAGGTTGTAAACAGATTTGCAGTAATTTTTTTTTTAGATTGCGAGTAAGAAATTAGTTATACCCTACAGTCTGAAAGAGGCGGCGATTCTGTTTGATTTAATAAAGAAGCTCTCTGGTCATCTCAATTCGTCCAAGAAAGCACGTAGAAATTTAAATACTGCCAGCTAACTAATAAATATATGCTGAATTGCTATTTATAAGATATTGTTAACAAGAGTTTATGAAAAAAATATATATAATTACGAGAATCTTTTTTGGGATTTATGAGGAAGTCATTAATTATTAGTAATGTTTCACAAACACCTCCAGTGCCTAATATCGTTATTTTACTGCTACTAGTGTAACTTATTGATGATTTCCAAAATAGGTACAGTGACGATTTTGTAAATTTATTTTACAAAAATATTCCAGTCTCGGGTAATATGCTTAATGTTAAAGAAAAGTAATTTGTTTTTAAAATCTAGACATTCTGTTAACATTTTCGTATTCCATGCCATGTAGTGGGATGATTAACAGATAAATTAAAGGTTTGGTGGCGGTATAGGTCAATGCTACTCCCACGGGAAGAGAAGGTGACTTACCAGGCAGAGAAGGTGACTTACCAGGCGGTGATTTACCAGGCGGTTGAAAATCAGCAAAAGGTTCTGGAGTTATGTTATGGTCTATTGTAGAGAATGTCTATGGCGACAATTGAAGACCGCCCGGCAGGCATGGGAAACGCTGGAGCTCACGACACACACTCCACTTCTGTCGGACACTATTTGCTTACTAACTTCTCCGCCTAATGCGCAGGCTCGCCGCTCCTTACCCATGGGCCAAAGCAGCACTACTTTCTGTCCCAACTTGTGACTCCTTGCCTCGCATCATGCTATTAAATAATAAACATATTACAAAAATCATAAAAGTACGGTGCAACCTAAAATACGTGTGAATGAAATGAACAGAACACTCGATGCGTGATGAAAAAGACGATAACAATTAACAAAGCACTATATATCACAAGGAACACAACAGTGAACAATTCCTTTAATAAAATAAAACGAATAATTTTTAAAATAGGTCTTGGACTCTTTAAGTTCAGTTGTTGTTAGGGCCTATTTCGCTTTCCTTCACCTCGCGGTGTCTCCGCCTCGCGGTGTCTACGGTAACCACATGGCAACCACCGGCAGCTCTGCACTAGCGTGCCCTTACACATATGCTGCTCCTGAACACTCCTACTACCGGGCGCAATCTCTGCCTGTCCGAACAGCGTGCATCCTAGCTGCAGTGGTGTTGCATGCCATGATGGGATACACTGTCTTAGGGGTGGGAGCATGTAGCACACGTCAAAAGCCCCCCCCCCCCACCTAAGTCATTTTTAACACCTTTTGTTGGCTGTCCGATGTCACTGGCAGCTGCTTCAGATGTGGGCCGGTTGCATGACCGCAGGAGGTACTGTCGTTCCTGTGGCCTTGCAATGCCGGTGGTTGCCATTTCATGCTAGGCAACTCTGGCATCCTCCTCCACTGGTGACTGCTTTGGCGGGTGTGCCAGCCGACATGAGCACCAAAGGCAAAGCGAGCTTCGTGACTCGCTGTCTGTGCAGTCACCTTCCTCGCTCCTTCTGTCCTGCTGATTCCGCTGACTCCGTAGGTGACCCAGCTGAACAGCCCCTGCAAACACACTTGCACCTGTATTAACACCCTGTCCTTGTAACTGATCTTGCTCCTACTTGTCCTTCGTGCATACTTGTATTAGTTCCCCTTTCTCTACTTGCATTTGCATCTACTGCACTACTTGCGTTTACACCTCCTGCTCTACTTGTATTTGCACCTCATGCTTGAATTTCACTTGTGTTTGAGGTATCACCAGTTGCCTGTGAGGCATGTTCATTCTGGGCAACTCCTGCGAAACCTCATCCTCACCTCCTGCACCATCCTAACGTCCCGATGCACATTCCAATCTGCCTCGTTCCTGCTGGATCGAATCGTCAGTGTTTTCGTACTTTGCCACCACTGGTGGTGATCTGTTGTCGGCGTGCACAGATAGGTTTCTGCAGGCTTTCCCGACTGAGGTGCTGTCATACCTCGCATTCCCTTCTGCTCTTCCCCGAGCTTGTCGCGGCAGCCACCATTGTTGGGTCGGAGCACACTGGAACCGAATTCGTCTTCGACGGCACCCAGGTTCAGACAGATGTCATCCAGATGTACCCTTAACTTTCTCCTTCCCATGCAAATAGTTTTATAGAGGGTCCGTGTATCAGTAGCACATGGTGCGGTCTACTCCAGCATACTGCTATACCTGCTCAGAAATCCCTTTTTGCTGTGGACTGGGGGTGTATTCGCATATACACTGCTTGTGCCCTTCACAGAGTCTTAGTGGCTGTCTGTTCGTGACTGGCAGCCATTTTGCTGTATAATGCTCTTGCTGCTGTCTGCATCCTGCATGCATCGCCGAAATTGTTGTCTCTGCATATCAGTGTTTAGAAACTCATTGTTTTCTTCTCATTGTGGGCATTTCGCTTCCCCGGGTAGACATAGATTGTGGCTTAAAATATTTACTCGTCTCCTCAGCATATATAGGATGGTGGGAAAGTGGTCCACTCAAGTAGCGTGCTGTTCTCCCACACAGAGCCAGGATGAGATTTATTTCTTATTTCTACGCACCGTTGGGTTGGATCCCAGATGGTACACTGCAGTAAACTGCATACCGTTGTCTATCAACAGGTTCGGCGGATATTCCCAATGCAGGAAAAACAGTTCCTCCAGTACTCTTATGACATTCCCTACTCTTGCCCCTCTGGTAGGAATCGCTTCTGTCCAGCATGAAAAATGGCCGGTTATTGTTACCAGAAATCGCTTTACCTGTCTTGTCCTAGGATACAGACCCATCAGGTTGAAACAAAATGTTTCAATTGGTTTACTCGGCATGCGTGGATTCTGTTGCTGGCTTCCGTCTGCACAACTTGTCTTGTTTACGTTGTACCTATGACATTGTTGCACAAATTGTCTCGCATCCCTGCTGAGGATGGTCGATAAAAAAGGTCGCATACATTCCGGACCGTCTGATCAACGCCCGGGAGTCCTGCCACACTGCACAAGTGCAAAAAGGCAAAGACTTGATCCCTTGCACATATGGGGACCTACACTCTCTCCACATCCCTGGCTGTTGAGTATAACAGGACTCCAACCTGCCATCTATAACAGGCCATCCTTCTACCTTACAGTGCACGTTGTTTGGCCTTTTCCTGTGTAAATTTGCAATGTTTCTGTACTTCAACAACTTCCTTGTGCAAATCAGTGATAAAGCCCTCATTGTTGCTGCTGTTATTTCCTGCACGGGGTCCCGTGAACTTGGCTGTAAAACTTCCTCCCATTCTAATTTGTCCCACACAATCACTTCATTGTTGGCATTACGAGACAGTCCATCCACAAGATTGTTTTTCCCGGGCATATGTTCTACGACGAAATCGCAGGCATGCAAGGGTAACATCCATCTCGTTAGCTTGCTCCTTGCTTCCTGTATGCTATGTAACCACACTATGCACCAGTTGTCAGTCTGTAGTGTAAACCGCTTATACTCCAGATATGCGCAGTATATTTTTACCGCCCAATAATGGCCAGGCATTCCCTGTCACTGATGTCATAACGGCTTTCAGCTGGCCCTAGCTTCATGATCGCAAAATCAATGACGTGCTTCGCCCACTGTCGCCTATTCCCTCCTGGTTTGTGTAAGTTTGAAGGTACAAATGTCTGCTTGCAATGTAACATGCTAATGTTGAGCATGACCTTAACTCATGTTTGTTATCTGAGAATGCTTATGACATGTGCCCATGTTAACCCCTTCTCCTTAGTCCATTTTCCTGCTGCTCCAGGTACCGTATTGCAGTATGTGTGCACGTGCTCTACGAGTGCAAGTGATGTGCAGTGTGGCAAGGGATGACGCAAGTGCACAGCAGAGTGTGCCGCGACCACATGCGTGTGGTGTAAGAATCTGAAAGTAGACCCTGTAAAATTTCTGTTTATTAATTTGAGCAATTAAAGGGGAAGATAAATTCATGCAAGGGGACATAATTACTAAAGACCCTTGCTTTCGCAGGCCTAAAGCCCTCAGTGTTTTCGAAGCGTCTTTTTGTCCATTTTATGTTATGTTCATTCATTTGTTTTTCCTCTCTACATCATCCATGCAGTTGTAATGCTATGTCATATTTACATGGTTATTTTTGTAAGTAATGTGTAATAACTGGCTCGCAAGGTACCTGTCCGATTTACAAATGTTGTGTGCAAGTAAGTAGTGCAGCACGGGATTCCACCTCTCCAAGCCAGCCAGCACGCAACATGGAAAATTTCAGTAGCAATTCGTATTCGAGAGGGGTGTGCTACATCACAAAAGGGCTTGTGTTTTGCGTGCTTATGCAGTCATCATCATGTTTGACTAATCATTTCACTGCAATAGTTATTTAATATATTGGGAACTTTTCGTTTTTCAGCTGCCCGACACTTTACTACCCTTGCAACTACCCAGTACTTGCATCGCCAGGGAAGGCTTAAAAATGTACCAATTTATTTTTTGTGACGACTTGTCATTTAGCAGTATTACCCGAGCTGATGGTTTAATAAGCAGCACCAGTGTAAGTTTTCTCCTACAGAGATTTAGCAATGTAACTGAATAAATGTCAGCAGTAACGAGTTTTCATATGTGAATTAGTTCCAGTTCGACGCAAGGTATTTAAGGCATGGGCCTTCTCCCGCAATTTTTTTAAAGTTTAATATAATGTGCAAGTATGTTTGAAACTGTCACGAGTCGGTATAAAAAGTAACAGTGCTTCGTATGAGAGTGTGGCGAGCACAGATATCCCACAACTTAAGTAAGCAAATTTGCAATCAGTATTAATTTTATTCTAAGAGGAAACAAAAACTACAATTCAAGGATTTTCAGTGGTCGTCGGCCGAATGACCCTGAGGAACGAGTCAGCTCTCCGACTTCACGATACTGTCATCCTGACAATTTCTGGCGCACTGGGTAATTATTTCCACCAAGAATTCAAGCTGTGTTCACCATGTCTCACCTAACCAATATCCTTATTGACCAACACCTTGGACCTATCGGCCAGCCTTCAGTGCATTTGAAAACGCCAAATGTCGCCCAACATTGGTACAAATCGTCATCTTAGAATCTGAACAATTTGTCCTACCACTGACCCATGCCAAACTCATTTTTGCAAATTTTTCCTGCATTTTCTCCGGATTTACCAACAATGAGGAAAAACGTGGTCAACCAGGCAACCTGCGTAGCTTGTGGCAGTATCGAGACGCCTTCTCGATGGCCCAATGACAACAAGAAGGATGCATGTTGTGGTGAAAAGAACGCCAAAACAATAATGGCACTCGACATTGCTCCAGGGAGGACGAACGAAGGCTGGACAGGCGCCATTTTGAAGTGGGAGGCATGACTTGACTGGTGCGACACCCTGTCGCCGAGCAGAGGGACACAAGTACAGGAGAGTTAACTCACACTACAACTCCCCCACATGATGTCACTGGCTAGCTACCACCGTGCGCCATGAAGGAGGACAGGGAGAAAGGAAACATAAGTGATTCTTCCCTCCCACACTACCTGCTCAATGCACGCCGGTGGTCAGCTGTGCGCCTCCCATCCATTGACCCATGCACCATGTCATGCAGACAGGGCTACTGTAACATGCTCATGTCCGCTTTGTGATTCCGCATCCATGCTTCACTGCTCACATGATAGTTTTTTTTTTTAATCCCCCATGGGTGGCCGGATGTTGCACGGTGCACCGGCACCACTGTGTCTGCAGTGTCTGCATCAAAAACCACTGAACGTTGTAGGAAAATGATAAATGGAGACCTGATTTTGTAAGTGCAAGCAACTGTGGAAAAGTGTAAACAACAGGACATTCGGACAGTATTAACGAATTTCAAATTTCACATGTTACATTTGTGTGGGAGATTGTTATGCAAAGAATCTGGAACCACACCGAGCATGTGTGCAGCGAGATACACACCGCAACCAGATTGCGATGTATTTGCGACGAGTTGAAACCGACTGTGACCAACAATGTTTCGACCGATTTACTCATGGGCAACCAGCCCAGTGACACAGTGTGCCAAGCGGAAGATAGTTTGAGGAATAATGTGCAAGCAACACCAACAGACACAGATTGCATCACCATGTATCTCCAGCATGTCATGTAGAGAGTGAAACAACAGACTAAAAGGGAGTGCAAGCCGAGGAAGTTCCCTGCAAGGTCAAGGAAACCGACAACCATGTGCCACCTGCGAACGGGGCCCCGTGACAACTGTCAATTATCTGACACCTCATGACCAGTGCTCGCAACCATTGCCAACACTGTTACCTGTACTACTCCCACCCATGACACCTTACCTACCACAATTTTCTGCCTTCCAACAAAGACCAATATTTCCACAACAATTATAAAGCATCTTTCCCACATCTTTTCTGGCACCGACACCTCTAACATCTTTTCCCACCATTAGCTACGGTCCGCAAACTGCGTTCAGCTGTCAAACAGACAGTGAACACCAATTTGATCCAACACAAGACAGAAGCAGCCCAGACACCACCAGTGGCCTAAAACATGGTTTAAACACCTGCCTATATTTACTGGGTTATGATTATATGTATTTGAAGTGTTTGTTTATTATTTTGTTAAACTAGTGAGTGCTGTAAACAAAGTGTATACAGAGAAGGATTTAATGAATATGTGGGCTTTAATAGGTTTTCCATTTACAGTGTTTTATGTGTCCTGTTTTGTGCTCTTAGTGTGCACCAAGTGGCCTTGTGTGAGTAGTAATAATAATAAAAGTTTGATATATTTATATTTGTGCCCCTGTGTTTTATTGACGATTATAAGGCCACCCACAAATAATGTAGTATCATTTTAACATTGAGATAACATGCCATATTCAGCCCGTATATATTTTCAGTGTATGTGTTAGTAATAGTGATCAGAGTTTATTGTATCCTTATTTAGTGCATGGTTAGTGTGTAAGAAAATATGACCTCCAATGGCCAGTCAGGCCAAATCACCATGGCCAGCCATGATGGAATGGAAGAACGCGTGTCCGGCCCAAATATAAATATTTCTCAAGTATGCACCAAATCACAATGTAAGTGCTTTGTGTAAGAACTGCCATAGTGTAAAGAAAGACACGCGAATTAAATACAGCCACAGGTTAATGTGAGACAATTCACTGTAAATCAGAGACAAGCATGCTCACGTAAAACTATGTTGTTAAGTTTAAATGTAATGATTTGCAGGATAACCAGGACAACCCATCACGTGGTTTTAAAATTAAGTATTTTCATATAAGGAATTTTAATTTATCATGTATAAGTGTTTTGATCCGTCTAGTGTAACGTGGGAATGGTCACACTTGGCGCTGGCAAATCTCTCGCTACCACGTTCAGTAGTCTAGCTATACTTGAGTAGTGTAGACTGACGTGTGCCATATGTCCAAGCCCTAGACCGTTCATCATATCTAGAGGAGCAACCTGCCAAACTAGCTGACCACCACCGTCCGCTCCATGTACAGCCAGTGTGGCGTGTGCGCACTCAGTTTGATAAAATACGCATACTGTAGAGCGTGAATATGTAGTTTGTATAGAACTGTTTCTATAGCCCTATAGTATTTGTTTTTTAATATTTTTTTTCTTTCACTGTCAATAAGTGTTAAATAGGTTAACGTAATTTACAGGCCAATTTTCAGAGTTAATATTATTTGTTGTCACGTTACCACGTTGTCAAAATCAGGCCACACCGTGTCCACTATTGTGACATCTGCGCGACCACGTGTTCAATAAATGTGTATTGTGTATAAAGCCCATACGATAATATGCCTATATATTATTATTTAATTTAAAGGGTTCTGTTCTGTTTTTATTGTGTTGTGTGTTTTATTGGATGAAGCATATTGACGTGTGAAATGCATATAAACATAAAAAACCACACAGCCTTGTGTTAAGACTTCACAGACATGGGATATTTGTATGCAACTTTTAGTGCCCTTTATTTACTAGCGCCTGTTTTATTTTATTGCTTTAAATATAATTTTCATAAGGACAGTACTAACCAGTACCAATACTGGAAAGCCATTATTTTTAGTAACGTCGACTGCAAGCCATTGGACACAATACCGTCATGTAAGACGCACATACCAGAATACGGAAAAAATATTAAGTGTTCTTTTTAAATTGTTTTCTATTTAAAGTGTTGTGTCATTATGTTATGCACATTAAATGAATAAAGTGAAAATTAATGTAGAAGAATCCCGGCACATGCAGGGCCGTACACCAAGATAACACCATGGCACCAAGTTTAAGTAGTTGTCGCCTAACGCATTATTACTGTATATTTTTATTTCTCCTTGTTATTTAAGCTTGATTTGTTATCTAAGGCTTTAATTTTTTCATGTTCATTTAGGCCCATGTTCATTCACTCCATTTCATTTGTTGTGTATTTTTCACGTAATTTATGATCGCGTAATACGGCACTGGAGTTTGTGCCGGGAAGGCGGCAACCCGCCGCCTTGTTTCAGTGGTCGCCTCTTGGGTATTGCACGGGATGGTCGCCCCGTGCGCCCTCCCCTATCACTTCATCAGTTTGGCACTAATAAATTAACTTACAATAGTTTTAACATAATTAACTGGAACCTCTTGTTTATTTCTAGCCCGGAAGAGCACGGTTCCACAACCCGATAAATTTGTACATTGCCAGGACGTGATCACCACTTAATATTCATGTAGGCATTTTGCCATCTTTTCCGCATCAGTTTGTACCCAACTTTAACAGGGCAAGTTTCGTAAGTGTTTCTATTGAAGGTCTTAAGAAATAAATATTCATGCAGTAAATTGTCAGACTGTATTTCCTTCTTTGGTCGCCTCTTGACGGTGTAAATCAATTAGATATTGTATTCACAAGGCGTAAGGCAGCTTATAACAGCCCGGGAGTGAGCATGGGCATATGGGAACAGCCCTCATAAGTCCCACTAGATGAGGCATTGGATATGGATATTGGGATAACTGTTACATCTTCTACAACTACAAGATTGAGACATCGTACATCAAGGATAACCCTGTTCAGGCTGTTGACCACAAACCCTAACTGAACTTGAGCCCTCTACGGAGATGCTGGCGCCACCTGTATAACATGGTGGTAATTTTTGCATCCATTCCTTCTAAACTTATCTTCATACTTGAATGTCCAAACATCATGTGACATAATTTTACAAAGAAAGAAATAAATAGAATGAAATAAAATGGGCTCTACAATGCTAATGTGATGTACATAACAATAAACTCTTAATAACAAAACATAAAAGCATATATAAAAAAATACGAAAAGGAACATACTCATTCGGCAAGACCACATTGCAGTGGCAACCTAACCACAAAATTGACACACACACAAACAATAATATCTTTCTTCATTTCCTTCTGCACAGCTGGCGTGATATCTTGCTCCCCCTGCGAACTCGCCTAGGAGCGTTAGGTCACTGCCCTGTAACAACTGGGGTGGCATCGTCCCCTTGGCTTGGTTTACCCGCATTCTGAGGGTGAAGAGGATAGCAGGAAGTTGTTCCGCCCACGAGGCATTATTTTCACCCACGCGCAGATGCAATTGGTTCGTCAATTCCTGATTGATTCTTACATTCGGGTTTGTGCATGGATGATAAAAGCCTCTTGTTATGTGGCGCAAAACCCCATTTCTCGCACATTTTTCGAAACGAACGACCGGTAAATTGAGTGTCATTGTCACTCAATACCATGTGTGTGTGTGTATATACCCAACATGCAATACACATTCCCTACCACATTTCTAATGGTGCGTGCGCGGGCGCTGGACACAATATAAGCCTCAACCCACCTAGAAAACAAGTCAGTTACCACAACAAAAAACTGTTTTCAATCGAGGTGCGAGGAAACAGACCCATTAATTCCAATGCTATCATCTCGAACGGCTCTTTCGGAGTCCAGGATTGTTGTTACTGCGCACCATCTGTGTGTTCGATGTTGGATCTGTTGCAGACTGTAGAGTCGGGAACAAAGGTGCGGACGTCAACTATAACTCCTGGCAAGTGAAAGTGCTTCAAAATATTCCAACGAGTTTGTTCAGCGCCGGGATGTCCTGCAAGATTGTTGGAATGTGAGTATTGTAACACGATGCTGCGGGTAGCAAGTGGCAGTACGCCCTCCAGACGTCAGTGTGGTTGTTGGCACATGACTTCAGGTTGCCATTCAACATGCGCCACCAGTCTTTAACTCGTTGCTCGTATTCCAAAGGCCACTTATGTGCGTCAAGACACTTGGCTTATTTGTCCAAAACATGTGTTTTTACTGTTATAAATGAGAGTGTTTGTGGTAGCAGTGTTACGTTCGCTCCTTGCATGTGTGACGTGGCCTGTGTTCGTGAGTCAGCAGGGAGAGCTTTCGAAACAGGTGATCGGCGAGTTTGTTTTCTATGCCTGCCAAGTGCGGTACTTTGAAATCATGTGCTTGCATCAATAGAGACCAGCATGTCAGCTTACTTCGACTCTCTTTCATACTGTGTCACCACAGTAAGCAGCGATTGTCGGTCCGCAGTATCAAGCGTTTGTATTCCAGCAATGCTCGGTACTTTTTCAAACTCCACATTATGGCCAAGCGCTCATGTTCATTCACGTCGTACCACCGCTCTACTAGTGCAAACTTGGCACTTTCGAAGTCGACGATTCGCCGCTCGTTGTCTTTCGACAGTTGGAAAATTACCACAATGAGTCATTTCTCTATTGCGTCCGTCTGGATGTACAAGTGTCGCCTGGGATCGTATTTCGACAGTGCTTGCCATTCGCGGTAATTCCGTTTCACCTCCTCAAAGCTATGCTGCTGCGTGGGTTGCCAGTTAAAGCGTACACTTAGTGACATTAACTCAGTCAGCGATGCAGTGATGATTGAAAAGTGTCCAATATACTCTCGGAGCCAGTTAATTAATCCAAAGAATTTTCTTAACTGTTTCCTTGTTTTGGGCATGGGATACTCTTCAATGATGTTCAGTTGTTCTGCCACCAGTTTTCTATCATTCTCGCTGTGATGTGATACAGGAACTGGATATTCTCTTTGCCAATGTGACACTTTTTGTTGGCACATATAAAACCATTTATCGTCAAGTACTCGAACACGAGTGATAGGCGGTGCAGATGTTCTGGCCATGATTCACTACAAACGATCACATTTTCAAGGTATGCCAGTAAGCATGTTCCAATCATACCATCCAGGATGCTGACTATCATTTCCTGGATAGTTGACGGGGTGCATTTCAGGGCAAATGGCATGGCGCAAAATTGAAAACTATGTCTGTTGGGTGTGGTGAATGCCGTTGTGTGCCGGTCTGTGGGTTTTGCCAGGACTCACCAATACCCACTGCAGAGGTCAATTGTTGTCAGTACTTTTGCTTTCACCCGTGTATTCAGAGCATCTTTGGTGTGGATATACGGTCGTGGAGCACTACACGTTTATAGATTAAGGCGGCGGAAATCCACACAAAAATGCCAGGTGCTATCCTTTTTTGGTTCTAAGGTGATTAGCAATATAAATGCACTTTCTAACAGTTCAATATCCCGTTCAGATAACATCTGGGTGATTTGCTCCTGAATTATTTCTTGTTGATGTGGGAAGTAGTGACGTGAGCTGTCATACATTAGTGTGCCAGTAGTTAATGGTAAAGCATGTACCACAATGGTGGTTCTGCGTAGTGGGTTGACAACAGTGAATACATCCTTCTGTTAATTCAGCAGTCATTGTATAGCCTCGCGATACTCTGGGGGAACTCCACAGTCGAAGTCATCGAAGGCGACAGCGGGTGTGTCGTCTGAGTCTTGAGGTTCCCAGTTGTAAACAGTCCGATATTCTTTATAGCCAAAATGTATCCTCTGCTGGATCTTGTGTAGTCATCTCGGCACCAGGCGTCACAGATGCAGAAGTAATAATTTCCTCACGTACTCCCTCTTCTTTCTATTAAGATGTAGGCATGACATCTCAGGGTATTTCCAGCTCACCCATGTCCGCTCCCGGGTCAGGTAGTGACGTCTAAGTCCCAGGCATCGTGATGCCGGTGTTGGCAAGCCTGAGTGCATCTCGATGAAAGAGCACTGAACGGCTCCTGCTCAGGCGAACTTTGTAGCAGCTTTCTCCTGCACACTCTATAATTTTATGTGGTCCGCTCCATTTTACTGCGAATCCTGCATGGAAGGGGTTGTTATCAACAGTGAAATGTGCTACTGCAAAGGAAACATTAAGGGGGGGACAGTTTGTGTGTGCCCATGTTAACCCCTTCTCCTTTGCCCACTTGTCAGCAGCACAAGGTTCCGTAATGCATTGAGTGTTCGTGCTCTACGAGCTCAAGTACAGTGCAGTGCGGCAAGGGACTATGCAAGTTCAGAGCAGAGTGGCCCGCGCAAACATGCATGTGGCACAGGAATCTTAAATTACACCCTGTAAAATATATGTTCATTAATTTTTGCAATTAAAGGGCAAGGTACATACATACAAGGAGCCGTAACTACTAAAGACACTGTATTACGCAACCCTAAAGATCTCTGTGCTTTCAAAGTGTCCTTTTAGAATTTTAAGTTATGTTCATTCAAATGTTTTTCACCACCACATCATCCATGCAGTTGTAATGTTATGTCATAATTAATATTATTTACAGAGTTACTTTTGTAAGCAATTTGTAACAACCGGCACGCAGGGTACATGTCCCATTTGCAAATGTTATCTGTAAGGAAGTAGTGCAGTGCGGGGTGTCAGCCCACCAAGTCGGCCGGCATGCCATGCGGAAAAGTTCAGTAGTCGTTCGTCTTTGCGAGGGGTGTTCCACGTCACATTGAGGCTCGTGTTTCACGTGCTTGGGTAGCCATCATCATGTTGGACTAATCATTTCAATGCAATAGTTATTTTATATACCACAAACTTTCCGTTTTTCAGCTGCCCGAGACTTTACTGCCTCGCACCCACCTAGTGCTTGCATCGCATGGGTAGGCTTAAAATGCAATAATTTATTATATGTGACCACGTATCATTTAGCAGTATTCCCAAAGCTGATGGGTTAATAAGCAGCACCAATGTAAATTTTCTTGTACTGACATGTAGCAACGTAAATGAATAAATCTCAGTACTCCTGCCAGTTTCTAGGGCTAGACATCTAACATGGCCATATGATTCATTTAAGGGCCCTGCCCGTCGGCGCCATAAAGCGTATGTGACGACTCTGGAGGAATGAGGATGGCCAGCATCGTGTAACCAGGCGGAGGAAGGACGGAGATGTTCCATTCTAGTGGAATCTTCAGTGATGTATGCAGTATTCGGGTTTGGAAAAGCCGACGACATTTGTTTCCCGTAGCTGTCAAGTAAGACCTATCCATGAAACGAGCCAGAAGTTTAATCGTAACTTATCCATCTTAGTGAAATCTTTTGATAATATTGTTTATCTGTAAGATGTGTCCGCAGATCTGTTTTAACGAGGAAGTCAAGTTTAGTTTGTTGCTGCAGAATGAATATCGAGTTTGTGATAAATGTTTAATTTGACTTACCTTTGTGAACATTCCCAGTGGCCATTTCATTTTCATGTTCTACCTCGAGTATAGTAATTTTAAATTACCTGCAAAGTGAGTTACTATCTGAACTTCGTCTGCAAAATGGCATGCAGTATTATTAAACCTGATGTCATTTAGTTGCGCTTTCCATGTTGAATTTTCAGTTTTTCGAAGTGGTAATTCACAATCTGATTTTTTGGCAAAATTCCTTATAGGTATCTGTCGAAATGAATTTTGAGTGTTATTCTAATTCTTTGAATTTAATTAATCTTGAAGTGTTAGTAAACTTAAATATGTTCCTTTAATTAAAAACCATATTTAAGTGTATTCTGTCGTCCAAATGTGGATGTTTTTTTTTTTTTTTTTTTTTTTATGTTCTCTTGATTTACTAATGTATGTCTTAATATTGAATTAAATTTTTCAAGTTGATTATTAATGAATGCTGACCGAAGTATTCCACGAGGAGTCCAAGTGTTTCTCTTTGGAATGTGTGAGCCAGCCTTTATAAAGTATTTCAAATTATATATTCCTCATTGTATTAAAAGTCCGCATTTTAATTGGATATAATATTATGATGAAAAGTCGACTATTTTATTTGCTGTAGGTCAGTTATATTCCGGGCACAAGTATGAACCACTTAGCTATAGAAGCTTCCATCTTAATCTAAATTCGCAGCACCCACACAACCATTATCATTATAAACATTCCCTTCCTAACTTATAATAGTACATTAGACTATCTACCATCCATTTGTGCATTAACAAACATCACTTTTCTGCCTCGTTCGTCCACTGAAGTCTTTTATGCGGTGAAAACAGTTCCTTCCAGGGCCTCTGTAATTGCTACGAACCCTTGGATGTGCTCTCACAGTCAATTAATTAGCCCGAAAAACTTCCGCAGCTGCTTGCGTGTCTTAAGTTGTGGATAGCTGTCGATGAGATCTTGCACTTGCTTTGCTCCTGATTGCTCCTGCAAACGGGTACTCGCTCTGCCCATCAGTAGAGCACGCAGCCCTACTGCGGTTACATAGCAGGTCATGGCTGGACAAACGGTCTTAAGGGTGGGAGCACGTGGCGCACGTCAATAGCATATGAATCTAAATATTTGTACTTACATACTTCAGCATACAACAATCAAGAGAAAGTAATAGAATTGATTAATTTTAGCGATGTCTCTTGATTGTAATGTAACTACTATAGTTGTATACGAATTACAATATATGTCTGAAAAACGCAACTCTATGAAAAATATTGTATAATCATTCTGTAGTGTTTCAGTTCCATAAATTGATTTTCTTAACAAGAATGTGTTTAATGCAGCCTCATTTAAATTAAATCTTAAACTGCCAAATAATAATTAATTACTGCATCTATATACCACCTAAATAAGTTTTGATCTCTCATCATTTTGACATAAATTAATACTGGTTGACTGGTCGCTGGCTGCTAAACTGACATGGGTCGTTCTCCATCTTTAGTCGTTTTCATGCCGACTGCTTCCTAACGTAGCGCGCATTCGCACTCGACGAGTTGTGAAAGTGCCCTGTGAGTCCAGGAGTGGTGCAAACAAGTGCTGGATAGGGTAAATGCAGTCAGTGCAAAGTAGTGTATTGCCACGTGCATTTCCAGTCCGTGATAATTGGCGTATTGATACACAAACACGTGGCATATTGTAAAAAAACACAACAGGAAATACAACAGAGCAATGTCCAGATGTAAACCTAAAAGTAAATGAATGCATTTCCTCAGGCCCTAAATTAGTTCAAGATACATTTAATTCATACTACTTAAATGTCGTATAAAACATGATTTAAAAAAACATTAAACAAGATATAAATTATATTCTTCCACTACGGGGTTCAGAATAACCTGCTATATTTTTTCAAACACATCTCCAAATGAAGTGGAGAAAACAATCAATTATTTGAAACCAAAATTATCTAGCGGATATGATGGCATTAGCTGTAGGCATTAAACCAATGCGTTTTTCGAATTCAGAGTTCCATTAAGCCATATTTGTAATGACTTATTCAATACAGGATTGTTTCCAGACAGACTTAAATGGGCTATGGTAACACTATTGTTCAAGAAAGAATACACGACCGATGTAAACAATTACAGAACCATATCACTTCTTACATCCTTTTCAAAAGTTATCGCAAAACTATTTTACAGGAGGCTGCTGCAACATTTTGTGAATCTCAACATCTTATCATATTTCCAGTTTGGTATTAGGAAAAACACATCAACATGATGCAATTTTCAAACTAACAAATATCATTTTAATGCACTTGATAAAAAGATGTCATCTAATGGAATATTTCTCGACCTCAGTAAAGCATTTGACTGTGTAAATCACAATATACTTATAGAAAAATTAATGTTTTATGGAGTCACAGGTACACCCAATATACTAATACGCTCATACATACTTTTCAAACAGATAACAGCAAGTGCGGGTCAAATGTAAAACTACTTCATTCTGCTAAAAACGAGGAAAAATAAATCATGGGGTCCCACTAGTATCAATATTAGGCTCCCTACTTTTCCTAGTTTATATAAATGACTTTCCATTAGCCTTAACCCCAAAAACTATTCCAACTTTATTTGCAGATGATACTAGCATATTTTATACTCTGGAGACTCAGTAAATGATCTTACACAAAACTGGACACAATATTTACAGAGCTAAATGTATGTTTTACTGCAAACAAAAAAATCTCAACATAGATAATATATATCTTATGAGTTTCTTCACAAAGACTGTAAAAACTTTAATTCTTATGTTAGCACTAACAGAGACAAAATTAATAAAACTGCAGTGGTTAAGTTTCTCGGCTTAAAAGTAGACAATTTACTTAACTGGAAATCTCACATTGCATATATATTACCTAAACTAAGTACAGTATGGTTCGCCATGCAGAGTGTTGCAGTATTCTTGAACATAAATATATAGCAAAAATTGTATATTTTTAATATTTTCCTTCCATCATGTGTAATGGTATAACTTTTTAGGTAATTCCACTGACAGCAAAAAAAGTGTTTCACATGCAAAAGATAGTTGTAAGAATAATCAATTGCAAAATAAAGTCAGACTCAGGTAGACCTCTTTTCAAGAGCTCAGAGTTTTTAGCATTTGTGTGTAAGTACATGTTTTCAGTACTTATATTCATGTCCAAAAACAACCATTTATTTCAGAAAAATGAGTCCTTTCATAAGCATGACACTAGAATAAAAAAGACACTTCTATATGGCTTCAGTTAACTTGAAACTTGTCCAGAAAGGGCCATCATACCTTGGTAGCCAACTTTTCAATAAGTTACTACTGCATCTTCAAGAAATTTGCTTCTCTAACCAAAAACTCTTTAAAAAAAACAGCTGAAAGAATTTTTTCTAAAAAAAATTTTTATAGTGTTGATGAATATCTGAAGTACAGCATGTTGGAGGAGGATTGGCCGAATTATGAGGAAGAGTTGTGATATGTGTATGTGTAGTGTGACATATATATTTTGTGTGTTTACTATGTCCAGTGTATAAACTTTGTATACTGTAATTTTACTTCTCCAACATTTTGTACAGCTATGTATTGAAAATAGATCTTATGTTTGCATTAAAACAAAAGTTTCTCTACAATAGTTTAATTTCTCAAGTACCTTTTTGTGTTATGCCGCCCAGGTCACTCCATCTCGCCTCCTCAGGAATTGCATCGCCTGGGGAGTTCATAAATTTAACAGCAGACTAAATTTCATACCAGCCTAGTGTTTTTATTACCGTGCAGCCTTCGTGACTGTCTGAAAGTGCGCAACTGTGTAAGTTGTTCTACTGGAGGGATCGTTAGAATCTCAAACAAATAGTATGGAGTGACGAGAGCCTTAAATTCGGTCGCTGAAATGCTTTTGAGGCCATGGGTCCCTTAAAACCCGCCATGTTCTTCTGCAAGTGTTAGTGTGCATTTATGGGTAACTATTTGTTTTATGTGCACTGCAACATATTTCTAAGTATCGTGTTTAGCATTTATGGGTGTGTGGTTTGGTTCTACAATTCATACGTAGTGAGTCTGATTGTGCCGATTCAAAATGTCAATAATTTGCAATACCATGCGTTGATTGGACTGCCCGTTGAGTCCTTCGATTAGCAAACAACGAGGTCTCCACATTAGGTGAATAGCAAGATTATAGCAGAAAGTTTGGCCGGATGATCGGCCCGCAGCACCCCGAGGTAACTAGGACTCAGCTCTACCACAACAATACCGGTGATGCCGCCACGGTGATGTCTGGCGACATCAGGTATATAATTCCAAACACCTATTTCCAAATTTTGTTCACCGCCTTTGGAAATTCCCAATCAACTCAGTATTACCCCTCGACCCTGCGTCAAATTGGTTTGCCAGCGTGTGGCCAAGTCGTTATGTTCCTTTTCCATATTTTAATCCATCTCGTCTAGTCAACCCGCATTAAAGCGTCCTCCAGAAGAGGACTATATTCAACAAAATCATCAGTGTTGGTGGGGTGGGTTGGTTGGTATTCGAAAAGCGTTAATAGTTACTTTTCTAATGGACATTCGAATGTTAGATATTTCTCAATATTAATCTTAGAGCGTTTGTGTTCTATTTGCGTTTAGTTTTATTCCCTGGCTGTGTAGAGATTATTTAAGGGCGGGCCTTTTTACGCCGAATTCGAAGATTTGGTAGCAGTATCAGCCGTTGCGTTTAATTATGATTTTGGAACCTTAGGTTCTGGATTTCAACGTCACTTTGTGTGTGTGCCTTCTAATGTTTTTGGGAGCTTAGTGATTTTGCTGCCGTGTTTAATCTATTTTTATCATTTTTTTTAGGTTTTATTTTTTTTTATTGATACCTGGCTGTACGGTTACAACGAAGGCACGTTCCTTTGAAGGCATAGAGTGTTTTTTACTGCGATGGGTGAAATTCGCTCTCAAGTGCCTATCTCCATGTTATTGTTATATCTTTGATTGTCAGTTGATTGTAGTGTATATTGTTTATTTGGAACTTTAATTTTTTTGAGTTATGGATCAAAGCCTGGATGACTTTATTAGTAGGAAATTTTCGAACCGGAGACGTGACAGAGGAAGGTGAGAAAATATTTTATGAGTAGGTAATCTAACTTCGGGCTTATGTACTACATCCTAATGCAAAATATCTGTTTAGATTTTCACTTAACCTTACCTCATTTCCTATTATTTAGAGTACTTTGCATACTCTGTCGCCTGTAGCCAGTCCTTTCAGTGATGCATAGTTAGCTTTTGTAAACATTTTTGACTTTTTTTTTTTTTTTTTTTTTTTTTTTCAATATACTGTATATTCTACTTGTGTAAAATTTACACGTCCCCTGAACTCATTCATTAGAAATCATTGAATGATGATTTGCACCATCGTTCAAATTATAGTTATTATATTACTTAGCAGGGTAATTTTAATTACTAGTGACTTCCGATAACAAAAGAAAAATTCACGGGAAATGGTATAATTTAACTACCAGTACTAATTATACAGAACACGAATTTACTAGGGGCATCAGCATATTTTCAATACAAACCGTAAATAAGATACTGGGGAGGGCTATGACGATGAGGGAAATTGTGTGTTAAAACACACAAAAGTTATGTAATGTAGGTTCCTTAACTACATTAAATACAAGAAGATCTAACCCAATCTAATTTCACGATATAGCCTATGATGGCACAGGGAGATGTGTGCAGACATGAGATAGTTTGTTATGAAAAGCATAAAAAGTAAGCTATCATCAGGTCATCCACCCTCTGATTAAGCATAAAAAGTAAGCTATCATAAGGTCATCCACCCCTCTGATTCACCTATTTTGAAGTTAGGTTTAGGCCTAATTTGGTTAGGTCTGCTGCATTGGCTGACAGCAGCAGTACATCAGCCCTTCAATTACTACACTCACATGCAGTTCTACACAGTACAATTCACTGCAATATACAGGTTACAGGTTGTAGTATATTTACTACTGTAATATGTTTGGTGCCTGTTGTAGTATTATGCAATTGTAGTATTTATCAACACTTTAATATGCTCTCACACTACAGTAGTAATTGCAGTGTGTTTTTGTACTGTTGTTGGTGGAGTATACTGTGCTAGTGTGGAGTAGACTGTATGACTGTGGGTGTATTTGCAGCAGCTGTGTGATGTATTCATACAAGGTGTGACAATTAAACATATGTGGAGTAGGACACCTATAAACAAAATTGCAACTTAGTACCAGAATGCTGAACTTCGCTTAACAATTTGAATGTGTACACAACTACATACATACAGTATGAAAAATACTGACAAACAATTGGTGACAGAGTACTGTGGGATTCAGGTGAGCACCATACACACCTGGTCCAGAAGGCTGACAGCACCACGCTCCCAACTGTGCTGCAGTGTACAACTCGTCTTTTCACAGTGGGTTGGCATGAACTGATACTGTATTGTGGTTTCAGAAAAATATTTATCAAATTGAGCACAGTGCTGTGCAGTTTGAGAGAAAAGAAAACTGTATTTGAATTTACTTATGTTTAGTTTGGAAACTTGCATGATTATATGTGAACATATGTGGAAAACCTATTACAACAAAGTGTAGAAAAAAAAAACCACTTATAATTTAATATTGATTTTAATTATTACAAACTTCTTCAAAATATTAACAAATATTACAGAATTGCACTGCACACTGTTACTATGCCTGCCATCAGTACTGGGGTTGTTCCTCATACACAGTCAACTCTCATCAATACTTTATAATTAGTTTTCCTAGACTTTGGACAATTTTATAATTTGAATGATTGACATTTCCATTTATCACAATACTACTGTTGCTACGGCAGAAAATTTTCAGATTAATTAATCAAGTCACAGACAAAATTATTTATAGACTTCCTCAGTCCTAACTTGGTTTTACACACAAAACACTTTAATTAAAATAAAACATGTGATCTTGATACCTCCAAGACCAATTGTTGGAGAATCAGGGTTAGGTTATCGTACGAAGTACTGCTTTTATATTTAAAAAATAAGCTCAGATCTCTTCTTGTGTACTTGGCTGACAAGTGGCTTACAGCACACATTTCAAATGTATTTAGCACTGTCATTCTCAACTTTTAACACACAATGATAAAATCTGATGGACTGCCCTTCCTGGCACATCCATCTACCTTCAAGCATAAACCCTGAGTAAACATTTTCAAGCAAGTTGGAAATGAACTTCCAGTAATTTTGGAGCAATACCTGCCAACCAATCACAGATAGGCCCCCCGAAAAGTCCTACCTCCGAAACTGATGCATAGATACGCTTATATGTCACTCTCCCTCTAGATCAGCTGATCTCTCAGCTGTGACCTGGTAAACATCATCACTGCGTGATGTCAGTGACGTTGCAGGTACACATATCTCTGACATTTCAAATACTGATATTTTCCCAATTACTAATGGTCAGACAAAATTGAGAGAAATATAATTTTAAAATAACAAATAAATAAACTGACGTTATTTTACATTGAAATATCAAAACGTGAATACTTGTTTTTCCGCCTATTCCATTTCAAATAAACAATAACTAACCACCATATTTCAAAAATATATAACAATAAAAATTTAATAATTAATACTACAAATTTGCCTCCAAAAATACCTAAGCAATTACATAACCTCAACTTCTCAAATCAACATAATATACAATTAGCGATCTTTTAAAATGTAAACAAAAGAAATGAAAAACATGTGAACTCATTGAAATAAGGTTAAATACATTGTAGCATCTGGAGATGCTACTGAATGTTTATTTTGTGTCACAATAATATTTAGGTACTCTATGTTGTGTTTGTGTGTTCACAAGATGTTTTAAAAGCTTTGTTATTGTTTATTTTTCATTTATTTATGTTTTCAGGGTGATACAGTGTGTATTTTATTCATTTCAGTGGTTAATTGTCCTCTGTTTATGTTTGTAAAATATCATGTATGCTAGTATATAGGTTGGAGCACAGTTGAGGTTAGGTGCTAATGTTATGAAGTTTTATGCAGGAAGTGCTACAAATATTACAATGTTTATTATTTTTGTTACTTTTCTATTTCATCCGCCATGTTAAAATGTCAGATGAAGACAGCAATTAATTTTAAATTTCATACACTGTAAAATTCTAACTTGTACTCTGAAGTTGAATTGTATTGAAGCAAAAGAACTTTTTTTTTTCTCATTAACTGTATGTAAACAAAAATGTAATTTTACTTTTATTTGCCTGTTGATCAGTAAATGCATATTTTAACAATGTTTGTGAATCATAGAGAAGGGAGTGTGTGACGTCCATGACAGCTGTCATGTAGTAGTTTTGTAGGTCATTGGAGCTAATCAGCTGATCAGAGCAACGTAATTTTGTTTGCGTTTGTGTGTATCTTAATCTCAGGGAGATGCTTTTTGAAGCTCTGTCTGTGATTGGTTACATAGGTACGGTGCCATAAATCGCAGAGTTCGTTCTTGACTTTGTCAAAAACGGTCTGTAGGAGTAATGGCTTTAAGATTGTAGGACGTGCCAAGGAAGTGAAATGTTAGCACAGTATTTGTTGAAGAAGTGTAAAATGTGTTGCCACTTAATGTTAATGATGTGTCATGTAGGCCAGACATATTGAAGAAGAGTCTGAGCCATGAATTTAATTATTAAGTTGATAAGTCAAAGCCACCCCAAAATGTCAGTCACAGAAAGACTCTGGCAGGTATCCAGGTTTTAAGGACTATGGACAGGAGATTTTGAAAATGAAGAGGAAGTGCAGAAAATTACATGCCAAGTGGAGAAATGAAGGGATGATAAGATCTAAGGAAATGATGAAACAAATGGATAGGGAACTTGAAAGGAAGATCAAACAGGCAAAGAATGTATTTCTAGGGAACATGGTAGAAGAAGGAAAAGGCAAGGAAGGGGGGACATTGTTTAGATATGTTATGTGGTTAAGGGGAGGAGAGGAAGGGATCCCTCTGCTAACAGGAAGGGATGGTAGGCATGCGATAAATGATCAAGAAAAATCAGAGATTCTGCAAGGACAGTACTTATCAGTGTTTGAGGCAAAGGAGGATTGGAATAGGGGTGCAAATAGTGTTCGGGGGGGGGGGGGGGTTAGTAAGTTTAAGATGAGAGAGTGGGATATAGATAAGGTAATTAGGGGTTTGAAGAGCAGTAAGGTAGGAGGTCTAGATGGGATAGGAAACTCAGCACTAAAGTTTAGTGGCAGGGAGTTGGTCAGTATTTAGAGGTGCTGTTTAAAAAGTCCTTAGGAGAGGGTAAGTTACCACAAGATTGGAAGGATGCTATGGTGGTATCTATACACAAGCAGGGAGAGGATAGGGGGAGGCCTCGCAGCTACATATCGGTGAGTCTCACATCAAGTATGGGAAAAGTAATGGAGAGGCTGGTGGTGCAGTATGTGGTTAGGGTTATGAACAATAGGAATTGGTTGGAGGAGTCCCAGCTTGGTTTCAGGAGGGGATACTCATGTGAGACCCAGCTGGCTGGGTTATTAGAGGATCTGGTGCAGGTAGTTGATAAGGGGAAGCAGGTGGATGCCTGCTTCATACATTTTGAGAAGGCATTTGATAAGGTGCCCCATGCGATATTGATGAGGAAAGTGGAGGCGCTGATACCGGACAGGGAGGTAGTGGAATGGATAGGGGACTTCCTCAGGGGGCGAAGGCAGTGGTTGAAAGTGGGGGAGGCAATATCGGAGGAAGAGGAGGTCACGTCAAGGGTACCACAGGGAAGCGTGCTGAGTCCTTTGTTATTTGCCATAATGATAAATGACATGGGTTTGGGGATTAGGGGAAAAATAATATTGTTTGCAGACGATTGTGTTGTGTATGCTGAAGTGGGAGGGGGGGGGGGAGGGAATTTGCAGGCGGACATTGACAAAATATGGTTTTGGACCAGGAAAAATAAAATGAAGATAAATGTAAGAAAATCTAAGGTATTAAGGTTTACAAGAAAGAAGGTGATAAGCAGGGACATGTACAGATGGGAGGGACAAGAGACAGAAGAAGCAGCAGAATATAAGTATCTAGGGATTGTACTGCAGGGAGACCTCGGATGGAAAAAAAACCGGTATAAAGGATGGTTGCAAAGGGAAGAAGGGCTTTGGGTATGCTGGGAATGATGCTGAAGGCGTCAGCTGTGAGGTGAAGAAGGTGTATGGCACGGCCAATGTTAAAATATGCTGCAGCAGTATGGGACCCGTATGTGGAGGTGGATGTGCGAGTACTGGAAATGGTGCAGAGAAGGGCAGCAAGATGGGTGAAGGGTAAGCGGAGAAGGCAGGGGCAGGATGATGAGGAAGAAGGGAACTATAGGCCATCAATGATGAAAGAAATGGGGAGGAGCTCATTGAGGGACAGGAGGAAAGTTGAACGGCTAGTCAGGATGTACAGGATGGTGAATGAAGAGGGATAATGAGGAAGGCTACACTGCAAGCTAAGTAAGGGGGTGGTTAGAGGAAGAGGAAACAACAGTGAGAAGCTTCAGAGGGTGTGGAGGAGAACGGAACGGGGTAGGCAGTCCATGCTTGTGAGGTCTGTGAGGGAGTGGAATGTGTTGAGGGAGGAATTGGTATTTGTGAGAGGGGTTTGTAACTTCAGGATGGGAGTAGAAAATGTGTTGGTTGGGTGAGAGAGCTCGTCACCAAGCGGTTTCCTAATTGCAAGTGTATGTATGAATACAAATTAGTGGTGTAGTCTGTGCAATGTTACGGTGTATTGCGTACAACAGTAAGTGTCAAAGTCTATATTTCCTATAACCAATTAGTGTCTTCCTTTCCAAGTCATAGGTCACTTGAACATTGCAGTGCTACATGTTTTGTTATAAATAACATTTATGGTGTTGCATATCTTAACAATTCCAAGACATTTTGAAATACCATGCACATTAATTACTGAAAATAAGCAAAACATTTGTAGTCATGTTGTAACTGCAAACAGGTATATTTTATCACCCATTAGTGAGCCCTTGAGAGAGACTCATGAATAATTTTCTCTACCGCAGCTAAAATGACAAAAAACAGTTGATTTTAAATTAGAATCCATTTTGAACAGTGCATTTAGAATGTCTATGCAGTACTGGTGACAGGCTTGTTTGAATTAAATACATTGCAGTGTCTTATGAAACATGACTCTTAAAAGTAATTCAGAATAATAAAATATAACTCAAAGTTTTAGATTGTTAGTGTTATTTTACAGTATCTTTTCCCCACTACACATTGTGTGTTAGACTGAAAGGTATATTGACTGCCCACAAGTATACCTTAATGTTGAATATAAATGCTGAAACCGATCACAATGGAAACGCACTTGAAACCACTCTGAAGATTTTGTTTTGTTTACACATCTGAATGTTATTTCTCTGAATTCACATTCTTTTAAAGGTATTTCACAATGGTCATGTCCCAAGTCCTGGTGTGAAAAAAGGGACCCATACCTGTTCCATAGCAGTATTGATTGTGTGTTTAACTAGTTTGACAGATGAAGTTGCCACCATAAACTTGTCACACTGTGTATTAAAATATGCAAGACGCCCAACTACAATAAGAAAGTTTTATGGTTAAAAGGGTAATATTTCATTCTCTAAGCATTGTCACACACCATTACATTTCATGCACTCAAAACATGCAAACCATAGTCAACAAAAGATATCACATAACATCACTTTGTGGCATTCCATGCATGAAGTCATGCTTTAAAAATTCTTCATAGTAAAGAATTGTCTGCCTAATCGTGGGGAACGAAAGGCTCTTTGCAGCATCACCATATAAGTGCAGCTGCAAGAGCGACAATAGATCTGTTTGGATTGTGTTTACTACTAAGAAGATCAATTATGGAGGAAAGAGAAGAATTTATGACAGGCAGAAATGAACAAATTCTAACTGACAGGTCAGATGAAATAACAGTACCTACTTCTGAGCATGGGGAATCATTTTTGTTGCATTCCTAGAGCGCAAAAATACAATCAAACATCCACTCACAGCTAGCCTACGAACACTGGGATCCTAAAAAGGAGATAATCATCAAAGAGCATTTCAGTGACGTCTTTGAGCGTATGCGTCACCTGACCGCTGCCATGAGTGACGAAGAGTTCGTACGTGTAGTGATTTCTAAGCTGCCCGTTACGTATCAATGCCAGTTTACCAGAGGTATATACAGGGACCTAACAGAGTTTCGACACCATTTGATACGTGCAGACCAACTGGAGAGGCAGGCCAGATCCACGAACACCCCTTGTGAAAATGACTGGGCAAGGCAGACCCTTACGCAACCGCTATTTCCACAGGCTAACACCCGTGAAAATCACAACAACACCCAATGCCCAAGCCAGAACGCTCAAAATGGCGAGCAGAATTTTCATGTACATATGGTTCATTGGCAAGCAAGCAGACAGTCCCGGAACAACAACTACAGAGGACGCGTTTGCTATCGGCAAAGGTGGAATAGTGACGGGTCGAACAGGAATAGTTGCCGCTGTAACCCCGGGTATTCTACAAGAGGGCAAAGCAGTCGTTCGTACAGTAACCAAGGAAGAAGCAATTATCACCACAGCCGGCAAGACGAGAGAAGGAACATAGGAATGGAAAAGGAGGGACACAGAGTGTGGACACCGACAGAAGAGCAACAGGCTGCTATACGCGAGGCAAGAGTTCATGCCGTCCGGACCGTACAGCTACAATAAGTTAGTCAGTCTGTTCCGCAAGTTCAGTGGGTCCCATACATACAGGCAGAGCCAGCTACAGTCCGTTCACGACTGGAACAGACTTTCTTGGAATTTGTCCTACTCCCATTTTTAAGCAATTAGATAAAAATTACATTAAAACATTCCAACTATATTCTCTCTCCGTGCTGCCAAACTAACTGTACCTGTGCCAGTCACTGTTTGTAGTAACAATGCATGCAACTGACGACTAAGGTGTTGTTCATAAGTCTAATTCCAGTGAACTGACTATAGGCTAATACAGAACCAGGGTAATTCCGCAACTGTACAGGTTAATAATACAGTGGGTGTACACAGTCACAATACTGAGAATTTTCACTCAGGAATGTTTTTGCAGAATATGAACAGTCCGAACTCTAGTGCAAATTCGTTTCAGCGTAATTATAATTCGCAACAGTGGTTTTCTGGATATGGGCAGGTGGTAGCAAACCAGAACCAAAAGTCTAATAGAAAGTTAAACTAGAAAGCAGTGGTGAGCGCAGTCTCCGGCCACTGGTCCCAGTCAGAGAGAAGGAAGGTAAGGTAGTAAAACTGGTATTGTATGATAGCAAGGTGCCGCATGTGACTATAAATACAGCAAAGATGCATGATTCCGACCGTGAATTTTTATTGTGTGAGGAAGATGAGAATGTTGGAGGCCTTATTTCAGCCCTATGTCCTGAAGTAATAGTAAGACTCTGCAGTGTTGAAATGCCTGTACTTTTCGACAGCAGAGCAGAGATAAGCTGTGTAAGTGAAGAGTTAGTTACGGAATTAGAAGGTAAAGGAATTCAGCATCATATTTGCCTTTACCTAGGATAAAGATAGTGGGAGTAACATCTAGAAATAGGCCTATGGTTAATCGTCAGACAGTTTTAACCATTTAAGGTTGAAGAAGGTTGCAGTATTGGTTGTAAAGCAGTTAGCCAAACCACTTATTTTGGGAACTGACTTTTTGACTCCGCATAAAATTTTGTTGAATTTTGGAGGTTGGTTTATAACACCTGACGATAGCAAAGGCTATTCTGCTGGATAAGTGGCAAGTAACAGATAAGTTTTTGGGGTTATTAAAGCTTGATTATCCTGTTTTTCAATTGTATAAAATGCCAGCTATTAGTGTACCACAGAGTTTGAATGAGGAGATAATACAGGCTGTTGCAGCAAGTTATATTCTTTGCTCGTGGATTATGGGAGTGTGTTTTCTGAAGTCCCAGGACTTGACATAGTGTATGAGGCAAAAATCTGAGTTATTGAAGGGGCGCAGTTCCATGCAAAATCTTACCCCATACCTGCAAAATTTTTGTCACGAACTCAGGAATACCTACAGGTTATGTTGTACTGGAAGGTAATAAAGCAAGAGGCAAGTCCTTTTTCATCGCCTATGGTTTGTGTACCAAAGAAATGTGGTAGCGTGAGATTGTGCCTAGATGCCAGGAGCATTAATAAGATCATGGTTAAGGATAGAGAGGCACCTACACAAACCAGCGGTATTTTGCCACTGTACCAGGGAGTGAGATTTTTGACAATGCTTGATTTGACCATTGGGTACTGGCAAATTCCACTTGAATTAACGTCCTAGCTGGCGAACTTGTTTCTGTGAATGTACGGGGCGTGTTAAAAGAGGTACACACTGCACAAGAAAATTCCCCAGATGCCGCGCAACGCCGGCAACACTGCGCCACACGGTATACAGAGCACTGGAGGGTAGTGGACAGAGAAATACAAACCAAACCACCTGGTAATTGTGCACAATGGCAGACGTATGTGCCGAAAGAGAAACGGAACTTGTATTAAAGTATGCACACAACAGTTTGGAGTATGGACACCCTGGATCCGGGCAAACACGAAGAAACTAGCAAAAATTCTTTCACTGGCCAGGGATTCAGGGAGATGTCAGGAAACATGTACAGAGCTGTATCACGTATAACATCTGGAAGTCGCGAAGAGCAGACGGCGATGCTTCACAACAGCCAAGGCCGTCAACCGAGCCTTTCAAAACAGTAGCCATCGACATTATGGGCCCGTACCTGTGTACATAAACTGGTAAAAGATTTTGTGTTGTTGCCACAGATTTGTTTACCCATTGGACAGAGGTATTCCCAGTTAGTAACGTGTGTGCACACACAGTTACACAAGTAATGCAGAATGAGTTTTTTCCGAGATGGGGACACCCAGAGTATTTGTTAACGGACAATGGTACACAATTTGTAGGATGAAAATGGAGAGAATACTTTACCAGGTGGGGAACTGAACACCGTACCACCCCAGCATACCGTCCCAGGGCTAACCGAGCCGAGAGACGTAACCAATACGTAAAATTCCAATTACGTGTCTGGTTAGGACAAGATCAGACTAGGTGGCCCGAATTGATCCTGGAGGTAATGTTTTGCCTAAGAAATAGAGTAAATATGGCAACCGGGAAGACACCCGCCGAGATGGTACTAGGTCGCGAACTCCATGCCCCCGGAGCACCCCACGAAAACCTGCCCAGACCACCTGAACAAATTGTCTAACACCAGGCGCGTATACATGAAGCCAGGGCGAATCAAATCAGCTACTGTAATGTGAAGGTACCGGGGAGCACGAGGCCGCCACCCGAACTTGTACCCAGAATGTATGTGTATGTAAGAGAAAACCCGCTATCGGCCGGGGCGATAAAGTACTGTGTTGGACTGGCACCTAGATGGACAGGGCCAGTGAGAGTGGTGGAAAAGATGGGAATTTCCATGTATTTAGTGAAGTTGGGACCACGTGTCACGAAACGGCACTGTGATGACCTGCGTATAGCCCGACCACCTGTAGGGAAGAGAGGCAAGGAAACGACATTACGCCCAGTACCTCAGCGATCTCAGAGAATTTTACCAAGGAGTTCACAGGGAAATGTCAACACGTACACTGAGGAAAATAACACTGACACGGGAACACCCAGCCAAAGTAATGAACTGTCATTTAGAGGTTTTGCACAGACAGAACACTCAACACCGAGTAGTGAGGAGGGAAAAGCAAGTGTAGGAAAACATCATTTCTGGGTTTTTCTGTCAACACCTCTAACCACACATCCAATCAAAGTGATTTTAAGGGGTTTTCAAGTGTACGTGAAGAGAGTGGTAACCAAAGTGCACATGTAAATGTAAACACAACCAGTGCTAGTGAGTTGAGTTTTAAGAGGTTTCTCCAAGGCACAAGTGAATCCGGTTGTAACAGAAGTGTAAATG
Source organism: Dryococelus australis (assembly GCA_029891345.1). Taxonomy (NCBI): domain Eukaryota; kingdom Metazoa; phylum Arthropoda; class Insecta; order Phasmatodea; family Phasmatidae; genus Dryococelus; species Dryococelus australis. The sequence goes on from CM056997.1 coordinate 62,581,459, forward strand.
TAAATTTTAAAACCACATGTGAAGGCGAGTCGCCTTTCAGGGGCTTTCCAATTCCCGCAGGGGAGAGCATAGTAAAGCAAGAGAGTTTGAAAAGGGTTTGGGGAAACTAGTAGGGCAGTGAGTGTGACGTCAAGTATCAACAAAACGCAACACAGCACTCGCAAGAGGCTAGCTGAGTCACCGCCACGTACCCACATTGTTGTTCCTGCCTACAACCCCACCCCCTGCAAATGCTGAAAAAACCGACGACCTCTAAGACCATGTTTTTTTTGCTCTCAATCGGCATCAAGTTGGACAGAGTCCGCCAGAGCAATGTTGCATTGTTCCCACCATCTTGGCCTTCCAGGCAGGGGTCATTTGACGCCGGCTAACAGTTAGCGGCGCTAGAGCCCATGGCGGTGCTCACCATGCATGTGTCATGCGTCCATGCACGTGCGCAAAGAGGCCAGTATTTCTTAACTCTCACATCAATAATATTTTGCAGTGTGAAACGTGTTTTGTATTTGTAGGGTTTAATATGTCTTGAAATATTTTAAAGTGTTCGTTGTGAAAATTTTTGGCTATGAAATTCTGATATTAAGAACACTGATAGTCTGTCGTGAACGCCGTCATAAAGAGACACTGAATTAATATGAAAAGTCCATAAGAAAATTATAAAAATGTAAAACATATTTAATTTAAATTTGTGTTACTTTTATTTTTCAAAGTATAAATATTTTACTCTGCGTGCATAACACTTCCGCTTATGTGAACCCCGTAGGCGGCCATGATAGGTCTGTGCGACGCTTGCCTCTGGACAGTCTGTTGTAGGTAGCTGGCGAGGTAAGACACTGTCACGTGCGCACTACAACTTTTGTTCACTGATGTAGGTTTCCATAGTCAATTTAGTTTACCGGTCAACCTTTGCTTGCGTACGTTTTGCCAGACATTTCCCTAGCATTATGCATCGCTTAAATAATTTATTTCGCCCTTGTGGTATTTTTCAAACTTAATCGAGGAGAGAGTAGAAAGATGGAGAGGTCACGCGACCGGCGGAGCTTGAATCATGTGCCATCCACCTATGTTAGTGACATTCCTGTGTAATTTCTGTATTATTGGTACGCAAAATTTTAAGCGCTTTGTCTTTATGTATGTATTTTAAATGTATTTTCATGTTTGAATATTTTACTGCAATTTCATATGCAACCACGTGGCTAACCTATGTCAAGTCTGTATCTGCACCATCCATGCAGTTTGAGAGTTTATTTGCGTAAAATCATGTGCGCTACAATTTATTTCAGGGTTCAATGTATTTTTCGTGTTATTGATCCTTTTTGTACTTGACCACGCTATCATGTTAATGTTAGATTTTCCGTCATCAGGCATGCTACACGCCTGCAATCACTTAAATCATAAAGAGGATAATTTTCTCTCTCAGAATAATATTTCATCTGAATTTAATTTGCCGTTTTCAAGAAGAAATATTGCAATTTCATCTGCACTACATGGTCCACTACGAACATTATCCAGCGGCATATGCGCCACCTAAGCTTGTTTTCACACTTGTGTGTTTATTGTGGATACTCATCTCATGTCCCATCATCTTTTAAGGGTCTTCATATATTTTGTGTAATTTTGCAATTTGTGTACGGTGCAATTACTTCCGGCCTAGCCGGCTCTGTATATAGTCAGTCACCACACTACCCACATGCTGGCAGGCGAGCCCAGATGAGTTTGCGTTAGTGATGCCAAGTAGTCACACGTGTTAAAATGTTTTCATCAAGGGTTTCATTTGTAATTCACCATGTCCTGTATTCAGGGTAAAAACCGTCAGTCCACCCTAGCGGCTGTCGGCCCTCTTCCCTTGTGAAAGCTGTGCTTTCATGCTCCTCGGTGAGATCATCCATCTAGACGTGCGCTAAATTAATTGTGGACTGGGGAGCACCCAAGCGGAATTGGCTAGTTATGACCGAGATAATCATAATTTCATCGGTACATTGATGTGTACGCATAGAAACAACAAAAGCAAGTATCAGTAACCTACCTCTTTTATTCAGTAGCGACACTGTCCTAGCCACATGTATTTTATCAAGTAATTATTTTCAAAGTGATGTTTAGTAAAAGTTTAGTATTGCCAACGTGTTTGTAAGTATGTACAGGTGAGATGGACACACAGAACACACAGCATCTGTGAGAACCCTGGGTCTCAAAAGTGTGGTGTTTGGGAAGCACCGCTGCCACCCATATTACCAGTAATTATTTGTGCCATCGTTCATCTCGTGTCTCACCCGATGGCGTCAAAACGTGTGACACGATTACAATGTTTGCTCATAGTGGAGTAAAATCTGACAGACAATGTGAACAACCGACACACTATGTAATAGTAAATGCTCTCATTTGTAAAGTATTGGATCACAGCTGATGAATTGCTATGGGATGTATTTTGTTATGTTGGCGATTTTGATGATGGCTTCGGAAGAAAATAGTGCTCTGAACTGAAAGTTATAATCAAAAATTTTAATTATACTTACAACATTTAAGGTTTGAATTATGTTTTTAAAGTAATATTAATTTTTTTGGCTTTTAGTGAATTGTCTAAAAACATGTTTAGCAATTGTGACACAGCATGTCAACACGTACGAAAATGGACATTTCCAGCCAGCTAATGGTTAGACATGTTTATGTTTTCAGTTTTCTGCCCAATGAACGTCGTCGTGGGATGTGCTTTTTTCTGATCGTATTTATATGAGTATCTTGTTGGTGTTGTCAAAATATTTTATTAGTAGTTAATTATTTTTTATTTGCTTTCTTTAAACGTAGTTGGTTGTAGGTACCGTTGTGCGTTTTCTTGAGTGCAGTATATTATGAGCACCTGTTAGACCAAGTCCAAATTCAGGTATATACTTGCATCCTTTACTTACCCTTGGCACCAAACTTGATAAATTCGAACAGGTACCGAAGCCAACAAGACGTTGGCTTCGGTACCAGCTAACCAATTTTAATATAACTTCATTCCGATTAAGAATTTGATAATTGCAGATGGTTTTAGTGCCTAAATAAAGTATTACATAATATTTCAATTTGATTTACATTGACATTTATTGTTCTTGCATTATTGTATGTAAGTGCAGTTTGGATTTTTTTTTTTTTTTTTTTTTTCTTTCAGGTTCTGTAGTTTAGGAACATAGGCCTAGTACGAATTTATTATGTAGACCTTTTTTTAAGCTGAAACTTCCGATAATTATTTACTTAGTTCAAAATTCTATATCTTCAAAGTAGTAATGTTGCTGTACTAAACTTTAAATAAAATAATTATTTCGGGATTCAATTGTAAACTACAAATTGCTTCTCAAAATGGTGGCACATATTCCGCATGTATGCGAGAAGTATACAACTTTGTTTACTTGCATACTTCACTTGCAATTCTGACAGCATTTACGTCACTTTCAGGGACAGGTACGCAAGAGTATGTACTTCAGGCGAATTCGGGCACAGCCTTACCGCTTCGTAAAACTGGCAACTGCTCGTTCTGCCATTTTCAGTAACTGCCGTCTGCATTGATGGAACAGAAATATAATTTATGTATATAATTTAAGTTTGTTGGTTTCAGGAAACTTGCGCAATGTTCATTTTACTGCATGATTCTACAAATAAATAATGTAATGCTAGTGGTGATCAAAACGTGATTTTATTGAAATAGTCTTGCAAGGATTTCCATGAAAAAACACATGCTTAAGAGGTTGTGAATTTTACAAACTATAAGTTTGTGTGTTTTGTAAATGTGTTTGTAAACCATTACTGTGTAATGTTGCAAAATTTGTGGCCTTAAAAAGCCGCACTTTCAACACTTTGGTAGTGTGCAAGTGCTTATATTGTAAATTCAACTGTAAGGTTAACTTCGGTCAAAGTGTGTATGTCTTGCTGCATCTGTACAAATACTAACAGCAACATATGTATCACATTTGGTTTTTTCATTGAAGTGAAAATTTTTGAAGGTAGAATAATTTGAATGTTATTTCCAGACGAGCATAGTTTTCCACTGCTCTATCAAACAATATGCAACTCAATATGCCACACGCTCGTAAGAATATCACAACAATGCTGTCTCATGAAAGACGTTAAACTAAAGACCCCCCTCCCTCTCAATGTTTCCGTTTTTCCCCTCAAAATAATATAAACAAACCCCCAACAAACTTAACTTGGAAATTGCAAAAATAAAACAGGTTGGAATGCCAATGTAGCAATAACATCCTACATTGATTACTGGATGGAAGTTAGTTAATGTCAGTTTTTCAGTGCCTGCCATGACAGGAAACATGAGGAGAGGAAAATGCAAGTGCGCATTGGACTCAAACATTTGTTTACAAACGTCTTTTTCTTCAGTGACAAAGCAGCTGTGATGGAATGATACATTGTGGCTGCGCTACTTTTCTTCTTTACGTTTTGCGCACGGAGTTGATGAAAAGTACTGAATATTGAAATACTGCATTGTGTTGCAATATGTCTCATTTGAAAGCTTAAAGCCTGTTTACTAATAAATTCTGGTGCTGTTAAATAAAAATTGTCTAGTTCTCAAATAAACAAGACAATATATATAGTACGCTGTCAGCAATACAACAAAGTATTAAGAGTAATGAATGAGGTTTTCAAGCATTAAACCAGAAAGTTGAGGGCTATGCACAAACACTTTTAAAAAAAAATTGAGAGTATAACACAGGAAGTTAAAGTAGATAGGGAACAAGATCAATTTTTTTTAATGTGATGCAAAATTAAAAAAGAGGTTGTAGGCTGTTCACTGTAAAGTGAGCACTTATGCGGCCCTAGTTACTTTTTACTTTCAGCCATTTTTTTCCTTAACCACCTTTTCAAATAAATATTCACGTGCAAGTAATAAATAGAGTTTTGTGTGCATTTTGCTTTCACTACTTCATTTCAGTCTTTAAGGAACAGGAGGTAACCAATGTAATCAGTTCTGAAAAGTCAAGAAGGTTGATTGTGTTTGTTGTGAAGATCCCGAAGCAGAGGTCCACGGAAGAACAATACCTCTGATCGGAAGGGAAATGCTCCTTCACTGGGCCGGCGCAGGCTGGCAGTGAGTGGCCCAATACGGGATGCGAGGTTCCTTATTATCCAGAAGAAGCGGGAGAGGCTTACGGATGCCCGGGATCAGCTGGCACAACTGGCACGGCACTCCGATCTGCGCTCCAAGCTGGACAGACTTCATGGCGGGAGTAGGAAGGTGTGTTTCAGTCTCTTGCAGTCCTCACTTACTGGCTTTACCATAGTTACAGCTGCCATGTCTTACATCTTTGTGTGTGTCTATATATATATTGTGTTGACATGTTCATTTCTGTGCATTTATTTACCATGCCATTATAAAATGGGTTTCAGTGCAGTGCAAGAGTTTATTCTGAAGTAGTATGTCTGCACAAAAAAAAATTCTGCAGATAATTTAATTACAGCATTTTCTTTTTATTGTGTATTACTAAATTTATCTTCACATTTGCAATGCTATATTCATGTGCACTTACTGCAGTATTATGAAGTGTCTCTCCTGTGGTCGTGTACATGACTGGAATTATAATATTGTGATATCCTGATGAATATTACTGTAATCATACAGATGTTTATTTATGCTTTGTGTGGTTAAAGTAGGCATTGCACTAACATATCACGATTCTTAGTCGACTGCTGGTAATTATGGTTGCATAGGCCAATGCAAAATTTGTTCATATTTACTGGAAATATTTCCTGATAAGTTGCAGGTAAGTTTAAGGTGATAAGTTAAAGGTGCATAACTGCATAGTAGTATCTTTGCTACAAAACCATTTTTTTAAATATTAAAATAGTAATGTCTGTGTGGTTTTTGTGTGCCCCCTCAGACTGTAGCTGTTTTGGCAGTGTTTGTTAGTGGTAACTGTTGATATTCATCACACAAATAATTAACTAGTGTTCTCGACCACTAACTACAATGTTCTGAAAACTTTTTTCTTAAAATAAAATTTGTGAAATTTTTTGCATAGTGGTATACTGCCACATTCTTAGTAAACAGCTGAAAATTTTTCATTTGTAAGTTTTTAATCAAAGACAAGCAGAATTCATAAAGTAAATTATGTCAATTGTTTTTTTATATAAAAAATAATGTAGGTACTGTTTTCATGCAACTATAATTTATGGTGTAGAGGTTTGCTGCAGGTAAGATGTTTTGCACATACAGTGTTCTCTCAATATTAATTGTGTTCAAAAGTTCAAAAAATATATAAATAAGCAAATATATATAACAAAACACGGATCAAAAATCTATGAATTTTCACTACAAATGAAACTACAGTGTTGACTTAAATCAAATGGTTATCTTGACCACATTTAGTAGAAGTCCTGCCCATGATTTACTTTTCTAGTCATTTTGTTTCCCACTGTATTCAAAATCAAATATCATCAAACTATTCATGCATTAGTAAAATTACAGTTAGAAATTTTCCAAAAATAATTGATGTATCAGGATCTAATATATAAGTTCATGAACAAACAGAAACCAAAGAAATAATTATATGTAGTATTCATTAATTTAAACATGTAACATTCAATGTGACAAGAAATCAAATGCTTTTCCTACATCGCTGCCAACATTACTGGAATATCCCAGTTGGTGTGTCAGTAAAAATTCGGTGTGTGCAATAAGAGCAGAGAAGTTCTTTAAAGTTTAATGTACTAAAAGATGTTTGAGTATTTATGAACCAGCTACAATATGTTTCTGTATTTATGTGATTCATATTTGTTTTTTCAGGATATCATGAGACCTCCAGTATATATGGGAATAACTAAACAGACTGCATTCAATGGCGAGATTACCCTCAAGACAAACAAGCAGTCCCGTTATCCACCTTTCACATCTTTTAAAGGTATGTTTAATATTTAACTAAGCCAGAGAGCTTGCTGTCTGCTGTGACCTAACAGGTGCAGAAATGTACCATATCATCCAGAATATAAAAGGCCCTCACAAGACACAAATTGTTCCAATTTAACAAAAATGGGGCTAGAAAATTTCTTTTTGTAGTTGTGTGGGGTGTTTTTAAGATACTAGTGAACATTGTTTTATTTCATTAAGATTTTAAAAATGTTGGTTATTGAGTACTTTTAATTTCAGCATTTTTCACCATTGTGAACCATGTATCTTTTTTTTACTGACCCTTTTAAGTGTGTGCATAAAAATTTCATGCATTTATTTTTTGTACAGTATTTGAGGTTATACAGGATGAGTCCTTTAAAAATGCCCCAGTGGGACAAGTGTGTAACATAGCAAGGGAAAGAGGTGTGACAACAACATATAGAGTAAGGTGCTGGAAGTGTCCACCAAGTGACCTTGAGGCATGCTGTGTACAGCTCCGGCTCGCTACGGTTGGTTGAGTGAAGAGCAGCGACAAGTAATGTAGAGAGTGTGTTTCGGTGCATCGGCATGGTGTTGACGGTTCAGCAGCGTATTTTTGTGGTGGAGACACATGCACACCACGGTTCTTGGAAGCAGTGTGCAGAATTGTTTCATACGGAGTTTGCGGGGGGTGGGGTTGCAGCAAAGCCCCCTGCCAAATTAATCATGCAGAAACTGGTTGCAAAATAAATTGCATGCAACCGGATCCATGCTGAATAAGCAAAAGGTGCGTCGAAAGACTGTCCGCACTGAGGCAAAGGGGGCCGACGCAGCGCAGATGACACGCAGTCCGCGTAAATCGTCTCGGCGTTTGTCTCAACAGTTGCAGATGTCCCAGTTAACCACTATGCGGATCCTGAAGCAAGACCTGCACCTGCACGCATACAAATTTAATGTGGTGCATCGGTTGCTGGATGAGTGTAGTTATGTGAGTGGTTTATGTCCAATATTGCACCGGAAGTATTGCAGGATGAGTATGTATTCATTTCAGATGATGCATGGTTCCATCTGTCAGGGTACGTAAACTCCCAGAACATGCTCCATTTGTCAGGTGACAATCCACACATGTTGACGGAAGCTCCACTGCATCCTCAGAAACTTGGTGTCTGGCGTGCCGTGTCATCACGCCGTATCATCCCAGTATTATTCCACGAGACTGTGAACTCGGCTCGTTACTTGAACACATTTTCAATGTTTTTGCAGAACAACTGACGGAGGATGAGCGCAACAATGCTTACTTTCAGCAGGATGGAGCCACAGTGCATACTGCACATGCAACAATAGCGTACATTGACTTGGTGTTCCAGCCTGATCGTGTCATCAGCAGCGGAACAAACCAACCTATGCCACCTCGTTCTCCAGATTTATCCGTCTGTGATTCTTTCTTGTTGGGCACTCTAAAGGGACAGGTCTACAACAACAACCACCCTCACACACTCGAAGAACTCCAGGCCAACATTATCACAGCTATCAATGCCATCTCACAGCATGTCCTCGCCCTTGCCTTTCACAACTTTTGGTGTCGTCTGCACCCCTGCCTCGAGGTAAATGGCTGCCACTTCCAAGACCTACGCTAGGTATTTTGTTGTCACACTGGACTGTATTTCCTAATTCCCTTGCTCCATTACACACATGTCCCATGGGGTCTCTTTTAAAGGACTCATCCTGTATAATAAAGTATGTAGTGTTGACCGCCAAATGTTAAAATTTAGAGATGCAGTTACATACAAACATAGCAAAAAATACATTGTTTATATGTACTGTATATATATATTTTCTTGTTGAAATAAAAATAAACAATAAATTATGAAATTAGAAAACTTTATGCCAAATTTAATAGAGTAAAAAACTTTAGAAAAAGCATTTACACCTGCACATTGTAGTACAAATATGCTGTTTTTCAAAGATACTTGAAACAGATGTAGATACACTTACACACGACACAAGCAATTATGACACATGAGCAAGTGATTTGCCTGCTCACTTGGTTCAGACTTGTTGTTTACACTGGTATAAAAAAATTTTGTTTTTCTCTTCTTTCTATTGGTTTCATATGCTGTAGTCATTAAGTACTGTAGTTACTTGATTTTAAGCTGCACAATTGTGCCTAAAATACCTTTTAAAAACAGTTATGTAGGTTTGAATAAGGTACCAAGTTATTGGCTCAAAAAAAATCTTCAACTGTACTATTTTTTTAAATAATTATTTTTCATATTTACGGCCGCACCATTTATATTTATTTTAATAAATAAAGCAATGGGTTTTTCAGATTTTAAAACAAGGTAGATATGTTTAAAAGATTTTCCATGACTGTCTCCAATAAAATGTTTTAGTGAGGTGTACTTACTATGTGAAATTGTTCATAAAAGTTACTTGTTCTACAGAAGGACGTTAACTACAGTTTTTCCTGTTGATTTATTTACTAAACATACTGCATACATGTTTCATAATGTGAAAAGCATCTTCCAGAAAACAACTGTAACAACCTGCGTACCTATCACTGCGACTACATCTATATTTAAACTAATCTCTTCTACCACTCTCTCCTAGTCACTATATCTCCAGTCAGGTAGGGGCTTATCTTGGGAGTTTCACAGTTAGCAGATGGCAGAGCAATAATAGAGGGATTCTTACAAAACACATTTATTACAACTTTAACCAAGTATAGAGTGAACTCGCCGGCTATGAAAACAACTCTGACACAGTTACACTAATCTGGGGTGTCTAGAAGCGACCTAATAATGGAGGCCACCACCAGAAGGGCAGTGGTTGTATTTGCCACTTACCAACAAGTGACTGTTGATCCAGGAGGGTCAACAGCGGAAGTGTGGAGTGTAGACAAGCAGGCTTCTGGTGTTGAAGAATTCTGAAAGCAGACAGTGCTTGATGTCTTCGGGAACTTCTGGACGAAGTGGTAGAAGTCTCTAATCATTGGTGGTGGCAGCCACTGGTGGTCGCTGAATAACTAGAAGCTCTTGGGGAGGACAGTGAGGACCTATGGTCAGTAGAGAGCTCCAGCACAGAAGTATTGAGGCATGCTACTGGAAAACACAACTGGCATTTTTCGGCTGCGCACTTCCTTATATTGTGCGCTCGGCTGGACCATGCCTGGGCTGGAGTGGAAGGCGTGACATCGCTCTGTGACGTCTGCCTTGGAACGAGCTGGTTGGGAGAACAAACTTTGCGCTCTGCTATATGGCCTCAGGTGCTCGACCTTCCTCGGGCAGCCCTCGTGGCTGTAACAACACTCTGTCTGTTGGGGGAGGCTGACGTGTTGGTGTGGCCACTTGGATACCACGCTTGTTTCACGTGCTAGAACCGCCCACTAGGGTTGGAGTTATCCTGTGCGCACTCGCGAATAACATGCTAGGTTTGACCCTTCCTCGGGATACGTAGGTAATACAAGTTGTATGAGGAAGTTGGGTCTGGTACATCAGGAAAATACCACATGTCTGTAACTGTCCCTTCCACGAGAAACAATCCTGTAGCTATGGTTGTGGTTCCTGGTGTAAGTAACACATTAGGATTAGTCGTAGTCGTGCTTGGTATATTCATATAAGCGGCATGCATCATAAGGCTATGGTAAACTACATCAAAACTACTGGAAACTAAGATGGATGAACAAAGGTGAAGTCTCCCATGGCACGAAACGCGTGCACTCCCTACGCCCGCTAATTCATGACTGAAGAGTGAGTGAGATGGCAGGCTACCACGCCGGCGATCTCCCGCCAACTCTGTGAGAGAAATGTAATAAAACATCATAGTGCAACAAGTACACACACACAATTGCAACAAGACAAGTTAAATTTGATAATGAAAGTTTCTGAGTCTGTCTGCATGGTAATTGTCGGATTGCGTTACAATTAAGAAAAGCAAACCGGAATGGGCCGGCAAGGCATGTGAAGGCTTATAATGAACAAAAATAATTTTTCAATATTACATTAAAGCATGAAGACATTTAAATCAAATTATGAGATCAAAGCAACACAAAACAAAAGAACTTAGTTTTTGGGTAATTTGCAATGTAGATGCCGGAACCACAAGAATGTTTATGTGGTACACTTGTAAACTTTCAAAAAAGTATTTTTTGCTCTTTGTAATAAACTGAATACAAGATTAACATTAGAAAAATACAAAAATAATTATACGTGTCTAGGTGTCGTGTCTGTTATGGTTTCAAACCCATGTGATTTTACACTCGCAAGCATATTATGCCTAACTTAAAGGGAGTTAAATGCAGATAACACTTTCCCTTGCTCTCTGATGATTCTACTTTATGGGGCACAGAACTGAATTACACTGCACACACATAATTAGCAGAACATTCTGGAAACTGAGGTCAGGTGATTCATGACCTGGTTCTGCACGAACAGCAGAGATGACCTGGCAGGCACACGGATGTGCGTGCCTGATGCATGAGCAGAGCAACAGTGGTCTGCTTCCCGAGCAGAGCAGGGAGGGCAACGACAGAAGTATTGAAATTAGATCATTTTTATTTATTATCTACTGATGCATGCCACACTGCTGCGCAGCGCAACTGCGTACTCTACGGGCCGACTTCGCTCCATCAGCGAGCGCTGAGAAGGATGGGGAAGTCCGAAGCGGCATATATAATACCAAATGGTTACAGGGTTGATTCCACGTGCTGGACAACTACAAACACTGACATAATTAACGTGATTAATTATGAGATAGTACTGCCCACCCGGACTCCGACATGTGCTCACCACCCCCTCAACCTAAAAATTGTTTTATCCGATGAGCCATGGACCTGCCAACTCCAATAAGAAAGTTAAAAAAATTGCTGCAGGATCGCAGCACCCCTGCGCCCAGTGACATCACAGCCGCCGAGCCTCGGCCAGAAGTCTCTTGTCTATACTCCACACTTCCGATGTTGACCCTTCTGGTAGTGGCCCCCATTATTAGGTCTCTTCTAGACACCCCAGGTTAGTGTAACTGTGTCAGAGTTGTTTTTGTACCCATCTAGTTCACTTTATACTTGATTGGCCTAGGAGCAGGTCACCTGCACCTGTTAAGTATAGCTTACTTGCGTTTTCACTCTGCTTAGTAGTAGGTACAAGTCACCAGGATTTATTATTTATAAAAAATACCATTTTAAATCCTATCCTGAGAGTTAATTTGTTTAGAGGTAAATCCTGTCTGATGCTAGGAACGCTACTTCTAGATGGAGTAAGCAAGCGACTGGGTGTTATAGCTGTACAAACCATAGTGTAGGACTACAGATCTCCATCAGGTATCTGTATGTCATGACACACAACACTTTCGACGGCCACCCGTTCTGTGCACCTAGGTGTACTGAAAGGTAGAGCCTCAACCACTAGGAACATTTCCATCAGGAGCAGGACAGCCACCTCAGGTTGTATCCCCACCGGATTTCCAAATGAACTGAAGTGCCAGACTGTTGCTGGAACTCTCCCTGGCAGTAGTAGGAAGATGGCCCACACAACCTACCGCTCTAGGTTTTTGTGTCAAGGCGCGGAGCCATATGAGCACAAGGTTCACGCTGTCAAACTGCTGTTGGGCTGTACACTTAGTAGGGATACCGTTGATTGCTTGCACCGATGGAGTGTCAATACCGCCTCCATGCCATTTGGGATAAGGCATGGTACTCAATGGGAGGAAAAGGAGGAGGAGTTCTTAACTGCTGAGCGAGTGGGCACCAACCAACCGTCCGCACTTGGTAGAGACACCCCATGGGAACGTGCTCAGTCTGCCCATCACCTGGAGTGGCAGTCCTCTTCAGACAGAACCCCAGTGTATTTCCCCTCGCACATCAGACTTGGCACAAAGCCACATCCTGCAGTACATGCCTTGGACACTGGGAGTGACACCAGGTTGGGCATAGCCAACTCGTTCGTTGGAAGTAGTGCAGCCACCGCCTGGACCCAGAGATACATGGCCACTGTACAGCACCTCATCAACTATCACCATTTAGGCAACTGCTTCCCCGAGCCGGCCTACCTCTACCCCAGAACCCAGGAGATTGGTGAGTGATTACCCTGGTAAGTCTGCCCTGCCTCATGGACTAAGGAGGTAGTAAGAATATTGCAGTACTGCCCACAGCAGACTTCGTACCAAACTGCTAGCCTACTTGACCAGTGCTAGTCTCTAGTAGAAAGCCAACTCAGTCACAGTAATTGAATACCCGAGCACGCCTGATCTAGTGCTCACCAAAAGTAACATTGACTAGTCTAAGCGACATGCATCACTTATGTTTCTGCTTCGCTTCCTCCCATGATCGTACTTCCATCTCCGCCTGACTCACTGCCCCGGAGATTTAACTACCTTAGTTGTGCTCGCATACTGAACAGTCCTTTTACCATTTCTGCTTATGGCAGGTCAAATTGCCATAGCCGCTCTAGTCTCGGATAGTTGTATTGTGGGATCAGTGTACCGCCACTTTCTTCAGTATAACCAGTCTTGATCCGAGTCTTTGTTTAATATTTCTCGTACGTAAGTACTTTCGGGATCTGGCTCACTCCAGGACAACCTACGATTTAATAAGTGCTTTGCAGACCATGCGAACTTTAACTCTCTGTAAGTAAACATGTACTTGTGAGGGGATTGCCACGTGACTGTCGACCTGCTACTGCCCTGAGATTCAGAGTCCACATGCTCACCCACTTGTAGACGAGCTGTCACCCTACTGGAAAAGTATTTAATTCTAACAAAATCTCAGAACTTATTTAATAAACTTTTAAGCCATGAGCCAGGATATGCCTAGAATCCGGTATATATCACCCCTCACTCGTGTTAGAACCACGTTAAATGTCACCCAACTTGTGTGGCTATTTTTAGTCAAACTGTCATGCAAAATCCATTTTCAGACGTTATATGGTGCTGCAACTTGTGTGCCTCAACTATGCGTGTCGGAAAATCACCATTGTCCAGGAAAAATGTGCGGGAAAAGTGAAACAGTCGCCATCTTGTGTGCGTGATGACCCTCTTTGTCCAGCGAGTTGGGGTCACCGCCTGCCTGGTGTGCGTGCGTGATCCAGTTCGGGTATGTGCAAACCATCCCAGGCCAGGCTACCCAGTCCGGTCCGAGAGCCCTCGCACGCATGGGCCCGTGAACAACCGTGACATATAATTTGCACCGTCTGTGTGGTATGCAAGCAGGGTGCACAAGTGGTTTAAGAAACCTGTGTCATTGAACCCCTTCGCGAAGTTTCACGTGCAAGCATCCATCTGCCGCTGCATACCCCAAGGGGGAGGTGTGCTATTCGCTCCAGCAGTAATGTCAACAACCAGGGTAACATGCTGTTTGTGCCACTGTGGAGTGCAGTTTGCCTGTTTGTCGGCGGGAGAGCGGCCATCCGTACGGAACAATACATTTCAATTTCAGGACTGCACTTAACAACCAGACCAGCCAACCCGCAGCCTCTAAACTGAAAGCACCCAGCGAGTTCCTGCTACTAGAGGGACACTCGACAAGTAAGTATAACGTCAGATTGTGTCGTGGAACAGGACGTACTGTTGACATGTGCAACGTATGTGACAACAAATACCACCTTAAATGTGTGTTGGACAGTGAGTGGAACAGTTTTCACAGAGGAACATTCCGCTGTCAAGAGTGTGTGCCAGTCTACGTCCGCAACAATAGAGATTGCTTATGTAAACACAAATCGTAGTTTCATGACCCAACCACATATGTGAGCATGGTGCATCACTCAGCCACTTGCACCACCTTTCCCGCTGCAGGGACCTCCACAGGCTTGTGTAGAAGTGCTGGGCTTGCACCGAAAACAGCCCACAGCCAGTACCCAGCCCATTTCCAGATGCTTCCTACGTTCTTAGGCCAGGGAATGGAGGACAATCTTTTCTAGCAGAGTGCACCAGCCGTCTGCAGCGCTATGGCGTCGGAGAAGAGTGGCCAAACATCACAGGCGGGCAGCTGACAGGGGATGCCGGAACTGGTGGTGCTCCATCCCAGAATACAATATGACGTGGACATAATTCGCCATGAAGTTTACCGTCCATTATGCAAGTACTTACACCACACTCAAACAACAGCTCTCATTGTTTACCGAGGATCAGAACCTTCAGGAGAACCTAGAAGCTTTCTTCTCAGTCACAAAATCAGCCTTGCCAAATGACTACCAACATCCTTCTCCAGAAGACATGTTGGGAGCAGTAGTGGAAACATTGTGATGAAAACACAGGCCGTGTCTAGTACTGTTTCTCACAATTTCATGCACTCTCACGTGCTAACACTACATGCCATTTGTACTTACAAACTGACGCCAGTCAGCAGGGTATCAGTGTGGTGTTGTTCCAGTACGATGATAATCAGGAACTTTATGTCATTGATTATTCCAGCCCCAAACTTGGCAACACCAAAAAAAGGTACTACATTAATGTAAGGGCAATGCTTGGTGATCAACTGGGCCATTAAACAGTATCATGTTGACCTAGAATACTGATGTTTTACGTTGAGAACAGGTAACCGATGCTTGCTATGGCTGCACAAAATGTGCGAAGTCTGCAAAAAACCCACTCGCTGGTTGATACTACTGCAAAATTTTGTCTTTGTTGTAGAACATGTGCCCTGCAAAGACAACATGTTAGCAGATGCCTTGTCATGAACAAGTACAAGATAGCTGTTGACGAGGAGTGGGAGACCATCCTACCTCCAGCAAATGCAGCTGCTACGCTGGTAGTTCTCCAGCAAATCTCTGTTGCACAACAACAAAACCCACTAGCAAAAACGTGAGCCGATGGTCTATACGTGTTTATATTGAACCAGCAATAAATGTCCGCTAAAGTAATGGAAATGAAGGAATCAAAGTGAGACTGTATCTCAAGTTGTGATGTGTCATGACCACCATGCCCTGTCACAATGTCCACGGTTCACACAAGCTTTGTCCAAACAGCTATTTGAATTCATGAAACAACAGAAGTTGTGCATTAACTGTTTGCAACAATTAAATCATGCTAAGGGCTGCCACTCAAAGAACAACTTGTTGTGGTGCCTAGCCAGGAATACGTCCTAACTATATTCTTGCATAAGCAATATGCACTCCCTGGCTTAAGGTCCCCAACTATGTACCAGGATCAACTATATTAACTCTTCTAAATCACTTCCACCAAATACTTTATCACTGCTCACTTTATTACAATATCAATTCTGTTCTCAACTACAATTATAAATTACACTGGTACACTAAATGTTACCTTTCTTGTATCCTTCTACCCTAAGTTTATATTCAATTGTCCTCTAATGTCTTATTTTCTGTTTACTGTAATTTTCATTTAAATCCTCTCTGATTCAACAGTTACTTTATTATATTTGGCACTCTTCCCTACTCGTATCGCACCCTGCTCGCCCTTGCACTCTACTCAAAATCACATACTGCTGACAGCCTCAATTCGACCGGAGCTCCTCCGTCAGCTCGTGTAGTGGAGATGTGTTGAAGGATGGCTTGCCCAAGCCTGGTCTCGACCCTACTGGAACACCTCTGCTCTGGCTCCTCCCGACGCTGCTCCAGCATTGGCAGACTTGCTGATCGAGGATCACTCCAGCCTCGCTGAACGACCTAGCTCCGACACGCACCAGGTTACCACTCTCTCGAGAGGGAGGGTGTCGACCGTGTTAACGTCCGTGGCCTGCCGGTCATCTCATCGTCAGCGTCTACCCCACTGTCCCTGGTCCCGCTCTCCTGCGGGATGTCGCCCTCAACCACGAGCAGGCTTCAACCTCGTGGGAATCTCTCCTCTCACTTGTGCCCCGCAACAATCTGCAAGATTTGTGAAGTACAACAGCCTACTTCACTCTGAAGACTCTGCAATTACACTAAAAGTCTTGGATACAGATGGTACTCCTCTGCAATTACACTAAAAGTCTTGGATACAGATGGTACTCCTACCAGTGATCAGGTTACAAGCGAGGACTAGGTCAGTGGCCAACACACGCCCACAACAACACTGACAAGCACTGGAGTAAAATCATTTTTTTTTTTGTTGGCAACTGCAAGGAGTGAGATATTCAGGTGGGGCCATTCATTGTAGAACATTGGAGTCAGAATTCTGAAATTTTTTGCAGGAACAGTTACCAACAAAGATTTTCACTGGTCCATCGCTTCTTGTCCCTAGCAAACATTAAACGTAACTGCTTATCATTGTTTTTCATCAAGGCTCCACATCACTGGAGAGAGAAAATTAATGGGGCTTTTCATGCAAGTGAGCTTCAACCAGAGGTCTTGGTGTAGGTGATGAGAACTCAATCTGTAGAGTTTGCTGTTGAGGAGCTTTTCACTTTTAAAAGGGGAAAATGCCAGCTTCCCTCAAAAATTTTGAACCCTTTTGTTGATTCTAAAGGAATCCTCGGGATGGGTGGAAGGTCTTCAAGCCTTAGTCTTGCCATAGTGCCAAAGCATCTCATCCTACTTCCTTGGAAGTATTCTCTGTCAGAGCTAATCATGGATCAGCTTCACCTGGATTTGCTGCATCCTAGTCCATAGCATCTGCTCTCCATTCTTCAACAGGACTTTTGGTTAGTCAGTGGCAGGGACATAATCATATTAACAGCTGCACCGGTGTGTTCTCTATTGTTGCTGTAGGTCTAGGCCCATGATGCCTAGTATGCGTAACCTTCCTGCAGCACGGATAACTAATGCCAAATCATTTCTAATTGCTGGAATGGACTGCACTGGTCCATTCTCCATAATAATGGCTCGTGCCCGACAGCCACGAATATTTCAAGCATACGTCTGTTTGTAATTTTTTCACAAAGGCAATTCAAATTGAATTGGTATCTTAATTGTCGACAGAAGCATTACTGGCTGCATTTTGCAAATTTGTGGCCTGCTGTGACTGTTTTAAAGACATATTTAGTGACTGTGGGGCCAAGTTTGTGTGTGCCAATCATCACATGAAAGCTATAAGAACTTCTCTTGATAATCTATCTAACAGTGCAGTTATTTCCAGTATGCTAGTCCACGAAGGAATAAGGTGGCAGTGCAATGCACCTGTGAGGGGTCATGCTAAAGTCGATTAAAACACATTTGAACAAGGTCATAGGTAGCAATCTCCTGATGTATGAAGAGTTTTACACTACTCACACAAGTTGAAGCTGTTCTAAACTCATGCTCACTAAAACCTCTGTCGACAATTCCACATGATGCTACTGCATTAACACAAAGTCACTTCCCCACTTTGGGATTCCAGTAAATCTTGCCTAAGGAAGACTTGATATCAGTACATTCTAAATGCCTGTCATGATGGGAGTTCTTCGACAGTAAGCTTATCGGTGTGTCTGGCTCAAATATTTCCTGAAGCTGATGGTATAATATGCATGGCTTAGCCGTGTACAAGTCAAGGACTGGTCACTCAACCAATTAGTAAACTGTGTACCTTTTTACAAGTGTGATTGAAATAAGTGATTTCAAGGTGTGCGAGATATTTGGCAACATTGAATTTGTGCATGTTGTATATAGTGTGTGTTTTTGAATGAGCACTCCTTGTGTTCTTCTAGCACAGCGAAGTGTGAGGAGTCAATTGATGAGAAGTTTTAGTTTCTCATCACAAGATAATCACAACTATTTAGAAGATTTTAATATGTATATCAGACATTGAATACTGCGATTCAGAGTAGTTTGTTCAATAAATTCCAAAGACGATATTTTACTACACATTTACATTACCCTCAAGTGCATAACATTTTCGGTAAATTACTGTGATGATCCATTTAATAAAATTTACTTGCATTTTTATAATAGCCTGTATTACCCCCCTGGTCGCCTACCTTTTACTTAAGTCGGGATAGTTAACTGCCCTTTTCTGTATTATGTATGTCACAAGGTGAGTTTAACCTCAGTGACAAATTTTCAAATTAATAAGAGAAATATTTTGGACATGTTCAAAAATTTTCTTCATCCCTCCCACCTTGAATAAAAATTTAATCAGTCTTAATTTTTTTTTAATAAGCTTTCGAACTGAACAAATGAAACACTCCTCAATGTCATAGCCAGGACGTCCACCCACACAAATATCAGAATATAGATAGACTGTTCATGGTAAACTGAGCATTTCTGAAATCCTTCTGTAAGATCTAATTGTGTGCACTTTGTATACTCTTCCACCATGTGTAAAATTTACATTGACATGGGTCTCATCACTTTATTAATGTGTTGGTCAAGAGAAACTGTACAGTAATTAGAAAAGTAACTTGCTAATGCTCACACTTACATGCATAAAAAAATACAGAAAGAAAAATAAATATTTATAGTAGTCACAAATGTTTACCTAACACTTTTAATTCAATGTTAAGATGCGGAACTATTTTCCTTCCATTGTTACCAACTTTAATGGGCGCACGCCGGTCAGTGTACCCATTAAAGTATATGCAGGTAGGAGCAGTAACATTTTTCAAAGGTTGATGTCAAAGGTGCTCAGTTAAACCATGAACAGCCTATAAATGTTTTCATTGTATTTCCATGAAAGTGCACACAGGACCCAAAAAACAGTCAGTGAAACCCATTACTTGTCAATAGACAGGACACAGTGCTTCGAAGACATCTGAAATCATGGGTGCAGTTAGTGTCATGCTATGCTGCAATTCTGGGTTGTGTGATGTCATCCACATGGACATGCACGACCTGTGTACTAAGCTTGTAAGCCAAGGGCTTAATTCATAATGTGATTGTAGCACCAACAGAAGACTTAAATCACACACTATCCAAATTAGAAAACAAATTCTCCTTTCAAGGATGTCATAATATGCTCTTTATGTCATAATATGCTCTTTATGCCTTCTAACATATTAAATTTCTCCCTGTTTTGAACATAACTAAGAATTAGGGAAAAGTGGATGACCTCATTTATGCACTGAGCTATTATAAAGAGAATCATTAAGACTCTTTAGTATCCCCCTTTTGTTAATATCTGAGTTGACATTACCAACAAAATTAATGTTCTGGTAATTTCAGAAGGATGTAACATACAATAAGTGCATTATGAATATAAAAATACTGTCGTCCAGTAGTCATAAACTTATATTATTCAGTGAAATAAATCTGTTGGTGTTTATATTATTCATCATAGTAGTAGTTACTATTAAGAGTTTCTTTTTAGGAATAAATTCAGTAGACCATAATTGACTATAAATATAATTGTGTTGGAATGTAAGCATTTTGAAATCAAGTGGTATTGTTTATGTGTTGATATGGTGGAAGGGTACAAAATTGGTTGGAAGAAGAACCGAGAAGGTGTAACGTTGCGAGTTTTAGGGGTATTTTGTTTTTCTATTCAAAATTCACATTTTAAAACCTTGTATTAATGTTCAATAATTGTAGTACGTGTTTATAAAGTTTTGTTAATATTTTTCAAATTTCCATGTACTGTTTTAATTATTAAACATACTTATTGTTCTGGAGTATTGTTGCAGAATCAGAATAAGATTCAAATGTTTTGGAAGGTTTTGATCTGCAAATGGTAATTTGGTACATGTTTTCCTAGAGAGACAGTTAGGCAGGTATGCATGTAGTTGGTTTGTTGTTTATTGGCTGCATCTGGATCACGTGATACCTGGACTGGATGAGAGAGGTGGCGCGAGCCCGACGGCCTGTCAGGAGTAGGACTGTGGTAGCGAGCTCTCTTGAGGTTTAGAGCTGGCTACCTCGGTCCGGTTACAGGCTTTTGGAACTTGTGAGTGTGAAGACATGCGCTCTGGGACATCTGAATAACTAATTCAACCTGCATCAGCAAGCGCCCATGACCTCTCTCTCTCTATATTCATCTTTTTAGGGCTGATCACAACTGCTAGTTAAATTTTTTCCCACCAGTGCAGGAGATCATCAGGGTGTCAGGGAAGGATGAAGTTTCCCTTTCTACCTTCATAAAGTTTTGCTTTCATCTAGATGGTGTAATTAAAAGCAGCATAAATATTAATCAATGTTGGGTCGCTGAGACTTAGTTTCCCCGTCTCCATTGTTCCGCTAGTGCAGTGTTTGCAATCTGCTGTAATAAGATGTGTAATGTAAAATGTCTGGAACTGAATAAACAAACAGTAAGTGATCAAAAATGTTGGGGAGTATAATTTCTCATGGTGCCCAGGCATAAACTTGTATCACATGAATCTCATCACTTCTGACTGAGTTGAAGGGTTAACATTTCATTTACCCTAGGTGAAATGTTACAAAGAACTTTCAGAATCCTTCACTATAAAAAGATGGAGAGAATCAGAACAGTCTTTTGAGGTCTTATTGCAATGGCAAAAGTTATTTATTGAATGTGCTCAGCAATGGATGTTTTGCTTCAAATTTTGTCAGTTGCTAAACTGTGAGAAAACTAGCATTAGTTATGCTGGCAGGATGGTACTATTAAGAAAGGCTGACAATGATGGAGCTATGTACGTCCCTGCCACAATTCAGCTCAGGAACAGCTTCAACTACTGCTTCAATATAAGGGTTTTCAATTGAGGTCTGCTATCAACTGCTCAGCCTTGAAAGAAGACCCTCATCCATCCAGTGCTCAGTTCCCTCTGCTATGATGAAGATGTTTATTATGTTTAAACCCAGTACTTAATTTTTTTTTCTTGCAGACCTTGTGTCATCCTCCAGGATTGCCCAAGATTGGTAGTTTATTTAACATTAGTAGCATCTTACTCCTCAGCTTAGGATGACACACATCACCAACTTTATTAACAGAACTCCTAATCCAGCTATGCTTGCTCTCCAGAGTACCTTGTTAATAAAATCAAGTCTTCTCGTAGAAGGGGATTCATTCTCAATTAGAGTAATGTACACTACCTTGTGATGTTGATGGACAGATCCTTCTGCATTTTTGTCTGGAGATAAGAAATGTAATATTTAAAAAAAATGGTTTGTGATACATGTACAATCCAAAACTGCGGCTTGATGTCCTGGTATCATAATCCAGTTTACAGTGCTGCCAGAGGTCTTGCAGGCAGCCAACTATTGGCCAAACATTTATGCTAACCACAATTCTACTGATTATGTCAGGCCAGTTGGCCTAATTGTAAACTGTTCCTAGTAACTGAATGTATAGAGGTCGCCAACCCACCGTGCCTGTGAGTGATGGTTATAACAAGCAGTTTTATCTCCTTTCCTTCATCCTATTTGCCCCCTTCCACAACATTACTAACTGTGTTATTGTGGGCATATGTGTCTTACTAGTAACATGATAGATGCTACTAGCGGTGCTAAAAGTATGTTTGTGTAGTAGCCTATCTGCAGTCTTGACGATGGGACTTCAAACGTGACGTATTTCTTATTCAGTGTAATTTTGTTCATGAAAATACTTTAATCTGATAGTTCTGGTTGTAATCAGAACAATGCCACCAGTGTAGTTGAAACTGAAGGGATGTATTCTGCATAGCCAGTTCAGGGAAATTGTGCATAATGTTTTAAAGTTTATGCAAGACAAAGCTAGGAATGGGACATTCAGCATTCCAATTGAGAGAGCAGAAGTTTGAACAGCGTGTGCTATTGGTGTCATTGAGAGAGCCATGCGTAACATTAGAAAAGAAGCGAAGGACATAGGAAATAAAACTAACACATTCTCGACTCCAAAGAAAAGTAAGAAAACTGTTACTTCATTAGATGATTTTGATTTGTGCATCTTTAGAAGAATCGTGTACTATTTTTATAGAACAGAAAAATGTGCACCAACTGTGGAAGGAATTAGGTAGAAGCTGCATGAAGTCATCGATTTTAGGGGCAGCGCAACAAGCATGAAAAGACGTTTAATGAACTTGAGGTTCACGTGAAAGAAAGCCAAAAACAACCAGTGCATTCTTACCAGAAAAAAGCGACCTTCAAAAAAAGCTAGTAAGTTATTTTAAAAATATAGCACACTTTATAGAAGGGCAGCTAATAATATTTATGGATGGAACATATGTATTGTCTTCTCATGTGAGTGGGAAATCATGGAGTGACGATAGTACTGAGTGTTTCCATGCCCCAGTATCGAAAGGAGAGAGATTAATAAGTGTGCATGCTGGTGATGGAAATGGGTTTGCGAAAAATGCTATCCTGCTCTGGAAGGCTAGTCAGTTTACTGGGTACTATCACCATCAGATGAACAGTGCGAAATACATGAAATGGTTGCATGAAAAGTTAATGTCTAATATTCCTTGCAATTCTGTTCTCATGATTTACAATGCCCCATATCATTGCACTCAAGAAAATAAGTTGCCCACATCTAACAGCACAAAAGAAGAAATAACAGCCTGACTTAATAAACACAATACCATTTTCGCACAATATCTTAAAAAACCTCTGCTATACAAACTTATTCAGATGTACAGACCAATACATACAAAGTATCTAGTGGATAACGCAATGTCCTCATATGGCCATACAGTGTTTCACCTCCCACCGTACCATCCCGATTAAAACCCGATAGAAATATTTGGACTCGGTTAAAAAAAAATGGTTAACATCTAGAAATACCACATGTAAGATGTCTAACATGACATTGTGCAAGAAGAAACTTAACTCCATAGGTGAGGCCAAGTAGAAAAATGGGTGTGGAGATGAAGTTAAAATAGAAGAGGAATGCAATATTACTTTTTATGTTGAAGTTGACAACATAATTATCGAGTTGGGTGGTTGTGATTCCACTGACAGTGATGATAGTCCTCGCGAAGACAAGTAGAACATCAGTGACAGTGATGAATTATCTGGAATTGAAGATCTGTAATGATGAGATGAAGCATTTTTATTTAAATGGACAGAGCTCACTGTCGCCAATTTTACGCAGAACATAATCATATTAAAAATGGCAAAAATATGTGAGCACTTTGTAAGTGTATTGAACTCTTTAATAAATTATCGCTGTTTTACTGCTTACACAATGAAGGTACACATATATTTGTTTTTGTATATTTTTGCTCCGTTGAAAAAAAATGGATTACGAGAACCACTTGCCCGTAACGACCTACAGATGATCACTTGTCACAAGATCGAAGAATGAACCATTTGATGTAAGATCATACAGATACCTCATAGTTTTTATTGTGCAAACAGTTAGGACACTAGGAACAGTGTTTGTAGTGTGTGGTGTACTGCTCTGCCGTACCACCTCCTTGTGATGTGGCCCCATCCCTTACTTCTCCTCTCATTCCTTTGTGACTTAGCTCAGAGGCACAGCAAGCTGGCAGCCACTATAAACTACCCAAGGCAAAAATAAATTAAATTGAATGCTGAATAGTAATGTACAGAAAGTAGAAAAGAGGTTAGACAAACAGGACATCCAAGATTATAGTGAACACTGATTTGGTGTGCATAAATTGAGTTATGCCAAAGGTTAGGCATAAACAAATTTACAGGTTCTGCCATAGAGGATTCTAAATAATAAACATTTGTTCTAATAACCTTTGTGTTTGAAGTTGAATGAAATATACTCTATCTTGAAGAAAATTATAGGAATTGTTTAATCATGCAGTTATTTTATTCATATCCTTTAAGCACAAATCTCAGTGTATGGTCCCAACCAACTTAGTGAAGTGCAACAAGCATAAGCATTATACCAAGTGCAACAAGCATAAGCATTATACCCCTAGCTGAGTATACAAGCCACAGATTTACACATGATGTTGACTAGCTTGCCAGCTATCAGTTATGTCCTTCCTTAAATTGAATAAGCTCCATCCTTTAACTTGGAAGGTACCCTTAGGATAAATTGCAAACTACATTTTAGAGCTGCCATTTGAAGAAAAAACATATATAGTACTACTTCCAATGCATGGTCATAGAACTGAGCTGCTAATAGATTTACCGAGGAGTTATTCAGTTACTGCAGGGGTTTCAATTCTTTTTACTTGTTATTACAAAGTACATTTTGTTCTGACCTCATAAATTTATCTACTGTTTCTGTTTCAATCCCAAGAGCCATGCACCTGCCTTCCAGCAAGCAGTATGTGGGGCTTGACCAATCCTCAAAATAGGCTTTGACTTTGATAGCTAGTTTTTATAACTGTCTCAAGAATGAAAAGGTCATGTTCACCTAGTGCAGGTGTTTGTTGTCGTTTTGTTTGCTTTGCTTCATTGTTTGTTAATTTAAAACTTATCTGCTGAAGCTTTCCTTACAGCATGCCCTAGTACAAGTATTGTTTCTTCCATCAGTTACATCCAGTCACTGCTGTTGCAACATTTCTCTGTGGTGCAATTTGTTTGCCTTTTGTAAGTGTAATACTTCTGCCCTGAACTCTTACAGATCTTTGTTTTTTGGACAATTTGCATCTCACACTACGTGGGAATGCATATAGGCTCTAGGTCACTAGTTCTCATCGAAATATTCTTTATCTGCTAGGAATGTATTGAGTGGCTGCCTTATGCCAGTTTCTCAAAAAAAATCTGTAGAATCACTGGTTGCCTTTGTCTCAATTGTAGGTTTCAATTTCTATGTGTGTGTAATATATTTCATAATCTTAGCAGTGACTTTTGAGTTCAGTGTTCCTTGGCTAACATTACTGCAAGTTGTGTGTGTAACAATAATGTGTGTAAAGCTGTTAACAGTATGTTCACAAACCCGTGGTTTCACTGTTTATTTCAGATCGTTTGGCGGTACGTGGACCGCTGCTTCGTATAGTCAAGAATGACATGCAAGATGTGTTTATTTCAGGTGGCATGAGGCAGAAATCTGCACCGGTAATCCGGCGCACGGTCTGGAATGACCCCTTCGTGCCACCTGACAGGATATTAGCAGACTCTTACGATTCCTCTTTCCAGTCATCCAACCGCACCATACGAAACAACTCATACGTGCCGCATGGCACGGCTGTGTTTCTTTCAGATGATTTGGTGCACCCTAGTGTCAAGCGCTCTTTGAACGATATAGGGTTGCCATCATACCAGGTGTCTGTGCCATCACAAAGTCGTTATGGTTGGAACAGTCATGCCTTGAGCCGGCGCCATGGAGACAAACTCCTCATTCAAGAGGTGAGTGTTTATCACAACTCATATGTTACATGGTAATTGTTTTAAACTTACAGTTTAAAAACTAATAAGTTAAATAATTTTTAGAATTATTAAATCATTTAATGTACTTTGAAAAATAGTCATATTCAACAAAATTTTATGCTCTTTATTAGATCATCTTTCTGTAAAGAAGTTATGTATGTACAATACTTAATATTGCCCAACCATGACCATACCATATGAAATAATTCTTTTGTGCTGTGTTTGATGATATGGCCACTCATGTCACAACCCTTACCTGCTTTAGTCGAACCATCTTCTGTTAGTTAGGTCATTTGTGTATTTTGTTCTCTTTGAATGTTCAGTAATATTATGAGCATTTATATCATCCAACAAATCATTTTTCTCTGGCAAAATTATTAACTCTGAAGTACATACTTTTTCTTGACGCACCGTAGATGATATCCATTACATCGTTAAGCCTCTGCCTCAGTTGCACATCCCTCACCCTCACGCTAGGCCGTGCTCCCGCCAGATCCTGCAATGTCAACGCCATTGCCCACGTACAGGCTGAGAGAGGTCTGCAGCCACCTGGTTGCAAGCAACTCCATGCTGCATGTGCATCCTGCTGCTTGGATAGGCTCAACTTTGTTTGGATTTTCGGGAGGAAAAACTTTTTTTTTTTTTTTTTTTTTTTTTTTTTTCATTTATACTTCAAAAGGAGAAGGTTGTCAACTTGGCATAAAGAAGAATCAGTAAACAAAGACATCAATAAGCCAGAAATAATATAATTTTACAATGATGAAAAGGGTAGCATAGATGGCTTAGATGAGAAGTGCCATAGTTACACTACCAGTCACGGCACTTGAAGGTGACTAATGGCACCTTCTACCGCCCAGCCTATTGTTGTGGATTACGGGTGACAGGCAGAGAGTGGGGGTTTATAGAGATTTGTATATAGTTTCATAGATGTAACACACAAAATGAAAGTGTTAATATAGCCACTACTCTAGAAATAAGTGCCTGGCACACTTAAAACATACAAATTAATATGGCCTACCCCAGTACAACTTCTTTGCCAAATTTGGTGTGAATTGGTTTAGTGTTTTTCAAGATGTAACATAAAAACTTTATTTTTTCATGTGGGACTATCTTACAAAATGGCAGAGAAATGAGGCTCTGGATTGGCATATAACCTTGTATGGTCTATGGTCATAAAATGGTCTTCCTCCCTTTACGTGTTTGGCAAGTAAAAGCTAGTTGCCTAGCAATCAGCGTGGCATCCTCAGGCCCTCCCTCACATGATCAACCAAGTGGGAATAAGGAACATATGGAAAGACAGCATAGCTGCATACTGATAATGGTGCTTAGCAGGAGATAAAGGAGAAATGCTTGAGACAAAGTTTCTCGTTGTGACATGATAAGTCATACATGCAGCCTAACTTACCCAGTGTTGTTCAGATGACAAAGGTTTTACGTATTGTCGCCAAACTTTAACAGATTGTTGCCTACCAATTTATGGTAGCGATACAACACCACCAACAACAAAAGATGTTAACAAATATATTTTTTAAATGAACTTTGGCTGCAATGTCTTTTACAGTTTTGCCTACATTTTTTGCCTGTAAAATTTTTGTGATTTTTGATGGTATCCAAGAATGTTGTAAAAACATTACTTTTGCAAAATCCGAAGATGTAAAATCAGGGCTTATTTTGGTGAAATTATCCAAGTTATATTGTACATTACAGAGAAGTGGTTGATTGTTGTGATTGCAAGTGGAGATGCTGTAATATGTCGTCATGAAATGTGTTTGTGCCACTCTACAATTTTAGTTGAGAGTGACTCCTTTGTAAATCACTCTCTCAGTAGTCTTGATCTCATGGGCAGTATGCTCATGTCACTGGGAGATAGGTAGAACCTGTGGCAATTCCATACCCATTCCTGGTATCACTCTGTGTTGAAGATGAGAATTCCTGTATCAAAATAATGTGTAGCCTACTGAGGTTCTTTTAACTTTTAGACACTCTGCATGTAGCCATGCAACATAAACCCCAAATGCAGTACTAACTTTGCTTGCAGACATCATCAAACTCCACCCGTTTGCTGTCTGAGAGGGAGGAGTGGGCTCGGCGGAATATGTCCAAAAGGAGACAGGAAGTTGTCATTCCCAGGTAAATACATTGTCTTTGCACCTTCTTCACTGTTCATTTCCTTGTTATCTTCCTCACTCAAAATAAGTGCAGTTAATTTGAATTGTTGCACATTTATTAACAATAAATTGTGAAATTTACTTTTTTACATCACCTATCAATGTAAAAAATGTGAAAATTTCTGAAATCACAGTAAATGAGGAACTTTATTTTACTGGATAATTGGTTTGTTGCACAGGTAAGTACTTGAGATATTTGTTGCACATGCTAGAGAGTAAACTACTTAATGGGTTCTCTTGCTTTTGAGGGTAAGGTGCAGATTAGGGTTGTTTAGATAAAATGGCTTCACTTGAATAAAATTGTTCAGAGACTCATTTTTGAGGTTAACTTGCTCCAGCCTAACCTAGAGGGCTAATGTTGGGAAATTTACGGGAAGGGAGCTGAGTTAAACACATAATTATAAAGCTCGTGATTATGTTTCAGTGTGGATATAGACGACTCTGATGACGATATGGGCCTTAATGGCGTGACTGCTCCTTTGCGTGTCAGCTCTGAGCTGAAAGCTCGGCTAGATTCCAGCAGTACATACTCTGGTCGCTCGGCTACGCCGTCTGCTACTTCCAAGTCACTGTCGCACACCACAGTCAACTCTGGTCACCGGATTGTTGTGTCGAACCTGCATCCCACTGTCATCCATGAAGATATCCGGGTATGTTGGTCACTCGTCACTGCTCGGCAGAATCCCTTGTACTGCTTACTCTCTTTGAACATTTTTGGTTTATGTGATTTTAATTTGCTAATACATTTTTATAGTTTGCAAAAATTCCCCCCCCCCCCCCCCCCCCCCTTTTTTTTTTTTTCTCTCTTTGTTTGCCACATTTCAACATTAGTTTTTTTGTTACTTTTGAAGAACTGAAACAGTTTTTCATGTAGTGTTTAAAGTATAAGGTAACAGTTGTAATTTGTCTTTGAATCCTTATTTCAGTACTGTGCTGATAGCTTAATTTTATTATTAGATCGTAAAAAGAAAAAGACACAAGTACTCAAAGGTTGGTACTTGCAGACAGACATGCATATATGTATTATGTAGTACATATGCCTTTTGTTTTGCTTAACTGTATTGGTGCAAAATTTTGGTGGCTGGACTCGCCACCTTAGGAAGCAGGTGCAGCCTGATTAATGTTGCAGTCATGCATCACTTTGAATAAAATACACTATGTTGTCTGGATGTGTGTCTGCAAGTACAGGCATATCATTACTTAATATCATGTTGTCTTTAATTATCAAATGGAATTATTAGTCTAGCTGACCTAATTCATATTAATTTAGCATTTATTTTTGTTTCCTTTTATACATACATGTTTTTTTAATATCAAGAGTGGTGTGCAAATATTTAAAAATTAGAATAGTTGATAATAGTAGTTTACAATAGTAATTTACATTGAATATCTTCAGTAAATTTGTGAATAATTTACATCCCCATCTCAAGTGGTTATTTTCTTGACATTATATTCCTATGCATTTGAAGTAGTAGATTGTCACTGTGATTTGTCATGACAGAGGATTACACATCACAGTGACAGTGACCAAGCCAATTGGTTCCCACAAGTCTGCAACCAGTGCCAGAGATTATCCGCATCACTTTTCGTCGTCGCTTTGTCATAGCCACTGTGCTTCATGATTGTGTTCAGTTCCTGCTGTGCTGTCTCTGGTACTGGCAAAAATTTATATGATAAGTTAAGTCAGTCAGACGTATTTAGCTACACAAAGGCAGTCCAGGAGGCATGACACTGTTGCCTCTTGAAAAATAAGGGGCTACGCTTTCTTGTCACATCTAGTTTTTTTTTTTTTTTGTAATTGCAAGATCTATATTACATTGTTTGTGTTATTTAAACTATCATGATACTTAAGTAATATAATTTTATTTATAAAGTAGTGCTTTTCAGTGTTTCAACTTTTGAATGCTATTGCTTCACTAATGCAGACTTTCCGACCCTCTCGATTTTGGCAGGAGACTCCAGATTTTCTAGGTCGTCTCCCGTCCTCCGGATTTCTTATGGAAATATTTTGTGTATTCCATATTGGATACTCTCTGTATCTCTGTTTGATAGGTCAAGCAGAAAATGTAATTGATCTACTCAGGTAATGTCACGGCAGAAGCGTAACATCATTCGCCCACCCGTAATACAATCATTTATTGATTTTCGTGGTTATGTCTCCTGACTTGTTTGTGAGACGTCAGTTCCATTTTGTTTGTTCCATCAGTGATAGTTTTTCAAATAGTTTAAAATGAAATGTATTTTGCATAATTTCAAAATGTAGATCAAAAATGCAACTATTTACAGACATGCATTTTCTGGTTTTATTTATAAAATAATCTCGGAAAGATGCCTCTTATGCATTTTGTTGTGTGGGTATAGTCCATTCCCCACTGGAAGCGACTTTCTTGGAGCCCTGCTAAATATCTACTTGCAGGTCCGTTTCGTATCCTTCCACCAAATGTAAACAAACATTCCCAAGTGACTGCATGCAACATCTGTCAAAATCAATGTTTACATGCCGTTGCGTGTGTACATGTGTTCTTATACTTTCACTATACCCAAACATAAACATTAAAATGTAACTTCTACTTTTATACCTGTTAAATGTGTTGTTTACTGTTTACAGCTTTTCAAAGAATTCTGTCGTATTCCAAAAACCATTCTGTATGAATATTCACAGTTTAGGCCTCCAACATTATTTAGGTCAGCTTTATGATGTTTTTAAAATGCCTGAATTGACGACAGTTCTTACGGTTATTTAACATTAATGTGTTTGTTTTCTACGACATAGCACACATTCCATGTAATGCACGTTAGTGTTTTGCCACGACTGTGTTTAACACTGTTACAACTGCGGCGTAATGAACTATAGTATTTAACTTTTTGTTATTGATATGTGTTGGGTTATTTCTTTAAACAGACGGCCTCAGTTCGAGTAACGAAAGAATAATTAGTCCAACGAAAAAGACATTAAAATAAAGCATGCAACGCGTGTCGCTCATTTTTTGTCGTACAAACTTAAAAAATATTGCGGTGAACATGCACACAAATAAATCTACTGTAACTTTTATTCCACTCATTTATATGTATTGCTACTTACTGTTTATTAGGTTTATTGAAATTTATTTGGTCTGAGCTTGGTTATTTTGTTGGGATTGGTGGTACATCATGTTACACGACTGTGTTTCAAACACCCAGAGCAAAGGTACGTTGTGATAAATAAACAGATGTGGATGTAAATAAATGACTATGTCAGAAAAACAGTGCACATTTAAAACATATAAATAGTACACATCAAATATTTGAAATCACACACACACACGCACCGATCCAGCGTAATAATCACCACGCAGCGGTTAACGAAACACCGTAACAGTATTACTGTAGCCGAAATGCAGATTTAACACAACATTGTAACATGCTTAGGTAGTTTTAAAAAATACATCTACAAACGTGATGTCGTAATTTGGAGTATTTTTCGGAGTGAGTATAATTTATGCTTCGTTCGGTAACAAAGCAACACGTCATATCATGGCTCACCACGTCTGCTAACTTCACTTTGTTTCTGCTCCTCTATCATATCTAAATATATTAAAATAAGTATTCAAACATTAAAATCTCTATTAAGTTGTAAATTACAAATTCAAAAATCATTATTTTGCTGTAATATGTATGAAATATGCTATAATTGAAAACATGTACAATTTTATCACGCACTAGCGAAGTGAAACTTCTCGAGTGTGAAAGAGACAAAAAAAGAGAGAGAGCGACAAGCCTTGCTCAACAGACACTTGCTTTCTCGCTTGATAAAACAACACCGTACCATTACATCCTACTCACAATATTTTCCGCTATTATTTTAAACTATAAAAACGAGCTATGTTGCCATTGGGGCTACCCAAATATTAAAAATTTTCAATAGGCACCATTTAATTTACAAATAGTATACTAAAAAACTTTGTTAAAATAATATTTTAACTGTGAACTATTTCTTACCGGACGTTGACAACACGTAGCTGCGCTCACTGTTGTTAATTCGTATTTACAAAGAAATAAATATGACAAGTTATAGAAGATAATAAGGTAAAGTTTAATTTATTCAATAATACAGTACTCTAAAGCTAACCACAGTGTTATATATTTGTGGAATACAGGTTATTGAAAAAACAGGTTGACATGTTATGCCTAAGTGTTTTTGGAAGGTTGATTTTCATAAGTCGCTTCCAATCGGGAATGGTCTATAGGTGGATTTTTCTGTGGCACATGGGAGTAAGGGTGATGTCATTTAACACATGCAAACAGAAAACACAAGTAAAACATGGCAGGTGTAGAAATAAATGGCAAGCCGAGTTTTTGTGTTAAATAAAATGACTGCAAAAGCGTTACACTTGCGGAGTGTGTGTTCACTTCTTTCGTCATTGAACATAACCTCTCTTTTCATTGCACCAACCATGCTGGGCCATTACTTTGGAAGATGTTCCCGTCAGACAGGTAGCCAAAAAGTATGGCTGTGCCAGAACAAAAATAGCGGTAATTGTGTCTGAATTGTGCATTAACAAAAAAAAAAAAAGAAAATTATTGAAATTCTGCAGAATTCCCCATTTTATATTTCTACTGACGGTAATAACAAGAGTCACACCAAGCTGTAGCCTACTGCAGTCACACTGGACAACAAAGATTCTCACCACATCGAAAATTTATACTTTCTCTTCCGTTATTAGAAACTGGTCAGAACATTGGTAATCTTTTACTTACCACCTTTAAGTCATGTGATATTCCATTGTGTAATTGTTTGGCCCTAAGTGCAGAAAATGCACTGTAATGTTGGATATGAAGAATGGCATTGCGGCTGTCTTGAAAAGTGAGATAGAAAATATAATAATAGGCTCTCCATGCCATTTAATAAATTTAGCAGCTGGAAAGGGAGCAGCATGCGTTCCCATGAAGATTGACGAGTATTTAATTGATATCTATTATTATTTAGAGAAAAGTGCCAAAAGGAAAGAGCACTTGAAACATTAGGAGCTGCACAATACAGAAGTGAGAAAGATTTTGAAACATGTGACCACCCTCTGGCTGTCTTTGGGGAGGTGTTTGAATAAATTTTTTCAGCAGTGGCAACCCCTTGCTAGATTTTTTAGAACTGAAGTTTGTTGTTTGAAGGGTTCTTCCCATGCTGGCACATTACAAAGCTACAAAATTCCAAAATTTGGCCATAGTCAAGCCGTTAGCAAAGTTTCAAACTCTGTTCAACTCTCGGACAAAGCTTCTGGAATAAGTAAGTCTGCGTTCTCTTCAAATTCAAAACGAAGCTCAGAGTCACAAGCAAGTACTTTTGGAAAGAAGGAGAAGAAGAAGAAAACACGCGCACTTAAGTAAACTGCAGTCTTTCACAGGAAGAAATATCATTTATGTTTCTTTCATCCAATTTGAATAAGGCATTCAGCTTATTTCTTTCAAATATTGTCCCATCATTTGAAGCACCAAATGTACTTCTCCAATCAAATGTGCCTCAGGTACATGTATTGAGGTCAGTTTTGCTTAGAATGTTAAAGAACATAATATCAAAATTTGTTAAGGCAGCAGCAGTCAAATGTGCATCTTCACTTTTAGATGTTGACTACCACAGCAAAAACAATCAAAAAAATGACTGATATAGTGATAGGCAATGCAATGACTAAAGTTGTGAAACAAGACAAGTTGATTTTCTTAGATTTCATAATAAAATACTATTCAACAAGTTGTTATTACATAGTACACAAATTTCCATTTAAAAATAAAGTTTTGGTGAGTGCAGAAGTTGCAAATATTTCATCAGTTTGCAGTTCTTCATTTTCAGTTGTAAAATTTTGTATAGGAAAATTTCCAGTCATTTTTGCTGGCACTGGACAAGATTTGGTTTAAGAATTAGACTACTGCAGTCGTCCCAATTTTGTAATTTCCAACTAGAGTCAGTGAGGAGAGAATAGATGTAAAGTGGAATTTGGTGGGTCAAATGAAAGCTGTAGATGGGACACTGAAGTACTATAAATTAGCCTTAGTGATTGCTTTTGATTTTGACAATCCCACACAGTAATGCAGCTTGTGAGAGAGTGTTCAGCCAGGTCACTAAAACACACACACTGTTCAAGTCAGCACTTGACTGTGAAATCTGCCCATAAAGGAAATTGTTTTGAAGACTCTTCATTTCTTAAGACTGCAAAATCAGCTACATCAAGGAGGCAGTAGCTGCAAGGGAGGTTGAAAAAAAATTATTTGATGTGCATGTAGGTATTTGTGGTGCTGTGTAAACTGTCACGAAAATTCAAGTTATACAACTACAATTTTTGGAAGAGTATGTAAAAGCAAGCTAAAGGCCTTTATGTTTTTGGGGGAAGGGGGGGGGGGGGGGGGTTTGATGTTTGATTATTCTCCTGATTTTTCATTTCTGGAATTTGGAAAGTCTGCTAATGACTCCAAATTATTATGTCAAAAAAGTCACATAAGATGAAAAACAGCCAAACCATTGGCAAGTATTATTAAATAACACACAGTTAAACAAACTTTAAATTAAATTTAGTACACATTCTCTCCAGACGACTTCGCCTCATCTACGAGTGACCCTTACTCGGGGCAAGTCATAAACAGTGGCAACAATGATTTCACATCTCGAGCAAACAGACGCCAAGCATTGGACAGCCGACTACGTAACAATAATTTACGTCATTAATTATGAAATGCATTGCGCTCCCAGAATCTTGCATGCAAGCACCACCCCTATGAATAAATTAAATATTTTTGAAAATCCACTACCCTTCAGTTAGCCATGGAAGAAGTTCCAAACAACCCCGAGATAGCAGCACCCCAGTGACCTTTTGACATCACATCCAGCCAGCCTCCGAGAGAGGTGCTTAAAATTGTCATCGCCTCCAAGCAGGGAGATAAGGAATGAACAGCGCTCCAGAACCCTGAAAAATCAACCCCTGCGCCAGAAGACTACTCTAACCCCCCCCCCCCCCCCCCCACACCCCGAAGGATCGCTGATTAGGAAATTTTCAAGTATAAATAGATGTCCAGCACCGGGCCAGCCTCATAGGTTCGCGAGCTCTCCCCAGTCTGCAAAGGCCCTCTCTCCTCTCCTCAGCCTGCAACTCGGCTCAAACTCCAGCCTGCTGCTTGAGAAGGCAGCACTCTCTCCAGCCAGCAGCTTGTGAAGGCTGCCAGTACTCCAGCCCTTCAGCTTGCACAAGGCTCGTCCATACCAGCTGACTGCCAGGTTCAGCACTCTCTCCAGACGGTAATCCGACCACCTGTACCCACTGCCCCTTTACCACAGTCAACTTCCCTTGACTCCCACGGTAGCAGGTCGTCGCATTATTAGCTTCCCCCTGGATAAATCCTTTTCATACGCTGTAAATTGCGTCACTTATAATCTTTGCATTTTTTTAAATTATTTTATATAAGGCAGCCTTCCCCTGTTCAAGCTCATAATTATAATTATTAATTTTTTAGCTAATATTTCAAAGTGTATTCATTTAGCAGGGACTTTCCAGTTTCTTTAGTCTCCATAATAAATATTACGTGAATCGAAACCTTTTGTGTCGCCTGCCGTGATTGTAGCTTAGGTCCCCTGTTAGTATTCTCTTGTGGTTTTAATCCAGTATGTGTTATTAAATCTTTGCAATAATTTAACAGGTCAGTAATTAGTTGTGAGGTACACTGGACTCCACAGGAGACGGGGTCTGAAGGGATTGCCCGAAGGGGCACGCAATTGCTTCTGTGTTTTCAGTGTATCCTCAGCTGTTACTCGACGTACATCTTGTTACCTTGACTGCCCATCACACGACATGTCCTTGGGGAATGACTTTCAAGTTTTACCCTACCAGGACTGTTACATCCGCAGAAAGGTAGATTACTTTTTTTTTCCTATGCACAATAAGCACAGTGGAATTAGGAGCCGCCAGAGGTGCCGTGAGAGACGCGTCCTACACAGGCAGAATTCTTCTGATTGTATTGTGAATCAGAGCCCAGTAGAGCTGCCACCTAGTGAACCAGAGTACATACCATTATGTTATGAAACTATCGTACCACCCACACAGGAGTTCCTACTAGACCATTGGTTAGGCTAGTGCCCGTTCGAAAACCAGGAGGAAACCCGTCCAGAACAAGCAGAGGCTCAATCGTCAGTCAATACCCCTGACAACCAGGTACCCCCCATTCAGGTGGATCCAACCCATTCTAGTATTATCAAGCTAGCATCAGGCAAGTTAATCAGGGTTCGACACCCACCTGTGATGGATCTGCTGAATTTCTGTACGATAAAGTTGGCATCCGGGAAAACCATTAGGGCCCGACTCCCACCGAAGGTTGTTCCCAAAGCCCGGCCAACTTTGTCCCCGCACGATGACCGACAAGGCCACTGCAGATATACCCTGTCACATCTGCCAAATCATCCACTGCCACCATCGCACTTGAGTAATCATTGACTTAAACCTTCATATTCCTGGGACCTCGGCGTCCCGCCTTTTGGCAGCCTTAGTCGTGAGGAAAGTGAAACTCCCTGGGAGGGAATTCATATCACTCTGCCTTACTGTGGGGTTTGATTCCCCTGTCATTCGTCGAAACCAAAAGGGTGGTCAGTGTAATAACCTCTTACCCAATAATACCCAAGAGGGGCACGCATCACCGTATGTACTTTAATGATTCAGGTGTATGTGTAGGTGTGTATTTCTGAGGAAAGAAAAGTTGTGTGTTCAGTGTTCTTAAGAGAGAATACCATATACCTACACAACATAAATTATGTTAAGTTTTACTAGAAGTGAAGGCCTTAGCAAACTGATATCAATGTTTCTGCTCTGTAGTACATACGAATAAACCAGTTTTTCCAAGCAGGAATACCAGAGAGAAAATTAAAATACTGTTTCCTTGGTTACCACTGAATAAAATAAACATCAAATAATTTTTTCATGATAATAAAAGACTGTTTCTTACACCTTTTAGAATATTGCATTCAGTGGTTATTTAGCGATATCAATACGTTTTCATTCAGAATGTCACACATATGTGTGAAAACCTTAATGCTATTATTGTAAATGAGATAACTAGCATAAATTCAACTTCATGACTCTTTTGTCAATACTGAAACATTATTGCAACTCTACTCAAAGATAACAAATACGCACAAAATTAATGATCATATTTTAATGCAAGGAAGAATCAAATAAATTATACATATCATCACTTCCTTTTCCAAATATGAGAAAATTCTGCTGTCAGACAATTATGCAACCCTAGTATGTATTACTAGAGAGTTACTATTTTCAAAATAATTTACTTCCGTATACCCATCTCATGAGGGACATACTTAACGAATACTGGCTAAGAAATCACCGGCGCAGAAAAGTTCATTAATTAATTTTCAACCTGGCTAGCATTTATTATGAGCAACATTCTCTTTAAATCTTGAATATGCACGGCCTCTGGTTATGTCCTGACACGTTAATTGCTTCTAGTAAAATTCATTTTCTACTTTTAATAATCCAATTTAAACAAGTTCGAGACACTTTAAATGTTAGATCCAATAAGTTTCCAATTTAATTTAGGTGCAAATTAGTACCGATGGCTTGTTATGATGCTAGTTTGTCTAGTTGAATAGAGCTTACATGGCGATTACTCGCTGGCAGGGACTCAACGAAAACTGCGGCCCTCAGGATCTCGGCACTCATCATCTTGGAGTGGATTTTCATACGCCTCAGTGCATCCTGGTAACTGGGCCTCCAAAACTCCTGACATCTCGCAGTAAATTCTTGCCTCACATGAACTACGTCGATGACGAACCTCAGCGCTCCTCTAAACACATCTACCATTTCCCATGGCTTGAAGTAGAAAGCAGCCTTCACAGACATAAGCCCTTCTCTTTCCTTACAACAATTACTGTGATGTCACATCCTTATTCTGGCATCAAAACCTCTTAGATAAACATATACTCAAGTAAAACTCTTTTGTAAAACTGTTCACTTAATCACAAGAGAAATGTACATTGCAACTATCTTAGAGAAAGTTCACTTCAGCTAGAAATCAGTATTGAATTTCCAGAATTTAACATATGCTCATCTCAATATTAAGTTGGACTCGACCTCGTTCAAATCAAAACATTATAACAATGTCAGAAAATATGTAAACAAACAGTAAATATTATTTTTAATATCTGGAGGGCGTAAAAAGAACTAACATTAAAATCTAAATAAAATATTATGTTTCTAAAGACAACAGTTCGAAAGTAAACAAAAATATTTAAGCATAACAGCAACAAACGTAAAATAAAAAATATTAATATCTGAAATCTTTCAAATTACATTTACATAGATCAATGATTACAAAGAAAAATAACCTAATATTCAAAATACATTGAACCCTTGACATCTCAGACCTCATTATCCTGGACTTCGGATTACTCATTCAGGCAAAAATATAAGTACTGTATGTTTTATTTTACAAATGTAGCAGAAAAAAATACATTTTTTATTTTATGACCATAATTACTCAAGGAAATATGTAGGGTATAATTTCCTACATTTAAAACTCTTAGCACTGCATTTACTACATGTGTGTGTATATATTTGCAAGAGCAAAATCAGTATGGGATGTAATGGGTACCACAACTGGGATACAATTTTACAAATCAATATACACACACACCAAACTTCCAACTACTATGTTTAGTAAATGAAATATTTTCAACATGGTAACAAGAATCAGGTACTGGTAAAGTTTATACAAAACTGTATACATTTAGTAAGCCAAACGGTACAATGTTAGATGGTAAATAATATCAAGGTGTCAAAAAATACATTAAAATACATGTTCACCACCTTGAAACATACAGGTTAATCACTATTTTATTATAGTGAAAATTTTATTATAGCACTCTAATATTGTGGTGTGGTGAGACACCATTAAAAAATTTAACAAACTCCAATACAATGTGACTCATTTAACTAGATTGTGAAAATGTGGGAACACATTTATTTGGAAAAAGCGCGTTTATGCAGCATAAACTTTATCTGCCAAGTAGGTTATGCGTTACACACGTGCTAATTTAATACCCTTCAATTAACAATAAAACACCTCTAACAATATTAATAGCTACCTTGCATAATGAAACTGCTGTGAGACAAACAAGAATAACCATAAATCACTGCTTTAATAAAATACAAGAAGCGAGCGGCAATAAAGAGCCTTTCAATGGCTTAACGATAAAATATTAAAACTTTAACTTTAAAAAATACTCCTTAAAAACCAGACTTCAGTTGTGGCAGCTGCAAAAATTTAATTAGTAAGAGGTCTGCCCAGTACAGCACAATAATGTTAAAATCTATACAACACTCCAAAACTGTTACCCTTGGCAAACTGTGGTTACGCATCACAGAAAACAACTTGGTCTGCTGGGGCAAGCTGAAGTGAACTATCAGTAAAAGAGATCACACTGGAAATCCACACGCAAAAAGTTTGCTACTAAAAAACCAATATATGTGTGCCCATATTAAGAACCTCAAACAACTACAGCAAGCTAACACAGAAACTTTATAAGATTTAAGCAATTGCAAACTAAAGGCACGCAGCTACTAAACACGAAAAACCCCGGTGCACAAGCAAATGCTTTCCACAACTATCAGTTATGCTTCCAGTCACCAACGTACATGCTAAAACCTTATATAATGAAAGTGCCTGATATTACAATTTATTCCGCAGGCTGGACGAGATTATGTGCGCTGTGCCGTTAAATCAATTATTGATGTCTGCACTCATAGTGCTGGCTGAATACATCTGCTGCTGCAATAGTGGAGACGGCACAATGTGTCGGCTGCGAGCTCTCAGACAATATTAGGATTGCCACAATAAAAACTTGTGAGCCTCACGGGCGGGGAAGTAGGGAGGGGAGAACAGGAGGGGAGA
Organism: Dryococelus australis; assembly: GCA_029891345.1. NCBI lineage: Eukaryota > Metazoa > Arthropoda > Insecta > Phasmatodea > Phasmatidae > Dryococelus > Dryococelus australis. Next base: position 62,621,394 of record CM056997.1, read on the forward strand.
CAGAGAATTCTATAGAGATCAAAGTGTGACGCTGCAGTCAGTGGTCTTTACAGTAAGCGAGGAGCAACAGTTGTGCCCCAAGCGTCACAAGCAGTCTTTGTTAAAACGAAGCTGCTGGCCAGCGGTCCCACTCCCTTGCAAAACAACAGCATTCAGGTCAGCCACACTGCACAGCAAGACAGTTTCGTGTTACAGAACCACAATGGAATCAAATAGAAAGTGTGTGACTTTGAATGTTGCAGACACATTAAAATTAATTCAAAAGCTCAAATCTGGCATTTTTGTGATTAATATGTACTTGGAATGCAGAATCATAGAACAGTTACCTACATATTGAAAATTATGTCAAGTAACAACAAAGCCCGTATTTTATAAAGTGTCATGATTTTTAAAAATGGCTTTTTAAAATTTAGACGGAGTGAATTTGTTTCCCATTTACCAAAAACTCATTGTAAAAGTATGATATTTTACATGAAGTAAATTTTTTTTCATCTCTAGTGCAAAGATAAGGTGTTAAGGGGTCCGTAGCGCTGTGTGAATAACTATACAATTTCCCTTTCCATTGTTGCGTGCCGAGTCGTGTGTGTGTATAGGCCATTCACTGTAAAGTGAGCACTTTTTAAGGCCCTTACAAATTTTTCTTTTAAGCCAGTTTTTATATTTAAGCAACTTTTTAATATCAGCATTGTCACGTGACTAATAAATACGGTGTATACTTTCACCACTCTCAGAAGTTAATGTCAGAGGCTGCAGTAAAACATATTTATTAGTGGTTAATGCCTATTGGGAGGACCTTAAAAAGTGCTCACTTTATCGTGAACAGCCTATATCAACATAATGCTCAGTTACTGACACGATGCTTGGACAACTAAGCTGATGTAGCACAGGACAAGTCCTAACAAGGACTGTAAGGATGGGATTTCCAGCTTCCGACACGTCGGTGTAGAGTGGGGAGGATTGGGTTTGCAGGGTTCGTCGTGAAGAGAGAGACCTGGCTAACGAGGTGGTCGAGTGGTCAGGCTACTTGTAGCAAGAGGTTCAACTAGAAAACAGTTCCGTGCAAGAAGTGCTGGAAGACTGAAATGCAATGGGTTTAAGAGAACTGGCCTATGGGAAGGCTTAAAGGTGCAGGCTGGTTAGTGTCTGAGCAGCGAGTACTAGACAACTGAAGACTAATGTTGCATAATAACCAGTGCTCTGGCAGCACGTGCAGTAGGTACAGCTGAAGGCTGGCCAGGAGTCGAAAAGTGTTCCTCCTTTTATACTCCTTCGGGCCGCTGCCCGATGCTTATTGGCTTGGCATCTTGACGGCAAGGGGTGATCGCTGAGCAGGGGGTAGTAAATGCATGACTTGCTAATGTGACATCACCGGCCTGCTGGAGGATGGGAAGTAAAGAACAAACTAAAATCCTACTAATATAGTGCTATCTAGCAGCAGGTAAACAAACTCATTGCCTACATATGCATAATTACGGTGGGTTGGTGAATAAAACAATCTATACAGTAGATAAAACAATCCCATTACAAGTTGGGACAAATGGTAATGCTAACTTCGAAACTCACAACCAAAGCTTATTAAAAAAGCATCATGCATGCATATCTGTGTGTGTGCGTACACGCGCGCACACACACACAACTATATATATATATATATATATATATATATTACACAATACAGTTTAACAGTGAGGAACTAATTGTACATACAAATGCTGTCTCCTGGTACAGTTGGCAAGAGGCCCGACATAGCAATGGGCTGAGCTGCTTGGAAAGATGTTTGCAATGCAGCTATTAAGAGACAGCACTTGATTAGTTGAATAGAATGTTTGTAAAAGTATTTTTTTAATGTAATGCTATTTTTATTGCCATGTTTAATATATATATTTAGCCCACAATACAGATGTGTATTTCAATAAATAATAGAAGCTGTCTTTGTTTAGAACAGCAACTTGTAATTACGAATGTCTGAGTAAGGCTAACAAACCTTAGCTCGGACAATGGTGAATTTGTGTATCCGTAGTGCATAAACATATTGTATCATTCTGGAACAGATGCCCCAAATATATGGTGGTGATTTGGTAATTATAAACTTTGAACTTTGTTTTAAATGCTATCCAAAGAGTTTATTATTCTGCTCTACAAAAGAAGTCATCTACAGAGAAGATACAGTGTATAAAATAAGGGAAGATGACAAGAAGTGAGAAAATCACCACTATTTATCACTGCAACTTCCATGTTACTGTCACTGGTTGTCACAGTTCCGGAAATGTTGTTACTACTCCCATGTGTAATTTGAAGTTGTTGATTTTAACTTTTATTCCGTGGTTATTAGAGCTAAACCATTACTGATCATTTGCGTGAGGCTTTCACTACTCTTTACTCAAACGACTTTGCCTCATCTGCGCCTACCTCCCTGTCGTCTCAGGCATGGTCCAAACCAATACTATAGATACCAGAGTGCCTACAGGATATGCCCCTTGTTGCTGGGGCTGTTACATACATGTCAGTTTTTACTGTTCGCCCGCAGTCATAAAGCACGCCAACCCACCCAAAGATGAATGAGGGAGCAGCCGAGACTGCATTCTAAGGTCAAGCAGTTCCAGGGTATGCTGAAGGATGGCGTCCCTATCGCTCCAGCCACCAGCAGACGACCCTTGGCTCAGCCTGCTAGCAGACAACTTGATCGCCCATAACCCTGCAGCATGGACGAGGGTGGTCCGGCAGAATATATACCTGCGCATGGCCCATGAACGTTAGTTGTTCACCGGCTCCTCTGAGAGCCAGTACTATTCCGACAGTTCGCTCCATCACCCTGTGTGCTGGAGCTCTCTGCCGATCTCAACCTGCATGTGAAGCAGGAGACTGTGGATTTTACCACCTGTTTTCCGAACCTAGTGTAGGACTGCGGGCTCCCCTCACCAGGATGCACGTACTTCAAAAACACACCTGGTTGAAGGCCACCCATTCTGTGCACCCTGTGTACAGCTGGAGAGGCCTCACCTCCCAGTTCCCTCCCCCTCCTTGTTTTCAATCCCTACAAAGATGCCAGGAACACCATATCCCATCATCGTCGCCATCTGCAGAGGGAAGCACATACCACTAAGAATTGCCAACCCGTGGTTCCGAAACCAGCGGAGCATCAGCCCTGCCAGGGCCTCCTCCAGTTTCGGCAGCCACAGCACCCTCGCTGCACTCAGCTCCACCAGCAGCACCAGCAGCCACCAACAGCAGTCTGTACTGGGGTAGCAGATGACTCGGAACACCGCCTATCCAGGTAACCATGTGGCCTTGAGCCGCCAAGCTACACGTCCCACATCGTATACTGGTTGGGCCCCAGTCAGTCAGTTAGTGAGGACAGGCATTTCAACCCCATGTGTGACTGACCGTCACACCCAAAACTGCCTATCATGACAGTGATATCCTTCCCTATCACTCGGCGTCTCACGTAGTGCAATAGTAAGACAGAATCAGTCCAGCATGACCCTGTGACTAAGTGAGACTAGCCGGACATCAAGCCTTAACAAACCGGTCTTCTGGGAGTTGGTAATAACCCCGTAGCTCCCAAGCATCACAGTGAGCATGTCAGAACCTAAATTTAGCCAGCCCGAAAACCAAGACGCCACCATGACCAAAGTCATCCCGAATAGGTGCCAAATAGCCACATGCCCTGGCACAGGAGTATGCTCTATTATATGTATGTGCACACGGTCAGAACAGTTTCCATTACCAGTGTTTGGGTTGGACAGATGATGTACAATACACTGACTGCTTAGAATTCAGATGTAACTAATGCCGCACTCGCCAGACTGCAGACCTCGTACTACTGGGTGATATCCCCTAGTAATGTGCATGTGCGCAGGGAAATAAATGTATTCAAATACGTGAGAGGAAGGCCTCTCCAGGAGACGGGTGAGAGATGCTCAATCCCGTTCGGCTTGCCCACTTGGAGTAGGCAGAACTAGTACACACTCTTGCTTGGTGGTGATATAAGCCACCTTCTGCTCCTCCCTTCCTCCTACCAAAAGGCATAGAGGTTGGATTGACATTTAAGATATGTACTGATCGTTGTCGATGCGAGACAGTTCCCTAGCTTAGTGTACTTCCAACAGTAGTTGATGGCACGAGTTCGGTGGGCTTTTCAGCCCCCTGCCTTGGCGCATGGGCCAAGAGCGTTGAACCGCGTGAGCCGCCTTCCTACTATTATTATGGGTGTAGGTCGCAACAATGGTAGGCAGTCTGTCTTGAGCAAATATCCTGGCTGGCACCATAAGCGCTGTGGTAGGATACAGTTCAAGGAGCCTGTCTCGCCCCTGCCGGATGTGTTTCCAGTGGTCAGGGCTGTACCATTCTATCCCCAGCGGTCTAGAACAGGTGGCCGTCGATTGGTATGTGTTGGACGTATGGATTCCTGAAGGAACTCCGCTGTCCTACTCTATGGTTCATACTGATATCAAAACCAGGGTTCGGTTGACAACTTACAGTATAATATACTCCTAGTGGTCAAGGGAAGTACCTCTGGAACAGATACTCAGGAACAAACTGTATTTATTAAACATAATAAATACAAGTGGCGCGTGCTACCTCCTAACCAAGCAGAGAATGAGTATGGAAGTAACCCACAGTAGACAGGTGTAGGTGACCTGCTCCTAAACTACCCAGGATAACTAGTGGCGTCGATGGCTATGATAACAACTCGGTCACAGCTACACTATTCAAGGGGTGTCTAGAAGATACAATAGAAAAGGGGGTGCCACTACTTTAAGAGCAATGGGTGTGGTTGCCTCTACCAGCAAGTAGAGGCGACTGCTGTTCCAGGAGGAGCAGCAGCAGAAGGTGTGGTGAAGGAGGAGAGCTTCTGGTAGATGGTAATGATTGTTGACAATGGTAGCTGCAGGTGGTCATCAACAATGAAGCCTGTGGTAGCTGCAGGTTGCTGCAGCAGAAGCCTCTCGTGACGGCAATGGAGCTTCTGGTAACGTCAATGGTAGCAGCTTGTGGTGGCTGCCGAAGACTGTTGAGCATTAGAAGGCCCCAGCACACAAAGTGTATGAGCGAGCTACTGGAGAAAGAAATAACTCGCGAGCCCGCTTGTGCATGGACATGTATAGTCCAAAGGACAAGTGCAACGCCGGGCTGCGGTGGGAGGTGTGACATCGCCTCATGACGTCCCTTTCAAGCGTGGCCGGGGGGGTAACTACCCTCTGCCCGGCCGCTCGAGGTGGTGACAGCTTGTTGGCTCTCAGCAGAGGGGTAGGGGAGGGGTGTGTTTGCTTGTTTGCGCAACCTTATTTTCCACGTGTTTGGAATTGCCGTCCAGAGTTGTGGCAATTCAAGACACTCGTATAATATGTTGCTGGGTTTGACTCTCCCTCGGGTGAAGTATAAATACTTCAATCAGATGAGTCGTAGTCGTTGTAATGTTATACAGGAAAGCGGCACGTGTAAACCCAATCACATTTACACTAGAATACGAGAAGGAATTCCAAGAGCACAAAGATCCAACTAAACAATGGGTGACACACGCACCAAGAAGCAGCTCCGAGAAAGAGTACAAGAATGGTGGAATTGGTACGGTGAATTCTTCACTGAGTAGGGGCAACTGTGTTCGTCATTTCTCTGCAGCTTGCCTTTCCAGTGAGCTTCTTTTTGTAGCAACGGTTGTAGGGGACTATTTCGCTGGCAATGTCCGGCACGAAGTCATGTAGCCAGTTGCAGAGTCCCAGGAAATGTTGCAACTGCTTCTTCGTAGCTGATTTTTCAGCCCCTTCAATGACTCGTATTGACGAGGCTTGTGGGTAGTTTCTGTCGGGGGATATGACGTGGCCCAAATAGACAATTGACGTTGTGCCGAAGTTACTTTTCTATAGCTTACAAGTTAATCCGTGCAGTTCCAAGTGCTCTAGTACTCGTTACAAGTGCCCACAGGGCTCTTCTCATGACTTGGAATAAATTATCACGTCGTCTAAGTAGGCAAACCAGAATTGGCCAATGTAGCCGGTGAGGACCTCGGTTTACATGAGCCTCTGAAAACTGGCTGGCGCATTCTTTAAGCCAAATGGCATTAGTCTGAACTGCAATGTCTCTCCCTCTTGCATGGTGAATGCCATGTACTATGGCTGTCTGGGTGGACCGCGATCTGCCAGTACCCGGATTGCATGTCCAAGGTACTGAAGATTTTGGCCTCCCCTATATCTCGCAGCCTGTGAGCGAGGTTTATGGCATGACGAGTCATGGGATGCATATCGTTCAAGTTATAAGGCAAATCTGATGGCTCGGCTATTTCTTGGTTCATCTCTTCCATTTGGGTCATAATTAAATGACTTCTTCTGGCGGACACTCTGTATGGGCAGTTGTAGATTGGGGTGTCAGTTTCCCAGATCTCATGTTGAATTGACCAGGTCTGGTGCAATTGTCCTGGTTGCCCAAACACGGCAGCGTGTTTCTCGAGAATCTGCCTCAGCGGGTATAACTCAGGTTCTTCTATCTGGTGGGTTATTTCACTCGGGTTGATTGGCTGGGGAACAGCCGCAGTGGGACTGTGTTCCCAATTTACGATGGCCTGGTTTTTGTCTCCTAAGTAGACTCTTCGTTGACCGTGATCTAGGACACATAGTTGCTGGCGTAACCATGGGTGGTTTAGAATTACAGCTTCTGTGAGGTCAGGTGAGACCATGAACGCCACTGTGCTGGATTGTTTAGGCAAGTTGACTTCTAATGTAGTATATCTGCCTACGGTGTGCCGTGAACATGGTTCAAGGTAATAATTAACACATAATATAATCAAAGTTCATGAACAATTTTTATTATGATTGTATTAACTTGTTTCACACTGGTACACAAACAATTTTAGCAAGGTCTCATTCCAAATACAATTCTTTCAAAAATGTGTTTCAATAAAAAAAGAAAACACCCCTGTCAAAAAAGGAAAACACCTTCCCCCAAATTTTGCTGATTCTGGTTGAATAAATATGTAGCCTCTATACAATAAATATTTAAAAAAAAAAAATGAAGCTCACTTCTCAAACATACATACATAATAACTTCCACTTAGGGGTAACATGTAAAGAGCCATTAAAACTAATTTTTCTGTAACATAAGAAGTAGTATATGTTAACCTAGCAGCAATATTTGGATTATATAAAAGGGGTAAATTTATATGGATGAGAACAAGTGTATTAAAAGTGGCTTCAAAACAACTTACCAATTACTTCTTCCACAATATTGGGATCTTTAATAAATTCACTCTTACAAATGCTATAAAACGATCACACCTCCAATAAAATTTTATGGTTAACCACAAACATTCATAAAACATCCTGGTATAATTGTGCCGAAACGGCCGTTGGATTAACTGTGCACAATGTCTCCTGATTCTTCAATAGCTTTGGGATCATTAATGAATTGTCCTTCACACATATTCCTAAAACGATCCCATCTCAGTAAAAATTCATGCATAGCCACTGATTTACGAACCTTCATAAAATACTCAATTTCACACGCACCAGCACAGTATAGATATTTGTTGCAAAAATTATTACCTTCCTAAAAATTATGCACCCTAAATACTGAAACATAAGGTTCTTTTACAAATGAGCCACTATACACTTTGTATATTTCACAATTTAATACAGTTCTCTCTTTCATGAAACATTATTTTTCTCGTCAAAACTGACGGGATAGTGGCCTCATTACATATTCAGATAAGCACATTGGTTAACAATTTTTATTGAAAGTGAACTTTTATTCACAGAATTGTTTGAAATTTGGAAAGGATTTAATTCCACGCACTATTTTAACTTTACCACTTTCAATTGGTTGCCTCTCGCCAATTGGGTAACTTTAGACTTGTACAACCACGTCGGCAGATAACTGACATAACGTGTACATCAAATACTAATCGATACCTCAACTTGTAGAATATCTTAAGTGTTTGAAAACTTTATAAACCAACTGATTTGTTCATTAGAAAAAATCTCAGCAATTTCTTGCCAGTGAAATCTCACTTAGATCATGTATTTCATGAATAGCCTGTATTAATTGTTCGTGGCCGTATCCGCAACGTAACATTTACTGACTTACTCAAAAATTTAGTGTTATTCAAACATTCAATAAATACATATTTCACCGCCTCCAACGTTACCCAAAACATGGGGCATATAATAGGTAAAGAAATCAATAGCAGAAGATTAATACAGGCCAGACCGATCCTCAAGTCAGGGCACACAACCATTTTTAATGCGTATGACAGCCAAGTACACAAAAAGGATATCCAAAACTCAACAATAATATCAGCAAAACTATGCTGCAAAATTGACTAACTTGCGCACCTAAATTACTGTAATTTAATTGCCCAACTGATTGCCTTGACTCACTGGAATTAATTGCTAGATGAGAAACCTCATCGCAAAGAATACATTGCTGCAGCTGTGGGTATTTCAACCCAAATATCTAGCCCACCGCTAGCCAAAATCGTCGTTGCAGGTGTCATCGCCCGATGTGGTTTTGAACATGGCCGAGGTGCATCGCCATAAGGACGGCCAACACAACTGTCTTGTAGCAGAAGGAGAAGTCGAAGAAGGAAGGGAGGGGAAATGCACAAAATTTAATAGATCTAACAGGGGAGGAAATAGAAGAGGTGATCGAAGGATAGCACAGGCGGGGAGTTAGTTGGCAGAGGAGCGCACTGTATAGCCAGCAATTAAGAATTTGAAAATCATTCTGCGACAGACCCTTTGTCACAACGGGTAGAGTGGCCTCATGCTAGGGCATCCTTATTACGTTCTTCTTGGGTCGAAGTGATGCCCTTTGTTGTGCCATCAGCACATCACTAAGAATACAATTTCCATTCACGACGGAATGTAGCAGAGCTAGAACTTGCTTGCCATTGATCGTGACTTCAATGTGCGGTGCTTCTGGTAGTTTAGATTCCTCCTTTAATTCTCTGATGCTGGGTCCTTTGATCCTGGAGGCGACAGCCCGCTTTTCGCTCCGGTTATGGCGTTTCCCGCCTGGCTAGTTTTTGTGTCCTCTTTATGCGGAAGGGGGGTTGGCACCCCTGCTGTTTGCCCCCACCCGCCCCTGGGCCACCAGTCTTTCTGGGCAATCCCGGCTAAAGTGGCTATCGGGACAATACCAACATCTTGGTAAGGAGGTGTTGGTAGGTGGCGGAGTTGGCATAGGAGACGTGTTTCCTTTCTCTATCTGCTTTTTGGGTTCTGTTTGCTTCTCTCCGGATGAATATCTTGGCCTCCTTCGAGTGCTGGGTTCGAACGTAGAATTTTTGGTAAGATGTGCGACTATTTCTTCGCCTGAGAATTGCGTGTAGAGGCAAGCTCCTAATTGACTCCATTCCATTACGAATTCTCCGTATTTTCTCCACCACTCTAGGGCGTGGCTGTAAAGTTGTTTACTTGCTCGGGTTACCCATTGTTTACTAGGAACTTCGTGTTCATTGTATTATTTCTCCTTAAACTAGACTGGCTCTTCATGGCGGTGGCCTCCGGCAACTGAGGCTTGCTGGTACCGCAGGTTGTATCTGGACTGATTTGAAGTCCTGAATTAATGGGTCTGAATTCCGCCGCTCGTTGGCACACCTCACCGATAAACTAGACTTCTTGGGGTGACCCATTCTTCTGGCCAGCCTATACAGTTGAGATGGAAGGGCTGGGTGCATAGTATTCAGTGGATGAAATTAATTCAGTGACCTGGGCAGGTAATTCAACTACAGTATACCAATTGATGTGTTCAGCCGTCTTGGCACCGGTATTCTATCCCGTCCGTGTACTGTACCTCATTGGCCCATCCTAGGCACTGATAATGAAATACTTTCTGGCAGTGAGCGCATATGATAGAATCATTTCCGGTGCCAGGGCAGGTGGCTATATGACACCGGTTTTCTTGGGTTTCGGCCATGCTGACCTCCTGGGTTTCGTGTTGGCTGAGTTTGCTAGCTGACATGGTGATTCAGATAGTTGGGTGCCACGAGGTGATTTAGGACTCCCCAAAGTCTATTGGCGGCTGGATCTTGCGGTCTGGCTAGCTTCAGAGTTCTTGGGTCGTGCTGGCCTAGTTCTACTGTCACTACTGATGTCGCCAAATGCTTACACCCTACATTGGGTGCCAAGAAAGATCCTACCTACTTGATGAAGCGTGATGCTATCTGGCTCAGGTTAATCAGACGTAACAGTAGAAGTAGTGACTTTATTAGTGCAGGCCGGTAGCTGGGGTGCAGCTGTTGGCAGAGCTAGGTTGCCCCCACAGGTTGCTACGGCTGGAACGGCTGCTGTTGTGCTGGTAGCTCTTGGTAGGTTGGGGTAGAGGCGGATGTTGAAAACAGGAACAGGTCAATTCCAAGGGCACCTCCTCTCCCCAAGTACGGCGGCGATGACTGGGTGTGGCGTTCCTGGCATCTTCCAGGGAGCTGAAAACAGAGAATGGGAGGGACCTGGGGTGTGAAGCCACACCAACTTATGGGCAGCCTGAGCTCGTTCCTGAGGAGTATCTTGGCCAAGTGCCTTATTGGTTTGGGTGCAGCTCCAGATAGCTTGGTAGATAACAGTTGCCTGCTTTGGTCTTTCACCTCTCTTGGTAAAATGCTTGAGGGTTCAAAACAGTCTCTCGGCAGATAGGAGCATGTGACGTGCAGTTCCCTGGCTAATAGTGTTGTGCCATTTCTGCAACCGGGCTGACACCAAGCCTAACTGTTATTTCAGCTGGCAACACAGACAGTGCGGTGGTTGGAGAGCAGGTTTTCTCAGAGTCGTTCCAATGGCGTTGATGGGTGTAGTCCTAGGGCGGACAGGCCCAGCCCAAAGCCAACCAAACATTCCCTACGGCAACTCATGTGGTGGACTGGTGCAAGTTGGTCTGTGGTCTCTCCTCCCTAGGGGTGTATGACTATTGGTTGTGGCTCTACCGTTGGATGCACGGGATGCACCAAACGGGTGGCTGTCGAAAGGTGTGCGTTTGCAGACGTACAAGTCCCTGAAGGGGAGCTCGCAGCCGTACACTATGCGGTAAAATATTTTGTTCAATTCCCAGTCTCCTGCTCCATTCTGATGGGGTGTGGTGTCTGCTAGGAATCTAGGCATACTCAATGAAATGAGAAAACAATGTAGGTTAGGAACGTGTGTATTCCGAGAGGAATAAAACACTGTGGCCCGTACTATCTCCTGACTACCTTGAGCTGACCGGAGGTAATAGACTACGTAATTCATTTGAAGAGGACTTGGTTCTAAACTAAAGGGTAGCAGGTTTGACTAAGGTAGCTAAATTAACTTTCCCTGTCTGTACTGTGTCCATGTCCAGAAGGGGGGGGGGGGGGGGGACCTACTTCCTGAAGGGAACGTGGGGAAGCGACTGAGAGGGACTGATGTCTTCTAGAAGGTTAGCAGGTGGAGGGCTTCTGGAAGATCTAGATGCAGGCTACGATGATACTGAAGATCTTCTGTGTGTCTAGGTGGATGTTGGTCAGAGAACTCCAGCATGTGAGGTGGTAGAGTGAACTGCCAGGCTGGTGTGGCTCTCAGAAGAGCCAAGCAACAACTGGTGTTTCCCAGCCAGAGCAGTTGTACATATCTTCGCGGCCAAGGGCTAGCCGGGCCTTGTAGTGAGGGTGTGATGCGCACTTGTTTGTGGGCAGAGCAAAGGGCTGCGGCCATTATAGTACTGCAGCGCTGGTGGCACTATCTCTCAGCACACCCTTCAACTATCTGCTCGTTCAGGGTGGCAGCGTTGACTTGCTCACTGGCTTATTCCATCTTGATGTCTTCTCAAACGGGTGAGGGGGAGGGGGCTGGCCTGATGATGAAAAGTGTAGTTCTGTCATGTCTGTAATATTCCCCGCAACCAGGGATTTCCTGTAGCCACTCTGGTAGTAATTTTACAGTTGGACACCGTCCAATGTCCTTTGGAAAGAGGCATGTAGATGAAGCGAAGTAGTTTTCTTCTAAGTCAGTAAGTGTCACGTGTCAGTATGATAAAAATAAGCTTGTAGTTTTCAATAGTTTAGGATTGTCATATGTGCAATTTCCATTGCGATTTTAAAAGAGTTCTCAGTTTTTTTTACTTTTCTTTGTCAATGTAATTTGTTATTCTAATGTACATTGTGGCCCAAAATAAATTAATTTTTTGCCTGAAGATGCTGATGCAGCACCACAGAAGCTCCGTCACACTTGACGAGTCCACCACACAAAAGGAAGTAAGACTGTTTCTTAAATTGTAGTCATTTCTTATGGAAAAATACATTTTATTTCTGTTACACAGAGGCCACATTTTCATGGATAATGAGTTTAATCACTTAACTTAAACGTTCAAAATTAATGGGACGTAATATTCTTTGTAAGTTTAAAAAAAATTTATATTCGTGAAATTTATAGTCTTGTCATCATCAATTTTTAATATTTTTCAGTTAAGAGAAACAAACCATTAAATCACATGAAATAATAATATTTGAAGTCCACTTCATTTATATATAATTGTAGTATGTCTTTCTTTAGTAAGCACGTGTAAACGTTGTAAAATAGTGTATGTCTTCAATCTCTTTAATTTCATCGAAGTAAATAATATATTTCATTCAGGTTCAACACTTTCTTGAACATCACTGTTAACCAAAAACACACACCAATACAGGATACGCCTGCACGAGTACATACACATTGACGTATGCTCCCCTTCGTGGATAAGTGGTTCGGGTGCTGACTGCCCTTTCTGACCTTCGGAGGTAGAAGGGAGTCAAACCCCAGAGTAATTCAGAGGGTTAGGCTATCCCTTCTGGGCAGCCTTACTCTCTGTACCACAAGGGACGTCAATAGTCGGGATGCCAGCTGTCCCGATAGGGAGTGAATGAGCTCAATTGGTTACGAGTTATGTGATTGTGGGGGTGAGCGATCTGGCTTCTACTGACATGATTAATCCGCCGTAGTCTCGTGGGTTGGCGAGCAGGTATGAAATTGGCTACGGATTGTTCATGCTGATTGCGGGGAACTGTCTTAGGAGGGATTCAAACCCTGAATGTCTGTCCAGAAACCAACATGATTGTGCAGATGTTGGGAAGTACTTCTGTTCTCAGGTGTCGAACCCAAAGTATCCTGCCAGATTTTAGTCTCACTAGGCTAGATAGACTAGAGGGGCTCTGTGTGTGGGTGTTCATGGGTGGTGCTTGTATTAGGGTGGGCTGAATAGGGGTTTCCTTGGAATCTGATTCTTCGTCCGGCTTACACCAACCTAACAAATGTTTTAAAGGTGTTTCGTGGTCCAGAGGTAACACTATATTATAATCAATCTGGTTGCTCCCGGATTCACTAATATTCAGAGTACTGGAGGGCGAGTCGTTAATTATCTGATTCAACAAAGCTTACTATAGTAAGGGACACCTCTCGTGTTGCCTCTGACAGCTTCCAATACCACCGTGTTGCTTGCGCATGGATAAATAAAATACAGCCAAAAGAAAGGTTTTCAACAGGGGTTGAGTACAAGCAGTCCAGGACAGGGCGAAATTTACAATCACTCCTGCGGACCTGCTGTTCATAATGGCAACCCAAGTAACAGAACCTTGTGCCTGTTATCTGCAGCGGGTGCACTGGAATCTCAGGAATTAAATCCAATGTCAGGCCCTGCCTCCTAAGGGATTCAGCACACTGCACTGCCAGATAAAGACGTGAACTAGGTTAGAATTAAACACAACACTGAATTAATAAAGCAATAACAATTAAAAAAGTGGGATTTACCAGACGTGGAGAGCTGTCCCTGGACAGTCAGCTGAAGGAAGCTGTGGCTGGAGTGCTGGCGGCCTTCTGCAAGCTGCCAGCTGGAGGTTGTTGTTTGAGCCCTGCCTTGGGCTGCTGAAATGAAAGAGGTTGAACCCTGGGCGGGCTGCAGAGGAGACGCGAGCTCCGGCATCTCTGCTGGACCATGGGGCCATCCTTCTATTTATACAAAAACGCCCTGTGTCAGCGATTCTCCGGGAGCGTGGGAGTAGCGTAGCCTTCCAACACAGGGGCTGGTTTATGTGCTGCTGGAGCGCCGCTCAAATTCTTATCTCCCCTGGTGGAGGCGATGACATTTTGTTGCACCCCGGACTGAGGCAGGCGGGCCGTGACGTCAGAAGGTCATGGGGGTGCAGCTATCTTGAGGGTTGACTGGAACTTCTTGGCCAGGCAGGGTAGTGTAGTATAATTCAAATAAATTATATTATATCTTTGTCGGAGTTGCTCTGGTGAGTTCCTTCTCGATTTGATGTGGAAGAATATAAATTCAGATGTGAGTTCAATTACATGGTTAACCAATTTAAGCCTGATGAAATTTCAATGTATAATTTCCAAGTCTCAGCAGCCAATGAATTTGAATTCGCCCCGTGCTTGGTGCGCTCAGATCAGGGGTAGTCGCCTTAGAGTGCGCATCTCTGTAGCTCAGAATGCTGGCATGCGTCAGCATTAAAAACTTCCAACCCTCACCGTTTATAAGAAGGGGTGAGCCAAAGTGGCGGCTGTGTTTAGCAAAAAAAATCTGTAGAATTCACGCATTCAAATACAAATGGATGGATCACACATAAGGGAGGCTTATTTCCTGAAAACTTCCACGAACTGAGATAGTAACACCGAGTACGACAATATGGCCGGTGCTAGCGAGAATTTATATTTACCCTACGCCGAGTGTGCAAGGCTACCTGGAAGTCAGCCCAACAATGGGAATATTACACTCATGGGAAAAACTACTGTAGGGGCGGAAGGTATATCACCATGCGAAACCGTAACAAATACTCAGATTTCTTCCAATTTTTCAAAACTAGTTGAGCTAATAAAGAAAATGCAAATTGAACATAATCCTCGTTTTGATGAAATGCAAACAAAATTAAAAGCAGACATGCAGACCAAACAAACTTGTGCTTTATGCAAATGCACGCTGACCTATAGACTGAAATCAGCTTATGCTGATCAAACTCGCATCACTATTACGCAATTACAGTCAGAATTCTCAGAATTTAAAGCCGACCAAACAGCACATGTGGTGTGTATGGAACAACTACCAGGAAAATTTGAGAATTTAAGAATTGAGGTTAATGAGCAAATATCTCAGTTAAAAGAAAATACATTTAGCCAGGTAGTACAGGCTCAGGCTGAGCTAAGCGATTTCAAAACAAATTTGGAATCCACTTCTAAACATTTAAAACTAAAAATGGAAGCCACAAAGGAGAGTGTTGAGTTTCATCTATCTAGTTTTGAAACCCGTATAACCGAGATTGAGTTAAATCGAACTTCTGCTGTTCCAGTGAATAATTCTGACCGTATGCAGAATATTGACCATCAACTCAGTTCATTTGAAAGACACACAGAATTTCGCCTTTCACAATCTGATAAAGCTAATTACAGTACAAAAGAACATTTGGAAAAACATGTTAAAGATATAAAAGACAAAGTAGTTTGCATGCTTTCGTGGCCATTGTCGTCAATTTCTAGGCTTCTGGGTTTGAGCCACTTCATGGATTTCTTCTCCAATGTCGGTCAGGTATCGTTCCCTGATGATGGCTGCTGCGATGACTGCCGAAACGTTGGAGAAGAAATCCACGATGCGGCTCAAACCCAAAAGCCTAGAAATTGATAAATGGCAAAGTTTCTTGCATTGGCAAGCGTGTTGATGACCGCATTATATGCATGCAAAACCAGAATGAAAGATAGAGTATGTTTCTGCCAGCACCTACACAAACTAATTTAAATGAAAGCACACTCATATCTCAACCTGCAAATGATGGTGCTGGCACACGCTTACCATTACCCATCACCATAAATTCCACTGTAGCCCATCTACATCATACTTGCTAAGCAATGGGCTGAAGGGAACCCACATTTTCAGGTTGTACCTATGAAAATCCTGTTACATATGTAAAAAAATCTGAAGAATATTCCAAACTATTTGGCTTATCTGATAATCTCAAGCAACGTAAAAGTTTGTTAAGTTTAAAGTGTACAGTTTACTTATGATGGGAGGTGGACAAAGACCAAATTACTTCTTTGAGCAGCTTCAGAAAACATTTTCTAAATCAATTTTGGGGTTCAAAAATACAGGTTAACCTGAGGACAAGATTTTATCTAGAGAAATTTAATTCTAGTAAAGGGAAGTTGCTAAAGGAACACTTTAGTGAAATGTTTGAGCGCACTCGTCATCCAACTGCCCCCATGGTTGATCGATCAGGAGTTCGCAGAAGTTATTCTAGTGCAGCTTCCTCACTGATATCAGGTACAGTGGTCTGATCTAACGTTGGTGAATCTAGCTGATTTTCTCCACCAAATCCTAAGGTTTGATCAGTGGGAGAGGCAGAGAGTAAACCAGCCTAGTGACTATGATAATCCTATTCAAAACAGAGGACCACCACTATATCTCAACCCACCATAAAGAAACCAAGATTCAGCACATCGGTGGACCCTACTCTAATCTTCAAGGCAATGACCAACCAAGAGTAAATATGATTAATTGAAAGTTTGATCAGAGCAATAGTAATGGGGAAAACCACAGTCAGCAAAACAATGCAAACAGAAAATTCTACAAAAACAATCAACATGGGGGTTTGCAAAGGTACCATTCTGGTTACAAAGCCAAAAATAAAACGTAAAAAAGATTGGCAGCAATTCATGAAATTTATTAGTGATCAAAGTGGTTACTTGCATGAAAGCAGACCTATTCGCCCATTACACCATTCAACTGGGGAACCAGGTGCATCAAGTGTTCATGAAATGAGGGTATTTTAAAATAAACGAGCCCTTAGACCCAATGGTAACTCCATACCATTGCACTTCAGAAAACCAACCACCGCTTACACAAGTACCACCACCACAGTTTCAGCAATTACAACCACAAACTCAATCCCAGCAAAGCCAGGTGTAACAAGGTTTCACTCAACAAGGGTATTTTCAGATAAATGAACCCCTAAATCCACTAGCACCACCATACCATGACACACCAGAAAACCAACAGTTACTTTATAATCAACCAGGGAATAACCAAACTATGCAGTAGTCACTGTTAAAATAATCAGACACACTAAACCCAAAACGGTTACCTGATTTGGAATCTGATGTGAAATTACGAAGTTGCAACAACCCAGAGGATTTGAAGGAGGAAATTCAGAAACTAGTATGAGTATTGTTTTGAGCTGCAGAAACAGAAAAAAATACCAGAAGTTATCGAAGAAGCGAAAATTTAACATAGGAGATTTAGTCTTATGGTGAACAATTCCTGTTTTTTCATTCTGGGATAACTTAACCAAAAAGTTGTTCTTAATCTTTGAAGGACCCCTCAAGGTTTCTACAATTGTTAAAGAAAATTTTTACGAGTTGTCTAATTTTGACAGATCACCTATAGTTAAGTTCAATATTTCACAGCTGATACTCTATCGCCAGCCTTGCATTCAAGTGAAATCTGGTCAAGGAAGCTGTTCTTTAAAACCTTGCTGAGGAAAGCTTGTTTTCCCCGGCTCAACATACAGAATTCTAGTGGAGTTGTAACAATATTTTGACGAGATGTGGAGGAAAAGCAAGCTATTTATATTTGGCAAGTTGCAAGTGATCCATGTTTTGTTTGGCTAACTGTTCATGAATAGCCAAAGCTATGATTAAGTGTGGCTCGTAAGCCTTTAGGGAAATGTTAACATTCAAGTTACCAAACATTGGTTACATTAGGCAGGGTGCTTAATGTTGCTTAAGGCTGGTAAAATCATTCTATGTAAACAACAATTTAGTATTTACAAATACAATTGGTAAAAGAGACTTGTAAGCAGACAAATACCTAAAATGTAAAGGGGTTTGTATGTGTAAGGTTGACCTTCTAAGGCAAGTAAGGCAAACAAACAACACACCTACGCAAAGAAAACTGACTATAACCAGACACAATGCGGGTTTAGGGAGGTGTATTACTAGAACTTTTAATTTAATTGGCTTTGATACACTCTTATTAAGCTATCATTATCTTATGCACCAATAAAAATAAAACTAACCTACGGGCTAATCCCATGCACTGCACTGGCGTAGAGTTCTCTTAGCGGGCGATAGGGTTAAATGAGCCCCTATGCACAGAGTCTGTGCTCAAAGCAAGCTTTAGGAGTTGCGTGCCCTTAAGCATTGAGTCATTGTGACCATCTGTAGGAGGGAGAAGATGTCTCCTTAGACCTCTCTTGCTGCTGTTGTGGGTCATCTTGGCAACTGTGCCAAGGCAATTGGCAATGCTGGGGCTGCACATACCTTGGTACGTAGTTCTCTGCATCTCCCATCTGCAAGGTGGTGATGGCCGGGCAGAAATATTCTGTCAGGGTTCAGCTGGGTTACTGGCGGCATGCCAGTAGGCTCAGCTGGCGGCAGGATGCTGGAAGGCACAGCAGGCAACGTGTTGTTATCCTTCTTTCTCGGCTGGGTTGGCAGCGGCCCGGCTAGACTCTGCATCTGCGAGCAGTGGTGGGCTGTAGACCGGTCCTGGAGTGGGTGTTGTCAGGGAGTGGTCGGAGCCTCCGAACTGCGGTCCACCTGGAGTGGCAGCATGTCTGGTGTGGATGGTGCTTCCTGGCACTCGTGTTGTCAGCTGGTTCCGTTCATGGCTGCTGTGCTGTGCTGCTCTCTAACTGGGTCAGTATGTCTGTTGGGTTGCATAAGAACTGTCAGCTGTTTCACAAACTTTGCTGCTTTATTACTCATGGGGTGGCTGCATACTAGCACAATATTGCTGTCGCGTAGGTTGGTCTGCTTCTGGCTATCCTGTGTGCCATATTTGTGAGTGATATATTGCTGGTAGGCTCTGTGGGCTTTCTCTACTCGCTTTAGGTAGCTTCACGTTATGTGCTTTGCACTTCACATTTCTGCTGGTTCTGCATTCCATTCCCAATTCTTGGACGTGATAGAGGGTTTCCAAGGAGTAACTCGCTAGGAAAGATGCCTTTAGCTTCATTCTGCCAGCTCCTTAGTGTAAACAATACCTATGTCTGGGATTTAGTGGTCCCAATTTGATCATCTTTCCCCATTTTTACCGTGAGGCATTTCTTTACCTCCTGGTTTCTGCATTCAGTTGGGATGTCCTGGGGGGGGGGGGGTGTGATAACTCAAGGTCATCCAGGGTTCAACTCCCCAGTGATGGCATGTGACTTCCTGCTGGTTTCCTGTAAATTGGGTTCCATTATCTGTTAGGATTCTTTTTCTGAAACCCCACCATGGGAAAAACGCTTCTCACAACTTTTGGATTACTGTTGAGGCTTCAGCATTAGGCAGGGAGTATGCCTCTACCCACCTTGAAAAAGAGGTCGGTCTCAACTAACAAGTACCGTTTCCCCTTGTGTGATCTAGGGTACATCTCCATTAGGTCTGCAGCTATTGTGTTCCAAAGTGTCTTGGGTTGCCATGGAATTCCCTTGGTGTGTGTGTTCTGCCCCGTGGGCTTTGGTCATAGCACACTGCACACATTGGCTCATGTTCTCGCATACATACTTGTTGACTCCATCCCAAGTGAACCTGACTGAAAGCTTCCTAAGGATCTCTGCAGCTCCTGGTTGGCCTGCATGGAGATGCTTATAAAAATAGTAGCACAAGTCTTACCTTAATGTAGGTGGAACCCACAGCTTCCAGACCTCTGTATGTGTGTTAGGGCGGGTCCATACATACCATTGTTCTAGCTTGTACAGGTTAGGGCACCTTTCCAGTATGTCCGGTATTTCTGGGTCATTCTGCTGATAACGTGTGAATTTCTCATGGTCCAGCAGCACTTCCAGGGCTTGTGTAGTAAGCACTTTGTTGGGCGCTTAGTGGCTAATTATTTCAGAGGTAACATGCGCTCCCAGTCTACTTCGACCTCCCCCCTGCTCCCATCAGGTATGCAGGATAAAGCTTCTGGGAGTTCGTTGAGTCGGCCAGGGCAGTGTTGAATCTCTAAAGTTAGTTCCTGCAGTAGTATTACCCACTGGCCTAACTTCGACTTTGTGACACTAGGGGCATGAAGTCATGTTAATGCCCTGTTGTCGGTACATAAAATAAACGCATCCTCCAGGTAATGTCTGAATTTCTTAATGGCTCAGATGATAGCTAAGCATTCTTGTGCTCGTTGCTATGGTATCAGCGTTGCATGCTTGACATCAGAGTGCTTGCATATACGATCATGCATATGTTTCCACTGGTGTCTTGCTGATACAGCATAGCCCCTAACCCGACCCTTTTTCATCAGTTTGGAGAATCAGTGGAGTGTCAGCCATCTGTCTATACAACAACGCGGGCTCTACAAACTGGGCTTTTAAAATGTTAAATGCCTGATTTTGTTCAGGTGGTCATTTCCATGTTTGTTCCTTTTGAAGCAACTAATTAAGGGGACCCATTAAGTCTGCTATGTTTGGGATGAAATCTTTTGGCCAATTGCGTATGCCTGAGAACTGGCAAAACTGCTCCTGATTTGGGGAGGGGTGGTTGCATTGCTAATGGCTCTAATTTTCTTTATCTGTGGGTAGTTTCCCTCTGGTGTAACGTAGTGCCCCAGGAATTTGACCTCGGGCCCACCAAAGTGGTATTTGCCTAGCCGGTATGTCAAGACATGTAGCTCAAATCTCTTGAGTACCAGTTACTGGTGCTTCATAAGTTCTTTCCAGGAATTCGAGAAAATTATCACGTCGTCCAGATATACGTAACAGAAATCGCCGATATATCCCTAAGGATGGCTGCCGACATGAATCGCTGAAAGGTGGCAGGGATGTTTTTCAGCCCAAATGGCATTACGTTGAATTGGTACACTTCACTGTCGGGTGGTGAATGTTGTGTACTTCCTATATTTTTCTTGTATGGTGGGGATTTGCCAGTACCCACAATGTATATTGAGCACACTAAAAATTTTAGCTTTGCCCATAGTCTTTAGTGTGTGACCTACATTGATGATGGGTGCTGCTTTGGTACTAATACCACCCTAGCATTATAGGCAGAATTGGTAGGCTCAATGATTTCTAGCTTCTTCATTTTGTCAATTTGTTTTTCAATGAGCTGCTTATGGAAGGGTGGCTGGTTGCCTGGCTTGTGTATTACGTCAGGATGGCAAAGATGAAATTTGTGCGTGATGATGCTAGTTTCCCATAGGGTTCCTTGGTGCTCGAACACTTTATATTGCTAATTCAGAATGGGCACCAACTACGCTACTGCAGGCCTGTCTAATTTGTGGTTCACTTCTTTGCCCGTTATGACCCGTCATGTTTCAACAGTTTCAGGCTCTTTCCAGGGGACCAATTTCTGCTTCTCAGTCCCTAAATATACTTTACACTGCTGGTAGTCAATGATAGTTTGCTGTTTGGCCAACCAGGGTTGCTGTAAAATTATTCTCTCTCTTAATCTGCTGTCTACATAGATCTAGGTGGGGATTGCCTCTTCTCAGACTGCTAGAGAGATTGCCCCTTCCATCGGTAGTTGTTTCCCTTCCTGTGCCATACTCAAGGCTCCAGTATTTTTCCTGACCCTCGTGGTTTGGTGGTTCTTCGGTAAGGCTGACTGGCGAATAAAATTTGTGTTCGCCACAGTGTCTTAGCATCACCAGCATTTAGCAGTTTTTTATTTTTACGGTAATACGAGGTGGTTCCTCGTTCTTCCTCCATCTTATAATTCTGAGATTTATGGGGTCTGACTTATTTTACTGGCCCCCCCCCCCCCCCCCCCAATTTTTCTTGGTCTACTGACTTTCCCAGTGGCTTTTGTGCATCATTGCTCAACTTTAGTTTGGCCTAGACAGGATTTTTAAGCTTCATGCCCCTGGCTTGTCCGTCTTTCTCTCAAGGTCTGCCTTGGAGCACAGGACAGTCATGGTGGAAGAGCTCTGACTTGCGACTTGCGGGGGGAGAGGTTCTGGCATCTCGCATTTTCCCTCCTGTTTCCTTGGTATGTGGCTATGCAGCTGGAGTGGGTCTGATGGAGTACCCATTTTTCCTGAGTTACATCTTGTTCACGGACTAGTTACGTCTTGTTCACGGACTCAAGCATATGTAATTAATAACTCAATTCCCTGCGGGGGTGGGTTTCATAGAAAGTGTTAGATCTCGGGTCACAGCCGCAACGTGATCATTTCTATGTTAACTTCTTCAGATTTCCCTAGCTATAAGCGCTGAAGTAACAGCAGCTTATGCAAAATAAAAATTTCTGCCTCTTTGCTGGGTTTCTGATATTGGCTGTTCACCTCTTCAGTCAGTTGTTTGTGACTGCACTGTTTTGCTGGAAAAGGGGCGACTAGTGATTCTGTAAAATTGATCCCAACATGTGACAAATTTGCTGTAGCAATTTCACCATTGGCGAGCCTTGCCTTCTAGCTGGGCATTGGCTTTTGTGATCCACAATGCTTTTGGGAGCTTTGTGCACGTGAATTTGACTTTGCATGCTTCCACGAATTGTTTCAGATCCTCCTGAGGTTTCCCGGCATATTCAGGGATCGTCTTATCTCTTTCCCTTTCGGCCTTGCTTTCTGTGGTGGCGGGCTATACGCTCGTATGTTTCTCTGGATGGTACAACATATGGTGCAACTATAAGATAGCCCTTCCTTGTCTTGTCACGATCTTAACCTGGCTATCCGAGGCACTTAAGTGTATAAATACTTGGGCAGTCATTGTAAGAGACTCTGTAGAGCCCTTCTCTGATGCATTGAGCTGAGTCACAGCGAACTTGTCTTTTCTGGTATCTGGGGCAGTGGTATTCTAAACCGTCAGTGTCTTTTTCTTTCAATCCTAAGCCAAGGTAGTGGTATTTGTCGCCATAATGTGCACATTGGATAGTAAGGGTTCCATCTGCAATACAATTAGACATGGGGCATGGTGTGGTATCGAGGTTATTCTCATTTATTGAGGTACTGTAGCTGTTCTCCGTCACCATTGTATAAACACTACACTGGGTTTGGGCGCCACAGAGTTTTCGACACACTCAGAAGTGTTCATGGTAAACGTGAGACTTTGATTGTTCCCGACATGGAGGCTCTTCTTGGTGTGTTCCCTGGTTTCAATAACTCTACCAGAACTTTATGAGGCCCCACATTAGAGAGCCAAGAAATAACTTTACATCATTTGGGCAACATGGTGATGGGGCACTGGCTCAGTATCCCTCTAGAGACTAGGGGAATGGAGCCTCCTTGACGAGTATTTTAACAGCTGTATGGGCCGATGCATTTGAACCTTGGGGGCATCTGGCCCTGGCTCACCAGAGCATGTAGCTTGGGCACTGAGGGTTATGTTATCCCTTTTCTGGCCTGCCCGGTGATTGGGCATTTAGGAATAGCTGTGGGTACACAGCTGTGCACAGTCAACGATGTTACGTTAATTCTAAAGGAAATTAAATAAAAAGAACAGTAAAAGGATTACTATCTTTAGAGGATTTAGTGGGTGTCCTGTATAAGTGCAGACACAATTGTGGAGATAAGTAAAATAATATAGCAGTGTAGGGGAGGGCAGTTTCTGGTGTGGTCCGTCCAGAAAGATACTGACTCTTCCTGGGGCCAGTGCCTTGGGGTTGATCCCTTCCGGAATCCTGTTAATCAATGGACGTCGCAAAGTACGCTTGATGATTGATGGTGCTTTGGCCAATAGTGACTTGTGGAGAGTGCCCCCTGATCCTCCTCGGGAGGAGTTAGTGAGCGGCGCGACCAGCTATAGACCCCACGCAAGGCCTCTGTGGCTCTCAGTAAGCAGTGTGACCAACTTGTAGGCTGAGAGTTGTAGTGACCTAACATGTTTGTTTTCCCCAAGCCTCAGTAACATCAGAGAAAGGTTCTCTCTCCCCTTGACACAGTGGTGCTAGAGAGTGGCGTAACCAGCCAGTACTAGACACCAAACATTGACAACATGTGGGAGTGCCCTTCAGTGAGGACGTGGTTCGATTCTCTAACATGATGATCGCAC
Source organism: Dryococelus australis (assembly GCA_029891345.1). Taxonomy (NCBI): domain Eukaryota; kingdom Metazoa; phylum Arthropoda; class Insecta; order Phasmatodea; family Phasmatidae; genus Dryococelus; species Dryococelus australis. Next base: position 62,645,266 of record CM056997.1, read on the forward strand.
ATCTCAGGCAGAGAATGAATGGCCACAGAGCAGACACTAAACAAGCCATTGCTGGTCACATCCACAACCTATAAGACAAACCACATGCAGCATCACACAACAAAGATTTTGATTCCTTCTACAGTATCATAGTTGTAAGAGCCCTACCACTTTCAAGCAATAGCTCAGAACTCAGACTCTTGGGAATTAGCTTATCACTGTATAACAAAATCCAGGAAGCTGCCACGCCTCAATATAGAATGATCACAGCTCTAAACAACACTCACCAGCTTTACTGACAAATTTTTAGCTTTCCCGTCGCACCCTAGTTTGCCACCTGGCCGTTGTGTTTATTACCAACACTGCCCTTCCACCATATTACAGTGTCTTACAACTCGCCGCCTGATGAAGCTGGCTCGCCAGCGAAATGTCATGATTGCACAACAGTGTGTGCCTGTTGACAAGTACTAGACTGTGAGTACTTGCATTCCTGTCCTTTCATATATCTTTGATGATTATGTATAGTATAAAACTATATTCAAGGAAATTATACTGTCTCCATTGATCATAAAATGAAACCAGCAAGGAAAACGGTTTTACTGCATAAGGAGTTAATATTTAATGTGCAACATTAAAATCTTGTACATTTTTATGTATCAGAGAATGGTGTCTCTCATCCTTTTAATATTTTATGTGCAACATTTAAATCTTGTACGTTTTTATGTATCGGAGAATGGTGTCTCCCGTCCTTTTTTACGTTGCAGGGAGAGTTAAGCTGAACTGAGATGAGATGAACTGAACTGATATGAATGGAACTTACTTGTTTTGTGTGGGGGTGTTGACAGGAGCTGTTTGAGGATGTGGGCAAGCTGTTAGACTCACGACTGGTGCGGCCAGGCACGGCAGAGGTTGTCTACCAGAACCTTGAAGATGCAGTGAAGGCAGTTGATCTGTACCACAATCGCCACCTGGATGGCCAGCCAATGAAGTGCCTGCTTGTTAACAGTGGTGCTCCCAAGGCCACCTCCAGGTAAGGCACAGCTTCCTGCATCACAGCTTCCCATTACTTAAATTATAAGTAGGTCAAGCTTTTCTAACATAGTACACCAAACAAAAGCTGCAAGTCACCGATAGCCAGCAGTGGAATTGTCATGAAGGTGAAAAGATGACAGTGTTAATAAATACTGTGTGCATGTCCAGTACGTAAATTACATTCATCTGCTTTATATTGACGCATGTGATGAGACTGTGCTCTCTAGAGGCGACTTCGCCCCATAAACGAGCAAGCAAGATCTCGGAGCATGTCGCAAACAAAGACAGAGTACTTATCACGTGCCGATAGAATTGACTCCACATGTAGGACAGCCTTGGACGTAAAAATAATTAACGCATTTAATTATGGATTGTACTGCCCACCCAGATTCTGACTTGCGGTCGCTATCCTCTTGAGTCAAGATTGTTTTACCCGATGGACCACTATCCCAAGATAGCAGAGAAGGAAGATTAAACCGACAGCACAGGATCGCAGCACCCCTGCTACCCCATAACGTCACACCCGCCGGGAGATAAGAAATAAGCAATGCTCCCTCAACCCTGATAAAGCAGCCCCTGCGACGAAAGGCGACAACAACAAACCCCCCCCCCCCCCCCCCCCCCACCGGAAGATTGCTGATGCCGGGGATTTTCAACTATAAGGAGGCATGAGCACGTCTCTTGCCGGGCTCGCCGGTCACATAGATCAGTAACCTTTCCTGTAGGGTCTGACCAAGACTTATCTCCTCTCCTGCAGCCTGCAAGCGGCTTCAACCCTCCAGCAGCTTGTGAAGTCTCCTCCACTCCTACACCAGCTGACCGCAAAGGCGGCCCATTCTCCAGAGGTAATCCACGTTGTTCACTTCCTGCACCCCTTTACCCCAGTCATTCCCTTGACTCCGCGGTAACAGGTTGTTACCACGTCCCTTCTGGAAAACACCCCTCGGAGGTTACACCGTGAATTGCGTAAAGTAAATTAGAGAGAAAGTTTCTTTTGGTTTTGTTCTGTAATTAGAAGCTGACCTTCGCCTGCGTAATTTAAATAATTATTGGTTAACGAAAGTTTATTAGAATGTAAAATTGAACCAGAACTCAGACTGTTTTCACAAACGTAATAATAAAATATTCAATTAACTGTGAATTCGTTGACTAACCTTCTTTTCCATGTTCTTTGATAGTGTGGGTCTAGATTGTAAAGTGTAATCCAAATGCCTAATAAGAGAGGTGGGATGACAACGCACATTAATATATACGTATTATTTACTTTCCTCATATTGCGAACATTTTTGGTTAGAGATGTTTGTTTATAAATAAAATACATGTAGTTATGATTCTGCCATTGAACGAGCACCGCAGACATAGCAATTCAGCTCATATTTCGAAATTTGACCTTGCCACATTACGTTTTTCACAATAGTAATAAACAACTGTTACTCATCAGTGCAACTACATCCCTGGCAGTTGTCTACAGAGTTCAGTTGCCGCCACCAGCAAGATTGTTGTATCTACTGGGCCGGGACAGACTTCCCAGTAATAATATTTATTTTCTCCCAATGAGCCGCTGGGATACTCCGGCTGGTAGGACGGAGCCCAATCACAGGTACATGGCTTTCAGCCCAGCTTGGCAGTTTGGATACTCCCTGGATGAAGAGACTCAGCTAAAGTCAACACCTATGTATAGGGACTGCAGACAGTGAGGCCTGACTTTCAATACTCATTGCACCTTTGCGCTGAGTGCTGAAATAAGGTGTTCACCCCATCAACAGCTGCTCACGTAGCTCAACACTATGGAGATACACTAGTCCTGCCTTTTGTCTCATGGACATGAGGTTGAATTGCAAACTCCAAATGCCTTTTTCCAGATGTAATGGACTGAAGGTGAAAGTTAAGCAGGTGCTAATTTCCTTAAGGCATTTACAAGAGCTGACCCCTGCTCTCGTCACCGCCCTCAGACAGCTTGCTGCAAAGAAGCAATCCAAGCTCTGCGACATGCACTCGTTCCCGTCACACCAGAGATACCGAGGGATCTGTTCCAGGCTCCAACCCGCTTGAGTCCGGAGGTACACCCTTGGCTTGCAGAGTACCTCAGCCAGCCTGACCAGCAGCTTCCATTGCGTACCTCATTCCTTTTACTCTGTTCCCGCCGACCAGAACAACTACTCAACGCAGACACAGCCAAGCACCTACAGAACCTACATGCACAGTCATTCTGCCACCAACTTGTCCAAGTACTAGTAATGTAATTCGCCCAGGTATACTGCCCAAAGCACAGAAACTGAAGTGGAAGATTACATTGACAGAACCAGACTTCTTGCCGTGCCGTAAATCTACCAGGCCAATTCTCTACACTAGGCGAGCCCCAGTACCACATAAGGACTTAATACAAGTATCCCCACAAAAATAGGGTGTGCCTTATTTAGCGCCCGACAATAAACAGCCTCTATCTGACGCAGTGTTCTAGTCAACAGGGCTTCACGCGTCAATACTGCTATAACAATTGGGGCATTAGCGTCACAGTACAATTACTCAATGACTCGGTAGGAATAGAATGAGCAGTATTAGCCTAGCAATATAAAAGAAATATTTATCATTGATCTAATCTATTTTGTCTACTAATTGCAATATATGTATAAGTACTGGCATAAAATTAATTGTGCTCGTGCTTCAGTAGGACAAAAGTTAAAAATTCCTATAACGACACTAGACAACTTTAAAACTCATCTCGGAGAACAGCTGACTATTCCGCTGCACACGGCTAGCAGCTCGCAACAACAGAATTAACTAAATTTCCTGCTTTCATGAAGCGAAGGGAGGACAACCTTCACTCATTACACCGGGCAATAGGGTAGACAGCTGCACTATGAACTCTGTTGTTTAGAAATCCCAGGCGAGTTGCTGCACAATTTTTTATGAAAACATTATGCACTTAACCCCATTGTTTGGTCACGCTAAATCCATTCAAGCATTGAAAAAACTTTGACGTACCACACAAGGTCACTTGCGCGCGCGCACACACACACACTGGAGACATTTAAACTACTGCCAAGGAGTGACACACTTGCAGAGTTTTAAAATTTAACAGTTTCCAGTTCAAATTTAACAAACATTAAACCTGGAATACTCATTGTTAATGCCAACGCAACCCAATACCGGAGTCTGGACTTTTCACGAATTACAAATATTTCCTGCTAGATCTGTAGCAAGCACCAGTTTGTAACACATGACCAACACAAAAGCGTTTCTTTGTAATATGCCAAGACTGCCAATTACAGCGTGTACACACACACACACACACACACACACACACACCTGTCACTGCCCGTTACTTGTCTCTTTCGGCAGTGCAAAATGTAAGTTTCCCTCGAATAATAATGCACAGTTTGGCGATTCAAACTCGGCAAGCATAATCCACTTTCTCGTGATCCTCAGGCACCATTTATTTCCCTTCACACCACTGCAATTAAGACAGCCATCACTGACCCATTCATCGCGGAAACTACCAGCCAACTCGCCAGATAACCACGCGCACGTCACCACCGCAGCACAGTCCTGCTTCCCCAAGCTGACGACACAAGAACTCAACACGCTGACAGCTAAACTATGCACGAGGAAAGTGCTGTCAACTTAACCAACACACACTCCCAACCTACAGCATACGTCACAACTCAAAACAGACAAAATCCTGCTTTAACTTGACAGGACAAAAGTTCATGGATAATTTGGGAATGTTCAACAAAGTTGTATTGGTGTATCAGTACTGGTATCAGAATAACTAACAAAATTTTTAATTTAAAAAAAAAAGTATCAATTTTTTTTTACAATGTATGCATTGGACTTTTTTTGTTACTGCTGTTGTAATTGGCTTTCTTCTAGATAAAAGTGCCTATATGAAAAAGAAAAAAAAAACGTATTGGTGGTGATGTTGCAGTTTGTGATGATGTTGTAGCTTGCGGGCAGACAGCACGACACATTTCAAGCTGTCTGCTGGAACAAAGTCCTCCATCGTGCCTGACGTGCTGACCATCCACAAGGCTCTATTCAACAAGTCCTGAGTGATGAGGTAGCTGTCGTCACTCTTTCTCTGCACTGTGAACACGAGCACGTTGAATTATGGCTCAGCTCGTCCACAACCTGAAAATGAGTCGTGTTAATATTTTTGGACGGAATGAAGGGAAATTTTTTGTGTGTGCAATGTGTTCCCAGATGGCTATAAGAGTATATGCCAGTGGAGAGGGACTGGATAGACTTGGCAGCATGTCAAGACCTAGCTGGCCTTCGTCCCTTCCTCCAGACTAAGGATGTGGATGGGAGCCACACATGTTTGGCCCATTTATTTAAAATAAAGTCATAATATATACTTAGAAAAAATGTGTTGCTCTTTTATACTTTATTGTATGTATAATATTATTTATTGATGCAGTTATAATGTTGGTACTATTGACTTGGGTAAACCAGTGTTATATAGTGAAGCAATACTTGTGTTGGAACTGTTGGCATGGACAAAACCATTGTGGTCTCTCATGTGCTCCAAAAAACCTGCACAAAACCATGTCCTGCAATTTGCATGTTACCCATCAGAGTATTTTGTTTTGAGGTTGAGACTGGGTGGAAATGTCTAAAGTTGTACATAAGCAGCAGAGATAAGTGGTAGATTTTCTGCAACTGTTTTGTAATTCTCCCCCCCCCCCCCTCATAATTGTTAGTCAAGACTGTTATACAAAGCATATGGTGATATGTGAACGTATCTTCTTAGCATCTGGCAAATACTAAGTGCATTTTGATCAAAAATGCATGCCCTATTTATTTGAGATCTGTTTTTGAAACATGACATAGTGCACGGTGTGGAAACTGTTTTATTGCATTTTTCCACCGATAAATTTTTAAAGGAGCCCAAACAGGGTACCAATCATTTGTAAGTGAAAACTATGTATTAGACCAACAGAACTTAACTTGCACAGCAGTGTAGTTTAAAAATAAACTTTCCCAATTCTACTCTGTAAACACTTTAAAAACAAAAAAAACTCATTTTTACTGTATAAAGTTAATAATGGGGTAAACATTTCTGAGGGGGGGGAAAAAATTTTGTGGTGTGGCAAGGTTGATTGGAGTTCCTTTACGACAATGTTAACATCTTCAGATAGCAACATCTTACCAGTCACCATCCTTTATTTAAAAACAAAAAGTTAAGATTTACTAAATTTATGATTGTATACTACATATTTGTATAGGCACAGGTTTTCTGTGAAAGCGATTCCATGATTTCATCAATTTTGTCAGGAAGATAACGAGTTATATTGGTTACTTATTTTTCTAAAATTTCATTTAAAATTACTTAGATTGTTTTTATATGTCACACAATATTTCAAACAATAAAGTACTTCTTAATTAATTTTCCTTCTGCGAAATATTAATTGAATTTTTTGCCAAATGAATTAAAAAGTACTCAGCTCATTTATACAATGTTTATCTTTTTTTATTTTAGGAGCGTGCAAGTGATGCATGCTGCGCTCTTGCTATAGGCTCAGTGAGGTTTTGGTGGGATGTGTACAGGAAGCTTGATAGGCGAATACTTTTTTATAGGTTTTAATTAAACATAACGAAACACACATATGCACTCAAGACTGTCGAGTTTGAAATATTTTAAGCCACTCTAGCACTGACAGGGAATCGTTTGGTAAAGAGTCATGCTCTCTGGACTGACTAAATTGAAAGTTGAATTTGTAATTAATTTAGTGATATTCGAGGGTTGAAACCTCATTAACCAGAGTTAGCCCATATCTAATAAGTGTCATAGCGTTAAGCCCCGAAGTTGACGGGGCTCGAACACAAGCCCCTCATGTCACTCCAGCTCTGGTGGGGTTCACCATGTTAAAAATAATTGGGCTACTGTTTTGTAAATTTAGGAGTATTCTTCCTGGTCGGCAAATTGGGGACTACAACCCTTACAACTAGTTTCACATTCAATAGTCTGCGATAAACAGATTTGGTTCTGGTCACAGAGGTGGCCTTCAAATAGTGCAGTGCCAGTGTCGCAGAGATCATACCATGGGACGCCTCATTAGAGAGTGAGTCTGGTAGGTGTGCAAACGGGAACGAAGTTGAGACACTGGGAGCACCACTTTACGACGTGTTACCTGCGGTCCACGAGGTGGCGGCACCCTCCTCCTCCGGCTGGCTTGATGAGGCAGCCGGCTGCTGAACAGCAGCCGACACTGGTTGCGGAGGAGTAGTGCTTGAACTGCTGGTAGACTCCTGTGGTATGTGTGAAGGGATTGAAGTGTAAGATTTGGGTAGTAGGGTGGGATCAAGTCCCAGGACAGCGGTGTCAAATTTATCAGTATGCTCTAATTGGGAGCGATTAGATGCTCTGGTAGGCAGTGTAAATAATGGATTCTCTTCTATAGTCTCTGAGGTAGTTAAATTTGCTATATCCTCCTCCAACTGTTTTAACATCTGCTTTAGTTTAAGTTTCTTACTTCCTTTATTCTTGTACGGTATAAGGCTGACTTAATGAACCTTAAGACAAAGCCGGTTAAAGACGGTGGCCTACCATGTACTCTAGGAGCACTGGTTTTGCATGTAATGTCCACTTTGACGTTCCACATCTGGCTGTTACCCAGTGGTGAAACAAAACGTAGGACATTTACGTTGGCAGCAAGTGGTTCCTAAGTGTGGTTTCCACCAAGGGTCAAGTAGAACAGATAGATCTCTCTCCGACCTGGCCGTTTTGCAACAGGGCAGAGTAGGATGCTATCCTTAATACGTGATTCCAAGAATGGAAGGAGTACCTAGTGCTTTTGGGCGCTCCCGAAGATTTACCAAAGAAATACCCATATTTGCCTCTTAATGGCGTGGTTTAGTTGCCTTTGTGGCAATCTTTGCGTGGTAGCTGGCTTCTCCTTAAAAGTGCGAACAATGTAAACTTAAATACTGCAAGTATCTTAAGGGTCAAAGGGGTTAACTAGAGCTACGAGAGAGAAAACTGAGAATCATATTTCAAATACAAAATACACTTAATGAAATAGCATGTGGGTTTCACGCGCTCCTGAATTAAATCAAAAGTAACATTAATATTGAAAATTGATTTAACGGAAGTTGTTACGTTAAAACCAGGCGAAGGCAACCAGGATAAAACATAAAAAGATGTAGTCTGGTGCGTGATATCAATGATGTGAGTTAATTCAACAATAGCCAATTATGAAAATCCTAAGTTAATTGGAGAGGATTGTCCTGAAGGGACCTAACTTATCATCCAAAGAAGGAGGTCTTCACCCAAGTGGTGAAGAAGTGATTTGGCTAAGACCTTATGGGCTGTCCAGAGGAGATGTCATTGCAGTGACCTCACGGTTACCTGGGTGGTATAGAGGTAGGTAGTAGAGGAGGACGATGTCGGCAGGACCCTCTTGGAGCTGCTGGCGGAGACCTAAAGAAGTTGAACCAGAACCACCCGATGGGCAAGTCTCCTCTCAAGCCAACAGTAATCGAAATGGGACACGTGATCTACCAAAGTTGACAGAGCCTCAACGGAATCTCCTACCACGTGATCTCAGCTTTTACTGTTTGCCACGTCTCTACAAGAAGTCATCTGTCAGCACCTCTCGTCGAAGAAACAACTGTTCCAAATTAGCCACTCCCATTGAAACAGCACACGATTCAAACTTTGAACAGTTGAAAGGTAGCATGCTGCCGAGCAGAGAGTCAGGGCCTCCACAAGTGCACGAGGGCAAGATGTCGTCACCTCGCACTGCAGCGGATCCAGGAACCCGTGCGTGATGTCGGAGCTTCAAACCACCGCCACCCCCGCACCTTTCTGAGAGCCCTGAAGCTGGAAAAATGAGTATATAAGGAGTTCCAGCACTGGTCTCAGGGTGGTCTGCTACACTTCTCACCGCTGCGAAGGCGCGAGGGTGTTAGCTAAGGGCCAAGTCCTCACCTGCACTGGTGACCACAGAAGAACCAGAGACCCTTAACTTCTTCAGCCGCCTCGAGCAGCCCCGTAGGGTGGCGCTATCCTGAAGGTCTTCCACTTCTTTGGCCTCCAACAGCCGCACCTGAGGGCCGTTAACAACTACCAGTGGGTCCTGCCGATGTCGTCCCCTATCACTTCAACCTCTTCCTGCCACTTTACCTCTCAGGTAATGGAAGGTCACTGCGACAACGTCCTCTCTAGACATCCCTTAAGATCCCAGCCAAACCACTTCTTCACCACTTGGGTGAAGACCACCTTCTTTGGTCGATAACTTAGGTCCCTTCAGGACAATCCTCTTCAATTTAAATTACTTTTACAACTTTGACCACACACACCAAACTACGTATTTTATGTAGATAACCTTCATCTGGTATTTAACATAACCAACTTCCGCTAATTCAAAGTTTCAAATATTTATATTTTTCTTTAAATTAATTCAGGAGTGTGTGGACTCACTGTGGTACTTTTCGAAATACGTATTCAATAAATGTATTTTATGAGAGATTTATATTGGTGTTCTCTACTCTTAACTCTTGTTACCCCTTTGACCCTTAAGGTTATTTTGTATAGAGCTTGCATTGCTCTAAGTTGAAGCCGGCTACCGCATAGCAATCTTCACAAAGTCCGGTACTTACACCATAAATAGGCTAAGATGCCCATCTCAATATTACGTGCCCTCTCTCCCCCACCACAAGTTCAACTTGCCCGATACGACACTTCACTCGCCTGGGTAGGTGAGGCTCACCTGCGCTGCCGGCAGCCAAACTATTGACACATCATGAAAAATTTCTAACACCTGAACATGCTAATCTACACAAGACTTTGAATGCGTTGACTCATGCCGCGTTCTCATTTATTTACTAAACAATTATGACTCATCAGTCTCTCGTATTTCTACGTAACCCAAGGAAGGGTCAAACTCAGCAACATCTTTCCCGAGTGTCCTTAGATCATCAGTACCTTGGCGGGCATTCTAAGAATGTGAATATGTAAGGTTGCAAAAGCAGTCAAGAAGCATGCCCTCCCGCCGTGCTGTGACCCTACAAGCCACCATGTGTGAAGCCACTGTCACATCTTGTGCCCCAACCTCACGAAGTTTGATGACTCACCAGGGCAAAAATGTGCCCAACACAGTCACGAGCCACTACATCTGCCATGAAGCACCCCGCATCTGTCACGAGGCACCCAGAATAAAATTAACGGAGAGCGGGGGTTTTATCCCCATCCTGGCAGACATATAGTGCTCTCAGCCACGGGCTAATGATAAGGTCGGGCAAGTCCGGGCTTGGGAGTTATTTGTTTCTCCAGTAGCTCATCACTTCATGTGCTAAAGCTCTACTGTCTACCAGTATTCAGCAGCCACCAGAGGCTGCCACTGTTAACATTACCAGAAGCTTCTGCAGCCTCTACCACTAGCTACCAGAAGCTCCATTAACATTTACCTCCCTCAGCATCTTCCAGATGCTCTTCTTCAACAGCACCTGCAGACTACAACACGCCTTCTGCTGATGTTCCTCCTGCTTCAGCAGCTGCCTTTACTTGCTGGTAGAGACAACTGCACCCACTGCTCTTAAAGTGGTGGTCTCCATTTTGTAAAGTCTCATCTAGACGCCCGTTGGCTAGAGTAGCTGTCAAAGAAGGTGAAGGAGACTTTCGCCATCCAACAAGGTTGTCTCGCTGGAGGGCTTCCCAGTACCACCTCGTAAAGGATAGGTTTCTTGCCGAGTCTGTTGACTTCAACCGGATTCCAGTGTCGGGTGTAGAGGGCAATCTCCGGACAGACATGCCTCTCTGGCACTCCTGCACTGGCCTGTCCCTGCCATAGGCAAGGGATTGGTTCCATCGGAGGTTCTAATTTCCTTTAGCTGGGAGTCTTGAATCTCTGAGCAGTTTCTGGAGGAGGTGAAGAGTTCCCCTGATGCTGTAGGGCCCGACAGAGTTGGGCTTGCTGGGCCTGGCTAAGATTTCTTAAGGCAGTTTTTGGACACCTGGGGGGGGTCGCTTATGCGGAGCCGTAAAATACAGATTGGGGCAGGGGGAGGGGTAGCCTTGACCAAGTTACCTGCCCAATCAACAACCAAATTCCTGTCCCCCCCCCCAGGATGGTACGCCGTTGCCCCCAGTCTATCAGGCAGTGCTGGGACAGCAACCAGGGTCGCTCTAAAATCATTTTCTCTCCAAGGGTGGGAGCAACTAAGAAAGAGATGGAGTGAGAATGGGCAGTTATGGTCAGGGTTATTTCCTCGGACAATGGAAGGTGAAGATTCCCTGAGCCATTCTGACAGTCTGATTCATGGGAGTCATACTGGCTCTTTGTCGCCGCGTAAACAAATCACTTCTAATAAAATTTTGGGAGGCAGCTGTGGCCACTGCAATTTATTATTTAGGAGGACTCACAAATTGGGCTAATCCGAAGAAGAAGGCTTGGTTTCCAACATCTGGAGCCGGGCTGAGACCTTGCTTGGTTAGGCCGGCCCCCATAATGTGGCGGGCGCGAAGTGGCGCATTTGGCAGTCCGACGTTTGTTGTTTCCCTCCCTGGCCTTGCCAGACTGGGAAATCCTTGCTGGAATGCCTTCTCAGGCAGTCCCAGCAAGGTTGAAGAGTGGTGACAGGAGGAGGAATAAGTGAAGAGATTTGGACAGCTCTTAACATAGAGGTCTTCAGAACAGATGAGGATGATTGAGGTCAATATGGAGCAGCACCGGAATGAAAGGGTGGGGGGGAACAGGAGATCCCCAAGAAAACCCGCTGACCAACAGCATAATCCGGCCTGATTCCCACATGCAAAAATCCGGAGTGACAGCCAGGGATTGAACGCGAATCGCCTTGCTGGGAGGTGAGCAGGCTAACCGCTCTGCCTTCGTGGCCCCTAGGCAGGAGGCGGCGGACCGTACACAGCTGGTGGTATAAGGGGGGGGGGGGACAGGGATGCGACCTTGGAGGCGCATGCAACTGGCCATCTATAAGTGTCTGTGCTCGATTGTTTTGTTCCACCTCCCTCACCCTCTCCACCAATTTGTCGGCCATCTGCGGTCTCAGCATCAGGAGGAGGTAGGGGAGGATGGTACACGTTATACATTGTACACTTTTTCGCTTTCCACGGGGGTACATCCATCTGGTCATTTGTGCTTTTGGATGAATATAAGTTCTACCTCCAAAGGATGCTGGGCCCAAGTATGGAAATATTCATCTAGGTTAGCAATCACCTCTTCCCATTGAAAGTGGGAAGCAGGGCCAGTTTTCAGCTGGCCCTATTCAGTCACAAATTTGCCATATCGATCCCACCATTGCTTTGTCTTGCCAAGTGGTGTGCCCCTACAACCCACTGCTTGCAGAGTATTTGGTGTTCTCTCATTTCCCTCTCGCATTAATTTAAGAAAGCAATTAGGTCTTCATGATGGTGGCAGCTAAATTCTGAGAGCTGGAATTCGGCTGTGAGTAGGGATGTCACGAGGCTGAGCTTTGCTCCTGGGTTCGATGGTATGTGTGTGAGGTTCTGTTTGCACACGTCACACTGGTATACCTGACCGGGACGAATGACCCTCTTGCCCGGCGCACCTATACACGTGTGATGATATTCCGCTGCACAAGTAATGCAGCAGGTGATGTGCGTACCTCGGCCTTCACACTTGGACCAATTAAAAGGGTTGTCTTGTCTTTGCTGTCAAGCACTGCAACAGTGTTCAAGACCGTTGGTGAAACGAGGTGCAGCCTAAGCAGGCATAGTGGAATCGGCAATGTGCACAATGGATAAAATGTATACTTGTATCCATCGAACACCGCTCGACTATATCGAGGAGGTTATAGGCAGGCATGTCTGCCTCATGTGGGCTCTGCTCTGAACCAGACTATTTGTCGAAGGTGGTCTAGCACCATAGGGTGTTTATCACCAACTCCCCGAAGTCCTTTGGCAGGGGGAGAAGAGTCTCTGCCGTACTGCTTCGGGTAGGGCATGTCAGGAGGTGGGGGGTTATATAGGGAAATACAGGGGGCTCAGTTTGAATGACCTAGGCTCTCGAATGTCATTCTGCCCTAATTATCTGCTACATGCGTGACAATGTGTGCAGTATGGCTAGTAGGGGGTAGTTTCGTCCAAAGGTTTTCCACGTAAACTGGATAGGATATCTTTGCGTGACCCTAGTCAGGGTTGATTAAACAAGGGTGTGGAGTTTTGGGGGGCATGACTAGCATAGTCTAAGCCACAAAGTCTGAGCTACTTGCGGATAACGCCCCACATTGAGTACCAATTGATGCTTAGTCAATGGCGATCAACATGATCCTTTTGAGGGGGGGGAATACGACTGGCATGGTCTGTATAGTTATATCTACTTCATTTAGGCCTCACGTCCGTCCGTCACCAATTGAGCGTAGTCTGGCATCCGACAATGGCACCTAAACATAAGTATTTGGGGGGGGGGGGGGGGGCCTTAGCTTAGATTTGGCAGTTGGGACTATTTGCAGTCATTGCTCCCATGTAGCTCCAATTGGCACATTGCTAATTCTTATTCATAATTAATGTGAAATTAGGTTTTAGAATTCTGACTCCTCTCCTTAGTAATAAGCAGTCTATAGTCACTTTGTGAAATTCAATTCCCAAGCCGGGTTGGGGGATCTTCCCATCGTTGGAGAAGTTGAATTTAGGCCCTTTTGACTGGGTGACTTTAGTAGGAGGGGTGTCAAATCCCCAGCGCATGTTTAACTAAGTAGGTCTCCCTCCAGGAGACTTATCGTACTTACCGTAAAGGTTGCCAAAATGTGTGATAACTTCCAAAAGGGGAAAATTAGAGGTGTATGTGTGACTCTGGACTTAGCCATAGTCTTTAGGGTACGGTCTCTGCCTGCCCCCATTTGGAGTCTACCTAGTTTGTTGGCAGGTTGGTACAAAATCAGGGAATACAGAACTATTTGCAGCAATTTGTTACCTTGGGTTGGATGCAAAGAGATGACTTTCTGTGGCAGTGTTCACTTGGCACGTGGATACCGAGTTTCGCACTTACAGGGCAGGTCGAGAGGAGGTGGCGGCTCTAGCACAGTTATAACAGGGGTTAGTCTATGCTGAAAACAGTCTCTCTGCCCTGTCTTACTGCTTCGAACTCTGTATGGTCTGTACCAGCTACTTTTACCCACTAGTCGGTAAATTGTTATTGGCAAGGTAGTATCTGGTCTCTCCTGGTCCGGCCTTAATACAAGCTGAGATTGGGAGAATGCAGTGGATAATGGAACGGCTTGGGGTCCTGGGTGTGAATCATGCTGAAAGTTGGACAACCCGGGATATGCAAAGGATATTCCGACTATTCGTAATGGGTATATAACTTATTCAGGCTGGGAATAATCCTAGGACATCCGTTTTGCTTGTACCTTGCAGTAGGTGTTGTGGAAGGCGAGAGTGGTACTTAATACAGTAGAACCTCTATTACGACCTCTCACGATTTCCGAGAATAGGGTCGTAATAAAAAATTCGGAAAATTTTGGCCAGATATTTTTACCCGCTCCTAACCCCTATGCCCTCAAACTTGCCTTTTTTTTTGCATGAAGTTCATGTTCAATCATCTCTAGTGCATAAAAAACCACTTTTAAACTTAAATATAAATATGTATGTATATTTTTTAATAGCTGGACATCTGATTAATTTGATACCCAAGAAACTTGTTTAGGCTGGCATTTGAACCAAGTACCTGGGTTGGTCGTGTCTCTTAGGAAGTTCCAAGTTCCTGCTACCTTGGGGTCCGGCTATCTACCCAGCAGCAGGCCTCGATCTTACCTTTTAAGCTGTATGTTGCTACCATTAGGTAATTGTCACGGGTACCAGATTCGTGTTTAGGAGGCAGATTATTAATCGAAAATAGAGAGCTTGCCAAATTAAATCAAGTTAATTATAATAAACCTGATCCAAGGTTAACAAAAGAGGGTACATCACATTCTAGCAAAATTACGTTTATTGATATGCTAATAAATACAAGAGGATGCGTAACTCACTCCTAACTTAAGTGATGGAAGCTACATTTATAGCAGGAGAAGGTAACCTGCGCAAAGCTATTGATATAGATTCAGAAAAATGAACTATTCAATATCAATTATGTGATTCTAAAGGGGGCATGGGGGAAGTAGTCCAGATGAGACATCAGCACAACCTTCTACCCGGGGGTGACAGGAAATTGATTCCATCGTGGATACCTCTGGGTGTCAAGGGTCAGCAGTGGCTGCGTCTTCAAGGTGCTGTTGACGGTGATGAAGCAGACATCTTCGGAAACTTAACACGTCGCGAAAGGTCTAGTCCCTCAAGATGGTCTCTGGTCTTTACAAACTGGGAGAGTTGGGAATTGAACCGCTTGCTCCAGAAACTTACTTCGAGTTCGGCCCGAGTGGCCTAGTGGTCAGATGAACTACAGTCCTCGCAGACTGGGATATCAGGGTGGCTGCCACGTCCCCTTCTGATGCTTTCAGCTTTACTGAATCTGAAGAACCCAGCAACTTCCTTGAACCAGGGGTTGGCTCTTCTTTATATACGAAATATTAAAACTTTTTGGCTGTCGGAGGCATGCAGGGGTGGCTAGCCTCTCCACATGGGTGGGTTATTATAGCCAAGTAACCTCATCACCTTTTTCTTATCTCCTCCTTTGGAGGCTCTTGACATACCTGTTGCCTCGGTGCTGGAGGCTGTGATCATCTTGGGGGCTGGGTGCTGCCATCCTGCAACATCATGTGGAACTTGCTTATCTGTGAGCAGGGTGTAGACTGCTTGTCAAACAAAATCCTACAGTGGGGAGTAAGCGACCGTATGGCATCTTTGAGTGTGAACAGTACAATTGTTCATAACCACGTGTCTAGTTGCGTGGCTGGACCCTGTAGAGACGTGATTTATCGTACTGCTGCAAGTAGGACTTGCCCATGTGATCACTGATGCTCATTGATTGGGCGAAGTCGCATGTAGTGTGTGCATTTGGAATTTGCATGAACCCATCACGTGTCAATATAATGGTGGCAAAATCGTGCCAGCAAGGATACTGCTGTAAGAAAACTGTTGCTGCTGCTAGCGAAAATAAAAAGTGAACAACCAGGAGTTTCACGTGCTGTGTAGTGAAGAATTACTGTACAGTTGGTTAGCAAATTATGTATGTCATGTGGTCTTTCATAGCAAATTTCAAGTCACTTTAGTTTTAAAGGCAAAACCTCCCGCTTTTTAACATTTCAAACTTGGCAAGTATGTTATTTTTGACCGTGACTTTATAGCAGTTACAGAAAATGGTGTACCAAGTTGTGGTTATATGCTGCTAATATGTATTACATTTACTCTACAAAAATGCATTTAAAAGACATCCACAATTAACTATGCTTAATGAAAGCAGATTGAGAACTAATTGTCTACCGATAAAATATTACAATACCAGAAGGTATTGCATAAACGCTATGAAAAAGAGCACATCACAGTGACATTTACAAGACAGAAGTTTCACTGATTGCTATTATGTCGGAGCATGCATACACTTACAAACGTGTTTTTAAAGCCAATTTGCTAAACCCAAAACTATCTTATATTACTTTTAAAAAAAACGTAATTTAAACCATAAATGTTTTAACTTTAATTAAAGTTGTAATAAAGGATGCTTGAAAATGCCCCTTACAAACACCTAGTACTTTTAGAGGGGACTGAGTAAATGATCTTTTGAATATTGTCAATTCCCGATTGGAAGAGACTTATGAAAATCAACTTTCGAAAAAACACTATGCAAAACATGTCAACCTGTTTTTTCAATAACCTGTATTCCACAAATATATAACACTGTGGTTAACTTTAAAGTTTCATTTATTCAATAATAAAGTATTCTAGCTTAATATCTTGTATAACTTGTAATATTTATTTCTTTTTAAATATGAATTAACAACAGCGAGAGCAGCAACGTGTTGGCAACGACCGGTGAGAAATAGTTTACAACAAAAATAATATTTAACCTAGTTTTTTAGAATACTATTTGTAAATTAAACGGTGGCTATTTAAATATTTAGGTATCCCCGATGGCAACATCTATTTTTTTACAGTTTAAAACAGCGGAAAATGTCGTGAATAGGCTGTAATGGTACGGTGTTGTTTTATCGAGTGAGAAATCATCTGAAAAACTGTCTGCTGGGCAAGGCTTGTCGCTTTCTCTCTTTTTTCGTCTCTTTCAAACTTGGGAAATTTCACTTCGCTAGTAAGCAGCGAATTTATACACGTTTTCAATTGTAGCATATTTCATACATATTACTGCAAAATAATGATTTTTGAATGTGTAATTTACAACTGAAGAGAGATTTTAATGTTTGAATACTTATTTTAATATATTTAGACGTGATGGTGGGGCAGTTACCAAGTGAAGTTGGCAGACGTGGCGAGCCATGACATAGCGTTGGGCTTTTTGCCTAACAATGAAGTGTAAATTATTCTTACTCCGAAAAATACTTCAAATTACCACATTGCGTTTGTAGACGTGTTTTTTTTAAAACTACCTAGGCAAGTTACAATGTTGCGATAAATCTGTTTCCACGACAGTAATAAATATACTGTAATGTGTGTTTTGTTAATCATTAAGTTTTTATGACAAAGTTAATTATTTACATCCACATCTGTTTATTTATCACAACGTTGTACCTTTGCTTTAAGGGGTTTGAAACAGTCGTTTAACGTAATTTGCCACAATCCCACAAGAAAAATACTAAGTTCACCCCGATAAATGTCAATAAACCTAATAAACAGTAAGTAGCAATACATAGCAATATGAGCAGAATGAAAGTTATCTTAGGCTTATTTATGTGAAAGTTCACCAGTATCATTTAGAGTTTGTATGACAAAAATGAGAAAAACGAGTCGCGTGCTTGAATTCAATGAGCCTTTTTCGTTCGACTGGTTGTTCCTTCGTTTTAATATTTATTCCAACTGAAGCAGTCCTTTTGTAGAAATGACAACACACATCAATAACAAAAGGATAATTAGTACAGCCGTTTACCTTGCAGTTGTAACAGTGTTAACACTGTCATAGCAAAATACTAATATGCATTACATGTATTGAGCTATGTTGTGGAAAACAAGTTAATGTAAAATAACCATAAGAACTGTCGTCAATTCAGGCATTTTTTAAATGTCATAAAGCTGATCTAATTAATGTTAGAGGCCTAAACTGTGAATATTCGTACGGAATGGTTTTTGGAATATGACCGAGTTCTTTGAAAAGCTGTAAACAGTAACAACACATTTGACAGGTATAAAAGTAGAAATCACATTTCAATGTTTATTTCTAGGTGAAGCGAAAGTATACCAACTTATGTACACACGCAGTGGAATGTAAACATTGATTTTGACAGATGCTACATGGCAATGTTTGTTTACATTTGGTGGAAGGATACGAAACGGGCCTGCAAGTAGTTATTTAGCGGGGCCCCGAGAAAGTTGCTTCCAATGAAGAATGGCCTCCCGACACACCACCACCACCCCCCCTCCCCCCCCCAGCATTACCCCACCTCTACCTTTCTTTCTCCATTTTTCTCTCCCCTCCTCCACTACCCTTTGACAAGGGATCACCACAATATACAGTACCTGCCGGGGCTATTTCGTTGCTGCCTCCAACCCCTCGAAGACTTAAATTGTACCACCGATCGTGAGGAAATTAGTTGACTGACACAGCACGCACAACCAATTTACTGTTTAAGCCTTCTCCGGCTAAGGTCATCCATTGAGTAGTTAATTTACCAGCCAAGTAAAACACTTAACCAGCAGCAAAGTAACCCCATTAATAGGGCCAGTGCTTCATAGCCTTAGAAGTGTGAAGGCTACATGATGCTACCCAGGTCTTTGAGGCATCAAGGTTAAATTCATTTAGTCATGGATTGGTAAATTTGCAATGTGTCAATTGAAAGTAAAGTGTATTTTTTAGTTTTTGAAGTACTAAAAGGATGGCACTTAAAAGTTTTAAAAGAATTTTAACTGTACAAATACATAATTTTTAATTCTCAATTACACACTTGGAACAGGGTAACCATTTTAACTAATAAAAACAATGCAACATTGCTCAGCAGGAGATTCATAGTTATGTATGCGACCATGAATTGAATTTGCAGGTAGCAGTAGTCTGCTGCAACCAACAGTATATGGAAGAGTGGTACAAGCCAGTGTTACCAGCATAGCAAAGTCACATGAGACCTGTCCAAAATTGTACCTATCTGTGTACTGACCAATTACTGTATTTACCTGATAAAAAATACAACTGAATCTAAAACGACCCCTTCCTATTTAAAATTAAAATTAAACCCGAATTCAATACTGCCCCTGTGAAGTGCTGAAATATTATTTAGGTTGAAGTATTTGTGCATGAATTTATGACAAACCCTTCAAGAAGAAATACTATTATATGAATAATATGATTTATTTAATTTACTTTTAAATAACAACTAATCACAATGCAATAGGTGTGTGTAACCTGGCTTTATGGTAGCAGCATCTTTCTTACGCTGTAAAACTTTTGTGGGAGTTATATATTCGTGACTTGAGCCATTTTGCTTGAAAAGCTTTCGTTAAAATCGCCTAGGTTTTGAATTGAAGACTATTCCCGAATTGTAGAGGACCCCTCATTTTTTTTCTATTCCTTTTCTGTCAAAGAACCTCCTCTTCGTTTCTGTTAAATATGGTAACTTTACTAAAATAGTCACCCCTGAAACTATTCAGTGAAATATTTTCTGGCCAAGACACCACACTAATTTGTTAGGCAATTTATTTTCGTTTTCAATTATAAACCATAATGAATTAATAATAATAATATTATTATTATACACTTGCTACTCCTTTGGGGTAAACATTCAATGTTGAAATTACAGCCTCAATATAATTAATAAACAAGTTTTTACTACAACCATTGTGTAATTTAAATAAGCATTTTATTACAGCCATTTGATACCAGTTGTAGGTTGAAACTGCTTAAACCAAGAAACCTAGGATTGTGTGGTGGAGGAAGTGGGAATTTCACATACATTTTTTAGTAGAGTACCAAACTGTCTTCTTAGTAGCTGTCAAACATTTATTTCATATTATATAGGCTTGTATTTTTTTTTATTTTGGAAAGTTGTGGGTAGTGCATGTTTGATAAAAACATGCTGTACATTAATCTGCATATCTTGTCCCATTTGTACTACTTTTATGTAAAAATAATTAGTTAACTTGCACATGCATGTTATTTGGTTCATTTCACTTAGTATGCATAAATGGGATACGGAAACTGTTTTCTGCTAGTCTTTTTTTTTGTTACAGAATATACTATTTCAGTTTAAACAAATAATTTGAAACTAAAGGGCTAAACTGATGTTGCAAGAAGGCAATACATTACAGTATTAGACAGTCTAGCTATGCACTTAATATTGTAATGTTGAAACTAAATTTCCGTACCACTTAAATTTGAGTTATATCAAAATCCAACATTTACTAACTGTGTTAAATTTTTCAATTTTTCTCAAAATTCCTTTGCTTCATACTACTTGAGAAGTGCATTTGATCTTTGTGGTTTTATGAAAAGGGAATTATAAAAAAATATACTGCATCTTTCATAGCCATACATTTGCAGCCACAATTTCTAGAGAGCTTTGTTTAAAGGATATCTTATTTATTTTTTAACAAAAACATACTTTTTTGGCAAGGCAAAAACGTGTTTCAATGTGATTGCATTGTGACAATTTCCGATTCACCTAATGTGCAATTGTTAAGAGCTGGGTTGACATTTTAACTGCCTATTTTTCTTGCATTTCCCACAGCTTTTGACCAAGACACAATTCTGTGCCTAATCTACATTTGTACAATTTCAAACAATCTGATCAGTGCAAAAGTTTTTTTTAAAAAAAATTTCTGGGGCATGGTAAAAATAATTGTAACAGAGATGAGTTAATAACATAACTGAGAAAACAAGTATGCATTTGTCTTACAGTGTTTTGAAAAGTGAAATATTACCCTAAGTCAAACTCCTAAAATACACTACTACAAAATTTGCACAAGTTCACTAATCATTTCTTCCAGGAATGCAGACCTTATCTGCACATTGCTCAGAACACCCATTTCAAGTCCACATTTGTTGTGCATTCAAAAATTAAATCACAAGATACGTTTGTTGCATGTCCAGGATGGCTCTGTTGGGCTTTTGTTACTACTCAACCTATGTACTTATTTTCTCCATTGGTGATTTTGACTGATTGGCTGGAAATTTATCATTGCACTAGATGCACAAATGTTAAAATTTTTATAGAATGCATATGTGACAGAGAGTTGCAAAAACAAATCTAGATTCTGTATACAGAATGCAGATCCAAATTTTGTGGAGATAATCACCATTTATATTAAGGGAAAACCACCTTTTTGTACTGTAACATTATGTTGAAATACTGTAGTTGTGCGAGGCAAAAAAGAGTGATGCTCCCTTGTGACCCAACGTCTAAATCCCCCCCCCCCCCCCCCTTTTTTTTTTTTGCTTCCTACTGAACCCACCCACAATATTTAAATAGTTTGATATTCAAATAGAGCTCTTAACAAATTCCACATTTACCATATTTCAAGTAGATTATCTTTATGAATTTTAATCTTCTAAAATTACCCCGTGGCCTAGAATCGGGACTGGCAATATTACACACAGTTCCAATCAAATGTATGTAAAATGGGCATTATATATTTACCAGTACAGTTACAGGCCTAATACTAAAATCGCTGTGTGGTCTCTGTTTTTGATGACTAGTTATGTCAAATGTACCACACAGCGGCAACGTGCTTCACAAAGTCCAGCCTAACGAGGTCGTTTCAGTCTCCGACTATGCTACTGTGATCCGTTTCCATTCTTACACGTTTCCAACTATGTAAGAGCACATAAATTTTAGCAAGATTATCAATCACTCAAAATAGTTGCACCTATCATCACTGTGGCTAAAAGCAAATTGTTTCACCTTAAATTGTTATGTACTAAATTGTAACCAGAAACTATATTTTATAATGTTTGTTCCTGTAAATTGAGTGTATTTGTACTTAATTTAAAATAAATTAATATTGTGTTTAAAAATCACATTGAACACAATAATCAGCATCTTCCAAATAAAATTATATTACCAAAAGCATATACTTGACTTCCTCGTGTCACCAAAATTTGTTTAAAGGAGTGACATTACTAAGCGTGAAATTCATTTTCAATCAGAGGCAAAGTGTCCATGGAAGCATTGCTTCATCTTTAAACTCAGTCTGTCAATTACTCTGGAAAGTTCACAGCTGAATTTCTTAATATTTCATTGGGCAGTGGGGTGGTTCACCATAGAGCACTAGTATATTTCTGATGGCGGTGTGGTAAACTGTGGTTCTTGTCTAGTGGTGATCTTTGCTTGGAAGCAATCGTGTTGTGTGCTTCTAGTGTTACAAGTGCTCAACATTAATACAATTTATCAACACTAGTGTGTAGATAGAACCCAGGATATTATGCATAGTGGGGCGGTGGATTTACAGAGCCGTGAAAGCAACCGAACAATTTTCATACAGTGTGATGTTAGTGTGACAACCAGAGTTGGAGTAATCCATCACCTTTTGGTTGGTTTGAAAACATCCAATAATTTTGGTTTTTGCACGTTTATGGGAATACTTCGTACATCAAGATTTGTATTTATTAAGGGATGTGTGATTAATGGTTTGTGTAACAGTATAGCCATGTTGTTCCTTTTCTGAAACTTAGTTTGAGCTATCCTCCAATGTACTGAAAAGTTCCTATTATGCAACTGAATGTGCAAGTGGTTATTTATGGGGATGTGCGACACTAACATTGTTATTCACCAAGATGTTAAGAAATGTCTTATTGGAACATGCTTAAGGTATGTGCAATGTGTACTTTTACGTATGTTAGAGAAATTTTAAATTGTCATTGTTCGTATGTCTGTGTGAGAACTGCCTCAAATAATTAATACCACTATTACTAATGCACATTTGATTCTTGGGGTTAAAACCTAGAAATAAAATGTTGAATTCTGTAAGGATATCACTCGGGGGCTGCG
This sequence comes from Dryococelus australis, assembly GCA_029891345.1. Lineage (NCBI taxonomy): Eukaryota > Metazoa > Arthropoda > Insecta > Phasmatodea > Phasmatidae > Dryococelus > Dryococelus australis. Next base: position 62,668,276 of record CM056997.1, read on the forward strand.
TCAACATCTTATACTTTTTTGTTGTTTGCACTCTAACAGGGTTGTAAAAATTTTGCAGTTTTGTTCAGTTCGTTCTTTCAAATAGAATTCTTTGAAACAGTTTGCTTTAGTAATGATGCCATATATAAATTTGTATTGAAAAAAATCTTAGGATGTAGCAGGGTCAATTCTTTAACTGACATAATTAAATGTACTCTTAATTATAAATACTACGCTAGTTTTAATGTGTCCACATGACCAAGTTGAAAAAATTTTGGTAAACTGAAACAGTTTATATAATATGTACTTTTGACTCGGTGATAATGAAAGCACATGCAATAAACCATATCTATTCGTATTTTCACCATTTCGGTTACAAGTATATTATCAAAATTATCCTTTTCCACTTTTAAATGCATTAACTTGACGCATGACATCTTGATCATTAATATTAAACAACTGCTACTCATCAGTGGAACCGGATTCCTGACAGCTTGTCCACAAGTCCTGCCACCGTCTGCAAGATTGTCTTGCCTATGGACAGCCGGGGGCAAAATGGCAAATTTGGGTACCTAAAGCCTTCTGCACTGATATCTGCCACCATCACCCAGAAGCAGCTCATTCGGTAACTAAGGAAACCCTGGCCATCATTGCCGGCTGTTACATCTGGGACAGGAAGAGTCTAGATATTAGCCAATATGTAGGAAGCTGCAAGAAATTCTGCAGGGGAAAAGCGTACCCTGCACCCCCTCCAACAGCCAAGCCACAACACCCACAGATGCCCTGGACACACGTGGCAGCAGACTTTATGGGTCACTATCCTCGCAGCACTTGCGGAAACTGTTATCTGCTCGTAGTTGCAGGTCTCCCTTCCCGCTGGGTAGAAGCCTTTCCCCTTCCCAGCCAGGAAACACTCCACATAATCGGGAAATTTGAAAACTAAATCTTTCCTAGGTGGGGTTATCCGCAGTACTTGCTAACGGACAATCGGACGCCATTCACCGGCCAGAAGTGGCTCGCCGCCTGCAAAGAGTGGGGAGTGGAGAGACGGACCACTCCGCCATACCACCCCCAAGGTAGCCCGATCGACCGTAGGAACCAAAAAGTAAAGAAAATCCTGCGGCTGAGCATCTGGGACGACCACAACCACTGGTATAAACACATCCCGAGAATATTGTTTGCCCTACAACGGAGGACAAACGTAAGCCACAAATGCCAGCCCGAGCCAGCTACTGCTGGGAGCCACATTGCGCCGGCCCGGGGATTGGCAATGGGAATATTCCCTGTCCGTGCTATCACAGCCCAAGGACATTCGGATGGCAGCATTAGCATATGCCGAAAATGCAAGAGAAGCCCAGAAAAGATATTCAACGCAAGTATCCACAACGGGCATCCAAGCCTTCAACATGGGTGAATCGGTACTCCTGCTGCTGCATCCACTCAACAAGTCCAACGCCCAGTTTAGCACAAGACTCGTCGGCAATTGGGAGGGTGGTCGGTCGATGGGAAAATGTATATTGGGTAGAAGACCTCCGAGAACATATTCGCAAAGCCACGCAGGGACAGATCCGGCTGTTTCTAAACAAAAACCTGGAGGGCGAAGTGCGAGAAAGCCTTTATAATCTCCGAGGTGTCTGAAGACCCGGATGAACCCCTCTCCAGGTACCAAACACCTGCCCGCCGAGCAAAGGTAGCCACCGGCTCACAAGTAACAAGCTTCCTGCCACCTGCATGGCCGAAGAGGCTGCCACAAGCTACAGGACCAACAAGCCAAACGACACCCTCAACCCCCATGGACTTCAAAACCAAAATGGGGACCCAAAGGGGAAAGTGCACTCTTAGTGCAAGCGAGCTATCCTGACTCAGTCCACTCGACAGGGTAAACCGGCCGAAGCAACACCTGATAAAGCCAGTCAGTGAAAGGGGCGATACTGCCAGCATTGTGGCCCAGTCCAAGAAGAAAAGATTGTTTTCCGCGGAGCCTAGCCAATCCACAGAGACCACTGCCAATGGAACTTCCAGCCATGCCCAGAAGTGCTGGTAATCAGTTCCAAATCGCCGCAGCTGATAGTGAGGAGCCCTTCAGATCTCCGTATCTTAATGAGCCAATCATGAGGGCCCTCGTCAAGCTTGTACCGACAGCTGTGAAGTACTTGGCAGAACCACCGTCCGACCCAAGTACTACCCTGGAGTCGGGATCAACCGCATCTTCCACACCAGATCCAGAAGATGATGCAACGGCGGCCAGAGGGGCAGAAGGACGCTCGTCAGAAGACCTGTCCTTTACAGTGCCAGAAACCCCAAATTGCCTCATGCCGAGCCGGACACCTGGGGCACGTCATCCACCTGGGAGGTGGACATGCCACCAGCCAACGTGGGGGGGGGGGGCTGCCAAGCCCCCAAACACAATGCTGTCTGCCATAGAGGTAGTAGCACCACGAGAACCATTACCTCTGGCGGCCACCCCACTGGCATCAACGGGCCAGGAGCCTGTCAGCACACCTATGTCGCCCGCCCGTCAGTCCGAGACCATGGGCACAGGGGAGCCTACATTACTGTACCTGCCACGCCCACACATGCTGCCTCATCGCTCCTGCCAGGCCACCGCGGTGCCGCCATGGGGGCCACCAACACATGTCGCTGTGAGATAGCGGGGTAGACCTGTGAAGAAGAGAGGTAAGCCCCGCTCCACCTTACAACGTAAATCAGTGAGTGAGTGCATGGTGAATACTACTACCCTTTTAGATAATGTAGGCGTACCGTCGACGTACGCAGACAGGACAGTGAAGTGCTCCGAATCAAACTATCCCCAAGCTTAGTTGAGGGGTGACTGTTAGGCTGTGATCCTGTAGAAATGAAAACCTGTGTAGCAATGCGAGAGCTGCGAGTAAGCCAGCTGCCAGCATACAGAGCTAAAAGTGTTAATATTCCGTCAATAAGCGCGTGTATATAACCATTTGTTTACTTTAGCCTCTCGTGAAGGAATGAGAAAAGTCTAACTTAATTTACTTTTATTGAGAAAAGGTTTTTCTACTGGTTGCCTCTACTGTAAAAGTAACTTGAATGCAACCGTTAAGTCAGAACTGGTGTAAATAGCGAAAATCGGAGGCAAATTCGGTAACGTTCTAATTTTGGGAAAACATGTAAATAAATCTTTCCTTGTGCGTGACATAAATTAACCTGTTTGTGAAGTAACTATCTCTGTCAAATGTGTTTGTTAAACATTTATTTAACATACTGTGAATGAATCCATTATGTTGTAAATATTTGGGTTTTATGTTTGGTAAATGTAAGCTTTCAGTCAAGTGAAATACCGGTAAACCAGAACCACGCAGACATTCATAAATGCAAGAATGTGGTGAGAAGAAAATTACAAATCTCAATTTGTTGTAAACTTGAGTGCATTCTTTGTTGCATGACAAGGGTTCCGTCTCTTTCTTCTCTATTTTGATGTAAGATGGTCAAGTGCACCTCTATTATTACCTTTGCCCATATACTCACTTCCCCACTGTAGCGCACAGACGAGATGACTGGTCTCGGCTGTGCAAACATCGTAGTTTTTTTTAAACTTCATTCTGCTGTGCATTAAGATAGGAAGGCCAAAGGCAGGGCCTACAACACACTATGCCACACCAAGCGGCCACAGCAGCTAGCTAGAAAAAACGCCTCGTGAGTGGGGCTTAGGGGCATTTTCATATGTAAAATTACCTCCCAAGAGTCAAAACTTATTCCATGTGCCGGGCAACGTGTTTGCTCTTTCCTTTGATTCTTACAAATCATAATGTCGGTGACCAAGCCTTACAGCTGTGATGTAAGCTGGCACACACTAATCAGAAGGCCACGTGTTATCACAGACATCGGATCCCCTTTGCGACACTTATCTTGCACTCCACGTGGCCGCACGCCACTTCAACTCTCAGACTGCGGATGAGAAGAGGGAGAGAGGAAGAAGACCGCCTTGTGTGCGACACAGAGAATGATGCCGTCTAGCTTACTCCACTACTGCAAGAATACGTTCCAGCAAGCACCTACCCCAGGATGCCTGCAAGTATTGAAAGCGAGTCGCACTCAACACAGAGCCGACGCCAATACAGAAGCCCAACCAGAGGGGGAAAATAGCTGATGTGGGAACAATTCTACATTCCCGCATAGGAATGTTTCTCCTATCAACTCTTTGCCGAGATAAGAGTACGTCTCACGGTGAGAGGGGATGAATTGACACACGACATCTTTCTCATCAATATTTAACAACACTGCTACTCGTCAGTGCAACTGCATTTCCTACAGCTTGTCCACAAGTCATGCCGCCGTCTGCAAGATTGTCTTACCTACCGGGCCGGGACAGATATCCCAATTATCATTTATTATTTCACCCGATGAGCCACCGAGACCATGCAAAAGGTCTGGGGCAAGTATAGCAGTGTGTGACTAGAAGTCGCCACATGCAAGATTCCTAGATCCCGACACTCCACGATGCTACATGCTCAGAGGATCTAGGCACTGGGCTTGAACCTGCTGTTCCTTTCTCCAGATGCCCTATGCCAGTGGAAAAAGGGATGGCCGAGGCTTATATAAGGAGCTGCACCCCAGCCGCCGGATTTTCAGTTCTGCTTCAGTTCTCAATCACCTCTCCTGGGCTCTCATTGCCCCAACTCTTGGTGCAGAGGCTCAAACCTCTCCTAAACTTTATCGCCGTCCTCGCGGGGCCGAAGATCCTCTTCAACGCCTTACCGAAGGAACAACCAGCGGCCGTCAACGGTTCATACACGTAGATACGTTTGGTCCCTTACGGACACACCTGAGAATAGAGCTCGCCCCGAGGAAGTACACGCACCAAGCTAACTGCCTTTCTCGCTAGCTGTTGCACCGGGTGCCTTCCCCTGTAGTACAATAGGGTTTTTACCTTCTGCATAGCCCATGGGGAAATGAGGAGAGAGCACCTCTGCCATCTGTGTATTTCCTTGTGGCTAAATAAACACAGATTCTACCAGTACTCTTGACTTTCACTCCAAACTCCTTCCTTGTGTCATGTCAGAGCTGCAGGACTTGGCAGGAGACCGGTTTTTGTTACTGAACACAACAGCACATCCTTGGAAGGCCACCTATTCTCTGCCCCGGTAGTGAACGGTAGAGGCACGGCACTAGGATACCAGCTTTTGGGAATTGATTTGCGGGCTCAAAGTCGCCCCTTCCTCACCACCCCCGTTTGTGGAGCAGAGGAATCTTCGAGCCCTGGGAGACCAGTGACCACTGGACCCTCACCTTACCATTATTGGAAGGCCACCCGTTCCTTGCATCGCATGGGAGGAACAGTAGAGCCACGCCACTAGGTACACACTCCTGTTGGGATAGTCTTGCCGGCCAGGTGCCCAACTCGCCGCTCCTCGGTGGTGCCGAGAGGGCTGCATACTGGTACAGGGAAATCTACCCCTACGGGACAACACTGTGCAGTTCCCACAACCATCACCCGCAGCCCACGCCGGCTACACCTGGTTGAGTCGTCGAGAGCGAGGTGGTGTTGGCGGCCGTAATTTGCATGTATACGTGAACACTGGCACCAACTGCTACCCTCCTGCAGCGCTGATCTTGTACATATGCCTTACACCCACAGGTGTAGAGCTGAGAGACGGGCCAGAAAGGCGAGTGCTATTGTTAAGCTTCCCCAGGGACTAAGTATCCTTCCCAGCGGGTTCAGATTGCTCAGTCCACATGAGCACTACTGAGACGCCTCACTGTGCCAGCACCCGTCACATCAGTGGGCTTGTTTGAGCCGCCCACCCAGATCGCGAAGGGATACCACCCTATAGTGCAGGAGGCACTATTTGGCATAGGTCATTCCAGCACACCAGAACCACAGCCAGTTAACGTACCTGAGCAGAGTGCAACCACAGTAACAGAACCCGAAAGTGTGCACGCAAGCACCCAGCCACCTCACCATGTTCCTGCACCACCTCCAATGCCTGCACCTCGCTGCATCAAGGTCGCAGAGCCCGACTTTGTACCAAGTCGCCGACCACTAGACCCATGTTATACACAGGGTGGGCCCGGATGCCCAGAACAGAGTAAGCAAACTAAGACACGACTCGCCTAGCCTCGTCAAGTAACCTAGGGATGCATCAAACTTGAAACACATTTGAGAAACTTGCAAAGTGAAGAACGACTGTCTTCTCCATCATTACCAAATATTGAAAGAGCGAGATTATGTAAGAGACAAATTTTGCCATTAGTTCATAATATACGACTTCATGGAAACGGGCATATTTTTCACTATAGATAGAACTACATATATTTGCGATGTTTTATCCGTTTTAAGTGAAATATTGATGGCACATGGTTCTATCTGTTGGCATATTTTCAAACTACATTTGTCGACTATGGCTGCTGATCTCTGATCAAGATTTCAAACTGCCGCTTCCGGCGGTTCGAAGTTAACATCTCAATCTCCAGTCCAGCTCTGAACTAATGGTGCAGTTTTCTGTGTCGATCTTAGATCCAATCTCGGATAGATTTTCGAACCATGGTGTGACCGGCCATAAGTGTCGCTCAAGAAGCCACAAAACTTCACACTTGCATCCTTGATACTTATTGTTAGTCAAGAGTTTGTTGAACTCAGGACATGTACAAGGGCAAAATAAGCATGGGCAGTTTTGAAGGTTATACACACAAGATTCAGCTTGTGCCGTAATACTATGCAGGAATGCTTGTCAACAAAAGGAGAGTTTGTAAATTCAATCCCATCTGATTGGATTTTTCTTACTAACAAAAAGCAACCTACCTCGCATGTTTCCAAAATATGAAGGGTTTGTCAGAAGTATTTAAAGAGGTGCTAATGTTCTCTACTACAGTAATGAAGGCAAAATTGTTACTGGAGGAAAATAAAATGAAAAGAAAACTAAGTAAAAGACAAAACAGGAGGCAAAGCACTAGCAGTTCGTAAAAATGCATCACATCTAAGCATGATGCAAGATTCACATATAAATCTACCTATAAGCAGAAGGTTAGGTATCTGGACAAATTAAACTAGGCAAAGAATGTAGTGTTTGTTGCCTGTAATGATGCTGGTTACATCTCTGAAAACTGTCAGATTTTTTAAAAGGGCACTTAAATCTGAATCAAAGTGAACATTCAAATGAACCAAAGAAAGGGTCAGCCACAGTAGCAAATTACACTGCATTAAAATTTGTTTATGGGAAATGGAAAGAGCCCCATTGCAAACCAAATGGAAGCAGTTCGTCTCTGGTTTGTGGACAGTGCTGCGTCTCATCACAAGACCCCTCGGAGAACATTTCAAGACGTTTGAAAAGGCAACTGGAAGTACGTCGCAAGCTGATAAGACACCTAACATTGACAGATGTGGACTATATAAGTTTAATTGTTAGACATACACTGTGGTTGGACTCAAGTTTTTCTGGCATATTTTACAGTCTAGACATGAGTGATAATGTGCTGTCTGATCGACAACTTGATAAAAGGAGACAAGTTAGTGATCAAAAAATCTGTATTCGTGTAATGAATAAGCATCATCATTAGGTATTCACTGCCTTTGCAGATAATTAAAGTGACGTACATCATAGAAGCTGTAACTTAAAGTTCCGAGAATCTACCGGAACTGAAGAAAAGTTAAGCTACATTGTGACCTGGAAGATTTGGTCACATGCAGAATCTGCCAGCCAATAAGGGGGTGAAGAATGGAGCTAAAGAAGAAAACTGAACAGTTGTCTTGCACTGTATGCTAATCTAAGCAAAGCAATTCCTCTTGGGCACCAAGAAAACATTAAAGTTTACAGTCTGTGGGACTTAGATGACCACAAGATCTGCCTGTCCAAATATGTAATGTTTGATGAAGCTTTATTTCCATTTAAGTCAAATCCCAGCTTGATAAATCCTGTGGAAAAAGAAGCTGAGGGAGTTGTGTTTTCAGTACCAGAAATAGCACACTCAATACCATAAGCTGAAACTGAAGACTGAAAAGGAGCCTCAAGAAACCGTTAAGCCACAACAAAGTGAAGCTTCTCCAGTAAGGCCGGGAACACACAGTACCGGAAAATACCCGGCAATGGGCACCTGGGGATGGGTCACGTCCCAAAACTGTTTTTATGGATGGCATGGGCCCAGTGTTTAATACAGTTTGTGTAATTGTGGACGAAGAAAGGCGTAAATTAATTATTGGTTTGCTACAACACCGAATACAGAAGAAATATAATTTTAAGTGAAAAATAATTGTTGGCCAGTTGGAAATTTATAAACGAGTTCATTTAAATGTGTTATGTAGCCCTTTATGGATAGTTTTAAAGAATGAAAAACACAGCTACCACTAATGTTTTTCAATGCATTTAATTAAAAATGGAACTAGTCAAAGCCTACATTTATATTAAAATATTTTCACTGCAGACCTACTAAGCTGTATTTAAAGGAAGAATGTGTGTTAAATTGATAGCCAATGTATAATTTTAATTTAATTTGTTGTATAGCACATCTACGTCACTATTACAGCTACATATTTTTTCCACCTGTCTGTAAAAGGGAATCTTCTAAATTGGTTTAATTAATTTAGATCTGCTCGCCATTCCCTTTGCGGTTAAATTTACGCAATTGCAAATATTATGCATTATACGTATTCAAATTGAACGTACTAGAATATTGCAGTAAACATTTGTGAAACTTGAACGAAAAATACAAATGTTAAATTTTTCACATAATTTTTTTTTAAGTTGGCGAAGATGTGTCCAGTTCAATATTTTCACATCAAAAATGAAAGTTTAGAATTTCCTCCATCAATAATTGTTAAGCATTATTTAGGCTGCTCATGGTAAAGAGAGCACTTATGAAGGCGTAGTTACAGTTTCCTTTCAGCCATCTTTTATCCTTTAACTATGTACCTTTGTAAATAAATAATTAATGTACTCGGAAGGTAACGTCTAAGGCTAAATTTAAAAATGTATTTTTTCTATTCTATATGAGAGGGCTTTCAAAAAAGTGCTCACTTTACAGTAAATAGCGTACATTCATTTGTTTGGTATTAGTAGGTTTCTTTTTTAGGAGAAATAAAGAATTTTACAAAACGAAAATTAGTCCTTTTCCTGTGAAAAGCGCTTTTAAAAACGACTGATATTACCAGATCTGCATTTAGAGTTAATTTCAAATTTAACATGGTAACACTCCATTGCGGCAAACCTGTTTCATTGTAAACTTTACTATTTGTCAGAGATTTTAGGCAATTAACAGTTGAATCAATATCTGTATCAGTCGTTGTCAGATCGACAGCGCCCGGCGAACAGAGCGCTGGGCCCACTCAATGCCCATGTGTGTCAATGGTCCGCTAGGGTGTGTTCAACGGCAGTCACTGGTCAGGCCAGGCAAGCTGTAGCAAACCCGGCGGGTGGTCTGCTACCCTCAAACAGGTCCATTCGAGCCTTTCAACGTGCCGGGTCTGGCTCATGCCCATATGTGCTGTCCGATGCCTCTGTGGAACTTTGTGTGTTCCTGGCCTAAAGAAATCTGAACAAAACAAGAAACTTAAGACTTGGTGATTGTAGTGCTGTTTCTTGCTTGATGCTAGTGCCAAGAGAAATGGCCAGCAGGAGTAAAATCTGTAACTGCGAACATCGGTGCAGTGACGAGTGTGACTGGCAGGCTGGACTATTGGCCTGGATACACGTGTAAGACATTACAAATGATTGCAACAGACAGACTGTACATGTGTCAATGAATGTGAGTGATTTGACTATACCCAAGCAGACATTGAGAAGGACTTTAATTAATGTTGAAATAAGACATTACTACTTTTGTTTCTTGGCGAGTGCAGTATTTAATGAGAGAGAGATTGATACTGTAAATATAGAAGTGTGAAAAATATATGTGACTGCCTAGGGAGAGGGAAGTCACGTCAAGAGCAAGCCATTTTTAATTCTGTGCAAAGTCACTTTCACAGGTTAGGGAGGCGTCTGTAGTATGGCCCGTTGGCCTTATATAATGTCCCTTATATAATGTACGATGCGTCGGGCGCCTACTTGAGTGAGCGAGATTATGCCTCCGGGCATTTGACACATGGACTGACTAACTTACCACTGGTCTCTCTTCCTTTCGGCTGTTGCTCGCCCTGACTAGATGACTTACTCCAGCTGAAGTGGACAACTGGGCAGGCTGGTGCCTGCAGTTGACCGGGGTACTGGTTGACCAGCTGGCACAGGGTCAGTTGGGGTTGGTGACTCGCTGGTGTCCTCTGGGTTGAACATGACCACTCCCAAGGGCAGAGTACTCCTGGCAGAGTGGTGTGACGGCATGGTGAGCAGCTCTAGGAACCCTAACCGGGAGGCCAAAGAGGTTGGTAGGGAGGGTAGCGGAGTGAGGCTCCACTAATTGCCAGGCGGCTTGTGCTCTCTCCCATGGGGACTTGCAGCTGAAGGCTGGTGTAGGTTGATTACTTAGGGGGTGGTGAGCTGCAAGGTTAGCAGCTGTCCTTTGGGCATATTGTGGGTAGGAAAGGTGCTAATTTTCATCCTGTAGAGTGGTAGGCAACAAACCCCTAGCTAAAGTATACTCCAAGAATACCCGTCTGAAGCCTTGTCGGACCTGGCACCCCCTCCGGCGAGTTTATACACACTGCAAGGAATATGTTAGCTGACTTAGGTGGCCCAGATGCTTCGTTGCACTTCTTTCTAGTGGTTGAGGCCCTACCATACTTGCGCACCAGGTACTCAGTATGGGGCGATGTCGAACTTGATCTGTGTGCAACATACATGCAGTCCTAATTAGGGGCTGCTCGCATCCCTATTCTAAGTCGGAAACTGTTGCCAATTCACGGTTCTGCGAGGACGACACCAGGTTGGGGAAGGGCATATTTTCGCTACAGAGCAAGGAAAGACAGAAGTTAGCTATATACGTTTTATTCCCTTGAGAATACATAAACTGTGACCCATACTACCTCCTACCTCACACACTAGGTGTTCAACAGACTTTTACAAGAGCAAGACAGATTAAGAGACTTATCGGCTTGAACCTGGCTTGACAAGCTGACGAGAAGCGACAATTATGTAGTTGTCAAAACTATTAGACCCTAATTGTGGCTGTTAGTCATGAAGAGGCCCAGGGCACCATGTGTGGTGTACATGTTGGGTGCGGTTACTTGACTGCAAGTTAGAGGGGGGGGGGGTAGCAACGACTCTTCGGCTGCTGCAGTAGGGAATGCGGCATCTGCTGAAGAACTGGTAGAAGACTGGTAGGTCTTCGAGAGTCCTTAGGAGGACTGGCTGTGCGGTAGAACACCTGAGCACAACTTGTGTCGAGGCGAGCTACGTGAACTGGCATTTCTGCCGGGCACACTGCATTATATTCCCCTTGGCTGGAGGGTTCCTGCGTGCCTCGTTTGCTTCGGTAATCTTCAGCAGCCACCCACTCGGGTTCCGGCCAGACCGTGCCATCACTGCTATCTCTTGACAGGATGATAACAGGGAAGTTTGATGTAGTTGTGGGCAGTATCTGCCACTCGCTCAGGTGCAAACCCTTGCATGCCCACGACTGCTTCTCAGCGTGTTCACATATGGTGGGGGCAATGAAGTTACTTTCTAGAATTATGTGGATGCTGGCCTATGAGGCGGCCAGTTTGAGTTCGACTTCCTTGGGGGCACGTGACATGCGGAGTCTACAATTATAATATGTAGGAAGCATCATACTTCAAAATTAAAATCAGATTGAGTTCTCTTATTTTTATCGAGATCTCCATCCCTTACAAACTGATACACCCCTCAGGTGTTAATCTTAACACCTTGGCACACAGTCCAACCTAGCTGACATTCTCACATTCTACTAGCAGGGAGAAAAGCCGAGAAGGCTGAACTGAAAGAAAGTGAAAGTCCCCCCCCCCCCCCCCCACCCTCAATTGATAGTGCATATCTGGTAGTTTTAGCTCTTGTTTAATATTATACTGTAACAATAAAGTATCTCCTACAAGGTGAAGTGTGAAATACTGTACATTGTGTTGCATGGTTTATGTGGTCATCTGTTATAAAGCTGTTTTTGTTGGTATATGTTATCTTTTAATTAATTTAAGTTGCAATAGTTTTTTTTGTCTGTAGTCGTGGTTTCCACTGAATATTCATAAAGTTTTTCTTGTTCTCTGTTAACAAATTAATTCACACAAGTTTTCTTCATAGTTCGGGCAGAAACTGTGAATTGATATGAAAATACTAATTGTGTAAAAATTGAACACATTGGAAAATAAGCGAGCCCAAAATTAAATTCCATTGCACAGTATAGTTCACCTTGTGAGTGAATTGTAGGTACCCCACCCTAGGAATTTCAGATTCCTATGCAATTTTGGACCAAGGACTAAAATCCTGCCTTTGTTATTCCCACGAAACCCATTTAAACTCTGAAGATTATTTGTATTTTCAGACATTACAGATAGTTTTCACCCATTTAAAAGGTACACCGACGGAGGGACCAATGTGTGTGGTCATTCCTGGCCAGCATGGAGAATGGGGAAAGGTGTGGGTGGAGAGGCAGTATGAGGTGGTATACTACAGTGGGGGAGGAAAGGAGTGCCTAGGGAAAATTCCCAAATTCAGTTCATCACATTTCTCACGTGTATAAATTCTTGTCTGATTGGGTATTGAACCCAAGCTGTCATTGTGCATGACCAGCATTCCATTTTCACATCCACTCAAACCCACTTTATTTTTGACAACTGCCAGTTAATTTTTATTGCTTGGAATGTTTAAATTACACAAATCACACCTATGGAATATGAAATTTATATTGGTCCTCATTTTCATGTTCACAATCACTATGCATAATTGCATACTTTCAGATTTGGTGCCCAAGTTCATGTCCTGTTAAATAGTTTCACACAGTGTTTGGTTCACAAATTTTAAGGCATTTATTGTTCTTAAAAGATGCTTTGGTGACACTATTTATGGTTAGTCTTAGAAGTAAAGATTTATGAGATTTACATACATTTAGAAGTCAGCAGTATGAATAAGAATGATTAAATTCAATTACTTTTTATGCTTAGTACACTTTCAAATTTGAAGAGATTTAACAGAGATATGGAGAGATTAACCTTTTTTTTGTTTGTAGAAAACTTACTCATTTACAATTATTCCTTTAATTTATTAAGAATGTATGCAGCATATATTTTTAATTTATTAAGAATGTATGCAGCATATATTAAAATACGTACTGAATTACGATGTTCATGCAAAAATTATACCACATATTCACACTGCGACATGTTTGTTCCTAGACCAAAGGACTGTCAACGCAAGAAATGAGTATTTTAGTTTAAACATGTGAGCCATGTTAAAAAAATTCTGTACACTTTGAAGAAATAACACAACATGAACTAACAGCGATAAGTATTGGGGTATGGCGAGCGTGGAATTGATTTCTTTGGTCCAAGCCTAAGCGCATCCGCATAAGATTTTTCAAGAAGTTTTAGCTTAGCAACCTCCTGAGACGCAGCACTGACAAATGGCTGTGGCTGGAAGTCCCAAGACTCCACCTTCTGGAAGCTTCGGTCACGTGCAAAGTTCTGGTTCTCAAACACACGCGTGTCCCGCCTTCGGCGCCCTCCCTGCCGATTTTTGTTAGCTTGGAGGCGTGCCACACAGCTGCCAACTGCTGCCATCGCCTCCATCCGCTCTACTTTCTCTATACCTCGTGCTCCTTTTGCTGGGGAGTTCTTTCGACTGTGGGATTTCTTGCGACCGGAGCCCAACGCCAAGTACTCCAGAATGTCGTGCTTTGGTTTTGGGGAATCCGTGTTCCTCTGAACTGGCTGGGTACTTTCATTTTGTGGGGTCCGTGGAGCTTCACTATTTGGCACAGTTTTGGCTGCAGGAATACCCCCACAATTTTTTTCCACTTTTGCAAATTGCTTCAGTTTGTTACTAGCACACTGCGTTTCGTCAAGGCTCTTCAACTGTTGCACAGTTGATGGTGAATCCTTGGCAAGCTTCTCCCCTGGCTTTGGCACAGTCTTGGGCACAGCAGTCTGCAAGGCAGCTAATTGAGTTGCATTGAGGGCTGCAGCTTGTTCACACTCAGTTTTCTCCTCTGCGGCCCTCTTCAGCACTGCGAATATTTCCCTGAACAACTGCTTGTACTCTGGGGTCTTGCGGAAGCGGCTTTCAACAGGATTTATGTCATCATAGATGCTGATCCTACAGTCGTCGCCATCTGCAACTGAGCACAAGAAATACCCTGGTAGATACGAGTCAGTTTGTGTGGCTTTGTTACTGGTCTCGTCTGAGAACCCAGAGGATGAAGTTTCTGCTTCCGAAAACTCTGTAGGTGTGCCAGAGAAGGCCTTGTGCACCTTGTTTTTGGTGTAGCCATTGGGCTTGCCAAGGTTTTCCTGATGATCCAAGCCATCAGAGCTGCCTTCCATTTCATTCTTGTTGTTAAAACTGTTGAAGTCACCTGACAGACGAAGCTCATCCTGTAGTGACAGACAGTTCTCACCTGCTGTTGAATGCTGCTTCACTGGTGAGCCTTGCTGCATCTTTAGTAAAGCCTCATACTTTTCCACTAGTGTTTGGTAAGCAATGTCTACTGATGCTGCTTCATCTTGAGAATCCTGTACAAACAAAAGTTCTGATTACTTGGAACCATTGAGTATACAAATACAGTTACAAAAAAAATCTAACAGAAATGTTAATATATTAGATTAAAATTTAATTCTTTGCAACCATTATTCAAACACTAATGTTACTACTGAATTCACCAGAAAATGAGATGACCAACATTTTCAAGAAAAAAATTATTTCTCCAATTATTATTTTGACAAGTAATTTAGCAAGATAACCATCTTGACTCAAAGGTTTAACATGTGTATCCACAACAATTCATTATGTTATGCACAAAGCAAATTCTTACCACAAATTAAATCAGAAGCAGTGCATTGATTCAAACAAAGAGTAAAAAAACTTATGGCCACATTCTATGCAGTATTACCTCACATGCATTAAAACTTGTGGTCCATCCCTACACATGTATCCCACTCTAAACCACTGTGTTTGTGTTTACTCTATTAATGTGGTGATGTAGGATGACTTTTCAACAATGATTAATTGACTGCCTCATCAGTGCACATGTCTTTGCCACTTGATTCTATGGAGTTTTATTGTTGCCATACATCATGAGAAGTCAGAAATTTTACTATCTACCCAAGCCAAAAGAATGGATGCTCCACACCATATTGTATTATTCACCAGCTGAGCCACAGAGACTATGCTTCGAAGATCATCCAAGTACCACATGGCCCTACGAGTACAATCAGCAGGCAAGCCATGTTCCTGGATCCAGCGCCGACCACCGAAGTTTCACGCCAAGAGGATCTATGCTACGCTTAGCCCCTCCAACAACTCCAGTAAGGGTGCACCAGCCATAGTATAAATAGTGGGCCGCTACCCTTTTAACGCCAGTCTGTTCCTTCACTGTACGCTTGTGTCGAAGGAACCATCAGCTTCTTGTAGCTCACCGCACTCCTTGTGCGGAGGATCATCTCCAGCTACCTCGTCTTCACCACATTCTGTGCCGAAGACCATCATCAAACATCTTAACACCCGTTACACTGCCAGCCCCTTCAGGTCGACATAGTAAAGGAGTCCAGTTTAAGTTAGTATCATAATGCTCCTCTACTCTGCCATTGTTAGCCTAGGAACAGGTTGCCTTCACCTGTCTCGTGTAGGTTTAAGCTTCTGTATACTCTTGATGATGTTGGATGTTAGTGTGACACTATCCTGTTTATTTCTGTCACTGGAATAAACAGATATTTAACCGACTCAAGGGCAACTTTCCCATTGTCTAGAATCTCTCCCAATAGACATCGGGCCCATCTGAGGGATAACAAGTGACTGGGGGATTTACTCAAAACCGTCATACACAAGTAGAGTACCCAAACGCATCCTGGACTGCCACCCTTTGTGCTCCACAGTGTACAGAATGGTAGAGCCCCGACACTAGGTACTCACTTCTCCAGAGGTCAGCTTGTTGGCGTGGTGCTTATCCTCTCCGTGCTACTCGTGCCGGAAGGAGTACTCCCTGTGTTGGGAAGACTGGTCCTGAGAGACACACCCCCATGTTGGGACTGTCCTCCAGTGAGACCTGACTATTCTCCATGCTCCTTACGCCGAATACTGGTATAGGGATACCACACACTATTGGCACACAGTATGTGGTTGTACACATGTAGAGGACCACACATCACCTGCTAGACTTCGAGACTTTATAATAGTGATTCATCCTCATGCCTACTCCTGTCTGAGTGGTATCTGAGAGGTTAAATGGGCAAACACTGTCTCAGAACACTCACAGGAACTTAACCCCTTCCTTGCCGTACTCTCACACCTCCCACCAAGGGAGTGGGCTCAAGCGATAAGTCACCTGCAGAGACCAACTACACTAGAGATTCCCACAGATTTCTTCACAGCACCTGTCCGCCGCCTATCCGAGTCGACAAGACACCATCTTAGGATCACCACCAATCCATGCTGGTGGGGATTTCAGATAGAGAGAATCCCAGCGACCATATACACTAGCAAACACCTAACCACCAGCCAAGCACATTCCAACTTACCCAAGCCAAAATCATCGCAGGTCAGACAGCCGCCACAAATTATGCGTCGCCCGAGTACATCTGCAAGAGCAAACCTGCCAAAGCACAAAGTGGTACTTGCCGTACCAGATTTTGCCCTGCAGCAAAGCTACCAGGCACGTGCTATATACCGGACACTCCGGTATCACGTAAGGACTAGTCCTAAAACCCTCAAACCCAGGTGTGACTTTAGACTTAACAACTTACTTTCCCCAGCCTCAAAGAGTCGTGTGCGAGTGGTTTATACTGTAATTAAAAATATATGTCTATTTAAGTGTGGAATTTCTCAAACCAGCAATAGATGCCTCAAAATATTTAGTGCAAACTGGAATAAAATTTCTTCTTTCCACATCTTTACTACAGCACAAAAAAATAAGCTGACCAAGTTGTTACTTTAATAACATAAGTCTTGAAGAGTAAAACTATTGGCTATTATGTTCATAAACATAAAGACCCAATAAATACCAATGGAATCCCTGTATTACACCCCTAGTTTTACACTTTCCTGCATTTTGCAACATTTTTTCCCAGTCCCTTGAAAATAAAGGTTTCACTGTATACTGTTTCCTTATCGTATTTAGTTTTCAATCATCATGAATTTAAAAATTACTACAAAATTGTTACGAATGCATCTTGTATGGTCTTATTCGTAGCAGTCATCTGTAAGGATTGCATCCTATAAGTTCTAATGAATATGCGTGTGTACATTCACACAACATGAACTGCTCACTCTGCCACCTAGCACAATCCAGTAATACTACTGCAATGTGTGTGCAGAACAAAAGATGCAGTTGTCAACTCACCCACATCTGCTGCATGATAGCACTGTGCTGAGCATCGCTGCTAGTTGAATTGGCAACACTCATGTTGTCATCCTCCATGGCTATCTTCTTGAGGCACCGTGTGCACAGGTAGCTCTGCCTGCAACATGATGGCAGTCTCTTACATGTTATGTCTGTACATGGTCAAAGTGAAGTAGGTCCATCATATTTATAGAAAACTTTAAAAAAAAAAAAAGGCTGGCAACATTTTAAAGGATATACTGAACACTATGAGAGGGAACCCATATACAGAAACTTGTGGCTTGGCTGCTATAGGGCATTGAATTATTACAGCACTTTGTAAATGGGACATGTGGTTAGCTGCAAATTTAATCAGCAAGATATCTACACCAACCCAACAAGAGCATGAGACACCACAGATTCCAAAAGGGGTTTGGATTGCAGACCAATTGGTGGTGAAAAGTTCTGTGCACATGGTCAAAGGTGCTTAGTCATGAGCCAAGTATTTCAGCAGCTACATGGATTTGAGCAACAAAATCTTCCTCAGGTGTTTTGAATCTTTTACACCACGTTCTTCAAAGTACCCTGAAGAAAATAGTTGAAAGGTGCAAGATCCAGTGACAGTTGCAGCCATGGAACAGCCCTCCCCTACCAATCCACTATCAAAGTGCACTGAAACCCCATTGTGTTGGTCATTACCTTTCGAACCCACAGTGGCACTCCATCCAGTGATTTAGGTAAAACATCCCTTTAGAACAAGTGGGATCACAGTTCATTTAGTAAGTCTGGCAGTTATCACAGTTCATTTAGTAAGTCTGGCAGTAGATGCAGCCCAATGAATTTATCACCAATAATCTCCGCCCAAATGTTAACACGAAATGCCCATAACTGCCATGAACCACTTGTGCATGTGCAGTGGCGCCGGACGGAGCTGGGGGGGGGGGCGTAGGGGCAGTTGCCCCCCCCCCAAATTCGATTTGGGGGGGGGGGGGGGCAAAACATGTGTACACAAGTTTCGAATTATTAACCACCTAACGTTCCTTCGATTCTAAGCCTTCATTACATCATAAAACACCAAGCAACCATGCAAGTTTTTATTTTAGCATGTTGGTCCTCACAAAAATGTGCGCTGCCAATAGAATAGTCCAGTCGTCGAATGCGAGGAAGGGAGCAAGATGGCAGTTAACTCAACAAAAGTTGGAGCAGTGCCGTTTCTAATCCCCTCCCCTTTGCGCACGCCATCACACTGGCGTCTGCGCATTATCTAAATCCTGTATATCGCATGTTTCGTAACTCCCCTCCTGTGTAGAAATACTATTCCTTCAGGTGTGAACAACAGCAATTCGTTTGTCTGTGTCCACCCAGCCTTCACTCCTCTTCTGTTTGTAGTCGATGCAGACGTACAGTGTAGTGTAAGTATACAATGGATATTATATAGTGCAGAACGAGTGTGTGATCACTTGTATTTTATTACTGTCCAGTTTCTAGCCTCCGCCGTTTGAAGACTTATCTGCGGGCCACCATGAAGTAGAAACATCTAACGCATGTGATGCTACTTCATGTCTACAAAGAGAGAACTAGTGTACTAAATCTTAATGATATAATAAGAGAATTTATTTCCCGCAAGGACAAAAGAAAGGCCTTATTTGAGAAAGTAGTGAAGTAAATATTCAGTGTATTTATTGAACACTTGTCATATGGCTTTAGGTTGATGCCATGTGATGTTTTAAGTAAACGTGTCGCTGTTCTATGTAATAATGCTTCAAACACATATATATATATATTTCAGAAAAAATATGTTAGTTTCTTGGGGTTGCTCCAGCATGCCTGCGCATATAGATTTTTATCTGCCCACACATCCTGTTGAGCAAGTTCACAATACAGTCACATGAAAATGCACTCATCTGTAACACCAAGGCTGGGAAATGCAGGCTGCAGATACTACTAGGTGTAGGCAGTCTTTTACAGCTAATGCCAGGAAGATCTAAAGATGGGTATGGAGGGAGCTACTTTTTGTGAACAGCTCCTCTGAATCTCAACACTTCCTCCTGAAAATGTGAGCCGAGCATAGATGACCCACACGTTTCAAACCTAGTACACTAAAGAAATTTAAAACAAAAAAAAAAAATGGATACAAGCTTCTTTGTTGAAATATTGCACTGCTTGTACAAACATTTGCGTACACATTAAATATAAATATTACAATTGTGGAATGATTCCAGTTGGAGAAATAACTACTTTCTTCTGTCCACCTCCCAGTCTCTTCACAATAGCTTGCAAATGTAGAATGGTAGAGTATTTCTGTTTGGGAAACCTTTCAACATATCATCTTTGAGCAGCTCTGCAATTGCAATCAGTGTTTCCGTAAGTAAACAGCATGCAAGTGTTCTGTAGTTGTGTACCGATACAACATTGAAACTACATACCTCTGTAGTCTACAGTTTACAACCTATAAAGTGTGGCCACTCACATGCAAGAAGACTAAGGTGCAGATAGTCCACCAATCAA
The DNA here is from genome assembly GCA_029891345.1 of Dryococelus australis. Lineage (NCBI taxonomy): Eukaryota > Metazoa > Arthropoda > Insecta > Phasmatodea > Phasmatidae > Dryococelus > Dryococelus australis. Next base: position 62,688,142 of record CM056997.1, read on the forward strand.
TGTGGGTAATTTGGCCACTGAGATAAAGTTTGTTACAAATTGATAGTGGTTTTCCAAATATGTGAAACTTGTTAGCCAATAACACATTTCCAGAGTTTGATTCTCTTTCTTTAAATGTTCAGTTTGTTGTCCTTCAAAAAAGACAACGTGCAGTATGTGATAAACGTTCTGTAGACATTCAGGTGGACACACCGACATTGGTTTCACTCCACCATACTTCTTTATGCATATTCACTAATGCTAAATGTCCTGTGATAAGTTAAAAATAAAACTAGTATAAAAATTCTTTTCACATTAGTTCTACACGCAGGGGCAGCTTAAGAGCCAGACAACCACCCAGCGTTCCAAACAAAGGTAAAAGATTTAAGCAGTTTTAATCTGACATTTTTTAATTAGTTTTTTTTTATTTGGAAATAATATTTGTATGGCATATATTAATGGACGACAAAGCATTTTAATATTTTGTGCTGTGAAAATTTTACCTAGGCAAGAGTTACTTTATTAATTTTACCCCAACTCCCCTGAGTTATTACTACCAAGTAGTACTTGCCTTGGCCTGCAGGCACAAAGTGTAAAATAGTTTCCTTGTGTATAATTCTAAAATAATAGATATTCAAAATTTAAAACATACTACTTAGAATTGGTAAACAAATCTAATAAAACAACCTTCACTCACTTAACAGTAATGCAAGCTAATTAGCACAGATTATCATGATTTATAGCATGTATCAAGTCTCGGAAACAAAATTCTGGCGCAGTTAGGCCTCGTTTACAGATTACTGATTGTAGTAGTAGCAGAAATGTACACAAGCTTATTTAAATTGACGCCGGCTAACAGCCAGCGGCGCTAGAGCCTATGACTGCTCACCATGCACATGTCACGTGTCCCGCACATGCGCAAAGAAGCCAATAACTTTGAACTTTCGTATAATTGTTATTTTCAGTGTCTAATGAGTGATATTGCCTTTGCAGTGTTTAATGTGTGTTCAAGTGTTTGAATTTTATAACCAAATAATTTAAAATTATTACAAAGTGCCGCGGCACCGAGGTTAAGAACACTTAATATTCCGGCATAAACTCAGTCATAAAGAGAGACTAAAATAATATTGAAATTCATAAGAAAATTATAGAAATGCAAAACAATATTTGCTTTAATTTGTGCCACTTTATTCTAAATAATGAAATATTTTATTCTGTGTGCATAGCACTTCCGCTTATGTGAACCCCATAGGCGGCCATGGTAGGTCCGTCCGACGCTTTTATCTGGACAGTCTGTCGAGGAGAGCTGGCGAGGTAAGAGACTGTCACTTGCGCACTACAACTTTTGTTCACTGATTTAGGTTTCCATAGTTAATTTTGTTTACCGGTTAACCTTTGCTTGCGTACTTTTTTGTCAAGACATTTTCCCCAGCATTATGCTTTCGCTTTATTAATTCATTGCACCCTTGCGGCATTTTTAACTTAATCAAGGAGGACGAGGAGAAATGTCAGGGGTCACGCAACCCGTAAACTTGAATCAGGTGCCATCCGCCTATGTTTATGGCATTTCATTGTAACTTCTGCATGGTTGCTACATGCAATTTTAAGAGCTTTAATTTTATGTATGTATTTGGAGGTAATTTTCGTGTGTGAATATTTTATGGCAACATCACATATAGCCACATGGCCGACCGATGCCAAATCTTTGTATAGGCCATCGTTGCATTTGAGAGCTTATTTATGTAACATCATATTTGCAATCATTTATTTCAGGGTTCTAAGTCAATTTTATTCAGGGTTCAGTATATTTTTCACGTAAATTGATGCTTTTGTACTTGACCACGCGGTCACAGTAGTGTTTGATTTTACCTCCATCAGGCGTGTTATATGCCTGTAACCACTGAAATCTTAAAGAGAATAATTTTCTCAGCAAGAATAATATTTTGTCTTAATTTAGTTTACCATTACCATGCAGAAATATTGCAATTTCACCTGCACCACGTGGTCCGCTACGAACTTCATCCAGCGGCATCCACGCCATATAAGCTTGTTTTCACACATTGTGTTTATTGTGAATATTCACCTCGTGTCCCATCTTGTTTCATGTATTGTTCAAGGGTTTATGTAATTTTGTAATTAGTGCATGGTGCAATTATTCCCATCCTAGCCGGCTGTGTGTATAGGCCATCACCACACTACCCACGTGCTGGAGGGTGAGCCCCTACGAGTTTGCATTGCGTTAGTGATGCCAAGTAATCGCACATATTAATATTTAGTAAGGGTTTCATTTGTAATTCACCGTGTCCTGAATTCAGGGAAAAACCATCAGTCCACCCTAGCGGCTGTCGGCCCTCCTCCCTTGTGAAGGCTGTATTTTCATGCACCTCCGAGATCATCCATCTAGGCATCCGCTAGAGTAATTGCAGGCGGGGGAGCACCCAAGCGGAATTGGCTAGTCATGACAGAATGATTTCATTGGCACATTGATGTGTATGCATAATAACAATAAAGACAAGTCTACAGTGAACTAACTTCTTTTATTCAGTGGTGACAGTGTCCTAGCCACATGTGTTTTATTCAGTGTTTAATTCAGTTATATTTAGTAAAAAGTTTAGTACTGCCTACGTGTTTGTAAGTACGCATGGGTGAGACGGACACACAGAACCCACAGCGTCCCTGAGAACCCAGAGTCTCAATAGTGCTGTGATTGGGCAGCATCGCTGGCACCCAAATTACCAGTAAGTATGTGTGTCATTTGTCGTCTCACCCGACGTTCCCAAAAAAAAATTAAAACTTATGTGGAAAGTCTTTGCCAATATGCTAACAAATTGCATGTGAATATGATACAATACATTTATTATCTCACTGTTGTAGCAAGTCAAGCATACAACATTTATGAACACAAATTTGAATGCTAATATAAGCTCAGTGAAATAGTGCATATAACAAAAAATGTTTATCACCCAACAGAAAATAATCTACCAGATGTATAAAAAACTACATTACTGTATTACAAAATGAAATAATGAATCTGGATATTATGATAAAAGTTTTATGAAATGGGAATGTGTGTTTCATGATGTTCAAAAAGTTATTGTTCCTGTGAAAATGCTCAGATCCTTTTAGATTTTAATAACCATAATTGTATCGTACAAAATAGCAATAAAACAGTCCTTTGTAATTTTGTATAAAAAAAATAGGTATCCTATTCATTGTTTTGCTGTTATGTGCGCTTACTGTATAGAATGAAAAAAATGTGTTTTGTTTTAGACTTATTTGCAGTGTTTGAAGATTTTACCTGTGAATCTCTAGCAGCAAGAATGTATGAAAGTGATCATTTTGGGCCAGTCTAAAAAATTTGAGGCAAGATCAAATGGTAGTGAAGAAGTACTGACATTCTGACAAGAGAATAAAAACTTAGTACACTATAGTACAACACACTCCCAGCTGATGGGCCTAGAAGGGACATCTGTAGTTTGAAACTTGCACGTAGAGTATATGTCCGAGGGCAAGCAGAGCTCTCTTGTACCAAGAGAAGTGACAAAGTTTGGATTTTACATTGCACAGTTATGTAAGAGTTTAGAAGACCCAACTACAGCATGCTTGTTTCTTGGCTTGATTCTCTTTGGATTGTGCTACCAGACTAAAGTTAACATTACACTCTTCACCGAGGTCTCCAGCACAAATGGGGCCGAATCTGCTGTTAAGAACAGTATAATTGTTATGCAAGTGGGAGCAAGCTAAGAAAACCTACTTGCCAACAACAACTTCCAAGTTTCCTCACTTGTGGAAATCTGAGTAATCCTATCAGGAATCAAACTGTATACTGTGATGAGAGATAAATGGTCTGGACTCCTTGGCAGCATGCATGTTCCACAGCAGTTTCTCCTCTACCAATTAAATGCAGTAATCAGTATTTGTTTATTATCTTTCTGTGCCATCCAGGATGCTTTGTTTCAAAGACATATATGACGAACACTTTCCAGTGGTTAGTTACCTGAACTCATCCACATTAGACACCTCATCATTCTTGTGCCTCAGACGTGCCACTTGGTCTTCCAGGTTAGAATTCTCCTGAAACATTTAAATCATCCAATGCTTTAATACCACAAACACTTTATGTATCATAAATGATAAATTTTACATAATTAAGTCTAGTGTAGGGTTTAGAACAAATTTGATACTAAACTATGATAAGCCATATTCTTTAATAAGAATATTGCATTTCCAATTGTGCAGCTCTGCAACTATGGTAAAAGGAGCTTAACCAGAAAAAAAAAAACATTAGCATTGTTTGCGTGTTGCAGACAAATCTAGAACCAGATGCACTGAAATATATTTTTTCTACAAGCAGCATATTCATGGGAAACAACTATTTGGCACCTAGTAATCCCCCTTTGTCCATTTCATATAAGTGGGGTAAAATCTGAGAAAATGTGACCAAACTACACAATATGTGAACTAGATGCTCTCGCTAGTACAGTATTGTATCAGCTCATGAACTGCTGCGGGATCAGTGTTGTTAGGTTGGCTATTTTGATGATTGCTTTGGAAGAAAATAGTACTCCGAAGTAAAAGTTGTAATTTAAAATTTATTATACTTACAACATTTACCGCTTAAATTATGTTTTTAAAGCAATAATAAATTTTCTTGGCTATTAGTAACTGGACTTATAAATGCTAAACATGTTTTTAGACAGAGTATGTCGACACACATGAACAGTAAACGTTTCCAGCCAATGGCTAGCCATGTTCGTGTTTCCAGCCCAGTGAAGTCCATTGTACGTGTGCTTATTTTCTAATTGTGTGTATTGAAGAATATCTTATTGGTGTTGTCGGAATATTTTATCAGTATTTAACCAACATAGTTGGTTGTAGGTACCATTGTAGTGCGTTTTGTTGAGTAAAATTTAATAGTCTGCACGTCATTAAACTGTTCGTTCCGCTATTTTCCTTGCCACCTTCCACAATGATGTATATAAATTTAAGTTTGTATTAGGAAATGTGCGCAGTGTTGATTTTACTGAATGATTTTGCAAATAAATTTAATGGTAGTGATGAACAAACGTGATTTTAGTGAAGTGAACTCTCGAGGATTGCCACAGAAAAACACTTGTTCAAGAAGTTGTAAATATTACAAACCGTTAAGTTTGCGTGTTTTGTAAATGTAATTTTAAACCATTAATATAATTATTGAAATGCACGTGGCCTGAAAAAAGCCACACTTTCCACACTTTTGCACTTTTGTAGTGAGTGAATAATATTTGTTTGTCTACATAATAAATTCTAGTGTAAGGTTAACTTCGGTCAAAGTGTGTGCATGTATGTATTGCTGCATCTGTACGAATATGAACAGCGACGTATGTAGTGTTTTGTTTTTTTCATTAAAAATAAAATTTTCGAAGTTAAATAATTTAAATTTTGTTTCCATACGGGCAAAATTTTCCACTGCTCCATCAAAACAATATGCAACTCAAAATGCCACACACTCATAAGAACATCAAAATAACCCAATCTCACTAAAGACTAATCTAAAGGCCCCGCCCCCTCTTTTCCTTTTCCCTTCGAAATAAAATAAACAGAACCCCAACAAATTTAATTCTGTAATTAAAAAATAAAACAGGTTGGAATGCCAACCTAACTATAATATTGTACATTAATTACTAGACGAAAGTTAGCCGTCAGCCTTTCAGTTCCAGCCATGACAGAGAACAATAGGACGGAGGAAAATGCAAGTGTGCATTGGACTCTGTTAGCAAACATCTTTTTCTTCAGTAACAAAACAACTGCGGTGGAAGGATACACTGTGGCCGTGCTACTTTTCTAGAAGTGTCAAAATTTACTCCACTTACATGAAATAAACAATACCACCCACGTACTAGTCACCATCTGTAACAATACTCAAAAATATACATACTAGTACTAATGAAAAATTTTCCATAATTCAAGTGCTCTAGCTACTGCTTCAAAATATCCCTGAAGATTCACAATAAAATGGTTCTAGACAAATTAAATTTAAAGTTGTGACGCCTTAAAAATATTTTAACAATAGGAGTTTAACTATTGAGGTTCATTTTATGCTCTATATGTGAATCATAATATATTTTCTGTTGCAAGTTCCATTTCATAAGTGTTACCAAAATTTTTTTACATAAAGTATGAACACTTAAAAAAGCTTAAGTTTCATATATTAATTTTTAGTTGGTAACTGCCAAGAAATTATGATTTTTCGCGTGGGTGATTAAATTAATATCACTAAGTTTAATATGCTTGAGCTTGAGAAAATTCACAAAGCATTGCATTATATTATGTTGATATGTTAAACATTTGAAAAAATGCTGTAAAGCAGATATTTTGAGTGTGTGTAGTGCAAATGTGCTGTGGATGTGAACATAAATTGTTAATAGATTGTTGGCAACCCTGCATACATCAGGGAAATTCTGGCTGCCTAGGTTGACCAGCCTGCTTCACAACCATAAAGAGTAGATGGCATCGTAGTCTTGTTCTAGTTAATCACCAGTCACATTTTTTGTTACATCGCTATTCAGCAATGCAATCGTGCATTATTGCATTGTTCATACATGTTTTGTCCTCCAAGCCAGATTCATGCCTACATTTTTGACAATAGTCTTTTGACTTGTTTGCTCACTCAGTGGTGCTGGTCACTAGTGTGTACTCTTGGCCTATTTGCATGCAACATGTAAATATGAATGTGTATGTTCAAGATTGTTCAGAAGTTTTGATGCACAGGGCCAAGTTATCCTTTGTGTGTAATCCTGTACAGCATTTTGTATAATCACTGGAGTTTCATGTGGTTAGCATTTAAGTCACATGTTTTTTGTTTGGTATGCTGTGCTGTGTACATGGTTTAGTGGTGCAGGTACGTATTGTTTTTAACAGTTTTATAATAATTTAATATTACATTTTTGGTTAAACTCCCTTTTTCTTTTGCAAATGAGTTATATTTAAAATTTTTCTTTGCTGCCACGTGGACAAGGAAGGTTTTATCAGGGTTTTAAAATTGAAGTGTGTGGCCGTATTCCAGTGGTTATCTGTAGTGCATTTACTTTTTAGAGTTTCTAGAGTTGCAGTGAGGTTGCATCAGTTTCAGAGATTTTTTTTATCGACTTCACTTGCAGTTTTCTGATCGTAAGCAGTTTTGGTTCTAGAGTTTAGCTGCGATGTAGTTCGTTTTGGCCTATAGTAGGAGTTTGTACAAAGGATTTCCGTATTTGAAAGTAGCAGTGGGGGGTAAAACACGGCTCGTGAAAGGGAAGTGAGCCCCAGCCAAATTCTATTTTTAGTAAGTAAGTGAAAAGAGGGGATAGCCACGTGCCGAGCTGCGCTCCAAGGGCCCGGGGCCCTGCAGCAATTGATCAACAGCCTTGAAGCAGGCATAATGGCGGACGAAGTGCTTGCCTGTCTCGCGATGCGAGTGAGTTTTGAAGGAACATTACTAAATAATTACTACTGCGGCATTTGTTAGATTTCATGTCTCGTCGATACTGCTAGTGACTGAAATAGTTAAAGTTTGTGAAACTGTTTAAAAATGTTAATTTAAACTAAGTAACTTTTCAGAGACCGGCAATTTTTTTAAATTTTAATATGCCACCTGTGTCATGTTTGACAGACCGTGAACTCTGGCTGTAATTTACAGCTGTCATTTCTTGACAACTGTTGCGAGGCTATTAACTAGCCTTTCCACATTACATTAATATTGCACAACGTGGGGGGAATAATACAACTGAAGATGCAGAACATTTAAGCTGTCCAGCCACGGGGTCCTTATAACACAACTGAAGATTCAGTGTTTACGACAATAGCAGAACAGTAATTGCACAATGCACAATTCCACGGCAGTTCCGAGTGGCAAGCGGTAAGCGAAGCAGCAGTTCTATTCCAGCATTTCAGGTTCCAGAGTCCAACATTCCATTGTTCCAGAGAGCTACTAATCATCATGACAACCACTAGCAACAGTGTACAAACAGGTATTTATTCATTCATCAGGAGAATTCATCAATGAAGAAGCCATCAGACAGATGGCTCTATCAGTACGTTCCGCCACATCTTTATTCCCCAAGTCAGCTGGTGACATCACGCCTTTCAACTATGTTACAGCTACCCCCTCTCCATCGCCGTCCCTTGGATGCATAACCTCGGTGGCCGGTGAATAATACAACCTTCAGGCTTTAACAGCCATTCTTGCTGTTACAATTTTACGTCTCGTGATGGGTATAAACAATGAAAACTCTGTTTGAATCAGGCGGCAAGGCTTTGACATGGCAAAGTTGTTGAAAATGTGTGTCACTCATGGAACTATTTTCCCCTCAATCGTCAACTTTACCAAGTGCATTCTTGTCACAGTGTGCCTGTTAAAATACACGCAGGTATGGACAGTGACATTTTTCGAAGGTTGATATCAGAAATGCTCATTTTACAGTGAATAGCCTTAGCAATAATTTTCAAAATTAGCAATAATTTTCAAAATAAGCATCGGTAAAAGTATTAAATATCAAAAAGCAAGCTTATGGAATCTATCAAGTTATCAGTATCACGAAAATTCAGGTATCTGCCTCATCATTATTGGTAACAAATTTGGAAGTCTTATTCAATTTGGCAAAATTCCTTGATTGACTTCAGCCTTTCTGAAAAATGATTTGCCCTCCTGACAGGGTTACACTTAAATTGGTTTAATATGTCTAGTGTGTTTTTTGAAATAAGATCTAGTGTATGTCAGATTATGGTCCAAGTACAGAAGCAGTTTAGTGTAGCTGCACGTTTGCAGTCTAGTCTAGTGGTACGGAGAATGACAGACCTGCACTACGGCAGCCAGCTGCTCCTCCAGTTCAACCAGCTTGCCACGGTCATGGCACCGCTGCTGCCTCAGATCCTGTAGCTGACACTGCAGTGCCGATGCCAGGTCCACATCTCCCCGCCTGCAACAATGCATGCACCACATCAGCACCCAGCAACACTGTTCACAACCATCCTTCTCAGTAGCTTTCCGGCTACTAGAATAGAATGCCGTTGAGAGTTCCACCTGCACCAGTCAGACATGTATAAATAAGGTTAACAAAGGTCCCAGGCATCCACACTAGCCACTAATAAAATGTATGGTTCTCACACATCTGTCTCCTGTAACATTTTTTATTTACATACGTAATAATTATGCATTCTTTCCAGTTTAGTGTTTTTTTTTTTACAGTATATGCCAGTTTCCCCCCCTGTTATTTATAGGTCAACTATAATGCTCAGGGAAGTAGACTTGGCCCCAATTATCACCATGGCTGCCCATTCCTTCTGCTGTGATGCATGCCTCCTTGCAAGTGTTTCCTCCCTCTGACGGCATATAGGTCTTAAGCCCCGAGACACACTTAGCTCCCGTCCCTACCTCGGATGCACAAAATACTTAGAATTAGGATCGGTTAGGAAAAAACCTTTGAGCCATTTTGTTTTTGCCTGCCTAACAGACTTACCCGCTCACCTCGCTGCCTAGTGTTGCTAGTCATCTTCAAGACTCCTGCAAGACCAACCGCTGTGCTTTATGCACTAGCCAGTCTCTTTCAAGACACCACCTCGTGCAAGGCTAAGGAGTCTGTACTGCCTTACTGACAACGCCACCGGATGCTTAGAGGTTTGCTGTCTGGGATTGCCCTCACCCTGCCATTACCGCACGAGTAAGACCTTCATGGCAGTCTGGTTACCCCACCCCTTAGGTGTCTTGGACATGGGCTGAGATTAAGTTATGGTTAATATGGTTTTGTTGAGAATAAACCACATTCAGTCTTACCATTTTATTCACCACCTGGCTCCTACCTAGTGATCCACCATACTCTCAGGCAAAAAAATTTTTAAAGCCCTTCAGGCTTACACTAACCACACCAGGATCCAATATCTCAAGCTGGGAGTCTGTTTTACCAGAGATGCCACTTCAGTGGGCACCACTGAAAGAGAGCATGTTCACTACAAGACCTACTCAATGGTGATTGTTACTAGCGATAATGCTACTTCTCTAGGCTCTGGAGAGTAGGCATAGTGGAATGCCCACAACCTTTGGAGGTTAAGTGCATTCCCCCAAGCTGGAAACATATTTTAACTCAGCTGAGCATCTGACTACTAGCAATATTAGGTCATTCTCTGTCTTCAAAGTCGGGGAGCGGGGCTCACCAGTCAGGTGGAGTAACGCCCTCCATTTGGGAGTGAACCATAACTTTGGCGCTGGCACCACAGATATTCTATAGTTTTTTGCAAGGCCAACTCAACTGTTTACACACAATTTAGGCCACCTTGTCTACCTACCAGAACTTGTCTAAGAGTGAGCTACCATTTTGCCCCATGCTCCACCACAGAGCAGGAAGGGCAAATGCTAAGAAGATAATCAGTGTTCAGGCTTCACTATGTGTGTGTCAGGGAGCAGACCGTCAAAACTTGTATACTCTGGTGAGACAGCTGCTCGACAATAGTCCAGTAACACAGCCACTCCCATACCTGAAAGACACAGTCACAGACCAGAACACCAACTCGGCAGGGATAGCGTGCTGCCCAGGACACTATCACATACAGAGGCAAGTAATTGCCCTTGCCCCCACCTAAGTGCCACACAGAGTCCACCAGTTCTGCTCCAGCCACTGCTGTTAAGCACCAATTGGCATTTCCTGTGTACCTCCCAAGTCTACAAACACTGCAACTACCTTTCCCCGACTCTTGCTGCTTGCCCCACTGTCCTCTACACCTCTAATGGCTGATGGACAACTAATAGTTACCAGGGAAGGGGCCCAGCTGCTAAATAACACCAAACAGAGCTATAGCTTCCCGACTCCAAGCGGAGGGAAATCTTTGCATACCTACAGACCCAAGTTGTGCATTGATGGCAATTATAACCGCCATACTTCTTCGAGAGTGGTAATTAATTGCATAAGACACTGTCTCAGTTCAGTCAAGTGCAGTCATTGTTTTAGTATACTGTTAAACACTACCAATAATTTTATACCAGCATTAATTGTGTTTAGTGGTTTCAAAATGGTTCGCAAACTTAGGCATACTTGACGTACCCCTAAGTTTTGACATTTGGACAAGGGTGAGAGTAACAAACTGTCTGGGGAAATTCAGCATTGTGAAAGTGTCTGCAGTATTCTTCTTCCAATAACAAAGTTTGAACAGTGTTGCGTTTCTGTATTGTATTATTAAAATTCAGAAATAAAGAAATTACAATTGGTTTCTTATTTATGCTCATTTTTCTCACACACTTTTTCACATTAATCAAATTTTTGGATTATCAAGGTTCGGATTAGTGGGACTTCATTGTATTCTTCCTTTATTTGCATCTTCCTGCCATGAACACCTTTGTCAAAGATAGGTGCAGGTCTGTATTAGTGTATTAAAGTGGCCTCATAAAATTGGATGCCTTGTGCTTATCTTTGTACAACACTTTTCTTGGAACAAATTTAGCTACGTGGAACCAATAATCAGTTCACTTAAAAAGACAAAAATGAACAAGTAGAAGCACCGTTCTAAGTCACATTTAAACAATTTAATAGACTGTTACAAATATGTTGTATTCTGAGGTGCCTGGTAACCATAGCGCCAGCATTCACATTGTTCCTTTGAGAAAATGAAACTCAGGTTTATTTTATTGATTGAAACTTCCAGAAACCCAACCCAATGTAGCTGCAGTCTGTATACTGTGAGTTTACATTTCCATATCATACAAGATTCTGCAATTTAAGACTAAGGCCTACTATTTGGGACAGTTAATGCAACAATTTTTTTTCACACCTGCTTGTTATTTCTACATTCAACCTTTAACCGTGGGAAGTAATTTGTAGTAGAAAAGGGATCACTTCTTGTAAAACTACTCCATACTATTATAAAAACTGCTACAAAATACACACTTCAAGACCAGCTGCCACCAACACACATGTGAACACAGATTTCAACCTCGCACTGGTTTTAAATTTAATCCACCATTATAGCATTAATTTTGAAACAAGCAGAAATTGCAGCTATTTTATGCAACTTCTGTTATTTGTTTTAGAAAAAGATTCAGCACAATTGGGGGAAATGCCCCATGTAATGTGTTTGTTAATGTCAATAATATTCATGAGCATGCATCAGACTTCAGCATACCTGTACAGAAGAAAACCTGGCATTTATTGCAAGTGTTGGAAACTCTGAAGTGATTTAACTTAACCGGTAATAATTGTCCTGCTGAAACAGTAACGCTCTAACCCAACATTTCAACAACAAAACCAAACAATATCTTTTAACTCTAAAATAAAATTAACAGCTAGTAGTAAATCACTGCAAAAATTTAATAATTATTTTAAAAATTGTTTAATTGTTTATATTTCTGTACAATTACCACAAATTTATTTTTCTAACCGAGGCTTATCTACAGACAGGAATGCTCATTAAAAAACAGTCTGATTTTGGAAACTTCATTGGGTAGTTTTCTGTCAATTACTAATTTAACCTGCTCTGATAATTTAACAAATTTAAAAATCTCACCTTTTACAACTGGCAGTTGTTGCAACCTTCAAACCCTTCTAAAATCTTAAGCTCACTGCCAGTTAATATTCACATTATAAAATATAAAAAATAAATTCTGAAATAATTTGGTTGTTCAAAACTACAAAAAATTTCAACAAGTAAAATATTTGTCAGTAAATAATAGAACTACCCTAAAGTTAGTAACGAACAAACATACACAAAAATAAATATCAGAATGAACCCACTTGAAGTGGTTATATAGGAGATGGCTGAAGGAGACTACTTTCTTATTGCAGTGCACTAAGCTATTTGGATACAGTGTTCACATTGAAAGTAATCCAGTGGATGCAGAACCATAGTCAATTTGGCCTTTGAAGACCACGAGGCCCAGTATGTGCAATGGGAAAGAATCTTGACTCTGCCAAAAGGGCGCTAACATCTTTACTTACCACCCGTGGTTCAGACATCCCAGCAAGTATAGTTTGTTAGTATATGATTTTATGTCATTTTTCTTTACTTTCAGATTTAAAAACAGTGATACAGTCGCCACAAGACCATAGACAACAGTCTGTAAAAGCAAACTAGCAGTCTGAATAGTTTCAATAGTAAAACTTGATGGCTATAAACTGGTGTATCAAGGAAATTGTACATCCAGAGTTTTTTAAATTTTGTAGAGTCCAATTTGTAATAAGCTAATACATGGCTTAGTTTCGAGAAAAAAAATTAGATTTCTGTACTAAAACAGAATTTTCACTGGCCTGGTCAAACACACGAAAATAACCACCCTTATGATACAGTTGACAGCAAACAATGAAATTCTTTCAGACATGTAGACCACACACAAACTTAACTCAAACGCTTCCTTTAAAAAATTATTATTAATATTTCTAAATATGGCACATTGATAACTTTGTAAATATTGTTGTAGGTAGTAAACAGTCAGCCTTGTCAAAATTGTGAATTCCTGACCTCTTCTATAAAAACCAGCCTACCAGGCTTCAGTGTGCTTCGTCTACACCACAGCAAAGTGGAAGTGATGTGGGAGCGTACCTGCAACAGGTCGGCACAACGGTGCTGCACTGCCTGGTCCTGCTTGTCGCAGTGGCGTGACTGCAGCTCCTGGACAGAAGCCTGCAGCTCTTCGCAGCAAGCCTCTAGAGAGTCTATAGTCACACACAGGCTGCAACACACGGAACACCTTCCCTTTTAACATGGATACGTCCATCAAGCATTGAATTTTTCACATGTCGTAAGAAGTAAAATGCTACACGATTATGTTAGGTATAACACTTGAGACTGCTACAAATTCATTTTAAGGCAAAACAGGTAGAAAACATGACCTGATTGGAATGAAATTTAAACCTTAACTAAGCAAATAGAAAGTCAGGTACACTGTTGCAGTTATAAACCCAACTAAATTATCATTTTACGAGCATCTGGCAGTTGTGAGCAAAGGTTAAAAATTTAGCCCATTCAAATATCACATTTCTCCTCTGAATGAAATGTGATTCCAGTAGTTTCACAACCACAGTGTAGGACTTTGAATCCTCCTCTGGAAGTTTGTAGTATATAATTTCTTCCGCTTCTGGTCCCAGTACCTAGACCAGTGTACTCACCTGTACTTCTCCATTTTTCTCTGCCAACCCACTCACCTTTGGAATCTTCAAAACCATGTGCACCATTCTTCTGGGTTTCTACAATTGAAGCTGGCCAGTGGAGAAAGCATGCATGCTGCTTCCATCATCATCCAATTTTTTCAACTTTCGCGATCTGTATAGTTCCGTCACTCTTATACTTTCCTACCACCCATGTGGCAGGAAAGTCCATTTCACAAATACACAATACCTACTTCATGATCCTTCGACCACCAGTCTCTGAAGGCCCGTACACAATCTTACACAATTGTAAACTAACATTTGACTTTACGATTTGACTATGTTTGCTTTCAGACATGTTTCTTATGGAACTTGACATACTAGAACACTCAAAAGTAAAGTCAAGCACTCTTGACTGACTTACGATTTCAAAAAGTTGAAATTTTAAAGTAAAGCAACCATTTTGCCGAGAATCTAAGAGATTTTATTTTAGTGTATTGTAGGGCAATTTTCATCTTTGTGTATTAAACAAAGTATGTCTAAAATAAATTTCAAATGAATAAACTGTAATGAGAAAATATATGAATTGATATTTTTTAATTAAGTAAACAATTGGGTATTGTTTGTTCTGAAATTAACTTTTAATATAATTTTTAAGGCTATTTTACAAAAAGATACGCAAAACACATTCTTGGATAATAAGATAATGATTTACACAACAAAATATACATTTTTACAAAGCTCGCAGAACTGATTTTCACTTGTCTGAACTTCGACGTTACAATTGTATTGTGTATTGGTGATTTTGTCATTCGAAAATAAATGTAAAGACAATGTTAAGGTTTTCTATTTTGTAAGGGCCTTAACTCATCCGCTTCCCCCTGTTACCAATCTTACGAACCCCACTTCCCTATGTGCAACACTGCGACCACTAAATTTTTAACACTATTGGCACCTTATATCACAACTTTTGCTAAATCTGCCACCAACTGCTGCTTCAAAAGTAGTAACACTTCACTAGCTTAGGCACCCACCGTGATAAAACCTAGTTGGTTACCATGAGGAAAAAAGGCTTTTTGGAACACACTGCAAACACACAAATAACTCTCTACCACCGTGAGACCATCTGTGCACAGCACCTTGAGGTATTCTCCTTGGGCATTTGGCATCCACTTCCCTTCTTTCTATTCCCCCACCTTCTTTCCCCATCCAGTTGTGAATCACAAGTTTTAAAATTAAGGGGGCCAAAGTAAGTTATGGCCAAGCTTGCTTGCCTGTTGTGCATCCTCTCCAAACTTGAGACCACATCGCAGACCTTCCACCAACATTTAATGGCATTTAAATTTGAGGCACTATGCACTTGGGGCATTTTGACATGGTTGACGATTAATTATATAGCAGTGGTTTAAATTCTTTTTTTAATTATGTGTGCCGGCGAAAAGGAAGAGAAGCGGTGAGTTGTGGAAGTCAATTATTTTATTAAATTAGGACAATTTGGTCTAATTATGTCTTTGCATTGGTATAGTGTACTTAATCTGTGGGCATGTAGTAGTAAGTGTTTGTCAAAATTATGTTTTGGTGTTCACTTTCTGAAAGTAGTTTTGGTTTAAATTAATTTAATTAGTAATGCTATGTTTGATAGTGTTTGCAAACCAAGTAGGCTTGGATATCTCTGCCGCCCTCATTTGGCCCTGCCCAGGCAAGCTTAAATTTTCCATCGCTACGAGGTCCACAGCTTACCAGTTTATCTTTTAAATGTGTGTGAAATAACTATTTTTACGGCTACCGCTTTGGAAAGACCTTAAAGTAATATTGATTATTGGTCATAGTCCAGCCAATTTATTTATTTTATGGAAAGTTTTATCGAGTTTCTTTTAAAGTGTATTTTGTGTGTATTGTGCCTAAAGGACCAGTCTGGCTGCCACGTCACTTATTTTTTATTGTCAAATATACAAGGTATATCATTTTTAATACAAAGTGCCTTAGGGTATTGTTAGTGAGAAATGCGTGAATACAATTTAGTATTTATGTTCAGTGGGCAAGTACCCAGAGGGTAATAATGTGTGTGTGGCCTCCAATGCAGTGGCATGGTCTGCGATAATTTTAAATTTTACCAATTTTAAATACATCTTGCCTTTTAAATGATATTACACTTTTGGAAATGTAAAAACATCAGCCCATTTTTAAAATTGATGTTACATATAATACGTAATGCCAAGAATTCCACTGAGCAAAGGTGCCTTTTAAAAATAATTATCAAAAAATTGTGGAAACTTATATTGGGTTTTCAGCTAGAGCTGATTTTACATGAATGATTAAACTGAAGTGCACTACTTACATAAAACTTACATCACCTCAATAAACCAGCTGATCTGGTTTCTAGCGTATTGTGTAATGCAACTAGTATGTGTCAAGGTTATTGACATTCTTAATATTTGGCTTGTTATGCACCATATTAATTGTAGGTGCTTACCTCAATTTACTTCACATTGTAATGATATTCTGTTATTATTCTAACACATTTTGAAACAAGCATTTATTACATTTGGGCAACGTCAATCTTTTCTTTAACAATATACTTTGTTATTGTGAATTCTTGCTGTCTTACTGAACTATTTGATATTGTGAATTTTTCCAGAAATTATTGTTAATGGTTTATGGCACCAGTGATGAAATGTTATACTATCTTGGCAAGGCTTTTTACCATATGTGCTAACATTGTTCCTAACTATTGAATTGTGTTATTTATAGGGCATTGAAAATAAAATTGTTCAAACTGTTTGGCAAATTTCAATTTGTACTGGTTAATACAACTACAAAGATCAAACTCTTACTAACCACTATGAATACTACAAAAATATTTCTTAACGAGTACCAGTAGATTTTGATGGCGCTTAAGGGCGTAAGTATTTAGGAAAATCAAAGCATGCTTTCTGTGATCCACGTTATTTTTTTTGCCTAATTTGTATTCACTTTTGCTGCCCCAACTTTTCCGAACTTTTGGCATCCTTTGACGTTCACTGCACAACATTTGTTATCGAAACATACACCTTATTACTTCACTTTCACTAAAAATATTGTAGTTTCAAATACATTATTTTTAATATCAGAGTGAGGCATTTGTTTGTTCTATCTACATTCCTAAAACAAGGCAATTACATAGTACACAACAAAATGTTATATTAAGTATAATGTTAACTTGTGAAGCTATCTTTCCCTGAAGATTGAAACTTTATTCACTGGAATAGTCATCAGTAAAGAGCATCTGAAAGATATAAGTTAAATGCTGACATTAAGGGAGCAAATTACCAAATTGAAAATTATAAACATGGAGTGTATCAGGACACTATAAAAACTCAACCATTATTGGTATAGGTAATTGACAACTGTACCTAACAAATGAAGTAAAAATTGGTGATAGTTTTGATATAGTTATGTAACAACTGTGTGCAAGCCAAATATTTTTTCTGGAAAAATTTCTACATGTTAACTAATTGTATTTATGAAAAATTCTCTTTTTCCACCTAGTATTAGCCAGATTACAGTACATCAGACAAAAGCACTGCAAAATGAGAGCTGCAATACCTTTTTATGTGCTTCTTGTCTGATGAATTCTCCAGCACTAGCCTCTGATTGCCCCTCTCCAAGTCCTGGATGCTCACCTCCAGCTGCTCGTAGATCCGCAGCCTCGAGTCGTTCACTTCTCGCAGCGCCGCCGTCTGCTTTGTCAAATACTGCAACCAGAAGAGTTGCAGAGCCTTCAGTTACTAGCCAAGCTGCTGGAACGTTGATTGTTAATTAATGAAGAGGAGGTTAATCACTGACCAACTGCTATCCCCATTTTAAAACCATGATTCTTTTAAAAGCACCGAGTTGCTAATCATGATTCTGTGCACTCACATGATATGTAAAATTGTTTAGAGTGCCACTCGGCTTCTGCAACACCTTTAAATAAACTGACCAACAGACTCCCACCACTTAGTGCGTTCAGACTTTCAAAAATTTATCCACTTCATTCCTGATTGCGTGTTAGTCTTTTTCACATTTCACGTTTGGTGTGGTCTTTTGTCTAAATGACTATGGGTACCTACATGGGGAAGGGGGACAATAATGGGTTCACCACCCCCAGAAAGTGATGCATGGTACTTTTAAATTATATTTGGACCAATGGTGCTTCAAATAAATTACATATTGCTCTTCTGTAATCAGTTTCATACAATGGGTTATAAATGCTCTGGAGCTGTTTTGACGTATGCGTGCCTATCTTCAACCACAGAGGATGAATTGCCCTCAAATTAACCAGCGATGTTTGGATATTTCTTCGTAAATTTAAAACTGTCCAAATAAGTTTAAATTTAATTTATATATGTGTAATGATTTTTTTTGTATTGCCTAAAATTAAAATCTTGTTTGTATTTAAAAATATCTTACAATATACCCTAAAATAATAATGCTTGTTATCGTCTCATGGTAAAGTGAGCACTTTTGACGCTTTAGTTACTTTTTCCTTTCAGCCATATTTAATTATTTAATCACCTTTAAAAAAAAATATTGCAGTGTAGGTAATGAAAAGAATGTATATTTTCCATAGCACTCTGAAGTTAATGTATAAGGCGAAAATAAAAGTGATTTAATGACTATTATTCTTATTGAGATGGCTTTCAAAAGTGCTCACTTTACCGTGAACAGCCTATAGCAACATTTAAATGATTATTAATTTGTTCAAATTTCTTTGATTACTTACGAACTATGAACAAAAAATTGATAGTCGCTGTTTATATAAATGTAAGGATGTTTTTAGTACAAGGCAACATCGTTATGAACAAATCTTTTGTCATCAAAGTTATAAAATTAAATATCAATGAAATGAGTCATAAAAATATTGAAGTAATCTTCCACAACTTTTCATGTGAAAATTGTGTGATCGCATTGACCAAGTTCAATGTTTGGGCATTAATGCTAAAATTATTTACTGGAGCAGAACTATTTATTTACAAAGTTGCTTCTTACATATTGTAAGAAATCTCTCATCACAAATTCTTTTCTTTAAATATTTTTCCAGAAAATAACATTTGAACAAAAAATATTGAATTACATACTTAATTTTACCTAAAATTGATTTAGTTACTGTTCAGTATACAAATTACAGAACACTGATCAATCTAATCTCCATCTCTCATTTCCTAAATTTATTTATCTATAAACTTACCTAAAACTAAATTGCAAACAAAAGTAAACCAAAACAATGATTACACTTTGAAGTCAGAATTACAATAACAGGCAAATTTTCAATAAAATGAATGCTGCTTTCCTTTTGAGTGCTAGTTTAAAAACTACGAAACACACCATAGTAGAGCAAAGGGAAAAGATCCTGCCCCTAAAGTGCAAGACAGAGAATTCCATACAGGCCACCACCTAGTTGTTTACATCAATCACCACACAGTTGCGAACACAAAGAAAACTCCAAGGACAAACTAGCTTACTATACGAAAATGTAACTTATGAAACTTATGTAATATTAAATGGACTTTTTAGTGAACTGTGATTTTACAGCACTTCATATTTCATATCTGCTCATTGTAATGTTTATTACACTTAAACGTCACTTGCAAACAATTATGCATACTTCTCTTCTACATAACACATTCTAGAGACTTACCATATTTGTTACCATCACTGCCAACCTCTCCATGTATTTTACCACGTTCATTTCAGACACACTTAGAAAAACACTGTGCCGCTCATGAGTCTGGCACCTGGAGCAATTGCTCCACTATAGTTATGGCACCAGCTGCAATTATTTGTCTAACTTTATAACATAAATAAAAACAGTTTACTTAAAGGGTTATATTAATACTACTGGTCCTCCACCCCTTTTGGGTCACTACAGATTATCTCCCCATGCAAGCATGGCATATTTAATTATTTTTTTCCAACACCCCATCACTTCAGTGATTCTATTTTTATACTTTAAAGGGGTTGCAGTGGTCAACTAAATATTCCACAACAGCATTCATGCTCAATGTCCAGTGGGTTCACAACCAGATCTTCATTTGCTGGATAAGTGGATAAATTGTATGTAGGTGGCCTAGGCTGTGTGTACTCTGTATACTCTAGTTTCCTCTTGTCGCTGCTGCTCCATCTTAGGGTTTCATGCCATGTCACTCTTCAATGACCACTGGGCAACTACAGGTCCCATCTTGAAATCCTGTTCCTCAGTGGTTGATACCATACCACACTATACACCCTTTACACGTCTATACATGTTAATGCTGTATGTTAAAATATGGAAAGTGAGAGTAGCAAATGTCCAAGTCTGTCCACACAAACGCCAAAGAACACATACTCTATACAAAGTTTCACTGTCATTTCTTATATACCTCTCCCCTTAGGGTATTTATTTAAAACTATATTAGCAACAAATTAATTGTGTGGCTCAGATCTAGAGAGCAGTAAAAGTGCTGTATCATGTGATACTATCAAGCAGTGATACACGTTTGGAAAATAGCAAGGAGAGTTTTTGGCAGATGACTGAAGAGCACCTTACAAAAATAAAGAAAACCACAAAAATAATTTATATGCAATTTTGTTATGAAACACAAATTTCTATAGTTATTACAAAAAACTTTTAAAAGTGAAATTTTTACCAACAAAGTGCAAGTCTCATTTTTTATGCTGAAATTACTTTGAAGTTGTGAAAATTATGCATTTACAAGAAAACTGGAATAAAAAAAATACAAAATTAATTGATTTCTGAATATTAATCTCATTGTTCTTGTATTTCATATTTAATTTTTTATAAATTTTACTTTTTTCAAGAATCTAAGTCAAAGTTTGTTCCAGAACTAACATTTTGTATCTGCTATTTTGACGAAGTGTTCAGTACCTAATTTGCAAATAAACTTACACAAGTTCAGGGAAACATTCTTAAAAGTGCAAAATTTCTAAAAATAAATTTGAAAACTTTTGCTCCATTATCCCTACATATCACGCTATCTCTTGACAATTTTTTTATGCAAGTTGTTCCAAAAAGAGTGAAACCATGACTGTCATGTGATTATGAAAATCATTTTGTATTTGGAAAAGTAGTGTAGTGATATTTGGTACAAAGATAGAACAAGAAATCATTGTGTTTGACATATTTTTATATGCCAAATATTTTATTATGTCCAAATTAAAGATTTTTGTGCACATGGCTTTGCGAGCCATCTAGAAAATTATGCTGGTTCCAATTAAAGGTTGTCGCTCTTGAATGCTACTTTTGCCACAAGTAAGACAGCTAGACAACAACCTCGCTGGCCGGTTCGATACGGGCATCCCTGGAACCTCCCGACATTCTCACCTTCTCTTTGCTTAATTATGTCTCATCCTATCAGTTTCTTCAGGCACAAGACTCTTTCTTCAGGCACAAGACTTTCTCGTAGGGGCTTTCAACAAATTTACTTCTGTGCATGTTGATCACTACTGTGGCCAAGTGGTGTGTGATGCTTACGCTATCATTTATTTCTTAAAGGCTGCAGACACTTGATGCCTAGAAACCTCATACCCATGAAATTTCAAACCGTGATTGTCAAAAGGCAAGTCATCTCTGGGTTCACCAACAATCACTGCAGTTTCTACAAGTGTTCTTCAGAACCTGTTAATATCAGAGGAGGTTTCTGCCCTAAAATTTCTCAGTGCACTCCCACTCCCAGCCATGTGGGTGACATCTCGTCCTGAAAGCAAGAGTGCTCATATTCTACTCCTTGCATACCTCTCACAATTGTTTCTACATTACTTGCGATTTACGATGTTTAAACAATAGAGTTGAATTTTTTTTATTAGACGGCTTCGGAAATCTCCACGTGAGGTGAGGCATTTACGAGAGCAGCTCTGTAAAATGACTAAGTTCCAAACACAAAACCCCTGCAGACAAACTGCACTTGTGAACACTAGCATAAAAGTCCATGTCCTGTTAAGTTTTTTAAATTGCAACGAAGACAGTACTTTTGTTATGCAATGCCTGCACATTAACACATGAAGACACTTCAACCCAACACAGGTTGGCATTCTTCACCTTCGGATGTGCCAAATCATTCTATTTACCTGGAGACTAAAACCTGTCGTTGCCATGTTGCCAACTCTTTAAACACTACCAGAGCACCTTGGCAAAGTTGGTGTAGGGAATGAAAAGTAGCATTGACAAAGATACCAGTTCTCAGACTGACCTGCAATACGAACGCAACAATAATTAACCACAGCCCACTAGTCAGTCTACTTTTACCAGCATCATCCAAAACCACATGGACGGTCGTTTCATGATTTACTTCATGTTGAACTTAATGCATAATTTACGGTTTCCATTGCATTACTATGTAGCTGGTGTGATGCCCCACACACAATCACAAGCTAGATTTATGGGACCACTGCACCCGAACTGTTGGCCACAGTAATAAATTACCTATATATTTTCTTCTCAGTTTTCACATCGCAGTACTTTGGGGGGGGGGGGGGGGGGGGATTGCAGACCCATGATCTTTCAGAACCAGGTTGGCAAGGCGTTGCCTAGTATGCGAAAACCCCTTCCTTAAAATTAGTTTACGGGCAAAAAAAAAGGGAGGATGCTTTAATAGGCTCCGTATACATAGGCGAGTAGAGTATTCAGTCTGCCTACTGCATCCGACAGGTTGAAACTACACATTACCCAGAAAATTTTTAATTTGTACAAAATTTGCATTACTTGCGTTGTTTCTATGGTGCCGGCATTTGGCAAGCGTAGAGCCCCCATGTTTTAATAATAACTTTATGGATAAAAAAACATGACTATAAATTTCACTTCAATGCAAATTAGTTCCTAATCACGTTTCTGCCAACATTTATTTAGGCTGGTTTATTCTGAATCCTGACATACAAATTTTATTCAGATGATGTCAAATTACTTTTAGCTCTGGGACAATGTATAGTGTGATCCCATTAGTATTTTCGATAAAAATTAGCTGAAGTGTAAAATTACTTATATTGTTTTAAATTAACCACTAAAAGAAAATAATTTTACAAAATTCTGTAGAAAAATAGGAGTTTTTTTGTGTATTATAAAATGGAATAGATGTATGGCTCTAGCTAACTTTACAAGATGGATCAATTGCTTTCAGTAACTGCTAGCAACTAAATGCCTTAACTCAAAAAATCTGAGAAATTTTCGTAAAAATTATCCAGTCTACCAGAAATTTCACAACCATTAAAATTCTGTATGTCCTAAATTTTGTATATGCAAAGAGAATAAACTTATACATTTAGTAAATTTTAAATTGTCTTTTTTTACATTCAATTTGTTTCAAAATCCAAAGACATACACAAGATAATTTACATTGCTTTTCCACAAAAAAAATACCTACATTCGTTACATACTTCATAGTTTGAGTAACTTATAAATGAGATGAAAAAGTGTGTGCATTTTGTAAGTAAAATTATTTTGCAGGCAATCTAGTTTAAGCATTAAAATTTTTTTGCAAGACTGAGCTATAATTTCCCTTTTCTTCAGAAAATTACTATTTCCAAATTCATAAAAAAGGGGACAATGACTGGCTGCTGATGTTTATAATAATTTCTAAAATTAACTGAAGTAAGGTATTCTTAACTTAAGTCAAAGTTTAACATTTAAAATTCATTCTCCTATAGTAAAAAATAAACAACAAAGATTTAGATTATCCATGCAGTGATAAACGTTAAGAAAAACAGATGTGGTTTCAAGAATAACTAGTACAAGTTCCGGTCTGTTTTGCGAGCTACATAGTTTACTGAAAAATAGCAGTAATGTGTGTGGTGCTGAAGTTTTTAAACACTTTTTTGTGGATTGGTATTTTGTAATACTACAGTGGGTTCACTGCATCAGGCACCAAATTAAGGAAGTTCAACTTTGAAACTAAAATGTGAACTTAGTCCCGTAACAGGGGATGAAGATAAATCATCAAGGACTGAGCATACACGTCATGTACTTCACAACTCTCAATAAAGCTCTCTCTTACATTTATACTTGCTTACCACCACCCTCCTTTTAAAATAATTTTCATAACTTAAATTTCTTACATGTGATATTGAATATATTGTTACGTGTCGCTGGTCCGTGCCACTCACCTTTGCTTTGCATCTCGCACGAGCAAAGAGGACAGTCATTATATGATAGTGGCAGCAGTGCCAGCAATGCTGGCCACGTATCAGACGCAGAGAGTGAGCCAACACTACACTCTTTAGCAGTGCATTCTGCTAACCCTGGTTGTATTGATTTCTGCATTATCTAAATAATGCTCTGGATTACTGACATTCTCTCAGTGCGACTCACGGTGCGTTGAACCTTCCAGATTGTAGGGCCAACACTATAAATATTGCAACAGGCCTCCGGGCCAGGAGTGGCGTTGGAGTCGAGTTCCGAGCGATAGAAGAACGAGCGAAGTGACCAGTGGAAGGGAAGTCTGCGACTACAAGTATCAAGCATTGGAGTGTGTGGCTGGCAGGCTGGACTAGATGCGCCAGTGAGACACATTATAAATGATGACAACAGATAGACTGAACACATCTTAAGTATGAGTTAATTGACTAACCAACAGAGACCATTAAAGAGGACATTTAGAGTTGACATAGACAAATATTGTGCTCACTGTTAAATAAAAAGTTAGAAATTGAGATATAATTTAATACTGTAAATAATAGCGGAATGAATAAATTAGAAATCAAATCTAGTTTTTTTAATTAAGACCTCCATATCTCACAAACTCAGATACGCCCTTCAGGTGTCCGCAAGTAACACTAGTATCAGAAGTGGGATGAGAGGCCTGTGAGAATACAGCTCTTTCAGAAAACTTGTAAACAGCGATCTTAGGGGGCAAAGGTCTGACCGTTTAAGGGAAGGCCCCTATGTTCTTACATGTACGGTCAGTAAAACAGGATTGGGATGCAATACTGGTGGAGGGGAGCCTGAATGATGTTCCTTGCCAGACTGTCAGACACTGGGGCAACCATAACAGTAGTAAGACCAGACATTCTCAGACCTTCACCTCAGCTATCACTAAGACATTGAACAATGCTATTTGACTACAGTAACAGGTGAGACCTCACCAGTTAAAGGTAACAGGAAAGTGATCAAGCTTAGTGACCTTAGCATAGAGCACAATGTTTACATAGCACAAATAGAGGATGAATGTCTTTTGGGGCATGGCGTACTATGTAGGCTGGGGTGCTGTGTGTATGCAGTACAGAGTTGTTGATGCGGCATAATTTGTCTACCCCGTTAACTACCCAGTAGTATGTATTCAACCCACTGTGCTGCCTGCTTCTAGTGAAATTATTTCAATTGGATCTCAAGGAACGTTTGTCAGATGTTTGGGTCTAATTAAGCCAGCAGAGAAGATTGGTGCCCTGTCAGGTGGAGTAGCTGTAGCAACAACTTTGGTATCTTCTAATTGACAGTTTTCCAGTTAGAATGATACATTTGCCCAATAGTGGCATTCGTCTTTAGGAGAGGGCGGTGATAGGTGTTTGCAAGCAGGTCACATAGGTGCTTCCAAATGTTCCAGAAGATTCTGAAGTAGAACAAATAAAATGTCTACCAGAAGTACTGGATGAATTGCTAGCACGAACAAAAGAAAATCTTAACTGGCAACAGGAGAAGGATGTCTTAATTACTGCAGATAAAATAGGAATGACTTCTCCTGTGGACCAAATTACATTGGAAGGACTAATGTGACCTGCCACCACATTGATACAGAAGATGCTAAGCCCATACAGCAGCCACCAAGACGACTGCCACTAGATTTGCATGAGGCGGTTGAGGGTATTCTGAAGGAAATGAAGGCGTTAGATGTGATAGAACCATCAGTTAGCCCATGGTCATCACTCATTGTACTTTTTAAGAAGACTCTCTGAAGTTGGGTAGATTATCTCCAGCTCAATAATGTGACAAAGAAAGACTTATCCGCTTCTAAGCATAAACGATACTAAACAGCCTAGCTGGTCCACATGGTTTTCTACTCTGAACATGAAGAGTGGGTACTGTACTGGCAGTGCGAGGTGGCCCCAGAGTACCAAGAAAAAACTGCATTTTGTGTCCATGGGAAAGGAACATGGCAGTTTAAAGTTATGCCTTTTGGGCTATGGAATGTCCCTGCCACCTTCGAATGCCTTATGAAAAAAGTTTTGCCTTTAGATGTGTGTCAAGTTTATCTAAATGATGTGACAGGAAGGACATCTGAAAAGCACCTATCTCGCTTAAACTCTGTATTCCAGAAAGTGGCCACAACCAACTTTAAACTGGTTCCTAAGAAAGAAAAATATCTTGGGACATGTAGTGTTGGCCCATGGAATTGGGACAGACCTCGAGAAGACCAAAGCAATTAGAAATTGGCAGACGCCAACTGACAAAACTGAAGTGCAGAGTTTTCTGGGATTATGTGCCTATTACCATTGATGTACCCGATTTCGCCACAATTGCCAATCCATTACATGAACTGACTGAGGCGAAAACGAGATTGCATTGGACCACTGAATGTAAAAACGCTTTTGGTAAACTAAAGAAAATACTGATATCTTCAGTCCTGGGTTCCCCAAAAAGCTAAGGTGTATTCATTTTGGACACTGATGCTAGTGATGTAGGCAATGGAGCTGTGCTATCTCAGGTTGAAAATGGTAATGCAAGCCTCTAATACTTCAGTAAGGTATTGCATAAGCTTGAGAGAAATTACTGTGTTATATGCAGGGAGATTCTGGCCATGGTGAAGGCTATTTCACACTTCTACCCCTACCTTTATGGCAGACATTTTATTCTAAGAACAGACTGCTTCATTACACTGGCTACTAGATTTTTAGAACCCCGAAGGTCAAATAGACCAGTGAATACATCTTCAAGAATATGACAAATATAGCACAGATCTGGACACCTTCACAACAACGCAAATTCACTTTCTAGGAGGCTATGTGGGCCATTTTGTAGAAACTGTGCCTTCAGCGACTCACTGCCCTTTACTTCCGGACATTCACAGAGGACAAGAATTCGGGATTCTCTATCTTGCGATGGAATACCTACCTGGAATGGTGAGGGTATTAGGAAAGACCAGACGAATGATCCCACTTTTAAGCCATTATTGCAGTGGAAAGAAGCTGGCTGTCGGCCAAAATGGGAAGATATATCTAGCCTGAGCACAGCAGTCAACACATACTGGGCACAGTAGAATTCCCTCATACTGAATAATGATGTACTTTACAGAAACTGGGAAACATAATGATGGAAAACACACATGGTTACAGTTGGTCCTTCCAGAATGCTAAGTTCCAAAAATCTTAAAAGAACTGCATAATGAGGCAGCCAGTGACCACTTGTGTTACTAAGACAGTCGATAGAATTAGACAGATTCTACTGACTTCACTGTTGGAATGATGTTGAGCAGTGATGCCGATTGTGCAACATCTGCACTGCGAGGAAGGGCCCAAGGACCAGAGGGCAAGATCACCTCCGGAAATACAATGTTGGAGCCTCATTCGAAAGGATGGCAGTAGACATTTTGGGCTCTTTGCCTGTCACAGAGAGAGGTAATAGGTATCTACTTGTGGTTCAAGATTATTTTACTAAGTGACCTAAGGACCAAAAGCACATACTGTGGCTGAGTTACACTCATAACATGTCTTTTCGAGGTTTGAGGTGCCACGGAACTCCATTCTGATCAGGTAAGAAACTTTGAAGCTGCGGTCTTCCAGAAGGTAACAAATTCTGGGCATTCCGACTACAGCCTTGCACCCTCAGTCGGGTGGAATGGTCGAGAGGCTTAACTGCACTCTTGAGAAATATGTGCCAATTTTTGTGGCAGACAACCAAAATGACAGGTTCAAAGGTGTCATTTTTTCTTCTCTCACCACTCAGCAGTTCACGAGTCGACAAAGGTAACACCGTCAAGGATGATGTTTGGAAGAGAGCTACACCCCCCCCCCCCCCAGTGACCTATTGTTTGGCCGACCGACAAGAGAAAGCTGCAGCCCCTGATTATGCTAGAAAATTACATAACAGACTAGTTGGCAATCATGATTTTGCTCGGCAGCACCGCAGAATAAATAGTGGGAGGATGAAGATGTGGCATGATAGGAGAATGTCGGGCGATGTATTTCAAGGGCAAATGGCGTGACTGTACAGCCCAGAGAGGAGAAAAGGGTACTGCCCGAAGCTACAGAAATGTTGGGAAGGCCCCTACAGGATTCTTAAGAAGATCAATGATGAGGTCTTTCAGTTTTGTCACCAAGGCTCTCGGGCGAAGCCGAAGGTTGTTTACTTCTACCGACTGGCACTATGAAAGTCCTGGCGCAGAGCCTGTTCGGGACAAACAGACTCAAGGAGGAGGTGTTACATGTCGCTGGTCCACGCCGATGATGGTTTCACATCCCGTACGAGCGAAGAGGACAGAGTTGTCATACGATAGTTGCGGCAGTGCGAGCGATGGTGGCCGCGTATCAGTTACAGAGAGCAAGTTAACACTGAAATCTTTCTAGCGGTGCATTCTGCTGACCCTGGTTGTATTGATTTCTGCGTTTATCTGAAGAATGCTCTGGAATACTGACCTCGTTCTCTCAGCGCACTCTTTATTGCTTTATAGACTGCCCCTACACTAGTCACTTCGCTCGTTCTTCTATCGCTCGGAACCCTGTCATCATTCGCTCAACAACTCAAACTCCACTCCCTGCCCGGAAGCCTGTCGCAATATGTATACTGTTGGCCCTACCATCTGCAAGGTTCAACCAACCCTGAGTTGCGGCTGGCAGGATGTTCTAATGGACAAGACCTGTGAGTTAAAGACATTATGAATTATGGTTACAGATAGACTGAACAGGTGTTAATGAGTACCCATGAGTTAACCGACTGTAAATAACAGAGAATTAAGAAGGTCGAATAGACATCAAATATCGCACTCGTTAAATATAAAAAGTAAAAATGGAGAGAATTTATTGCTTTAAATAATAGCTGTGTGAATCAAGCAGAAATCAAATTTAATTATTTTTTATTATTTTTATCAAGACCTCAGTCCCACACGAACTCGGACACGCCTGTAACAATATTTTTAAGTTTAAAAGTCATGTATTTTCAAAGCTGCAGTGGTGTGGAATTCAATGTGCGATCATTTAGCCTTCCTAATTACACGACTGTAAAATTAGGTTTATAAAGTGTGTATACGAAACTGATGTTACTACACCTTGGATATTAGTTCCAGGTTACTGAAATCTTACGATTAGAGCTTTCAGCTCTGTCGAAATGTTCTGCGCTTAGACGAGGTGGGTCTCTCCTCCAAGTGACTAAACACGCAAAAGCTGTAAATGACAAGGAGCGTACTACCTCTATTTCCTGAGCTTGGTCCTCTATGACGCTGCCCTGCTGCTTGATGCATCCCTCCAGCTCCTTGTTCCTCTCGAGGAGAGTCTTCCCCAGCTCCGCGGCCAGCTGCAGGTCTGCAATAACACACCTCTTACACCGTCTGCCGCTACACACTTGCTGTAGCCTACTATAGGCTATTCACGATAAAATGAGCACGTTTGAAAGCCCTGCTTACGATCTACTTGTATGCACAAATGGTTACCCGACACTTTTTGTTCGACGTTAAGATACGGAACTACTTTCCCATTTATCGTTACCAACTTAACTGGGCGCATGCCCCTCGAGGCACCCGTTAAAATATATTCAGGTAGGAGCAGTGACTTTTTCTAAAGTTGATTTCGAAAGTGCTCACTTGATCGTGAACAGCCTTTACTAACACATTAGGGCACAAATATCACACTTTCACACAACTGCGCTGTTTATGTTCATAACAAATCTTCACATAATATTTAGATTAAGCCTTCCTTTGCGACTTTGTGATACGTATAGGCTGTTCACCCTTAACTGAGCACTCTTTGTATCCTTCTGCCGTACATGTGTAAAACATTTACATAAACATAGACCTCACGACTGTTCATTCGCCAGTTAAGTGAAAGCGTGAAACTGTTGGTAACCCGAATGCGTTACCAATATGTCAATTCTCTCACTGATGTATGTAAAGCTAAGAACACCAACTTGCTTCGCCATAGATAAGAATACTGTACTATACTCTCAGTACAACAACAACACTTTACTATCTTGTTTAGTTCGCTGGCAACTTGACCGAGCCTGCATGCTTGTTGCGTGCGTGCAGTTAACTGACAGTGATTTTGTTCACAAGGTTTCAAAAGTGCTCACTTTACCTTCAACCATCTATAATTGTTAATTTGCCATATTTTGCATGGGAAGTATCCTCAACACAAGCTGCATTAGTAACAGATACTTTATGTGCCACGGTAACATCTTAGCTGAGTGCATACTTAACACATCTACTTACGATACGTGGAAATTTCATTGCCTAGATACTGGCGCTATACATGCCAAAAAAAAAAACACTCCCTGCCATTCTGGCCATAGCGGTCTTTTTAGTTTAGGCTTTGGCAGCTACAGTGAGCTGTATGTCTGAATACTATACTAAACCTGTTGCAATTATTAATGCGCAGTGTGTTAACAATACGTTTACCGTACTTCGCATCGTCCTACAGAGACCTACAACATTAATATGGCATATACTGCCCACCAGCATACATTGGACAAGACTGGCCACACTTCAGTCATGCAAGTCTGTGTTACTGTTACTATCGACCTGCAATGTGTGCGACAACCTCTGGCGGAGACATTGAGTGTGAAACCAAGTGCAGAACAAAATTTAATTTTCACAATGGCAAGCACCAATGAACTGATTACACAAGCAAGCTTAGTTACTGCGTCACTCACTTGAATAATATGTTTGAAATTAAATTTGTAACACAAACAGGAGATTTCAGCACTTTCAGTGGGAAATGAAGGAGGGGCGGGATATATGAGTTAACACTGAGTGCGGCACATATTTAGACATTCAAAAGAAAGTTAGCAGTAAGCCACCTATAGCTACACACAACTGCAGAAACATTTTTTTTATTTAATCTTTATTCCTACTGGTCCACACTTCATCACCAGAAACGCGTACTGTGCAGTACAACCTTAATTACTGGTCAGCTGTCAGGCAATCTAATTCCAAGTTGTGTCATAGCGAAACTTCTCTGCCTAGATGACGTAACGACCCATTTCGCTAATTTGAATACTTTTCCACTTCAAATGCTGGCGTCGTGATAAGGCAAACTCCAAAAAGCTCGAGATCGGCTACGCGTATGACGATAGTTTTGGGAATTAATTTTTTTTTTTTTTATTTTTTTTTTTTTGCAATACATGGAAAAGTCGCTCTTTATGCTATATAAATTAATTTTTTCCTCTCTGAAGTAAATCTATTCTCCCCTCCCCCTTTTTCCACTCTGGCAGAGATCCCCTGGTGCAGGCTGTACAGAACATCGCTGGGCTAGCACAGCCTGTCGCACGCTGTCGCCTGGCCAGGAACAGCGCGCGCGTTTTCTTCTCTTTTTTGTTGAATTAACGCGACACTTGGCGGAGTCTGCCGCCACCAAGGACGACTGGCTCGCCCCAGCCTCGCGCTCGTCTCGCACCCAGTCGGATTTGTCACTATAGGCGACCCACGGTAAAGTGAGCTCATTTGAAAGCCCTCTCATTTGGAATAATAGTCAAATATATATAAACCGTAAACGTTAACTTCCGAGTGCGGTGGAATATACACATTATGTTCGTTACTAACATGCTAATATTTATTTTAAAAGTGGCGCACGGATAAAAATGGCTGATAGTAAAAAAAGTAACTAGGACCTCAAAAATGCTCACTTTACCGTGAACAGCCTATACCACGCCGTAACCCCAGTGCAGTGAAGAAGCAGCAAATTTCTCTGGAAGTAGAGGGGGGGGGAGGAGGGTTTACACTGACTGAAGTGGAGGGAAGGAATTTACACCACCAGCTGAGTTAATTAGGACGAATTCTAGGAGACAATTACCTCGCAGTTCAATAAATTACATTATAGTGAACAACAATTTCACATTTTTATCGCAAGTGAATAATAGTTTTATACTTAGTATAGGCAATCTAATTGTCAAAAGAGGAGGGGTTTGAAGCACAGCACACCTTTACACACCCATGTGAAGACCTTTTTGCGTCTCGTGTCATTTTGGTGCGATCAAAACCTAAATTACATGCATAACATATAGAAGTCTATAACCCAGGCGCGAAAATTTACCAGAGTATCAGAACTATATTATAATAATTCTTTATGGATTATATACACAATATGTCAACGCATCTCGGGACAAACAGTTTGGGTGGCCACTTATAATTCTGACGCTGTTCACTATTTAGGGAGGGGCAATATATACCCCCCTCCCCCCCATCTTCCTTCACCGGCTTCGTTCTGTCGTTTATACTTCCTACAAGGGTCTCATTTCATTATGGATTTTACAGAGTATTCCTCAAACCTTTAAGAATGTTTTCCGGAAGACCAATTGCGATAGAAACAAAGAATTCGCTATATTCAAGTAATTTTGGACTGTTGACACGAAACGCTAAAGGTGGAAGTTTTAAATAATGTAGCCAGTGTAAACAGTTCACAATATTTTTCTTATCGAAAAATTTCTTACTGTCGTTTAAAGTGGCGCTGTGCATGGACAAAATCCGAAGCATCTTTCCAATATTAATACAGGTATTGGTATCTGACGTCTTCAAGGCCGAACTAACTGTAAAAGAACATGAAGTTGGAGTGAGGAGCACTTCTGCTTCAATTATGCCAGACGTACATATTGGTTCCACGGAAGTAGGCTTACGTGAATTCTTAAATACAACGCACAGTCGAATGTGGCAAACTTGAGGTGCGAGACGAGGTATTTCCCGTGAAATTCAATTTCATTATTATTTTGCTTGTAATGTTCAATGTATTATTCTTGCGCTGTACGAGACTAATTTGTAATATTAAGACTAATTTACAAAGCAGAAAACAAAACATTACTGTGTTAAAGGTTACCTAATATCAGTATATCAAATTTACGTTCAACATCCAAACAAGATTTTCAATTTTCAGTTATGGACAACTGCGAACCCAATAGTTACTTTGTTAAATATTTTTAATAGAATTAAAAAAAAAATAGCCCCCCCCCCCTCCCGATTATAGAGTTTTGGAGTAAGGGAGGGGGGGAGTAACGTTACAATACATTTTTACCAACTACGCGATACGATGCAATGCAGAGTACGATGGTGTGCAATATAATCTCAATTTACTACAGCAAAAAAATAAGTTGACTGTTTTTAAATTCTACGAGAACTTTTAATGTGAAAAGCGGATTGAAGAAGAGCACTAAGTTAGCACACAAGTCCGCCGCAGTGTCTTTCGGCATCAGGAGGCGGAACTAGATGAAGCACAGATACAATAAGCACGTCTCCCATCTTGCGGCAAGTCACGTTTTTATCTCTCACAAAACATCACGGTAACACCAGACCGGAGGACGAGATACGAACCATTCGTGTCGCATGAAGAGGCAAAACAAGCTTAAAGGCTGTTCACGATCAAATAAGCACTTTTGAAATCAACCTTATAAAAAATATCACTGCCCTTGCCTGCATATATTTTAACGGGCACACTGAGTGACATGCGCCCAATAAAGTTGGTAATGATGGATGGGAAATAGTTTCACATCTTAACGTCAAATAGTGTTAGGTAACCATTTGTGCAAACTGAAATTATTTATTTTCCTCTGTTTTTTAATGCGTCTAAGAATAAACAGACATAAAACAAGTTCACTTTTCTAATAATTCCACAGTTTCACTTGACCGACGCATGAATAAGTTATGAGGCCCATGGAAATGTTAATTATGCATAAGACGGAGGAATACATAACGTGCGTACAAGTAGATCTTAAGCAGGGCTTTCAATAGTGCTATTTTTTCCGTGAACAGCCTATACAAGTGAATTTTCTGTATTATCACACACAAAATTATAGAAAACCTCACAATTTTCTACAAATCAATACTCTCCGCCCTCCCTCCTGTAAACCACGTCCTGGCTACGGCAAAGAATACAATGGAGGGCTTCTGCCTGGATTTGAGATTACTTGCCGTCGTGCCTCTACGGGAGGAGGTTATAAATACTTCGAAAAGCATTAGCATTGCAATCGTACGTAATACCAACTTCATTCAAACACACGCATTAAGGCTCTCTCCTACTTAGCGCTTTTTTTTCCCCGCGTTTGAGATCGAGAAGCACGGAAGCAATGAGGTCGACGTTGCCACGCCCATCAAGCGCGCCATCGCCTCTAAGCGCAAGGCTCTCAACTGACGCGCAGTGTTCGCGTCGCTCGACGTGTACCTATGGGACTTTCAGTGGTGGAGGGGGTTGTTAGAATATGGTTCAATACAGAGCCCTCCTAGTAATTTTGTATGTTTCTGACACTTATATTTTGAGATACAGGGCGTTGCAAAAGGCCCTTTTTTTTTTTTTTTTTTTTTAAAGCCATTTTGGAGTGCTTTGAGATGGCCTTTCTAATGTGCGTGACTTATTTGAAGCACTCAACAGCCCTCGTCTGGTGTGTTCTTTTTGTAGATCAGTACATTGGAAGCACGTTTAGTAGAAAAACGAGTACTTCAAACACTGAGCAGCGTGTTTCGAGCGGCAGGCGGGAGCCTTTACGTTCATGAACAGAGGCCACATTTGTTACAGCAGCTTGAATAATTACTTTCGGTTCACTGACACTGTTAAACAGTAGAGTTGTTCGAGAGAAACTAGTTTGAGTAGCCACTGCCTTCCGAAAATATTCACCTTCAGGTAGCCGTTTAATTAACAACTATGAAATTACAGCATTTATACAAAAAATGCCAGGACGCCTAGTTTGGGTAGGTAAAAATAAAATACATCCATAGACTTTTAATTAATAAATTAAAAAAATTGCGAGTATTTTCGTGCATCTAAACAGAACGGATTTAAAA
This sequence comes from Dryococelus australis, assembly GCA_029891345.1. NCBI lineage: Eukaryota > Metazoa > Arthropoda > Insecta > Phasmatodea > Phasmatidae > Dryococelus > Dryococelus australis. The sequence continues at coordinate 62,723,114 of CM056997.1, forward strand.
TTACAGAGAGTCTGAAAAATTAACCGTTTTGGTCGACATTAGATTTGCTTATCTCACCCCCTCAAAAACTGTTGTAAATAGCAAGAGAAATTTATTTCTCAGGCATGTACTTCATTAACAGCGTAAAGCATTTCGCACAACAGTGTCTACGAAGATTTAGGGACTACCCCATATACATTAAAACATTCCGGGTAGAAACATTGTAAATAACGGGCTCTCAAAGTGGTATAGAATGCTCAAGAAAAGCATTGGTGTCACACTACCTACTTTTCATTTCACACCGCCCATTACTAAGAACACTCGAGCTGATCGTTTTAATTCTAAGTAGACTACATACGTATGTTAAGTCTAAAAATGTACGTTTGAACACTACTAAAATTCGCCGTTGCGCCAACATTTAGAGACAGAGAAATAAATTTCTACAACAAAATGCGCTTTCCTTCAAGTCATGTTAATAAATTTCCAACAAAGAATGAGAAAAAAAATTGAATTTAATAACATGTATACTAAGGTTCCTCAGTCCCCTGTACACTCAAGAAGTTTCATTACAGAAGAGGAAGCAAATTATATGGACGTTCGTAAGTTACGAGTTTAATATTGGCTAAGACTCCAGGCTGCGCGAGTTGAACCGCGGTCCAGCTAAAGATCAACAAAACACTAGTAACTAAGAGACTTCGCGAATGTTTGTCTCCTTTAGCAAATTAATACTGCAGCTCATCTACGAAGAAACGCTGGACCACAACATAAGTCGTCCCTTAAAGGCCGCTGTTACAATTGCCATGTCTCCTGTCCTCTGATGTCCTCGGTCCTCTGACATTGACAGCACTCATCGGCCCACTTGATCCCGTGTCCTGGAGTCTTTCGTGGAAGAATGATTTAACGGCGAAATCTGCGCACAATTTACAATAGTAAACAAAAGTATTTGTAAACATGGAAATCGAGGCGAATGTGCAGATGCCGAGCGAGGCGAATTTTAAATACGCGTCGTACAGTTACGGCCTGAATTATTCAATAGAAGCCAGGAATTTAAAAAAAATGCAAAATTGAGGGAAAATGTATTTGAATGGAGGAATTTAATTTTTGATTAATAACGCAATGCGAATATAAAGCACATGTTCCTATAACCGAAATGTATTACTATAATAAACAAACGCACTTTAAATTCAACACATCAAAATTATACTAGTCAAGTACTCGTGGATAAAAACAAATAAAAACAAAATTGCATGTAATAATTTACTGCTACTTGGTGGTAGTTTCCGAAACCACTTTGTTGGGGTAACTTTGGACATCTGTTGCAGCAGCAACTTGAGTGCCTCGCGACGCCAATGAGTACGGGAGGTGAGGTACGCCAGTGAGGACACGGCAAAGCAGGGGTTTAATGGTCGCCGATTCAACCCGATGTTTCGGCGAGCGCCTCTATGCCACCTGCTACGTGCGAGCTGCCACAATGCAAGGACGAGTTACATCACTAGGACTCGCCGCCCCCCCCCCCCTTTTTTCATCATCCACCCAACTTGCATGCCTTTCTCTAGGGCGTGTTTACACTCGAGTGCCGCTCGTGCTACAGACCTCATTCACGTGAAAGAGAGAGAGCCAGATAATATGCAAGTTATCTAAGCAATGCACTCTCGCCTTTTTAACTCGCGTGTAGCTTGGGCGAGATAGCCAAGACAGTTTTTTGCGATAAGCCAGCACGTTTTATATAGGCTGTTCACGGTCAAATGAGAACTTTTGAAAGCCCTGCCTTAGATCTACTTGTACGCACGTTGTGTACTTCTCCGCCTTATGTAAAATTAACATTGTCATGGACCTCATCACTTTATTCATGCATCGGCCAGGCGAAACTGTAGAATTATTAGAGAAGTAAATGTGTTGCAAATCTGTAGAATTATTAAAGTAAATGTGTTGCAAATCTGTTAATTTTACACTTCAGTGAGTTAAAAAAAACCGGAAGCTAAAGAAAAAAATTAGAGTAACCATTTGTGATAACTTAACGTCGAATAAAAAATGTTAAGATATGGAACTACTTTCCCCTCCATAGTTACTAACTTTACTGGGTGCGTATCACTCAGTACGTGTGTTAAGATATATGCAGGTAGGGGTAGTGACTTTTTTTAAGGTTGGTTTCAGAAGTACTAACTTTATCGTGAACAGCCTTTACAAGGCTGCCCTGCCCGCAGAGGCTTGGGAAAGTCCAACGAGGAGGGAAGGGTCCACGAGTGCGGCGAGAGAGTAAATTATGTTGTAGTTAACGCCGAGATAAGTGTCCAAACAAAGTCATGTCACGGTACTCTCGAATTAACACATGCCACTCGACGCCACACGTTTAGTCCAGAATATTTCACAGGATGATTCAATAACTAAATAAATCAATATGCTCTTTCACCTCCCCCAAATCAGACTAAGAAAGCCTATGAACGGGGAGGTCGCTTTTAGATACTGTGCGATTTTGCAATACTACGCAGACAACTAGCACCACCCGTTCGAAAAAGCCAAAAAATCTGGAAAGGGGGGAAAAGTTACAAATTTTGTAACCTACCAATATAACTATCACAGCTCACGTCAAAAATACGAATTCCCCACCCAGAGCTCGAACCACGACCGTGCGACTTTCCATTCCAGTGATCTGGTATGGTTGGGCCACTCGGTGTTTCGTATTTATCCATAAATACGTTTAATTTAGTATACCTGCCATTATAGGCCATTCACTGTAAAGTGAGCTCTTTTGAAAGCACTCATATTTGACAAATATATTTTATTTAAGCCTTGGACTTCTGAGTGCGGTGGAATACACACACTGTGTTTATTACTTACATGACAATATTTATTTTAAAATATGGTTAAAGAATAAAGAACTGTCTGAAAGGAAAAAGTAACTAGGGATTTAAAAGAGCTCATTTTACCGCTAACAGACTATATCTAACCGATATATTGCAGTTAATGCAAAGGCTTTACGGACGAGCGAAGACATGACTTCCTAATATGCTGTGTACAGTTTGCAAGGGGATTCCGAATGCATTTGAGCGTGAAAAACTCTACGTGTAATAATTCCAGGCACCTGCGAGGAAGCAAATGTAAAAAGTTCGACGAGGCGTCACATCGCGCCTGCGCCTAGACTCGTCGCTAATTGAAGACACCTGGCAGCGACAGCAACCCGACAACGCGCTCTCCGCCTGTCGCCAGGTTCAAGGTCGTCAGACGACCGCGAGTTGCCCAAGAGCTCCACACGTAATAGAATCCCCAAGTAAACAAAAAAAACGCCGCAAAGTCAGATCCGGCTATAACTAAGCATTGCGATGGCGATGGAAAATTAGCACATACAAGCTTCGCGTGTAGACAGTTTCCTTGAGAAATTTAAGAGGCAATTATAGGGTTTTAATACAGCAATCTGTTCCGAAAAGATACAGCACTATAGATGTAGCTTAGAAACACTGTCTGGCGTGGTAAACGGACGTCCGCTTGGTTATTGAGACGAATGTAATCCAAGTATGTCACCAAAAAATCGATGGATTTATGAATAAGCAACAAAGTAAAAAATTTGGATTTCTGTCCTTAAGATTCACATAGAAATATCCCATATTTTACTTTAAAAATAGATTGGAAGACACAACTGCTTAAAGGCTATTCACAATAAAGTGAGCACTTTTGAAATCAACCTTAAAAAAAAGTCACTGCCCCTGCTTGCATGTATTTCAATGGGCGCGGCGAGTGAAATTCGCCTAGTAAAGTTGGTAACAATGGATGGAAAGTAGTTCCATATCCTAACGTCGAATAAAAAGGGTTAGATAACCATCCGTGATACCTTCGAATTATTTCTTTCGCTTCCTGTTTTTTTAATGCATCTAAGTGTAAAAATTAGCAGATTTGTAAAATATTTACTTTCTAGTTCTCCAGCAGTTTAAAAAAAATTATAGTGGGAAATTTTATTTTTATGTTTGTTTGCGGACGACTTGCATCAGAATAACATGGCAAAATTTTAATTTTAGTAAAGTTGGCAGGCTTTCACGGCCGTTGTCTGCAAGAACGTTGCTTCTGGGTAGCAGCAGCAATAACTGTTACCTTCAGAGTCTCTGCGAGGTAACTGTTATTTTTGCTGCTGCTGCCACTTCGTCCTGAGGATTGAGGCTGCAATGTCTTCCGAAACGTTGGGAACGGAGAAGACAGTGGCGCGGCGGCTACTACCCAGAAGCCCAGATTTTGCACAATTTTACTTTGGTAGTTAAATATTTAGTTTCCTGGTCTTGTTCTAAATTCCATTATTTATTTAAACATATCATTGTTGCGCAATGATAGTAGAGAAATAATTGAAGATAAAAATAATTTGCCTACAAATTTCAATTCTTTGAAATGCTTTTAACTGTATATTGTGATAGTGAAAGAAAAACACGGATAAACGATATAAGAGTAATTTTATTTCTAAACATTTTTGAACCAAAATTATCTAGTGACTTATGACGGCATTAACTCTAGGTTACTAAAGCAATGCGCTTTTGGATTCAGTGTTGCATTAAGCCATATTTGTAATGCTATCTTCAATACAGGATTGTTTCCAAACAGACTCAAATGGGCTACGGTAACACCATTGTTCATGAAATGGAGACAAGACCGCAGTAAATAATTATAGACCTATCTCACTTCTTACATTCTTTTCAAAAGTAATTGAAAAACTAATTTACTGGAGATTGCTGCAACATTTTGATACTCGAAATCTTATCAAATTTCCAGTTTGGCTGTGGGAAAAATACCTCAGCAAATGATGCAATTTTCAAACAAATAGCATTCTTAATGCACTTGATAAAAATATGCCATCAAATGGAATATTTTGCGACCTCACTAAAGCATTTGAATGTGTAAATCACAACATACTTATAGAAAAATTAAGGTTTTATGGAGTCTCGGGTACCCCCAATAAACTAATAAGCTCATACCTTTCAAACAGACAAGTGCGAATCAGAGGAAAAACTACTTCATTCTACTCTGAACCAGGAAAAATCAAGCGCAGGGTCCCACGAGAATCAATATCATACCCCCTACTCTTCCTACTTTATTTAATAACCTATGTGCCTTAGCCCCAGAAACTATTCCAATTTTATTTGCAGATACTAGCATCTTAATCTCTGGATCTTGCCAAAAAAAAAAAAAACAGACAGTATTTACAGAGCTAAATGCATGGTTTACGGCGAACAAATTAGATCTCAACCTAGATAAAACATACGAGTTTCCTCACAAAGAACAGTAAAAACATTAATTCATATGTTAGCAGTAACAGAGACATAATGAAACCACAGTGATCAAGTTTCTTGGCTTAAAAGTAGACAATTTACTCAACTGGAAATCTCACATTGTGTGTATTTTACCTAAACTAAGTTCAGCATGTTTCGTTCTACGGGATGTTGCAGAGGTCTTTAACAAAAATAAAACAAAAATGGTACATTTTGCATATTTTCATTCAATCATGTGTTATGGTATAATTTTATGGGGTAGTTCCACTGACAGCAAAACAAGTGTTTCACATGCAAAAGCGCTGTAAGAATAATCAATGGCAAAAGAAATACCTCTCTTCACGAAGCTCAGCGATTTTAACATTTGCATGTGAGCATAGGCTTTCAGTAGCTACTTATATTCATGTCCAAAAACAGTCACTTTTTTCAGAAAATTGAGTATTTTCAAAAGCATGACAAAGGAATAAAACACGCTTACACGTGGCTTCAGTTAACTTAAAATTTGTCCAGAAAGGGCCATCCTACCTTGGTAGCCAACCTTTCAATAAGTTACACCACCTTCAAGATATTTGCGTCTCTAACCAAAAAATCTTTACAAAACAGCTGAAAGAGTTTAGTGTAGATGGATATCTTAACTTAAAAAACTAAGAAATTACTGTATAGCATGTCATTGTAAGCATTTCTTGATCCGGTTTTTCTAGTTTCCTTTTTCTTCTATTTCAGCAAAACGACAACGCCACACAGCATGATGGAAGATTGGTCAAATTATGAAGAAAAAATATGACGTGTGTTTACCATGTTCAGTCAGTGTGTATACTGTAATCCGACGACTTTTTCAATATCTTTGTGCAGCTATGTACTGAAAAAAGATCTTACATATGCAATAAAACAAAACATTTTTTACCGGAAGTCGTATCACTTCGTAACATAAATTTTCCCTAAACAATTTAAGCTTTTGAAATTAATAAATACTAAACACAAGAAACAAAGTTTGATGAAAACCCGAATTGACAATTTTGGTTACTGGTGCGGGGGGAAAATAAAAAAGGAAAACTATGGTATGGTATCTGTGGAAAAAAAAAACGCGTCGTAACGCAATAAAAAAAAAAAGTTCCAGTTTAACGGATAAGGGCAATCCAGTGCCTTATTTAGTGTGTTCAGGGGATATTTAATGATTTTCAAACACATGTATTATCCGTAATTTGACGAGAATACCGAATTTAAAAAGTAGCGTTTAAGATTTTTTTATTTTAATTGTGGTTGTTAACTTAGAGTTTTATGACAAGCAAATTTAGAAAAAATTACGTGAGCGTAGTCAGCTACAGCATTATTTAACTTCGAAATATGTCATTTGCTTTGAAATATGTGGCTCGCCAGCTGTTTGGTTTAGTTAACAATTTTTACATTGAAATTTACTGCGAAACTACAGATACACCATTCCAAGCTCGGTAAATTGCACTGTTATATTATGGCATCAATATTGTACTTTATTTTCAGAAGTATATTTAAGATAATTAAGGAAATTTGAACATCCTGTTTATTTTTTGCAATTAGTTAACTACTGTGACACTCAAGAGATGCAACATACTAAAATAAAATACTTCGAGAGATTGAGACCGACAGCTTGCACTGTGCCGCCTGCAGAAACGCATATGTCGCCACGCTGAAGTTTTATGGTTGCACGCCGATAAACTGCAAGGCAAGTCGACACCTTGCGCATAGAAACGATAGGAAATGTCCAAGTGTTGCTAGTGTCGCCCTTATGGCTACCTTGTCGCTGTGACGCTTGTCCACCCGTGGGCGGCCCCTCCTCGCCGCGCTGTGACGTCTTTTGCCAGTCGGAAGAAAAAACTGCAGCTCGACACGCCGTTCAAGGTCACCGCAGTTCCCACGACGACCACAAACACACCCCCCCCCCCCCTTCTGGCGAACTGCCTGTGTCGCCAGTCATTGTAAATACTCGTTCCGAATTCCTCTGCAATAGTAAGACGTGCATGATGCGAACTATTTACGTGCCTGCATTCGAGGTGCTTACGATGCGGAACACCCACGGGTTAGACTTCCGGGAAGGCAATTACAGTGTGTATACTATATACCTCTCCACCAAATTTAAAATTTACATTGCCGTGAGTCACTTCACTTAATTCATACGTAGTTCAAGTGAAGAATTGCTAGAAGAGCAATTATTCCACAAAATTTGCTAATTCTTACACAAATGCACAGACAAAATTGAAAGCAAAAATTGTCATTTACAATATTTTACGTAACTTAAGCGGTTAGACATAGAACAACTTTCCCTACGTTGCTGCCAACTTTAAAGGCGTGCGAATCAGTGTGGTACGCAGGTATTAAACAAGTGAACCGCTTCAAAAATAATGGAGAATCCACAATAACTTAGCACTAACAATACAGACTCGTTGAATCATGAAAATTACACTTTTGAAAAATAACATTAAGTTTCTCTAGAGGATGTATTCATTAAAATCTTTATAAACTAAATCAAAATGGGGCAAAGACATATTTTAACTAATTTTATAGCTCTTAATATCCAAGTTAAATGTGGTAGTTTTGCTGAACGGCACACAGCGTAAAAGTGTTGGAAGAATGGGACTTCAACACGTGGACTTCTAGCTGCCACGTGAAATGTAAACGTGGCAGTTAACTGGTAGAGCGCATTCGACCTTGACGATAGTTTCTCGCACATGCAAGCAGAACTGTCGTTCTAAGGTTGGATTACGTTGCAAGCCATTGTACTCGGGAAGGAGGCTTTGTTCGTAGCCGAGAGGCCTGCGGCACAAACCCTTCTGCACGTGTACACGTGTTTACGAGCCATTTTTTCATCTTCAAAAACCACCGCCCTAACAAAAAAGGACATGTTTCAACATTGTTACAATTTTCCCAAAGTCAGTGCACTTAAACTAGGTTCGTTAAGGGATAAAGCTCTTCATTAAATAAAAGTTAGTTAAAATGTCCTAATTTATTTAAATAGTTACAATGAAATTACTCTTCTTAATACATCACAATATATTGCCATATATTTGTTATTTACAATTAATGAATCCAATCAATACAATTGTGCAGTTACCTCAAAAAAATTAATGTTTTAAATAACAAAAATATGTCATAATAACGTATCGAAACCTAATTAATTACTTTAGAAGAAATATCCATATTTTACAGTTCCAATATTTACAATAAAGTCCGTATTACATGTTCCTACAGTCCCACCTCAGTTTAGACCATCGCTGACGGGTGGAGTGTGAACTAGAGTTCTCCGAGCGCCCTTGTGAACAGTAACGTTCATTCGTCCGGTTTTACACCCTCTCACCACAAACACCTGGTCCGCCGTCGTCTCGCAATCTCCCGTTGTCGTCCGTCCTCTACACCGATATATTTTGCTGTAACACGCACCGCTTGATTACCGCACTCGGCCAACTGGCTTCCACAGAAAAACTACCGACTCTTGGACCGCTGCAATATTTATAAGGTCGTAAGCCATCACCTAGATATTTCTCTAGATGCCGCACTAAGAGTATTTTATAATGCAGTACTCACGAGAACTAACAAATTCTTACAATAACCCGATGTGCACGGCTGGATGTAATTGAAATTAAAATTTTCGAAAGCGTTACACTGTACGAGCAACACAAATATTTACTGCCACAAAGCTTGACGAAACTACGAAAATGAAAATCGTTAGCTATAAAGACGCCCACAAAATAGTGAGCCCCTTAAACTTTTCAGGTACAAAATTTTAGAAAAACTAGCCAGCATGAGCATAGATTAAGTGCATTCGTTAGCAAATTCCGAGTACTATTTACACATAATAGCTGGTATATTTGCCTATATTGCATGAAGTAATAAGCATACTAACGCCCGAGGTACTTCATTCCTGCTGCCTGGCGGCCTTTGCAAGGATGACAATGCCTAGCCATACGTTCCTAAAATATATGCCCTGGTTCACAGCATCTTTGTGGTCATCTTTATCGTATCCTAAGCATGTTATTACTGTACCTATATAACCTTTCCCTTACCGAGTGCTATGGGGAGCGATTCAATCTCGTGTGTGAAGCGTACGCTGTTATATCAACGCTGTGGTCTCCTATAACCGAGTTTATGAATACACTCGATATGACTATGCGAATAATCTCTAAATCCTATATCGAGCAAACTCCTACAGACTGTTCATGGTGAGCACTTTTAAGACCTTAGTTACTTTCTCCGTTTAACCACCTATTTAATAAATATTGCCATGTAAGTAATGAACGCAGTGTATATATTCCACAGCACTAAAGTTAAAGTCTAAATCTATAATAAAATTTATTTACTATTATTCCAAATGAGAGGGCTTTCAAAAGTGCTCACTTTACCGTGAATTGCCTATATCATCTAAACATAAGTCCCGCAGCTATGAACCTACATCAAGACTATGTACGAAGGTAGGGTTTAACGTCGGTTCGACAACGAGATTCTTAAACTGAACTAGTTGCTTAAACTGAACTAGTTGAACGGTCCGAACATTCGCCTGGAATGATATTGGGAAACCATGACATACATGGCATGGCCTGATTGGGGATCGAACCCGTGTCCCTCCTAATGAGAGTCCAGTGTATTACTACCCCTCCTCGCTCGGTTGAAGACTGTAACCAGGTGCCAGAAGTATGGCCGTATAGAAGCCTGCGCGCCGTTCTCTTACACGACTTGCCGGGATGTATTCTGCTGACTTAGATTTAGAGGCGGGGAAACTAACTCTAGCCAATTGCGATAAAATATATTAAGCAGAAAGCCACGAAAAAAATAGTTTTCACAGCCATGGTCTGTAGTTGACCGTCTGAAGTGGCTAGCAACTGGAGGAGGTCAGTCTGTACCGGTTGTATTCACTTCGGAAAAAACATACTTCCTTCAAGGACTCCAGAAGAGTAGGCGTCCTTTATCGCACGCGTACCCGGAAGTTCGTTAGGAACGATTCCACTGCAAGGAGAAAGGTTATCTGTGGCCGTGATCGCTACAAACAATAAAATTAAAGAGGTGTACAGCATACTTTTAATTGCAGTATTTTTCACATGTCCCTAGACTTACTGTGGTAGTGGATGCCTAAACACAGTTCATACAAAAAGTCCCTTAAGCTATCACGTCGGCTTCGTATACTTTAACAAGGTCAAAGGTCACGAGAATTGGGTTTTGCCGATATCTCGCTTCCTATTAGCCGGACGGTAACGTCAGTATCAAAATTGTATATTAAAGAATTCTCTACAAAAAAGGTCATACATTTTTTACATACGAGCAACAGTTTTGTAAAAAAAAAAACGCACTGCTAATCCCCCAAGCAAGAAAAAAGCTATTTATAACATGAAGGGTCCTCTACTTACCTTGACTATACCTGGCGTCGCAGCTGTCTCGCATTCCATTGGAATAGGTCACAGTATATCGTGCCGTTTTAACTCTTGTTTAAAACTAGTTCCCGACTACTGCAAACGTGTTAATATGATCGTAGTAATGTAAAAACGATAATTCCAATATGGCAAATATTTGTTTCATTTGCGATCATTCGCTCTCGCACGGTGATACTGTGGTTGTTGAGCGTGGTTTACAAACATTGAAAGACGCAAGTGTTAACAGAGGTGATGGACACATTGGATATTTGAAGAATGTGAACACAGTGACTATTCATGTTCATTGTCGTAAAGACTATATTCGAAAGAGTAGCATCATGGCATTCAAGAGACGCCGAGATGAAGCCACTCTCAGAGCTCTCCTCGTAAAATGCGATTGAGTTCTTTTGCATCTGAAACATTGTGTTGGTTGTGTGGTGAAGAAGCTAATGAATAAGACGAGGTAAAAAAAGCACAAAAATATCGACGGAAAATTGAGAAAGTAAGTACAATTCCATTTAAGGAAACTATTATTAAAGCAGCCGAGGCACGCAGGAGAATAAATATTTTGGTTCTTCTAATAGAACGTAATCCTCCAGACACGCAAATTAATTTTCTCAAACCAGGCAAAGGAAAATTAGAGACTAGGATATATATTCATCTGCTAGCATTAGAAATTATACCTACTATCAGGAGCGCCTATTTTTACATGCAATCACTGGAGGTGATACAACAGCTGCGCTAATTAATAAAGGAAAAATAAAAACTCTGAAGTTGTTTGAAAGACGTAGAGATTAGCAACGTTTAGCAGAAATATTTAAGCAGAAAAATTGTTCATCAAATGTAATTGTAGATAATGGAATAAGTTTTCTTTTGGCGATGTATGGAGCTTCAATCTCTGAAGTTTCCATTGACAACCATAGATACTGTATCTTCGCTTAATCGACAAGACTCAATACACCAGTCAAATTTCCATCACTCCTGCCCACAGCTGCACAACATACGTATTGTGTATAATATCAGGTACAAACTTGGTTAGGCAATGAGTTAAATCCTAAACAGTGGGGACGAGTAATCAATAAAAATCTTTTGAAGCACATAATGACGTTACTACCACCTGCGCCGAACGTACTCCAACACAATTTTTTGTAATTGCACGAAAGGTTGTGGCACAAACTGTGGGTATAGAAAAGTCTGATTGCCATGCTCCATAGTTTGTGATCATTGTCGTGGGCAATCCTGCCTCAATTCCACTACTGATCCTGTTTATTCTGACGATTCTGATGATATCAATATAAATAAAACTGAATACGATGAAATAAACCCCATCGATTATTTGACATCGAAATTACCACAGAAAGATGTTAATGAATAAGATGAAGAGAGAGAAGTACCAGAGATTGGAGATGAGAAAAAATAAGTTGATCAAACATGGATTAGGCCTACCGGGAAAACCATGAAAAATAAAAAACGTGCCTTGAATTTACCCTCAAAGATAGTGTGGAGATTAATGCATTGCTATTATTGCTGTATTCTATGCGCAGTTTATGCTTTGTAAGCCGTATTTCGGGACAATGGTTCCTCGTAAGTATCAAATGTATGACTTTTTTGTAGAGAATTGTATAATCTACAGTTTTGATAGTGACAATTAAAACATTCGGAGGTGAGATATCCGCAATAAACCAATTTTGTAACCTTTAACTTTGCTAAAGTATACGAAGCCGGCGTGATAGCTTAGGGGACTTTTTGTATGTTTTATACCATGCCAAAATAAAGGCGTGTGCAAAGATCCCGCTTGATCCGAATTTTTCGGCAGCCTAATCATTTCACTGGACTACTACTAGATATGTTCTCTTAACTCTTTTCTCTAGCTTACCCCAATAACGCTCAATATTTATATACACACACACACACACACACACCACTATCTATCAAAAAGTAATTGAGCACCCGTGAAGATAGGTACTTCAGTAAGTCAGTTGACATGTGTTTCACGGCCGTTCGGCGTAAGACCGCTGGTGTTTGTCCATGGTAGCATGAACAGAGGCCTATTGCAACATTCTGGATAATTAAATGCTCCCAACATTGTGGCGTTTTTACGGAATGGACCAGTGTTACTTCCAGGATGACAATGCCAGGTGCCATGTTTCAAGGGCTACTATGCAGTGGTACGCCGACAACAATGTTCGCAGATTGGACTGGCCCACCCAGAGCCCCGACCTCAACTCTATACAACATCTTTGGGACGAATTTGATCGCCGGGTGAGAGCTCGCCAGGCGCGGCTAAAATCCATTGCTCAACTCGTGGAATGGTTGTAAGAGGAATGGCGACGAATCCCCATGGATGTCCTGCAAACACTCTTAGAGAGCATGCCAAACAGGGTGGCTGCTGTTATAGCCCCAAAAGATTCTAACGGGGTGACAACCACCGAGCAAAAATTGTGGACAGGTGCCCAATTACTTTTTACTTGATAGTGTGTGTGTACACACACACATATATTATATATATATATATATATATATATATATATATATATATAAGGAACCGAAGCCGGACAGTTTCTGCCGTATGTCTGGGACCATTCTCTTTCTGGTAGTAGAAATCTGTTCCTACATCCAGTTTCTCTCAATGCTCGAGTTACATTTAAGTACGCCCATATAAACTTACATGTCCATATTTCCCCTCTACAAAAACTAAGTTCCCCTACATCAGACGCAGCTGTACAAACCTATAAGCCCACCGCTGCCATGCTTAACAGTAGTTTGCAAATCCCGAATGTCAACCCCGGTCTTTGGCTTCCTTCATATTAAAACGTGACCACCATTGTGAAAAATGAAACTTGCTCTCGCCTGAAAAAAACTTGTTCCAGAAGTTACGAATCTTCCCTACACAATTTTAACCTCTTCTTTCGATTCGTCTTGCATTTTTCTTGGTTCCCTTGCCCTGTATCCTGCACGACTGAGGAGGCTTACTGTTCTTGGAGTTACTTTTCCCCAAATTGTTCTTTCACATTAGCAGATAATGCAGAGGATATAACTTTTGCAGCTTTCTTCCTCATTCTCACCACTTGTTATGTTTCCCTGTCTGCCAGTTTTTGTGGAGGACCAAATCTTTCTGTTCATGAAATCTTTCGATTCTTTGATTCGCTGGATTACATTTTGCAAAGTCCACCGACTTTGTACAATAACGTTTGCAATTTCTGGATATTTTTTACGACAATGTAGCAATGGTTTCTTTTACATGGTAGTTTCTTTTCCTTTGCGACCCACTTCCATGTTCTGTAGCCAACTAGTCACTTTGTACAGCATATTTAAAGTGCATTATGCAGTTATATGCAACGGTGGGATGTATCAAGAAGTAAACCTACCTGTCGATTCTGTATTCGAAACCAATTGTGTGAATACTTTATTCCCGGCTTAAAACTCATACGGTGATGCTATTTATTTCTTGATTTCATGAAGAAATTAATACACATGAAAGAAATAAATGTAATGAATTATATTAATATTTAGATATATCACTGATGTGCAATTTTGTTTCTCTATTCCTGGAGAACACAAAATATACTGAATACTAATGTTCATATTTATATACTAAAAGAGATACTCGCCCATTGGACAACTTACATCATTAAATCAGCTCTCTCTGCAAAGTCCCGTATATTGAACACTGATATAGGGGTTAATGGAGAGAATAAATCTGTAATTTTCGCTTACTGCCTAAATAAGTGTACTGATTGGGACTAAATTGTGTTGTGGAAATTCTCTTTGTAGCAAGCGACTGTTCTGCCCTGCATGTATTATGTATGTATAACACAAAATTAAAAGGAACCCAGAGTAAGTTATGTTATTCGATTAAAACAAACTTATCAAACCGAATATGAGAGGACACTTGCAACAACAAACTTTTACAAGAAAATCTTGTTCCGGGCAATGTCGACCGCTGGACGCACCCTCTAGTGGGAGTGACGTCTAGTCTGCCGAAGGTTACCGGTAAAGGCAAACAACTGCCTTGCGAAAGTAACACTTGGCGCGCGGGTTTCGACACCGCCAACTTCCAGTCAAGCACACATTACGCCACGCTACTTCACGTGGCCGACAGACACGAGTTCGTTCATGCCGACCGCTACAAGCACTCGCAGAATTCTCTTTTTGCAGCACTATAAGCTGCATATTTTCTACCTTGCGTTTTCTTCAGAACACCTTAGATTATTAATAATGTAAACAATCCACAAGATTACATAATCTGGGGAAGGAGAAAAATTCGAAGTAACCATCAAATATGTGATAATATTCATAACGTAACATGGATATTTTCTGAAGCGCGTGAATTATTAATGCCTGCAGAAAAAAAAATACTACCATGAAACAGTACCCGCATGCATTTAAAGTCTGCAAATAACTTAAGTGTCAATTTTCCAACTAGGCATTTGGCGTTCAGTAAATCCGTGTAATCTACCGAGTGATCAGAACTTCGTGCAGATACCATGGACACATTTCAGGAATTTATCCTGTACACACTAATTCGTCGTATTGATTGTAGTTACTTCACTTCACGTATACTGAGACACCAAACTTTTAACTCTGGTCTTTTCGTCCCTCGTGGTAGAGCATATGGATCATGCTAATGTATTTTGTTTGTTTTATCTATTCCACACTATAGATGTGATTTCTGCACTCGCTTTGCGACCCTGTTTTTGTTGGAAGGCAGGGTGGATTAAAGTGTAACTGCTTACAACTGCGCGCGTCTATGACTTTCCCAGAATTTGAATCGGGAACTTCGTAGTTGACAGTATTTAGTGAAATTCCGTAATTGCAAGGTACTGTAAGGTTGAATTGTCATATACTTGCATTAAGATTATAACACAAAAAAACGAACAGGCAAAGAGTGCGCAGTGATACCTTGCAAGCGAAGAAGCGAAGTACCTAACTGTAAAGAACAATGCTGCTGTAAATCCTGAAGAGGCACAAACAGAAAGAACAGATAAGCGTGGCTTTCATTCGCGTACACAGCCAGTACGTTCACCTAGCAGGAGATGTGCCAAAGTCAACACCGCTAGGCCGAGGCGCGTACCTCTGGGAGATTGTTACCTTGTATTCGAGGTTACTACATTTCGACACAGACTACACTGGTCGATCTTGGGTCGCGGTAACGGGCCGAGGACACCTCACGCACTAGCCGAGCACCTCAATCCGAGATGGCCCACGCACCACTGACAAGCCCGTCAATTTCAGCTTTATTTTTGGTATCAATGATTTTAGACGCATTAAAATTTTTGACCACCCGTGATATTTTTACGATCTGAACTTACGTATATTTTGAAATAGCAATAGAATATAACGTTCCATCCATTTCGTTTTCGTGAATAGCGCAGCATATTCAGTGTATACTTGATAAAATTAGCGAATTTGTATTTTTTAAATTTTACTTTCTTTCCTGATACTTTTATAATTATCTGGGTAAAAATTGAAGCCGCCTTCTCATCCCCCCCCCCTTTTTTTTCAAATTGTTTTATGCCATACATTTAGTTTCCAGTTTATTCCTTTAAAAAATCTGGCTGCCTATGCGTAGCACATAGGACACTATCGTAATTGCAATTAACAGCAGTTCACTTCCACTGAATACGATTATTGTATAGTACACTCCAAACGTACACACACATATGAAAACGACAGCAGTAAAACTATATATCGAAAATCTACTGAGCTATCTTGCTATGACTAAGAATTATTTAAAAAATGGAAATTTCACACAAAACTGATGCATGATACTTCACCCGTGTTTAAACGTGTTGTATGGCAAAATTATGCATGCCTAACTAAAACTGTTGCAAGTTGTTGACACTACATGGTATACTTATTTTTTGGCAAATTAGCCTTACTTGCTTGGGTTTCAATATTACTTTGGATCTTTTTTTGATAGGCAATACGTTTTCCCCAAAAACTATCTGAGAAACAGCACATGTTATACATACCTAACGTGAGAACTTTCTACCAACACAGATTTGCTGCCTACATTATTGATGAATTTGAGGTGTCGCCAAATGAAACTTCCGACTTATTTCCCTGCAGCTATGCCTGAAATAAGTGCGACTGTTCCAACAGCAACAGTTCGCTTGAAATACGTACTAAGGTCAAAGTCGTTCGTCTCTTACCGTTGCGAGCATACCGCCTTCCCCACTGGAATTTATTTCATTTTTATTTGAACATGTGACTCGGCAGGTATATTTAAATTGGACATACGTTACTCTTACAACTTTAGATATTAAGAGCGTATAAAGTACAATGCTTCTCACTTCAAGCTATCTACATGCTAAAAATTAAGATAGCGTTTATAGTTAAAGATATACCAATCAATTGAGATATGGGATGGTGAATCAATGCACTTTTAACCAAGGGCATTAAACAGTGAAATTCGCTAAAATATCAGTTGAAATAAATTCTAAATAATTCACTCACTAACATAACTAAAAATTTTGCTATATTAAACACTGCTCTCGGCGAAGTGAGCATTTAAAATCAATCTTCGAACATTAAACCACTGCCTATCCTACTACACGCGTATATATACTACAGTACACACAGACATACAGGCTCTCACTTAAGTTTGCAGCGAATTAATATACAGTCCATTCACAGACACTTCCAACATTTAAGCCCTGCTAAAATTCTACTTCCAGGATATTCTTCCGCCTCATGCATACAGAGTAATCTGGTCTACAAAATTACACCAAAATGCAGTGCACCGTATTCGTGAACACTCAGTGTAATATTTTGCTTAAGAACTATATATATACTACGATTTATAGTTAAATATTAGACTTTCATATTTTTCTCCGAAATACATTTTACGATAGAGAGCCCTAGTTGTAAGCACGTGAAGTGGGAAAAACGCGAGGGCGACCTTTGGGACGACGCCAACCTCGGCCTGGAGAAAGGAAGCCGGGGGCAGTACCCCACCCTGCTCGGCGCGAGGAGCTCTGTTAGCGCGCGTAACCTGCGCGCTCCGGCACGTCAGTAGTCGCCGCCCGCCGCTCTGCAACCTGCAGTGTAGCAGTAACGAGGACACACTAGTTTTGTTCCATGAGAACTGTTAGTGAAATCAGTGACGAAATCTCTGCTTCCGGGTTGTTCACAAGAAATGCTTCGTACATTTGCAGCAATGTACATGTGACAAGTTTCCTCGTGGTCAAATTAGAAAGTCTTCAAATAAAACTTAAGAAAAAAAGTCCTTCCAGCATCTGCTTATATTACAACGCAAACAATAATCCGATTGTTACAGTAATGTTGGTAGCGAAATAGGTATAGTATATTCACGGTTTCTCAACACTTTTTTTTTAGTCAAACCCTTGAAAAATCGCCCCATGTATAAGTGTGTAGTCGTTTCCTAAATGTGTTAGCACAGAAGTATCTTTTCGTTTGTATTTTATCCATAAATTATTTTTAATTTATAATTAATATGAATAAAAACAGGGAGAAAATGTGAGTGTTGGTAATACGTAGTTAACTCCGTTTCATATAACTTCAGTAAATTGTGAGACGTTGTGACCAACCTACACAGCATGTAAACGGTAAACGTCCCCATTTGCAAAGTACTGTGTCAGCGGATTGTGGTTGCGGGACGAGTGTCATGTTGGCGATATTTGAGATACTTATGGAAGAAAATGGTACTGGACTTTAAAAATTATAGTTTAAAAATGAAATAACTACAGCACTTATAGCTCAAATCATGCGCGTAGAATGTACAATCGTTTTGGGTTTCACGGCAAGGGCTAAAAACACCTTTAGAAATATAATGGTAGAGCATACAAAAATTACGGCTACGTAAAACTTCTCAACCCGCCCTGTGAATGCAATTGCCTTTCACCCATGTTAAATATCAGCTTCCTGTTCTACCATCTTGTTAGATTTTGACCGACTTAACATTGCTTGGAGATTCCGGGGAAGAAAACGACTTTCTAATTAATGCTGTGGATAGACTTAACACTTTGTTATTGAATATGTCGTGGAAGCAAAAACAAAATTATAACTTATGAGCGATAAATAATTTCTTTCGTATTTTATGAAAGATCTTTTCTGTTTTAAATTTATTTCTTAATAATTTGACATGTTGAAACAACGTAGATTATTTTTTGTTGTATGGGT
This sequence comes from Dryococelus australis, assembly GCA_029891345.1. NCBI lineage: Eukaryota > Metazoa > Arthropoda > Insecta > Phasmatodea > Phasmatidae > Dryococelus > Dryococelus australis. Next base: position 62,741,856 of record CM056997.1, read on the forward strand.
GAAAACAGAAAACTTCACACCCTTCGGAATCTACGATTGGCAGAAACATCAGTTAGGCGCAGCAACATTATGTGCCCGCTGGGAGCTACACCGAACCAAGGCGGGCAATCAACAACGGCCCACTGTAATAATTACACCAACGGCCGCGGAGATAACCGCCGAAGATGAGTGTCTCCAAACACAGACATATCAGTGTGAGGTATTAATTCCATCTGCAGTGCACTTGTACATACCCACTGCTTTGGTTGACAAGTTATCCAAGCGAGCTTAACTGCGCTCTAGCCGCAGGCCATAACAACACTCGAATGAAAAGACTATTTTAAGAATTTCTCATCTGTTTACCATAAAACCTTGATTTTGGGGAAAAAACCAGACAAATTGGAAGACTAAAACGTTCAACCTTAATCAGAAATGCACTGTAGATAGAAATTGCCAGCCGGGTAGCTATAACCAGCCCAACGGACGTGAGACTTTCACTTAACAGAATACGTTCACATGGGTAAAAATTGTTCGGGTGATACACAAGGACAAAAATTTGGTGGTCTTGACATTCACAGTTGAGTCAACATTTAGAATGATTACTATGCAACTCGCCTTCGGCGATAATTACGAGCATGTTACACGATGCATGCAGGTGTATCTTATAGCTGTTGCACGTCACACACTACCGCGAGTATCTTAAGAGAGCTCCTTGCGAACATGAATCACACAGGTCCTGTGTCTGCAGTCTTTCTATGCATAACCTTGCGACGTAAAATCTCTATATTAAAAACCACACAACCCCTGGCCGCGGAGAACGCACTATCTGGTTACACCACTTGGACTTGGACGGGCCGTTCACTGAATGTCGTCTGCACGTAGTTTCTTTAAGGTTACTGTCGCCAACAATGAGGGATGTTCCGCTTTGTGCATCTAACCAAGTATGCAAACTTGATATTCTATGTCTTCAGTTATTTCATGTAGGGGCGGCATAGGCCTAAATAAAAACTAGTTTGTAGTTCATTAGACGAACAGCATATACAACTTCATCCATCTGTTCGTGCCTGATGATGCAAAGTGGTAATTAAATCGCTGCTTTCGGTAATGCCATGGTAGAATTAAATGCAATACTCTCAACTCTCTTATAATACATACGACAGCACTAAAAACAACTTGGTTGATTTTTGTAAGTGTGCACGACTACAGATTCTGCTTTCCTTGAGAATGTGAACTGCATTCAATTCGTGTTATAAGTAACACGAACGATGTTAAAGCCCAGGGCAATGTTGCACAACACCTGTTGCGGTTGCTGGACTTGCTCTTCCAAGAAGGTGCACGAGCCGGTGTACCAGTCGTTAAGCAAGTTACAGTAGATTCCCATTACTTGTAGCACGAGAGAACTCCGTGGGTGAACATATGATCATACGGTTCTCTGCAAATATGGAATGCCATTCGTTGAAGCTGTAGCAACTAATTCGTGCACTGAGAAACGACTAGTTTTTAAAAAGTGCTGCATAGCTGTTTGCGACCAAAACAGTTCAACTGCCGTATCGCTGATAAGTCCAAAACAATGTGAAGTCAGTGTATTTTTCTGAGTACTAGCAGTAATTTGCGATAGTGTAATTTAATTATTTCTTAGCGATACACATTTTAAAAAATATATAAAGGAATTTTTTACTCTCGCCCGTGAAATACCAGTAAATTTCAGAGTTAAAGACTATCTCTGAACGAGTACAACAATACGAAACTTAAAAAGAGTCAACACATGAAAAATTTGTGCATTAAACACACATCTTTGAAGTAGACATTTCGTTACATGGATACCGTTTCATGTCTTGTATGCACTTTATAACAATATTTAAAAATAGTCGAGTCATGCAACAGTCTTACTTTAAAGTAATATGGATTTTCACTTTAGTAGTGTCACGTAAAGATGGAAGATTTCATCTATTCGTTTCAAGTAAATTGCCACGGTGGGCGCTCTGCACTACCTACAGTTTGATTGGGCAAGTTCTAAATTCTGTATGCAACCTGCGACGGAAGATCCATCATTACCAAACCGTTATTACGTCCAATCAAATAAAAGAACAAACCACGAGATAGCTGCTGTAGTAGGATGTATAATAGCTGTAATGTCAGATTGGGAATGTAATACCATCTAACATTTACATTAGGACAAGCTATTGTGCGTATTATATTATAGTTTGTCTCATTTTAATAATTAATTCCTGTTCTGTGATCAGACTCGTGGTGTTCGAAATCTCTTGCCCTACTGTCCTTTGAGAAATGTCGTGTCGTAAAGGGAACATCCCGGTCTTCCGTGCTGGGAGCGAGGCGCAGTAGTGCGACGGGCAGTATCTAGTGTCCTACTGACACACGACACCTGGCACCTGCGCGAGGGCAGAACCAGTCCGACAGGTGAGTACCACGCCTCGCAGGGTATGCAGCCCTCAAACTCCTCATCCGCCTTCAACAAGCACACTCCGGTTACACTGCTCCACTTGCCGAGTACACAGCAAGAACCAGGGCAGTAGTCACTGTGTTGTGCCGACTTTTTCTTTGTAACCCATGACTAACAGTTTGTTCATCAACATAACTGCTCATTTACTTTATTGCATCTTCGGATTCCTTTATTTTCATCTGGCTCTCTGGTGTTTTATAAAATTTCTGGCAGTCATTTTTCTGCGAAATTTGTGCGTTACCACACTTGGGAACAGTAAAGAAATACAACAGAGTATCTTCATATGAAAATTGTTTCTTACCAGAGTATCCAAACTAAATTAACGTAGAATCTAGTTTACCGCGAACATATACTTTGGTTGATGAATATTAAACATCACGAAGCAGTGACATTGCTTTTATAACTACTAAGTTATTAGATGTAGCAAAATTTGTACGAACTAATTCGGACAGACTTCTCTAATGTTTTTCAACATTCAACAGTTGTTCAAATTCTTTGTTCGCCCTGATGAGTCCGGCATGACGAAGTAAAAATAATCTACTGCTGACGGGGCTGCGATATTCTCCGACTAACCTTGCTTCATATCGGTAGTTCTAAATTTTCGCATTTCTATTGTTTATCTAGTACTGGAGCGACAAGCTAGTCCCCAGTGTGCAGCAGCCATGCCCATTACGCCAGCACAGCCTACTCTTGCAGAACTGCCTCGGGAGCGGAACAACGAGCGGAAGTTAACGTAGAAAGAACTATTTTCCGGGTGAATGTCACGAACAACGGCCACTGATAGGGAGTGGGAAGCGTATATTGTATGTACGTCAGGTACAATTTTCCCCTTAGCAGAGGTAGGCCAGCCTTTGAATGTAACCCTGTACAACCCATCCTCGATTATCACAGATCCGCCGCAATTCAACACATTAGCTACGATTGTGTTTTCATCGCAAAATATTTTGACAAAACTACGATAGCTCGCACACTGTTTACTTGCAAACTTATGCGCATAAACAAGATACATTTTTAGCCGCTAATAATCTGTAACACTGCAGGAAAAACTGTCTGTTAAAGGTTTGAAGTTCTTAACAAAAACATTACTGGATATTTAGTTACACTGCTCCGAAAAACAGCAGTTGTGCGTAATTTTCCTACTCTTCCTTAATACTAAGTGTTAGATGGAATCCCGAAGATAGGACAGGAACTTTGCGTCCCAGGGCGAACCCCTTACGCCTACAAGGGAAGGAATCGTGCAAAAAAACTTGCATTGAGCAGCCATGGCCAGCGATTGAAGCCATGACTACCTCCCTAAGTGTACCTATAGCTAAGCTATAACTAAGAAGAGTGCGAAAAACCGGCACAGACAACGTGAAAACTCAGTCGAGAGAATAGAATTCAAAATTATTGCACCCATTAATCAGAAATGCTACAGGAAAGTGTGTGGTAACATGTTCTTTGTTAGTAGAGATGAAAAACTAGTCGAGAGGGAACAGGAGCTTTATTTCCAATCTTAATTTGGATATGGCTCTCTCTTAACCAGCGCAATGCATCAGCAGGAGCAACACTTGCTGGTTTTTCCAAGACCCGGAAGAGACGTTAAGAACCTACGAAATACGAAAGCAATTAAACGAACCTAAATTAGTTACTACTAACATACTTCCTCAGGGATATGTATGTCTAAACCTGATGTGCTACCTCGTAGCTGCGAATCTCTGTAGACGTTTGCTGTAACAGAGCATATCTACGGCCATGTGCTACGAGTGCACGGAGCCTCGCAATGGGGAAGATGGAGTTTCTTCATTCTTGTTGAGGGACTTACCAGCTGCTTCAGATAGCACACTATCGCCACAGCCTCTGCAGATATTTGCAGATTGTCTGGCCAGAGGCTTCCTTGGAATCTGCGGTGAGGAACGGGACATACACGTCCCTTACGCGCCCCAGCAGTACAGTAATTACTGTACGCAATGAGCAATGAGTGACATGCATACAGAAAAGTTGGTGACTATGAAGGGGAGAGTAGTTCCATATAATAACATCGGGAAAAACCTGTTAAGTTATCACAAATGGTTACCTAATATTTTTTCCATCGCTTTGTTTTTTGTTTTATGTACCGAAGTGTAAAAATGAGCAGATTTGTACAATATTTAATGTTCTAATAATTTCACAGTTTTACTTGACCGACGCATGAATAAAATGATGAGGCCCATGACAATGTTAACTTTATATAAGGCGGAAGAACACACAACATGTATATACGTAAATCGTAAGCAGGGTTTTCAAAAGTGCTCATTTTACCATGAACCTATAAACAATTTACCTTTGACAAAAATGAATTTCTAGAGTATTACTGCTCGTTTATCCTGCAGTATGTACTTTTACATAGCATCATACAACCTATTTGGAATAAAATATGGATTAAGTTACTATATTATGGTTGAAACTAAACTAATTGCCTTCTTGTCTCGTCTAGTGACACTTCTTGTTCTGAAACCCACTTACGAATCAATTGATCGGGCGAGTATCAAGCTTTCACCTAACTGCCTTCAGGACATGCGCCTATTCAACATTCGCGACACATGCAGTCTTGCCTGTCACTAGCCTACTTCAGCGCTCAAGTGTGTCAACATGCAATTGGCAATACTACCCCCCCCCCCTTCCATCAACAAGAGTAGTCATTACATTTACATATCAATAGCATTTGAGAACAGAACATACTGCATCCTCCCCTACCTCCATTTCAAACAAAATATGTTCCCCAGAAATAGCGAAGCCAGCAATTCGTCGCTTTAAAATCAACTCAAAAATAATATGTAAACTGAAAGCTTTATTGCGGTTTATTACAGTTTCGTGCCCCGCGGGAACCAGACATCAAAACAAGGCAACTGTTATTTATTTTACTTTTGAAAAATTAACGGCAGCTTTCCTAGCGTATTTCGCATGCGCGAGTAGAGAAAATACGAAGAAAGGGCAGGTTTTAATAGTATAAATAACCATGGGACTATCGCTACAAATGCGATAGCTTCCGTTCGCGTCGTCGTAGTTAGTTCGTCGTCGTTCGGCGAAGGAATAAATAGCAAACATCACCTGGGCAGATTAAATTAAAAATACGCTACTACAGTTCACCGTTCCTTTGCCAAATGGCGCCAGAATTATAATAGTGAGTGATTCTACATTACCCCAACAGATATGGGAATTTTAAGACTTCATATTGTTACAGGCGGCTGCTCTGCGAACGTGCGAGGCACAGAGGATTATGGACGCACGCGCACTATCAGTTTCAACCGGAGACGCAGCGGCTTTTCACAAAGGAATGTTTTACAAAGCGTGCCTGTTATGCCTTTTCGGGCGCGTGCCCCTTACAACCCTCGGTTTCGGGTGTCTTCGAGATATCATTGAAGGAATGTTCTGATCATCGCTAATGCCCTGGTTTCAGCGTGAACCGTGTTGAAGCTTCCAGATCAAGGTCATCGATAGTATAAAAAAGCGACGGGCCTCAGAGGCGGGAGTTTATGACAGTCTGAAGTCTAAGTAATTGTGCGACGTTAAGCGATAGACGAGTTAAAAGAGCAACGAGTAGCGTCGGATATGACCAGTGGGAGGAAACACTGCGACCGCGAGCATCAGAGCAGTGAAGGGTGCGACTGGCAGGTTGGTCTATTGGGCTGTATGTGTGAGAAAAACATTACAAATTATGGTAACAGACAGACTGAACGTGTGTTAATAATGCGTTTGAGTTTATTGACTAACCAAACAGACACATCAACGTTAGAGTTGAAATACAACTATTGCACTCACTGATAAATAAAAATAGTAATAGTGTGGATAGTTTAAAGCTGTAAATAATAGCTACGTGAATTAATTCAAAATCAAATTTAGTTATTTTATTTTTATTAAGACCATGCCTCACGAACTCAGATACGCCCCTCTGGCATCTTAACTGAAACTGTATAGGCAAAATCTTGTAAAAACAAACGCCCAGTGCAGTAATATAAAATCAAATGTAAGACTTACAAATGAGAATGCGTATTCAGCAGAAAATTACAAAATATTAACAGGTAACAGTTAAATTTAGTACAAGACTTCTCGAAACATTTGTATAAAACCTGAAGGGGCGATTGCATGTTCTCAAGTCAATATGAAACTTCTGTGTGTGACTGGCGCTAATACTTCCTTAATCGTTTATGGAACAACCTGCGAAATCATCTGAGCTCCACATTCATTAAATGCACTGATCATTAATATACGTCAAGAGAATCTACGTCAAACTTTAATACATTTTGTTTTCGTGGTAAATATGAAGGCCGTAGCAGCAATGTCTGAAGCAGGGCTCACTTTACAACACCTCTGTGCCGAACACAAATAGAACATGAATCCAACCACGTTCTACCTTCACTGTAAAAAAGTGTAAAGTGTAAAAATACACGTCCAACCTTTAGGCAATTTTACATTTTCTGTGTGTAATTTGTAAGAACAAGTATAGTAAGTGTAAATTTACAGCAATGTACAACTTTATTCATAACATAGTACATTGATATTATTAAAAAACACAAATGTATTGGTATACTAACAATAAGAGGGGTGTAAATTTACAAATTTGAAAGTACGTGTAATAATCCACGAACGTGAAGTAAAAATACACAGATTTGAGATTTAATACAACTACGTCAATGTTGTATTAAAACACGTACATCAGTGTAACAGTACATATTTTTCTATTTAGCTCAATAGGTAGTACAATCTTACTGTAAAAGACACAAACATACTGGTATACTGACATTAAAAAGGGCGTGAAATTACGAATGCGAACGTATGTGTAAAAGTACAACCGATTCATAATACTAAAACCCCCTAGTCTGGTTTTACAACCATGCCAATGTTGTATAAACTCTTACATCAGTGTAAAAGTACATATTTTCCTATTTCACTCAAAATGCGGTAACATCCTAAAGAAAAAAAAAACAACGCAAGTTTAGTGGTATATTGATATTAATAAGGGTGTAAAATTACAAATTCGAAAGTATATGAGCGAATATTTACGGTAACTTTACATTTTTGTGTGATATTTCCTAAGAGTACACTATTTGTAATTTTGCACTAATGTTCCCGTGAATTTAAATGCGATCTAGCGGTAGGGAGTAGAACAACTTCGAACTCCTTTTGTGTTCAAAAGGAAATCTTAACTCCCACCGAATGTATATGCTGGCTTTTGTATATAACTACATATTCTATGTCTGAAGTCAATCGTTATCTCTACATTTTGGAAACACTTTATAACTCTGTTAATGTACAGAAATTTTGTAATTATAATTACAGTGAATCTGCGATTTTACTTTTTTGTTAGTAAGAAAATACATCAACAGTGGTGAAATAACACTTGTCATGTTTGCGTAAATTTACAGCATGTAGCAGGAAATTTATAATTTACTTAGTCAAATTGTATGCACGGAGTGCATATTATTTATCATAAGTTAGAATTACAAATTGGTATGGTAATATTACATCTACAGTGTACATGTAATTAGGTACGATGAACATTAAACAGTAAGATTGGTGTAGTAACATTACCATAACAATGATTGTATTAATCTACAATGTATGGTAGAAAATTTGTACATGGTATTTTACTATACTTGCTACTGAGTACATACTATTTAATGTGATAATTAGTAAAAGAAACTGACAAGTATGATAAAATTACACCAACAAAGTTTGTGTAAATTTACATTATGTGGATTGATAATGGTAACAAAAAAAAAGTAAAATGGCATACAGAGTACGTGTAATTCAACATAATGATTAGTAAAAATAATATCAAGTATAGTAAAATTACACTGGCATTGATGTGTAAATATACATGGGACAGGCAGTAAAAGTACACGTACACATGTAAGTGTAAAACTACACGAACATGTGTGTGAGATTGTGCTGCCACGTACATCCATGTAAAATTATACAATTTCTTTTTACAGTGTTGTTACTCCACTTGCAAAGAAAACACCACTTGTTTTCAAAGTCCTTACTTTCAACTCCGATACGCTGCAGCAGTAAGTTGTACAGCCAACTGGTTTTAAAGTATGTTCCTTGCAATAGTCATACCAGGGGTAACAATGGAAATTATGGACATTACTGCAGAACGAGGTTGTCTTGAGAAAATTTCTAGTACCTCCAAGCATACAATATCATTCTAGATCTATTTTACAATACACAAAACAGCTCTGCAGTGGCGTATGCACATGTGCACAATTTTTTTCATTCGCATACTTAAGAGTAGTTTGGAAATTATAATATACAGGTGACTTATGTAGAAGGCCCGACGTAAGAGCGACAATCTAGTAACATCATTACGACGTAACGTGGTGTACAGGTGAGACAGGTAAATAGCCACACCATGGAAAAAATAATTCACGCAAAGTGTTCGTACGTGGACTCTCAGAAAGATACTGTACTTTTAAATCAGTCTTACAATACACTGAATAGGATGCGTGAGAGGTGTGAATAAATACAAAATAATTGTTTGTTAGCAATAACCACAATAGGCACCTTTGTACATATCACTGCGAGCCAACCCAGCAACTTAAAACGCCGTATCAGGCTGTTCGGTAGAGAGAAAATTATAGCTGCGCATATACTTGCCCCTGGTAGATGCTGTTGTTTCATTATTTATCTTTACTGTGTGATTCAATCTGGTGTTTCAGAATGATATAAAATTAGCATTTGACAATCTGACGGATAACTGTAGCCCGGCACTGTGCAGACTTTGATCTTTTAATGAAATTAATTGTCAACTCAAAAAATAAAAATGTTGAAAAAAAACCCTTGATGTCAATTGGTAAAAGACTAACTGAAAAATCATAAGATTTTTGGGTAGTGACCATTACGTATCTAACGCCTAAGAGACCTAGCTTGAAGATATCCTTAAACTTGCACTTAAACTGATATCTACCAAAAATAAAAATTGTCCCCAGAAATATATAATTAAAAATTTGCCTTAGACCCGAATTCTAGTCAACAGTTGCATTAAATTCGCTCTCTGGTTTGCCCTCTCTGACAAACAATACTCTTTAATGGACATCAAAGTGGCGTCTGTATTAGAGCTTCTAGAACAAATTGATAAGTTTACTTTTACGCGTCATTAGGAAACTATTTGCAAGATAACTCAGTCTTAGCTGTTGTAGGCTGTAGAACTGGTAGAAAGGACTATTAGACAGGAACTCTACGAATGCGGGCCTTTCTCGCAGCAGGAAATCAATTAGCATACATGACAGTGATTATGTACGTAGCTTACAGCTCACGGACAGCTACCATCAAACTTCTGATCAGCTAAAACGAGGAGGGGGAACGCTCGGGACGTCATACTTTCCTCACGACTTACATTAATTCACAAATCAAAACTGCTGGTGACAGAGTGGTGATTTAGAGAAAAGTGACTGCTAGCATACTAACCTAGCCTATCGTAAGGAAGGCACCTCGGGCAGTCTTACACAAGGTGCCGCGGCGACTCGGTGGCTAGACTACACAAGGTGCCGCGGCGACTCGGTGGCTAGACTACACAAGGTGCCGCGGCGACTCGGTGGCTAGACTACACAAGGTGCCGCGGCGACTCGGTGGCTAGACTACACAAGGTGCCGCGGCGACTCGGTGGCTAGAGAAGAGGTGCCGCGGTGAATAAGTGGATACTGTACGTGTGCAAGAACGATCTTACTTCACGTAAACACGTCCTACAGCTACAATATGATGGCACGCCGTATGCGGCCCGCGAGATGTGTGCCGCCATACCATCGCGAAAATTTAGGTGAAAGAAACATCTTAGTGTTAGTTTAAAATGCTCTCAAATTTGCCATCAAGAGAAAGTATTTTCTACACCTATTCGCATTAGACACTAACCTCCTATTGTTGAAGGGGTCAAGCTGAAAACACTATACAGCTCTCTTAGTATGTAGAAACACGTCAGCCAATCTGCAAACCCATACTCCTACTGTGCTTCAAAATTTCATTACGTACAGATTATTTCCTGAAAGTTATTTGTAATCAGTTTACCCGTAAGCATAATTTTAAGCGAATATTTCCTTTTTTAACGAGTTAGAAAAATGGCCGAATAAATATGGGCTCCATCAACTGCTAATACATATTCTCTTACCTTTCTAAGGATTCCATTCGGTAGCAATAGTTTTCTATAATTTAGTTAATTTTTCGCCATCGTCCTCAAGACGTCTGGATTACTTTTATAACATAATATTGGGTGAGCTTTAACCAATTTGATAACATGCTCCATCGCCATGGAAACTGTGCACGAAGTAGCTGTAAAGGACCCACGAACATAGTACGCTAACTATAACCAAGTAGAGCGATAGTCTTTCCCACTGCGCCTGTGCTGCGCACAATGTGCGACGGGCCATTTAAACACACATTCCGCCCGTTGTCTCCCCCCCCCCTCTCTCGATGGGCCTGTCCTGTGTTAAATACGCGGCGGGTCAAAGTTTATACAACGTAGTTTCAGCGAATCTCACGAGACATGTTCAGATAGCAACAACGGCGAGAGAATCTCTTGCAATGCAGAGATCAGACGATGTGAGATTACCCGGCAGTGGTATCTGCCGTCTTAATCTGGACCCGTGTTTACGCTACTTACTGCAGATAAACTGATTTGAACTACGCTTATCTATATCTGATCATGAAGACAGCCATTCCCTCCCTCCCTCTCTCCCTCGGGTCGCACTAACGCGAGACTACGCTAGGTCGGTGGCGCAGATATCTTAGTTTTTAACTGTCCAATGAACACAGAGCGGCAATTCAAATTCGTTCAGAGGCAGTGTTATGCTATATTACATTTCAAATACGGACAACGGCAAAATTAAAATTCAGCCGCTGAGGAGTAAACAAAAAAAAAATATCCATTTCGGCGAAACCAAAATTTGTACATCTCTGTTCGATTGCAAGTAGGTTTAAATATACAAGCTACATACATATGATTATATTTATCTTTGTAGGAAATGCTTTAAAGTAAATTAAAACAACTAATTGGCGGCAGTGTGCCAACCTTTCAAAATTTGACCTATTCCAAGTATGAATTAATATAGAAACATAGCAATGGATTTTAACAAAAACTTTTTGCAACAACCAATCTACCAAAAACTTTGATGCAAGGATTTATTTCGTAAGCGGCTTTGACGACAAGGCTAAATAGGCCTATATAAGTTAATTTCACATCTGCGTGTAACGAGGAATTCTCCCATTAAGCAATATCAAACAGAGAAAAATGTATGAAAATCTTGTTATTAAGGTACTAGCGACAGTAGTTTGCAATTTTGTCGAGGTTGGAACGATTCTCCCGAGAAGTCTAGCGCAGCGTGAGGACACTGTGTTACGCACTGCCTAGCAGCGGAGCCATGGACGAACGTAGACCGCCTACAGTTGTTACCTGTAGTCCACTCCCAACTGGAAGAAACTTTCCCGGAGCCCTGCTAAATATCTACTTGCAGGCCCATTTCGCATCCTTCCGCCAAATGTAAACAAACATTGCCATGCGACTGTCATAGCATCTGTAAATTTCAATGTTTACATTCCATTGTGTGTTTATGTTTAGGTGTAGCGAAAGTATACGGACATGTTCACACAAACATTGAAATGTTACTTTTATACCTGTCTGCGTTGTTTACCGTTTACAGCTTTCCAAAGAATGGTCATATTCCAAAAACCATTCCATAAAAATATTCACAGTTAAGGCCCATAACATTATTTAGGTCAACTTTATGACATATTAATAATACCTGAATTGATAGTTCTTACGGTTATTTTAAATTAACATTTGTTATCTACGACATAGCACATTACATGTAATGCACGTTAATATTTTGTCGCGACTGTGCAACACTGTTAGAACTGCGAGGTAAATAACTGTAGTATGTCCTTTTGTTATTGATGTGTATTGGGTTATTTCTTTATAAAAATACGGCCTGGGTTGGAATAAATATTAAAACGAAGGCACAACCAGTAAAACGAAAAAGGCACATTAAATTCAAGCACGCAACTCGTGTTACTCATTTTTTGTCCTACAAACCTAAAAGATAGCGGTGAACATGCACATATAAGCCTACCATAATTTTTTTATTCCACACATATTTATATGTATTGCTACTTACTGTTATTAGGTTTATTGAAATTTATCGGACTGGGCTTAGTATTTTTCTTCTGGGATTGTGGCAAATTGCGTTGCACGACTGTAGTTTCAAACCCCTTAGGGCAAAGGTTCGACGTTGTAATAAACAGACGTGGATGTAAAAAATTAACATATTTATAAAAATAAATTCACAGTTTAAACGTACAAATAGTGCACATCAAATATTTGAAATCACGCACATACTCATAGGGCCAGCGTATCGACCACGATGCAGCAACGCAACGCCATTTCACACGCAGCGATTAACGAAGCACCGTAACAGTATGTTTATTACTGCCGTGGAAACAGATTTATCACAACATCGTAACTTGCCTAGGTAGGTTTAAAAAACACATCGTCTACAAACTTGATGTGGTAATTTGAAGTATTTTTCGGAGTATAGTTTACGCTTCGTTTGATAAAGCAACACGCCATGTCATGGCTCGCCACGTCTGCCAATTTCACTTGGTAATTGCCCCGCCATCATATCTAAATATATTAGAATAAATATTCAAACATTAAAATCTCTTCAGTTGTAAGTTACAAATTCAAAAATCATTATTTTGCTGTAATAAGTATGAAATATGCTACAATTTAAAACCTCTATAATTGAGAGGGAGAGAGAGCAAGGGGGGGGGAAGAGAGAGAGATCAAGTGGGGGGAAGAGAGAGAGAAAGGGGGGGCGCGAGAGAGAAAGGGGGGGCGAGAGAGAGAAAAGGGGGGGGGGCGAGAGAGAGAAAAGGGGGGGGGAGAGAGAGAAAGGGGGGGGGGGGGGGGGGGGCGAGAGAGAGAAAGGGGGGGGGCGAGAGAGAGAAAGGGGGGGGGCGAGAGAGAGAAAGGGGGGGGGGCGAGAGAGAGAAAGGGGGGGGGGGGGGGCGAGAGAGAGAAAGGGGGGCGAGAGAAAAGGGGGCAGGAGAGAGGGGGGGCGAGAGAGAGAAAGGGGGGGCGAGAGAGAAAGGGGGGGCGAGAGAGAAAGGGGGGGCAGAGAGAGAAAGGGGGGGCAGAGAGAGAAAGGGGGGGCAGAGAGAGAAAGGGGGGGCAGAGAGAGAAAGGGGGGCAGAGAGAGAAAGGGGGGGCAGAGAGAGAAAGGGGGGGCAGAGAGAGAAAGGGGGGGAGAGAGAGAAAGGGGGGGAGAGAGAGAAAGGGGGGGAGAGAGAGAAAGAGAAGGGGGGAGGAGAGAGAAAGGGGGGAGAGAAAGGGGGAGAGAGGAAGGGAGAGAGCGCAACAAGCTCCGTCCAGCGGACAGTTGCTTCCTCAGTCGATAAAACACACACCGTGTCAGTGGGCCTACACACGATATTTTGCACTGTTATTTTAAACTGTAACAATGGAAAATGTTGCCATCGGGGCTACCTAAATATTTAGATATTTCAATATGCAATGTTTAATTTACAAATAGCATACCAAAAAACTAGATAAAACAATATTTATCTGTGAATTATTTCTTACTAGTCGTTGCCAACACATCGCTGCTCTCACCGTTGTTAATTCATATTTAATATTACAAGTTATAGAAGATACTAAAGTAAAGTTTCATTTATTCAATACAGTACTCTAAAGTTAACCACAGTGTTATACATTTGTGGAATACAGGTTACTGAAAAAACAGATTGACATGTTACGCCTAGGTTGATTTTTCAAAGGTTCGTATTCAAAAGTCTCTTCCAGTCGGGAATCGACTATAATAGAGCAGCCGTCGGGTGTTAGCGCGCCAGCACGAGAACGTAACGAGCTCTACCAGCCAAACAATAGGCTACGCTAAAGGCTGTTCACAATAAAGTGAGAACTTTTGAAATAAACCTATGAAAACGTCACTCCTACCTGCATACATATTATAACCTCCACATTTAATAGTATGCGCCCAGTAAAGTTGGGAAGGACGAGTAAGTAGTTCCATGTCTTAACGTCGGATTAAAACAGTTGGGTAAACATTTGCACTGAAATTACTTATTTTGCTTTGTTTTTTCGTAACGGATGTAAGTGTAAGGAGATACAAATTTGTAAAACATTTACTTTCCTAATAATTCCACAGTTTCACTTGACCGACGCATGAATAAAATGACTAGGTCCGTGGCAATGTTAATTGCACCTATGGTGGAACAATACACAACGTGCATGCAAGTAGATCTTAAGTAGGACTTTCAAAAGTGCTCAATTTACTTATAACATCTTATGCAAACATGTGACAATATACATAATCTAATTTAAGTAGTTCTTCATTTTGATTTATTCCTATTTGTCATAAAACAAACATGAATTGTAAAACCCATTGGTATAATTAGGTACTTTTTCACTCAAACTTTTGCTAGTTGTAAAGACATTGCAAATAAAAATGTCACAATATTAATTTAGGGAATTTATTCTGTTCTAAAATTATGTATTGGGTAATTTTTTTAAATTGCGTGTACCCGAGTTACGCATGCCTTTAACATACACTAAGCCGTTATATCGATTATACAAAGTTTATGGAAATTTCTGGTCGAATACTGAAACAACGTTGTTTGCAGGGTTGCCTTGCATGCACTTCCGACGCATAATGCAAACTTCATTGGACGATCAAGAGAATACATTGTTGCTTTCCTTCAGTCTGACGTTAAGACTCGCGGTGGAGATATTCTATCCATCTTTGATTAGTGTTATAAATATTCTTAACTAAAATTTAAGACCTGAAATTAAAAATCAAAGCTCTACATGGCTTAAGAGAACTGCTAAAGAGGATTTTTTTAAGTTGCATCAGTACCTACTTTTCCATGGGGGACAAAAATTACTAAACGAGGGAACTATGTAAAACGAGTAATGGCGGAAAATTAATTTTATTCGTAAGTAACTTAAGATATTCGCTATGCCTTGAAAAGTTATTTTAAATATTTACACTGAGCATTAAATTATGAAGTAATATACTGTTACAAGACTCCCGAGGGGCGTATCAGAGTTCGTGAGGGTTGGAGGTATTAATAAAAATGAAAGAACTAAATTCGATTTCTAATTTATTCACACAGCCATTATTTACAGCATTAAATAATCTGTCTCCACTATCACTATTTCTCAGTAACCGTAATATTCAACTAATTAACGTCAATGCATATGTGTGGTCGACTAACTCTTACTCATTAACAAAAGTTCAGTCTGTCTTGCCATAATTTGTCATGTCTTTCTATCACGCATACGGTCAAATAGTCCGACCTGCATTCTTACTCTTCGCTGGTCTGATGATCGCAGTCGCAAATTTCCTTCCGGCTGGTCCCTTCTCTCGCCTCGCGCGCTGCTTCTCGCTCGTCGTCTATCGCTAAAACTATAGCCACTCATCTACTTGTCAACCTTCCGGCTCGGCGGCCTGACGCGCTTTTATGTTAGTCGCCCGGACCATCTGGAAAGTTCAACGTACCCCGAGTCACGCTGAGAGAAACTAGGTCCGTAGTCCAGAGCATTCTTCAGATGTCTCAAATACACCAGATACCCAAGGTCGGGAGCGGCACGCGCCTTGATAGGCATAACAGGCACGCTTTGTAAACATTTATATGTGAAAAGCCGCCTGCGTCTCAGGTTAATGATAGCACGCGCGTCAATAAATCATCGATGCTTCGCACGCTCGTAAAGTGGCCGCCTGTAGCTATAGGCGGTTAACGGTAAAATGAGTACTTTTGAAAGCCCCGTTTAAAATAAACCTGTATGCACGTTGGGTATTCCTTCACTTTATGTAAAATTAACATTGTCATGAGCCTCATCACTTTGTTCATGAACCTGTCAGGTAAAAATGTGAAATTAGAAAAATTAATGTGTTACAAATCTGGTAACTTTTTTTTTATGCATACAAGTGTAAAACAGAAAGCGAAAGAAATAATTTAAGTTATCACAAATAGTTGCATAACACTTTTTGTTAGACGTTAAGATATGGATTAACTTTTCCTCCTTCGTTACCAACTTTACTGGGCGAATGTCATTCGGTGTGCCTGTTAAAATATGTGCAAGAAGGAGCAGTGGTTTTTTCTGCAAGTTTGATTTCAAAAATGCTCACTTTATCGTGAACGGTCTTTATTAATATGCAAGGCCAAAGCGGCGAGTATCTCTCCCTCTTAACGCCCCCGGTTCAAAACATGTCTTCAGTGCTCATTGGAGGACCTTATATTATATAAAAATGTACAATTTATCGTCTAACCTACTTCGTAAGGGGCCAAGGATTGAAAGGCTTTGCACTTGTGCGAGAGATTTCACTAACGCCATTTAAGAGCTGGGAGTCCCGAAGGTGATTGCAGTTCGTAGCTTTAATTTTATTTGTAATCAACCGACGACCTCACAATGTCAGCAGCAGACATCTTTTTTAGATACGAGTTTAAAGAATTACAAAGACTCAAATTCCCACGGCAGTGTGTAGCATATGTGTCATTGTTTATTAGTAACACCATCTATAACCATAACATATCACTAAAAAAACTAATGAATATACTTTGAGATTATTTATAAAGCTAACGCCTAGATACAGAGGAAGTTTATAAATTAGGTTAATTCAATACTACAGAAGCGAATGGCTCTTTTCTCTTACTATTGGCTATTCACGGTGAAGAAGTTAGCACTTCTGAAAGCCCTTTCTTTTGGATTTTAGCCTTAGACATTAACTTCCGAGTGCGGTGGAATATACACAGTGTTTATTATTTACATGGCAATATTTATTTAAAAAGGTGGTTAAAGAATAAAAAAAATGGCCTAAAGGAAAAAGTAACTAGAGCCTCAAAAGTGCTCACTTTTCTGTGAATAACATAACCTCCAAGATCATGCAAAATCTCACTGACGTAATAGTGTGGCCTTACATTTGTACAACGTTCGTGATTTGTGGTTCCTCATATCCACCGAAAAAAAATAAAGGAAAAACAAACTGATGAATCTGATATATTTCTGCCAGTAGTTTTGATGAAAGCACAAAGAACAGAGTATTTGTAGTTAACTTCAGCTGTGTCGATTCAATAGATATAAAATATCGCACTAACAACTCGTCCACCAGTTGTCAGACGCTGTCAGGCCCAAATCCACGTGTTCAAAACTGTTCTGGAATTTAATTAACGGCAAACAGATAAATTCAAGAAGGCGACCACGTACCTCAACTGCAAACACGCCGCTCACAGTTGCTGTTGCGTTTTTCTACGACAAAAGTGTCTGCAGCACAGCTGCGTGGTCGAAACCAAGTTAGAGTATTCTTACAGATGAGTTGAACCATGACATTACGGTGCTGTACACGTCTGTTGTCTGCAAGAAAATGACGCGTGAATTCCTCCCGTCATGCTCACGTACCGTATACAAAGAAGTACGCAAGTGACAAAGAGCAGTCAGTTTTTTCTGACTATCGACTAGCATTTAGCAAGCTGGCGAAACGAAGTCAGTCTGCGTCCGGGCATTGATCAAGAATACTGATCTCTGTTCGATGGTCTGAAAAAAGAGGGGAGCAGGCTAGAGTTTTTTGTTGTATTCAAACTGTCTTTCCCCTACTTCTTTCTCCTATTGGGGAGGAAAGCAGTTGGCTGGAATAAAGGTTTTAGTAAACCTTTCTTCCATTAGTTTACAGTGTCCCTTACTGAACAGAGATCTCTTCTGGAATCTGGTATAAACAGCTAAATATTTTGGACGTACGTAGGTACTATTGTTAAATAGCTATTGTATCCTTTAGTTTATTGTATGAATATTTTTCAACCCTCACTGTATGTGAAATATTTAAAACCCGTTTAAAGAATATATGGATCTTAACTTTTAACGCAAACACGCACCTGCCAGGATCTCAAAATATGATTCTCACTTAGGCGTTTCTTCCGTACAATTCATCGATTGTTAGAAGCATCTTTGCTTACGGACAGGTACACAGCGTCAGATTTTTGGAAGACAAAAGCTGCACTAAAACGCTTAAGCGGATATTACACGATACCTGTAGCCACACTTGGTTCTTGTAAAAGCTTCTGTAAGCCCTGGTGTACGAGCCGGTATACCAGCCGCTATGAGCCGCCATGGAAGATTCATATTACACGACAGCAGTTCGCGTACTAGCATTTGGCACCCTCGGTGGGTGCGCAGTGTGTGGTTTGTAGTATGGGTGAACCCCATACGTATAACTATTTTACTAGCTAGCTCATATTAATATTGCTATATTACTGTTCGCGTTGTATATAAATGATTTGCTTACTAGTATAGTTTCATTCATTTTCTTGAAAACGACGCACAGTCACTAGAGTACGTGTTATTTTTAATTTTGACGAAAAATTACTGACCGGTTGCCAAATTGTTTTTTTTTTTTCTTTACGTACCGTGATATTATCAGCATGTAAAATGTAATGATAAAAAAAATTTCGGTTCGGCGGAGTTTCGACCTTACGCCCAAAAATTACGCACTTATTGCGGACGCTGCAACTTTACCATTGTACCACCAACAGGTAGAAGATGGCGTACAGTACGTATAATAAAGTTTGAATTAATTTTTCATACTGTAGGTAATGTTTTAAGTATTCAGAACGGTTTTAAACAGTATTTAAAAGTTGGCATAGGCAAGATGGAGGCGTCCTTTACAGTTTCTTCATCAACTTGTTTCGAGTAGTAGCCACGGGGCGCGCCCTACGCTCTGAAACCGCAATGTGATTGGCCAGGTACGAGAGCCAGTATGAAACCTGTCACGGAGAATAGGACGGGTCCAATTACCAAACCTGTGATGAAATCTGGCAGCGCCAGGCGAAATATGCCATGACGGGTGCCATACAGGCCGGTATAACTACTGTTATGGCAGATCTTGCACAAGCTTTTACGATATTTCGTACCGTGTAATATAGCCTTTACGCACCAGACCCTACAGCACCCATAACTCACAGGCCCGGCAAACCTTTAATTTTCAGACTACCACTTTCGTGTGTAAATCGTGGTGTCAGGCCTTTGTGGTAATTTAGTCTGCATTTCGTCACGTAGCGTTCGGGTAAGGCAGGCTATCTAAAAAGCTTACCTTTCGTTGTACACGCGAATACAACATTGTATACGTAATAGTTTATGCAGCTGATAACTAGCTCTTATCCAGCAGATACCTGAAGTGCTGTGCAACAAGAAAGTGCCACGTATCGGCTAACTCCAGCAGACAGCAGTTGGCAGGTACGAACATTTAGCCAAGTGGAAACAAACTTCTACGAAGTATGATAATTATGTACACAAAATTATTACGTATTCGAGAGTGTAAATTAATGAATGCTTTTTGCAACTTTTAGATCGAAGTCTTACAAACTAGCAAAAGAAAGTAATTTCATAAAAGCTAATTTAGGATTTGAAAAAAAAAAAAAAAAAAACTACGACCATAATTAAACAGGAACATTCATATTATAAATAGCGCAGAACAATCATTTTAAACTTTGTGTTTAAAATATCGGAAGAGAAAACTAAATTGCGGTAGCAAAACATATCTCCACACTTCCGTAAATTATACAAAAATTTACATAGGGGCATATCATTAGTATTTCGTATGTCTATTTTAGCAATTACCCTATTCCAACTGCCAAGGCATCAATTCCTTATTTTTATTTTGTTATGTCCTGCGATATGTTATCCAAAGCAAGAAATTAGTTCATATTTTATATTGTACTTACCAATTAGAGATTTCCCGATTCCTTCTAGTATTGGCCGAAGATCTCTTAGTTTATTTAGGTCTCACGAATGTGGGGAAGTTTGCCTTTGGTTTCGGGTCTTAATTTGGAAGATTAAATCATGCAAGTCCCAATTCAAATGCACTGCTCCTTAGGCTACGTCGCAACACCACGTACGACCAAGCTATTATTTTACTCTATTCGTTCTACATTTCCAACCTCTCTGTACGCCACGCCAACACATCTCTTTGGTTTCAAGACAGTTTTTGCTCCCCAAATTTTTCTTGAGCAGAAAACGTCAAAATCAGTTTTAGTCTGGATGAAGAACGTTAACATATTGTTTGAGGTTTCTTTTCCCGATTACCTCAGTGCGCCCTCTCTCTCATTAACAATCTGAATTATTTAGGGTGTTTCTACTTTTGTTGCTGCCGACGACAGGTCTTGTTCAAGACTATTGTTTCCTTGGTTTTAGGCCCTTGTTACAATGTGTAATCTCTCCACTGTGCTCTTTCCCTCAGTCTCAAAATTACTCAAATATAAATTAGCTGAAACCCCACGGATTTTCCAATTCGTATATGGGAGACTTTCCACGTGTTATAGGAAGCATGCTGCTCTTTAAACGGGGTTCGTAGGAAGGAGGATACTTCGCGATATTAAAGACACTAAGAGAGGTATAATTAATAATGCTTTTGTAGGCAGATTGCAAACAAAAACCAAACAGGTCTTAAAATACCATTTCTTGCACTACATTTTCCACTTCGTTAATGTTGCGCCGTAAAAAATATTTCCCGTATCCCAGATACATGTAGCTTTTGACAGGTTGATATTTTCCCCGGAGATAAAACACACATAGGGGTGCAAATGCTTTTGGCAATTTCAGTCTTACGGGCAATAAAAAAACTAAACTCTAAGAATAAAAATTATAGTGATGGATCAAATATCAATATACAAATTTTAGTTTCCTACGCATGTCCTTAACATTGGTTTAAGAACTGTCAAAAGTACTGTCAAACTCACGTTGTGTAGGAGGAACTGGTGTAGGAGAAACGAGTAATTTTTTTATTTTAGTTTAACATAATCTTTCTGCGTTTGTAAAATTTCGCTGCGCTAGTAGTGTACCAAGTTATTTAAGTAAATGTTTTACGTATTAAAACACAGAGGCGTTAAAATGCGTATTTATAGTTAAAGTCTTATATGATCAAACAGAAAGATATGTTAATGTACGTGATCTGATGTGTTGCAAGACGAATTGAAAAATTTAAAGTTGGGAAACTTTGCAACGCCACTTGGTTGAGGGACGTCTTTGTGAAAAACAAACTAATTATGTAGGTAGTGTGTTAGTACATTTGATGAATTGCAAAGTAGAAATAAAATTTTACTTCTACATTTTTAACGTTTCAATGCTCATATTTACTCAACTAGACATTTCAGTTTCACGTGTATCTTCGTTGACGAGTGTGTTCGGAAATCATGTTTATTGTATAACAGCGAGTGCGCATATTTAGAATCGTGAAAGACTTGACAGTTTCATTTCTTAAAACAATGAGTTTATATTGTTACATGGACGCTTGAGGGGTGTACCTGACTTCGTGAGGGATGAAGATCTTAATGTAAATTAAATAACTAATTTCGATATTTAATTGATTCGCACAGCTAATATTTGCAGCATTAAATCATGTCTCCATTATTACTCTATTTTAAAGTGAAAGCAATAGTTCATGTCTATTTAAACTAACAGTCCTTTAAGCCTCTGGTTATAGTCAATTAAGTAGTCGCAGATTTTCCTCCGCTACTTCTTTCGCTGCGCGCTTCTCTTCTCGCTAGTTTTCTATCGCCGAAACTCATCCATTCAAAAATTGCCGGCTCGGAGGACCGACGCGCCTTTTATAGCCGCTGGCCTTGACCTGGAAGGTTCGCCGCATCCAGAGTATGAGACACGAGACCAGTAATCCAAAGCATTCTTCAGGTGTCTCAAGAACACCTGATACCCAAAGTCGGGAGAGGCACGCGCCCTGATAGGCGCTACAGGCATGCTTTGTAAACATTCCTTCTACTTGCCGTCGCCACCATCATATTGTTACGTGCTGCAGCAGCACCGACTCTACTGCCCCGCGCCACAATCTGAGACCCACCTCGCCCTCCCCTCTTCCTGGAACGATGCGTTCATGGCTGTCTGCCCCCTTCTGGGAATCCCGTGAATGCTGACAGCGGCGGAACTTGCTGGATCAAAAACCTCCTCTCGCCTGCTAGAGTTTCCGATACGTTTATCGACGATGCAAGAATGTTCTGGTGAGACTGACTGACGCCTCAGCCCTCCGCGACGCATCACACGAGTTGGGAAAGATTCTAGGTGGAGGCCTAAGATGGAATATATACTGCCGCAACCAAGCGGCTGGCAATCTTTGACGGAGGCTGCCTGGCGAGTGTGCGCGAGCAAGAGAAGTGAGGACGATGGCGAGTGAGGTGTTCGTGGCTTTAATGGGCGAGAAGGTGTGAAACCAACAAGTGAAGCCTACTGTGCGTAAAGGCGCTTGGAGGATTCTCGAACATTGCGACTGGCGAGACATGGACTGAATTGAGGTAGGACTGAATGGAAGTGTAATACTGATTTTATTGTAAATATTCGAACTGTCAAATATGGACGCATTCTCTATCAAATAATTGAATAGGTTGATACTGTCTATTGGGACTGATCTTTAATTATTTAATATCACTGATTTCTTTGTCGTAATTATAAAGTTTATTAATTGATGTCAATTGTGAACAGTAAGTGCTTTAAATTTATTGTGGGAATTTGAGTCCAGAGAATTTTGCTGTAGTTATTGTAAATAAAATAAGGAAATTTTAATGAATTATTTTATTTGATTAAAACCTCCATCCCTTAACGAACTTGGTATAGCCCACTTAATTTCCAGAGAGAAAAATTGTAACACTGGTGTCAGAAGTGGGACAGACACATTTAAAAAAAATAACTTATAGCATTTGTGAATATCATGATATTTGAGCAATAGGCCTACAAATTACTAAGAAATTTGTGAATACTAACCAGAAAATGTTGATAGACATGGAAGCACTTCATGCCCTGATCGAAGGACTGAGTAGCCAAATAAGTAGCGTCAGAAAATCTGTAAATAGCCAAATTAGCTGTGTTAATGAAAACGTAAATAGTTAAATCAATAGTGTTAATGAATCTGGAATATGTAAATAGCCAAATTATTAGTGTTAGTGAACTTGTAGATGAGAAAATAGACCGTGTTAGCGAAGTAGTAGACAAGAGACGGTGTAAACGAAAATGTGGATAAAAAATAAGACAGTGTGAATGAGAATGTGGATAGAAAGATAGGTGTGAGCAAGAGGATGGACAGTGACGAGTAAGAAATGAAACATGAAGTGAGTGCCCTCAAGGAGTGGCAGGGGTTCTTGCAGCAGCAGGAGAGACGACATGCATGGGCGGAAGAGGAGCTGAGATTTGTGACCACCGAGACGAGTGCCGGCAGCGAGAAGAAGGTAGAGGTCACCGCCAGTGGAACTATCGCAGAGGAGGCGCAGCCATTCTGCAGTGTGGGAATGCCCCAACAAAGGGTGGGTAAAGGCGTCACAATTAAGCCCGCCCCCTACGATGGACAGACACCTTGGCGCGAGTACCGGCACCAATTCGAGATCGTGGCCACCCTGAATGTCTGGACAGAAGAGCAGCAGGCGTACTACATGGCGGCTGTACTGAGGGGCCCAGCATTGAGCATACTGTGTCGCTGCCGGAACGACATCGGCTAGAATACTCTACACTGGTGTCTGCTTTGGAGCTTCGATTCGGCGACCGGTACCTGCGGCATGCCCACTATGCCCAATTGCGAAGCCGTATCCAGCGACCCAGCGAACCACTGCAGGAGCTGTGGCAGGAGATCGTAAGGCCGTCGCACCTGTCTCTGGAGGGATGCTAGGAAGAGGCACGAGATGCCATAGCCGTCGGCTTCTGCGTCGACGCTATCGCTGACACCAACGTGCGGCAAGCTGCACCTCACACCATGCAGGATGCCTTGGCCCGAGCACTGGAAGTGGAATCAGCACGGCAGTTATAAGTGCCCCGATGTCCAGTGCGGACAGTGATGCTTGAAGGGGATGACAACAGCATCAAGAGGATGTTGAAGGACTTGCAGACGACCATCAGGGGCATCGCCTCCAGGGTGCGCACTATGGAGACTCACCGTCCCCCACCCAAACGGCCGGAATGTTGGACGTGTGGGCCACTGGGGCACCTGAGCGCCAACTACCCACAGCAACAACAGCAGCCGCCGCCAAGGTGCAGGTGAGAGTGCAATGACTTCGGAAAAATTGTGAACACCAGTCTTGAGGGGCAAATATCTGTGCTGTTGGAGGGAAGGCCCCAATGCTTTTGCAGGTGTGTTCAATGAAACAAGACTTCAATGCCATATTGGTGGAGGGGAGCCTAGATGACGTTTGTCAGATGGTCGTTGACACAGGAGCGACTATAACAGTGGTAAGACCAGACATTCTTGGACCACCTCTCCAGCGATCATCCGATAAGAACATGAATCACTGCAATTTTACAGTAATGGATGAGACCACACCAGACAAAGTCAAGAAAAGGGTACTCTTACGAATCGGTAACCTTGAGATAGAGCATGATATATACATAGCAGAAATAGATGACTAATGAATTTTGGGTCTTGATGTATTACGTAACAATGGGATGCTATATTGATACTTGACTGGGGGTGTTACATGTAGGAATACCGAGTTGGTAGTGTCAACACGACAAGATTTATCTTCGCCAGTGAGCTTCCCAGTAGTGTGTAATGAGTCAACTGTGCTCTCTGCTTCTAGTGAAGTTGTTATTCCAGGCAGATGCCAGGGAAAAGTTGTCAGGCGATTGGGCATAATCGAACCAGCAAAGGAAGGTGGCATTTTACCCTAAGGTGTAATTGTAGCCAGGACCTTGATTTCTTCAAAATCGGACAGTTCGCCTGTTAGGATGATTAATTTGTCTGGCCGTGCTATCTGCCTTGAAGAGGGGGCCACAATAGGGTTTTGCAAACAGGTCTCTCAGGTACTTCCAAATATTCCAGAAGCTTAACTGTCATCCTACTGAATGCCCTCTTCCAGATGCTCTGGGGAAACCATTAGCAAGAAAATAAAACCTCAACTGGCGACAGGAAAGGGCAGTTTCAGAACAGTTACAGAGAAATAGAGATGCTTTCTCCTGCGAGCCCAATGACCTTGGCAGAACTAATGTTGCATACCACCACCTAGACACGGGATGCCAGATCCATAAAGCAGCCACCAAGGAGACTACCGCTAGCTTCATATGAGGTCGTTGATGGTATTCTGAAAGAGATAAGGGATTTAGATGTGATAGAGCTATCAGTCAGTCCATGGTCTTCTCCCATTGTGCTTGTAAAAAAGAAAGTTGGCTCCATTAGATTTTGTGCTGATTACCGCCAACTTAATGTGACCAAGAAAGATTCTTATCCACTCGCTAGGATAGACGACACCCTGAATAGCCTAGCAGACTCACAGTGGTTTTCTACTCTAGACATGAAGAGCGGGTATTGGCAGTGCGAGGTGGCCCGGGAAGACAAGGTAAAGACTGCCTTCCGTGTCCAAGGGAAAATAACGTGGCAATTGAAGGTTATGCACTTTGGGTTATGCAAGCCCTGCCACCTTCGAACGACTAATGGAGAAAGTTCTGCCCTTAGATATTTGTCAGGTGTACCTAGACGACATTGTGGTCACAGAAAGAACTTTTGAAGAGCACCTGGCATGCTTAGATTCTGAGTTTCAGAAAGTGACAGTGGCCAATCTGAAATTGGTTCCTAAGAAATGCCACCTTTTAAAAAAAAATTAATTTCTTGGGCCATGTTTTATCAGCCCATGGGATTGAAAGACCCTGAGAAGACCAGAGAAATAAGAGACTGGCGTCTACCAAAGGATAAAAAAGGCTAATATGCTTACTGCAGTCGATTTGTGCCTGGGTTCGCCACCATCGCCAAACCTCTGCACGAATTGACTGAGGCAAAAATAAAATTTTGTTGGACCCAAGAGTACGAAATTACTTTCAATAGACTAAAGGAAATTCTAATATCACCCACAGTACTAGGCTTCCCGAGTAGAGAGAGTGAATTTATTCTGGATACTGATGCTAGTGATGTTGGAATCGGGGCTGTGTTATTTCGGATCCAGGATGGAAAAGAGCGGCCATTGGAATACTTCAGTAAGGTGCTACACAAGCCCGAGAGGAACTACTGTGTGACAAGCAGGAAGCTTTTGGCAGTGGTGAAGGCAATCGCACATTTTCATCCATATCTTTATGGCACACACTTCATCCTACGAACTGATCATGCTTCATTATGCTGGCTACTAAATTTCAAGAACCCCAAAGGTCAAATAGCCCAGTGGATACAGCACCTGCAAGAATATGACAAATACCACAGGTCTGGATGCCTTCACAGCAATGCAGATGCACTCTCCACTCAGGAGACCATGCAAACCATTATTTCGTCATTGTGAACGCCAGGAGGAGAAGGTTGAGGTATCGTTGAAAGCAAGGAGGACAAGAATTCAAGGCCCTGCCTCTGGTGATTGCTCATCTACATGGGATGAAAAGGACACAAATTATCAGCTAAGTGACCCCACCTTGCATCCAAAATTGGAGTGGAAGGAAACGGGGCGTCGACCGAGAAGGGAGCATATATCTAGCCTAGGCGTGACAAAGGCATACTGGGAACAGTGGAATTCCCTTGTTATAAAGAACGGTGTGCTTCACAGGAATTGGGAAAGTAACAATGGGAGAATCATTTACAACTGGTGATACCAGAGTGCCCAATCCCAGAAGTGCTCAGAGAACTGCACAACATAGCAGCAGGTAGTCACTTCGGTGTAAGGACACTTGACAGAGTCCGAATAAGATTCTATTGGCTGCATTGTCGGCAAGATGCTGAGAAGTGGTGCCATCTGTGTGATGCATGTACTGCAAGAAAGGGTCCGAGGATTAGGGGATGCTGTCCCCTCCAGAAGTACAATGTTGGGGCCCCATTCGATAGGATGGAAGTTGACATTCTCTGACCCCTACCAATCACTGAGGGGAAATCTATATCTTCTGGTAGCACAAGACTTTTTCACAAAGTGGCCCGAGGTCATACCGGTGCCAAACCAAGAGTAAGGCACAGTAGCTGATGCTCTTGTCGAGCATGTTTTCATCAGGTTCAGAGTGCCACTGGAGCTTCATTCAGACCAAGGTCGAAATTTTGAAGCAACTCTTTCCAAGAAGTATGAGGATCTTAGGAATAAAGAAAACCCAAACCGCAGCATTACACCATCAGTCGGATGGAATGGTTGAGAGGTTAAATCTTACCCTGGAACAGTATCTAGCTATCTTCGTAGAAGACAATCGGAGGGATTGGGACACTAAGGTACTCTTATTTCTCCTCGCATATCGCTGGGCGGTCCACGAGTCCACAAGGGTAACACCTTCAAGGATGCTGTTTGGGAAAGTGTTCCACCTACCTGGTGACCTGTTCGGACGTCCAGTGGCGGAAGCAGCCACTCCAGAATATGCTTATAAGTCATAAGTTAACCGACATTCATGAGTTATAAGAGGCACCTTAACATTAACAGCGACAGGTTTTCTTCAGTCATGTCGTTTTCATTCTGAGGAGACTTTCCAAGGACAGCTGGTGTGGAAGAAGGGATATTGCCCGAAGCTACAGAAATCTTGGGAAGGCCCGTACAGGATCTTGAAGTGGATAAATGATGTGAACTACAGGATTTGCCGAGAGGGCTCTCGGACAAAGCCTAAGGTTGTCCACATCGACCGACTGGCGCTGTACGAAGGTCCTGATTCTGTAGTCTGTTCGGGACGAACAGACAAAGACTGAGAGTGTTACGTGCTGCAGCTGGCACAGACTCCGCTGCCCCGCGCCATAGTGTGAGACCCATCTCGCCCTCTCTTCCTGAAACGATGCGCTCATGGCTGTCTGCCCCCCCCCCCTTTACTGGGAGTCCTGTGAATGCCGACAGCGGCGGGGCTTGCTGGCGTCACAGACCTCCTCTCGCCTGCTAGAGTTTCCGATGCGTTTAGCGACAACGCAAGAATGTTCTTGTGGGACTGGCTGGCGACTCAGCCTTCCGCGACGCATCACGCGAGTTGGGGAAGACTAGGTGGCGGCCTAAGACGCTATATATACTGCCGCAACCCAGCAGCCGGCAGTCTGACGGAGGCCGCCTGGTGAGCTTGTGCGAGCGAAGAGAAGTGTGGCCGACGACTGGAGATTGCGGGACGACAGCGAGTGAAGTGTTCGTGGCTTGAATAGACGAGACGGTATGAAATCGATGAGTGAAGCCTACTGTGCGTGAAGGCGCTTTGAGGACTCTAACATTGCGACTGGCGGGACATGGACTGAACTGAGGTGGGGCTGAATGGAAGTGTAATACTGATTTTATTGTAAATATTCGAACTGTCAATATGGACGCATAAATTATCAAATAATTGAGTAGGTTGATGCACTGTCTATTGGAACTGATCTTTAATTATTTAATTTCATTGATTTCTTTGTCGTAATTATAAAGTTTATTAATTTGTGTCAATTGTGAACAGCAAGTGATTTCAATTTATTATGAGAATGATTTGAGTTCAGATAATTTTGCTGTAGTTATTGTAAATAAAATAAGGAAATTATAATTCTTTTTATTTGATTTTGACCTCCATTCCTTAATTAACTTGGTATAGCCCACTTAATTTCCATACAGAGAAATTTTAACACTATATATGATCCGTACTTCACTTCCACTCGCTCGCGCGGGATGCGAAGCAGTGAGCGCGTAACAATGTGATTGGAACTTCGTAACTTTCCCATACATGTTGGGAACGTAACTAATGCACGTAGACATTTATGCGATTTGAAAATTTGCCACCATCCCAATAAATTGCCAAACATTAAAGATGTCCAGTCATGCATAGTAAAAAAAATTTACAAAGAAGAAAGTTGCAAACAAAATTATCGTGCAAGATTGTTTCCATTGTTCAGCAACTTTTGTATTTTGTTGCAGTTAAAACATGCCACGTGTTTGTTTCCCCTATTTCCGTAGGACTCTAGACTCTTTTTGAACTTGTGTAACTATTATATTAACTACATATGTAAATATGTGGGATGGTGGCAGAGATAATTGTTGCCCTTGCGATAATTATATACTAGAATATTTTCTCCGAGTTATTTGTTTGCGAATCACGCTAATACCTTTATCTCAAATATTCTGGAAGTAAAACACCGTCATATAAGGTAAAAACCAATTGTCTACGTCCAATTTTTCACATATGCCCGAAAGAGAAAACAAAATCGAAAAAATGGGGAGGCTGAAAAGTATCCATTCGGAATGGTTAACATTCTGGAAATTTTGCATCCATACTTGCGCAGAAAAATCCGGAATGGTGACCATTCACGTTTTATTAGCAAAGCATTGCGTTACTGAATCCTGAAAAGTATCCATTGTAAGAATGGTTACCATTCTGGATTTTTGTACCAACATTCACATCCAAAATATCCTGAAAAGTGCCCACAGTTAGAATGTTAATTTCGGTATGTGTTTTTTTAGTAGTCATCCACAAAACCCTGAAAACTGTCCACTGCCTGAATGGTAACCAATCTGTCCTTTTCGCGTCAGCGAAGCTTGGAGTTTCCTCACAAATGTGTTTCAAGCGTAGCCACCTCGCACTTAAAAATACTGTACAAGCGTAACCAAACATTATGCACTGAGCCAGAGTTCCAGCGCCAGCAGGGGAGTAAATCCCCAAATCAGTGATTCAGGGCGCGCCGGCAATTTTATTTAGGTGGTGACGCGAAGCGTCACGCATTAGCAAAGCTTCGAGTTTCTCTTAAATGATTGTCTTTTGTAGCATATTTGCATTGAGAAATAATGTGTGTTTTGCAATTTAACGTTTTTATACTATTTGTAATATTACTGTAATATTGTCAAAATATTTTCAGACCCGAGCCCAGAATGGTTACCATTCAGGCAGTGGACATTTTTCAGGGTCTTGTGGATGACGTCTAAAACACACACATACCGGAATTTTAAACATTTCGACTGTGGGCACTTTTCAGGATATTTGAGATATGAATGTCGGTACAAAAATCTGGAATGGTAACCATTCCTACAATGGATATTTTCAGTATTCAATAACGCAGTGCTTAGCAGAAAAATCGGAAATGGTAACCGTTCCGATTTTATTAGCAAAGCATAGATGCAAAATTTCCGGAATGGTAACCATTCTGAATGGATACTTTTCAGTCACCCCGTAAAAATAGCTTCGTAAAAAACCCTTATTTTCAGAGCTCGTCTGTACGTTTCCCTTATGCTGTTATGAGAAAAATGCAACCATACGGACATAATTTAACCTATAGGCTTTTTTCGCGTACAATTAAGTCCCACTGTTTCAGATCTAATTTGCACATTTGTACATCGTTGGAAACACTGCACGTCTTGCGCGTAGGAGCGATGAGGCGTAAGGGAGCGTATTGGTGTCGACTGAATCGTTCTCTTGCTATGGGCCTTAAGGATGAAGTAAAGCAACAACTGCCTATGGAGCACTGCACTTGAGTGTACAATGTGAAGAATTCGTAAAAAAAGTAGTACAGACACCACGGAAACTGTCAGAAGTGTAATGTATGCTGTATATGAAAGAATGTATACATTTCGCAACATTACAAAATATTTTACTAAAATCTACTTTTTAAATGTAAAAAATTAATCGATTGATAGAGACCGCATTTCTAACTAAATTTAAGCGCATTTCCGTTCTGGATGCTTCAGAAAGCAGAATTTTAAAAAAATCTTCAAGAAAGAGGTTCATAATATTTACCGTGATATATAATAAAATCTTAGTAATAACTTATATCAATTTTATAATTAACTTTATTTACGTCCGTTCAGCCATAAATGTTTGCGACAGATGGATGCTCAAAATCAATTTTGAAAATTATTTCCTACATTATTAAAAATTTTCGTACATACGATCATAGTAAACATTATGACGATGTTCAATGAAGATTTTCTTATAAATTCTGCTTTCTGAAGCAATCAGAATGGAAATATGCTTAATTTTTTTTTTTTAAATACAGACTCTTAATAAATTTTTTACATTTAAGAAGTAAATTTTTGTAAAAAAAAAAAAAAATTCCATTTTCGTGGTGCCTGTAATAATACTATACGAGTTCATGTGTAGTCTGGTGCAATGCTCCAAAGGCAGTTGCTTTACTTACACCTTAAACACGCCCAGCAGCTCCAGTTAATTACGAACCAAAACTATGGGGTGGCATCCCAGTATCAGGTACTACGGCTTTTAAAATATTCATGACTGAAGCAACAGCAATATATTCCGTCTCCTGAATTTTTCCCCAGTCCGTAAATATTTTACAAATACAATTATTTTAAGAAAGAAACCATCAATTACCTGTTTAGATCTCCATAACTTTCATAACAGGAACGAAAAAAAAAAAGTTTTCTGAAGTGCAATCCACTTAATAATGGCTATGAAATTTCGTTTTCCACGGTTGGATCGTGAGAAACACTCGCAGACGCGAGGGCATGTCATTGCGTACTATAATGTAGACGCGAACCGGCTGAAACTATCTAATGTTCATTTCTTAATACACACAATGTCTCAGTATAATAGGCGACAATTAGGGATAGTTAATATTAAAGAACTTGCCTTGACATTTAACCCGAAATGGGGGTGGAAAACTGCTTTCAGTTCCTCCACCCTCCATCACAACCCACGATTACTGAAGGCGAACGTGGTCAAACGCACTCATTATTTGTAAATGTAGTGTTAAAACCTCAAACTCCTTTAAACTGTATTTTTAAGCAGTCATCTTTTTTTTTTTTTTTTTTTTTTTTGGCTTCGATTAATTTCACGCAGCGGTCGCAGGGAGAGTCATACGCTCTGAAACTGCAATAAAAATGGCCATGCATAAAAGCTAGTATGGAACCTGTCACAGAAATGACATGTATTACCAGAGCACGGTACGAGAAACAGCCATGCGCGGAGAAATGCCACCATGGTTTCCATACTAGCTGGTATGACAGCAGCCATGGCAGACCATGCAACAGGAGTATACTTTATATTGTACTTTACAAGGCTAAGTACAAGAAAGACAAGAACCAAGCTAATTTAAGGAAACTAAGGAAGTATTCAATGGCGCTAAGGGACAGATGCAGAGCCGAAATTCTTCCAACCCGTTTATTTGTACACTAGGTTACAGGGAAAAATCGAAGTTTTCAACCCCACTCAGTCCGAGACAGTGTTCCAATTGATTTGGTTTAAGTTTATTTCTTTTAATTTGCGTTGTGAATCTTAAGATTTCTATTGGAACACCACAACAGACAACTGTTATCATGCAACGCTGCAGTCTTACACCACGTTTTGGATCATACAAGATAAATGCGAACTAATTTGAAAATCAAAAACCTCAACATGCACATCTTCTTAAAACAGTGTTTAAGCATTATTTTTAAAGCATTTAATGCCATTAGAATAAAATTACTTCGAAATCTTCCTAAACAATAATTACATAAAAATTATTTTGCATGAACAATTCTACCTCTTTGGTAACTACATAGTTATTTCAAGCGCAAAACGCATTCGTTTATTATAAAGTGTTATGTTTATACATACAAAGTCGGCAGAACTGACAAGGTAGCGATTTCCTAATTTGTTTGGTAACTAAGCCTCGAAGTTGACGAAACGTTAATTGCAAAAATAAGTTGCAGGGGAAATCAGTCACGTGAACGTTTGTTATAGGCTATTCACGGTAAATTGAGCACTTTTTGAAGCCCTCTTATTTGGAATAATAGTTAATATATTTTACTGTAGCCCTAGACTAACTTTCGAGTCCGGTGAAATGTATACAATGTTTATTTATATGGCGATATTTATTTAAAAATTTGGTGGAAGGATAAAATATGCCGGATAGAGAAAAGTAACTAGTGCCTCAAAAGTGCTTACTTTACCGTTAACAGCCTATAACAAAGTACCAATTGGAACATGGCCCGAGGCTCAGTGTTCGTTTCACCGTAAAACTTTGATCTCTCCCTAAGGCAGAGAAAACTAGAAACTAAAGACGAGGTAGACCGATTGTAGCTTTATTCGCATGACTATGACTCGACCATGGCCAGTACAACTCTCAAAGTCATATGGTCATCAGCAATGACAGTGCTTTTACGTTTGGCGTATCAAAAGACATGCCCTTTTATACGAAGGTAATAGTGACTCGCTTGACTATGATTTTCTTATCTCATTAAAACATTGGAGGAAACTTGGAAGCCTCTCAAAAAAGAGTGTTTACGTAGACTGTGGTCTAACCACAAACCCTGCCCACATCTTTTATAGTGATATTGTTAAAAAAAATATAAAAAAATATCCATGTTTGACAGTGGCTACTTCGCAGCTCGTATGGACCCTACAATTTTACTCTACGGAGAAAACCCGCGAAAGTGTATGTGCCGGGGGTGAGGGGGAGAGGTGTAAGTGTTCGTGTACCGGGGAGAGGCAGACACACACGCTGCACCGCCTCGTCTGCCGTGTCGACCGGCCTGGTTAGCTCGGGAGAGCAGGAGAGCCTAAAGCCGGCCGCCGCACCGGTAGCGCTCACGTGCGTGTTCGACTAACTGCGTGCACTATACTGCTCTCCCTCGGTTTACCCGCCCACGCATCCCCAGCACCCGATTGCCGATCACTCGCAATTTAGAATTGACAATTTTAACAGTACTTTTTTAGAGTCCCGTCGAAAATTTTAGCATGCCATCATAAATAGTTTCCCGTAGCCCTTAACACATAGCAGCGATGTCAGAAAATGGGAATGGGGCCAAGCAGAGTTTGCTGCCCCCCCCCCCCCCAGTCCAGAAGGGAGCGCCACAAGAAAACGAGATTATGAAGATTTACACTATGTATAGAGTACATCTAGAACAATATCAAACGGTAAGGTTTTTACTGGTAACCTTATGTTGTCAGAATATGTGACTAGGCAGCAGTACATTTCCGAGTATGTAAATACAACTATTACTTATTCGAAAAAAATTTTTTGCGGAGGGGCACATTTTGCAACACCGGGGGCGCCAAACGCTCCACATGCCCCCCCCCCCCCACCACAACCCTCCACTCCTTTTCACTGCCCTTAACCGTAAATGGCATCTACGTCCCTGACTAATGCACATTTACTGCTTTATGTTCAGACTTCACTGCCGAGGAGAAATGGTTTTAGTCGGTAATTAACAGTGAAGTCTTGAGTGCCGGTGAGTATGAAATGAAGTGCGGATGGAGCAGCAACAGAAGGAAAACTAAGCGTTGGGGGGAGACAGGAAGGAGTGACCAAAGCAAAAACCCACTGGCAAAAGACAACTTCGGCCACGTTTCCCAGACGCGACAATGCGGACGATCCCGCTGGGAATGAATGTGACCCCGGCGTTCACCGCCACCTCGGTGCGAGGTTACTACTGCGAAAGCGCAGCCCCGTCGAGAAGTACTTGAGCGATTTGGTGCACACTTTTGTTACACGAGATGGACGCCTTCGGGGCGTATCTGAACTAGTGAGCGATGGCGGTCTTAGAAATCAAATTTGGTTTTTTTTTTTTTTTTTTTTTACTAACTTATTCAGTCTGCTATTATCTACTGCATTAACCGTCTCCACTTTTACGCTTTCTATGTAACGGTGAGCGCAATATTTTATTTTCCAACCTTAATTAACGTCCTTAATTGTGCGTGTTTGTTACAGTCTAACTCATACTCGTCGTTAGCACCGGTTCAGTCTGTTTCTATCAGTTATGTCCTTCACTCGCAGATTTATTCCACTAGTCCAGCCGCTTCCTTCAAAACATTGACACTCGCAGTCGTCGCCTCCGCTTCTTCACTGCCGGTCACGTTGCTCGCTCTTCTATCGCTCGGAAGTCATCAACTGCTCAAACTCCCACTCCCGGCCCCGAGGCCTACGCGATATTTAAAATCGCTGCGCCACCATTTGGAAGATTCAACGCACCCCGAGACGCGATGAGGGAACGAGGTCAGAAATCCAGATCATTCTTCAGAAATCGACTGAAAACAATACGATGAGACCGCGGCGCGTATCTGCACTTCGATACCAGTCATTGGCTCCCGCCGCTGCCATCACATTACAACTCCTTCCTATTCCTCGCTCGCGTAGCAGGCGAAGAGGCGCGCGCGCGTGAAGGTCATATTTCACTTCTTTTTTTTATTTGGTTATCTGAAAGCTTTTGAAAAGTGCCCTCTTAATGCAGTTAGTTGTCAAATCATTATAGTTTTCGAAATGTAACATTCAAAAGTCTAAATTTCCCGAATTCTGCAGCATACTAGGCTTTGCTCCTAGATTTTTTTTTCAAATCAAATTGCATTTAATGCAATCTTTATGGTGTGCAGAACACACTGATTCAGTAAGAATGCGATTTCTGAACAGGTGAGCGAGTAATGGCACTCTAAAAGTCTGACCCCTATTTTCAACAAAATTCAAACATATTTTCGTTCATTCAAGCAAAACATTCATTTAATAAATATTTTAAGCCATAAACTGTAGAGGAAAATTTGTTTTTGTTCCTTTCGTAGATTTTAACACAAACGCAGTATGCCGCGCTTAGACTACATTGAACTTTCTGATCCTGCCTGTAACACTCGTGTCGGAATTAGAGTGTTGTATTTTGAAAACTATAATGATTTGACTATTAGCAACTGCATTAACGGTGCATTTTTCGAAACCTCTCGAATCACCAAATTCCAAAAAATATATATAAATATTACCTTAACACTATGTACATTCCCCGCGCCCCATTTATATGATTAAACTTGGAGGTCCTGCCTACCCGGCTTTTGAACTGCGGTACGGAGTGTTAGATAGTTTAGCAGAAAAACGGTGAATTCCTAAAGCGCGCCCAATGTGCTCATCTACGAAAAGAACACTTCAGACTAGGGCTGTTTAGGGCTTTCAAGAAGTTGTGTACAATACTAACATTTCTGAGTACTCCGTAAGCACTAAAAACGGCTTTCAAAGCGTTTTCGTTTTCACATATCAAGTGCAAAAGCTGTTTTGAAAAATATGGTTTCTATTTCTCAGTTTAAATTTGTAATTATTTTTGCTATAATCTAACGTTTACATTGATTGTAGTGCTACTTTGAGAGTATACTCACAAAATTATGTATAGAATCACGTCTAATGTGTTGGATGTGTGACATTGTGTAAATCCAGTATCAGCACAAATTAAACCACCTTCCCCACAAAGTTGCTAAAACCTAAACATTTTTTAGAAACTGTACTTTAATTACCTAGATTTAGTAGGGTCTAGTTTGTATGTGCGAGGCGGCACTAGTGTTCAGAGCCTTCGTACATACTTTGGGATAAACTACCATTAAATTATTATAAAAATGAATTTCCCTTACATTAGTGGTTTCTCCACGAAAACGTTTCATAGTCTTACGTCCCTTTTGGCCGATTCGGTGTTGCGGTTATGAACTAAGCAAAAGATACCTTCACCCCCCCCCCCCTCTTCCATCAAAAACATCTGGCAGCTGCCTTGTGGCTAGCCAGTTACCACACTGGCTTCCTGTCAACCTTCAAGGCTATCGACGTGAACAGCACAGCGACAAAGGCTCTATCTAACAATTTCTTACCTATTCAGTGTTCAGTCCCTGCAAACTACATATTCACAAAGAGCTCTACAAGTAAATTTTGCAGCTTTTTCACGATTTTTCATTTCTCCAAAGCCCTGCTCTTAATTTACGCCAAACGTGTACGCCTATTTTTTCACCCCATTGAAAAGTAACGTTCTCCTCAACGTAAAGACAATCCTCGCATCAATCCAGTGAATGTGAAATTGATGACTTTTTTTTTACAATGTCAGTTCTTATTGTAACGTGTATACAGTAAAAATTTTACGTTAAAACTAATTTAAACATCAAATTTTCAATAAGTCACCAAGATATATTTTAATTTTCTGCCATGTCAACATAGAATTTCAATCACTGTTTAAGTTAGAATGTGTGCATTTGCGAGTAATTGTTTTCAAAGATATACTTAGTACTGAATCCCGAATAGCCTATTAAGTGACGCCTTTGCAGCAATCAGACACAAGACTCTGGGGTGAAAAAAAAGGGGGGGAGACTGTGCCAAATACTTTATCGAAGATTAAGAATTCCAATTTGAAAAATTACCGACCCACCACAGCGAGAAATCCAACCGATGAACTCAAATGTCGGGCAAAGGCGAGTACCTAAACGCATAGCAGTTCAAATCTTCTCTACTTCGTGAAGTTCCTTCGAGTGCCCGTCTTCATGACATCTGAATAAAGCAAGTTTAACACATCAGATATTGCTAAAAATATAAAAACTGTCATTTAATTATTTATCGCACTTTAATGTAAGTATATTGTGCAGCATACTTAACAGTACGACTATATCATTGCATGTATGCACGTGAGCAGCCTGAAACCAGTAAAAAGTTACAAGCGCAACCGGAGTAAACTTGCCCCCTCCCCCCCCCCGGGCCCCTGGCACACCGAGCTGTCAAATCTGGTCAGAGAGCATAAAGAGACTATTGCAGCGCTGCCTTCTTCCGGTCAAGTAAGTAGCGTCATAAACATGCTGTCCATGATGGCTTTGCTCCTACAGTAGTCCTAATTCAATCCCCGGCAACACATCGCCTGCAATAATAATGCATTCAACACCGGCTACAAATTTTAAGAGTTTGTAACGACCCATACTTTGTACGCCCTAAGAGTAGTTCAGAAACTCGCTTATTACACTTGAGGACGTAAAAAACTTTGGGAAGAAGGGGTGAACTGAGTATAGTTGCAGAAATCAAACACTAACCTTCTAGAATTCAATTGCTACTTCAAATTTACGCACAAACTATGATAACCGTATGGTATTAAAAACAAAAATGGTCACAATCGGTGTTGCAATGAAGCAATTACTAAAGATTGATATTATTGCTAAGCAGATTGATCTAAAATTAACGCATCGCGGACGTAGTTGAGTACATGCTACCTAGTGCGAAGATAAAGGTGAATAGATCCCGGAGGCGGAACATATAGGTGCAAGTTATCAGGGTTAATATAAAATTAGGGCCTGAAATGAAGCAGCGACAAAATTTATGTTATATGGCGGGCAACCTGAGAAAACCCAACGACGCCATCCACCTCGCTTCCTACATATTAAAATCTTTACTTGGATCCGTTTGAGATCTACCAGGATCCTCGTGGCAGGAGAAGCCGTGCTAACCTAGTGATTGGTACAATTAACGTACCACGCAGACCAGCGGGAATAGATAATGTATGAACTCTTTAATGGGCCAGTGTAGGAGGTGATTGCACATAGATTGGTATAAAACTTATACTTCCTAGTTTATGGAATTTTCTTTTCTGATTAATAATGTCCAAACGTACGAAAGATCGCCCATCTAAATACACCACCCCGCTTAGTTTGCAATAAAAACGCACTGACAATGAGCGGGTATATAATACCTCCAAGATATAGATTATATTTGTGTGTATACGATTATATAAATATATACAATCAAAACATATTTATAGGCTAAATGTCTTATTGAGCTTGCTGAATTGCCAACAATGCAACACGCAAGAGCGTATGCGTAATTTCTAACTGACAGCCACTCTGGAGCAATCACAAGAACAATAGTTTAAAGACATGTTGATCACGGTGAAATTAACTGCTGCAAGTATTCAGTCAAGAGGCCCTACCAGACAGCGGAGAATTCCGTGAGGATTGATCGGCGCTTGCAGGAAATTTAGTATTCGTACAAACCCAAGTTAAAGCCATGGTCTGAGGGAAATTTCTTTGCCGTTGCGCAGTTACCATCTACCAGCATCCGTGCCCCTGCTCGCGAGATTGGTTTAGCGCAATGAACTGTGTGGCATGCGTGGAACGAGCAGATACTAACAACTATAACAAAGGTAGGAGTAACTTATCCCTGTGCCTTTCTTCGCAGAAAATTTGTGCGCTTTGTTTCTATAGCCTACTCGCGATCACGATCCACACGTTCGTGCTCTTTACAGGCGAATCATTTTCCGTTGTTTAATCTGTAACTGCTGTATTCATCCGCATCGATTATTTGTGGAGTGT
The DNA here is from genome assembly GCA_029891345.1 of Dryococelus australis. Classification (NCBI taxonomy): domain Eukaryota; kingdom Metazoa; phylum Arthropoda; class Insecta; order Phasmatodea; family Phasmatidae; genus Dryococelus; species Dryococelus australis. The sequence goes on from CM056997.1 coordinate 62,781,188, forward strand.
GGGCACGCGTACATTCATTACATTTGAAAGAAGTTCCTGCAGCAGCCAACGGACAAAACTCCGTCGCAATGTGGTCCAGCTTGTTTGTCGCCAGCATGTTCAATTTCTAATCCTCCCAACAAAGCTCGTTTCTATGATGATTGCTTATACAACAGCTGGAAATTCACACGCCACCATCAAATTATATTAAAAGCAATTTTCGATGTACATTTGAGCCAGCTGTGTCAATGGTACTATAGCGACCAGCACATGTCTGTCGCGAGAACTGTGTGTACACATTACCCAAGCAGAGGACGTGCCACTTCTGGTAAGAGGAAGACCACTTTTGCAGCAGCTCACGATGCTCGTGGTGTGTATATCAACAGTTTCCTGAAGAACCTGTTCTACGAAACGTTAGTCGACACGGGAGATCTCGTGGCAAGAACAAAAACTGCCTACAGTAAAAACCAAACAATGCTGCAACATTCCAGGGTATGAGACATTATGTTACCCAATTGTGATGGTGTGATGGACAAATGCACGTGACCAGCATTAAGCACGTGCGATTAGTACGGGAAAACCTACAACAGGCTATGTCCTATTAAACACTGTAAAAATATATTGGGAAAATTCTCCGACAATTTTAAGGTTATATTCGTGAACTTGTTTGTGAAGCATTTTCCTTTACACGTAAGTTTGAATTACCGCACTCTGGAGTAGAATTCACTTTAATGGCAGTGAAAAATCACACACATGGAAGGGAAAATTAACTTCCGACGTGCGCATTCCTTCAGCGTTGTCTCAACAACTAAAAGACGGGAGGAAGAAACTAAACGAGACGCCATGTTTAACAGCTTGGAGGACATTCGTTACGGGAAGCATAACACTCGGCAATAAAAATTAATTTTAAGGTAGCAAATCTGTAAAATACAATTACCAAACAACTACTAATGAGTAGCATGTAAAAAAAAAAAAAGAAATAAGAAAAGTCACTATGTAAAACTGATATAGGCTGTTCACGGTAAAGTGAGCGCTTTTGAATGCCCTCTCATTTGGAATAATAGTCCGTCAATATTTTCTATTTTGACCTTAGACGTAAACTTACGAGTGCGGTGGAATATATACATTGTGCTTATTACTTACATGACAATATTTATTTTAAAAGGTGGTTCAAGAATGGGAAATGGCTGGAAGAAAAAAGTAAGTATGGCTTCAAAAGTGCTCACTTTACCGTGAACAGTCTATAGCTATATGTTCCCTTGTTTAAATCTCAATATGCACCTGTTACACAAAATTATTATAACGAATTACAGGAATAACTAATTTGTCAAGTTACTCTTGGAATGGCAGGAAGGTTCAAGCTAATAAGAAATATTTTAGGAAAATTTTTTATTGTTATTTCAATTCAAAATTTTGCAGGTAACTTAAATGAAACCGATTTTTCGTGGTGAAAGCCGATTGGCCACTTCACAACGTTTTATGGTCGCCATAATGCAGAGACAATTTTCTCGCTAATTGAGCTCAGTGTTGTATGAAATAGGCCTAAACAGTTAAAATTCTATAAATGCTCGGAGGTGCAACATCGCGGAAAGTTACATTTTATCAGTATTTAGTACTACATTGTCCACGTTTTTCTTTTATCTTTAGGACACGTTTTCGACATTTGTAATTAAACAACTCCCCCACCCCCATTTTCAACTGCGCATTGACTCCACCACTATGCCAAGTCTTTCACAAATTTTCTGCCTGAAATTGTGTCAACAGGTCCCTAACGTTGTAATGCACCTAAGGAGACGCACTGAATAACAACTTGATCGCATTCGGTGCTTCCAAGACATTCTTTTGTTTTGATTTTTCGTGACATCGAGCGAAAATAACCCAAAACCAAATTTTCCGTCGTGTGACGACGTGACTGAGCGATCTCTGTCACTACTCATAAATGGCATTTTTCCCTTAAGATTTTTTTTTTTCAGAGAGTTCTGTGACTATTTGTGCTGCAGTGCGGAGGTGTATGACGGGTGGCTTTGAGGATACAAGGGTCTCGTTTCATCGGCTTTATGCTCATTGGTGGTTCTTATTATAAAGTTTAAATGTTTGCTGGTAAAGAGTGCGTTACTGTCGACCACGGGTGGTCTCACGAGAAGGGTTAAGGGGGGGGGGGGGGGCTTGCCTAGTGGGGATAAATGTGGGTGTAATACCAGTGCTAGGAGCGGGATCTGAGCGCGTCTTCGGGGCTTCGGGCCCGACAGGGGCCCGGTGGCCTTCACCAGGAGAGTCGTCGGAGAAGGCCAGAAACTAGTGAGGAGGGATTTGCTGCGGTCGGTAGCCAGACCAGGAGGAGATGCAGCGCGGATGTCTGCTAAAACGATAAGATGAATATTGCTTCTACGGACTTAGTCGAATTCGCGAGTGAATTTATTTAGAAAAATTCTGAGGCGTTGGGTGTATTACTTCGAAAAATTTGCGAGCGCAAAGTGAAGTTAGTTTATTTTACTGGTAATCGTGGGAATTAGAAAATTTCTAAGACATAGAATTTTAAATAATTTTTCTCTGGCAATAGTGGGACATACATTTCTAGGTGATAAATGGACTTCGAATTTTGTAAAGTAGGTGCTTGTTTCGCGCCCGGACTTTTAAAGTGAATTAGTGATTAGTAGACTTTGGCTGATGAGCTGCGTGCGAATTTTAACTTTAATTGATCTATTGAGGATGTGGACTTGGGCTCTGCGGCTGGGTGTTCCAGACTTTTATGAAGAGTTCGTTGGGGTAAGGGAGAGGTAACCGATATGGAAAATCGGGATAATTTATCACAGGTGTAAAAGTGGAACAAATGCTATGTTAGAGTAGTGCGAGGGGATTTTCTGGAACTCGCGAAGGGACGACCCATTTTTGCTTCGGCTTTGAGGAGTTTTTTGGAAGAGATTGGCAGTAATCCATGTCCCGAACACTCACTCTCGGCAAAGTGGGTAAGAATTGGTCGGTTTGCGAGTGAAGGATTGGGGATTATATGGTGCCATCATTTAAATGGACAAATGTGAGTGCAAGGTTGAACTGGGGAAGGTTGATAATCTGGCGTATGCATGGATGTGGTGTGTGAAAAATAGACAAGAGCAGTACCGGCACTTTCGAGTGTACAAGTGGGCAGAATATCCTCAGGCTCAAGTCTGTGTATGTATGACCTAGAAGTGGTTCATTGCCAGAGCAGTACCGGCACTTTTAGAGTGTACAGGTGGGGACAATATCCCTGGGCTCTGTGCACTGAATGCGAGTATGTTTGCAGTTGAGCAACACTGACATTGTCGAGTGTACTGGTGGGGAGAATATCCCCAGGCTCAAAACTTGTCAGGCTGGAGTGTTGCTGAAATTGTGTGGTGATTTAGTGTAAAGTGGTTTGAGCAGGGTTGGGCTTTTTCTGTACTTATAAATTCTCTCTCCTGAGACCACTTTACGAAAAAAATATTTGACCAAGATCGCGCCCTCTTTCGCCCATCTAAGGTTACGATGCACACTTTAAGATAAAAAAAGTTTTCAAAAACTAATGTGAAAAATACAAACCTCTCATACTTTGCACTGTTTAGTATGTGTTGTGAATGACTAATAATGCCATAGAGCTCAGTGCGGTGTAAGAAAGTATTTGAAAGAATGTTTTTTTCACAACAACTGATTCAGTAGACTGGTATATGTATATAGTGTTAAGACTACACCTAGGTAATTCTAAATTGCTCCCAGTTTACAGGGACCTACTAAATATGCTAGATGTATCAACACGCCCCCTGACCTCACGCTGGGAAAATGGATACAACTGTGGATGCTGTCTACGCACACATGTAACTGTTCTGCAGCCAGCTCCGATCCCACGTCTCTTGATTAGTCCAGTTTCGGATAGACAATTAGGTCGCGTCTCAATTTACCAAGAGTACTCCTTCGCCATCTTGCCTAAGCCACGTCCACGTCACAGAGAACACTCAAATTCGTCCTGGTAGTTCACCGAGTGAGTGCAGCTAGAGGATAATCAATCATACTTCGTCGCACTGTAAGCCAGATTTGCGGCAATACAAGAATGAATGCGCGCTGTGCACGGTAGTTCCACAGGTGGACAAGTTTTAGTTAAAACCCTCACACAAATATGGAAATTTATACAGACCTGTACGCGGATGGAAGCTGAACAGTATTCCCAAGAATGTGTTCAACTACATAGTCTTTACTACAAAATTGTTACAAGTATTCACCAAGCGTGGAAGAAAATATGTTCAAGTTCACGAACGCGTTCACCCACTACCCTTTTACAGCAACAACGAAATACTTTCCCAATGGCGACAGCAAATTAACGCACACGCAATCTGAAAGACGATAAAGCACGAAGAAATATCCAAATAAATTACACAATGGACAATATTCTTTACAATGTTAAGTGGTTTTCAGGGACTGAAGCCCAAATTGGAGTTCGTTATTTTCCATGCCCATTATTAGCAAGCATTCATTCTTTTCTCAGGCACACTTGCACACAAATTAGGGATTGTGTTTTTATGAAAATCGAGTTACAAGATACATTATAACCACAATAAATTAGGTAATTTTCTTCCAAATTAGGCACGTGAAACGATAAAGGTACATTTGTTGAAAAACGAAACTCAAACTTAAGATTTTCCAAGTTCCCGTGTTTAAATAGAGAGTTACATTACTGCTTTGTTCATAAAAGTATTGGGTCTGTATGAAATTACAGCATAAAAATTATATACTTAACGTATATTTTTGTTTGCAATTTAATCATTGCAGTATTTCCGATACTACACAACAGAAAAAACTGGGAACTGGAAAATATCCACATCGTAAACTTCCTGAAACATTACACTTGAAAACAAGATGTTAAATTTTATATACAGGCGTAATTACATTATTCACAAGCTATATGCAGTATCTTATGAATAATTTATCAGACATTCCTACAGTAGTCATTCACAAAATAAGCTATATTTGAAAGTTTTAAGTTGGTTCCGATGAATCCCGACAAAAACCAGAAATAAGAGATTTTACAATTCTAACCAAACTTTTAAGTTGTTCACAAATGTTAAATATCAAATGCGCACTATAATACAGGCAGCAAGGAAAACTTTAAAAAATTTAGCAGGCTGAGAATCATAAAATACTCTGTATCCACTCTCCACGACGAAAACGAGTTTTTTTTGTACTGCCGTCAACTGATACGGAACCGGCTACCAACATAAGCAGATTATTTTAAAACTTGTACCGGAGCTTAACCCGGTACGTGTTTAGTACAGAAGAGAAACTACGTGGAAAACACACAGGACCTCTACAGGTTTCACCATTGCCGCCCTTCTCACTATAAATTGCCCCACTGTGTAAAACCGGCATCGCTATATATTCATGCCGCCCATCTCCCCACTCCCTTCGCAATTCCCAACCGTGAGGTGTCTTAGCCCCATCGCCGTAATGCCTACATATTTATTTACCAAGACAATTAAAACATTTTATTGATAAATTGATTTGACCGTTACAGAACGGGGATAAAAAGAAACCCGCACTCCCGATAAGGAGTATGCAACAAGACTACCACAAAGAACTTGCTCCCTCGGACTGGCCGTTTGTAACAATGGAGGAATTTTTACAAGATCGCTGTAGTGTTAACACACCAGCAGATCTCGGGTGATGCGTAGATTAGAACTGTTCACAGTTTAGCATTTCGAAAGCTAAGCTTGTGTGTCCCGCCCAAAGAAAACTATTATGGTGAAATTTCTAAAGTGTAATGGAAGTTTGTAACACTGTATGGAAAGTCATCCAAGACTGTAAAACTAAAAAGATTACTATTGTTACTATAAATAGTCTAGTTGGGAACTGCACTACGCATTTGGCCTTTACATGACGGATGTAGAAACGCTACCATAGATATATGGGGGGGGGGGGGGGGAGAATGCCATTCATAGTCTCACTGTACCCAATATATTGATGTGGTAAATTTACTATTAATTTTTGACAGTAAAATTATCACTGACTAATCCAATCAGTAGTTGAGTCAAAGTCTTAAATAGAAACTTAATTGTTAACAAACTGTTAATCCTTACGCTGATATGCAAAACACTAGCAGGCCTTCTGCATTAAATAATTTGGTGTCTAAAAACAAGTTAAGAACACTAAGCATTAACTACGGCCTTATGACCCCCTATTTCCCTACTTCTCTGCCAACTTCCGTCAGCATGTACGTGAAATACATAGCACCTGCATTACGTGAACGGATTTTTTTTCATGTGTATTGTAAGAATGCTTGGTGATCCCTGAATCAACGAAGTCTGAGACTATGCTTTGTCAAATAATTAAATGTGTGTACCAATTCTTCCTTGCACAAATATTTTAGAGCTCATTTCAAAATTTATAGAACCATTAGTTTTTTCGCACTTATTTCATGATGGCAGTGCGTAACTGGTTCGTTACTACTATTGACTTCACACGTCTATAACTAAGAAAAAATACTATGTTACGCATGAAAAACTGGCCAACATTACATAGGCCTATGTGCTAGTAAAAATATTTGCTTCTTTCAAGAACTCTTCAGGTGTGTTTTACACCAAAAGAAGTTAGTGTGCATGTTTATTACCATATCAACCGTATAAAAACTGCTGGCAAACGAAATAATCGGGCCAACTCTACATTCTGTTTAGCCCTGTTCCCGAGTATAGTGGATTAACCTTGTGCGCCGCTGTTTTGGCATCGCCATAAAAGTGACGCATAAAAAACAAGACAAAAGACACTAAAGAACTTCTCTGGCACGTTGATATCCGAGTATGAGGAATATGGATAAAAATATGCGCGTCTAGAGTTGGTAAAAATGTATTTGCACACGCAGGTACGTTTACTCTCCAAGGAAGATGTCCTGAAGACCTAACATTACTATGTTGTAAATAAATTAACTGTAAAAACCTTCTAAAACCAGAATTTTATTTGTAAATGAACTAAAAAGATAAAAATGATTATAGGAATAGTTACAGAATTCTTAGAACGTGTGTAAGACGTGGTCGAAAAGACGTAATATTTTTGTATCAATTTATATATTTAATATATAAAAGCTTGGCGCAATATAGAACGTATACCTAAACTGTAAAAAAAATCCCTTCATTTTAAGAAAAAGTGCTGGTAAATATTTATCCAGGTGTCAGTAAACTTCGTAAAATTACGGACACATTCATTTTCAAAAACTGACTTTCCGTAAAATACACGGAACCTCTCCGTTAATTCCCTAGTTAGTTTTCTGTACTTCTAGTTTAAATAATTTTAATAACTTTTATTTTAATTTTCATTATATGGATGTTCTACTGTGTAAAAATTTATTTTAAAAAAGGTAAATTTTTTTTATATTTAAGCAAGATTTGAACCCGAGTACAAAAAGTTGCAAGTTCGCGACTAATCACTTGTCTACAACACACACATGGTAAATCTGGTATAACTTTTGAATTTCTGTATTAGTCACATAAGCAACTTTTTTAGTTTGTTAAAGTTAGTGAATTTTAAGTGTTGCATGCGCCTGTTGCTACTATTGAATATTTGAAAGAACAGTTCTTAGTGACATCGATAACCTTAACTGCCGCACAAGCGACAATTTTCTGGCTACAGTGGGGAAGAAATCTTCGTGTAGATTGGCCATTGTTCGTGCCCGAAACCTGAAGTTATACAAAATACGGAGATTTTCCGTATTTTGTATTTATGCACTTAACTCCGTTTTTCGTCATTGCGGATTACCTTTCCGCATATTTACTTTGCATTTTCGTAAAAATTTCCGTAAATATACGGAAAATTTTTACATTGTAATTGGCGCAAGGCTTAACTATTTGCGCCAAGCCCCCATCCCTTACCCATCCCCATCGTGGCTCAGTATCTAATCATACTGTAAACACGATGCTTAGTAAAACATTTGAAATATTTGCCATCCTTAATTAACAACCCTCCATGCAAGTGGGAAAAATTGCAACACAATCTGAAAACTTGCGTAACTTTCGTACGGTCCTTTACATGTTGAAAGGGATAAGCAAGGTGCAAATCCGAAAATAATCGTAAAACCAGTCAACGCAGCAAAAAAAAAAAAACTGCCTTTAACACAAAAAAATCGACTGACTTTTCCTGCTTTTGCGGATATTCACGTCAGGTCTTGTGAAGCTGCCCTAAGTGTGACATTCATTGCGGCAGCGAGTGGAAAAGGGAGTTAGGGAGGAATAATAAATGACAATGACGGCAGAGTGGTTAGATGAAAGCGGGGAGGGGGATAAGCGAGGTAAAAAGGGGAAAAAACATTCTGCTGAAACTTATGAAAACAAGCCCAAAAACTTTTGGAAAAGAATATTGCTTAAGACGAGAGAAGTTTGGAATACTTTGGTAATAGATTTTGGTTTGGTTTGGATAGAAAACATTATAGCCCTAAAATCTAGACTATTTTGTCTACATTGTAGCATGGTGGCGCCAACATTGTAGTGTGGGGCTGCATTACGTACAGTAGGGCTGGAAATTTAGAAGAAAACTTAGACTAAACAGCTCGACAGTAGAGGAAGGTGTTGCGACCTAACTTACGGAACAGTCCACAAAAATGTTGGATCAGAATTAGTTTCTTTGCACAGGTTAGCCCCCTATTTACTCTTAATTTGATTAAGGTATCACTACTCTAAAATATTACTGGAAGATCACCGACTCTACTATCACTCGACGTCAGACCTGAACCCTACTAAAGAATCTTCAGGGCTTATTGGAAACAAATCTGAAACTTCACCACTACTGGACAGGTGAGTTTAAAAGAAGTAAGACTGTGCACGGGATAACGTATCGCAAAGACGTTGAAAGAGTAAGTGAACTGTGCTTCGAAGCAATTATTTGTGCAAAAGGAATGCATACAAATCAGGATCCAAAATGTACACGTTTGAGTAAACTGTTCACGGTAAAGTGAGCACTTTTGAGGCCCTCGTTACTTTTTCCTTTAGCGGCCTTTTTTTATATTAAATATTACCATATAAATAATCCAAATGAGAGGGCTTTCAAAAGTGCTCACTTTAGCGTGAATTGCCTATAGAAAGTTATCCAGGTATACATGTATTATGCGGCCATAAATTTGATTCCTTATTCGCACCAGTGTGCTTTTGCAATGCTAAGTCGTGTTTTCAGCGCAAATTGAAAAAGAAAAAGGCCTTTTACAATATCTTTTAATACCTAGCCCGAAATTACTTTTTTTGTGAACTGTAAGTTACATGACCACTCACTATGGCCAATTACTACACCTAAGAAGTCTGTAAATGGTGATTGGTGTCTTAAGATCACGCCAGTTTCTAAGGGCTAAGACAACAGTCGGGGAACAGTTTGATACACTTCTTGAAATTGCTAAATATAGCGTGTTCCATGTCCTTCAACGAACACGAGGGAATTCTTTTTGCGCGGGGGGGTGGGGGGAAGCATGCCCTCCCAGCATAGAAGCCCATTCGTCGGCATGGAAGAGGGCAAGACTGGGCCACGCTTGCCGAGTAGCGGCGGCGGAATGTTTAAGGTTATCGGGAAGTGGTGACTCACCACAGCGACAGCTTACCACGAGGTCGGCATGTGCAGCGCGGCAATGGCACACGAGCCTGGTGCCCCACGAACTGCACGGGGCCTCTCGCCAACATAATACTCGCGGTGCTTGCGAAAGGGAGAGCGATGGGCTCCCCATCACCGGTGTCAAACACTCTGAAGTGTGCTTACAATGCGCGTTTTACTAGAATGCTACTAAGAGTTTCCCATCATTTCTTTGAACAACCCAAGAATAAACTTCTGGGCCAATTAGTTAAATAACTAGCCCGTTTATTAGTCCAACAGCCTAGTCATAATATGCAGACTGCTACATTACAGTAATTGAGGTACGCTTACTTATACGCAATTACATTTAACTTGGCTGCATGGTATTCAATAGTATTGTTAATGTAACTTGCGTAAAAGAGATGCTGATACTGTCTTTCTTTGCATGAACGTGCGACAATATTTATGCAACGTGATTGACTTGACAGTCAGATCTGGAAACATGAGCAGCTACCGGCAAATTATCAAAAGCAAGTTTCACAGTGCTCCAGACACATTCAAACTAATATTTCGCACCGTCACTATGTTCCGTTCCTCCAGTAAAATATTTTCCTAACTAGCATGAAAGTCAAGTGGCACCTTCCCTTGCCATATTAAGTTATGTTTTTCTTGCTGTTATATATTTTTTTTAATGAAAATTCTGCAAGTATCCCTATACCCATCTAGTCATTGACCTTGCAAAGTATACAAACATAAATAATGAACAAACTTATTTACACAACAATATTTATTTCGGCAAGTTGTCAGAATTAATATTGCGACGTAATTACGAGTTCGTAGTTCAGCTGCTAAGCCTGCATTGCTGTGCAAGGGCAATAGCTAGTTGGGCATGTTACTTTCGGATATTTATAGAAACAAAAAACTAGAACAATCCAAGAACTCAAAATGTCTGGGAAAGGTTCCCTTCAAATGCTCCACAGAGTTTAACAATAGAATTGGTCAGTGCGTTAGGAACTCCATATATTGTTTCAAACAACCTGTTCTAATCACATGTAGCTGGGATGTGTTTTCACCGTATCCACCTAAAAAGGTATGGTCAAAAACTTGAAATGTTACAGCCACTGTCATTGTAAATATAGCATTCCACGTATACCGTGGCAGTAATTTAGCTTAATGCGATGCCGATAAAGGCGGTTCACGATAAAGTGAGCACTTTTGAAATCAACCAAAGAAAATAATCACTGGCCCATAATGCATATATTTTAACGGGTGCACTGAGTCACATGCACCCAGTAGAGTTGGTAACTATGGAAAAATTAGTAGTTCCATATCCTAAGGTCGGATAAAAAGCGAGGTAACCATTTCTGATAGTTTAAATTATATTTTTCGCTGTTCTTTTGATGTATCTAATTGTAAAATATTTATTTTCTAATTATTTTACACGATCACTTGACCGACGCATGAATAAAGTGATGAGGCCCATGGTAATGATAATTTTACATAAGGCGGAAGAACACACAACGTGCATATAAATAGATCTTAAGCACGGCTATCAAAAGTGCTCATTTTACCGTGAACAGCCCATACTGCTAGATTTCAACATGCAATGAAGTTTTGAATGGCAATACGCAGCCGCTACCCACCTCCTCTTTCATCACTCCCCCCTCAAAACCCTAGGTTAGTTCAGGCGACACATAGGAGGAACGTGCCATGTAAAACTTCCGGCCCCTCGTCAAAGTACACCGCAGACTAGTCATCGCGCCAGGACTTGACACGAACCGAACACTCCGATGTACCTACACCTCTATGGGCGGAGATGACTGGGCGCATACTCTGCATATCTGGGCGTGCACTGGCAATGAGATTCCGCACCTCGCATTCCCGTCGTATCATACTTTCTCAGCGGGGAAGTTGTGACACGAAGCAGTTACGACGTACGCAGCAGGTACGGCGAGCCGCTCGCCCGGACGCCTCTACGGTATGGCAATAGCGGGCCGCACACTTCCTGCTACGACGTCCGCAGTCGAGCCCTCGGCGTCTTATTTTCACAGAAGAGGCGCTTCTTCGGGCTACAATTGGACACGTTTGTATCCATGTTCATTCCCCCATAGCTTCAACTATAGCGATGTGTTGTGTAACTTTTCTACCTATTCTCATCGTTAACGCTGTTGGACCCCAAAAAAATTATTTTTGTAGCAAACATTGATTACCTCGTACGCATTGAATGTGAAGACATTTCCCTAAAATTTTTTTTTACACTAATGCCATGGGCTACTGCTTGACATACATAATTACCAAATAACAGTTCATACATTTTTTTAAATATTAAAAATGCAAGAATAAATTTATGTTTAATATTTTTCTTTATCTTCTTTAGACTATATATAAAATCCATTGTGCGTGACTGAACTGCATCATCACTGACAAACCACTGGACCAATTCAGACCATATTCACACCATGTCATTGCGTTTTAGTTATGTTCCATTCCGATAGGTGGCGCTGGAGTCTAACTTCTATATTTATGGGCCGATTTTGTTGATACCTGCAGTAAATTTTTGTTGATCTAAAAGATAAAAATGCCAGCGATACCACGGTCAAACATAGGTCAAGAGGGCACATTCAGAAGGCAAAATAGAACGCGTGAAATAGGCAGAACAAAGTTCGCCGGGATCAGCTAGTGTATCATTACACACACACACACACACACTTTGGTATGCTATAAACTTTCAAGGCTCAAATTCAAACGTTACGCGTCGATATTCAACAACTGCTGCAGAGACCACGTTTATTGTGGGAACAAAAATCCGCCTGGAATTTGAGCCATATAGTTATCCTTCGTTGTCTTTATAGCTTTTAATGTGTTTTTGCACACTATGGAATTCTTTATTGAACTTCTATGCGCCATCTCCAGAAACGAAAGAACACTAACAGAACATTAACAGAACATTAAAAGAACGTCGGAAAATAACGGGAATTTCTTTTTTTTTTTTATCATACCGATTATTTTGTTCGATTGCATAGTGTGATTATAAATATATATTTTTAATTTATGGCTTGCTATAAACTAACTTAAGTCCTCTCGTCCTGTTACAATCGTTTGACCGTGCTCCTTACAAGTGAAGCAATTTTTGGTGAATTATCCTGAACCGAGCTCCGGCAAAATTAAATACGGGTAAATTTTCCTAAATACACCGATTTCCATAATTCCATACTTCACTAACACCGTCCATTAAAGTAACCATAATGCTTACATTTAAGGCGTGTGTGTACCTGTAGCAAGAGCCATGCTAGTTTTAGACGTTTGCTCCTTTCATCTCTCGCAAGAACTAAAAAAAATTATCGGATACGCGCCAAACAAATTTAATTTTCAAATCAACGTCATCTTAAAACAATTTTAGTTCACGATTAACTGTGTGATATTTAAGTTGCGCCAGCTTTTATCTACTTCGTTAGACAATGTGATGAGTAACTGAGAAAATGACATTTATGACTAAACGCTTATTACGTGCACGTGCAAGTGGAAACATTGGCTGCTGCCGTAGTTTGAACGCACAGGCTCTGTAGGCCCACAATGCTTTTTGCGATAGTAAACTGGCAACATAAATTCCCTTATCGAAGCATTATGTTAACACTACACATCCGACTGGTGGAATAATGATGGCACTCAATCCTGATAAAAAAAAAAAACTACTTGTATGCTCGTTGTGTATTCTTCCGCCTTACGTACAATTAAGATTACCATGGGCCTCATCACTTTATTCATGCGTTGGTCAAGTTAAACTGAAAGTTTTGGAAAAGTAAATACTTTACAAATCTGCTTATTTTTACACTCCAATGAATTTTTTAAAAATTTCAGCGAAATAAATAATTTAAGTTATCGCATATTGTTACTTACCACATTTTATTTGACATTATTGTATGGAACTACTTACTCTCTACAGTTGTCAACTTTAGTGGGCGCATGTCAGTCAGTGCGCCCGTTAAAATGTGCAGACGGAGCAGTGTCATTTTTCTAATGATTTCAAAAGTACTCATTTTATCGTGAACAGTCTTTACATCTGCGTAAACTCTTAATATTTTCTTTGGGATATGGGGATTAAATGAAAGCAACAAAAATTGGTTCTTTGCTTTTTTATGGATTAAATAAACAGTTCTTGAATAGCGCTTTCGTACAGCACTAAAATCGGCACACAAGCCACATCGTGTTGGATATACTGCCCAAAAATTTTGCCCGCGTCCAAAATTTCCAGCTGTCGCCAACTCAAGTTCACGCTACCTTCGTAGTCGTACTCGATCGAAGGAGGCCAACTGTATTTTAATCGGGTTATTAGTCACGTCAGACAGTTTCTCTTCACTTATTCGGTCTCCACTTGTTTTCGAACAACTTCGGTTTGTCTTGTTGGCGCGCTACGAGGCAAAAAAACGCGAAGCTGTTAGAGCAGGTGATACACGTACAAAGAAAAAATCTTCGCACACCGGTCTTTCAAATAAAACCGGACGGGATGGAATGAGTCGTCGCCAACTGCCGACCACTTCGCAACTCTGCGTTTTGTGAATGTATGTGCCTGTATCTGCACTCTGTTCCCGGACGCCGCCTCAGACTTTCGTTTCCTTCACACGTGGTTTTTCATCGCCACGAGTCAAATGCGGCGCTGTTCCGTACTCGTATGCGCCTCCGTAACTTCCGCCCTTTACAGGAAATGTGTACTCGTTCTGCCCACATGCAGAAGAGAAATTACTAAATATTAATATTTAAAACTTGCACAGGCTCCGGAACAATTTTACGTAGTTATCGTACGTATCGATGACTAAATTCGCCTAATTTTACCATGGGTGCTATTCCATACGCCAAATACTTTATACGCAAGCCTTAAAATTCGTATTAGCTCTACTACGAACACTGGAACCACTAAAATGAAATACAATTTAATAGTAAATATATTAAACATACCATTCTATTTTTATACCTCGCCTACGCTCTTGGAGGGAAAAAAAGTCGCATGGTACATGGTGTACTACCACTAAAAAAAAAAAAAAAAAAACGAAGGCGGGGCACAAGCAAGACAAAGGCACGAGCAGGTTCTGCAAGTCTTCTGAAAATAATGTTACGGTTACTGAGAGGACATCATGGACAGGTTCGATCTCGCTGTGGGGCGTCGTCCGAGTATAACGAAGCAACCAGTTGTCGCATGCGTCATGGACGACAGTATTGTGAATATGTATGAGATCTGGAGCGGTTTGCCTCCCTGGCGACCAGCAGGTATTGATCGCCTCTGCGCAGGCGAGAGTTCCAAGCACTCACTCGACCCCGACCAACGTGAATACATTACACGTCCCCTGGGGTTATGCGTATACTTAACCCACCTCCATTAAATAATACGCCACTCCATTAAAGACCAGATCCTGTTCAGCATATGTAAGTTCCACAGTAACTAAAAATACATTTTGCACTAAAATATGTCGCAAAAAAAAAAACCTTTTGCACGCAGTTTTCTAGAATAGAATATTTAAAACAAAAATCGGACCAACAGCACGGCTAATCACAGTGTGGATGTCCAGTTATGTTATCCTTTAAAAATATGTCCCAAGTCTTCAGTTTAATTTTGAAAAAAGGAAAGGCCCAATTAACTCACCTTCCATGATGCTTCTCTCGTCACTTTCTTCCAGCGGTAGCAAGATATCCATTTCGCTTTCGAAAAGAATAAATAGTATTCCAAACACTTCGCATGAAAACGAAAACAAAAATGTGTGTACTTCCCACGCGCACTATTGTATTCAGTCGCTGGCAGCACTTAGACAATAATAACGGTCACAACACGCTCTCCCGACGGGGCTGCAGTGAAACATTGTGAGGGCGTGGGACGGGTTCCCACCGAGGCGCAAATTGTTTGGCACGGTAAGTTACATCGGCGAAACTTTCTCCACGTCAGCCGATCTGCAGAAGACAACACGCTCGGTATAGAGCAGTCACTACGAGACCTCGTCGACAACTGGCTCAGCTGAGCGGACTGCGACGATGCGCGCGCAGCTCTGCGGACTGGCCGGCCAACTGGCGGGCCGGGCGCAGGCCGGCCAACCGACCCACGCCCACACGGAGAAATTTACCGGCAGCACGCAGGGAAAAAAGTTATCGCCGCCATCACGCTCCAGTTATAGTGTTTCTCGGCAGCTAAACGAGAGTAGCCAATTAAAATGCCTCAATAATGAATGTAGACCGACATGCCTGCACACCACGAGTAATTTATCGACAACGCTTGCCGTTTCCTCATTATTTCTGGTTTTGCGTTGCTGTTAGAAAAGGTGTCTGCCTAGTCGTTAAAATGTTTTATGTTAGGGTGCTGTTCTGCAGAACAGTTTAAAAGACGTAATGTATCTGGGTAGCATCTCCTCTACCAAAATGGTTCAGTTTGTAAACTTTTTCATAGTAAAAAACAGATTTGTTACATGCGATACAATTTATTTTTATTATTTTTTTAAATTTATATTTATATATATATTTTTCAATACTCTTCTGAAAATGTAAAACAGTAACTCGTATAATACATACGCCTGATTTAAACAAATATGCATGGCCAAAAATCTTCAGCTGTTTTTCCAAATTAGTTGCAATATTTACATTTAAGATACATACTGTGTGGGTATTTTTGCTTACTCTTGCGCACGACGTTTTACAGCCCCACAATTGGTCAGCAAATAATTATGTGTGTGTAATTTTAGATCGAAGTTCTTATTTGGATTTTTAAACTTATTAGTATTTGTGTATGAAATAACCACATGAATTAGAGTACGAACTTGCTTGTATCATCAAGTGGGCTTCTATATTGCGTCAAAGAACAACACTGTAGTACACATACCAATATCATGCATTAAGGATAGTGGAATTCAACTTCCCTACTAATCTACAGACAATTCATACATAAGCAATAAAGAAGTTAACTTTAAGCACTACTCTAATATATGAACAAATGAGAACCTCTGGCATTGCGAAGTTCCATCGAAGAAAATGGTGATCGTTGAAATCAAAGTAATTTTAATATCTTCTCAGTCTTTAAGCTCGCTAATTAGTCTTGACCAACTTCATTGTCAAGTATTCACGGCTTTTGATAAATTACGTATATTCTCAGTTTCCCCTGTGTAGTTAAAATCAGTGCAGATTAATTTAAATCTTCAATTTCCATTTCTTTAAAGTATGGTTTTCAACACAATACATGTTCGACATTAACTGTATATTCTTTACACGAGCTATTTTTTGAGTTCACATGCAAATTATACAATATCCTTATATGACGTCAAAGACGTCTTCATTACAACCTTATTATAATTCCATGTGCAAACCTTTCTATTTACGGATAACACCTCTTCAAGAGTGTGATGAAATATCCATAATATTCACTTTATAAAAATCTAGTTTTGCAACTACAGTAGTACTTTTAACAAGCACACAACGGAGAATTCCTTTTTCTTCTATCAAAAAACGTTCATGCATCATAATCTTTCGTTACAACGCGTATTCCAAACACTTCAATATAATAATTTACTTCTTAGCACACACGCGGATTAAAGAAAATAAGTGACCAACAACCATCAATTTAAAGTATAGGTTCTCTTTTCACTTTACCTTGTTATGCGAAATTAAAAAAGTATATTGACACTTATTTTCTTTTCCATATAAATCTAAAACCAATTTAAAGACGTAACAAATTTCTTCGAATAATTTGCGTACAGGCATATTTAAAACTTTTAATATTGGTAGGGGTTTGTATTTAATCTGATTCCTCTCATTACAATAAGTCAAAATATACTTTAAGAATATAATACACAACTCCACGGTTTTTATACATTTATGGCACACAAGACTTTAGAATGTTTATTTTCTATTTGAAATAAAAAACTCTTTTCTAAGCCCTTTGTTGCAATGAACAGTCTTGATCTTTCAAAATACGACGGTGCTTCATACAGTAAATATGTATCTGTTAAAAAAATAATATCCCAGAGTTCGAACACTTCCTGAACTCGAGTGACCTACGCTCTGTGGAATGTTATTTAATCGTTCTAATTCTCATTTAATTTATTAACGTGCTTTAAGATTTGCCTCCACTATAGACTGACATCAACAAACCAATAAAATCCCTACATTATAAACAGCTTCCAAATTATTTTATCGTAGGCGATTAACTGCAATTAAGCCGAATAAACATGCTTTTATTGAAAACATCCCTACTGTAAATCTGGGAAAAGGGTGAGTGGAGAGAGCTCAGGAAGGAAGGGAAGGAAGGAAGGAAGGAAGGAAGGAAGGAAGGAAGGAAGGAAGGAAGGAAGGAAGGAAGGAGAAGGAAGGAAGGAAGGAAGGAAGGAAGGAAGGAAGGAAGGAAGGAAGG
Source organism: Dryococelus australis (assembly GCA_029891345.1). Lineage (NCBI taxonomy): Eukaryota > Metazoa > Arthropoda > Insecta > Phasmatodea > Phasmatidae > Dryococelus > Dryococelus australis. The sequence continues at coordinate 62,799,087 of CM056997.1, forward strand.
AAGGAAGGAAGAAGAGAAGGAAGAAGAAGGAAGGAGGAAGGAAGGAAGGAAGGAAGGAAGGAAGGAAGGAAGGAAGGAAGGAAGGAAGGAAGGAAGGAAGGAAGGAAGGAAGGAAGGAAGGAAGGAAGGAAAGGAAGGAAGGAAGGAAGGAAGGAAGGAAGGAAGGAAGGAAGGAAGGAAGGAAGGAAGGAAGGAAGGAAGGAAGGAAGGAAGAGGAAGGAAGGAAGGAAGGAAGGAAGGAAGGAGGAAGGAAGGAAGGAAGGAAGGAAGGAAGGAAGGAAGGAAGGAAGGAAGGAAGGAAGAAGGAAGGAAGGAAGGAAGGAAGGAAGGAAGGAAGGAAGGAAGGAAGGAAGGAAGGAAGGAAGGAAGGAAGGAAGGAAGGAAGGAAGGAAGGAAGGAAGGAAGGAAGGAAGGAAGGAAGGAAGGGAAGGAAGGAAGAAGTGAAGGAGGAAGGAAGGGGAGGGGGAACTGTTGAGAGACTGTATGCAGTCTATGTTCCAGTTTACGAAAACTAAGTTTATAGTATGTCTTTTATTTATTTAATAAAATTGTAAGGTTCCATTTTCAAATCTTTATTTTTTTCAGAACTGGCATAAAAATATTCTGCGTTGCATTGTACCACATGTAATTACGCTCAAACACATGATTTTAAAGGGCAGCAGCAATGAAAATTGGGCAGTTTTTCCTCTCCACAGTAAAGTTCGACAAATCGCCTGCAAATATAACAACGCAAACCCAACACACTTAAATGCACTGCAAGTTATCTTACTCACAGGCGTTCAACACGCTACATACTGATGCCAGACGTGGTGGCTCTCATGTGGTGCAGCGAGGGTTTGCCAGGCGAGGGAGGAAATAACTGCGTGTAACGCAACCAACCTGAAAACATTATCCCACGTCACAGAGTTTAACTGTCAACTCTTGCTACGAATGCCAGTGAATGTTGCGAAAAATATAAAGGAAGTGTCCATAGCAGAGAAAGAAGTAGACTTACACAGGAGTGTCGTGACCCTGAAGCTAAAAGCATGTGTTAAGACATACAGAGCAACAAAGAACTGACAGCGTAGATAACTAAATTGACATCAGCGTAATGTCTGCCCTAAAGATAAGGAAACAGTGCAAAGAGCACCAGCGATCTACAAGCACTCCTGGGTTGAAAAAAAAAAGGGGGGGCACATTGTGCTGATATTGACATATGTAAAACACTTAGTTTCGTTCTAATTATTTGCTGTTATAACGACGTTACATGACTAGATCTAAAACTTAAATCTAAAAGTGAATATTAGGCGTTCCGCTTATCAAGGCGTATTTTGCGTATCCAGGTGTCAACTTTTACACACAAGACACGGAACTGGGGTGTTGTCTTTCCGTCGGCAACCTGCTACGAGTCTTTCTAAGCGGTAATTTTGTGACTTAATACTGAATATATATTGTACTGCACACTCCGAACTACTTCATACATACTGTACGGCAGGTTTCTTACCTAGGGATGATTGAAGAAGGCAATTTTAGACATATGTAAACATTAAAACAATAGATAGTAAAACAATCAGTACCCTATCACGTTTAATGTTTCTGAAATGCTGTTCGTAAGCAGACGTCACTTAAAATAATGACACAGTTTTATAATCTATTACAAAAAACTTTCACTAGTGTCTACATATGTTGATATATACGAGTCAATTTTTTACGTAGGCCTCTGTTGCAATATTTATTAGTAATTTTGTCTATCACATGCCGGCTTTCTTTACTTGCTACAAATTAAGCTTTCGTTTCACACTTAGCTGTGCGATGTCATCAGAGAGGGATTGATCTCTCATTCCTGATAAAGCAAAGGTACGTGTGCCGATTTCATGATTACCGAGTTCGTCTACATATAGCTACAGCTGTTAAGGTCGCCCTCTGCGTATTAGGACAGTCAGCGTGTCCGCGTCGTAGTAGCCTAGCGCGATGCACGAAGGGTGATTCTGGCATGCACCTGCTCGTCTGTACGTAAGGCACTGTACTAATTTGCGGTCTCTACTACTGATCGTTTTCATAAGAAACTTAAAACCATTTAATAACATGTTTTAAAACATTTTTTTAACATTTTTTTCTGATCACCAAAAAAAAAAAAATTGTACAGATATTTTCACCGGAATCTGTTTTAACTAATAAACTATAGCTTTCAGTCATACACCAAAACGGAAATGCAGACCTAAGCCCAACATCACACTACTTGAAACTTTGAAAATGTTTTTGTTTAGGAGTATAGATGGCCATACTGTTGCTAATGGCGCCCGCTGCAGCGCCTGGCCGTTTCCAGCTCCATTACTGTAGAAGTAGGGAGCTCAGGTGCCACGACGTCTGGCGCTGACAGTACTTGGAAAGTAACATTTTTCATATAGTCCGTTCACGGTTACTTCAAACTTTTCAGAATCCCTGTTGAGGTTCTACCTTCAGGATATTCCATTACCTCATGATAATAAACCTTAAAAATTACACCAAAGGGTCAAAGCACCGTATTCGTGCACACTCCGTGTATAATCATATTTCGCATGAGAACCATTTCTTACTATGTGTTACCAACACACGTGTTTCACTGTTTTTATTCATATCCGTTATGTATGAATGGAATATTAGAATATATAAATAAAATATAATAAAAATTTCAACTTAACCAATAATAAGGCAATGTTAACAAAACTATAAAACGCTTGTGATACAAGACAGGAAATAACCAAAAATCATAGATGGGGCGACTTTTCAAAGTTTGATTCAAAACGTGTGGAGAAACAGCGAATTACTATTAACTGATCAACCTCAGTATAAAATAGGGTAGTGGTGGGTTACGTAGGAAAAAAAAGGGGGGGATAATTCAGTATTCACGGCAAAGAATTCGTGAACTGAGGTTATATAAGTTTATGACTAACAAAGAAATTTAGATTACACGGATTAGAATTGTAGAGCAGAACAACACTAGATTAGTTTAGCCAAAATAATTTTAACCCGTCGAGTCCCCGTGTCCATGATGGACATGTTTCGTATGGAGGGTTGTTATGGTTGGCACTGTACACAAGGAAACAGTGGACAATGTATTGGGAGTCTTCCTTGTGAGGAATCCGGTTAGTTGAAGTTTCTGCACATCTCACTTGTGAATGGCCAATGCTCGACGAACATGCAGCATTGGTTGCGAGAAGTACACAGAGTAAGCAAAATATAATTAACGATTGCGACACGAACCCTTAATTTAATTCGGGAGTGAAGGGATTAACATGCCTTGCCTTCGACCTTCTTACAAAAAAATGCTGTGAGTAAATACAATGGTTATAAGCTGTTCACGGTAAAGTGAGCATTTTTGAAGCCATAGTTACATTTTCCTTTTAGTCATTTTTTTTTAAATTTCAACCACCTTTTTAAATAAATATTGCCATCTAAGTAATAAACACAGTGTGTACACTCCACCGCAGTCTGGACTGAACGTCTTAGGCTAAAATAAAATATTTATCTACTATAATGTTCTAAATAAGAGGGCTTTCAAAAGTGCTCACTTTACCGTGAATAGCCTATACGAATATTCCGACTCCGATTTACGAGGAAAAAGCCAACACGTACGTAGAGTATAAATTACCCTTCAGGTTAATAGTTCTCAGAATGCTTATGGTTTAACGAGAAAAACTATCCGTTTTGTCCTCTATGTGAACAGAAAATATTTAAATTGTTAACTTTTACTTTTATTTTTCAAATAACTTATTGGCATTATACACAATTTCTCACTAATAGACATTTTATAAATATTAAAAATGGTTATACAACTATACAGATACTTCTAGAGTGAATGGCTAACTAATTTTTAATTAAACATATTTGCATTGTTTACAGGGGTTGAAATTTACTGGACAAAAGTGGAGGTAGCACAGGATCTGATACTTTATTAGGGAATCACGAGAAAATTTTTTTAAACATTTACTAGAATTTTCATATATAATTGCCATTTGATTGGGAAAAACGTTACCAAAGGCACATCGTGCTGTCAACAGAGCTGAACATGTAGGTTAAAATGCTTATCGATTACTATAATTAATAAACTCGAACAATGTTGGGCAATGGCATGCGGATTAGTAAATATACTACCATGATGGAAAATTAATATGATAATCAAACAAATACATAGCCCATTTGAAAAATCAAGAAATTTACCTCATACCTCCAGTACAATCTGAGCACCGCATATTTCTGGCGAAAATGAGACTGCATAAAAACTGAGCATGTGCGAGAAGGAAGTAAATGTTGCTTAGTTTTGTCTCCCCGTACCATCCGATTTGACCACCTATGGTCGATCAGTTGATCACACCAATGAGGTCCTAGTTACAATCCAGACCGTACTAGAGGCCTATAATCATATTTTCTTGGGGGCGGAAGGCTTTCGGAAAATTGCGTAAGCTCCTGTCAAACCCGTTTCAATAAGGATACAACATATGTATAATTTTATTATTTACAGTATTATTGGAGTACTGTTTCTGTAAATCAAAAATTCGAAGGAAAAAAAGTAAATAAATAAAATAAAGTAATTTTAAAAGAAAAGAAAATGATTTATACTTGCACGCATGTATGTTACGGCCTCGTGCAACAACTGCTGAATGGATTTTGATGGAAAGTTAACTCTCTGAGGAAGCTTTTAAAAACTTTAATTCTAGTGCAAGTGTCCAATAGAGATTTTCCCTGGAAAATCTGTTCCACTTATTGATTCCATTAAAATAATTACCGTATATAATACTGCCATGCAAAATATTATTCTTGTGAGCACTTTATAAAATTTTACATTTTGAAAGTGTGATAATTTGGACTTTTGTAAACAATAAGAACTGTTTGGCATGTGTTAACGTACGTGTGACGTAGTTTTAGATGTTTCAGTCTCACCATCTTAGCATATGTGCGAACGTATTTTTGGCCGGTTGCCATCGACTTCAGAGAAACTTTGAAGATGGGATAAAATTGTTTAAGGAAACTTAGGTTTCTTGCAAAATTTGGTGATACTTTTAACATGATTTTGCTTCAATTGTCACCGCCTTTATCGATGTTTGAAATCATGTATGCGTTTAAAAACATTTTAGTACAGCAAAAGGCAGTCTATTTAAACTTTTAAGTAAATATTCTGTTCAAGAATTTTACTATATCACGAATAACCCCTTTCTTGTAGACTGTCGTTAAGCTTAATTTTAACATTTCGCTGCTAACACATGCATCACAATTATCGGAAACTTGGAGCCTTTTGTGGCCACATTTGACTAACATATTTTCGTACACGTATTTATTAGTATTGTCATTTAGGTATCCCAGTTTTTTTAAATATATATTATTCCTCCAAACGAAGAATAATATATTAAGCCTCTACAAATCAAATTAGCATGACACGAGTTTTATTAAAGAAATATTTCAAACTTGAGCCTATGTAAAGGGCATAAAAATAAGCATATAGCCTCAAAATTATGAAGCAATTTTCAACGATAAAATTATTAGTGTTTATATCTGACGAAGTTTTCGGATATTAATAACAAAGTGCAAAAAATACATACCTGTCAGTGTGTAAACCACAATTTTTATGAAACGTAAAGATAATTTCTCGTTGGCCGTACAGGCACCGCCTTTAAAATAAACACTTCCCCGTTATGGATTAGGTCAGTGAAATTGCGGTAAAAAAACACATTTACTTAATGCTGAAATGATTTTTTGGCACAAAACAAGTACGTTTGTTGCAAATTGTGTACGGTTCTTTACTACATGTTTAGGCACGTTTCCCGCTTTGATTATTCACTTAAACTATTCGTAGGTATCTTATCAGGAGTACACTACGTTTTTGCTTACTGGTGTTCGAGGACACAGCAGTAACATTAAAAATCATCCCAAACAACAAAATATAATAATTCCAAATGCACACGCTACCCGCTAAGGTCTATGCATGCAAACAACGAATTCCAACATGTTTACCGACGTCACAGGTATAAACATGGTGGCGTCCGTTTTTCCCGCGCAAAATCGGTTTTGAAATGCGTTTTCTCGAGTTATACACAAAAAGGATTACTGCGAGAGTCTTAAAATTTACCATAGTATCATGCGGTGGGCAGAAAAATGGGAAAAATTCTTATTGAATTAACAATGACCGTAGCAATAGATGCTTTTAAGTTTTTCTGTATTGTGGATGAATTTCAACGTAACAATTTTTTTGTCGGACTGCCTTGGGTTTATAACAGAAGTGTTAACTATGTATAATTACGTTATGTTAGAGTTGAATCTTTATAGTTTGTATGCGTGTGCGTGGCACACGCATTACTGAACGTATTTAGAACCATAGTGAATATACTATGTTTAAACACGTAACGCAGCAGAGGCTCCGAAGTGTCTAATTTGAGCTTCCATGCAAATTTCATTGACAAATTTAATTTATAACCGGGCATATAGCTGAAAGCAAAAGTTGTAATTCTTATATAACACGCACAAAATAAATCTTTGGCTTCACACACCTAGAAATAGTCGAAGGATTAAACCTATAGTGTTGAACGCAAACAAACTTGATTCACCATTTCGTTCGCTAGGTAATCATCTAAGGACTGTATTCGCTCTACTGTAGTAAGTAAGGCTGTGGTACTTGACGATGCCACTGGTCGGCGGGTTTTCTTGGGCATCTCCAGTTTCCCTCACCTTGCATTCCGGCGCTGCTCCATTCTCACCTCATTTCACCCTCATCGGCTCTCAAGACCGTTGTTAAAAGCCGCCTGAATATCTCAACGTTAAAGTAGTATTGCCATCGTAATGAATACCGTAGAAAATCTGGATTTTGTTAACATTCTCACTAAATAATTCGCATCTTTTAAAATTACTTAACATGCAAATAATTTCTCATTGGGGTTCCTAACAGTTAAAGATTGCTCCATCACTTCAAGATGGCTAAATCTCAGTTAATTATACGTAGGGCTAAATAGTTACGTACTTATTCCTTTAACGCTTTCCATCATTTATTATTTATAAGAAATGAAAAGTAAAAACGATCGCTCTAAGAAGAAATGCCTCGTCGAATCAGGTACATTTTGGTTCAGATGGCATATTTCCACCTCAACCGACAGAATAAACAACGAAAATTGGGCGGGTAGACCACAGTAATGGTATTCTCGAAGTACACATGTAAAAAAAAAAAACTAACTTAAGAATTAATTATGTAACTTATTTACAAACAACTAAAACAAAAATTAAACTTCGACTAAAATGGATGCACCACTTTTCCCTAAAGTAATTATTAAGGGAGCGATGTGTGTGTCCCCCCCCCCCCCAAATATAGTTTACAAATGATTTTCGTTACAATCTTCAGGAACTACTTGTGATTAAGCAAAAAATCGGCGAACAATGTTTTGTAGAACAGATCTCAACTGAAAATGCGACTTTTAACATCCCCTTCATGAACAAAATAAGGGTTGCCATCCTGTGTTCTGATGAATCAGCGCCCCTATTTTCCTGATAAAGGGGATGGCATTACCAACCGTATTTTCACAGGTGTAAAATCTCCGTTCTACAATCACTATTCATAGATTTGTTGCTTAATCGAATGTAGTTCCTGATGTTTTTAACCAAAATCATTTAAAATCTCGATTGGGGGGGGGGGGTAAGGGGGGAATAGCTCCCTTAATAATCCCTTTAAAGAAAAGTGGTGCATAAATTTTCGTCAGAAATAACGTGCTGGAGTTTACCGGTGATTTTTAGTGATACATTTGATAATCATTCTACCGGGAATGTATGACGCTGATCTCCGTAGTTGACATTCAGTCCACGGCGGGGGTGTAATAACTACTCACCTCCCGCCAAGCTGAACAGAGTTCAATTCCCGGCGGGAGTGCGTGGAAGTTTCGCAAGTGGTAAACGTGGCGGACGCTGCCGATGGCCAGCAGATCTTATCGGGGTGCTCCCGCTCCCTTCGCGCTTGCATTCCGTACTTCATTTCACCTTCATGGAGCTCAAATCCCGTTAGATGTAAAAAATACAAATACCTGCTTTTAAATTTACTCTCTTCATATCAGAATACTAATTACTATGTCATGCTGTCACGCACAATTACGACCTCCATTCTCTCTCAAAGCAAGCAAATGTGTGTAGTCAAAAAAACTAAGATCAATTTAAGTAGGTAAGTTTCTTACATTTACGCGTTGTTCACGATAGCTTATTTGTACGTCACCCAGAGACATTTTCACGTCTTCAGTGACCCAGAACGAAAAGTGCAGGAAACGTTTAACCGCTAGTCAGAAAGAGAATGGACGACACAAAACCACCTACGGAGCATGCTGTAATTACGCCGAAAGGGCCAGGTCTGTCTCTCTCTCCTCTCTCTCTCTCCTCTCTCTCCCAACCCCCCCCCCCCCCACCCCCGCCCCATAATCCACCGACCACTTTCCTCATCACGACTGCACAATCGAATCGGGGAAAAAAGAATAGCCTGAGAAATCGAGATGGTATCCGGAGATTGCCGGGTTTCGTTCGTGCCGCGAACCGAACAGGTCGACCTGGCCGTTGTGGACGTGGCGAGCGTAGTTTCGCGACCGTCGCTGCGTGAAAACCTGCAACGAACAAGTGACGCGGGCCGATGGCGGAGTTGAAGGAACCCACCCGTCATGACGAAGCCTCGCGAGTGACTTGCAGAACTGCGGCACAGCACGCGTGCCGTGTTCGTCTGTCTCTCGCGTTCATCGTGACCACGGAGCCGTCAGGTGCCGCTAGCCGAACACAACTGCACAAAGGTCAAGTAGAGAGGGTTCACGGCTCACTGAACGCTTCTCAAACATCTCAAGTCTATTAACTGTATACATTCTAACGTAAACTGACCAGCGCGCAGCCTGGCTACGCCCCCAACAAAGCGCAGACGTTCAGTCTTACGGTTGCCACTTAAAAACTGTTCAGTATTCTTGAGCGGTGTCTGCTTACGAATAGCATTTATGAAATTTTCCACGTCCGAAAGATAGTTTCCGTTTTCTATTTCCGATTGTAATGTTATGACATTTCTGGCACAGGCTATTTAGCATACCGACCTGCAGGAATGAGTAAAGATGCTTGCAGCACAACTTTGAATATTTTGACACGAGGGAATGAAGCTTCGCCGTTGAGAATCTCAAGGGGCGAGTCTACGAGAAAATGAGTATAGGAGCCATGCATATTCAATAATATTGTCAATGTGGCACTCCAATATCGTCCTATCCATTTACATAAATATTTAGCAATACCTCCATCGATCCGTGTACAATATTAGACGCACAATATTATCGATAATACTTAGCTTCAGTAATTAGATAATCAGTCACCACCAGGTGTGAAGGAAAAGTGCTTTTTAATTACAGATTTTCGAATAAAGGAAGCTTGCGTGGCTATAATTCTGGCGTTGCAAGCAAAACGCTGCGTTAGTCGTTAAGTGTTGGATAAAGAATTGGTTTTAAAAAACTAATTTAATATTCGTATATCCAATTGCTGAAATATCTAGTCGAAGCGCAGAATAAATACAAGTAGGCTTATTATTTTCTTTTCACATGAATGAAGAAATTTATAATGAACTTACGGAAGACTGAACCATACTTAACCAGAAAAAATATTGCTATATGCAATGTTTCTTATCGGTCACAACGTTTGGCACTAACTTCAAAATATCTAGCGACTGGTCGAAACTTGTACGATCAAATTTTTGCAATATAGTCCGTCTCCAGTTGCAGCTAGTACTGCAATTTAAGACGTGCGGTGCTATCGAATACTCTAAATAACATAATTTAAAAGCCATTATTTGTTACTTAATATTTTTTTGATTTGAAAAGTATTTATTTAAAAAAAAATCAATTACTTTCAATTGTCCATTCTTATTAGAACTTACGAGTATAAATTCGCAAAAACTGTGTTAGGGAGTTCATTTAATATAAAATAACTACTGTAACAGTCACTCGTCGTCATTGACTTCCTGAAGGAATGTTATGCCGAACCAACTCATTTCTGCATGTCTAGTGATAACTTAGGCCGTAAATCAGTAAATTTGTGGTACAATGTATAAACACGTTAAGATGTGTGTAAAATCAAAGCCTTGCTATGATAAAGTTTTATGAGAGAGTATTCTAAATTACCTAATGCTGATTTGGTTTGAATAACAAGGCAAACAAGAATGTGCTAGCTGCGATGGAACATCTCACGGGATCTTTACATTTGAATGGAAGCTCAATTTCATATCGGTTGGGACTGAAATGAGATTGTTACGCCCATTTAGGGCGTAGCAGTGGTAAGGGAAGGCAAGAAGGACGCACGCCATTAAAAATATTCAAGAAAGCATGGACACAAAAAATGTCACAGTACAAATATATTGAAGTCCATTTATATATACATTATCACCAAGAACAACAACTTTGCAACTTTATTTGAAAAATATAAATTACATTTGTAAATTTCTGTTGCGTGCTACCAATCCGTGAACTAGGGGGGAAGGAGCGAGAACACATGTTCTGGAACAAACCGAAAAACAATATTAATATATATCCTGAGTAATCACCCAAGCAGAATAAACACTTGTGAAATCCCCTAACAAAAAAAAAAAGTAAAAATAACTCCCTTAGGAAAGCAAGCACCATTACAACTTTAAAAGTAAAGTACGCCGGATGATTCACTAAAAATTACAACATGGAATACTAATTTCAATAATATCATTGGGAAGGGGCAAAAACCCTCATTACACTTAATCATGGGCATAAAGGCACGCCATAAAATATCCACTAAACTCCTTGGCAGTAAAATTCTTTTGGCAAATCGTAGTCCACGAGACCATTCCTACATCACGCCAAAAAAAAAAGGAGAATCCACCTCTTACAAACATTCTCATAAAATATCATATTGGAAATTCACACAAGCAAAACTGTAAAGAAACACTTCCCTACAAAAATCCAGATTTAAAAAAAAGGAGGAAACTCTACCCCTGGCATAACTACGTACATCGCAAAACTTAACTTGCGTACTCATATTACGTGAAAACACGTCTAGCATGGTGAAGCCCCGAAGTACGAAGTGGTGTAGACATGATCTATCGTCGGCCAGCTCGCGCAACTCTATGAGGAACACTGCACACTTGCTCGGGTTGGAGACGAACATTTATACGCGAAAACGCGGCTCGGGAAGGTTAAGGAGGCGGCGGGAATAGCAAAGAGGCGTATGGAAGGTGCCAGAGTGTGCGAGGCTGAATTTGTTGCCAATAGTAGCCACCAGACAGCGCTCGGCCGCGCCAGGAGCGCCGCGCGCCTCTTCAGTGCTCAGCGCTTGGAAGCGTTCAGACGTGCACCACCCCAAGGGGGGCGGGGGGGGGGGGGGGGGGCGAAAAAAAAAAACAAAGTACCTTTTTCTGCAGCAAAAATATTGTCACTTCAAATAGTAACCTCACTTCAAACAAAATAACAGTTTCTTAATCTGGGCTACCAAATACAGATGTGGCAAATAACCAAGCAGGCTTGCTAACCAAGTTTATTAACGTCATGTAGTTCTGTAAACACACCATCCCCATAATAGCAGCATTTAATCGTACTCCAGAAAATTGTAGGCATCGCATATTTCACCAGCTGGCGGGGCGAAAAATAAATCGTTCAGGCAGGACAGAAGAACTCTCATAAAATTGCTCGAGTTTGCTAATTGACACGCGTGTCAGATTTGAAGCAGGGCTTCAAGATTTTTTTAGTTCTTCCCGCAACTTCCATATAAATATTAATGTATTTATATGTTTCTAATTGTTTCAGAATCGCATGGGCTAATAACAGAAGCTTCTCTATTGCAGTTCACATTTGGATTACTAATTAAGACTGTTACAGCTTAACTACACGCAAATTTGTGTTACGGGTACAATGGACATGCTTCACACTAACTTTCACATTTTTGTAAATATTCGCCAAAAGCTAGGCAGCCAAAACAAAATAGAACATTATTTCGTTCTGATAAGTCTAAAATAATTCACACTCGTCCTGCGCTCATCGTTAGAAACCAGGTTATGGTACTTTGCTTAACAGGAAAAAATCCAGGCCCCGTGTAAATCCTTTTCATCATTCACGTTACGCAATTTGTACTGCTTTCATAGGAACACTAGGAGGTCCGTCTGTTCAACATGCAATCCCACCGTTCTTTGTGCCATACTGCTTGGCTGATGCCAGATACATGTGAAATAACTTAAAATAAAAGCACATTTCATTAACACCGCCTCGATCTTTCGCGAGTTTTTACTGTATTTAAACTTTTGTGTGTATATATATATATGCGTGCGCGTGTATGAATGTCACCAGTCACCAGGCAAGGCTAGGCGGTATTCGAATTGGCACTTAATTTACTAGGATGTCACGTGACCCGAATTAGTCCATTAAAAATAAGTTATATTCAGTATTTGTGTATGTAACTGCACTTTATAAAATACTAAATCGCAAAAATCTTTGAAGAAGTGGCTTTCGACGGTTTCCGAATTTAAATCCATTAATAATAATATACCAAATTGTCGATTGGAACGCAGCCTGAATCTTCTGCATGGTTTTCCTGGAAACAAGCTATACGCTTCTAGCTCGCCACATCCGCTCGTGTATTGACAACGACCCTAGCGGTCAGTGAAGGAACCATCTCCTGGGTTACGCGACAGGTCAACGGACCGCACGTGAAGTACATTGCAGGTCGCCTGCATGGGCAGGGCAAGTGTGCCGGGTCTCACTCCGTTACCTCTGCAATGCGCACAACTTGCAGGAAAGTTGTTCCGTTTACCTGTCCACAAGAGCATCTGTAAACGTCATGTGCCATTCTGCTACCGGCCAATCTTTTGCATCAACTGCGTACGGTCTGGAGCACAAGTTCTCCGTGCGCCGAAGTCACTTTGATGCGGATTGCGTCACTTTGCGGAACGTGCCGCAAGTTGAAAAGATCTTCAACTGTGCCATATTACTGTAGGCGTGTGTCTACAAGAAATGTTTGTGTGGCTTACATTGTGGTAAAGCTATTTTCCATATGCATCCTACGCTTAAATATTTAAATACGTAAAGTAAGGTTAAGGTGTGCAGAATTTGTTCATATGCTGGGTAGACACAGTTTTTACTTTCAAACAATGGCGAAATATGCTCAATGTGGCTGTTAAGATTCCTTGTACACTCGATAATGTTTATGTAATCCATTCACTGTTATTTAAGCATTTTCTGAAACCCTACTAAAGTTCTACTTCCAGTATGTTCCTCCGCCTCGTGCAAACTAAGCTTAACTAATCCTGGAGAATTACACCAAAGGAAAACGACCGAACTCATGCGCACTAAGTGTATAGACTATTCACGGTAAAGTGAGCACTTTTGTAAGCCCTTCTTAAGATCTACTTGTATTCATGTTGCGTGTTCTTCCGTCTGTTCCGTCCGTATGTAAAATTAACATTACCATGGGCCTCATCACTTTATTCATGAGACGGTCAAGTAAAACTGTGCAATTATAACAGTAAATATTGTACAAATCTGCTTATTTTTACACTGCTATACATTAAAAAAAAATAGAAGGCGATAGAAATAATTTAAATGATCAGAAATGGTTATGCAACACTTTTTATTCGACATTGAGTTACGGAACTATTTTCCATTTATCATTACAAACTTCACTGGGAACATGTCACATAGGGCGCCCATTAAAATATATGTAGGTAAGGGCAGTGACTTTTTTCTAAGGTTGATTTCAAAATTGCTCACTTTATCGTGAACAGCCCTTAACAGTATTTTGTATAAGAACTATCTCTCACTAAGCGCTACCAACATACCTATTAGCTACCAGTTTTTCATTCAAATTATTTATAAATAAAACGTGTATAACATTTCAATTTAACAGGAAAAAAAGTAACTTTTATGAACACAAGTATAAAACGCTTGTGATACAGGACGCATGTTGGAAATAACTAAACACGTCATGCACGGGGAGATTTTTCAAAAGTTTGATTCAAAAAGGTGGAAGAAATCTTAAATGAATTATGTCATTGCAGGAGTTTTCTGGCGACTCCATTAGTGCGAGAGGAGGCGGAGGAATATTCTGAAAGTAGAACTCTAGCAGGGCTTCAGTACTAACCATGAATGGACTGTAGACGTGGACGAAACGAGTCATTTTATTGATTCGAAACATTTGGATCAACTCTGCTAGATGGGTCGACTCACTGATTCGACTCATCTCGAGGATCCTGAACTGTATTGAATCAACAACACACACACATCTTTGCGTTGCTGGTTCAACTTTAAACAGTAGGTTCGGCTCACCACGGCTCAGAGAATCTTTATTTGTTGCCGAAAAGCTGCGTTGCAGTGACACGTGATATGCGAGAGACAAAATACGAATATAGTGGGAAATTAAAATTAAATAATACAGGATTTAACGAGATTCAAAATTCTTATTTTGTCACATATGCACTCGTTTTAAAATAATGGCTGCCGTATGGATGAACATTTTATTTATATTTTGAAGTTTTAGCAGAAATATAAAAAAAAAAAAAATACTGGTATATTTTATGAGAATGTACTTAGAAAATTGCGCTTTCATTCGAAGTTTTGTATTTAACAATGGATAATGCATTACAAAATACTCTAGAATAAACTCTTACATAGCAAAACATCAATAACAGTAACAAAAATAAACAAAAATTATTTTCAAAACAATGATCTTACTATGAAAATGAGCGCATAAACTATACCAATAAACACCAACACAACGACGATATAACTAATACTACACTAACTACACACGAAAGTTCAATTCACGACTCAGTGTGACATCACCGCCATCGAACCATTGCGAATTAATCTAAAAACCTTTGGCTCGATTCAAAACCTACGGAAAAGATCGCACATGTATCGCAACTCGGAGCCTTGGAGACAGTATCGAGTCCCCGGCAGACGAATGTTTCGAATCACTCTTTCATGTTGGTGAGTCGACTGAGTGTTTCGAATCACTCACTCAGTGCCCACGTCTAATGGACTACAGCTGCTGGAAGGTCGAGGGAGGGTGTAGTCGCGGGAAACCCAGCAGATCCACGACAGATGAAAGTGGGCGACCGGGGGAGGTAGAAGGCGTGCGACAATACGCACTCACTTTCACCGCCGCTGCGCAGACGTGGCCCTCCGCAAGGTCGTCGACCTCCGCCTCAGGGGAGCCACGCAGGCAAACGTCACACAGGTGAAACACCCGCGTATTCCACCACATCCAGCCGCACTGGCAAACAACACTCCGTTCTCTAGCCGGCACAACAGCCAGTAGGGAATCTCTTCGCAGCACACTGTAACCAATACGACAAATCCCGTTCCCACGGCCTCGCGCAGCCGACGATCATACCGACCTGGTAACTTAGCGGTCTTCTAGTTGCCATGGTTCAACAGGGTAGGGCGTGGTCGATACTTTGTGGGTTACCATCCAAGGAACGCCATGTAGCCGAAGGCACATACATAAGGAGGCCCACAAAGGGTCCTGGCACAATAGACGGTTGGTAATGGTGGTTTTCTGTTCATGTGCGATGATTTCCATGGTACAATAGTCTGCGTTGGCGTAAATTGTTTCGCGGTTCTGCCAACAGATAGCAGTAAACTCTTAAGAAATGCGAACCAATTGTTTTAATTAGTTATTCCTGGGATCTGAACTTTTATAACTAAGCGGGCGATACTTTTATTGTTAAGATATTGACTTTCTAAAATAAAGTACGCTTAAATATACAGTTTTAAAAACAGTCATATTGTTTATTAATGCTGAAAATTAAGTGCATTGCATCTTATAAACAAATAATATTTACATAGCCAACTGCAATTTGTAATCAAGAAATTGCTTCACAAAAGCCTGCAAATAAAATGCATTTGTATGGTTAGCTTTAACTTTATGTTCCTACATAAGATTGATATAATAATAAATATTTATGGTTACTTATTAACAAATATTATCAGCTCGAGATAAAAAAATTTATTTTCACGATTATTTCCTGCCATTCCTAAGCTTTTCTACCTTCACTCGTTCAGAAGCTAGAGAACGCTCTCTGATTAAAAAAGAAAAAAAAAAAAAAAAAAGGTGGGGGCACGGTGGCTGAGCGATTAGAACGCTCGTCTCCCACCAAGGCGAACCGGGCTCAATCCCCGGCCGGGTCACCAGATTTTCGCAAGTGGGAATCGCGCCGGATGATGCCGTTGGTCGATGAGTTTTCTCGGGGAACTCCCGTTTCCCCCACTCCATTATTATAGCGCTGCTCCATATTCACTTCCATCACTCTCATCGACGTTCAAGACCTCTCTGTTAAGAGCCGCCCAAATATCTTCACTCACTCGCTAACCAACCGCGAGTTGAAATTATTGTAGGACCAACCACCAACACCAGCCAAACCTTATGATGATCCTTAAGGCCGTGGAACAATAGGCGGTTGGAGGTGAGATCGCGTCGACCAGGTACTCTATCCAAACTGTCCCAGGCTGTGACCCCGTTTACAGCCTCGCGCAGTCATTCTGAGTACGTCCGCATCACATGAACTGCCACGTCACTTCGCCTCTGTAGGCTTATCTACTCTGTGGTCCCGCGGTCCGCACCACGGGGAAGTCTGCTGTCCCACGTGTGACCTGGGCCTAACAAGGTCAGCCGCTGGTGAAGGAAGTTCTCTCGCAGGAAGCCCGCCGACGGCGGAACCTCCTCTTCACAGCGGACTGAGATCCATCTGAGCAGCCTATTACCTCCTGCCTCACATCTCGAATGGGGTGGGCGGAGAGCCATCGAGGGTTTTATTCCCTGGTCACACGCCAAGCTAGGTGGCACAGTTTTAAGCTACTTGGCTCAATCGGGAGGACTCTGGTTAAATTACCTGTCCGGCCATTTCCGATTTGTTTTCCACGGTTTACCGTAATCACCCCAGCGAATTCTGGGTTTCTTTTCTGCAGCACTGGCCCGTTCCTACTTCTCTGAGCAACTTCTTCGCCTCTAATTACTTCGCTGAAGACTAGACGTCAAGACCAACACACCCGCCCACTAACAAGATCTTTACCCAAGTAGTAAATGTGTGATTATGCTCCTTTGTAACGAAATAGAGATTTTGACAGTGTGTTAAACCCTATTCGAACAGAGGATTAATAAATTCTTCATTTTCTTAAATAGCCATGCGTAGGGGACGTTATCAACCATTTAGAACTATTAGCTATTTGCTGATGATCACGGTGTAACTTACAAAATAGAAATGAATGTTTCTCCAAGGTGATCCTAGATTAGTTCCGCGTACAGGAACGATAACAGTTTGCGTCCGGAAGTATCGCTCCTTACTGCAGAACAAGGCGTCAGTTGCGTCTTGCGCGTAGAAGTGCTGGAGCGTCTTATTTGCGTGCTTATTAGCGCGCCTCTGCTTTAAACATGCACATCACCTTCAGGCAGGCTGGCCAAAGCTGCTGCACAAATGCGAGATTGTTGGGCGCTGCCAACTGGCAGCACTAAAGAAATCGTGCATGAACTAAAGTTCTACTTCCAGGATGTTCCTCAGCCTCATGCAAATAAAGCTTAACGAAGTCTAAAAAAAATTACAGTAAAGGGACAGCGCATCGCATTCGTGCGCACACTGTGTAATAATATTTTGCATACGAACTATTTCTTACTGGGCATTAACACACCTATTTTCTAACTCTTTATTCATCTCAATTATAATTTAAATATTTATATGTGTATCATATAAATAAAAGTTCGAATGAATATACATTAAGGTAATTCTAAGTTATTTTCTGTTCACACAAGTATAAAACGGTTGTGATAAATTGCAAATAGGAAACAATCCAATACGTCACACATGCACTAAATTCGAATCGGTGAAAATGGCTCCACTCAGAATCAGTGGAAAACTACAGATTGTTTCAGTGAAAAAATTTCGCTGATTGAATTAGTGACGTGAAGCAATTTCACTGGTGAATAAGTGATGGCCGACTACAGTGGCGAGTGAAAAAATGTTATTGAGTTTAGCCACATAATTACGTGAAATAAATATACTTACGACAGTACTATTTATATTGCGCAATTTACGGTAATTAAAAAAAGTAAAGATTTCGGAGGTGGCCAGGATTGAACACACACACACACTTTCCACATCGCTTTTAAGCAGTTATCTTACCATCTGAGCTAAGAAGTAAATTTGTAAGACGAGAGGAAAATGCGTGTGTTATATTTACTGTAGAAATCTTAAGATATTAATTCTATGCCCTTACTTTTCGTTTTTGGTTTAATTGATGGCGTTAGGATTGTTAAAACGAATAGTATATATGGATGTTACTCTCTTTTCCACTTTATATGCAGTTTCAAACAGAGCTCTGTGATGATTATATGAAAACTAAATGAAAGACGTAAAAACGGAATGAAAGGCCGAATATTCATATTACCTCGTAAAATGGTGTTTTTAAATACTAAACACATTTTAAGGACAGTATTTTGTAAAGACTTTATTAGTTTATTCATTTTTTCACTTGATACACGTTTTTTAACGGCCATTTATAAACGTTCAGCGGCCATTTTTACACGCTGTTTAACTGATCCATCAATCAAAAAACAAACCGCTGAAAAACAGTGAAAAAATTATTTATGAATCAGTGGAAAATATCACTGAATAAGTGAAGGAAATCTGGCATTTTTGCACTGATTCGTCAGTTAAATTCACTGAAGTGACTGTTGAATCAGTCGGATACCATTAACTGGCTGAAACAGTGAAATTCTCACCGATTCGAATTTAGAGTGTGTGAAACGCAGTTACAAAATTTTGCTCACCCTAAAAATGAAGAGGATTAGAGATATTTTCCCGGAAATTAAACTATAAATTATCATCCCAAAGAGTGTACGTTAAAGGATAAGATATTATTTTCATCGTGAACTAATTAGTAAATGACAATGTTATTGTATTTGCTAGTGATTTGGTACGTAGAATTTTATTACTTTTTCGTATCTTAACATAAAAATGGTCACCTTTGCATGTGTATTTTTTTTATTACGGATGCGCTTCAAAAACGACGTTACAAGACTAACAGTTTCGACTGGCCACAGCCAACTGAGTTCAGCAGTCTGAAGTCAAAGGTCTAGTTAAACCATTGCCGAATACCAAACTTCACATTTCTCATGAAGTTGATGCAAGCATCCTATAGGCTACACTGCAACCGAATGTATTCGCTCATGCCGTACGTAAGGAAGGGGGAGTATCTCGCACGATTTTCCATTTCCATATCAAATTAATTCAACTAGAGTTAATCTATACACGAACAACCGTTCACGCATTTCACATCCACAAGAGTTAAAATGAAATGTCGCATTATGCATTTAAAAAGTTTATGTATACAAAGGCTGTTCACGATAAAGTGAGCACTTTTGAAATCAACCTCGGAAAAATGTTATTGCTCATACCTGCATATATTTTAACGGGCGAACTGAGTGACATGCGTCCAGTAAAATTGGTAACGATTAATGGAAAATAGTTCCATACCTTACGGGGGAAGACACGACATGCATACAAGTAGATCTTGAGCAGGGCTTTTAAAAGTGCTAATTTTACTGTGAACAGCCTATAATCACATTCCAGATTTTTGTTAACTAATGTGAACAGCGAGTAACTACCGGTTACAAAAATGGAACATTTTCTCAACATTCACCCGTACGCTTTGAACTGCTGGGTTCAGGCAGGCCTCTCAGCTGAGGCCTGATCATTGATGAAGCATGCAATCATATTATAACTCTGCGTATGCCAAGAAAGACGATAAGGAGGACATAAATGAAACCGGCTCTCAAGCGCTCGGTGTTAAGAGCCGCCCTAATCTCTTCACTTCACTACACAAATTAAAATCTCGCTAAATTCATGTTTGAACCATTCGTGGAGAGGAAGTACAGTTTTATGATATATTCGCTTGATAGTATGCAACGCTAGTTTCGCGAGTCAGTTACTAGTCGCCGAAAGAGAACCGAACGTCAGACGAAATTAATAAAATTAGCCTTTCATCTAAACGTCTTAGCCCAATACAGTGACAAATTTATGCCAGCTTACGTTGATACCAAGTTTTATAATGAACAAGGTGTAAAATGTTTCAGGATAAGTCCACTTTCAAACAATGCTGTATAGAACCGCCCCCAACATTTCCCAAAATTCTCTCTCCCAAGTCACTGTGTTTACGAGAAAGCTTGAACAAGGAACACTATTACCATATAGACCTGAAAATGGGCAATCCTACGAATGAACACTGGTTTCACATTACCAGAAATTAGAGGTTGGAGCAGGTAATAGCCTAAAGACTTTCTCTTCGTCAAACAGGGTGTGCAGAAACACCGTACTTACATAACATGCGAGGCGAGACGAGAGCGGCTCGTGGGACTGCAATTAATTAAATTCTAATATCCTTTCCGCATGAACTGCTGCAGGAACCTGTATTTACAGGCGCGATCGGGGCCCGCAGCAACACTTTGCAAACCTTGCCGCACCTGCTCAACCTTCATACATTTCTCACGTCTAAAACGAACATCGTGCGTGTGGTCGGACAGGTGGCGCAGGAAAACACCCACCTACATTTAAGTGTTTTTAGATATTTCAATGCTATCTATTAACATCGCAAGCCAGCTTGCATAATAAAATGACTAACTTGTTACTAGACGCTAGGTAACTTAGTGGTGCACCACTACTCTCATTCTAGAGGACCCGGGTTCGATTCCCGATGCGGCCATCCTGATTTCGATTTCCCAGTTTACGTATGTTCGGATGGTTCCTTAACACAGGCATTCTCAATTCCAAAATGAATAGTGTTCCCTTAATACGGCCTTACATCGTTTAGGGTATCTTCAAATTCAGAATCACTGAGAAAAAAAAAATATATATATATGTATACACACACACACACCTGCTAATGTCTTGTCCGGACTCCACGCCAAATTCCTTTGCACCGTAACCTGAATTATTACAACACGAGGCTCTGTTAGTGACGACCCTTCTTGGGAAACAT
This sequence comes from Dryococelus australis, assembly GCA_029891345.1. Lineage (NCBI taxonomy): Eukaryota > Metazoa > Arthropoda > Insecta > Phasmatodea > Phasmatidae > Dryococelus > Dryococelus australis. The sequence goes on from CM056997.1 coordinate 62,820,068, forward strand.
TTTAATAATTTCTTTACGTGCGTTCCACAAGGATGTTTCTTTATTTTATACTTTTTTTTAAACTTATCAATTTTATTTGCAACGAACATAAAGTAACACCACTGTCACAATGTTCCTTTCTAGGAATCTAGTTTGTAAACAATGTTGCCGAGATTGCACTGCCAGATTTTCTTGGAAGAAATTTAAATTAATATATGATTTAGCAGAATATACCTAAAAAAAAAAAAAAAACCGTAGAGAATATTTTCTTGAAGCCATTCCAATTTATATTGCGAACATAGAGTTAGGCTGTCATGTCAAAAATGAAGACTACTACTTAATTACTGTCCAGTAACATACTATGTGTTGTACACACACAACTAAAATAAATTTTGAACAGAGGTGAATAAAAAAAAAGGGGGGTGACTAACGTAGAGTGCTGCCCCATCGCCTAAATTTAACTGCGTTTTATGGAGTTCACTGTGATCATTACGACATCCGCATTCTTTGAAGAGACAGGTGAAGAAATATTACTTCGCCAATTTACATGCGGTTCCTGCATCGTGGTAATACGTCAGCGTCACTCAACGTGTAAATTACTCAAAGTGAACAAGGTGGGTTGTGCATCATTCTACGTAGGAAGAACTCTGCATTATATTGGCACACAGCAGGTCAATAATAAAGTTTTACACTATCCCCATGACTTCAGCCTAAATTTGTAAGTAAATAATCATTTCATTGCACTGCCTGTGGCCTAGTTATTATGACTGCCTACCCGCCGCTGCACATTGCCACTGCCTTTAACGGGTTTACTATGAACGTTAAGACTATTTGTTCTTTAATGAAATATACTCAATTTGTACTTATCTACCCCACTCGTGTATCATTTGTTCGTGAATACGCTGTATGTAATCTTAGATATCCGATTCTTACCGAATCTTATAAATTAATTTAGGAAAAAAAAATTGGTTTCATTGATCGTCAAGAATAACTTTCTCTGTCAGTAGATGCCGCCCGTGCTAGCACAGACGTGAACATAGGGCATTGCACAAGGAACCACTAGATTTATGTACAGGAGGACTCGCGAGGAGTTATCGCCACTTACAGGGCTTATTCCTTACTCGTTCGAAGAAAATTGACGTCATGAACGTGGACTATGGTCGCAATATTTACAGAGTAGTTCCAACAATTAGAAACGCGATACAGTGAACAGCTAGTGACATGTCGCTGCCCGCCTGCCTGTTGCTGCGAGCAGCGTGTGACCTTGACCAACATGGAGTGTGACTGTTTCCCGGTTTAATGCGTGGACATTGCGCGTTTTCGCTCATTTATTGTGGTTGTAACCTTTGGTCGTGAGATGTCGTAATTTTGTAGCAATGCCACGTACATTTCCCACATAATACGCCGATATGGTGTTTGATGCTCAACTGTTAAAGTCTGATGCTTAGGCCCTCATTTCTTACTTCTGAAAGGGTTATTCATTGTTTCTTCACCTTTCAACTTTCTTGAATCACTCTGAAAATATTTTGAACAGGACCCACATTTATGACATATTTCGCTCCAAATGACCTAAGGCAGCATTTCTCAAATGGCGGGTGGCGGAAAAAAAATTGTGTCCCAAGAAACAGCTTCACACTTCTCATTAATAATTCGATCTTATTTTAGGTTCATATTTGCAATTATACTTGTTTCATATAAAACTTAATCACAGTAAAATTATTTAAGTACGTGAAAATTATATGGACATCCAAATAATGATTTATTTCACCTACACGTCTCAAAATAGGCAATAAGTTTAGTGGGTCACGAAAAAGAATCCTAAAAATAACCGGGCCACAGGAAAAAATAGTTTGGGAAATGCTGACCTAAGCAATAAATGCTACTAGTGGCAGTAACTCGTCGTCAATCATCCTGTGTTTATGCTGACCGTAAAATATTTCAATATAGTTGAGGCGCCGAATTCAGAAACCAAAATTGCACTCGCGCATAAATCAATGCATCCCCTTGCTGCACTTTCAGGACTTTCAGCTCACTCAGCAATTATGCGTGTACGTAAAATTATTCCGGGACGTAGTGAAGAAACTAATACCTGCTTGCCGAAAATTTAACACTGCTACGGTGAAAGTTAACACATTGCAACACAGATCCGGCGGGTGCGACAGGAGCACACACGCACACATTCGGAAAATAAAAAAATATACTAAACATTATACTGTAATCTATCAAACAGGAAGTAGTCGCGGATACCTGCGGACACCCCGGCTAAGAGTATCATCCTGTAACAGAAAATAGTGTAGATATTTTATAGGTAAAGCACAAATATGTGCGGAGTGCGAAGTCGAGTGCGGACGATGAACGAAGTGTTCGTGGTGTGAATTGGCGAGGGGGGGGGGGGCGTGATATCCGACGAGTGAAGGCTACTGTGCGCGAGGACGCTCTGAGAACTCTTAGGAAATTGTGGACTGGCAGGAAATGGACTGAACTAAGGTGGGACTGAATGAACGTGTAATACGGATTTTATTGTAAATATTGTAACTGTAAAATATGGACACTATTTATAATTGAATAGGTTCTGATACACTGTCTATTGAGATTGATTTCCAATTATTTAATAACGTTAATTCCTTTGAGTAATTGTTAGTTTGATTGAAGTCATCAGTTGTATACGGCAAGTGGTATCTTATTGTGTGATATTTAGTCGAAAAAATTTTGTTTATAGTTATTTTAAATAAAATTAGGAAATTATAATAAACTATTATTTAATTAAAACCTCTATTCTCCTAACGAACTTCGTTTAGCCCACTGGCAGAGAGAAATTGCAACATTTGTCTTCCTGGAGACCCTTACACGGACATCGAGTGTGCTCAGACCGTGGTCACAGTCCATATTACAATACTTAACCTACATTGCTTTTTCTGTGGGCATAAACTCGTTCGGTCCAGTTGCAGTATTAGAGAATTTAATGCGCGGGAGAGAGAGTAACCTTCCGCCCAGACCGCAGGGACTCGTACAAGACGTCCCACGCTTTCCCCGGCGACTTCCCGCCGAAGACAGGCGTGGCTGATCCCGTCACGATAACGAGCCATCAGCTCCTGCAAGTCAGCCGCGTCCCTCAGCCCTCCGAGGGTGGGAAGCATTTGTCGACGAAGGTGTGGCACAACAGCTCGTACGATGGACTGACACCACAATAAGGAGCACTGCTTTAGCATAGCCTACTTACAGTCTACAACTCTCTCCAGCAGGCAATGCACTAAGCCTTATTTGGTTCCTCTTTCACTGTAGCAAGTTAATGCAGTTACCTATCTCTAATAACTTAAGTTCCGAACAAGACATTCAAGATAGAAGTGAGAACTCTCACGATCTGTTAAGTATGTACGTTTATTTATTCCTCTGCGAATTTCGTTAGAATTTGCGCTCGGCGTCTTCGATGTCTACAAATTTTAACATGATCCGCGTCTCTTATCTCACGACGTCGGCATATTTTATAAAATGCAACTTCCTATAATTACGTTGAAATGTTAAGAGAAATGGCGTTATGGTATTCTGGAACACCCAGATGATGTAAATCACACACCATCACCGTAAACTGAGCAAGCCGCAGTTTAAACGAGTAATGCGAGTCGTGGGAGACGACTACACCATACTAAGTGATGGGTCTTCGAGATTGGAATCGTAGTCACTGAAGAGTGAAAAAGAACAGTGTCAAGATATGTGACGGCGGAATACTAGAGTGGAGGAAACAAATTCGACGTCAGATGAGTTTTCCACGCCAATAAACGAACCCTGGTCGCCGCAGCGAGGGGCCAACGAGCTAACCGGTCTACCGCCGCGCATGTTAAGCTATCCATGTCGACTTCCAGCTGGGTAGGCCTACCTATCCGCGCATATTTCTTGGCGACACGACGCTTCCTTCATTCCGCCCATCGCAGTTTTCTTCATACACTATGACAAGAACGCCGCGAGTCAATAAGATATTCTGTCCATGAAGCGTGGCGCGCTAATCTCTACGTGACTGACTTACACAGATAACCGGCTCCAAGGATCTACAGAACTTTGCTGTCTGGAAGACAGTTACATTAGAACAGTTATGTCAGGAAATCCACGGCAGCGGAATTTATTAATAAATCACTGTTTGAAAGCAGCAAAAGCATTGCACGTTAATCCTCGCGCAAACATTTTATATGACTTTTTACAATATCTTATATCCTAAAAAAAACTATTATTTCGACATAAGAGCTCTCGTGTAATACAATTAGAAGTCTGTTTAAATACACAGTTGAAAAGTTCTAAAATCGCAACGTTAATACCTAGTACAGACAGTTAATAAACAATAAACTGGCTGAGGGGAGACAGATTAAAGTTTTCACTGGAGTACAACAAACAGAAAATTATCCATTCCACGTCACTCCGTAATGACAGCTTCCAATATACATGCCTAGATCAAAGTTCACTTAGTGCAATCGTATTTATACATATATTTGTACAAGCTCTTCATATTCACGCAGTTTTAAGTTTTCGCCTTTTATCACTTCAAAAACAATGCCCTATTTAAACTAATATAAAAAAGCTAATTTTTGCTTGTGGTAATCCAAATCGAGGTTCGGCTTCGCCCCTTTTGCAGAAATTCTTCGTTTTCGCGTCGTAATTCCAGATTCATGGTAATTACCGACAATGCACAGTTATAGAAAATTTACATTATACGATTTAATATTTTTGTGCGGTCGAAATTAACGTTTGAAGTAACATTTATCCTCTTGCAGTAAACTGCATTGTTCTTAAATGTAGGAAAATTTGAGAAAACTCATTTCAGTCAGCTTTGCGATTTATTTGTATCTACGCTGCATTATGCACATTAAGCGTGGAGACTATTGTGCCTTACTAACAGTACGACATCCTTAGACGTACAAAGTCATGCCATGCAATTTTGTACCACATACGACTATCGAGGGCCCGCCTAAGTACCCACAATTTTACATTCGTCCATATTCAGAAGGTCGCGGCACAAGGCAAGGTTGAAATGTTTAAAGGAGAAGAGTGGACTGTGGGGAAAGGACGGGAGAGGAAAATTAGAATGGAATGCGACGGGAAACAGTACTCGGAACAGACATGTCCGAGTCTCGCAGCTTTGTCACCAAGCGAGAATGTCGCAGCGGAAATTGTTGAGTGAAGCTTTGAAGTAGATTTATTACGGCTTCGACTACATGATAATTTTAAGTGCCTCGCCCGATAGTAAAACCCACATCCACGCTTGGGGTCAGCGCCTTTGTTTAAACATCTGTTCTACAATCATTGAAATAACAATAGTCAATTTACTGTCAAGTGTACACATTTAAAATCCCTGCGTTTCTTTAACTGTCATTGTGTATCCTTCCACCAAATGTAAAAAATATGACTATGGATATTTAGCCATGCTTCAATCACGTGTTTAATTGTTATAAACATGATATTTTCCGAACTATTTTAACGAGACAAGGCAAAATTAATATTTCGTAAGCCGTCTAATTGCATGCAACACTTATTTGATCAAAATAATTTTTATGCACTAATGCCAAGTTTCTGCCAAATATCCCTCCATCGCAACGTGGTGCGAGCTCTGCGGGACTTTGGAACTAACAGTACATGAATGACTCGTACCCACGTTGGAGTTTGTTTCCCAACACGTAAAAACATGAATAAAGAAATCAATTTTAAACAATACATGGCTGTTGTGTTATAAACGTGGCTTTTTGACATACATACAAATTTTGCTTTAAACAAGAACTATGTTATCAAAATGGTTGGCACAAAGTTGGTTTTATATTGCTGGCTCAACTGAAGTTCACACACCAGATGCCGACAGCATGTTTTCCAACAAGTAACCAACACACGATAAAAAAAAAAGGTAATTTTTTAAATCGGGCATAGTTTGAGTGATAAAACAACACTACTATAAAACTATTTTACAAAATTATAGTACTATTTCATCAGCAATATGGTAATTGCCATTTCTGACAATGTTGGTTACACAATGTTGGTCCAACTTAATTAGTACCGATTACCAACCGTTGTATTCCCAATATTGACACGACTTACAACCAAAACATATCGCATCATGACGAACCTTCATATTCTACACTATACAAAAAAAATTGCATTTTCTTCTCATTAAAAAAGGTTGTTCCATAATTTTGCGTAATAGGTTTGTTACCAAGGTTTGGCCAACAGAGAAAAAACATTACCAACAGTAATGTTTTAAATGACTGGTGAGTGGCTGGTAGCCAGTTGCTAAATATTGGTAGCAAAAAAAACCTTTTTAACAAGTTATGGCATTTTGTGACTGTGACATTGTCTGGAGGGTGTAAAGCAATCTCTTAATATTTTCGTGGTGGCAAATTTTTGTTGGCATTTTCCGTTGGGCCGACGTTTTATTATGCGTGTGCTCCAGCCCAGCATATAACCAATCTTTCCAACGAAGTGCCAACTCTGGGCTTACGGATGTTACTACTGGTAGCTGGAATAAAGGCAGCACATAAAGTTGTAATACCATAAGAAAACCCTTACAATACACCCCTGCAGTAGCGCCTGCCATTGCGCTCGAGATAGAACAGATGGCTTTGAAACTTAGTGCCTTAATATTAAGATGCTGTGAGTGGCCGGTTTTAAATTTTTCAGAATCCATTATACGCAATCCTGTTTACTTGCCGGCAGGTCTACATATATGAAGGCTGTGGAGGTATCTTTGAAAATGTACGTAGACTGCGCCAGATTCTCAAGGTGGTGAACGCCTCTCAAACTAATTCCGCGAAGAAAAATGATTGTCCTTGAAGTTTTAAAGAAGGAAATATCTTGCTGTGAATGTGCTCTTCCCAGTTAAAGTGAGCCCTTTTGAAATAAACCTTTTAAAATGTCGCTGTCTCTATCTACCCTCCATATATCTTAATGGGCACACTTGACTGGCTTGCGCTCAGCAAAGTTGTAAACGACGAAGAGACAGTAGTCCCTTGGTTTAACGTTCAACTTAATATTTTAGGAAAACATTTGTGAATACTTACAATTATTTATTTTGCTTTCTGTTCTCCTTAATGCATGTAAGTGTAAGAATTAGCAAAATTTTTATAAACATTTAATTTAATAATTTTACAGCTTCCTGTGATCGATACATGAATAAAGTGATCAGACCCATGACGATATTGAATTTGCTTATTGCGGAAGAATTCAAGATGTGCAAACAAGTAGATCTTAAGCAGTGCTTTCTAAGTGATCAGTTTACCGTGAACAGCGTATGTAGTCCATTCACTGTTACTTCCAACTTTCCTGAAGCCCTGCTGTAATTCTACTTCCAGTATATTCATCCGCTTCAAGCAAACAAAGCTCAACCGAGTCTAGAAAATTATACCAAAGAGACAACGCACCGCATTCGTGCGCAATCAGTGTAGTAATAGACTGCACAAGAACTATTTCTTACGAGACATTACCAGAACACATTTTCTTCCCGTTTTTATTGGTATTCATTAAAAACTAAATATAATTTATAAGTAAAATTTAAGTAAGCGTTATATTCAATAAAACATACCATTTTTATTTAACAAGTATAAAACTCTTATGATACACGACTAGAGAAGTGTGTATTTCGGGAAAGTATTTATGGCCATGCTACGCTTCAATATCTATGTTTACAGCCACAACTTTCTTTGGTTATTGACCGCATGACTGCGTGAGAAAACATGTTCTTGTTTGACTGGGCCAATCGTAAAAGTACTACTCCAATACCAAACGTCCATGATTCGCAGACAGACTCGAGGCACGTGACAAAAATCATCCAATCGCGAAAGTGCATATTGTAACGGGAGAAGTAGCTCCGCCGCGGCAAAGCAGGCCACGAGCCGCGGGCGGTTTAATAATAAGCACAGTGTTTGGGAAGCACGGCGCGCTTATTTCAGCACCGGCGGAGCAGCGAGTCGAGTCTTACCACAGCGAGCCGCCGACAGGCAAGATGGCGTGTCGACGGAGTTCCGACCGCCGTAGCGACATGGAGGATCAGCCTTCGGAAACATTAAGATCAAGACGTCCCAGTAGTCAACACAGTTCATTACAGACTTTACATAATTAATCCACGAGCTAATCTCTAACAGCTAAAATAATAGCATCTAAATAATAACTCTAGTCATGCTCCCCCGAAGTAATTAATGTAACAATGTAAAACGTGTTGTAATTCATAATGTAACAGTCGAGTGATTAATAATTTTAATATATTTTTACGTAGTAGATTAATATTGGGTTCATCTGAATACGCTCCCCTACTTAATTTGAACGGCTCCTCATACGGGACCGTTACGATATGAAAAAAAAAATGTGTTTGAGTACACCTGGTCTTGAAATTTTTTTCGGGCAGGACACCTAGGTCTATACAAGACACGTTTAGGAAACAACCGACACGTCATACGCAAGACGATGATTCACAGGTTTCATTCAAAAGGCGTGAAGAAACCGCGAACAGACTATAGCTATAGTCCATTCACGGTTTCTTCGGCCTGTTTTAATCATACCTTTGAAAAAGCTCCCCATGTATGACATGTTTAGTTATTTCCTAAATATCCCATGTATCACAAGCTTTTTATACTTTTGTTCGTAAAATATAATTTTTGTGTTATTCATATTTTATTTGAATTATAATGCTTCATTTATAAATAATTTTAATAAAACAACAGGGAGGAATATCATGGAAGTAGAACTTTAGCACGGATTCAGAAAAGACTGCAGTAACCGTGAATGGATTATAGATAGTTTCGATGCAGAACAAGTGCGAGTCACGGCAGTTTATGTAATATGCATCGTGCAACGCTCATTCAGCCGAGGCGGCGATGCGCCGAGTATGCCTTCTTCTCTAGGCAGGCAAGGCTTCCAGACACTCCTACCTTCTCCCATAAACCCCTTTCACTCGCTGCTGACGTCTGCGGGCGGCGGTGGTGAATGGGGAGTGGGGAGTGCGATCGACGGCCAGCGCTTTTACTCTGCTGCGAATCGACTTGCGAAAGAGAAAAAAAAAAAACTTTCAATTGGAAAGAACACCTCTTCGTGTTGGATGCGCACTTTCTTCAGTGGATAGCAAACCACCTTCATTTCTGGCAGCGATGCAGGGTAATCGAAGGGAAACTACGATAATCGCGTAGAAAGGTTCCGCAAGTACCTCGCAAACCGTCCCATGATAAGAGCCAGTAATTTTGCTGCTAAGAGAATGACCTTAATGAACGCTCATTTTTCTATCCAAGTTATGAGGAAGATGGATAGAAGACAAACTAAAATTAACCTGTATCAAAGAACACCGAGAAGCAGCGACATTAAACTTGCGTAATCGAACTACGGAAAACCGTACGAAGAATGGAAATTAAAAACCGTATGCAACTTAATTTCATTATATTGTTACATGCGGACGCCTGAGGGGTGTATCTGAGTTGGTGAGGGATGGAGGTCTTAATAAAAAATAAATAAAACTAAATTTGATTTCTAATTTATTCTCGTCTCTATTATTTACAGCAGTAAATTACCCGTATTTACGTTTACTCTTTATTTAACAGTGAGCGCAATATTTAATGAATATTTCCACTTTAATTAACGTCCTTAATTGTGTGTGTTGGTTACAGTCAATTAACTCATACTTATTAACACGTGTATGGTCTATCTGTTGCCATCATTTATAATGTATTTCACGCACACCTAGTCCAATAGTCCAGCCTGCCAGCTGCGTCCTTCACTGCTTGATACTCGCAGTCTCAGACTTCCCTTCGCTGGTCGCCGCTCGGTCTTCTATCGCTCGGAACTCATTCAACTCTGAGACCGGCCGCAATATTAATAGTTTCGCCACGACCATCTCGAAAGTTCAATGCACCACGCATCGCGCTGAGAGAACGAGGTCTGTAATCCAGAGTACTCTTCAGATAAACGCAGAAAACAACAACCATGGTCCGAGGCGCTCCTGTAGTTCGAAACGTTCCATTGTCTTGCCGCACCTGCCGCTATCATATAACGACTCTCTGTCCTCTTCGCTCACTCACGGTGCGGGGCGGCGAAGGAAGCAGCGAGCGTCCAACACTATGTAGTCATGCTGCGGGTGGAGAAATAACTTCCGTATATTTCATTGCGGGGATGAAATAAAACCGAGGATTGCAGCAACAGCTAATGGGGGATGTTTTTTTTTTAACGTCTAGTGTTATACTTACAGGGCTCGCTGCGTGGCTCTCTAATTTCATTGCAGCGAGCGAGCGAGAGAGAGCGAGAGCGAGAGCGAGAGCGAGAGCGAGAGCGAGAGCGAGAGCGAGAGCGAGAGCGAGAGCGAGAGCGAGAGCGAGAGAGAGAGAGAGCGCGAGAGAGCGAGAGAGCGCGAGAGAGAGCGAGAGAGCGCGAGAGAGCGCGAGAGAGCGCGAGAGAGCGCGAGAGAGAGCGAGAGCGCGAGAGAGAGCGAGAGAGAGCGAGAGAGCGCGAGAGACACTTTTCAGGAAGCTATTAAACTTGCCCTCCACCAACTGATCTACGAAAAGAACACATACTTCAGACAAGGCTTATCCAGTGCTTTCAAGACGCTGTACACATGAGACACCTTTTCAGAGCACTCCAGCATAGATAAAAACGGCAATTTCAAAGTTTTGTATCTCAAAATACATGCATCAAATACATACACTGCATCTGTCTACAGACTTTTCACCAATAATATGATCGTGTGTCACTAAAATCCGATATGCACACACAGCACGATGAGAACACCGCGCGCCAGTCTTGCGTTTAGGGGCTATGGTGAACTTGCAACGTGAGGCAGTGTCGCCCTTATCTGCTTCAGAAGCGGGAAACAGCCAGAGGAAGGCAGGCCAGGCATTTACAAATTAAGATTCGAATCTCTAAGCTTGTAATACGGCACCTCCGCCACTGCCCTCCACCTGTGGACCTTCTCGAAAAACCAGCACGTAATACTTTCTAAACTTTCTTTAAAAATATTAATAGGTAACAAGTGCGATGGGCGTGGCGAACGCCAACCGAACCAACTTTTATTCACAAAACATGGTAGACTGGATTAGTACCGCACTTTAAAATAACATGTAACCGGTAACAAAGTATTCTTATATAGCAGACACGCGTTGTCTTCACAGTATTGTCTTATGTGGAAACGGAGACCAGATTCGCCCAAAAGTACATCTTAAACATTCTCTCCGACGACCTAAAATTACCTACACCACTTTAAATGTCCATTAATTCGGGAAGAATACCTGTACCGCAAATAATATTCGCAGTCAATTTATTATCAACCAACAGGCAAGAATCAAGAGAGTATATTTTAAAATAAATTTACAACTGAAATTTTTAGAGAAAATATTTTTTTTTTTTTTGCGTGTAACGCGATATCAGTCTCCAAAAACAATCCTCCTGTAGTTGGAATCACGGGAGAGCAAATTGAAAGTGAGAGTGGGCGATACAACTTCGATTAGCGTCGTCACGACACAGTGGGTCGTCGTCTGACGTGTTTGTAAACACGCCAAGCAGATTCGCACACCGTGCCGTCTATTCGACTTCTCGCCGAGCATCCCACGGCGCGCGAGGCAAGCAGCAAGTTCGGAACCGCCGGGAGCGGAAATAACTTAAGTAGTTTCGCCATAACACTACGTGTAAGTTACTATTTGAACTGGTTGTAATTGGAATTATTTGCATTTCAGTTCCGAAATGCAGTATGAAAACCATATCTCCCACAACATGTGGGCTTTACGCCGCAAGTCTACGAGTGGGGAGGATGAAGGAGGAACTACCAATTACAGCATATTTCGAACCGGCAATATATTTTACCATATCCGAGGAAGTGGTTGGTAACGCTTTTTGACGTTCTCGCTGCATGAAAGTTAAAGTCTAAGCAATCAAGAAAACAAGGACAAGTAGGCCCCTGTCTCATCCGTCATGTTAATTTTTCCGTTTGTGTCTCATAACCTTTTTTTTTTTTTTTATTAAATAACTGAATATTTATTTCACAAAGTCTTCAAATATAGTCGCCAAAGTTTACCCACGCAATATGTGGTAACAAACTACAGGAATCCGTTGATAATTATAATAGCATCGTTTTTAAATTTACTATTTAGTACTCTATTAAAGTCCAGAATTTTTTTTTGTTCTACAGCGTAATATATACTGCCAGAGAGATATAGTTGTTTCGTTATACAGTAAGTCTAACTACTTAAATAAGCTATAAACCAGTAACTCGACATCGAGTGCGAGACGGAGCGTTAACATTAAAAAAAATTCGAAGGAAGTTTCAGGCGCAATGGTGTTTCTAAAGTTACTGTCACGTGAGAGTAACTTCGCACCTACCTGATGTAATTTCTAACAGAGGCACGGGAAAAATAAACTTTACATTAGTGTTTCTTATAAATAAAACTTTTAACCATTAAGAATACATCAGGGCAAGCAGCTGTAAAGCTTTCATTTTAAATAAAAATGTGATACAAGTTTAAAGTTGATTGGTACAATGTTTTCCCAAGTATAAGTTGTTCACGGTAATCACTTCTGAGGCCCTAGTTTTTCCTTTCAGCCATTGGTTATCCTTTAACCACCTTTTTCAATAAACATTGCCATGTAAGTGATTAAGACAGTGTGTATATCCCACCGGACTCTAAAGTAGTACACGTCTAAGGTTAAAATAAAATATTTATTGAATATTATTCCAGGTAAGAGTTTTCAAAATTGCTCACTTTACCGTGAATAGCTTATAACAAACTAAACTCCTCATAACTACGCCACAATTTAATTCTGGTAAAATTTGCCCCAGGCCAATAGAGAGAAGCACGAGTTCGTAGCTCAGTCACCACGTCTTCACTGCCATGGAAGATCGACAGCTTATTGTTGCGTATTTGGGAGTATTTCTGGAATTTTCTTTTTTAAAACCATAAGCTAGAAAAAAAATCAAGAACACAACATGGCGGAGGAAGGTTCCCTATCATCACTAATTATTCTCCAAGTTTCTTACAGAGCTATTCCTTACATGTGCATTTTAACAAGTTTTTAAGCTTCAGAAATTAGAGTTTAAGCCTTAGTAAAGCAGATCCTTGAGTGAACAGATCATTGAGACAAATAACGTGAGACAATTACAAATAAAAAGATATGCCTTACCCGGGATTGTTAACACAGAAACCTAACAAGTAGGTTAACACAGAAACCTAACGAGTAGGTTAGCACTCGCCAACTGCACTACGGAGGTAGGATTCGGAGCATCAATTCCAGATGTAATCAGTCTAAAGTTTTAAATAATGTTTACTAACCTGAAATATTTACAGAGCAGTCATTTTGAAAATAAGTACTTGGGCAACTTAAAACACGTAAGTTTAAATGTCTTACCGTAGCGCTACTTGTCTGAACAATTTGGTGGAAATCGGTTGATTGGTCCCCGAGATATGGCATACCAACATAAATACTAAAATAGTTTCCATTTTAAAAGTAAGTGCCCGGCGTTGTCGAAAACTATACAAGTCAGACGTCCTTACTAAATACTGTATGTGTAACGAGTTTGGTGAAATTAGTTTCCCGCGTTCAAAAAATTTTGGGCGGACGCACACATCACACGCACGCAGACAGAAAAATAACCTTATAAGCATTTCTTTACTTCGCAAAGTAAGTTGAAACACCACTTATTTTTAACTCTGCACTCAATACGTCAAGACTATGAACAATTTTGCTTGGTTCGCTGTCGACTTACTGAAAAGCTGCATGTTAGTGCATACAGCAGTATGTTAGCATATACGGTTAGATTGCAGGTTGAATGAGAAAGTTCTCCTCACATAGTTTGATGGGGGTGGAGGGGGGAGCGAAAGGCAAATATCAAGGTCTTTAGAGCCAATGAGGATGAAGTGCGGTGAGTATGGAGCAGCATCGTGGTGCAAGGGCGGGGGAAACAGGAGATCCCCGAGAAAACCTGCCGATCAGCTGCATCGTCCGGCACGATTCCTACTTGCGAAAATCCGGTGACCCGGCCGGGTATTGAGCGCGGTTCGCCTTGGTGGGAGGCGAGCGTGCTAATCGCTCAGCCGCCGTGGCCCCCAGTACGTTGATAAGGTATATACACAAGAGGGAAGGGTAGGTGTGGTAGTAATGTCCGAGCTGAAAATATAGTCTGCCGTTTTCCTTGTTTACTCCGCGCGCGCCACTGACCGATGTTTCTGCTCTAGTCGATATAAATCTGCAGGAGCACATCAAGCGTCCTTATTCGAGTGACAACACAAAACGACTGAACTACCCGCCTCCGGCTTTCAGAGACATAGACTTTCATTGTCGATTTTGTGCTTCTCACTTTGACAACACAATATTGGCGATGATTATTTTCGAACGTCTATTTCAGAAGCGCTTTATTTACTAGGAACAGCCTGTAGGTGGGCGAACGTCGTGCCACGGGTTACGCCTAGTGTTGCAACGGATGGGGAGGGTCGTGGTTGGGTTGTCGCGGGGTGCTCCCGGCCGTGAGCAGGAAGCGGCGCCGCGGGCCGGCTGTGACGCAACTACAGCAGGCAGGCAGGCGGCAGAGTTGTCCGCCGCACGGGCCGATAACTGCACCGTAACGCACGTAGAAAGCTGTCGTGCAGGCGGAAGACGCGGAGCACGTGCTGATTACCGCGACACCACGCGGCAATTATTTCGCTCCTATCCCGGGCGAACAGTACAACTACTACAAGGCTTGTTCGGCGAATAGCAGCTTCCGCCATCCCACCGCGCAGCCAGGCAGTGTCCTACTGACCTACACCCTCCGTTTGCTTCCACTGTAGCACTATAGCCGGTTCACGACCGGAACAGACTAACACCTTAGTCGTCAGCTGCAGGCATCGTTACTACAAACAGTGACTGGCGTGGGTACAGCTAGTTTGGCAGCATGGAGAGAGAATATAGTTTGAATGTTTTTAACGTATTTTTTTATCTGTTGCTTAAAAATGGGAGTAGGAAAAATTCCGAGAAAGTATGTTCCAGTCGTGAACGGACGTGGCTGTACAACATGTAGAGTTCATTAAAAAAAAAACTGTAGAGACATTGTCAGAAAAGTAAGATTTAAATTCCACATTAAACGAAGAAATGCATGTGTTTTGTAACACACGCGAAAACTATTTCGCAAAAGTTTACTTACTGTAGTGTTGGAAAAAAATTACAATTTAAGCGTTTTCGTATTTCGGATGTTTCAAAAACCAAAAAATTGTTAGGCAACCATAGAAAATTCTGATTGTACGTAATACTTTATTACTAATGTTCATACATATTTAATAAATTATTCCATTTCAGCTAGGAGAGTTACAACTTTTATAACAATTAATAAAAATTATTTGTAATTACCACTAATTTTATGACATAAATACAGAGTAATTATTATTATGGTCTTGTTTAATGTAAAAAAAAAAGGGGGGGGGTTAGTAAAATGTGCTTTCCCAAGAATTCACAATTGAAACAGGCTTACATTTTAATAAAAAATTCAAACATTTTTATAAAAAGTTCCTACGAGTAAGTTATTACAAAATATTATTTAGTGTTACAATGTATGTATTGGTTCTTCTTTTAAATGTAGCTTGAATCTTACCTTCCTGAAAATTTTGGTTTCGTGAGTAGTACTTTTATTATGAACTCTGCATGTTTAACAGTCGGGTGCAATGATCTAATGGATGCCACTATTTCTATCTTGAGTTTTTCAGTTTGTAACGGATCCCCTAGAAGAGTACGGGAAAACAACTACCTCAACGGTGTTGCCCGACCTCGCGGAGGAAAAGTTATCAAAGCTTAACCTATAGCTAGTCAAGAAAATTGAGCAGGTTCAGTTACCTGTAGGCTGGACTCCACAGCCCTACACAAAGAAAATTATTTTGTAGGGAAATCACGTTGCCAATTTTTATTGTGTGGTCACCACGAAATTATAATTTTAGTCGCTACAACAGTTAAACACAAAATTATCACCACTTAACAGAAAAATTTGGCCAGACGAATATCAACTAAACATTTTCTGGCGTCCACCGAATACTTTTTTCAGTGATGCGTCCCTGGAGCTCAAGCTACATTTTCATTGTTGCCGCCTCGGCGAGTGGCCAGGTTACACCAGCCCAGGAGGAAGCACGGGATTCGCTCCTGGTTTTGTTGCAAATTTTCTATCGACTCGGGATCGTCTAGAACATGTCAAACGCCGTGATGCAATTGAAAAAGGAACTTAAGTACACGCGTATTTTAACGTCTACACTGTCCTGAAGTATACTCGCGAAGTTCTGTGAACTCTACGTAGCGGTATCTCTGTCGAGAAGTAAAAACAAACTGTACAGCGCTCATATGAAGGCCAGGATGCATGTTGTTACGCTCTAACAACCTGGGGTGTTTTATGTTATCAAAGCGAATAGGTTTGGGCTAGGCGTAGCTCAATGCAAATACTGGGTTAGTTAAAACGTATTTACATAAAACCCAAATAAATAACACAACTCTCTACAATTGCAGCGTTAAAGCGGTGGAATCAATTATAATATCTGCTAACCAATAATGCAAAAGCCACGTTATTAATTAGCTAAATGTCACTGAAACTATCGGAACTTGTTCACCTTAATCGATGTCGACGGCTGCTTTGCATCACGTCTCGGCGGCGGAGGTCCACGGTACGTCCTTCTGCGGTCCTCTTGACCCCGCGGCGGCTGGCGTTAGGCCTCGTTTCATGTCCCCGCGGCGCTAAATACTCTCCGCGGGTTTACTTATATAAACATCGCTCAGCTTGTGGCCTCGTCCTGATTGCAGCGGCGTGTCACTTCTCGTGCGTGGGTGTCCGTGACATGGCTTGTCCACCGTAACACTGTGAAGGAATCTGTTACTCTCGTATTTGCTTCTTCAAGAGTCGCGAAACTGGCACAGGATGAGAACAACCAACTTGCTTTGCTGATTGAATATATCACTACACTCAAACTCAGTACATTTGGTTTAGTCAATGTTTAAATCTCTTCAGGTAACCAGTATAAATTTTTTAGATGAGCGCGCAAGAATTTTCATACAATAATAATTTCGAAACTGTCAAGTCATCTTTTCCCCCCACTTTGTAGTTGCAATATACCCTATGCCAATAAGTATCGATTTCGCATGTGAGAATCGTGCCGGACTATGTCGCTGGTTGGCGGGTGTTCTCGGGGATCTCCCTTTTCCCCCCATCCTTGCATTCCGGTGATTCTCCACACTCGCCTCACTTCACTTTATCAGCTCTCAAGACCTCGATATTAGGAGCCGTCCAAAACTCTCCACTCCAGTTTCCAAAAAGTATATTTAAGTATTCATTAAACCAGTTCAATCACGAAGAAGAGACTAAAAATATGAATGCAGAATCTATGCATGTATATTCACACATGTCCCTTGAAACGCTTTTATTTTCTGCTTATTTGTTTCAATTTATTCCCGTTCACAGACTTCAAACATGAACAGGATGCGTGGAATAATTCTAGATCACGCTCTCCATATTTAATACTTTAAGATTAAAAAACTAAGCGAAACAAAGGTAAAGTTAAAAAAAAACTATAGTCTTAGATATTTTAACTATCCTGCAGTACAGAAATAATTTGGATTTTTTTTAGATATGTATTATTTGCTGTAATAGTGTGAAAATACAGTATATATTAATTCAATTCTGACATTAAGGTACCCCACAAATTCAAACGTTACTTCTATACTGTAACGAAGTAAACATCTGAAGGACAAGAGCGGTTTTTTCGAAAATTCTTTTTAAAAATTTAGTCAGAAAGAAATCTAATATGGCGAATGATGTCGAGTGTTGAGTTATTAGCTTGACGCGCTTCAGAACAATTTTTCCCGCCTTCCCAAGAAAAAATTCCATCCCGATTGAACAAACCTGGCGCGAGACCATTCGTCTTAGACGAGTTTCAGACAGCCAAGTGAAAGGAGAGATTAATTTTAATAATCTTTTGTTTTCTGTCTAGAGACGGATTGGGGGCAGGATTTCGCTTCAATTATTGTCTTGCCTACTGTTCTACTTTCGTAATTTGCTTCACTATAATCCTTTTATGATTCCCACTTTCATAGACATACCATACGAAATAACACTGCAAAAAATATTAGCAAGTTTATATTTCGTACATTGTGTTTGCAATATAGGATGTATATAAAGTTTGCATTCGCATAATTTCTTAGAATTCTCTTTCAAACAATTAGCCTAGTTTACGTTGCGAAGTGGTACGCGCTTTGAGAGCTCAAAGATAGATAGGCAATATATCGGCAGAATTCAACAGTATCATTGGTAAAGGCAACGATTCTTATAAAATCAGAAACCAAAAGATAAAATTACAAAATAATTATCTGAAGAATCCACGTGTTCACAATCTACTTACGACTGACGAGTAATCGGAAAGCGGAACAAAAAGCATTTATTTAACTAAAAACTTGGCAAAAATGGTTTGTACTATTGTTACTCAAAATAAAATGTTCCTCACTGAATGACTGCACAGAAAATAACTATTTATGATGTTGTTGATTAATATTCCTAAGAAAGGTGATTGAGGGTTGAGAAAAATGGTTTGTTGCAACCAGAGGCTACCTGCTTTCACACTTCCCCGAAACTTAGTGAATTTGTTAGCTTTTTTTTTCCTTCTGTTTACCCGGGACTAACACGTGTTCTCGCGGTCTGAAAATGCGGCCTCCGTGACACTGCGACGGAAACCATTTGAACCAAGGTCAATTTATGGCATAGATCAATATTTGCACCGAGAGCTCAGCTCACCGAGTGTCAACTGCAACGCTGCCACGAGACATCAGCCATAAAGAAGACTGTCTTGTTTGGGACAGCTGTGCATCATCTCGAAGGGCAGTTACTGGGTCAGAATAAAATCCGAGCTCCCCGGTCCAACCTCATGTCTGCGTCGAGTAAACTCTTCGTGGACTGGATTCCTCGTGTAAGTAACGTGGTGGACTTCATAGTGGGGATGATTCCCCAGGACTGCTCCCGCTTCCTGCCCCTTCTGCATTCCTCCGATTTCCCCATTCCTCGGTACATCTTACCGTGTGTACTTCATGGGCTGCCATCCCTCCACAAAGCACCACGGCGGTGATTAAGTCAATACGAATAATTTGTAATCATATGCAATTAAACATTCAGTTACGAATTATAACGCGTCACACTGGCCACTTATAAATTATGTATTAAAAATCAAAGGTTCATCCGCACTCGTTAAAAAAAAAAAAAAAAAAAAAAAAAAACTTGGAGCTCTGTGCAGTTCACACATTACTGGCTGTAAAAACTCTTTTTAATTTTTCAAACATTATGTAAATACTTCCTGAATCTTCGTCTCAACTTGATTCCCTACTATTTGTTCCTTGCCAGTATATTTTAAATAACCTAATATGACTGAAAACTCGTGCTGTTTAATAAATATGTTCTGAAGCAAAAAAATAATATTTTATTGTTAGAAAAATGTTCCTGCATGGATTTTGATTCACCGACAGTTACCAAGAAAATTGCAACCAAATTTCGTGCTAAGTAGAGTCCGATTTTTTTTTTAAATCCAACACTACTAGGTTCGACACTACTGCCACTGATGGACGGCTTGACTGAATATGGGTTGAATATTACAGTGCATATTATCCTGATATTTTCACCAAGATGCAGATCTGTTCAATTTCAAAAAATTTTACAATACTTTCGGGTGTCAATCTATTTTAGGCCCATAGTCACGAAAAAAATGCTTTTAAAATTTAGAAAATTCACTAACTCACCCCTTGCTGCTTCGAGGATTCGCAAATCTTGACCAAGCTAATCGAGTTCTTAAATATGCGTCTGGCTATATTTTCCCCAACTCTTAACAGCACAAGATGTATCCCGAGTGTTCTGTACGTACCTGTGGACAAAAAAACATGCAGTAAACATTAGATTTTTGTTTAAAAGATTTTGGTTTTATTTCATAAAGATGAGCTGAGGTACCACATAGAAGTATACATACAAGTATCTAATGTAACGAGTGTACAAAGAAATATTAGGCCAGGCCAAAGTGTGTGCTACCTTATGCTCAAAGCGATATTCTAAAAACAATCTTAACACTCCAGCCTATGAAGAAATTCATTAACACTTGTACCCAGTCAAATCTTTAACCCACCTGCTAGTATTTCTTTCGGCGAAAGTTGGTTTTCAAAATTGACCTTTAAAAGTTAACATTCACAGAAAATATGACTTGTTGCAAACTGCTTAGTAATTTACGTAAAACCATTAAACAATTAGTTAATTCATTTTTGTGAAATATTTTGATTATATATATCGATAATATTTGTTCAATAAAATACATATTTGTAAAAACGGATAAATTTGTAGTTGTAAACTATCTCTACAATTATAATTACTGGAGTTACTGACGTACTTTAACAGTTTTGCTAATGCTACATTTTCAAATAACTGACAATTACTGTATCAATGGGGAGGGAGAGAGGGAGAGGGAGAGAGGGGGTAGGGGGTAGGGGGAGAGGGGGTAGGGGGTAGGGGGAGAGGGGGTAGGGGGTAGGGGGAGAGGGGGGGAGAAAAGGGGGAGGGGGAGGGGGAGGGAGAGGGGGAGAGGGGGTAGGGGGTAGGGGGAGAGGGGGGGAGAAAAGGGGGAGGGGGGAGGGGGACGGGGGGAGGGGGACGGGGAGGTAGAGAGAGGGGGGACGGGGAGGGAGAGAGGGGGAGGGAGAGAGAGGGGGAGGGGAGAGAGAGGGAGGGGGAGAGGGGGAGGGGGGAGGGAGAGAGAGGGAGAGAGGGGGAGGGAGAGAGGGGGAGGGGAGAGAGGGGGAGGGGAGAGAGGGGAGAGGGGAGAGAGAGGGAGAGAGGAGGGAGGAGAGAGGGAGAGAGGGAGAGAGAGGGAGAGAGAGGAGAGAGAGGGAGAGAGAGGGAGAGAGAGGGAGAGAGAGAGGGAGAGAGGGGAGAGAGGGAGAGAGGGGAGAGGGGGAGAGGGGGGAGAGGGGGAGAGGGGGAGGGGGAGAGGAGAGGAAGGGGGAGAGGAGAAGGGGGAAGGGGGAAGGAGGGGAGGAGGGGAGGGAGAGGGGGAGAGAGGGGGAGAGAGGGGGAGCCATATAAAGCAGACACATTGTTATTATTTTATGTGTACCTATCAAAACGAAACTAACACGCGGAGAAAAGAAACTGAAGTTGACACACACAGGTTGAAAAATGATTCGACTTAAATTGACAAAAAAAAATTGTTCATAAGTTATTTTATTTTAACATGTGCATGCTGTCCATAAATTACATATAGAGTTTATATAAATAGGGCAGCTAGGGGTGCGATATGTATGGCAGTGCACTGCTGGCACACAGTGCGTGTAATAGCTGCTGGAGTTCGTGCAATAGCGTCAACAGCAGCTTAAAATTTGTTCTGGTTTTATAGGTGACTGACCCTGCATGATGTTCAGCATACGAAAGAGTAACAATCTTAGTGTGGCGGCTGGAAGGGTTGTATGGTACCATTCGAACGAGATTCCATAAAGCTGAACCTACTGACGAAACTATTAAATAGTTTGTAAACAAGTTCAAGCGCACCGGAACCATTGCAACCAGTGTCCGGACAAGAACGCTCACCAACCCTTGACAACAGCATTCAAGTCCCCAGGTTGTCCACTGAAGTAACTCAAAATCGGTGCAAAGTTTGTCAGGAAACTTAACATTCCGCGTACGACACAGCGTAAGTGTTGCAATTCACGCTGAAGACCTGTACCACCTGCATCACTTACATGACGAGGACTTCGAAGAGCGTGCGGCCATGTGCACCTGAGTGCTCGCAGCACATTGAGACAGCAACATACTCACACGTATCATATTCAGAGACGAGGCAACTTCCCACATTTGTGGGAAGCTCAACAGACATAACTGCCACATCCGTGCAGACACGCTGCTTGTCGAGTTCCAGCGAAACACACACGAGGTTTAACAAGTAGATGGACTACAGACAAGGCTTACGGCATTTTTTCTTCGCCGAAAGTATTATCTATGGGGCAATTTCCGAGCACATGGTTACACTTTTGTCATAGTTTGTCCAAGATTACCGTAGCAATACAGTTTACTTGCAGCAAGACTGGGCACCATGCCATTATGCAATAATTATGTCCGCAATTTTCTGAATGCCGAGTTTCCTGGCAGATGTGTTGGCGCGGAGGATCCTTGCAGTGTTTCCGGAAATTTTTGTATGGGGATTTATCAAAGGACGTGTGTTTAGCCGACGCATTTCCACCCTGGTGAAGCTCTGGGACAGCAATGTTCTGAAATGTGTTTCGCGCTTCTGCCGACAGATGGAAGATACGTCTTTCGGGATCAGAATTGTTTGTATTGCAACGTTAGCCTATTACTTGTAAACTCTAAATATGAACAAGATAAAACACTCAGGCTAATCCTCTTTACATTACTCTTACCACAAGGGAATAACTCATGGGTTGCTTAACGATACAAGGTAATTGTAAAAACACTACTGTATTTTATTTCCCTTTCTTGTACAAATAATGATCTGAAATATCTATACAAACAACTCTGAATAACTACTCAACTGTTCCAAGCTAGTATTACCTTATTAATTACGTCTCTTTAATTGGGAACCTCTAGGGTTCGCTGCGCGTAGGTTCGTTTCTGGATCTATCCTGCACCCAGAACCAATTATCTCCTTACCACTGATTTTTGACGACACCGGGCCGGAGCTCTTCCACCTCGTGATATCGTGTAGTCATGGTGGTTGGTCGTTTAGGTCAATGCCTCTCCTAGAAGTCGTTACAGGATTTGATCGCTCTGCTGAGTTGCCCTCAAGCTGCACACGCCGACCTCCGTCGTCGATGGCCCTCGATGCAAGGGTCAGAGAAAAAAAGGGGGGGGGGGTGGTCCGTCATGCACCAGTGGCCTTATATACTGTATGGCTGGCCGACATACAGGAATGTCTTCTGCCACCCTCGCGGCTCCTAGCTCCCCTATCACGAGTGTAGCAATACAGCGTTCCGTCAGCGAGGTGCGTGATCAAGCCCCGCATCCATAACACTATGTTGAAAGTTATGTCAAACCATCATATATCATTAAAAGATGTATCTGCACAAGCACTCTCAACACAATCTGTATTTCATTTATGGTCATCCTGTGTTAAAGGCCAAAATGATCATACTTTGCTTCAACTTTCCTGTGATCTTTATATAAATAAGTCAAAATAATATTTTTTTTTTACTTTTCTACTAAATATGGCCATGTTAATTTCAAAACTTTGTAACGCTTTTCCGTATTATCAGATCCACACATTCCTTCCAGATGTCTCTCCCATGCCTCAAAGAAAACTTGGACAATTAGTGTGTGCTGTATTCTTAAGTGTGTTAACAGTTTACTTATGTAATTACTAGCCTTTCAAAGTATTTTGACCAATACCGATATGTTTGCAGTGTAGAAAATATGTTTTGATAAACTTCTAATAGTAATGGTGGTAAGAACAATGTTAACCCTCAACATCGAACAAAACAAAGTTCAGTACCTTCTCTCCCCATATTCAGAAGAATTTAATTTCAGTAAAACTGCAGTGAAGAGCGAAAATTAGTTTTAGTACTGAAAAATTTCCGTGTTCCAGCTATACATCCCAGCCAGCGTGTATAAAAATATGTAAACATTTATTCGCATTTATCCCCTATTATTTAGTTAACAAATGTCTAGGAAAATTGACAGTATCATTTATGGCATATTCACGAACAGCTGCATGCTGCTTAACGAATTCCGGCTTTTAGGAAAATTATTTGTAATCAATACCTCAGCAGACTAAGCACAAAAATACAGTTGAATTAAATTGATCATAAGGTCTTATTTGATTTACACTATAGAAAAAATTTTCATCAATTTTTTGGCAGGCACAATACACAATTTATAAATGTTACTGTTGACAAATATTGATATATTTATTATTAATTCAGTTTCAGTTGAACTTAATTCGTAAAATATATACTACAATTGGTTTTAAATTGCGGCAATATTTGAAGTGCGTGCTCCCTTGTTATATATGCATAAATGTGTCTTACTCACTCATGTATGTAATTATTTGAGAGATAGTTTGGTTCTCGTAAAGATACAGATTTCCATAGTGTAGCACACTTAACTTTCAGCTGCCAGCAAAACAAATTACACCTGCCTAGACATGTGTACCGAAACTCCTACAAAACTGCAGTTGCCGCAAAATTATTCAGTAAAAGCTTCTGGTATTTTAATTATATAGGTATAATTTATAAAAATGGTTCATGTAAAAGGTTTTACTTCATATACCGCGCCATAACGTCGTACCGCCAAAGCATTCTCCGCAGAAAGTTTGCTTCCCACGTTGGTAATCGACCCTAAAGGCAATGGCTTAAGTTGAATGAAAGAGGCGACTACAGGTGGGCCTTTGAACTACTATCTTTTCATACAAGTAGTCTGGGTGCAGTGAAGGGACTAGCCGGGGAGAATGCTGACATGGCACTCAATCTTGCCCGCGTTCGCCTGTGACCTACAATAAGCCGGCTGTGCGAGGGGCGTTCATCCCGCGACGCCGGGACTGCCTGGTCCGAACAAGGGCACGGGCGAATTTCTCCCGCGCGCCGCGCTGCTGATTGCCGGCCAGCCACTTCTCTCCGCAGGTTAATCCGTCAACCACAGGACCATTTTGGGAAGAAAACGCGGCCACGCCCTCTCGCCGGAGGCAACTCTCCCGCCGACGACGCGATGACTGGCCCTAGCAGACAACCGGAGCAGCCTCCAGGCGCCACGAAGGCTGGGCGGTTAGGCTTTTAATTGATTTCACTAACCCTACTTAGCAATACAGCCATCCAGGGTGTTCAATTCTATAATGACTACTACAATTCACGCTTCCTAGGAAGGTGGCGAGCTATTCTGCCCCGACCGAGACAGCTCCCCGACGGGTATCCTTTCGGCAGCTCCCAGTTTCGTCGCCCCCGCCGGAACAGACCAGGGACCGGGATTCCCACTAATCCACCCGCTCGACCAGATGCTGTCGGGCCCGCACACAGCCAACTAGCCTTTCGGCCGGTCTTCCATGGCACCCAACGGTCAAATAGCCCCACCCATGAACCCGAATGCCCCCAGCCCCCTCCCTATCTGTACTATTCTATTTTGTTCATTCTATTTTCCCCTCGCCTCCCACCGAGGCGAACCGGGTTCAATCCCCGACCGGTTTACTCCGGATTTTCGCAAGTGGGAATCGTACGGGAAGATGTCGCTAGATGACGGGTTTTTTCGGCGATCTCCAGTTTCTCCCACCCCTTCATTCCTACGCTGCTCCGTCCTCACCTCACTTCACTCTCATCTACTCGATAGACCTCGATGTCAAGAGCCGCCCAAATCTCTCCACTCACTCCAGGCTGGTCGTACTGTGTCGGCATACACACGTCACCCTGCTGGGTCGGAGGCACGCCTGGCTCGCATCACACTGCGCTGCCGACGCTTCGCTGCGGCCAAAATAAATCACTATATCCTGTTCACGGTAAACTGAGCATTTTTGAAAGCCCTGCTTTAGATCTACTTGCATGCGTGACCTATGCCATGTTTTACTAGCCTCCCAGGCTAAGATTGGATCATGGGCAATCATGATGGTAGTGCCTGGTGGCGGGCCGGTCGACTCCTTTACGGTCAGAGGGGCTCAAAGACTGGATTTCAATGTGAAGAAATTCTAGTTATGGAAATGGACCACAATTGCATGGGGTACCCAGGAAGCCCTGTAATGTGGAGAACCTTAAGGTAAAAGGAAGGAGTAGCACGGGCTGACCTCTCTTTCCCTTAGAGGTTCCCTCAACTGAATGCGTCGGAGACACTGGAGCCGGACACGAACCCAATCGTGGGCACACACATTGCATTCAGCACCAAGAGATTATATCGAGTATGGACTCATGCTGGCAGTGGTGAGTAACTGGGTTATATGCCCAGGTATCCGTGATGGTGGTAGATAAATATATTCTATTTAGGAGAATGTCTAACTGGACACCGGCAAGGTGGCAGCTGGCCGAAACAATAGAATGTTCCTGAGCGGTAGAAGTAGACACGGAGAACCAATGGCTGAGAAGTTCCAACAGAGTGTGCGCGCGTGTGCACTATACGCACAAAGGTTCAGTCCTTAGCGAAATGCACTACACTAATATATTCAATTTACGATGCGACTGTAAATGTACGTTTGTTGGAAATAATGTAGCATCAGCAGCGTCCATCCAATGTACTCGTGTTACCCGTGAGTTAGTTTTTATCCTATCTGTGTCCAGAACTAATACTGTATTTGGTTATATTATTCCGTCCTACTTCTTTTTTTATCTGCGGATGTCTTCACTGATCGCTGGACACTGCTTCTGGCATCAAGAAAGCAAGCGGGTGTATTTAAAATGTTACATTGTTCAACCAGCACACGAGATAATATTTTTAAATTATGAACATTAAAAATAAATACAATTCAGTAAACTATAGCATGTATTTTAATTTCAATACAGCGATAGCACACTAGCCTTTTAATAAAATCATGTAGCAAACATTTCAAAGTTACAGAATTAAATTTCACCCAGCTAAAGTGACGTGGGAAAACTAAGTGTTCCAATACGTGATCCATTTACCAGCCCTCAGATGAGGGCGTATAGGGTTGGCCGGCGTGCCGGACCTGTCTTCAGGTCGAAGACCAATTCATACCACCCAGGCGGCTGTTGACATCTCTCCAGCACCGAACTTTACAGTTATCTCCAGATGATCGCAGTCAAACTCGCACGATCTCGCATTCAGTCCGAGATGCCGCGATCTAATTGCGGTTTCTCCGGTTAACGATCCGGAAAGAGTGGCTGGAAACCACGACCTCTTGCCAGCTTGGGGGAAGTGGAAGAAGGTTTTGGTGATGGGGGAGGAGGGGGGCACTGATTATAATCGTGCTCACCGCCGGCCACAATGGCTCGGAAAGAAAGGAGATATGCGTAGGGCACACCCATCACGCGCTCCAAGAGCTTTGTCGGCGGTCCGAGGCAGCCAGGGTCGCCGACCGCGGCACAGCACGTAACTGCTGCAGGGTAGAAAGCTGCCCTGGAAAGACTAAGCACCCCGCCCAGCTGCGTCGCACCCACCGCTACCACGGCCATTCAACAACTGTTAGCTAACTTCCTGCCTTGTAATAATCTATTGATACGTGCTCCACCCTGGGATCCAGGCAATTACATACGTCCTCGCCTCGGGTAGAATACACCGGTGACCTAGAAAACAGTGTTCTTAAAATAGTGTACAAGTGCTGGTGAACAAGTCCGGTCGCCCGCCTACCGGAGAGGCGCTCCCAGATGTAGCTACAAACGGGCCGTGACGGATGACTGGCGCATTCTCGATAAGGCTATCGGAACTCATTTAGGATGTTGTGTCTGGGGAGTTATCGTTGCAAGAATGTTTTGGTCATTGCCTTCGCCTACCTCAGCGCGACTAGAGTTGAGGAAAATCAGAACCGGATCTCCTGATCTATTTAAGCCGTGGTGGGCCTCAGTCTAGAGGCTCTTATGACAAACGCCAGATGTGCAGAGCCAGTGAAGTGACAAGCGAGAGCGAAAACTGCGAGAATCGTTATAGTGGATAGTGAGACGGGACTATGGGACTGGATGCGTGAGCGAGACATTTGGAATGACGGCTAAATACAGTACGATTGCATTATGTGTAAATATGTGCATATCAAGTGATTTAAGCAAGTATAAAGACAGTGTTAAGGAAATTAATTATGAGAGTGATGCTTGGTTTTACGTTGTAAATATCAAGACCATCTATCACGAACTCTGATACGTCCCTGGCCACATGTAACAATATTTTAGCGCCTGCTTACAGGCGACAGTTTACACACTTCACGTGTACAGATACAAAACACTTCTCTAAATTAGTCTTGCGAAAAAAAAATTGCTAAAAATGTTTTTTTTTTTTTTTCCCCCCTTCAGAATTATTACTGGGAATGGCTTCAGGTAAAGCAATAACTTTTGGCACACAGCTTTACAGAGTCACCGCTTTGTCAAAAATATCCGTATATTCAAATAAATTACGGAAATCTACATTTAATATACGGAAACACGCCGTCCGTGAAGACTAAAAACGAAGCTGTTCTACGTAAATGCAAAATAAACAACGTCTCCGCGTCTTGTATAGCTTCGTGTTTCTGGAACGAACAATGACGAATCTACACAAAACTTTCTTCGCCCCTGTAACCACAAAATTATCGTTTATGCGGCAGTTAGGAAATTTACGACAGTTAGACCTATGGTATTCCTTTAAATATCAAGAGTAGTAAGAAACACATGTAACAGGGGCACTTCAAACAGGCAAAGCGAGTCGTGGGGCTCCAAAACTTTCGATTCGTGTTCAAATCTCATTCCAGAATAAAAGATTTATATATTTTTAACACACTGTGCAACCCCTGCATAGTAAAAAATTAAAATTATTTCGGAATCTTTGAGCGGGAAGTACAGAAAAACTAAAAAATCTACGGAGAGGTTCCGTGAATTTACGGAACGTTGTGTGAAACTTACGAGGAGTCAGTTATTGATTAAATCAATGTGTTCGTAATTTTGCGCAGAGTTGTGAATAAAATTTTCCATATAGAATGAGAAATGTAACAGTGCGAGTAAAATCTCGTAGAGGCGCATTGCTGGAAAGACTGTCCACTAGCTCAGTGTCATGTGTGGGCGATGAGGCATGCTATGCGAGTGCCTGCGTAGCCCTCCGAGCAACATGCATAGTTTGTGATGGTCCTACATGGTATTATAGGCTGTTCACGGTAAAATGAGCACTTTTGAAAGCCCTGCTTAATATCTACTTATACGCAAGTTGTGTATTCAACCGACGTATGTAAAATAACATTGCCATGGGACTAGTCACTTTATTCATGCGTCTGTCAAGTGAAACTGTGGAATTATTAGAGAAGTAACTATGTAACATAATGCTCATTATTATACTTCGAAACATCTAAAAAAAATAGATAACCATTTGTGCAAACTAGAATTATTTTCCTAACACTATCTATTTGACGTTAAGATGAACTACTTCCCATCCATAATTACAACATTACTGGGCGCATGTCACTCAATGCGCTCGTTAAAGTATATGCAGGCAGGGGCAGTGACTTTTTATAAGGTTAATTTCAAAAGTGCTAACTTTATCGTGAATAGCCTTCACGTATGTTTAATGTATGGCAGGAAAATTGATACTTTTTTTTCAAGTGCTTGTTGCTTGGTGAAAAATGTTACCATCTCGCGATCCTCCTGTATATTACACATGAAAGAATATTTTAATTGAAGCCCTTGATACATGTGAAAAACACACAGCTTTTACCTCTGAAGGGGGGGGGGGGGCGACCGGTCTTTTCCGTCCCATATGGTCCAGACAGCGAGGGAGGCTCTCATCCTTCCACCCCTCTTTTTCTCCCGGCCATCTGCGGCGGTGGGAGGGCCTTCAAAAATTAGATATCACGAAAAGTATAACCGGAATGTAAGATCAACTAGGAAGGTTGAATGGAATTTATAACAATTTTATCGTAAATGCAATTGAATGGTAATAAATACGTGTTGGGTGTTAGGCGGCCTACGCAACATTCCTGGGGTATGGAACAAGTACGCAACATACTAATGGGAACATCGCCCCGCCCTGGAGGGGATGAGGCGAGCCTTCCGCCCCAAAGCGGGGTCAGAGGTTCTTGATCGGCAACACAGCATAGGCTACTTGCGCAGTAGCCACGGTAAACTGGGGTCTAGACCTCCCCGAGGAGCGAGACACGGACTGTAATGGGGTTACGCGTTGAATCAGATATTCGCCTCTATTATACGATTTATGGCGGTGTGGTAAATTACCGAAAAGCGAGTTATCGTGGACCACGGCCTTAGGAAATCAGCAGTTTCTCAGTCAATATATTAGAAACAAGCATACCCGGTCGTGTTTCGTGGGTTCGCTATTACGAAGCAATACGGGACAAATGAAATCATTACCCTTTTATTAACTGTTCTAGCGTAAAACGAGTTAGCCGAGACGCAACATCTTTAAACTATATTCATTGCGATAGCTAACAGACAATACTGCTGATACCAGGGTGTTAGTATTGTGCCACGAGCGGTACGGACATCAAGTTGGATGTAGTGCAGTATGAGTGAAATTATCTATCTGAATAATTTTAAATGCAAAACTAAGACAATATTTTGTTGTCCATACAATGCGGTTTAAAAAAAAAAATATCAGTATTTTAAGTGAAGTTACGCTACGTGGAATCTTGCAAATAAACTATGCAAAGAACTGTTAGTGCTCCTACGCTATTGTCTCAAGCTATCAGAAGGTAAACTCCCAATCAAGTGACTTCATTAAAGACGAAGGAGGGTAACGCGAAAGTTTGGACACTTTTCTTGAAAATGCAATCGGGGCTTTATCTATTTAGACGTTTCCAAATCTATACAGGCCAAACTAAGCACTTCCGGAGCCTTGTTCACCCTGCATTTGTTTCTTCTGCATTACAAATACGGAGATCATCCCAAACGTTCATGGAATCTCCACAATAGTTCAGTTTCTGCAGCAAAACTTTGAACCATTTTAGACACCGAACGAAGGATATTTTCTAGCAAATCTTTTTCCTCCGGGTGGGGTATATTTACGATACCTAATCTGGGAACCAAAAATAAAACCACTGTTTCGTTTTCCACGAAACAGAACACTTAATTTTTTGTTTCTCGCAGATTGTGATCATGTTCACTCTATGCGTGAATGCGTTTTGCGACTATGTGTGTCCAGACACCTTACATTTTGTATAAGTCAACTTCGTTCCTCAAGAAAGATGTTCAGTAACTGGTGCGGAAGTATAGGCACCGTGTGCGCTACTCTGGCGGAGACTGTGGTAACTAATTTCAGGACGGTAGCTGCCACGTCAAAACCATTAGTAGAATGGGTGGCTGAAGAAAGCGGAAAGACAACGCAAATTGCTGTGTTGTTGGGTGCACAAATACTTACGGAAACACAATCCCCGACGTAGTTTTTTTTTATTCATTTCCGATCCGACACGGAAGACTGAAGAAGAGCGACGTAAGTTGTGGATCCAGTCTGTGCACAGACAAAAGTAATTAACGTTACACGGCTTATAAAGTATTATTGTACACACAGGCAGAATGTAGGAAGGATTTTCAATGCAAATTCTTCTCTCTTTTAGTTTACTATTAAGTGACTTTTTTTATAAATGACGTCCTGATGAAGTATATTTAACGTTGTAAAAATTAGTAACCTAGGTATAATAAGCTTACGTATTAGGCTGTCTAGTTAATTGCTGAAATGCCGTGAAAAAAATGACATTTATGTAATGATAAATAAATGTTTGTTTTAATATATTCAAATCGGTGATTAGTGAATAATTGATCTTCAGTCCTGATGGATCACCTTGGGAGCCAACAGCCGCATCAAGAATATGCAGCAGACATTTTATTGGAAACAGACGGTGAGGACATCCACCCCCAGAATCCAGCATACGTCCCCAGTATTTTCCCACTATATTATTTAAAAAAAACCGCTTCATCTCAAGCTATAGGAAGGTTTGAAAGAGCCGCAAAACGAAGAAGAAATAATGTAAACGCCAGTTTTGTAGAAGACGAATGTTCAACGAGTGCTGCTGTTACGAAACACGAAGTTGCGATACAGACAGATGTCAGCGAAACCATTCCTAGCGATTACGTGTTTTTGTTGCACGATCAGTTGGTGTGAACTGTCTATTCAAGCGTATGTTCCATTGTATGCGGAACTTAAGTCACACGTGAAACGTTACGACAAGAGCTCAGGAACAAGTAATACTTTAAATGAAATACTAGGTTTCCAGGGATATTATTCAATCAGCGATGAAACAGAACTACGAGATTGAACAGGAGTGGCATTTTTTTGTGGTTTTCAACCCGTTGTTAATATTAGTACAAAAAAATCAATCGTACAGGAAAATTAGCAAAGGAAATCGTTTTTTTCATATTTTCAATGAAAATTAACTCTCATAGCAGAATAGGACAATCCAGTTTTATGTTCGGGGTTCATCGCACAACAGTATCACGCATTTTTACCACAACTTTCATGTTACTAGCATCGACAATGGCTAAATATGTGTTTTGGCTTAGCAGGGAAAGTGTCATAGGATCAAAGCCAGCAGTATTTAAAATAAAATTCTCCAAGTGCAGAGTGATAATTGATTGTACGGAAGTTAAAGTTGAACAGCCACCAAACATTGGCGAAAGAGTGTTTCTTTACTCAAATTACAAGGGTACATACACAGTTAAATTCCTTAAAGGCATTACACCCAATGGAATGGTCTGCTTTAAATCAAACTGCAATGGTAGAAGTTCGAGTGGCATTTATCACAAATTACTGCGGGTTGTTGTCATTGGAGAGCGGAGACGAAGTAATGGCTGATAAAGGTTTTCCAGGAATTAAAACAAGCTTCTCCGACAAAGTGGTTATTGTTGTTACTCCGCCATTTCTTCACGATGGTAAATTGACAGCTGAAGAAGTAGAAACTACCTGCAGTGTTGCCAGTGTTCGAATTCACGTAGAGAGGTGCATTCAACGAATTAATATATATACATATAAAATATTATACAAACTATCAACTGAACCGTTCCCATATGTTGATGACGTTCATATGTGTTGTGTTTTAGTAAATTTGCAGTCTCTAGTAATTCAAGATGTGAAATCAAGTCAAGGTTTACATTATTACTACGCACTGAAATAATTTATTGTGGAATTTATACGCACAACAAAACACATAAAACATCATAGTACATTAAAGTACACAGAAGAGAGCTACTTGGTGACAGAGAAAGTCGGACAACATTCAAAACATACGATGAATAAACTTTCTGCTGACATTGGCTGTTACTTTTTTTCTTTGTAATGAGCTGCAACAAGTCTTGGTAAATAGCGAGAAAAATAAAATGTTCCTATTTTATCAATACAAGTTTTGACGTATTTTATGTCCTGTTGCAATGTTATGCAAACTCGTTGTTTTCTACTGTAAACAAACAAGTCTTATTTGTCCATACCTTTTTACTTACATAAGCAGCTGGCACTGGGTGTAATACATGTGATTTAGCTTTAATTTAATATTTTTCTTTTCGTATAAATACAAATACTTCACGTTAACATTGCCTGCCTCATCAACTATGCACTTATCCTTAAATGAAATTAGACGCTTTACTTCTAAAACTCTTTCAGTTCGCCCTTCATTAATAGCAATACCGTCTGGTCTTCCATACAGCCATGGCGGTAATTTGTGAATTATTAAACCACAGTGTACAACTTTAGTATCACGTGTTCTTTGATAATTTTCTATGGCTTCAGATTCCATGTCCTTTCCGTATTTCACGTTTCTTTCAGTGACATCTGTCAGGCATTGATCATTACAATGTACTAAGGAAATCGCCTATGTGTCAACAGGTCTTCTAACTTTAATTCGATGAGCCTTGCTGCTTGCCGAAATGCCTTTCACTAAACCATTCCGGACATTCTACTCGCTTGCATGTTCTTAAAGAAATTTCAAGTGCCTTCTCATCACTAACACAAACTTTGTTTTCGTAAAACGACTGTTCACCTTCACCGAATGGTCTGAAAACTGACATTACAACCAGTCACACTGATTTTGTAAGAATTCTGTAGTTACATTTTTACACTCATCCCGTGGCACTGACTTTTTCACTGATTGCATCAAATAATTACTTTTCTACATTCTCATTGTACTACCCTTCTGTTTTCTGAAATCAACATCCTGCGTAGGGAACATGAGATATCAATTACCGCATCTACAGTTAAAGGAGATGCTGGCACTGAAAAATTTAGTAATTTATTTGGAAACAAGTCACTAATTATCTTTCCCTTTGAATACTTATATTTTACAGCCCTTGTCAAACTTTTTTTACCCCAGGTTTGTGCTAGGTCTGCTTTCGAAGCAGTGTTTTCTTTGTTTATGTAGTATACAACTGCGGCTACATATTTACAAGACTCGCCAAGTCCTGCTGGGCAAGGGGATGTGCTAGCAGTGACATTTTTTCCACCACAAATCTGCGGGGGGGGGGGGGGTACGAAAAACACAGAGATTACAAAAATAAAGCCTATTGCAAATTATTGCAGTACCATAAAGTATGCGAGACATAACCTTACCTCAGGCAACACTTTGAAAGTTGGGACAGTAACAGAAGTTTGCCTAATCGCTTCTGCTTGTATTAAAGAAATATCGCCCTTATTTCTTTAACGTTATTTAAATGACCTAATTCAAAGCTTTTTCCCCTTTTAATAAACTTTTCTCACTAATATTACACTTTTTTACTGGCAGGAACCCGCAAGTCAATTCTATATCACACATGTTAATTGAACAATGAATGTGACGGCACGCCGTGGCGTCCTGCAATTAGTTACGCGGAAAGACACGGCGCGGCGCCACCAGTACGATTTTAAAGCCCGTGAACGGTGTCTATACCTAAAATAATTTTGCCTACAAGAATAATTCTACGATCTCATCGCCTGAAATTTATTTAACCTAAGACAGTATATAAAGCTGTCGTACCGGCAGACAAGCCATTCCACAACATTATAACGCACACTACCATAATTATGTTATGCATTACCTCGCATCGTAAACGTAAAATACTCAGTTCTGTTTTAGCTTGATACCATTTAGTAAAATGGTTACGCATGAAAGCATAACGAAATAAACGCATATAATTATAAAAGTTAAGTATGTATCGCGAGATGGTGCTCACGCTTAAGTGGTATGTGACCCGTGTAGTAATATATTGCACCTGTATCAGTGATCAAAATAAAGTAGACGAGAGCATCAAGACACTCCTATAGGAAGAGGAGATCGCTATCCTTTGTGATGAGCAGCTAGTGTAGGGGCGGTCAGCGAACTGATGATGGTAAGGTAAGAACTGCCGACATCATTCGATACTTCATTGCCTGTATAGATTTTGCACAATGACTCATGCGACCCTCTGTTGTCTCGCTAAGTGCTCTTTTGTGCTGGGGCTGAATACAAAGTGAAAGCGGCTCTCCACAGAGAATGTTGCTCAGGCTGGCCAATCATGAACCAGGATGCATTTGAGGTTGGCGCTCCCTGGGGGGAAACAGCGTACAGGCTGTATCTATACTATAGATATGAAAGTTTTCCACATTTTTTTTCTGTTATAAACCTGCTGCTGAAGTTTGCCTAAGACCTATGGCGTAAAGTGAATTTTAAAGTTAAATTGTGACATTTCAATTAAGGTGGCCGCTTGAGTAGGCCGTCGAATGCTGTGCAGAAGTTTCAGCAGAAAAAGTTATTAAAAGGCTGGCCAGGCGATGAGAGTTGATGGGCATGTCTGTCGCCCCTAGC
Organism: Dryococelus australis; assembly: GCA_029891345.1. Lineage (NCBI taxonomy): Eukaryota > Metazoa > Arthropoda > Insecta > Phasmatodea > Phasmatidae > Dryococelus > Dryococelus australis. The sequence goes on from CM056997.1 coordinate 62,855,374, forward strand.
GCTCCCACGCTTTTAGGACTCAGACATGCTAAATTCCTTCATCCAGGCGGCTACCGTAATAATCTTTCTTTTAACGGCCCTGCCTACCAAGCCGGCAGCCGCGAACATCAAATGGGGAATCAATGTTGAACAAAATTCCTTCCCCATTGCGTCAATTTTAAAGATAACCATTTCAAACAAAAAATTATAATGGATGTTGCTACATTAAGGCATCTTGCCGATTGGTTTAACGTTTTTCTTTTTTTTTTGCTAAACTGTATTATTGAAATGTACCATTGATTCCCCATTTAAAGTTCCCGGCTGCTGGCTTGTTTGGCAGGGGCCGTTAAATCTCACGTTTGCTACGTCATGGCGAATAAGTCTAAATGAAGGTAGTAACCATGACATAATTTGATGACTGTGACGAGGTGTTTTTGCGTTTACATATCTTTGTTCCGTTACACATTATCCAGGCAGTGTTCCATCTTGAATATTTTTTCCAGAAAAAATTTAAGTTTCCTGAAGCACTAGTTTATTACAAAGACGTGTATCGCCCTTACGATTCACTTTACAGCATAGGTCAAATATATTTTCACCCTCTCTCGTGTAACCTATTGCCGATGTTAATCTAATTTAGATACACTTTGTATTACGATAATTATAAGATTGTTTGCACAATTTAGTTCTAATTTTGAATACGCGACAATATAATAAGCGAGATAAAATAAATTTATAAATGTGTGTGTGTCGTGAAGTACGTGATAAATATGACCGTGCGAGGCCTATCCTCTCAGTGGCCAGGGCCAGTGACACTATGCACAGAATTCAACGAGCTGGTAGCTGGAGCCGCTTGCTAGTCTGAACACAGTTCACGGTGTAATTGCAATCCACTTAGGATCACAGGGTGTGGATGTTACATAAATCCATAGGCGTCCACATGGAAAGCTGGTATAAAAGAATTGTGTGTGGTGTAAAGCTGTAAAATTGCGTGTCAGCGGCCTTGCACTCCCCATTCCCCCTCCTTTTTTACTATCGGCAGAGATAGCACTCGCGTCTGGAAGCAGACTTTAAGGGACGAAACCTTGATGGAGGGGGGGGGGGGGAGATACAACTTGATTGGCACCTGGTGGCGACGTAACACCGGGAATATCCGGGGACTGTCTTCCTTTCGAGAAATGTCTCGATTGCGAATTAGGTCGTTTCTGGGCGTGTCTTTGTGGAATAATTTGGCAATGATTAGTGGAAAGAGTAGGTATAGGCTTCACCGAAGACAGTTTTTAGAGAGAGTTGGCAGCGGCGTCAAGAGAATATGCATCTGGATTCGACGAGCGAATACAGTTTTACAACTTCCTGTGTGCTCGAGCTAAGTGTGGGAGCGAAGAGGTGATCCTTAGCGAGATATGGGGCGCCTGATTCACTCGCTGTAAGGAGGAGGAATTAAGGTAGAGAAAATGCACACACGCCGATAAAATGTCCGACTATAGGACTATAACATGCGTACAGACCAATCCATTTCTTTTATCGACAGTTATAAAAATACAGCTATCTTTTTTATGTAAATTTTCTCTGCACTGAGGACTAAGTAGCTGGTAGTACGTTGTGGAAGACATAGCTTAATAAGCGTGGGTATGTACAGTACTGCAATTACACAACGTATGGGAGATGTCGCAGAACCATCTGTCGAGCTAAGAAAAGTCAAAATGTGGGAACTTTTCAATGGTTTTGTTCCTTCTGTAAAAGTCCGTATATTCAACGCTGGCCTGCAATTAATGTATCTGTAGAGTTCTGGAAACTACACCTACTTACTTTAAACAAGTGAAACATAAAATATAATTTTTTTACATGATCTATCAAAAACCCAGGCTGAAATATACACTTTAAAAGTTTGTTTTGGATTTTTAAGTAATGTTATATTTGACAAAACAGAACGCCTTAAACAAAAGTTATTTTTAATCAATTTTAAAGAAAGATTACAACTTTTAAAATTTCTTAGACTGTTTTATAAGAATATGACTAGTTTAGGCTGTATTACTTTGACTATAGGCTGTTCACGGTAAAACGAGCACTTTCGAAAGGCCTGCTTATGATCTACTTGTATGCACGTTGTGTATTCCTCGGCAATGTTAATTTTACATATGGCGATGGGCCTTATCACTTTATTCATGCGTCGGTCAAGTGAAACGGTGAAATTAAGAAAGTAGATACTTTAAAAATCTTATTTTTACACTTCGATGCATAAAAAAAACAGAAAACAAAAGAAATGATTTTTAAGTTATCACAGATGGTTACTTAACACTTTTTATTCGACTTAAAAATATGGAACTACTTTTCAGCTCGCGTTACCAACTTTACTGGGCGAATGTCACACGGTGCCCCCGTTAAAATATATACAGGCAGGCAGAGGCAATGTCATTTTTCTAAGGTTCATTTCTAAAGTGCTCACTTTATCGTGAACAGCCTATAAGAGTACGTGATACATAATTGAAGGCTGTGGAGTGAATAGCGACTGATCAGCAGCCTACTAACCTGGCGGGGCAACATTGCACAGTAACACAGTTCTCTCATGTGTTGTGATGTAACACGCAGAATACCGCATCGCCTGAGTTCAAGGTAGAGTAGAGGAGAACAACGCGGAAACCAAACTGGAAAATGAATTAGAAAGTGCTCAGCGGCTGTTTTAATTTACCACGCTATGTTCCCTCCGCATTTCATGCCATACGATAATGAAGGATTACATAAAAACTATTTTGAACAATAAATTATACTTTAAATGTATCCATTAACTTTAATAACGTGTCTACAGTATTTAAAATGAGAACAGTAATATGGGTGCCAAATTTAACACCCGGAAAAGTCTGAATAGACATCTGCCTTATTGCAATGGGCAGAGGATTATTATTCTATATTATCTCTTATTAACGGCGCTGTAGTTTTACTGATTTACCCACTTTACAGTAACGTCTTTATTTAACTGCAGATAAGTTTCCATCTTAAAGGCTCCGAAAGACTATACTGAAAATTCCGTATCGGAAACCATCTACGTCTCGGTTTCTTCCAATGCTAGATAGGAGCTACACTAACAGTTTTGGTGTCTATAAAATGTCAATTTTACTATCTAATTTAGGCGTTAAGAGTAAGTGCCAACGTTATCCCATAGCATAGTTTCAAGTAAGTATTAATAACCACCTTTGAGACAGCTGTTTTAAGATTATAATTATCCCGTTTGTTGCGTTTGTGCAGCAATGAAGAGTACGAGTGATATGTGATCTCTTGTGGCGCTTAAAATAAACCGCTGTAATAATCTCTTCAAAATGTTCCTCTCTGAAACGAGCAATGAAAAATGAATGAATATCCGGCTCGTCCTGCGTCAAAAGTGAGCGAACCCCCCCTCTCCAAGTTGAATTAATGCCTTTTACAACTGTGCGAGAGTTCGTATGCGCGACACTACACACTGCGACCGTCCCGCACCTACTAGTCTGCAGATTTTGCAACAGAGACTTTTCGTTGCGTTTAAATGCATTTATTGCTCTGCAGTGACTTCCTGAAGAAACACATTGTTTTCAAGGTTACGGACTTAAAATATTTGTACGCGCGACAAGCTCTCTAATGTTACCAGAGGTTGGCGAGTTCACCTAGGTTAAAGTGTTATCAGCAGCATGGGAGATAAGGAGTTGCCTGCTGCCAAGCATTCGCCTGTCAAGGGGGCCTTTTGGTGCGGTAAGATATTGCGTGTTTTTTCATGCTTTGTGTCTATCTTTTCGTGTTATCTATGGACATGTACGGGTTTTATCTTGTTCGTGAAGTATATAAAGGTTGTAATTTGTTCGTGTATTTCATATCGCTCCGTGTCATTAGAGAAGACATCAATAATGCTTCCTCGGCATTCCCGAAAGTCTAGGTATTATCCTAAGAAGGTATTTTGTCTTTTACTAAGGATGTCAATAAGGACGATAGGTCTTGGACTGTTAAGATTGTTGATATAGAAGGGTTACATTTTGCTGTCGTTTTCGTACCGTTTTGGTCTTCAAGGAATAACCGCTAAAGCAGGTAGTGGTTTGTTGGAAATGTGTTTCTTCAGAAAGTCCCATACTCAAAGGATCCTGCGCCTAAGGAAATTAGTGACATTGACTCCCGTGATATATTATGTTGGAAGACTTTTCCAGTTCATGAAGGGAAGGCCGATAATACTGCTGTTATTAGCGTATTTGGTAACGCTTCCATGTTTTCTCGTAAGAAACTGAAGTTTGAACTTGGTGATCAGATTTGGTTGTATCGCAAGCTGGTTCGTACGACTGGTGACCTGCATATTCATGGTCATGCTGAATCGTGTTTTAATCCGTAATAAATCTTTTTTGCCGTAATAATCGGTTTATGTAATTTGAGGGGTGGGCGGGGAAAATATGTATTACGGTAAAACCACATGATTTCCAGTAAGCATGAAGTTTTTTACTGATACATACAAATGTGAGTACTTGGTGGATGGGTTATCGAAATATTTTTTGAACTCTCCTGTTTCGATACTAAGTATACGCATTACTACTATATCAATTAGGTACTTGGTTCCAAAAAATAATCTCAATTTATCCAATGTAAAATCAGCATCCTTGGTGACGATACTTAGCCCTTTATAGTCTTAAGTTGCAAAAAACAAAAAAGGGAAACCTGTATGATTACGCAAGCTTTTAGATTTTATTAATTTAAATGGTGGTGTTGGTTTACAGAGGTTTTGTTTGATACAATCTAAAGAAATAGAACGTATATAATTTTATATACAAAAATTCACTAGAAGGGAATAATTAACGTCGTTCGTATATGTACATATCTAAACGTTTACAACTTATAGTACGGGCTACTGGTATTTAAGTAAGAAGGCTCTTATTTGTATTTCTTTAGCTAATAAGCTATATGATTAAATTCAAATGCTCGCCACACGCAACCCTACGTTTTTATATACAAATATGCTATTCTTATTATTCTTCCTTGTCGCATGCGACCATCGCACGTACGTTAGAATAAGTTGTATCGCACTGTCGCATTGCCATCGTCTGCTGGCTCGCCTCTGATTGGCTTGTCACTTGTCGCACATTTGTAACGAGTACTGAGCGGTGAAGGGGCGGAACAGTCGCAGCGACAGAAGGCCTCGAGGGAATGTTGGCCAGTCACCGACACCTTTGGCAAGACCGCGTCCTCTTTCCTTCCCCCTTCCCCTCCCTCCTAGAACACAGTGCAGTCAAGTCTGCCGTGGGTTGCGTTCCGAAACACGTTCAACGTACGTTTCCCCGCTTACCCGTCATCATGGGTCGTGGCGCCATGATAACGACCGGCCCGCATCATTAGTCTTAACAAACTAGTTGGTATCCATCTAGTTCTGGGACCATTTCAATCACCCGTAGTCTTTCTATGTTCGTAATTTAATAAAATGCATAATCGCTTGGTGAGGTGACGTGTACGCCAAGTTTAAGAGGGCATATGACAACTAAGTTTATCACTTCGAAAATGTGTACATTTCAGGGCGGCGCTAGATAGTGTGTTAAGTGGCTCGCCCAAACCGGCGCGGGTCCTGGCGATGCGGGAATGAGGAGGGAAACACTGGGGGAACTTTAGGCACCCACACAAGACGCAAAGCGATTCGCTTGTTAGTTGCTGCACTGCAAGATGACAAAAAGAGCTCTACGATGGGAGCATAAAATTACGGACGGTACCATACACTTATGCCTGAATTAAGGAAATATGAGAGGCGTTTTTATATATACTCTCGAATGACCATGGAGTGCTTCGACGTAATAGTAAGTCTTGTCGATAATGTCTGTAGAGAGGACAAAAATAAACATTAGAGAATCTATTAGCCCAGAGGAATGCCTAGTTGCTGCATTGACGTAAGAAAAACTTTGGAAACATTCGAAGAGTTGGATAAGTTGTAGAAGTAGAAATTTGTTTATACATCGGCAAATCACATTGAATTAGTCATAATGTTTTGAAATTAAATACTTCAATTTGAGTCTCTGGTATGTGTTGAACACACTCATACTGTATTCTTCCGGTGGTGACAGTCAATTATGCTCACACAAAGTGTCAGATTTATCACGTACGTAATGACTCCAATCCCCTTCTATTGGTGGTGAAAAAGTACTGTCTACTGCTTTCGTCGATTTCTTCGAGTTCCTGTTGCATGATAAGTTGTGCAGTTTTATTTTCGTGACTGCCTGTCTTCTGGGAGTGAACTTCTTAATTACTTTTGCATATCCCAGCACTAAGTGGTCTATGTCGTCCAAGTCATGGCGATGCTTGTTCTTCAAATATTGAATAACTGTCTGTGTTGCTTATTGTTGTTTTATGTCATTCTTCTTTGAAGGCTCCTCAGAGTTCTCCATAGCGTCTGATACAGGGTGATCCACCTCTTCGAAAACAAAGTCGTTAGGTGAGACAGCAATGTCATCAGATGAACTTATTTTATTGTTGACCTCGTTTTCTTGTGTACCTTCCATCAGCACGAGAAACGTTTGATTCCGTTGTAGTAAAACTTACAAATGGCTTGAACCTTTCAATGGTAACTGCCCATTGCCATTTTTTTTTACCCGTCGATTTGTGCTTTTGATACTTTTTTTTTAGGCATTTTGTGTTAAGTGTTCGCAGATTCTTCCATTTTCGTTTCAGAACACCTGCAAATAAAAAAGCTCTCCAGTGAAAGGAAGTAAATGAAAACTATTTTTAAAATGTGTTTGAACTGATGGAACTTACTCTTTCCCCTACTAATACAAAGTTAAATGACATTGCAACATAACTTAATACCACAGTCTAAAGCCAGTGTATAATAAAATTTGGTGGTAGCACTTTGAGCAGTCTGGTATAGCATTTTCGTGGTAAAACGAGTCCTCCAGAAGTTAACCTCAGAAAAATATCACTGTCGGTTAACTGCACATAACTCAATACATTCATCCTTGGCTTACTCCCAGATAAGTTGGCAGCGAATAAGGGAAAGTAGTTCCACATTGTTAGAGTGCCGCTTGGTCAGCGCACGAACACAAGCCAATAGGTTCATGAAAATATTAATTTGTGTATTGGGATGGAAGGACACACTTTGGGGGTGAAAAAAGAAACTAAGCAGGGCTCTCAAAAGTTCTGACTACAGCGAATATACTTTCTTTATTTGGGGTTTAAAGAAAGGGGGACAGGGATTCGTGAGCTGCTCTGAAAATATTGTAAGATAGTGATGGCAAACATTCACACAAACGCTATTTATCTATGGAATATAGGTTTCAAACAATAAATGTAGAAAGTTATAAAATAAATACGTCTTACACAAATACAAAAATGTTCATAATGGGTATTGTTTCAGGTATTTGGCAACAGGAGATTCCTTCAAAACTATAGGCCATTGTTTTAGAATGGCATTTGAAACGGTGAGCCAAATTGTGAAATAAATTTCACAGGTTATTACAAAATTGCAAACATTATATATGCCTGAATCCTTCAAGGATTTGGAAGAAGGCTGCTGAAGGTTTCTACGAACGTTGGCAATTTCCCAATTGTGTCTGTAGTGTCAACGAGAGACATGTAACAGTGTAGTGCCCACCTAACAGTGGTTCTACATAATTTTCTTACAAGCATAAGTTTTCAATTTTGCTTTTATCCATTGTTGTCCCATATTACAAATATATGTGTGTTATGTCGGTGGCCATGAAAAGAACACTGACAATTTTCCACGAGTCAACAATACATAACTATGACTTCTGGGACCTCTGACTTCTGCCTCATATAATAGGTGGAACAAAATCTGCTGAAACCATTCTTAAACAAAACGAAATACTGGTAATTTGAGGAGGAGTGCGGAAACAGGCCACAAACATCCGAATGAATCAGTTCACCTGGGCTAGTTGCTCTCTCTTTGGCAAAACTTTAGTCTTATGTTTTCCCATAGATACATCCTTCACAAAGATGATTAACTGCAAATTGATACCAAATTCTTCTAGTATCTTTCTTTTGACATACCTTTTATTTTGATGTCATATCTCACGATATATCTGAATTGAGTTTTCGTGTATCAAAGAAGCAATTTATTTCGATTTGACATTTATAAATAAATACACTTTTTTATAGACACCTCTGTGCCTTCAAGTACCTTCCTATTTCAGTTTTCCGTCCACTTAACATTTATTCATGGTCGAAGCAAACTCACATCCAGGGTTTTTGTCTTGAGCAGCTAAGACCGAAAACCGGTTTCTGCTAAGTTATGGGACATACCAAACATCACAAAGCTGTAGCCGTATCGACCGCCCACCAACTTGAGCTTCAACCATAACTGATCCTTTACCCACTGCTCTAATTGCTTCACCATTTGCTGTTTTTATCGAATGAGTTACATTAGATTTTTCATATGTGGTATAAACATCGCTCTGATTTGTTACATATTTCGCAGCCCCACTATCCATGTACCAACAGTGGTCATCATCGTCAGATGCCAGAGACGCAGTAGCAGCCATGAGGTCCTCGACTGCTCCAACTGACTCTTCTAACTGCGAGCCTTCACTCTTCCACCATGGAAACAGTGATTTATTAACTTCTACCCATTTTCTGTAGTGCCTGACAATGTGACTCGATTTCTTACAGTAATAACAAAGATATGTTGACTCACCGGTGACTTGTTTTGCCTCTACCTATCGGCTTATCCGAAAACTTCCTTGATGTTGTAGTTAACACTTCCTGTCCTAAGTCGGCAGTCTTACTCTTTAAGGCCTTTTCAAATGCGCAAAGCTGGTTTGTGAGGGTTTTTTTTATTGCTCTTTCAGATTTATTCATCAGCAGCCAGCTAGGATTAAACATAAAATATTCGTCAGGCAGTGTACCTAAAATCTTGCACATTAGTAACAAATTGGGTAGTCCACAAATACATTCTGCATACTTAGATAGTTCTTTATTGAGTATGTTCCGTAAGGTTTTCAGTTTTGACACGTGTGCCAATTCAGTCATTAATGTCCTTTATAAAACTGAAAAATTACATGCACAGTTCATAAACTTTATCCTCGCTTCCCCTGTCAAACAGTCTGAAGTTCTATCCACATGTCATGGGTTGTTGAGAACCTCATGTCCTCCAATGTGTCTTCGGTCATGTTTGTAGTCTGGATAAGCAATGCATTGCTTTCAACCTTCACAAACATTTCTAAATTTTAATAATATAATGTTACCACTGCTGGAGTAGCATCTATTTTTAATGCTTCTGGCTCTTGTGAAGTTCCTTCCAAAATGTTCATGCAACCTGACACTCCACGCAAGAGAGCAATCACTTTGTACTTCAATGTTCTCCAGTCAGGTTGGCCTTCCAAAAGACCTACTTGAAATCTTATGCCTTCCATAATTTAAAAACTTTGTCTTATCTAGATCTTCAGAGTTCACAAAATAGGAAACTTACTGGAACCCATAACCTAATAACTGAACGAGAGTTAAAAATAAATTCCACATTGAAACCAAATACGTATTACGACTGAATTATTTAAAAAGGTAAAAAGGAGCCCTTCTACAATGGAAAATGTTCCACATCTAGAGAACATACCTTTACAACATTTAAATCTAAAAAAAGCACACGCACTGTATGCCTCCTCTTGTAATGTTATCCCAGGTAGGTACTGTTCTCTTGCGGAATTTTTCTGGGCTAGTTGCTTGACAGCAAGCAGAGACGGTTCGTGTTAAAGCCACTTATTTGTCACATATGGGTATGCAGCACTATGGTTTTTGTTTCTGCGCCCAATCAATATTAGATTTGTTGCCTGTACACGTTTTGCAGAGCGAATAAATTTTGTTCAGAGTCGTTTCATCTTCGGGAATTAAAGACCTACATTAGCCATTTTTATCTTCACCACACAAGTCTTCACAATATAAAATTTTAGTGGACTTCCCTAGACCGTAACTGACGTTTTCAACCCAAGCGTATTGAAATCCTGAGATACGCAGAAAAATTTAAGTATTGGCTGTGGTAATTTGCTTTCAAAAATTTTCCCCTCTTCCTGGAACGATGTGCTCTCAGCCGGATGTTCCCGTCTGGGAATCCCGTGAATACCGACAGCGGCGAGACTTGCTGGCGTCACAGACCTCTCGACTGCTAGAGATTCCGATACGTTTAGCAACGACACAAAAATATTCTGGTGAGAGTGGCTGGCGCCTCGGCCCCCCTCGGTGCAACTCGCTAGTTGGGGAAGATTCTGAGTGACGGTCTAAATTATATATACACACATATATATATACACACACATACATACATACTGTCGCGGCCCGGAGGCAGGCAGTGTTCGACGGAGGCCATCTGGCCGAGTGTGCGCGACCGAAGTGATGTGTGGACGACCACAGGGGATTGCAGGACGACGGCGAGTGAGGTGTTTGTGGCTTAAATGGACGAGACGGTGTGAAAAAGAGGGCGCTTGGAGGACTCTAGAACATTGCGACTGGTGGGACGTGGACTGAACTGAGATGGGACTGAATGGAAGCGTAATACGGATTTTTATTTTAAATATTCGAACTATCCATTTGGACACATATTTTATATAATATTTGTATAGGTTTATACACTGTCTATTGGGATTGATCTTTCATTATTTAATGTCATTGATTTCTTTGTGATAATTATAAATTTATTAATTGGTGGCATTTTTGAACAGTTAGTGATAAGTTGAATTGAGAATTTTTGCTCTAATTATTTTAAATAAAATTAGAAAATAATAATTATTTTTTTATTTCATTAAGACCTCCATCCCTTATCGAACTTCGTTTAGCCCACTTAATTTCTAGAGAGAAATTGTAACGATATTAATTTCTAAATGCCCATGGTTAACCGATGCTACACTTCAACGAAATTATATTTTAAGTGAGATGCCCGATCGTCTCGTGTCTGGCACAGACGATTTTTCCTGCATCGAAAACTACGTTTTTTTTACTCGCCTGCACCAGAAAATGTACAAGATGTCTGTCCCTACCTTGGATGATATTTTTCCATCGGTGTTCGGCTATGCAGGCTGGTCGGGGCGAATACATGGATCGCCCGGCGTAGCTGGTATCCGACGAGGGTTGACTTCGAGGTCCGATGGGAACCGACGCAGAGTGGGGCAAAACACTATTTCCCTGGCCAAAAGCCAAAAAATGGGAGTAAAAATTATTGTTGAAACTATTCATCGTCATGTTGTGCTATGTATAGTGCTGGTAAAACTACAAACAACCGCGCTTTTATTCCTTTACTTTAGCCGCGAGAAGCCCGCAAAATAGCTCTACTTTGTGAATACCATTTCTGCAAGCTGATGAAGTCTCAGCTATTTCGTGCTCCTGGGATCGCAGGTGACAAGGTGGTACAATGATCAAATGTGGGAATCAAAGAACCAGCTATTATAACACCGGTAAGCTATATGAACAGTATAAATTTATTTAACAATCTGATTATCCGTGAGGTTTCTTGTTAAAGCTCTTTCATATACATCTTCGTACGTAGACGTACAAAATGTGCCCCACGAGGCCCCGCGCTTAATGTTTTGCCAAACGATCACCAAAACTGTCATTTATAACATATAAAAAAAATTACGTGCTACCTTTTGCGACTGTGGGAAGAAAACTCCCATGATTAAGCACGCACGCTTCTGTTAAAACATAACATCCGGGCAGCTTGGCTCTGGAGTGGGGGAACAGCGCAGTGGCGACAAAAGAAAAACTATAGTTAGTTGGTGGGGGGAAGCAGACACGTCAGGATGTGTGTCTGGCTGCGTGTTTAACTGTCAAACAGTGTCGAGTGTCGTGGAAGTGGAAGTCGGTAAGTAATTTGCAGTGCGCGTAGTGTATACAGAGTGGTAATCATGTCGGCCACACTTACTAAGCGTGAGTTGTACGAATTACTCATGGAGAAGAAAAACTAGGTTTGTACTAATCGTTACACACACACACACACGTGTGAAAACATGGGTAAAACGTACTTGTATTAAACAACGAAAACCAAGACGTGCGACATATTGTGACTAAAATTTGTTCTCGTATAAGAAAGAAGTGGAACCAGCACAGCAGAAATAAAGAAAAAATTGATTCTACCTGCATCTCTTGGCTCGATATAACTGTGCGGGTTGGAAAACCTACCAAGGTGCAAATTTCACGTTTATCATCAGGTATACACTGGAGTTCTTCATAACATTTGGTTTTTTATTGTACATGATCAGAATACATATTTATTTATTTTATTTTTATTTTTTTATTTATTTATTTATTATTTTATTTTATTTTATTTTTGTTTCATATGCAGGAAGTCGCCCAAAGGAGGATTTCGAAAGCAGCTCTGAACGCAGCAAAATAAGAAAGAGAGGCGCTAGAGGTTCTACTTCAACTGCAGCAGTCGCCTTCGCTGCTGGCATGAAACTGCACGTAGATGGAGAGAACGACGAAGCCATGCTCTTGCAGGAAGCATTTCACACAACACCAACACGTGCATCGAAAATCGCTAAATCGTCGAGATCACTGCAACAAAACACTAAAATTAAGCAGTACTCTCCTCAGGGAGCCATTTCCATTATTATAGAGACTGATCTATCTCGCAGCTCGTTGAACACGTTTATAAAACGGATATAAATTCGCACCTCCCCCCTTAGCCCGACTTCGCAGTGTCTGATACAAGCACATCATTATAACTGAACAGAAAGCCGAAATTACATTATAGTAGCTCATGGATCTTACGTCCACGCGTATTTTGTCCCTCAAACAAGATGTGATCAGTGGACTTGGATACAAAACTATATTTTTCACGGTATAATTAAGTGGGGATTTGATGGGAGCAAACCATGTACAAACAGAAGGTGACAGGGAAAGTGTGTGACGATAGTAATTTACTCATGACAAGTGTCGTGCCTCTTCAGATGTACTGTAGAGACATTAACACCGGAAATAAAGTAATCATTTGGCAGAACCTGCGACCATCTCCTACCAGATTTTGTCGCCCACTTAAACTGGAGTTTCAGAAAGAGAACACAGAAATTATTACAAAAGAGTACGAACATACGGATATGCAAATAAAATCACTTCTTCCATCTGAAATCTTGCTATCGGGTCATGAAGAATTGTACGTCACACACCAAACGTTATTGACCATGATTGATGGGAAAGTGAGTTTAGCAATAACAAGAACGTTATCAAGTCAACGATGCAATTTGTGCGGAGCGTTCCAGAAGATCATGAATGATATAGACAACATGGAGAACAGACCAGTAAATGAACAAGCTCTAGAGTATGGACTATCAACACTTCATGCTTACATACGATTTCTCCACTGGTTTCTTCATGTCAATTTTAGATTAGAGGTAAGGGCTTGACATGTGAAACAACAACTTAGAAGTGCGGTTGAGGAGGCGAAGAAAGCTGTGACATCTGGTTTTCGACTAGAGATGAGTCTGCTTATTACTACTGTCAAACAACTTCAAGGCACTACGAATGATGGAAATACAGCGCGTCGTTTCTTCGCTGATCCCGCATGGCTAACAGGACTAACAGAAGACCTCAAAGCGGTACGGTGTAATACTACACACCTTATCCTGCGGATATGCTCTGAGCGCCCAATATTTTCGGCAATACGCCCTTTATACAGCGCGGTTGTATGTTCGTTACTACTCGTGGTATCCGATGCCTCCTGCAATGCATAAATTTATAATTCATGGCTCGAATGTCATTTAAGTTGTTTTGCTTCCAATAGGAATACCAAGTGAAGAGGCTAAGGAAGCCCGAAACAAAGATTTCGGCAGGTTCCGGGAGAGAAGATGTCGAAAAGTCAAGTAGAGAGGCGATCAACAGAGATATAATGAATACAATGTTATCTTCTGACCCTGTAATTCCTTCTATTAGAACACTGCCACCAAGAAAGGGCAGAAAAAATAATCCAGACGTTCTTTGCCTTCTAGAAGTTAGTAGCTTAGTGCGTGATGATGATCATGACTATGATTAGAGGGATTGCACTAGTAATTGCCTTGAATGTTACAATTACAGCAATATAGTTGCTGCCAATACGCCGCACAAGTTTATCAGACATTTTTCTTGCTCTGTTCCCAGGGTTTTCGATGTAATAATAATAATATTTCTGTTTTTACATTGTTTTGTTCAGAAATGTACAGTGTTATTCTTGTTCATAGCGTCACATAATCACAGGAAGTTGTAGAGCAATATCAGTAGAATAAATGTTTTACGCTATGCCAGAGGTTTTGTTCAGGAAAGCTGGTGTTTTGCCCCACTGTGCGACACATGAACACCGACCACGAGTACAGCAGCATGACCACGCCGTCCGTTTGCATAGTACAGGCTAACCCTAGCTCCGGTGATGTGGGGCGCTACTTGCATTGTGACGTCACTGTTTCTCTATCGGCTCAGTTGGTGGGCCAATCCTAGATAATGCGACGTGGCCGTGAATGTTGGACCGGAAGTAATTGTAAATGAGTAATTATTAAGTGATCTATACCCTTCCCTTTCCACGTTGTGGAAGGGGCTTATAAACCCTGGCTGGGGCCAAGGACGAGAGGAATCTCCTCCCGTCAGTAGTCATGGACACACAAATTAAGATAAGTATTGTCAGAGACCCCGTCAAGTCTAGGAAAACAATTGTGTGTGTTTTAATTTTTCCTCACATTGGAGTGATATTTTATTCGAGGTTTTGAAAAATCACTGTAAATGACAGAATTTTCCACTCACTACCGTAGCGAAAGTATTGTGGAATTTTAGATTAAAACTTGCATTTTGGAGTGGAAATTTTATAGGGGTATAGATAGTAACTATTATGACTGAATGCCCAAATAAAAATATTGTTGTACAAACTTTTGTATTTATGGATAACTGCCATGTACTGAAACATTACGTTTACTAGGTTATTTTGCGAGGTGACTTTGCATTTGTAGACAAATATGAACACTTTATAACGATCTTGTAGCCACCTGTAGAGTCACTATAGCCCAGCATCCCGCAGGCGATGAAACAGCAAGCAAGCACACTGGTTACTTACAACTTCTGTCGATCTCAGCCGGTGTACATTCACTTTGTATGCGAGCAGGAACACAGCTTACATCTAGTCACTTTCAGACACGTATAAAACCAATGTACTTAAGAGGAATGGGGTGAAACATCTCACTACTGGAAAAACGTAACACACAACGGCTAGTTTCAGCATTTAAAAATTTAACGAGTAATTTATTTTCAGTTTACACTTTCAAAAACGCGGAGAAAAAAAATTGTCAAGAAACCTTGACGACAGTAGCAGTTGACATTTATGAAAAACGATCTAATGCCGTTGGATAGTGGTCGTTCGAATGTGCTCATTGACAAAATAAAAAAATAAAAAAAGTAACTAGTTTCTCAGATTAAAAATAAAAATTGCAAAAATTATTCTGTTTCCGAAAAATAACTAAAACCTTGTGTAGCACTCATCAGTTAAATTCAATGTAAGCAATGAACTCAGTCTTGGTCTACCATTAATGGTTGCTGGGATTAAGTGTTCATTAAGCAAATCAAAATGGCGTCGTTCTCAACCTTCCAGAATAAATAGAAATAACGTGTCCTGTAGCAAATAATGTATAAATAAAACTCTGGCTTATCTGGGTTAGATTGTAGTTCTCGTAGGAGACTGCTTTATTTTGGAGAGGAACTGGTAGGATTTGCGGGCTTCTATCGCCGCAGGAACCAATCAGCATATAAGGGAGTCTAATACATGAACGTAAAGTTCACGGACTCTTTAAAATCTAATTTAAAACCTACGCTAAACCCACATTGGGCGAACGACCTGCCGTAGTTCTGTCCTACTCCGAAGGTGAAGGCAAAGTGACCGCTAGCATAGCATGCCAGCCAATCTTAAAGCAGGATTTGAACATGCCAGCCAATCGGAAGGCTGGAAATTTAAACTACTTGAACGAGCCACTCCAACGACTCTTAACGACCTAAATTCCAAAGAATACATGGTCTCGAAACGGCAATACAAAAATTAAAAACCCTGAAACAATTACTAGATAAAATATATACATATATATATATATATATATATACATACATACATACATACATACATACATACATACATACATACATACATACATATATATATATATATATATATAGCTAAACTAACCCATTCAAAAATTCTTTATTGCCATCTTAATACCTGGTTTAAAAAATCTTGCAATTAAAATATTGAAAATATGTAAATTATAGAAATTAAAAAAAAAAATATGTCCGTGACAAACATGAAATACATAAATTAATCAAATATTCAAAATCAGGCGTCATTCGTGTGTGCTACATTACGTATACTCTAGCTCATGATGTTCTAGCTCAACTCATATACCCAGAACCGGGGAATGATGGAGCAAGTGTTATTAACACCCACTGTGCTCGAGCTATGTACGCCATACTTAATAGCGCCAAAATAGTTGAGCATGAGTTTCTTGTTAAAGCCTAAAAAAAGTATGTTGCCATAGGAATGGCATAAAGAAATTACTTCGAAAAGCAATGCCGAACAAGTTAAAAATCAGTCTCAATTATTGAACTTTCACACACTTAGTTCATTTTTATTATGATTTAACTTAATGTCTTGCGTCTACGCTGGAAAATAAGTGAGAAAACTTAGCTCGATTTCTGAGAAACTGGACAGTTAGTGTTTCATCCGGGCGGAACCGGTCACTCAGTCTCGTTTAGAGAGTGCTCCAGGGCCGACAGACTGGCTGTCAAATGCGCAGTGCAAACAAAAAGTTAGTGGTAAATAGCCGGCTGTGAACTCACTTTCACCATAGCTCTTTAAGAGCGCTCCGTTCATAAACAGACTACAGTAATTATTGTGGGCTAGAAGCAACCTGAGGCCAATTTTAAAGTCAGTGTTAAAGAACAAGTATGTAAAACTTGTTAAAGTAGCATTCAACTTATTTCTAGGCTATCATTTCCAATGGCGTAAACGTTTAAATACATGGTATTTTAGACGGGATAGCCTAGCAATAAGTCAACAGGCCTGTGCTGGCATGCAAGGAAACATTTTGGTTTTTGGACCATATTTCTCAACAAATCACAAGCACATGATGCAAGAACGCAATCGCACAAGACTAACGTTTGCATTTGGCTGTAACATACCTGAATTTACTTATTTTGCTGCGATATTTTTAAGAAATTTCTGCATTCCAATTTTTATTCTTTATTTTGGATCGAAACGCTGAGCTAGCTCAACGGTTAAAAATTGGTTCTCCTTTTAACTATTTTAGTTAGAACCACCCCTCTCAACTCTGCCTCAAGTAGGTCAGGTATATTTTTTTCAGCCATCCTCATATGAGTTGTGGCATGACTATAGACGATTTTTTTTCCCCCGAAATATCCCATTCCTTCTTCCACCTCTTCTCTCCAAGAGTAACTTGTCTAGCTCCTAAGGCAGCCAGTTGATACTCTTAGTAACGGTCAAACTGAAACTATGGGGATCAAAAGCGGTTCTGACAAAGCTACATGTTGCTTGCTTTCTTTGCCATGTAACGTCGTTGATAGTTTGTGCATTAAGTCTCATATTCTGCACAAGAAACTATAGTGTCGCCATTCCTAGCACTGAACAAAAGAGGTCGAAATCAGAGTGATTTCTTCATTTAACCGTATACATTCCCTCTGAACAAGGCACAAGCGAAATTCTATACTTCTCGAAAATTATGCGAGGTATCCAAGAGTCACAAATGCAAAGCCTAATCATTGAGGAAAACGCTAATTATTCTGTTTCGTTCGCGACCAAATAGTATACGATATAAACAATTCTCACCGGCCGCAATTTCTAAACGCTAATTTTGTGAGTTACCATGCCGATTTGTTCACAAAATTTCCAAAAGGAGGAAAAACATGCACGAAATATTGTGGAAATCTTATATTCTTGTCCCCAATTTTCAACTGGCTTTCTGTGTACATGAGATTATCAGCACTCTAAAATAGATGTCAAAACTGATACAAAAGAATTCACACTGCAGAGCTATTGAAACTGCTCCATGGTAATCGGCAGAATTCCGATTATTGTAGTTACTCGTATTTACCGGTTCAACACGGATTTCTCTGACTCGGAAAATTCCACTGATTCGACAATATAGGTTAACAGATAATAAGCCACGTCTCCAGTAAGAATAATTCTACTTATTGAAATCCTGATTCAGACAGAGCTAAATCAAACTGGTGAAGAACTGAAGTAGAATTGTACGGTATTACCTCCGACCTCCCTTCCGAATTCCGGGCAAAGAACTCTAATAGCAGCTGGAAGAGACCAAGTATAAGACCTTCCGAGAATGACTAAACAAGCTGCGTGGGATAAGAAAGTGGTTTATCTATAACAGGGTTGACGAAATATAATCCAACCGAGAGAATTTTATATACGACAGCACTTTGAGAAACGAGCTGAATGGCTAGGAAAGACTAACCGACTACGTCGATATAAATAACAAAATATTGGTAAATTTGAAGCACAAATATTTAAAAGACTGAAGTGCCAAGTAAAATCGTAGAAGCGGTGAGAGTATTCAATTTCGCAAGAGAGACGGCTCCAGTATTTGCCAGTGCAGGAGTGTTCATATCAACGCTTGTGGCTTAGTCGCCGCCATTTTTATTTTATATGTAACATACGAGCTGCACGAATACTGATCGAGGGCTGCCTTAAAGTTCTTTATAGGCTATTCACGATAAAGTGAGCACTTTTGAAATCAACCTTAGAAAAATGTCACTGCTCCTATCTGCATGTATTTTGACGGGCACAATGCGTGACATGCGCCCAGTAAAGTTGGCAACGATGACGAGGAAAGTAGTTCCATATCTTAACGTCAAATAAAAAGTGTTACGTAACCATTTGTGATAAATTATTTCTATCGCTTACCGTATTTTTAATACAACGAATTGTAAAACTGAGCAGATTTGGACAATATTTACTTTTCTAATAATTTAACAGTTTAACTTGACGGACGCATGAATAAAGTGGCGAGGCCCATAACAACAACATTTTTACATAAGGCGGAAGAATACATAATGTGCAGGGCTTTCAAAAGTGCTCAGTTTACCGTGAACAGCTTTTATACACTGCAACAGCTTCTTTTCCCGAAGGAAAACTTAACAGTCCCATGCTTACGCGCACATACAAATTATAGAACCAATAATATATGAAACTCTGGCCCTTAAAACAAACTTGATCGTGCGAGGGGTATCTCAAATCCTAAACAGAGTCACAGGTGCCAACAGAAAGTGAACTGAATGGTCGTGTTGGCTTCCCCGCGAGGTTAATAAAAAAAAAAGGTTTTGATTGGGGGGGGGGAGGTGAAAAAAGGGGGGGGGGGCACACTAGGCAACAAGACTGTGAGCTGAGAAAATGGCGATCCAACACCAAAAATACAATGGAAATTTATTCATGCTTAAAAATTTTATACTTGGGAACAACAAAAATACCTTCTTTCAATTTATCACCGTTAGCTGTTCAGAAAAATAATTCCACTTTTAATATAGGTAGGGAATTATACGGTGACAATTTTAAGTCTTTTTATGCGATCGTTGCACAGTTGCTGCCGTTTTCCAATTGCTTTGTGCCGTGCCTACCGTTAAGATTCTCAAATTGGTTTGTTAGATGAAAGTGACAAACACAAAATAATGAGAAAATGAGACTGAGACGTCCCCATTATTCAATGCCCAATTGTATAAAATACTAAGTAAAACCCTAACTTTATGTATGCCAGTTTTCCACTGAACGAACAGTAGCAAAATACTTGATAAAAGAAAAGTCTCCTAAACAAAGTTACCCTCGTTGCAGATTAGTTCCTTGGATTCGTTAATGTTCGTGTTCTTTCGTATACATTCTGTTCACAAGGTTGCCAATACATTATCTTTTCGTCGCGTTGATGCGCTTTGGCGAATATTTCTATGTTGGCAATGTATGACACGTTTACAATTTACAGCTAAAGTTAAGAGCTCGATACAATACCTGGCAGTGCCCTCTACTCAACTGTTCAGTGGCCCTCATGCACACCGCCGGCATCCTCACTATGCCCCTCGGGGAGAAACTGCGACCACTGGCGATAACCGAAGGCGGAAGGGAATAAAATATTGCCGCGCCGAGTGTGACAAACGGACACAATCAGAAGTTCACTTTCGTGGCAAAACAAGTTTTGTATCGGTACATTCACTTTGCTTTTCCGGCCGCGCAGACATCCGCGAGAAAGTCGAGCGGAAACACTCAGTTTCTGCATACACCCCGCAGACCACTCGTCGTTGGAAGACATAAAAAAAGTGCGTGGGGAAAAAGTATATCTACTTTCGTGAGCACAGACAGGAAAAGGCTGTCAGCATTTTTTCTTGCAAAAAGTTGCCACCTAGCGTTATTGGTTTGAATTAAAATTAAATCTAACATTATCAGTAATTGGGAAAGTTGTTGGTGCAATCTAAAACACTGGTAAATTTAAATTTAATCCGAGGGAAATTGCTACCACTACCTCTCCGGCCGGGTTACTCCCGGATTTTCACAATTGGGAATCGTGCCTGACGATGCCGTTTGTCGGCGTGGTTTCTCTGGGATCTCTGGTTTCTCCCCACCCTTTCATTCCAGCACCGCTCCGTCCTACGATCTCATGTCATGTCCGGGGGTGACGGGCACCTACGGGCCTCAACTTGAAAGCCCGTCATTAGGAAGGTGTCGCCTCTCCCTGGGTGCACTCCCCACATGAAATTTTATTTCTCTACACTTTTACTGTCTTTCGTTTAACTGGGAAAGACTACACACACACTACACTGCCCTAAAATTACGATTAAAAACCCCACCACACACATCTACTACATTCGAAGGATTTAAACCCAGAATTCAACGGCTCTATAAATGTGTACTGACTGCAATGAAAGTCGCCGCTTGACAATATGCTTGTGTCCCTGCGCCGCTGAGCAGAAGTTAAGACGTTCTCAGCTACGCAGTTTGCAGCGTCAACATGAGAAGACTGGCGCCCGGCACCCTTAACTTGCTCGACTGATAAGCTTCCAGTTCCGCGCGTGAGGTGATTCCGTGCAGGCAGATAATCTGAACACACTGGAAAATACATTGTGACATGGGGATTGTTCCACTCTACTCGCATGGTATCTCAGTTCCAGAAGGTCTGGCCATATTAAGGGGTGATGCGGGAGGAAGGCGATCTCAGGTTCAAAATGCCAAATGTGTGTTTTAAATTTTCTCTTCACTTGTTTGAGTAAAAATGAACAGCGCGCTCCTGCGGCTGTTATTTCTACGCGTGCTTGTTTGTTCCAGTGGTACGCAAGTCTCCAATGTGCCGACACCAACTGTTCGCCCCTTTAGATTGCAAAAATTAGTACCAAGATTATTAATAAGCCTGTGCGATAGAAGTATGGACTCATTTTAGCATACCGTGAGGCGAATTTCTCCTGGCAGTTGTCCTAATTAACACATGTGACCCCTGTTAATGCCAGTGGAAACCTTTCTCCTACATGAATATCTGGCTATGCCACTGAACTCTTACCTATCGCTTCACGTGATTTTCCGTGTTCGCTCTTGGCTACTCACCCGTGAAGCACGAACAGGAACTCGGGTCGAGTTCGCAAGAGCTACTTCGTCGTTTGTCTGTGAAGTACATCAAGTTTCAAGTAGAATGCAATTAGGATTCCGTTACTCATTCGTCACAATGCTACGGTATAGCCATAATGTAATAAATACCAGTATATTTATTTGATAAAAGATGCTAGGAACACATACAGTAATCACAAAATCACTTTATTTAGTTGAAAATCGCTACATTATTTATGAAGAGAATATTGCACCTCTGTGTTCAAAGTATCGCAATGCACACGATTCATCGCGTATTTAATTTACTGTAAATTCGCACACTACTGTGTCAACGAATAAGATAGTTAATTTGCGGTAATTTTATTGGGAAATTGTTGTGCAAGTTTAGTTTGATACAAAGTAACGAGTGAAAAACAGAAAAACATAACTTTTACAAATAATCTTTTTTTATATTTAATGTGGTTAAAAGTTTTAAAGTGACCTCGATGTTAGCTTATCCTTGCTGCTTTCCCACACAACTCCAATCAGAAACACGTAAAGACGTAGCGTTAAGATAGCACACTTAAGACTAGTGTGGGTTACAACTTTCAATCATATCACATTTTTCAGCCATTATTTCGAATTCATCACAGCCAAAAGCGTGTTCTTATTTCGGCAACTTGAAATGCCTATTCTTAGCTTTCTATCGGAGAAACCGGGCTAAGAATTTCTGCTTAAGATCTTATTAGTCCGTAGTTTAACGCAACACTACAGAAGAATGCACGCCAGTTTAAGTAAGCGACTGAGCTACTTGATGGGCGTGCAGGGATCGCGCTTATTCAATCGATTTGTCTCTCAACCGCGCAAAAAAGAACTGCAATCTATTAATGATCGAGTGAAGCGATTTGGGCGGCGCATTACAGCGAGGTCTTGAACCGATGAGGGAAAGTTGAGCTGAGTATGGAGCAGCGCCGGAAAAGGGGCGGGGAAACTGGAGATCCCCGAGAAAACCCAGCACGACTCCCAGATGCGAAAAACCGGTGACCCCGCCGGGACTGAACCCGGTTCGCCTAGGCCTTATCAATCTACACTATCTACCAAAAAGTAATTGGGCACCTGTCCACGATGTTTGTTCGGTAGTTGTCATCCCGTTAGAATCTCTTAGGACCACCTCTTGTGACTATAAGAGCAGCTACCCTGTCTGGCATGCTCTCTATGAGTGTTTGCAGGACACCCACGGGGATTCGTCGCCATTCCTCTTGCAACCATTCCACGAGTCGAGCAATGGATTTTGGCCGCGCCTGACGAGCCCTAACCCGGCGATCCAACTCGTCCCAAAGATATGCTGTAGGATTGAGGTCGGGGCTCTGGGCGGGCCAGTGCAATCAGCGAACATTGTTGGCGTACCACTGCATAGTAGCCCTTGTTGAAACATGGCACCTGGCATTGTCATCCTGGAAGTAACACGGGTCCATTCCGTAAGAAAACGCCACAATGTTGGAAGCATTTCATTATCCAGAATGTTACAATAAGCACCTGTGTTCATGCTACCACGGACAAACACCAGCGGTCCTACGCCGAAGGCTGTGAAACACAAGTCAACTGACGTACTGAATTACTTATCTTCACGGGTGCCCAATTACTTGTCAGTAAATAGTGTATAAGGTAAATTACTTACGGTGGTGCATCAACGTTACTTCGCATTGCGCCAGAATGGCTCATCTGTTTCGGCACAACGTGCGCGTGTCACCGTTGAGATACTGTTTCGACACTCCATAGGAAGGCTCTCTGGCGCCTGCCCGGCGCGTGAAATACTTTACGGGATGCTTGAAATACTGTGTTTTCCACGAAGATGTGCCTCAAATGTGTATCTACGAAAAGAACACATTTCAGACGAATGATGATGATTTTTTGAAGACGTTAGAAAAACGGCTCAAAACTTTTCCAAATCGCTGTATTTAATAATAAACTCGTCAAACACATACAAAACTACTCTAGGGCCCTGCATTGAACCTTGACATAGACTCCACCAATGAAACAATTGGAGCACGCTGAAAGCCCCATAGTTACACTCACGGCGACTGTTCACTGTTCACACCAGTTCAGAGCTTTGCGCTTAGTGGCGATGGAGCATTTCACTGACACGCGTGGCAAAGTCTTCCTTATCGCTCCTCTGCCTCAAGCGCAGAATAAAGCTCGAGGTAGAAGGGGGGGAGGGGGAGGCATTAAGGGATGAATTGATCCCTGCCAACTTTGATTTAGGACATTTCCTCTGAAATCTGGCAGTAGAGAAATTTTATAGTATTTTGCGGGCCGACAGGGCATACGGTATACTATAGCTTAGCACACTTCATGAAATCCATACAAAATTGTTTATATAGTCCATTCGCGGTTTCTTTGTTAAATCTAACTTTTGAAAATCAACCCACGTACGTCGTGTTTGGTTGTTTCCTAAGCATGTTGTATCAGAAAAGTTTTATACTTGTATTGACATAAAATACCATACAAGTAACTCATTTTTGGTCAAACTGAAATTTTATGTATCTATAAATAATAATACATTATAATTGACGTGAATAAAACAGGGAGAAAATAGGTGTGTTGGTAATACCTAGTAAGAAGTAGTATTTATGCAGTGTATGACTACACGGAGTGTGCACGAGTGCAGCGTGTTGTCCCTTTGGTGAAATTTTCTAGACACTGTTAGGTTTTATTTGCACGAGCTGGATGATCATCCTGGAAGTAGAAGTTTGGAAGGCCAGGCTTCAGGGAAGTTTGGAGTGACCGTGAATGGACTATCAGTGTTAGTATTTCTCACAAAATTTTCTTCTTCTCAGCTGTTACTCATTAGAAATATAATGCAACAAATTCAGAAAGTTTGGAAAGCTGTTATCAGTGCTCTGTCGCGCCAAAAAAAAAAAATTGTTTATACAACCTCCCAAACTGAAGACGTAGCAGGAAAGTTCTGAATTTCACATGGAAGGGATTAATCGTCAATTATCGAGCGTGTGAATGTGAAACGAGGCGTCGCTGGAGCAGCGGCAGAATGTAAGGACGGGTGAAAGACAACTTCTACACCACCTGCGAAAACCCGGGTGACCCCTCCGAGAATCTAAACCCTGTTCGCATTTGTGAGAGGCGAGTGGAGCCCGTCAACTAATAATGTGCTAATTAGGTCGACGTAGCTGTTAATACTTTAATATCTCCCCGATTGTATTACACATGGTAATTACTGCATCAGTTTTACATTGGGGCTCTTCAATGAGCATAATTTAGTTTGTAGACCGGATTTACCTTTTTTCGTATACTGCAGTAAAAGAAAGAAAAAAGCCTTTCAAACGCGTGTAGCGCAATTCTCACGGGAAGAAAGGAAAAGGGGCGTATATTAAACTACTATTCCCTTGCTGCTGTATGTGAATGGGAGGAGAGAAGGGGGGTGGAAGTGGGAGGGGCAGAGTTTGTGCACAGTGCCAGGGAGCTTTCTCCCTGCGCAACCAGCTGAGCGCTGTGTACGTGCCTCAACTGCCCAATCACTAGCGGGCCCCTGAACCACGTGCACGTATCCCGCGTTATAGGCTGTTCACGGTAAAGTGAGCGCTTTTTAAGGCCCTCCCAAAAGGCATCAACCCCTAATAAATATATTTTATTGCAGTCTCAGACGTTAATTTTTGAAAGTAATTAAATGTATATACTGTGTTTATTATGCATATTGCAATATTTACATTAAAAATGGTGGAAAGGTAGAAATTAATTGAAAGGGAAAGTTTAGCAGGGCCTTAAAAAGTGCTCACTTTACAGTGAATGGCCTGGGCACGCCTGCATTGCACAGTTTATAGACTTGTTTAGATTAAAAATTCGTTCTGGCTTACCGTAATTCAGTGGCTTGTACTCTGGTCTCTAAACAAGCATGAGTTTCTAGTGTGGCTGTAGAATAACTATTACCCTCGAAATATAAAAATCTCACAAAAGATAACCAATTTCTACTAACAGCCGAGAGTGTGAAGAGTGAAGTGAAGAGATTTGGGAGGCTCTTAACAGCGAGATCTTGAGAGCCGATAAGGGTGATTGAAGTGAATATGGCGCGGAGCTGGAATGAAGTGGGAGAAATGGGAGATCCCGAGGAAACCCGCCGACCAACGGCATCGTCCGGCACGATTCCCACTTGCGAAAATCCGGTGACACGGCCGGGGATTGAACTGAGAGTGTGGTGGTGTATGTACTACTGATAAATAAATTTTAACAATCTTAGTAAATTTAAGGATTTCCGATTTTCCGAGAAAGCAACCCAACTCAAGTTTGCCCGGGCCGGAAGCACGCACAGATGTTTTGCTAATTCTCTCACAAGTTTCGTGTTAGTCATATCTGTCGTACAGAATTGTTCGACTGGGTCACGAAATGAATGTAGGTCCTCTGTGGTCGCGTGGGTTACGCAACGACCTTCCACCGCGGCGATCCGGCTTCAACTCCCGGTGGGTTAACACAGGATTTCGCAGCAGGAAAAATGACTGATTTTGTCGTTGGCTAGTAAGTTTTTTTTTATGGGTGCTCCCGTCTGTCCTCGCTACTCCCAAGAAGAAAACTTTTAACTACGAGTGTTTCCCGCGCTGTAGCGTACACCTTTCTGTACAAATGTATTATTGCCAGTAAATAAAACACACGTAAAAACAAACACGAGGTATTTAATAACGCATCGTAGTCTCTCGTATGACGTGGCGTATGTCCGTAGTACACGAGAGACTGTATAGGCCATTCAGTTACTTCACACTTTTCTTAAGTCCTTCTAAAGTTCTACTTCCATGATATTCCTCCGCCTCGTGCAAACTAAGATTAACTAAGTCTGGAAGATTACACCAGAGGGACAACGCACCGGATTCGTGCGCACTCTGTTGTAGCAGTATTTTATATAAGAACTATTTCTTACTAGGTGCTACCAACACACATCTTTTCTCACTGTTCTTATACAAATATTTATAAATGAAGTATTATAGTTTATAAGTAAAATATGAACATTTCAATTTAATAGAAAAATATATAAATTTTATGTTCAATATAAAACGCTTTTGATGTATGGCGTATGTTGGAAACAACCAAGCACGTCAAACATGGGGAGATTTTTCGAAGGTCTGATTCAAAAAGGTGTGGAGAAACTGTGAATACACTTTAGTATGTGCAGCGCCGAGAGAGACTGTGGAAAGAGCTGTGTGAAAATCATCAGCGTGAATCACCACTCTGCGGATGTTGGCGAGAGCTCTCATGCTTCACACGAACTACACACACTGCTGTGAAAGTATAAGAGACTTAACCTATCGTTTACGCTAACATAACCAAAATTTTCTGACGTGGGATATTGCGTTCGTGTCAACATTAAAACCTGAAACTAACTTAGATTCCCCTTTAGTAAAATCAAAGGTTGTTCGATTTGTATTAGCCAAAAAAGAAAACACAAACAATGAGGAAAAGAAGAAAAATATTCCAAAAACAATAATACTGAAAAATAAAACAAAATTAAGTAAACAATATCTTCCAGTAATAATAATAAAATATAACGAAATAAAAAATAAACTCACTTCATAAGAAGTTGTTTGAGCTACGGAGGACTACCCTCCTAAAAATGCATCATTACAATTATATCAATCAGCAATTCAAAATAGCAAAACATAAGACATACCGAATCCATAACTAATTATATTTCTGAAATAAGGAATAACAATTCAAATAATTAAAGAAATTAAATACAGGAGTAAAATAATAAGGAATAAAATTAGAAAAATTTGGTAATACATTTTCCTTAGTAAATAACTTAAATGCACCAGAAAAAAGCTGTAAAATGCCTATATATATGGACTCTTGCTAATATTAACATACCCTAAAATTTTATGCTGTAATAATGCAAAGAAAAAGCCTACTAAAACCAAAAAATAAATTTTAGATTTAAAATGTCACCATACAATTTATTGTAAAAAACGAAGTTCCCCTCTAAATAAAAGCGAGGTAAGTCCAGTAAAAAAATTTGGCGCACGATTACAATATGATTACAGAATCAGTGAAAATTCGGTCATGTCGCCTGATTAAAACTCAGGAGCAGTTAGTCGCCGAGGCGCCGTAACTGGATCGCTGCATTCCTGGAAAAGTTTTTTGACGAACATTTTAAACGTGTCCCCAATTTATTTACCTTCGAAAAAAGAACATTTATGAGACGACGAAATGGTAGTTACGACGTATCACATTACAATATTTTGTAGCCTTCGAACGTAGTTGGAAAGCTGCTTTTCCAGACTGATTTATCTCAAAACAGACATATTACCCGGACACACTAGCGAAGCAACGACAGCAGACTGCGCTTAACTTTGCTACAGACATTCCAGCAATAAAATTACAGGAATACCGGTTCAAATTACAGAAGTACACGCAACAAGACGAGAACACGACACGCCATGCAGCTCAGATACATTGCGCGTAGCGGCGACGGCGCACGTTATGCGCGTGGAAATTTAGTCCTTATCGTTCCCGCGTTTCTGAGACTCAAACGCGTAAATAGCTCTAGGTAGACGACTCCCTGAAGTATCAGGAAAGCCATCTCTCCCACCGCACTTCCCTCAATCACGCTCCGATCATATCAACATGGACTAGACAACTAAACCTGGACAGGAAGTCTTGTCCATGAAACAGACAATGGCAGAAGGCATAGGAATGCGGCATGGAAAGGACGGACGGAAGGGGTCTGAGAGGTCAAGAGTGATGAATTTAACGAGTTTGTGTGTAAATGTGAACCGTATCGAAAGACTGGAGTGTGGTGCGACTTAGCCCTTTGCGCTTGGAATCGAGGTGGCGGGGAATGTTTCCGGCAACCGGGCATTCTCCAAAACTTAGTACGTTACAGCTCAGGCGCACTGGGCCGCGAAATTAGTTAATGGGGATACCGCCATATTTAATTTTAATTGAGAAAGAAAGCAAATGCGCGGACACAACTAGTTAGTATGCGAGCGTGTGTAGATTAGTGTAGAGTATCATTTCGGGCAGAATGGCGGTTTCAAAATTGCAAAGTTCCCGGTGTGGATCCTGATGACGAAAGAGTTGATTTAGCTTTTTATTTTGCGGGGGATAACTTGAAAGTATAAAGAAGCGCTCTAGGTATGACTTTAAATAGGTGTCAGCCACCTAGAAGGGAGGTCTTGGAGAGGCCAGCGCCAGTTCCGCCGAGAACTTTGACCGCCTCAAGTGCGTAAACATTTCTAATCTCGCGGAATTACTTAATGAGTCACGCGGTAGAGCACGTCCAAGACGAGCCATCTTGGAGCCCATTCTTCCTCCTCCACCCACAGGTCATATCGCACCGACTGCTAACCCGATCGTATTTATTCGACATGCGGTTGCCAATGTTGCAGTAATGTGATTTCCTTTCACCGTACCCCTGAACAGGTTTTTTCATCCTCTCGCTGCTGCTTGAGAACCTGGTTCTACTTCAAGTGGATACAAAACTTGAAATTTTCGCCATGACGTCAAGGAAAAATGACGAACTTTGGGGTGCTTTCCCTTGAGCTACACTCTCTCCTGCTCACTGTAAGTTGTTATTTTTCCCATAGAGGGTCGATTGCCACACTTCTTGATCCATAAGGGTGGGTGCTCCTTGAAAAACTAGGTTTCCGTTTCACAATATGCTGCTGGCACCATATCAGTGTAGATACAGGAATTTGACTATTTTTATGATGAAAATCATACAAGAAATAACTAGCGTTATTCAGTCTAGCTATTTGCGTGCCTTACAAAACCAGAAATAAAAACTAAGTTTACAGGTACCACTGACATGTTTTGAAAGAGACGGTACCATACTAACATGTTTTAAAACATAGTTATCACTTTTATAAAAAATAAAACTGTCCGACTATATCCATATTTCACGTTTATAATACACCTACAGCCATCCAGTAACATTTTTTTTTTTTTAAGTTATTCCATTTTTGTTCGCTGATCCGCGAAAGGTCGAATATTTTAATTTTAGCATTATGGCATACACCATGTAATCCGTATATATTTATACTTAACTGAAATTTGTACTTCTTACAGCTTCTACAAATTAAAGAGCGATAAATATGTAGAAATTTAATAAAAAGCACAAGAAAACCCGAACTAGTTAAACGTCGTGGCAATTGCCCTACGGCGTCATTTTATGAATACAGAAGACAATTATAAACAAATGCTTATTTACGCAAGCGGATTTCAGACGGGGCAGAAGAGATGACTTAAACGCTATCCACGACAGCTGTGTCGAGTACCACATCTCCCGGACTCGCAGGAACTCCCGGAAGACGAGGGACTCTGGAAATGGTGCGAGCCTCGACGGACACTCCCAGTGGCTCGGGGCGAAACGACAGTCTTGACAGCGGACACTTTCCCCAGCCGTCGCCCGCGGCTGTCTGCACAAGGGGCCTCGCAGGCTTCATTGCAGCTCCGTTACGAAACTTCGCCGCAGATGGAATATTGACAAGTGCCTGGCACGCACGCTCGCTCGCTGCTGGTTTCCTTTGACGCGTAAGAGGGAAAGCTGGAGAGGGAAGGAGTTTTTCCAAACTAGTAACGTGGTGTTTTTAATGTAGGTTTTGCACGGAAAGAAATCTATTTTGTCAGAGAATGCATAAGGATTTCGTTCACACTGATTTATATATTATAAAATTATAACATTATATACAGATTGTTGCAATATTGCATGTCAATACTTTGGGGCAACATTCCTCACATCTGGAGGATGAAAAAATGTTTTATGAACATAGGTACACAAATGCTTTGTTTCCGTACTACAGCCCATAGTACATAACGTACAGTGTATGACCCACAGGTTGGATCATATTTCTGTGGAATGCCATCACAGCCCCCCCCCCCCCCCGAGGAGCCTTGATGTGAATTCATTGAACTTGTTTGTGGGGATATTTAAAGGCACTTGTGTATGCAACTCCAATGGAAGATGTGGGTAACCTCCGTAAACAAAATTTTAGTGGGTTGCGAAACAAAGGATTTTCAGGGATTCATCAATGCATCTCTGTGTTATTGCAATGACGGGTTGATGCATGTGTTCGTGCTTATTGAGGGCATTTTGAACATTTCATTTAGTGCCGACGATAAGCTTTCACACATGTGTAACTGATTCCTGTGCAGTTCCTTCTGTTCAAGGCGTAGGTCGTAGTGGGAGGAGTCTTGTATCACGGAAACGAACCCTGCCATGGCATTCCACAGTAACGTGATCCACCCCACGGGCCATACACTGTTCGTTGTGTATTATGGGCTGTAGTACAGAAACTAAGCGTTTGCGGGCCTATTTTCATATACCATTTTTTCATCCTCGAGATGTGAGGCATGTTCCCCCGAAGTAATTACATGCAATATAGCAACACCTTGTATGTACACACACACACACACACACATATATATGTGTAATATATATATTTATTACACACACACACATATATATGTGTGTAATATATATATTTATTACACACACACACACACTTGCATACTGGAAGTTTTCTGGAAAAGTGTGAGGAAACCTCTTTGATAAAAAAGTAGAAGTTAGTGACTTCTGTCCCGTAAGAATATGCAAAGTAAGAATAACTCTCCTGTGTGACTAAATCATGTTCGGTGTGTAAGCGAATACAAATATGGAACATTTGGAAATGCGTGATGTTTAACACATAACGTGCAATATGCAGTTAAGTCATTTGCAGACTTAAATTTTTAGTATTTAAAAAAACCACGAAAGTTAGGGGGTGGGGGGTGGAGAGAGAAATTTCCTTTGAAATATAGGAGTGAGTGACGTTTTAAATTATCATTTCAACGTTTATTAAAACAGGCCATTTAAAAGCAATAACAGTCTTTGCAAAGAATCACCGACGTGCCATTTGTAGGCTCGTAACCAATTTCATTATAACCAAATCTGCGTCTCAATAGCATTCCTCGCATACCAGTCAAGAAGCACTTAAAATTATCTGCATATTAACGGAAATTTTTACGAAAATGCACAGGAAATATACGGAAACGCAATCCGTAATGACGAAAAACTTAGTTAAGTGCATAAATACAAAATACGGAAAACCTCCGTATTTCCTATAACTTCGGGTTTCGGGCACGAACAATGCCGGTTCTACACGAAACTTTCTTCGCCACTGTAACCAGGAAATTATCGTTTCTGCGGCTGTTAAGGTTATCTATGTCACGAAGATCTGTTCTTTCAAACATTACAAATTGGCAACAGGCGTATGTAACACTTGGCAATACTTAAAATACGCTAACTTCAACAAACTAAAAAAGTTGCTTTTACTTATAGACATTAAAAAGTTATACCAGATACACTATGTGAGCACTGTAGGTAAGTGGTTAGGGTCGTGATCTTCCAACTTTTTGACTCTGGTTCAAATCTTGCCTAAGTATAAGCAATAATTTTTTAAATATACATTTTATGCACAGTTTAATCCCCCCCCCCCCCTCATATTGAAAATTAAAATTAAATAGATACTAAACATTATTTAAACTAGAAGTAGAGAAAATTAACTATAGTCCATTCAAGATTGGAAACGACTTATACCTACAGTGTTTATTCAAAGGTTGATTTTCATATGTCAACCACAGTGTTATATATATTTTAAAAACAGGTTAACTTTAGAGTACTGTATTATTGAATAAACTTTACCTTAATATCTTCTATAACTATTAATATTTATTTCTTTTTAAACATGAATTAACAACAGCGATAGCAGTGACGTGTTGGCAAAGGCAGGTAAGAAATAGTTCACAGTTAAAATAATATTTTTACCTAGTTTTTCAGTATACTATTTGTAAATTAAACGGCGCCTATTGAAATATTTAGGTAGCCCTGATGGCAATATATCTCATTTTTACAGTTTAAAATAACAGTGGAAAACATTGTGAGTAGGCCGTAATGGTACAGCGTTGTTTTATCGAGCGAGAAAGCAAGTGTGTGTTGAGCGACACTTGTCACACACTCTCTTTTTTGTCTCTTTCACACTTGGGAAGTTTCACTTTACTAGTTATTAAATATTTTATACACGTTTTCAATTCTAGCATATTTCATACTTATTACAGAAAAATAATAATTTTTTAGTTTGTAATTTACAACTGAAAAGAGATTTTAGCGTTTGAATACTTATTTTAAAATATTTAGATATAATGGCGGGGCAGAAACAAAGTGAGGTTGGTAGACGTGGCGAGCCATGACGTGTTGCTTTGTTACCGAACGAAGAGTAAATTATACTCACTCCGAAAAATACTTCAAATTACCATATCACTTTTGTAGACGTGTTCTTTAAACCTACCTAAACAAGTTGCGATGTTGTGCTAAATCTGTTTCCACGGCAGTAATAAATATACTGTGGACGTGTGTCGTTACTCATTGCGTGTGAAATGGCGTACATTTTTGCATCGTGGTCGATGCCCTGGCCCTGTGCGTAATTCCAAATATTTAATTAGCACTATTTATCCTTTTTAACTGTGAACTGCTTTTATGACCAAGTTATTTATTTACATCCACGTATTACAACGTCATACCTTTGCCCTAAGAGGTTTGAAACACAGTTGTGTAACGTAATTTGCCACTATCCCAGAAAAATACTAAGCCCAGCCCGATAACTTTCAATAAACATAATAAACAGTAAGTAGCAATACATAGAAATATGGGCGGAATAAAAGCTACCGTAGGTTTATTGGTGTGCATATTCACCGCTATCTTAAGTTTGTATGACAAGAATGAGCAACACTAGTGGCGTGCTTGAATTTAATGTGTATTTTTCGTTTTGCTCGTTGTTCCTTCGTTTTAATATTTGTTCAAACTGAGGCCGTTCTTTAAAAAAAAAATAACCCAACACATATCAACAAGAAACGGTTAAATACTACAGTTCTTTACCCCGCAGTTGTAACAGTGTTTAACACAGTCGCGTCAAAATACTAACGTGCATTGCATGCATTGCGCTGTGCCGTGGAAAACAAGTATGTTAATGTAAAATAACCGTAAGAACTGTCGTCAATTCAGGCATTTTTAAAACGTCATAAATGTGACCTAAATAATGTTAGAAGCCTAAACTGTGAACATTCATACGGAATGGTTTTTGGAATATGACAGGATTATTTGAAAAGCTGTAAACAGTAAACAACACATTTGACATGTATGAATGTAGAAGTCACATTTCAATGTATGTTTAGATGTAGCGAAAGTATACCAACACGTGTACACACACAATGGAATGTAAACATTGATTTTGACAGATGCTACATGGCAGTCTCATGGAAATGTGGGTTTACATTTGGCGGAAGGATACGAAACGAGCCTGCAAGTAGATATTTAGTAGGGCTCCGAGAAATTTGCTTCCAGTGGGGAATGGACTATATGGGATTAACTGAAGGGTTCCGTTAATTTTACGGAATGTCTGTTTTTGAAAATCAATCTAGTCCGTAATTTTACAGAGTGTTTACGGACACCTCTGGATAAATTTTTACCAGCACTTTTCCGTAAAATGAAGGATTTTCTTTTTAACATTGTACATATCTCACGCAGGCTGGACTGGAACTCAACTCCCGTCGAGCCAGCAAAGCTAGAAGCTTCCACATTAACACGCATGCGAGATTACTGGCAGCCTATTGCCTAACTCCTCAAACTTTATACATTTGTAACTGAAAAATGTCCTGGAATGCTGTATTTTCTGATTGCCATGGAAAGTACTTTCACGTTATTACGCAGCATTTATCTTAGCCCGCCTTTCAGTTAGTCGTGTACTTCGACGCAGATCCGTACTGAGAGCAAAGCTATAACTGCAGAGGAAGTTAGTGGCAGTACAACTAAAATCCATTGCGTACTTTGACTTTTTTTTTCACGAGGAATTAAATAAAAACATCTCTGGCGGAACAGTTTATATGTTGTTTTCAATTTCCAGTTGCCTAGCCAATTTTACAATATCTTAAAAAGCTAAAAACTGTTCATCGATCAGTATCATAATGGAAGTGCGAGATTAAAAAGGAAAAGTGTAGACACGACCCAGCCGTGCTAGAGTGCTAAAAACTCATACTACCTCACAGAAAACATTCTTAAAATAATTATCGTTGATAGTGGAACTAAACATCAAAATGAAAACTGCAGAAGGGTTAAAACAGGCTATATAATAATGTTTACATTGCTCTATATTCGTACTGTAAAAAAAGTCTACCATCAGAATTTATTATTACAATTTTCTGAAGTCTGGTGATAAAGCCTGATTCTTTACGATACGTAGTCTTAATTTAATACATTGGTTGTAATTAATTTTATAATTTTATTTATAAACAATCCAAAAAAGTTTAAAAAATTTATCTCTAAAACAATTACTATAATTTGCTATTTACAGCAAATATTAACACAATCATCTCTCGCCCCACGTAAATTAACCGCATCAACCACGACTTCAAACCATCTTTTATAATAAGCAGTTCTCAAGCACCACTAAATTACTATTAAAATTATATATTTGCTTTTTGACAGTTCCAGTATTTACTGTACAATCAAGTATGTATCACTATTTAGTGCCGCCTTATTTTAATGCATATTAACCAGTCTTTCCTGTCTGGAACGTTCTGGAGCGTATCGAAAGCTCCCGTACACATGCGCACTACTCGTCTGATACCTTCCCCCCCCCCCCCCTTCCCCACGACCGTCGCCGCCGTACACACTCGTCTTCCGCAGACAAACACCTTCCCGCCGGTTCTCCTCTGTCGAGAGATCTTAAGGCGATGAAGGTGAAGCGAGGTATGGAGCAGCTCCGGACTGAAGGGGCGGGGAAACGGGAGATCCCCAAAAAAACCTGCCGACCAGCAGCATCGTTCCGCAAGATTCCCACTTGCGAAAATCCGGAATGAACAGGCCGGGCATTGAACGCGGTTCGCCTAGGTGGGAGGCGAGCGGTCTAACCGCTCAGCCACCGTAGCACCTACAGCCATTGAGTAATCACTAGTGACTATGTACAATGAAGACACATTGAGGACACTAATTAGAATTGAGACAGAAATACTGCACACGCAGAAAATAAGAGTAATAGAGCAGCTACAAAGTTTAATGTTGTAAATAGTTGTGTCAATAAGTTAAAAATCAAAATTAATACTTTTATTTTTATCTAGACCTCTACCCCTCACGAAATCTGAGCCTCTCTGGAGTCTTAACAGTATCCACGCTTTAAAAAAATCTGTTATCCGATGTACTAGAAAAAGCTACATTTATAGAATATTATGAACTTTCATATAGTCCATTCGCAGTTACTTCGCATTTTTCTGAAGCCCTGCTAAAGTTCTACTTCCAGGATACTACTCCGCCTCGCGTAAACCAAGCTAACCTAAGTATAGGAAATTACACCAAAGGACAACGCACCGAGTTCGTGCGCACTCAGTTGTAATATTTTGCATGATAACTATTACTAGGCCCTATCAACACGTGTTCTCGCAATTTATACATATTAGATATGAAATACAATAAATAAAAATAGTTGAAACTTCAATTAACGAAAAATGAGATACTTTTATGTTAACAGAGGAATAAAACGCCTCTGATATATGACACATTTAAACTTGTCATAGCGGGGGTTATTCTTCAACGGTTGGATTAAAAAAGTGTGAAGAAACCGCAAATAGGCTATAGTATGGCATCGGCGAGTTGTTTGCGAGTTCTGCATGTATATGTGCTCAGAGAGTAACTAATTATAGATTGCTCTAAGCGAGTTTCTTTAAAAAAAAAAATAATTTTGCTCCAGGATGCTGTAATTTTTTTGATAGGTCCTTTTATATTGAAATTAGAAAAATAGAATTAAAAAGTCACATTTTCATCCCCTACGTTTTGTTCGTTGTAGAAGAGATCCTTTACTTTGCACTGTGCATCATCCCATTGAAACTGTGAAATACTGATGGATAATAGGATAATATTTTAAGATAAGAAAGACTAAATAGGGCTAAGTTGCCAGATATTGCACTTGCAATACATCCTCGACAAAAAATTCGGTTAATTTGGTTTCGAACGACGTCAAGAAAAGAACTGACCAACTTACAGGTTCATTCGACTATAATATGTATGCTGTCATATATTAATAGAAACGTTTAGTGGAAAACTGGGGGACACGGGCCAAGGTGTTTTGAGAATCCGCTTGAGCGTGTAATCACGAGCAAGCCTTAGGTAAGCAGCAGTGTTCCTGTGAATCCGGCACAGTGGAGCAATAGACTAACAATGACAAAACCCGGATTTAACACTAGAAATCGGCCTGCGCTCGCGGTCAGACGAAGCGCCAAAAGCGCGGGACACTTACCTGATAGTGTCCTAATTGGCTCGTGATCTGCAATTTCACGCCATCTCCCCTACAGCTCTGCTTTCCAAAGAGTTTCCACGATTAGGCGCCTTCTAGTAGAGGGCAAATTTCTACTAGTGACCAGAGATATTCGTGAAGGTTTGACGAGAGAGAGAGAGAGAGAGAGAGGGAGTGGGAGAGAGAGAGGGAGGGAGGGGGAGATGACTAAACTTCTACACAAGAAATTTTATCTTAAATTAACGATTGAAGTACATAAAATGCACATAATTGCACGTAAAATGTAAACATTTACTGCTAGTTTGTTACAATAAATTACAACATAAAACAAAATGAACGTAAAATATCTTCTTAGAGCAGTCTAGCACTTTGAAGGAGACGACCGTCTGCTTTCCACCACGACGAGCAGAGCTCGATTCCAGCTAGTTCGAGTTCTAATTTCTGCTCATGAGGAGTTCAGACTAGGGACCTTAACTGCCCTCCCACCCCTCCTTATGTTTGTGAAACTGAACTCTTGCCTCTCCTATATACCTATACTAACAGGCGCACAACACTTAAAAGCCACAATCTATGTGAGACTGCTGGAATTTTATTTCAATAGTGCACGTTGAGGGCGTGGGGGTATCTACTCTAAATACATCAATTAAGTCCACAGATTTTTGGAAGAAAAATATAAAATATATTAAAAGGGGCAATCTTAGAGAATTCTTTTTGCCAGCTTTGTGAGCAACTAGTCTGCCAAATTGGGGGGTTCCCCCCTTCCAAACCCACACCACACCAAGCAATTACACCTTGCGCCACAATAATTTACGTAGTCGCAGGTCAACAGAAACATGTCACTCTGGAACAAAATATTACAAAGTTATTTTTAAAAACATTTATAGGGTATTCACGGTTATTAGAGAAATTTTGATATCAACCTTTGAAAATGTTGCTCTTGTATTTTAACGGTACATTGGCAGGCGGCACGCGCCTAGTCAAGTTGGTAACTACGGAGGGAAAGCAGATCCATGTATTATCGTCTAATTGAAATTGTTAACATTTTTAAATACTGAAATTATTTTTGCTTTCACTATAAAATTTGTTTAACAATTTGCATTGATTCAGCAGTAAAATTTTACATCTTAGAAAAAATTGACACTCACTTAAGTCACCATGTGTACGACCGCCCCAAAAAAAAAAAGGTAATTTTTAACGCATTTGCGTAAACGTCACAAATTTAATCACATATTGCCTCTCACATAAATTACAGTGGACACACTCGCAAAGAGGATGTATATTACAGTATAGGAAATTCACGGTAAAGTGAGCGCTTTTTGAAGCACTCTCATTCGGAATAGTAGTCTACTATATAATTTTATTGTAGCCATGGACGTTAACTTTCAAGTCTAGTAAATACACACACCGTGTTTATTACTTATATGGCAATATTTATTTTAAAAAGTGGCGAAAGGATAAAAAATGGCTGATCGGAAAAAATAACTAGGGCCTCAAAAGTTCACTTGACCGCGAACAGCCTATACCTAAAAATGAATACAAAAATCATTTTTTTTTTCAAATATATATCCACAACACTTTACACAGCTGGAACTTACTACATTTGCAACCTAGACTTTGTGGATATGTGTGTGAACATAGCTTAAACTTAATTTGTACTTTTATGTGTCATAATATATATTCGTACTCATCTGTGTTGTGTAATCCTGTCGGTCGCTGCCTGAACTTTTAGTACAACGCAGCAATAACAGAATGTATGAAGGTAACAAGAATGTTGTTTAACATAACTTCGGACGAATTAACACTGGGAATATAGATTGCGCTGGCCTCCGCGAGACATTATCGAATGCCTTCCATAGTCCGTGTGTCACGCCATGCTAAGAGGATGGCGAGATATCTAAAACAACGCAATAGCTGAATGTCGCTGTAACTTGCGAACTCGCGTAGAGAAGAGCGCACACTAGTTGCGCTGCAACAACCAACCAATGTCTCGACAGTGAACCGCCTTCCTGCCAATACAACTACCAAAACCTCGTGGTTACGATTCAACTTTTACACAAGAACGTAATTTAAAATTTTAGCGCTATTTTTCTTACGATGTTATTACAATTAGTATACATTCACGTTACGCAAGACCATTTTGTTCACAAAAGCAGGAGTCTTGAAAATTCAAAGAAACCTACACGCCACTGTTCGAATCCCGCGATTTACAATTCTGGTGGCAAATCTTAAGTCAGTACTGGAGGCATGTCAAGAGACTAAACTCCGTCAACCTCTTTACGATTGAATTCTGATGACTTCGAAGCTACAGATTGTGGTTATACCAATGCTGTTGGGCGATGTTCCCAGCTTGCGATTTTAAGCTGACAAATTATAATTGTTATGATTACAATACATGTGGTGCCCGTGCGATGCAATGTTTACCTCGGCTAAAAAGGCTGGCTGGTGCCTAGTCAAGCAAGCTGCCTATAGTCTAGGAGCAGAACTGATGTTTCCATTTAACGAGGGAAGAGGATGAAGATCCAAGGTAGAGATTAAACAGCGATGGAAGTAAAATTGCAAAATAAATGTATTTTCAACACGCTACTCAGTTTGAAGACCCTGTCCAGAAAATTCTCAGCAGTCAAAATGTGAGATAAGACGGTAAAGAGAGAAAGGGAGTGTGTTGGGCCAATTAATCCTCTCTCCATTCTTAAATCTGAAGTATACTTTAAAAATAGAATCCTGAGAGTGAAATAATTTTACTTTAAAATTCGTATTCACAAGGTTGCTTCACACACACACTTTTGCCAACGCCATTGGCAACCGAAGACCTGAAGAAGTCTAACGGGAAATGAAGTGCAGGAAGGATACACGTTATTCCGCCTTACCTCCTGAACAGTTGAGATTTATTGCCGATTACCTCTGACCCTTGCTGTGTGGAGCTGGAATGCCGGGACAAGCTTCCTTTTATGAACGGAGGGACGAGGGCTTTGCAAGGCGAGCTGAGCAGCAGGTTGCCTACTCGACAAACAAAGGCGGTGCGTTCGATACTTACAGCGACTGCCACCCAATCCCACACCAGCTGGCTAAAAACTTCATAGCTATTTTTTTCCTTGTACGCCTATTCACCTAAGTATTAATGGAGATATTTTTGTTTATAATTTTACTGTCCCATTCCACTTAACCCTTATACTTACAGCCTCTTTTATATCAGTGGCTTCTTTAATAACCAGTTTTATCTTATAACTTTCATCTTGAAATTTAGTACAACCAACAATAGGCTGTTCACGGTAAAGCGAGCACTTTTGAGGCCCTAGTTACTTTTTCTTTCAGCCATTTTATCCTTTAACAACCTATTTAAATAACTAGTATATATATTCCACCGCACTTTTATTTTAGTCTTAGACGCAAACTTCAAACATATTTATTGACTATTATTCCAAACCAGGGGGCTTTCAAAAATGCTCACTTTACCGTTGATAGTCTATACAAGGCATGGTAACTGTTGGACAAACCAAAACAAACGAATGTATGTTTTATATCTTCCAGTTTGGTACCGTAAGCTGAAGCGACTTTGGTCCAAATATTGGGAAATAATATTTACTTTTGTAAATACTAAAATGAACATTTTTGTTCCCTATTGCTGCGCTGATAGCCACAAAACAGAATAAAGAACATTTGTTTCTAGCAAAACAGTAAATAGTTTTACCTAAAATTACGGACAGTTCAGCTCCAAGCCTCAAGGGCCAAAGTCAATCCGCCATACTGTGTTTGAATGTTTTCGTCTTTATCTGTGTATATTGTTATCACATTGCGAGAAATTGACCATAATTTATACAAGAGATCTACTTTAAAATATCTACGAAGCTCGTTTATACCATTTTAATATTGAACTTTTATTAGTTTTCAATGTTTA
Source organism: Dryococelus australis (assembly GCA_029891345.1). Taxonomy (NCBI): domain Eukaryota; kingdom Metazoa; phylum Arthropoda; class Insecta; order Phasmatodea; family Phasmatidae; genus Dryococelus; species Dryococelus australis. Next base: position 62,896,070 of record CM056997.1, read on the forward strand.
TTAAAGGGGATAAAATGTAAATTATTTTTATTTGTAATTTTTTTTAACGTGTTATACAGATTACGAGCAAATAGCTAACCGATTAACGATTAAGGCCAATGAAATGACTAGAGATTTTACTTTAATATTGGGAACGAATTATATAGTAATATTGTCTCTCGGAGTCTTGTTAATTTTTTAATTTGCAGCCGCCGAAATCTTAAACATAATCACTATACTATTACGCAACTTCTTTCTTTTATTTAAGTATTTCAGTGTACTTTTATTCACACAGAGATACTGGTCGCTGGAATCACGGCAATACTACCATTTAACACGTGGTGGAATGATTGGCGTAAATAAGAAACTAAGTGGGCGTTCAATCGGGCACGAAGCAAACATGGTAGAAATATAAATGTTCCCGCGCGCGACAAGCCGGCGAGTTGGAGCGGAGCACTTTCCCCGGCCGGCGGCGAACTGGGGTAGTTGTGAGACGACGGCGATGTTGTTGCATAAACCAGTTACGGACGGATGAAAGTGCGGTGCATCCCGCGGCGAGATGTGTGCCGCCCGCTTCTTGTGCCTCGCTCGCCGCTTCACTTTCCCGCGCCAAAATCGCCCTATAGTTGATTCACGGTACCTTCGGCCTTTTCTGAAGCCCTGCTAAAGTTCTACTTCCAGGATATTCCTCCGCCTCGTGCAAACTAAGCTTTACTACGTCTGGAAGATTACGCCAGAGGGACAACACACCGGATTCGTGCGCTCTCTTGTTGTAACGGTAATTTATATAAGAACTACTACTTAGTAGGCGCTACCAACACATGTTTTCTCACTGTTTTTATTCTAATTATTTATAGATAAATTGAAATGTTATTCATATTTTAACAGAAAAAAAAAAGTATCTTTAATGCAGACAGACTTTAATAAACCTCTTGTGATACGCGGCATATTTAGGAAATAACCAAGCACGTCATACATGTGGAGATTTATCAAAGGTTTGATTAAAAAAAGGCCAAAGAAACCGTTAATGGACTCTACACGTCTTCCCGCGATAGCCTCTACCCAATTAAAGGCTTTTCACGATAAAGTGAGCACTTTTGAAACCAACCTTAGGAAACTGTCATTGCCCCCTGCCTGCATATATTTTAACATGCGCACCGAGTGACGTGCCCGGTAAAGTTGGTAACGATGAATGGAAAGTAGTTCCGTATGTTAACGTAGAATAAAAAGGGTTAGGTAACCAATTGTGACCATTTAAATTATTTCTTACGCTTTCTGTTTTTCCTAACGCCCCAGTGTCTAAAAATTAGCAGAATTATAAAATGTCTACTTTTATAATAATTTCACAGTTTCACTTGACCGACTCATGAATAAAGTGATTAGGCACATGACAATGTTAATTTTACATAAGGTTGAAGAATACACAATGTGTATAAAAGTATATCTTAAGCAGGGCTTTCAAAAGTGCTAATTTTACTGTGAACAGCATATACACAGATGCCACTTCTTACCTCCGTGTGTGCGTTTTTCAACACAGCTACAAATTAATGTTATAGTGAAATGCAAATGATAAAATAATGCACAGAAATCCAGAACGCGCCGGGAGAGCCCATTGTCGCTGCGAGAAGGGTTGGGGGAGTTCAGGTTAGTAGCGACAGCGACCGAGTGCGGTTAACCGAGAGTTGCTCCACGCGTACGTTTTTTTTGTATTATAATATTAAACAGAAAACCATGACAAGTGTAATAAACTTTTAACAGCATGCCAACGCAGAAAACACCCTTCTGCAGGTCAACGGAAAGTAGTGGGGGGGGGGGGGGGGACAACCGGAAAAGGGAAACAAGAAACGGAACATAAAGGGACAAGGTGAAACTTACCGAACCCCCACCCCAAGGGGCCACGGTGGCTGAGCGATTAGCACGCTCGCCTCCCACCAAGGCGAACCGGGTCAATACCCGACCGGGTCACCGGATTTTCGCAAGTGGGAATCGTGCCAGACGATGCCGTTGGTCGGCCGTTTCCCTCACCCCTTCATTCCGGCGCCGCTCCATGTTCACTTCAATCACCCTTATCGGCTCTCAAGACCTCAATGTTAAGAGCTAACCAAATCTCTTCACCCCCCCCCCCCAACCATAATCAGGTAAAATTATAAAATAAAAATAAAAACTAGAAACTTAAGGAAGATGCTGAGAAACAACCGAAAGAAGCCAGGATGTGTGCGGTACGCATTACCTGTCGAAAAAAAACTTAGATCGTGCAGTGCGGTACTAGAGAGCGACGTTTTAAGTCTAGTCTGTATAGCGTCAGCAGTTTCACATAGTTTCTCTCCCACCAGCGGCGAGCGGCCGGGAGAGCCCTCCCCTACGCCGCCTCTTCTACGTTCCCTCCTTCAAAGTTGCTCGAAAATTATTTTTTCATGCGATTTTTACTGTAACGTAAAATGGAAACACACACCCGCCCGAGGCAGGGTCGCATATGGATGAGAGCAGACTGGGGCTAAGTGTAGCCAGCTGCCCTATGCGAGGTGCAGACCAGTCGCTCCAGGTAGCCCGAGTGATAGGCCAGGTGAGGTAAGATAGGTGCGGAGACTCGCGGGAATGAAGACTGAGGAGACAATGGGAGAGCCCCGATAAAACCCCACACACTACAGTGTCCTCCGCAGAAGAGAACTACCTGCCCGAACATTTCCCGCTCGCCAGGGCCTGGGATCGAACCCGAGACTTCACAGGTTTGACGCAGTGACTAACAGAGCCAATCGGGTGTCCTCGTGAAATATTTACAAGTATTACTCTGCTAAAGTGGAATATGTGCTCACACGATGAAAATTTCAAACGATAGCTTGAAACTTCTATTGGAATTTCCAACGACTATTCAGATATTATTAACATTAGAAACAGCAGTAGCTATGATTCATGGTTGTGTATTTGCAGTATTAGCAACATTTTCTGATGATATTTTGGGGTTTTTACTCCAATCTTTGACTACTGATGCTGTGTGTGGCAGAAGTATTGCAAACGATATGTATCGTTAAGTGAAAGCGTATGTTATTTCCATGCAACACTACATGCAGCATAATATTTAATTGAATGCCGAGGCAATATGTGCACTAGTAAACAGATCACCTAGAAGAAATAAAATATGGTAGTCATTTTTAATATTCTGATTAAGAATTTACAAAACATATTCTTCTGATGGTTTTAATTTATATTATTAAATAAAAAGAGCAAATAGAGTGCCCCGACTTATACATCCGATCACTGTTTAGTTAACGAATTATAGACAAGCATACAAACGCAAGCGGAGTGGTTAAACTACTTAACTGAAACCTCTCAAACGACCACCAGTTCAACTCGACGCACTTTTTAAATGCGTACATTATAAGCTCACGTGGTTTGCATGCTAACTGCGCGTGCAGTATCTTCAACACTCCCATAACAACGAAACTGATTATACGTATATTATTCGTGTTCCAACTGAAGAACGTCCCTAAGGTAGTATGGATATGATTGATATTTTAAAACCTTTCTGGATACTGGGAAAAAAAATCCAGACTGCTTTATTGGAAAAATACAACTTGGGACTTCATAGTAAAATAGCGCAGCACTTCATAACTATAGTATAATTGTGGTCGTCATTTTTTCATAGATGCGCACCGTTTCATTTTCGTGAGTGTAGAATCAGACCGTAACAAACCTCCGCAAGATATTCAACTAAGCGAACAACGGGCATTATTATATAGTTACAAATTCAATTTTATTATAAGTATATTTGCATGGGGAAACTCAAAAAAAGTGTTAATTTTTCGTTGTATTAGAACTAGTTTTGATGACGTAACTCGCTAGTTTTTTTTCCCGGGGGCCGGGGGGGGGGGTAGGAGAGGAGTTTGTAGGCGAACCTATTCAAGATACGCCGAATAGCAAGTTTCAAGCAGCAACTAACAGGTAAAGATTTATGCAGGAAAATGCCAACAATAAAGGCTACTACTACTCCGAAGTATTGGATGCAATGAGACAAATTCCAATTAGCAGATACTTCCGTAAACATTATTCGGTATTGTGCCATTTTTTTTTTTAGCTTAGTTATTAAATAATTACAGACAGTGTTTAAGCTTACAAAATAAACATATAATTACAAACAGGATTGTTGCAAGTAGAAAATTCGTTATGGTGGTGTTTATCCAACTGTGCTATTTTACGAAAAATAACATATGCCCCCGCTTTACATTAGGTAGCTAAATAGTAGTGCAAAAGTTACTGTCCGCGCGCCACCCCTGAAACCAGTGGTATGAGGAAAGGGGAAGGCAAGACAGTGAGTGACAGAGGGGAGTGGGAAGCTTGGTCACGCATGTACTATCTGCAGTAACGCATTTAGCTCCGAAGTGTCGCGAACATCGCCGCTGCGAGTGTTATGTCTGCCTGGAAGAAAAACACCGTCGTGCAGTCTGAGGGCCGGAGAATCGTAAATAATATAGTTGCAAAGAGTGATGAAGAGGCGAAACAAAAACTTTATGCTTTCACAGTAAACCAGGCGACAGCAAGCGCTGCAGACTACGCTGGAGTGTCGCAGACATTAGTTAAAAGGATACGGAACGAACAGAAAGAACTGGATAACAGTGGGGAGAGCGGTAGCTTGCACACGTCGGGTAAACGACGGAAAACTAGGCCGGAACATACTGTCGCGAATATTGATGACTTTGATCTGTGTGCAATTCGACGGACGATTAAAGATTTTTATACTCAGGAAAAACGTGTCCCTACCATTGCAAAATTACTGTGCCCGTGATAAAGTAGAAAATAGACTTTCCGTAGTCACATACTTCGTTGCGTAAGCTGATAAAACAACTAGGTTTTCGGCGGAAAAAAATCTCAAAATCGCAAAGTCGCAGGAAGATACTAATTCAGAGACCTCGCATCGTATCTTGGCCCCACGACTATCTAGTTGAATAAGCACATACAAGGTGGGGAAACAAATTATCTACATAGACATTACATGGATAGATGGTAATTTAAAGTTTGGTAAATGTTGGCAACATGAAGTGTTTGGCATACAAGCTAATGTGAATTCAGGTACCTGATTAATTGTAGTACATGCTGGGGGTATTGACGTATTTATCGAAAATGCTCTCCTTGTCTATAAAGCCGGCACTGCCAGTGGCGACTATCGCGGCCAAATGAACAGTGTTAATTTCATAAAGTGGGTTACCGAGAAGCTTGCTCCTTACCTCCCGCAGTCATCTGTAGGACAGTGTAACCAATACCGACTGAGAAGGGTGCTGTGGTCACGTACAGAAGCTTGAGACTGAATACTAGGAAAAGGACGGTGTTGTATCAGATGTAATTGACAGTATCGTCGTACGTCTTGAAGACAGTAGTTATTCCGCCAGTGCATCGGGCGCGTGCATTTCAAATAGTGAACAAGAAAATCCGGGTTCACAATTAGCGACCCCGCTGCCTTGAGGTGAGAATTTTTTCTTTGTACGATAGTATAGTTGTATAGCGTGGTCGGCTTATCATTCCAAGGTCACATTCCTGCCAGGGTTTCAGAGCTGGCGCGCGGACAGCGGGATGTAAATTAAACGCACTTTAAAGACGAAGTACATACGAAATGAGTTGGACGGAATTCTGGCAAGACCAGACGAGACCATACTCGTTAGCTGCAGATAATGCCTCACCAACCGCGGTCATTGGGTTTTCGAGAAAACTTTTCAGCGAACATAAAAAGTGTTCTGCAGTATTTGTAGTATACGCAAACTAGTCTAAGCAGTTGCACATTTATAAGTCACTGAATATAAGTCATGTCTATTTTGGCTAGTGTACTGAATTTCATACAAGTAGACAATTTTGATAATGTGACCAACCTACGCACTGTGTAAACAAATGATTTCGTTTGCTAAGTATTGTATCGGCTGATGAGTTGTTGTGGGATGTAATAGGGATGATTTATAATTATGGAAGAAAGTACTCTGAACTAAAGGTTTTAATCCAGAACTTAAATTATCCTTTCATAATTTATGGTTTAAATCATGTATTTTTGAGACATACAATTATTTTGGCATTTAGCAACTTTATTGAAAAAATATGTTTAGAAATTATGGCGGAGCATACGGGCACTTTTGAACAGTGAAACGTTTCCAGCTCTTATGAACACCATTGTGCAATTTATCTTTCTCGCCACGTTTATGCGAGTACCTTACTAATGTTAACGGAATATTGTATCGTTAATTGTTTTTTTTTCTATTTACTTTCATTACGCTTTGCTGGCTGTAGGGGCAGCATTTTGGTGCGTTTTATTACATGAAATTTAATATTATCGACACGTGTATGGCTTTGACCGCCATTTTCCGTAATTCATGAAGCGCCATCGTTTATTTTCGTTCCGCAGTTTATTTGTTATGGGTAACCGGAGAAGTTTCGTATTTTTACTGAATGATTCTACAAATTATTTCGTATGAGTGCCAGACAAACTTGTACAGGGTTTAACATAAAATGTTTGTAATTCTTATTTGCAATTCCTGAACAAACAATTAGCCAGTACGTTTTGTAAGTAATTTACTTTGAAACTGTTATTGGAATGTTTGAAATGTACGTGGCCTACAAAATCATAATTTAAACTGTTCTGTAGTGCACAAATAATACGTTTATTATATGGAAAATTCAACAATGCTAAAATATTTACGTGTCGAATGAGTATTATTCGAATCGACACGAATCACAAAATATATATCGCGTTTTCTTTATTCGGCGAGATTAAAACTTTCCTGGTTATAATAATTTGAACGCTACTTCCGTACGAGCAAACTTTTCCACTAGTCCATGAAAACAATACGTAATTCAAAATGATACTGTCTCTTAAGAAGAGCTACAAATAATGCCATCTCACGAAATACAAATTAAAGTTTGCCCTCCTCTCCTTCGCCAAACCCCATTCACCGCAATAAAATTAAGAAGAGCCCCAAAAGTATAACTATACCATAACAAAAATAAAATGAGTACGTATGTGAACCTACAATGAACATAGCATTTGTTTACACTCATTGTTTTAGCCATTGATCGAACAGCTGTGGTGGAAGGATACATTGTGGCGGCGCTACTTAACTAAAACTATTAAAATTTAGCGAACTCTAATTCTCCCCGTTTCATTGACAGGGACAGGATCGTACGAACAATTTTAAGTGAATCCACTTAAAACGTAGTATTATTAACTAATGATATTTGATTAACACCAAAAATCAGGCATTAAAATTAAGTTTTACAGGCATATTCCCTAATAGCGATTATGTGCCTACCCTTTTACTTTTGTAGGATCTGTTGTACGGCAGCAATAATGCACGGTTCGCTGTAAAAGCTACGCAAGAATTAACTAGCGCCTGCACATTAGAGGACGGTAACCCGCATAACGAAAGTATATTGCGGCGAAGCCTACACCTCACGGAGCGTCAGTAGTTGCGACACGGCCGACTGGCAGATGCCCAAATAGTTTAGTTTGAGAGCCGCGACGGATTCTGTAAACATCCGGGTGGGCTTGTTTCGCTCCCGAAGCACGCGGCGCTGCATGTATAACTGCACACGCTGGTCAAACAGCCGGAGAAGAATTCGGAGCTGGGTTCGTCTGTCTTCTGCCGGTGTACACACTGGACTTTCACAGCCAGGCCACCTGCAGGCTCGTAAAGGTCACACCGCTACAGTTTAAAAACCATTTAACGGATTTTTCGTGTTGTCAGATTGAGATATTAACTGGTTGTACGTTCCACCAGAATAGTGGGGACGAGCTGTTAAGTGAGTTTCCACCACGCAAGTGAAATAAGTTTAGTTCTTTGAATTAATGACAAAGTTCCCCCGCAAAGAAACTGCCTTCGACCAAGTTTCATCGGCGCCTTTCGATCTTCAAAAACCCTAACCTAATTCAGACACACGTCTATGGGGAATGAGGTACATTTTAGATGTTAAACTTTACATGTAAAGTATTGACGCATTTGTCAATCATTTGGTGACAGTTTGCTAAGATTTAATTTTAATTGTACTGTTTACAAAGCTGTTTTTGGAAATTTTCTAACGCTGTGAGGCACTGAAACTACCGTCTTTCTGTGAGGGAAGTCCAGCGCGGTGGAAAGCTTACGGATGGTCGTTCGGCAGACTGCGTAAAATATATTGCGCCAGCGTTCCACGTGCGAGGTACCGCCTCTACTGAAGAGGGAATTTGCCGATTCCCATCACCTGGATAAAGAAACCAGTTTAGTTCTGCACAATTCTGAACGCTGCAAGCGTTCTTCCGTAACCATCTCTCTCTTCAAGCCAAGAGCTGCCAAGACTAAGAAAATTTCAACCTTGAATTACAATATAAAGTATACTTAATGCTATGGAAAATGTTACACGAAACCTATTTATATAGTAATAACATTCATTTCGTAAATATATATTTACAGAAGAGCAAGAATAACTTTAAATTACTAAGCATCGATATGAACTACAAATTTTCAGTGAATAAATAGAATGCAATATTTTATTAGTTCAAATCGAAATCTGCAATGCAAATATTTCTATTGCTGTCGCTAATAAAAGTCAATTACGTGTAGTTTTCCTCAGAGCTAGCATGAATTAAAATGTTAAAGGAAGTACTAATATTCATTGTGAGGCAATCGCCATAGATAAATAAACAGTAGAAACAAATTTAAGTTTCTTACAGAATCACGAGACTAAGCCACATCCTGCACCATTATGTACGTAAAGGCCTCCATGGCTGCGGTAAGTCATGCATTTGGTGGGAGTTTTCTGGATGCAAGTTTAGGTTATTTGGCAAAGATACGTTCTTTCCGATGCTCAGACGAACTTCCCGGAAAAGTGCAATCAAACAACTTGTCAGGTGCAGAATGTACCGACCGATAGTGGATGCTGCATCGTTTGAGCAAACAGCTACATGCGAACAGAATTTTAGCCCCGAGTCATGAAAACTAGATGCACGTTTGATCTGTTCACTGCCATGTTGCCATGGAATTTATCTCAAGCAGATCTGATACTGTGAAATGGTCGTATTAATTCAAGTATTTGGTTTTAATACCGAATATGTTCCTTCGACAATTAACTTAGTATTTTAACAGGCGCCCCGAATCACTGTTCAGACATTACGTACACACGCAAAAAGGAGAGGCACTTTGACTGCTACCTCTGTTGTCATGTTGTAATATCACGTTAGTAGAATAGCTCGTATAAAGTACGCATGCTGTATGTAGTCTAGTTTTGACAGCGATGGACTCTGATCAGAAAATTTGAAACTAATTTATGTGTTTCCATGACCAGAACCTATGCGAGTAACTGAAGTGTATTTGTAGCGAGAAATGTGCATCCATAGTGCGTATACAGATACGCCACCGTACAAACACAGATAAATAAAAGCACGCGCCTTCTCTTATAATGGCGTCTATGCTTCATTTATGAGAAGCTTGAAATCATGTAACTCAATCCTCTAGTATTTTTGGCAGTGGCGTCATATTTGGTGCACATGTGAGCGATTACGTAAATTTTCTGCATACTACGTTTACTAGAAAAACTCCTCCATAGTCACCAGCACGGACCATCGCGAAATTCACGTACAACCTTAAATTGCCTCTAAATATGGTGCGATGGTGCCGCTCCGCCGTCGATTAGTATCGATAACGAACGTCGACAGCCAGCACTTGGCGACTTCATCGGTGGGTACTTTGCTCCCTCCTCTTTCCACCCCTCAATCCCCTACCTTTGATTCCCCTCAAAGTGCATCACAGTTTTTTTAAATAAATAAGCGTGTTAATGAATAGGCATGCAAGCCTTCCCTCCCCCCTCTTCACATGGCATTCCTCACTTGGATCACGACGAAGCTACGCTTGTATATACGGGCCTTAACAGCTGATCGCCGTCTCCACTTTGCACAACGCACTGTGTCGTAATTTCTCTGTAAACCGTCCAGTATGATGTGAAAGTACTTAAAATGTTCTTAAGTGTTTGTGGCTGAGCGGCCGGTCCAGAAACAGGCGCACAGCGGTGAGTCGTTGGCGTGCTTTGGAATAATTTTGCCTGGTTTCTATTTTGTAGTAATGTTGTGGGTCTTAGCGTGTGCTATTAGCGGGGCATGCAGTGATTAGGGTTTTTCAAAATTCTGTTTCATTGCTTCAAGATAACGTTTGGAGTAATAAACCGGATTGCTGTGTGTCTTGCATTGTCTTTTAACGTGTTGTGTTGTCATTGCCTGCAGCCCCATTTGGCTTTTTCAGCTACTGTATTTTTTTTGTTTAGCACTCTTCCACGACTCGTGTTTTAGCTCTTCTTAATATTGTGTCGTCGATGTTATTATGAATTGGTGCTTTGTTCCGGTTCCTTAAGAACTGCCACCTTTTTCAATAAATTTTAATGGTAATTTTATAAAATTTTAATGGTAATTTTATAAAATTTTAATATTTACGATTTATTCTAGGAAGGCTGCGATGGGCTGCAGCTGGCTGCCCTTTGTTTTTTTCATGTTCCTTTTTAAAATATCTAACCAAAATCATATTACTTAGCGTATATGCTTTATGAAAGCTGAAAGCATATCGAAAATATTTAATGTAAGCACTTTATGAAACTACTCAAGTGGAATACAGCATTAATAATTGTGTTTTTAGCAAAGCTCTTGTGGCATCGTTTTACGAAGGCCTTTTAATATTGTAGTTTTGAAGAGCCTGTAATATTATTGAGGTTATTGGTGAGCCAATTTAATTTTGATTTACTGTTTCAAAGCAGAAACGGCTCTTTTAAATTAATTTTTGAATGTCTTAATATTCTTGGGTGTTCGATACCAGCTTTGGCAATTAATCAAGGAACACTATTATTGTTAAAGGTTTATGACATTTTGTATTTAAGTTTATATCAATTTGTGCATTTATGGCGCTGTTGCATTTATATTTATCAATTTATCAACATATTTCTTTAACCATGCTGTGTGTTACGTTTATTTGTAGCTGATTGCCAAAGTGAGAATAGTGTTGGAGTTATTTTATACGGTTACTCGTAAATTTTATAATACGCCTTTAATTTTGTAAACGTAAACACATGCGAATTTAAATGTTACCGATGTCTTCAAGTTGGACGCAGCGTTGGCGACTTGTGCAAATCTTATCTGAATGTTTTTTGCAGAAGAAATTACAATATTGTTACGCGTGAACCCTCATACTGGATGTGGACTCAGTGCTATAGGCCGTTCACGGTAAAGTCAGCACTTTCTTAAGCTGTTTCATCAGACATAATAGCCAATAAATACATTTCATTGTGGCCTCTGACTTTTTGTTTTGGGCATGGCGAATGTATACACTGTGTGTTACGTGGCAGGGTTTACATTAACAATTGGTGTAAGGATATACATAGGTGGAAAAAAAATGTAAATAGGGCTTCAAAAGTACTCACTTTACCGTGAACTGCCTATGCCTGGTTATGCGCGGTCCGACGCTGTGCGCGGTGACCCACCTCGACTCCTCGCACCACCAAGCAGACCCACACCCCTTTACGTCGCTCCGGCGGCCGGGGGAATGATTGACAGCCGATCCGGCTGTCGTCACAGCTCCTCCTCACTTAAGCCGGAGTGAGTCTACGACTTGGGAGGATGAGAACGAATTTTCTGATATAGGCTCTTCACGGTAAAATTAGCACTTTTTAAAGCTCTGTTTAAGATATACTAGTATGCACGTTGTGTATTCTTCCGCCTTAAGTAAAATTAACATTGCCATGGGCCTCATCACTTTATTCATGCGTCGGTCAAGTGAAACTGTGATATAATTAGAAAAATAAATATCTTACAAATCTGTTTATGTTTTACACTTCGATGGATAAAAAAAAAACAGAAAGTGTTAGAAATATTTAAGTTATCACCAATAGTTATCAAACACTTTTTATTCGACGCAAAGATACGGAACTAGTTTCTATCCAGCGTTACCAACTTTACTGGACGCATTTCCACTCAATTCTCCCGTCAAACTATATGCAGGTAGGGTCAGGACTTCTTTCTAAAGTTGATTTCAAAAGTGCTGACTTCATCATGACCAGACTTCAAATCATTTTGCGCGACGCTACGCGGCATTTGGAGGAGATTCTTGACAAGAGCAGCCGGAGAATAGGCAGTCTTTGTGGTAGCAACCGGTATAAGTGCGGCAGTCGGGCCAAGTCTGACGACGAAGGGTTCAAAATGGCGGAAGACAAGCGATTTTTGCAATGTGGACGGACGTGAGGGTGTCGTATAACGGGCTACTGTTCATGCTTTGAGTACTCCAGGACATCCCAGACTGGTAGAATGTAGATTGAATTAAGGTGGGACTGTATGAATGTTTGATACGGACTTTGGAAATGTCAAAATGGGCACAATTTGTAAAATATTTCAAAATTTTTTGAAATACTTTATTAGGACTGATTCTAGTAATCTGGTTGCATTAATCTCTTTGAAGTGATTGTGAAGTGTATTGATAAAATTGATTAATTTTAAATAGCTAGTGATATAAATCGATTGAGAGTTATTAAATCTAAAGTATTTTCTTTTTAGCGTTTGTAAATAAATTATAAAAATAGTATTAACTCTAAATTATGACCATACCTTAAAGAACCTGGCTAAGCCCACAGACGGAGACATAATATTAAGAACTTTGGGGGAGGAGGGGGGAGGAAATATAATTTTCAATTTTTGTTTAACTGTGCGCGGCGTATTTCTAGAGGCTTGTTATTGCAGATACTCGGGTGTTTGGAAGACTAGGTTCTACCGCGTAAACTTTCTGGTTACATTATTATAAAGTTTTTTATAGCCACAAATAAAATGCCAAAACAAATATTCGCCATAGTCATTGACACCGTCTATATCGAGCAAATATAATATACTCTGCACATGCGAACACTGTCTGCGTTAATAATATCAAAGTATAAATATACTAACGCGTGTGCGTGTAGAAGATGTTAAGAGAGAAACTAGAATATCAGTTTCATTTTCTTAGTTTATAAGCTGTGAATATTCATGGCATGATATTTGAAACTAGAAAGTCCATAAAACTGTAGAACTATATCGTGAATTTGAGAAAGTACGTATCAACTGCGCAGTGAACATCCGAGTCCTAAGAGTTAACTTCCTTATTCCTACATAGCTATCTAAATAACCAGACTTCTACGAGATTAGACAAATGTAATCTTCTACGAGGACATTCGAATGAACGCAGGTCAGACGCCAGAAGGTGTCATTGACCATGTATTACCTCAATAGTAGTATTCAAAACTTAACAGCTTTATCTCCCAGTGGGATAACTGTATTAACTCTATGCTTGGGGACGTTTGTGGGCTGCTGACGAAACGAGATCTTTACCCAGTGTCGCACGTTTTCGTCAAATGTCCCCGAATATCTCTTCAGCTTTCCGAAAATGTGAAAATCACATGAAGACAGACAGTGGATGTTAAAGCAGTTCCCAACAAACTCGCCGAAGGGTATTACTCACCAAGCTGGCATTGAATGATTGTAGTTGATGCCATTCCATAGCATTCTAGAGAGTTTTGACATTCTGGTACGCCTCAGTTTCTGCAAGGTGTATTCATAGTGACATCCTCACTAAAAATAGATTCAACAGTGACCCGTCGGTTTACCTGGACAAGACCATTCACCTGAGAAATAACATCAGAAGTAATTGCATGATGGGGTTGTCTTGGGAAGGCAGCACACGTAAACGTGACGTGCTGTGTTCGCCATACACAAGACTTGTGACGAATTACTCTTCTTCCTTCAACACTCAAAAAGCGAACCAGGCCTCTGTCCTTTACACGCATCCATGCGATTTCCGCATTTTTGGAGAGCTGCAGACAAATTGACATCGGTTTGGATCGGACGAGGACGCGAGACTCTTGGGAAAGGTGCTATTCCGTAGGCAGCCCACAAACTTTAAAAATGGGATTGACCATCTCCCAACGGGATAAAAGTATTAACAATTTTGGAGTAGTAAAAGTTAGATGATTTTTGTCGTCTGGCCTACTTTCATTTGAGTGCCTCTTATATTGTGCTGTGCTAAGACACGAACGAGTTTTAACGAAAAAAAAAAACGATTTAATCAAGTTACAATTTTTCGCAAAGGCTCGAGTTTGTTACAAAACTAAATGTAAACAAAAAGGCACGTAGTCGTTGAAACACACGTGAATTTGACATTTGTTTTTGGCAATTCCCGAGTCATGTTGGGGGCATGCGCAGGACTAAAATCAGTATACCACAGTTTATCAATGGGTAGAGCAGCTCTATCCATGCCACAGTACATTCATGGCTACTTCAGACTAACACTCTACTTCAGGGTATTCCTCCGCCTCATGCAAACAAAGCTTAGCTAAGTCTAAAAAAATTACAGCACTGGACAACGCACCAGATATTTCGCATGAGAACTATGTTACTAGGGGTTATAAAAACAAATATCTCCCCGTTTTAATTTATATTAGTATATTAAATATAATTATAGATCATATTTCCATTTAACCAAAAGTAAAATTATTTTATTTAACGTTAAGTACGAAACCCTTGCGATGCTCGACATATTAAGGAAGAAACCAAACACGCTATACATGGGCCGATATTAAAAATGTTTTATCACCAACTGCTACCATACTTATCGTAGAATGAGTTTTTGTCAAAGCCTTTTTATTTAATTTATTGCTTTAGTATAATTAGAAAGAAATGAGCATATTTTATACAAAAATATATGGATGTTACAGTCACGTGAGTAAATATGATACACATGACCAGAATAAAAAAAATAGCTATGCGTTATATTGATTCACATGGCGGTCAAAGCGTTAGCGAATGTATAGAGCTTCAACTAGTGTTTCACGTAAAGGAGTGGTGTTGGAGGGGACTGGTGGCTGGCGACAGCCGAGAGCGTGTGTGGGTCAGGCTCTGGTCAGGCGGCCACGCAGGGGCGTACGGACTGCCAGGTGCGCCGCCCGCCAAGGGGTCAACGACCTGCCCGAGGAATGTCCGCCCCGACTTCTGGGGCCTCGCCCCTCCCCCCTCGCTCAGGCAGTGCGTGAGCGCCAAGGTCGAAGACACCGCTGCGCTGTCCAGGCGGGGAGATGCCGCCAGATGCAGGATTATTCCGGCCCTGCGACATCCTTACTACATCCGGATATTTCGCCCTGTCCTACAACCGCGTCTTCTTAGTCCCGTGCACGCACTCGATAGCATTGAGCGTTTTACAGGCAGGGATTCTAGATAGTCAGTGCTCTATCATGGTACGGGGCATTCGAAATAATGGTGCACTGGTACAAAATCATGGTACATATCTAACAAATGCGTAAAATCACAATTCTATTTTTACTTTGCTTCCATTACACAACAATTGTTTGGACTTTGCACTACTGATATCAAATACAAATAAAATACCATCTCTAATTCGTCGACAAATCATAGGGCTTCAGCTTTTGACTTAACCAAGTGCTACAAACTGATCTGTTGCTATACTTTACAGGCGTTAGCTGCATATGTTTACTGTAGTCAGATTATGGTACATTTGCGTACCATGACGATTCGTCATGATACACGGTACACAAGGTATAATTACAGTACAACTGCCATAATAATGGTATATCTAACATTACTGTTTCCAGGCTTGAGGCCGTGATACGCGGGAGCGGTAAGGCGACAATGCCACGCACATTAAGTGCACCGACGCCGCTACACGCAAGGCTCTGAAGTGGCGTTTAGTGTTATACCTGTTCCTATTTCACTAAGCAGTGACACTATCATTTTATTTCTGGAAAGTCTGAAGCTAATTTAAATACAGGAGACTACACTATTTTCGAATAAATCAACCCAGAAAATGTTAAGCTATAGCAGTCTGGAAATGTTTTTGTCAGTCATGAAGGACTTCAAAATAGTGTCTGCAATAAGCTGTGAGAAGTTGCGTTTCATCCTGGTGTGAAGTGTTATTTCTTATCGAGGCAAACAGATAGTACGCACGTAAAATAGTTTGTTTAAAAAGAAAGATTACAAAACACAGTGACTGCAACCCAGTTTGCTCGTTTAGTACCCAAGACTAATCACGAACGATTTTTAGCGCGGAGGCTTACGAATTATGCTCTGAAGGTATTTTATACATGCATAGATAGGCCGTTCACGGTAAAGTGTGCAATTTTTGAAGCTGTTTCATCAGACATAACCAATAAATACATTTCATCCTGGGCTCGGACTTTTGGTTTTGGGTATGGTGAATGTATACATTGTGTATTACTCATATGACAGTTTACATTCACAAATGGTGGGAGGATATAAATTTGTTGAAAGAAAAAAGTAACTAGGGTTTCAAAAGTGCTTACTTTATCGTGAACGGCCTATACCAATACTTATATATTACGGCAAAGGCCTGGCACAGGGCCCTTAGCAAAGTAGGGAGGGGTCATCTGGACCGTAGAACCCCTCCCTTTAACCTTTAATGTTATCAACTATTGGTAGTTCATGGTAAAATAAGCGCTTTTGAAAGCCCTGTTCAAGATCTACTTCTATGCACGTTATGTGTTCTTCCGCCTTATGTAAAATTAACATTGTCATGGGCCTCGTTACTTTAGTCACGCGTCGGTCAAGTGTAATTGTGATATTATTAGAAAAGTAAATAGTTATAAATCTGCTCATTTTAACACTTAGATGTATATTAAAAAAACGGAAAGAGAAAGAAATAGTTTACGTTATCGCAGATGGTTGTCCAACATATTTTATTCGACGTTGAGATATGGAATTACTTTCCTTCCATCATTACCAACTTTGCTGGGCTCATGTCACTCAGTACGCCCGTTAAACTATATGTCAGGCAGGAGCAGTGACATTTTTGTAAGGTTGATTTCAAAAATGCTCACTTTAACGTGAACAGCCTTTAGTATTAAAGATTTTTTTTAACACCAAGGCACTATAATGTATTTTATTATAATCTTGAAATCAACATTTATTTCAATATTTGCGTTAACACGTTCGTTAGCACTATCAATGCCGATGTTACTTTCCTCCGTTCTTTTCAACAGGTGCACTCCTCCCCCCTCAATTTCTGGCTAGTCCATTGGCTTGGCTTCAAGTAACTTGCGTGTTATCAAACACCTGCACCAAATATCTCATTGCCGCTGCGCGCAAGAAAGAATTGCGTGCAATCTTTGTCGGCATCGTGCCCCTACGCCTACCATACTTCCGTATGTAGCTCAATCATTTAATGGAGTAGGAATAAAATCAAAGGCGCGCCATAACCCTTATACCGCAATAAACAGAACAAGACTTTATACCTAGAAATGTTCGTGAAATCAAATTTCTGCCATTTACATTCCATAAAAATGCCCAAGAGAACACACACTGTTGTAAGTAAACAAACATCACTTTAAAAAGTATAAAAAATTAAAGTAATCTCAGTATAGATTGAGCTCTGAACACTGTCATTACGATCACCAGTTATTGATAAGTGAAATTGATGTATATGAAAATAAAAAATATTTCTCATATTACCAACCTTGCTACTATATAAACGCCAAAGTGTGTGTGCTAGTCCTCTTTCACGTCAAAACGGAGCAACGGATCGACGTGATTTTTTGCACAGATATAGTTGGAGGGCCGGAGAGTGACATAGGCTACTTTTTATCCCGGAAAAAATATCTAATTTCATTCAGAGATGTAAATAGGTACTGAATTATTCTTTTCTTAGGATTACTGCTTTAAAAAAAGCCTTGTTTAAAAAAAAATGTCCGTCATTTCTCCTTTCTTGTGTGTCTACGGGCTGTACTTTCCTTGCAAAAAGGTGTAGTGGCCCAATGGCAAGAGATTCAAACTGGGGCCGCATTAGCACAGTGGGTAGAGAACCTAATAGTGGGGCCACAGAAGCTCAGTGGGTAGAGAACCCAATAGTGGGGCCGCTGTCCTAAATGTCATGCGAACGAAGTCGCACGGGTCAGCTAGTTTCTCATATAGCCGAAATAACTGATTTTCTTGCAAAATATGCCCTTTTAAGCATAGGCTTATATTTCAATTTAAAAAAAGTGTGTTATTAAAAATTTAAGTAAATTGTAGCAAAATATTTTACCCTATTACATAATGTATGCGTTCATTTTTAATGTGCAACATGCAGTGCGCTTTCTCACAATTTTGGTATTGTGTTAGCTAATTTGTAACAAGTTCTGATTGTTTTACAGTCTAGCGAAACGCTTGACTGGAAGCCACACTTCTGCCTCAAAGAGGACACAAAAGCATCAGTCTTACAACTGCATTTAAACACCGTAATTTGGAATTGGAAACCTGTCTTGAAACTGCATGATGCCTAGTGAGACACGATCCCCATTCGCCAGATAGGCTTGCGTGTCTATATCTGCATTCAAGTTGACCTATCGCAGTAGATCGAGTTTTAAAGTCTTCAGTCGACGCTGCACAATTGCACAGCGCCTCTAGTTGACATGGGTCTCACTGTAAGCAGCTGCGCATTGTAATTTTTAAAGAACTACGTAATATTTCGATGCAAATCATTTTCCAGGGCGCAGAAGTTGATATTTTGTTGCCCATTCATAAATTTAGTTATTTAAACATATATGGTCCTCGAAAAGTGCGGTAAGCAAAAGTCGCTAAAGTGGCCTTCTGTTTATGATACTTATTCTGTCAAACTACAGCGGCAATACTGTCTTTTCTGAACAGACTGCTGCATTGGAACTACAGTCGCCACTTGAAATTCTGAGGAACACACGCCGCGAAACTTTGTTACGCTTTTTTTTTTCCATCGCCGTCGCAATGCTTCCTTACTTCTTGACGTGACCTTGAAGTGTTCGCGTTTTTTACTAGAGGGGCCCATTGACAGGCCTTGTGACATTACCGTGAACAGCTTATAGGAGGTAATCTGAGCACTTTGAAATCAACTTTTGAAAAAAGGTCACTGTTCCTACCAGCATGTATTTCAACAAGTACTCTGACTGGCATGCACCCAGTAAAGTTGGTAATAGCAGAAGGAAAGTAGTTCCCGTGTATCAACGTTTAATTAGAAGTAGGTTAGTACTTCTGAGTACTGAAGTTATGTGCTTTTCTTTGTTAATTTTTTAAATACATTCAAGTGTAAGAATTAGCATATTTGTTAAATATTAATTTTTATAATAGTTTCACAGTTTTTCTTAACCAACGCATAAATAAAGTGACTAGTCTCATAATAATGGTTATTTTAGATATGGCGTAAGAATACAAAAAAAAAGAAGGCATGCAAGTAGATCTTTAGCAGGGCTTTCAAAAGTGCTCACTTTATCGTGAACAGCCTATAGTAAGTCAGCTTGAGTCTAGGAGATTTTAGAAGTCAACAGAGAAACTGCAGGAAAGAACAATCCTAGGTAATTATTTCAGTCATCTTTGCGAGGAAATATGCCACACAGATGCACTTTTTTGCATAATGTCTTACACCTCAATGATACGTAAAAATTTCCGGCGGGAAAAATGTCTCGGCAGAATGTCTTTTGGCCAGCGTCATCTCCACACATACGGATATGTTAATAATGAATGCAGAACTGGGCAACTTCGCCCACCTTCACGCCTGCTGGAACTGGTCCAGCACGTTAGGGAGCGGCGCGACATTACATTCAACACGCCGGAACTGCAGCCACTGGAATGTGTGAGCATACCCCACCCCTCTCCGACCACAGTTTTTCTCCTTCAGACAGTGGTATGGAGTGAGTTTTTTTTTTTTACAGAGTAAGTAATATAATAGTCTCATATATTTGAGTGTTTTAGATGACATTTGGTAGTGCCGGGCTGTGGTTCCATTTTCGATTTCTAGTAACAAACTCAACTTCCAACTTTGCTTGCCCTCTTCATGTAGTTACCGTTTTATCATATTTAAGATTAGTTATAAAAACGGAAACTAAATGTAATAACTAAACCGAATATTATTTAGAGAGCATATTACAAATTATAAGAAAGCTCCCGTTTTCCCGAACACTTACATCCACTTTCCAAGGAGATGAGGACTCGAGGACGCAAACAGAATGACTGCTTACCCTGCCGAAGGAACGCGGCAGGTTTAACTAGCTTGCGAGTTCGATTTGTCGTTAGTCGCTCCCGTTCGTGGAAATAGATACTAGATAGCAGCACTATGCCTGTACAGTACGGGAGTTACGAAAACTCAGTTTCTCGTATCGGAAACGGGAAACTCAAAATTAAACGTGTTTAAATTTTAAGTTAAGCTGAAACTATAAAGGGTCAAACATTTCCAATATGTATAGGATAATCATTGCTTACCTTGCGTCTTTGGGATAAACGCCACTGCGGCTTCAGACTTTGAAGTGAACGAATATTAAGAAACATCGTTTCTTTAATCCATGACTGGTTTATCACTAGCTGTAAAAATTACCCTGTAGAAAACAATGACATCTGTTTATTATTTCTCGAGGTCGTGGATTGTACATAAAGTTGAAAGGTAGTTAAAGCCGTCGTAATGATTAAACAAAGTATGGGATGTGAAAGGTTACCGTGCGCTAGTTATCGCATTTACAACCTTTTTAATTTATGTCAGACACAAAACAGCTGCTTTCACATCAAGAATGGAAGCCATATTTTTCGATATTTATTGAAGTAATCGTTTAAAGGAATTCATGGCCAACGCCATCTTGTGTTGGTGTGAAAACAATTAATGGAGACAGTTATTTCAAGGTATCAACCCACAGAACTTTCACAGGCATTTTTAAATTATCTCCCTACGGACGAGCAAGTATATAAGCTTCTGAATCACCACTTTAATCCGGGACTATGACATTTTTGTCAAGTCATTTACACCGATAAAAAGGGAAAGTCCACTACTTTAAATAACATAGGATAGGCCTATTGCAAACTAAATCTGCAAAATTTCACCGACATGAACTACAAGCATGAATACATTCATCTAAATCTTATTCTCTCTAATTTGAGTAAAGTATGCAACCACGCTGGGACAAATTTACATTTAAATTTACCCATTTACCCAGCGAGTCGAATTAATAACCACAAATCCCCACGCCGAAATTTTCTCAGCAACTACCACAGTTCATCACATATCCTGATGTCTGTTTTCGAAACCGCTTTGTTTCATTAAATTTTACCACCACTTATTTCCGTTACAACTTTAGGTCAAGATTTAAGTAGAGTAATAGATATGACTGAACATCCCACTAATATTCTAGTCTAAAGGACACCTTACACAAGGGACTCGTTGCAAATCAATAACTTACCTTTGTTGTCCCTAAATGTTGTCCCCGCCATTGATTTTATCGGGAATTTTCATTTTCGGCATTACTGAGGAGATTTTGGACCAGAGCTTACTACATTATAAATACCTCCCCCCCCCCCCCCCCCACCCAAGCCGGTGAAGTGTGTGGTAACCATCTGGCTGAAGTGCAGTAATCTGGTAGGTCAGGTGCAGCGTAGGGAGACAGCGAAGAGGCCAGCCCCGGCGGAGGGCGCGATACTGTCAAAGGAGAGGACGCGGTACCAGACGACGGGCTACTGTGCACGAGGACGCTCTGGGCACGCAAGACATTTCAGGACTGGCGGAACGTGGACTGAATCAAAGTGGGATTGTGCTAATGTGTGATAAGAGTGTTATTGTAAATATTGTAACTGTAAAACATGACATAATTTATCAAATAATTCCATAGGTTTCGAAACAGTTTATTTGGAGAGATTTCAGCAATCTGATTGCATTAATTTCTGTGATGCGATTGTGAATTGATTAATTGTAAGCAAGTGACAGCCATATATTGTAAGATGTTTAGTCAGAGTATTTTCTTTGTAGTGATTGTACATAAATTAGGAAAATTATATATTACTTTATAGCATACTGGACAGGGAGTATTACAATCTATTTGCCGTAGCACGCCAAGCATATTATATACCTGAATGTATTATTACATGGCAGAGTTCATCGACCTGGCCACTGTGTTGCCGCTGGCGCGGCGACGACACTCAAAGACCGCCCGCCATGCACCCCACCAGGTACACACGCCGATCCTACCGTCAGATCATTAAATTTGACTCGCCACGCAATACCTTCTTCCATTGTTCCCCAGTTCAATAAATTTGCACCACTATACAATGTGACAATTCATCAGAGATTATATGGAAAATATCAACTCACCTCGGGGAACAAACTATTCGAATGCCCAGCACCTACTCTCATTCTGGCGCACATTACTAAATTTAAAAAGGGGTTATATCTACCTGCCTGCCCGCTCCCGTTGTTACTCCCCTGTGCTGAACTGTGATCAAACTTGACGCATGTTAATATTTTGTTACCAAGTTTTAGTTGCAAGGTTCTCTATGCGTACTTTTCTTAAATACTTCGTTACCACTTGCAAAAAAGAAAAAAACGTTAAACCGAAAGACTGTTCAATTCTTCCGAATCAATGCACTAATAACATACGTCTTCTTACCATTTTCCGCTATCCACATTTATCTTTCTGGCAAAGTAGTCCATTAAATGCGTACTTACTCTACTAAAAGCTATATAATTTTAAGCAAATTCTAAATACTATTAAAATTGCTTTAGAGATTAAAACATTTGGAAGACAACCTCGAGAAAATGACTCCAGACGGCATTAATTTAAAAACATTCAAAATAATTTGTTTGAATCAATATTTTAATTTGTAGGCGTGTATAGAAATAGTCCGGTTCAAAAGAGCTGGAAACAAGAGGTTTTCACCTATTAAGCAAGTAGGATTGCAAACAGTTTGGAAATTATCTATTCAAGTTAACGTTAGCATGACTTTCTGAATCTGACAACTATCAATCATGAAACATTACACACGCATATTTTAGAAACTTTTGCATGCACTTATTTACTGTTACACGAAACTAACAGAGGTTAAAAAATTTCAGTGTGTACGGTAATATTTCATAATTCGCAACCTTCTTGGAAAACAAATTCATGGATTTTACTTTGCAGTAGTGAAGTCCTCAGTATTGGCATCTGATCCTTCATGACTGCCCATCGTATTTCTTCGTCATTAAACTAAACTTTGCATTTTAATGGCAGCCAAGATACATGCAATCTTGTACAAGTACAATGGGTAGTGTGCTGGTGTAACTGCTGAATTAGTACAGGCTATTCACGGTAAAGTGAGCACCTTTGAACGTCCTCTCATTTGGAATAATAGCCAAAGAATATATCGATATTTTAGCTTTAGACGTTAACTTCAAAGTGTTGTGGAATATACACAATGTGTGTATTACTTGTATAGCAATATTTATTTTAAATGATGGTTAAAGGCTTAAATATGGCTGAAAGGAAAAAGTTCTCACTTTACCGTGAACCGCCTCTACACTCATCCCAGCGAGTTTGCTCTTAGATGTGAAACACTTCCGTAGCTTCCTTTTCGGTTACGCCAGGGGCTGCTCGTCATATCATTACTAAACTAGGAAGTATCCTCAAAGGCGACTAGGATCAACGCACTGGACCATACCGAATGTGGGCGGGCGCTACATTCCTCCGACCACCGGTTATCCTTGGCACATCTACCTAGTCTGGTCCGTAGTTCTGCGACAACCAACAGCTGCCCACTCTCCCTCCTTACAGTCCCGGACACATCATCCTCTGTGGGGGGAAGAGGTTTGGTGCCCGGAGAGCCGACGTGGGGTGAAGCCAGACTAGTATGGAGCAACTCCCGTATGTAAAGGGCAGGAGAAACAGGAAATCCCCGAGAAAACCCGCCGACCAGCGACATCATCTGGCACGATTCCCACGTGCGAAAATCCGGGAGTGACCCTGCCGGGAATCGAACTCTATTCGCCTTAGGAGAGCGCTTCAGCCGCTAAACCTCTTTATGGAGGAAAAACAAAAGATCAAAAGAGAACTACTGAACGCATTCACACTCTAGTGTGTCTAAAGAAAAATCACTTTCCTACTACTGAGGAAAAGTTACACCTTTTGGATTAGAAGATTTGTTACTCGTGTATTTATCACAAGTGTTTTAAAATTTCGTTCGCTTCTACGTCGAAGTTCGGGAATATTTTCTAATCTGGACTTTTTTTTTCTTATGAAATAAACGCGATTTGCTCGCCCATTTGTAGTAATTCAGGGGAAGCGACGACGAAGTTGTGGTCACTACTGCTCCGACAGTTGCTTACAATCCACACAAAACTGTAATTTTTATACTCTTGTCTTCACATAATCCTCCGAGCTGACAGCAACCTTCAATTCTCACCTGACCTCACCAATAGTATTTTGTTTGTTTTGATGCGCTACTCGTCTACGACTCCACATCTCACACGGCGATGATCGAGAGAGTGGCCACTCGCACGGTCGAGACGTATACGATGGCTCTCGTATGGTTCGATCTTTCAGTTTTCTAAAATCGTGCGAGTTACGGCCGCAATTCGAAGATTTCGTATACGAGAGCAGTTCGAGCTTAGGCACCCTGGTCGGTCACAGCCCCACCTCGCCCCTGCTGGAGAAGCCGACAAGTATAGAGGATGCACAAGAATTTTCTGGGAATTAAGACCCTCGGCGCAACGCGGCATTTAGAGAAATTTCTGGGCGATGGCGTACGACCCTATAAATACAAGCCACAGCTGGACTGCCGGGAGTCTTGTGTGGAAGCCAATTAGCAGAGCGCGGTAAACGAGTGACGTGTAGAGGACGGAAGACGGCTGCGGACAAGGTGTTTGTTGTGTGAATGGACGAGAGGGTGTGAAACCCTACTAGCGAAGGGTACTGTGCATGAGAGCGCTCTGAGAACTCTTAGAAGAATTCGGGCTGGTGGGACCTGAACCGAGGTGGGACTGAATAGCATGCGATACTGACTTTATTGTTAATATTGGAACTGTCAAATATTGACACATAATTTGTAAAATAATTTAATAGGTTGATACACTGTCTATTGGGACTAATTTTTAAATATTTAATTAATTTCGTCTAGGTAATATTATATTTTATTGGCGGAGGTCATTAATCGTAAACAGTATGTGATGCCTATCTATTGTGAGATGTTGAGTCGAGTGAATTATGTTTGTACTTGTAAATAAAACCAGGGAATTATAATTAACAGAGATATCCAGCCTATGCATTACAGACTTGGAGATAAAATTTTAACAGAATGCCGTTCTCCAATTCAGATTACGAAGGGGCATCCATGTGTTTTGAAGCAAAATTTTGCAGATATTCTGGAAGCTCCATAACCGTTCGGGTGTCACGTAATATTGCAAGTTCTTGTTATGATTTGCTCATAAGAAAAAGTACGTGACATGCTGCAAGATGTATACATCTGATCTGCATGGAGATCAAAGACTTTCCGCCACCATCCTGTCAACTAAGCTATCAGAATTCGCCAATCGAACTGTTGGGCTTTCTATCCGTGGTAAAGGATCCCTCTAAGATTACAAATAATCACTTACCACTTCCAGAAAGAGTATCGAAGTGAAATTTTCGGCCGTACTTACATGAATACGGTAGTTACATTATATTAAAGATATTCGCATAATGCCTTAATTTATCAAATCGTGTATTTATTACATATATGTTATTTGTAAGTTTCGAAATTCGTGCAGATTGTTTAATTAGCACTGTTACTCTGCGTGTGTTGTCAACTTTCGCATTTTAAATTTTATCTAATGGCAGAGATAGTCTTTCATCCAGATTGGTTCAGTAATTAATTTTTCGTATTGTTATTTTACTATTGTTCTGAACAGAACACTAGAACACGGAAACTGGGAAAAAATGAATTTCCCCCTTTTCACTGCCTTAATATCTGTTCCTAAAGTGGCATTACTGACATACGAACTAACTTACAGAATATCAACAGGTTTTGCCATTTTCATGTGAAAATCCAGTAACCTCACAATTTCACACTACGCTCCTTAAAACGTATCACAAACGTTTTTTTACTTCTGTTAACACTAACGTACCTTATTTTTGGTTAAACATAACTTTTACGTACATTTTATCTATAAGTTACAATATTTAATGTATAATCAATGCAAATAAAAATCAGTTGAAAACATGTGTGCTGGTAATATCTAGTAAGAAATACTTCTTATGCAAAATATTGTTACACTGAGTGCGGACGAATGCGTTGCGTTGTCCCTTTGGTGTAATACGCTAGACACTCTTAGGTTTTGTTGCAAGAGGCGTAGGAATATCCTACAGGTAGAACTTTTGCAGAGCTTCAGAAAGGTCGGAAGTAACAGTGAATGAACTATATGACGGAGGCAGAGTGTTGTAGGCTGATGGCCAGTTAAGCTTGTAAGAAGTGTAGCTGTCAAGTCTCCGACACGGGAAGTGCACAGAGGAATGCAGTAACGGGTTTTGACAGCGCTTGAGGGGTCATCAAGGCAAGGCGGCATACCGATACTCGCGAATGTCACTGGCTACTACTGCAATAATGCCAGCTGTTGTTCTCGCACTGTTGACGAGCACATGTATCACTGGTACTCTTTCCACGCGCCGCTGGGCGCCACCCTGCGCCACATTATATCGATTACTGAAAGCACTGAGTTTACTGGAGCTGCAGAGGTTGTGCAGTGCTCAGTGGAACCCTATACCGGCGGACGATTTCAAGTCTCGGAGATGTTTTTAGATGTGCACGCGATATTATCGTTCTATAAAAATAATCCCAACAAATTCCAAGCAAAAGCAACACAAAAATATACTCAAAACAGAATTTAGGTTATAAAAACCCATGTTCTTCAATCAAACTAGTATTGGTATGATTTTTATTCGCAGGTTATCATTAAAATTGAAAAAATAATAAAATGTAGTACTTAAATTCATAATTTTAACTATTCCTTTTAATGGTAACGCATGCCGTAGCCAAGTATTCCGAAACAATGAACTTACAAACAAAATATTTCCTCTTTGCTGGAAGCGGTTCCCTTACTGACGACTAACACTGACGAACCAGCAGTGCGATATTTCAGTGCTAGTCCGTAGTAACTGAAGGTCCCACAGGTGATTCGCAGACTGCGCAAAGCAATAAATTCATATATCACCTCTTTCTCTCAAAGTTCCATCTCGAGATTATAACTGTTCCGTTCTCCGTCGCCAATACCCTTGTTCCTCTCTGAACTTCCCTTGTCCTTACTGCTTCAGCTGCGCTACGGAGACACTAGTAACTGCTACTTGGAAAGCTTTGATCGTAACAGGGGTGCAGCGTGCAGGAAACGGAAAGGATAGGTATATGGAGTACGTTGTAGCCCTTCATGGATCTAATACAACATAGCATATGTAACACCCCCTCCTCCAAACATATTCATAGTTCATTGGTATTTTGTAGCTCGATTTGTGCAGCAACATACAATCTTAATTCCAGCGAAATGTCACGAATTGATTTAACAGAAAAAAAAACTTTTATCCTGTTTTGTTCCAGTTAAAATCCTACTCACTCTGGCACAAGCCTGTCAGCATCTCTGGCCTAGTTCTCCTTTAATACCTTGTAACTAAATTTCATTTAGCAAGTGGTGCTTTAATTACTAGCGTGGCCAATTTGAAAATATTAAGAAAATTCTTTCGTAACAAATAAAAGGAACCTCGAGAAGGAATTTTTTTAGGCAATTCAAGGGTGGTTAGAAATTTATTTTTGTCTTCAGCCCTCTAAAGTACTTTAAAAGTCACATACACAACATATTTGGTGCAACAACACCCAACATAATTTGAAAAATACCATACGTTAAGCCTTTCCATGTTTCTGAAAGATTGCAAGTTTAATTTTGCGATAAAACTTTTTTTTTTTTTTTTTTTTTTCAAGAAAACGGGAATATTTTTAATAACAACAAATACGATCTCACAACAGTAACGTTAACACAACTACATTTTAAAGCAGCAAGGTTACAGTTTTATTACAGCCTTCCGTTAATGACGTTCACCAATTTATTACGCAAAAAATAGCAATTTAAAGTATTTAGCATTAAAAAGTTTTCTACCGGGCACACTACGGGTTAGCGTGGAGTGTTTCACCTCTTACTCTACACCAGTCAATCTACCAATTACGTGTACGGACTTTTTCTATTCTCGGTTTCTCAACACTTTTTGAATCAAACCTTTAAAAAAAAATCACACAATGTATGACGTGTTGGGTTTATTACCCAGTTATGTTATGTGCACAAGCGTGTTATACTTGTATTTGCATTAAATTATCTTAATTTTAAATAAATTATAAATGTATTGTTACTTAGCTGCAGCTGGCAGTAGGTGCTGCCCAGCACCGTGGGGGTGACCCTTCGACCCT
Organism: Dryococelus australis; assembly: GCA_029891345.1. NCBI lineage: Eukaryota > Metazoa > Arthropoda > Insecta > Phasmatodea > Phasmatidae > Dryococelus > Dryococelus australis. The sequence goes on from CM056997.1 coordinate 62,924,238, forward strand.
CCCGCCGGACCGACACGCTCGCTGCCTTACTGTGGATGATTGACTGCGGCTGGCATCACCGCCCCTCCTCCCACTGCTGGAGATGCCGACAAAACTAGCGAATGCGCAAGAATATCCTGGGTATTAGGTTACTCTGGATGATTGCCAACACGACTATATAAATACCGCCGCGACCCAGCGAACATTAGTTTTGGCGGAGGCCATCTAGCCAAGTGCGGGAGCGAAGACGAGTTGTGGGCGTGAGGCGAAGCCAGCGGACGAGGTGCTCGAGAAGTGAACGGGCGAAGGGACGTCAATCCCTACGAGTGAGGCCTACGATACGTGTGTTCGAAGAAGTCTAGAACATTGCGGACTGGAGGGACATGGACTAAACTGAGGTGGGACTAAGTTGGCATGTAATACGGATTTTACTGTAAATATTAGAACTGTCAAATATGGACACAATTGATAACGTATAGTAGTTTTTGACACTATTGGGACTGACTTTCTTACTTTCATTGATTTATTTTAGGTAATTATAAATTGTATTAATTGTAAACAGTAAGTGATCATCTTGTTTGATGTTAGTCGAGAGAATACTGTTTCTAGTTATTGTAAATAAAATTAGGGCATTACAAGTAACTCTTATTTAATTAAGACCTCCATAACCTTAACGAACATGGTTTAGCCCACTCAATTTCGAGAGAGAAATCGTAACAGTATTTTATGTTTTATTTGTAAAATATAATTTTACAATTAATAGGAATAAAACAGTAAGAAAATAGGTGTGCCGGTAATACCTAGTAAAAATAAATCTTGTGCAAAATAATTTACACCGATTGCGCACAAAAGCGGTGCCTTGTCCCTTTGGTGCAATATTCGAAACTTGGTACAGCTTTGTTTATAAGAGGGGGAACAGTCTGAAAAGCAGAACTTTAGCAGGGCTTCAGAAAAATAGGTAGTAACTGTAAATGTTCTGTAGTATAAGTAGTCCGTCTTACTCTTACACACTTTCGATCTGATAATATCTGGCACGGAAGTGACAAATCCAGGATATCTAGGGTATAATTGTAAACAGACTGTTGGCTCTAAGTGTACCACTTGGCGAGTGTTCTAGTTACGAGTGCTTCATGTTGCGACGCCAGCAGTGCTCCAGTTGCGGGGGAAAGTAAACGGGCGGCCTTAGCACGAATCCGCTCGCCGTTCATGAAAACGACAGCTTCGCGGGTAGTTACACACAGGCCGCCCCCCCCCCCTCGCCCGGCGGTTTGTGTCCGTACACGCGCCCCACACTGCGTCTGTAAATTTATTAGGAAAGTAAATATTTAACAAATCTGGTAATTTTTACACTTCGCTGCATTAAAAAACACAGAAAGCCAAAGAGATATTTTTAAGTTATCAGAAACTGTTGCCTAACAATTTTTATTCGACGTTAAGGTACGGAACTACTTCCCTTCCATCGTTACCAACTTTACTGGGAGCATGTGTCTCAGGGCGCCCTTTAAAATATATGCGCAGGTAGCGGCAGTGACTTTTTTATAAGGCTGATTTCAAAAGTGCTCACTTTATCGTGAACAGCCTTTAGCCGTGCAATACATCATAGATCAAGTCATGCAGCGCAGGTGGTCTTCATTCGCGCCGAAGGCCTAAATCACGTGAATCCTCTATGAAATTGGGATTGAAGAAATTTGGACGGCTCGTAACATCGAGGTCTTGAGAGCCAATAAGGGTGATTGTGGTGAGAATGGAGCAGCACAGGCATGAAAGGGCGGGGGAAACGGGCGATCCGAGAAAACCCGCCAACCAACGGCATTGTCTGGCATGATTCCCACATGCGAAAATCTGGAGTAACCCGGACGGGGATTGAACCCGAATCGCCTTGGGAGGCGAGCAGACAAACTGCTCAGCCACCGTGGCCCCTTAAAACCTTAGTGACGTAATTCCATCCAACATTTTACTTTCACACACTGGCAACACTAAGGCGTAGTACATCCGAGTACTTCACATCTTGAGATTTATAAAGTCCAAAGTTGGAAGTAATTCCAACTTTACTGAAGCCCTACTAAAGTTCTACTTCCCAAGATATTCATTCCTCCACCTCAGCCAAACAATGCCTAACCAAGTTTAGGGGAAAAAAGCAAAGGGACAACGTACCGCATTCGTGCTCTCAGTTTATTTATTTTTTGTGCGAAAACTATTTCTCACTCGGCATTACCACCACGTATTCCCTGTGTTCTTATTCATTCTAAATATAAGTAAATAATATAACACATGCATAAAATATAACTGAAAATTCAATTTAACCAAAAATAATATACTTTTATATTAGAAGTATCCAACGCTTGTGATACAATTACGTATGTAATAAGGGAAGAACCAAACTAGTCATTCACGAGGTAATTTTCAAGTTTTTTAAATTCAAAACAACGTGTGAAGATACTGCGAATAGGCCATAACGTGATGCCATGTCTCAACGTGAATAAGGGCGGCGTCAAAATACCTTGACAAGTCTAGAAAATTTGCACCAAGACATCCTGAATGTCCGCTTGAAAAAATATTGCTGGAGTGCAGTTTCAGATGAAATCGAACGACAGCTAAAGGAATGAAAGGTTAATAGTTATAATCCATCAATCCACCTAACATCAAATTTTACCATACTGTGAAGATAAACTTGCGAAAGCTGTCACCAATTTTCATTCAAAATTTACGTGGTGTGGTTTGTGGGTGCGAATTTCAGGATAGTAACATAGCACGATTCGTAGTTTTCTAAGGGCAGCATAGAATATTCTCTAAATGAAACTTGTTTTTCTTACCAGACAGTAATAATGAACTGGGAAGACCCAAGAGTAGCAATATGCGAAGACCACAATCTAAACGTAATTTTTAAACTAAATTTTTAGAAGCGATACGTGGAAGTGGTTTAATAGGCTATATCGATAGTAGCAAAGTTCTATAGATTATTTCGACTCGTATGAAATCATATTCCCGACAGTAAACTGTAACGTTTTATACTTTCCTCATTACAGTTTTAATATAAATTATCCTTACATAACAACTAGACCCAAGGATCGTGTAACAGTGCTGTAAGTATGTAGCCAAAATGATTAACCTCGTAAAATATCTTTAGTGTTTTCAAAAAACTCCAATCGTGTCGTCGCAGAAGATAAAGACTTGTGAACATCATTACTATTAGAAGTTCCATTGATAACATACAGAACTAAGCGAGGCGGATGTCAAGTTTAATGTTTATATTAATTTGGAATTTAAATACTTCCTCGCTATTGTGGGGATTTTATGAGAAAGACATTAAGTTGAATGCTATGCACAAACGTTAAATGCTTTAAAACATTCGTAATTACCAACTTGACAGCAACATTTCCCATGTAAACAAATCTGAACAGGTTCGTCAGGACATGCGCCCGTTACACAAAGTTCTAGTCACGCGCAGCAGGGAAAACCAGTTTCACACCTTCAGTCTGTTGATCAGGCAAAGTACCCAAGAGTGTAGTCACGTGACCAGGCAATTCTCAAGTGAATGGCCGAACTTTCTTTTGACCAACAACGTCGCAGTCCTTTCCCTGAAACGCACGCAGCTTTAAGGCAACAGTTTTTCCAAGACGCAAAGATCCACTTTATATCTCATGACTGCACGACAACGTTACAAAAATAAAATGTCAGGTGTACCATACATCACGATAACCTCTTTTTCCTCTTACTGAACGTGAAATACAAGTTTCTTAATTTTATAAAAACAAAGTAGTTTACTGTAACATTCAAATGTAACGTGCAGGTCTCATTTTGAGATACAAATTATTTGAAACTGTGTGGAATTATTTTTCTAGTAAACAACACTTCAAATAATTTTATCAAGGGTTGAAAATAGCTGGAAGATATTTTTAGTTTTAAAGAGGGAAGAAAATTTTCTATGCAATGCCGACCGAATACTTTTGAAGCCCAGCACTAGGTCAGTAATGGTATGGTCAGATTTTACCACGGGCAACAACGAAATTCTTAGTTTTCGAAAGAAAATCTCGCTGAAACATAGTTGGGCAAACGGTTGACGAGGAAAAAGTTTGTAAGGGTAACTTGAGGGCAACCAGTTACACCCTTACAGAAGTATTCCCGACAACCGTTCGCCCGAGATACACCAAGGCAGTTTTTGTACATTAATGTACACCTAATTAGTTAAAACCGGTATATACCCTACGGTTGCACACATTTGTTTGATAATATCACGGAAACCACTATTTTATTAATTAATGGGGATATTATAGAATAACAGTTCTCAGATTTTAAATCTCTGAAGAAAAAAAGAGTTTACGGAATTTTTCTTGAAGTAGAATTAAAATCATTTGTTGTATCGATTTTTTTTAAGGAACTACTTTCACTGTAGGTCATGTGTCTTTTTCTCTAATTTTTGCATAGGGAATCACTTCACAGCGTTTGTACCTGTAGTTCAGGATCAACCTGTATTTGGATTAAACGAGTGTGTACATTCATTTTACTTAACTTCCATCACTAAATTAAATTTGCATATAATTATAAAAAATATTTGTGAACATTAATTATTTTTATTGTTACATACAACTAGCCTAATTATTAATGGTCTTCAGGGTAGCTACACGAAACAAAGCTAAATTCCTCGATTTTTCCAGGTTCTTCTTGTCTATCACATACCCCCCCCCCCCTTCCTCAACATATATCAGTGCAATATAATTACATTTTTCGCAAGTTTCATTCAATTAAAGCCTTGAACACAAACTAATAAAAATGTTTCTATGAACTTTTATTCTTGCAGCCATACACTTAATTAAAATAATTTTAAGAGTCATAATACGCGTATCAATGATGCCAAAGTATGCCATTTCATAAGAATTCAGTAATTTCACCATAAACTACATGGGGACTACCAGAAAATTTTATTTGCATAATAAAATTAGGTTTTAAAAATTATGCCTGGTACTTTTAACATACGTGTAGCTAAAATACACACGATACAACATAGTAAAAGCATACAAATAGTGCAACCACACCTAATACTAAAGTCTGGAAACATTTTCATGTTTTACGAATAATCACTGTCGTGGCATTCAACAAGGAGCCTTTCAAAGACTTGGTTTGACAAATGCTGAGACTCCAACGCACTAGCTGGCGTTCAGTAAATGCCACCAACTACAGAAACAAACATTTTTACACAGGAGAATTTAAACATTTTAACGTGTACAAAAATTCCCTGTCATTTCCCCATTTCCTCCGGCTGATCGTAACTCCCTTACTAAAGTCCGTATCAGATTTTATTCCGTCCCACCTCAGTTTAATCCAGGTTACAGCAGTCCGCAATGTTCTAGAGTTCTCCGAGTGCCCTCACGCACAGTAGGCTTCACTCGTCGGGTTTCGCGCCCTCTCGTCCACTCACACCTCGTCCGCCGTTGTCTCGCTTTCTCCCGTCTTCATCCGCCCTCTACACGTCGCTCTTATTACCGCACTCAGTTTATCGGCTTCTGGAAAATACTGCCGACAGTCCAACTGTGGCTAGTATTTATACGTTCAAAGGTGATCGCCCAGAAATTTCTCTAAATGTCGCGTTGCGCCGAGGATCCTAGTTCCCAAAATATTCTTGCGCATCCTCATCTCATTGGATTATCCAGAAGGGGGGAGGAGGGGCTGTGACGCGAGTCAGGTCAGCTGTCAATCATTCCCCTCCCCCGACCGAGCGACGGGGCAGCGAGTGGATTTGCCTGGAGGGAGGGGAGGATCGAGGTTGGTGGCTCTAAGCTCCGATTTAAAAAGTGTGAAGAAACCGCGACTATAGCAAGTGTTTTTTTTTTCAGTTACTCTACTGTTATAGCATTCCGACAATTTTTCATGTAGTAGTCTTCTATTCCTACCCCCACTTTTATTTCGCCGAGATAAAATGCGGCAACACTGACCTGTTAAGGATGATATGGTCTTTTGGTAGTTGGCAAGAATCGCCCTACTGTCAGATTTCATTAAACTGAACTGTGCCAACCCAACCTACTTGCAATATCAAGGTACTTAAACGACACGTCAAATACAGACAAATTGAGACATGCCTGAATGCAGGCTCCATCATTTAGTAAAAATATACACTATAGTGGCCATGGGATAGGGAAAAGTCTGACCAGTTTTTTTATGTTATATCTTCGGATTATCATAGGAGCGCTAGTGTTTCACAATGTTGCTAGTTTCGCAGCTGGCTAAAGTAGGTAATTGCCCTGGCCTCTATTCACCCATGTGTTCGTTCACGTTCTGCCAAAGGCGAGATTGTCATGCGCGAGTTATCAGTTCCCATTGCAGTTGTGAATACCCAACTCATGACTTACTAGTGGCGACCATGGCATGCGTTTCATTTCTATCTTAGTAGTAGATATAACTGCAAATTTCAGCAAATACAGAATTCTATTTGGTTTTATTTACCCCTACAAAAATTAATGATCATAAATATATAAATGTGATTGCTTGTAATTATAATGATTAATTTACTATAGTTTAGGTGTTAATGACAAAATACGAATACTGTCAACACGTACAATTTCAAATTTGATAATAGTCATGAATGATGTCTTACATCATAGTAGCGTTTTCATTCCGTTCTTATGTGAAAGGAAATTGACGAAGTGATTGTTCACTAGTCGAGAAATATATGTTAGACGCACGAAGGTATATAGTGTGACTCGGTGTTTACAGTGTGGGGTTGTGATCTACTACAAAGGTGACTGTTCGTACAAATAATCAGTACTTTAAATATGTCGATTCAAGTGTCCTGAAGGCTGTGTCCGAACCTAGGAATGCACTTACGTCTATAAACATACTCCACTCGGCTCGATACTTTATACATTCCGACAGGCATTCTTATTTGCATTCGTTACAGCAACTAGCCAGCTGATAAGATTTTGAACAAGAATTTTTACGAAAAAAAAAAAAAATACTGCATCTGTGCTGGAACGTAGGCGCATTGATTCAAATTATTATCAACCCATTAGGAGCTGTAGCTGGAAAGCGCATGGCAGTGAAAGTGTTGCTATTAATCAGACAATCTTCAAGAAAGGAATGAATAAGCATTTGACGCATTAAACGCAGTTATCAATAATGTATTATTAAAACTGGTAAGAACTAGACAAATTTTATTTCAACACTAATAATGGTACAAATAAAAATTAAATTTCCAATTTTGATTCGACTTTTACACTCATCCATGCCTTGCTTTGTAGAAAATTGGCAGTGTTCTCACTGCCCTGCATATTAACTATAATTTCATTTCCACATGAGGTGTATTGCAAATCACGACAAAAACTGGTTATATTTATCCCGGCTCTTCTAGAGCATTAGAGGTTAAAGAGTATACAGTGTTAAGAACTTTCCTCAGTTGCTATTTTCGAAAGTTAATTCCTCCATATCACTCTTTAGAAAAATAAATATTATGATTAACAATTATGAACTACATATAAACCGCTTTTCAATATAGTAGCCTATGGGCTGTAAGGACGCGAGACGTACACATTCGTTTCCCCGTGTACGTGCGTATGTCATTTCCCGAGAAATGTACGACATTTACGTACGTAGACGAATGCAAACTGTGTGTGCATCTCATTAAGCAGAAAACCTTACGCATACTGCAGGGAAATTGGCAGTGATGATCACGTATAATGCTCAACTCTAACGTATGTTTTCTTAAAGCGTCTCTGTAAGATCCTTGTTTACAATAATGATTTATATTAGTGGTCATATAGCCTGAAAAGCTGGCAGATGTGTGTTTACAGTTTAACTAGTGAAACACGCCACACCATTTTATATTCTACACTGAAATTTTTAACTCGCTAACAGTGCGAACAACGTTGATACTGAAGTTATCAGTAATGTTAACACTAACGAACGCATGAAAACTATATATAACAAAAAGAGACGCAATATTCTACTTCAGACTACATTTCTACACTAAACATCGGTTGAATGCAACAACTCTGGGCCAATCACTAGTAAGCTAAGTTTGCAGTACACAAAAGTATGCATTAAGAATTATGCAGTAAGAGCTTATCTGTTAAACGGGAACACGTATTCTGTATTTGCAGTTTCCAATATAGTTTCGATTCTTAATTCTAGTCAATGGAAACCGGCTTCAAGCCTGTTACGTTTACCTTTGTTCCAAACCTATCTTTGTATATCACAACCATATTCAAGCAGGTCATACTTCAAAGCCGACGTTTTCTGTTGGAGAAGTTTATTTTTGTGAACATATATAATCGTCAACATGTGCACACACAAGACGTTTTAACATTTGTTTATACATACATTAAGCTACTGTAAAAAACTTTTCCCGCCAACAATGCCGTCTGTTGTGTTCTGAGTGGTCGTCGCCTCACAAGTTTCACTTAACATATTTAATATAACTATTTATTTCAACGCCTAAGGAAATGCCAACAGCGCAACCGACCTGCTAAGTTCCACTGGCAACCAATACATGACGTAACACTAATTCGTTTCTTCTGTACACGCCTTAACGCATAATTTGAGCCTTTAAATATTATATTGTAAACCCAGCTTTACTTCAAACTTCGCAGCTTACGCAAAATTAAAGTGCGCAGGTGCGTGTTTAAACGCAGTCGAATCAAATAATTTCTCTTTTAATAGCGTGCAGTTGTTACCAGGAAGAACAGAAATTATTTGTAAATAGCTTCACTGGGTCAAAATTATTTCGTGTATTCTGGAATGGGTCATCTGCTAACCTACAAATGGACAATGATAATTTACGAACAATATGTAAACATTTTAATTATTTGTGGCAGTAGGGCATCTTTGTGTGTTAACTTTATAATTTTGTGAATATACCACAATTTACTTTTTCTTAAAGTAGTGTTACAATTCCTCTCTAGAAATTCAGTGGACTAAACCAATTTCGTTAAGGGATGGAGGTCTTAAAACTGAATTAAAAGAGTTAATTATAATTACCTAATTTTATTTACAATAACTACAAACAAAATTCTCTCAATTCAACATCTCGCAATAAATAGATATTACTTACTGTTTACAATTAATTACTTGAATTAATACAACTTATACTTAGCTCAATAATCAATTCAACAATTAAAATTAATCCCAATAGACAGTGTATAAAAACATATTCAATTATTTTATAAGTTACGTGTGCATATTTGACAGTTCCTATATTTACAATAAAATCCGCATTACATGTACGTTCAGTCCCACCTCGGTTTAGTCCATATCCGCCAGTCTGCAATGTTCTAGTGTTCTTCTAGCGTCCTCGCGCACAGTAGGCTTCACTCGCCGGGTTTCACGCCCTCTCGTCCATTCACGCCACGCACGAACTCTTCGACCGCAGTCTTACTGCACCTAACTTCGCGCCCACACTCAGCTGGATGGCTTTTGCCAAAGTCTGCTGGCCGCTGGACCGCTACGGCCCGTAGGACCTCATCCAGAAGTTTACGTAATTCCCTAGTCGTGCCAACTTTCCTAATACCCAGTATATGTTTGCGCCGCCTGTGTATCAGCTCATCAGGGGGAGGAGGGGTTGTGACGTCAGCCAGGTATCAATCATTCCCGGGCTTCCTCAGGAGGGGAGAGACAGCGAGCGCGTCTGTCTGGGTGAGAGGGACGAGTTGGGTCACTTCAGGCCGAGCATAACGATAGCTGGCGGCCGGTGCCAGCTGCAGCCCATAACCTTAGTTATGTTCTCTATTCACCATGTTTTGTAGAATGAATAAATACTTTTTTCGTTTTTGACTACTCGTTTTGTTTGCACGAATATACTATACGAACGGAATATATTTTATAACATGTAAGATTATCTTCATAACGAGGGGTGTTAATTCATACAGCAAATTTAGTTTCGATTCGTTCATCGTGGGTATTTTCTCCTCTTTGATAGCATTCTTCTACCAAACAGTGTTAGTATCTTACTAACAGTATGTTGTGTCATTTTCAAAACAGCATTTCTTCAGATATTTAAAAAGGGTTTTATGAAGTTTCCGGTGCCTAAATTCTGCGAGAGGCGTGAGTCGTTTAAGCCTGCACTACACGATACCTAATTTCTGCTGCCTTCTGTTATACCCATGGGAACAACAGAGGGCATGCAAGTTTCTATAGCAGAAGAGCAGAAATAACGCATCAGTTCATACACACATGTTACTTGAAGTGCTAATTGAAACTTTTAAACGGCAGGCAAAACTACTCAAGAGAGGGGTAGAGGTACAAATGCAATCAAATATATGCAAGCGCTTTTTGGTGCATCCAAAAAGTACGATGAAAGTACGATAGTGTCTTTCCCCTTAAGTCTGCATTTATTTAGGTATCTTATTACGAATACTATTAATGTATGGAACATGATATGAGTAACGGCACTGCTTATGTATGGAAAACAATGCAATGTATTCGCATGTATCTACGATGGACATTTACACCAATCGTTAAAACATTTGAACATATTTAAACAGGGCCGTAACCGGGGTTTTACTTGGGGGGGGGGGGGGAGAGGAGATCGGAGATTACATATTTATATTTTTGGACAAAATATGAACGCTGTAATATTACAAATTAATAGTTAAATTTTTAATCAATGGGCTAATATACAGATATGGAACCGCAAAAATGCTATAAACATCCATGTTCAAGGCGTATCGCACATTTTTTATATTTGAATAAAATAAAAAATTTTTTAGTCTTGTTTTCAAATTTTAGTTATTAATATTTTATTTTCATTTCGGGGTGGGGGGGGGAGGAGGTATGAACCGATACCCCCCCTCCCCGCGCTGTTGTATTTACATATGCATCTTCAATGACCATACTCAACCTTGTGTTTTCAGTAATGTAATAAGCTTTCACTGTTAGAAAGCCAAAAGGGGAAACTAAAACAATATTAAACTTAAGGCTTTTATATGTGCCTGTTAACATTACTCACGCTACACAGCTCAACTTTTCTACTTCTGAAACTAACCGATTTGATCAGCAAACAACTACATTACCTAACTCCACAGTTATCGCGTATTTTATAAAGTTGTGTTTATTGTTTTAATATGACCGTATGAGTAATTTGCAACGTTTTCATATACTTACGCGTACATTAAGGTTCATTTTGTACATACATACGTTTTAGAGAACCTATATTCTTTTCGTAAACTGACATAAATGGCTCGAGGTAATTACTCGGCTGTCCGCCATTTCGTCTGTCCCAGCTTCGTGGGTATAGTACACATTCAGAACACGTTCTACTGTTGAGGAGTTTGGCCTCTGAGCAACAGAGATGGGGTACGAGTGAGAGAGAGGGTGTATCCAACAGTGGCAACGCTGCAGACTTCCACACGCAGCCGCCATGAAAATGGATTAACGCTGCGTGGTGTTCATACTAAGAACTACAGATTCTTACCTGCTGGAGTGGTCAGAAACTAACCTGTGGAAGTCCACTTAAGTACATATTTACTCAATGGCTCTATACACCGCCTAGAATGTTTACTCGGGTGATGTGCGATTGTTAGACTTGCAAGTAAATATAGTGGTATATTTGTGAATGAACCACTGAACTAAGTAGGCCTATTAATCGCATTAAAAGCGTGAGAATATTTTACTCGCTAGTGAAGCCTTGCGACCACTTGATTTATTTTATCCACTTCACCCAATAACAGGGTTGAGTATTCTTGCATCAGTTAAAATACGGCAGCTCTTCGTATAGGCTGTTTACGGTAAAATGAGCACTTGTGAGGCCCTAGTTACTTTTTCCTTTCAGCAATCATTTTAGCCTTTAACTACATTTTTTTAATAGGTATTACCAAATAAGTAATAAAGACTGTGTATTCCACCGCACACTGAAGTTTACGTCTAAGGCTAAAATATAATATATTTATTATCTAGTATTCCAAATGAGAGGGTTTTTCAAAAGTGCTCACTTTACCATGAATGGCGTATAGCAGTATTTCACTAACCGTAAATCAGAGAAGCAGCCTAAGGCGACGCTAGTTAATCTTTGGAATTGCAATTCTTCCTCGTAGTCGCCTGAGGTTGACAGCTTTTTTTCAAGATATGTTATATGTATAATATAAATATTTCGCAGTTTTCCTAACTGCTTTATGGGAAAATGTCACACTATAAATATCTAAATGTATCTAGTCACTCGCCACGCGAGTGACTAATTTATGTACTACTGGACAGGAAACTCAACCGTCCAGTGATTTGGAGAAAGCATCAAATTGGGTCAGAAAATAATTTTCTTTCCCGATACTGAGACTATGCGTCCTCCGAGGCCTTCACACTGACAAGAGACACTGGACAGGTGAAAACAGCCGTGCGTCAATTTACCCGGAACTACATCTAATGCTCCCTTCAATATGAGCATCCACTTTCACTAAGACACATCCTCCGCGTAAATAATTCTGAGTGGCATAATCGGCGATCAAACGGCAGGAAGGAAAGTCTGAAAAACTAAGCCGCGCCGACAATTTTCCGTTAACTCTCCTAAACGGGCGTAGAAAGTTCTGAGGGTAAATAATCGTGCCGCTCAGACTATCTTCGGTCAACCTGTAATTAACTAGGAGTTTATCGTCACGCCAACTCTATATGTTATCTCCACGTACGATTTACCGATTTTCTACCAGCTGCTTCGACCAACGTGCTCGACTGCTGTCGAATGGGAGCGCTTAGTCGAAAACTTATTTCATACTAGCCTCAAAAAAGGTAAGGAATCGATACATTGTCGCTTTTACCACACATCCACGGGTTATGCGCGACAGCATGGGCAAGGTTCCGTATACAATAGGCCTGGATACGGTGCACATAACCTTCATAGCATAAATATTTAAATCCTGTATCTGAGATTGCAACTTGCACATCTAGTATTTGGCGTGACTTACTTAGCGTTATTTGCGTGGCGTGGCGTTAAGATGGTCATTTCTGTGTATCTAGCGCCTTCAACGCCGGCCAATGAGAATGTGAAAAGTCGTCAAAATTGCTGTAGCCAACTTATGCGTATAACAATTCTTGTGCTGGAAAAATTGTCTCCTATTCGTTTGCTCTTTGTAATTGGCGAGACAAGATTTTTTTTGATACGATGAAGTCGAGTTATATTTGTCTCACATACTCTCGCAGTTGTAACCACCACGCGTTAATTTACTTTAATGTAAGAAGTAAATTCAGTGGCAGAACAAAGTATTCGTCTGTCTACACACATTACATTTAATTATTTTTTATACTATATTTTCAAAAATGTTTAACTATCAATATGGGCTGTTCAGAAACCGTTTAAATGTCTAGTATAACATGTACACATGCTAAAATATTCTGTTCACAATCATAACGCAAACTTTATGAAGCATCTCGACTGACCTCAAATAAGTATGTCTATCTGCAACAGTGTAATGGCGAGCTTGTAGTAAACCTATTTCATTTGGTGTGAGATGGAAGAAAGCAGTTTGTTTTCATCATTTAAACATTAAGGTGACAGTCTTGACCTAAAATAGGACGAAAAAATAGATTGGGAAATTACCGAATAAGTGAAAAATTTAGCTTGAGTTTGCGAAAGATATAAAGAGCACCCTCAACAGGTTTAATGAAATGGAACGTATCACAAAGCACGAAGTGGTCACCCATCTAATCTAAAGCAAAGATAAAACTTAAGTCAGAAAAGTTGAGGCACGCACAAAATTGTGTGCTCCAAAGGTTACAGCAGACGAACTGAAATCAGGACAGCGTGTTTCAGTACAAAGGAAACTAAATTTGCTTCATGAAGCTGGATATGACAGAACATCCCGAAGAATTCCCTGCATCAGCCAAACGAACAAGTGGGGAAGACTTGCCTCTGCTAGGGAACAGCTATAAACAATGAAGCAAGGTCTTACTGGCAGATGAAAGTAAATTCAACCTTTTCAAGTCAGATGGGCGTGTGATAGTTTGGCGGAGAACAATTTATTGACACAATAAATCTCTTGGCCACAACAAAACATGGTAGAGGTCCCATACTTGTTTGGAGGTATACGCGTACTAACGGCGATCTGTGTTTCGTCGATGGTACCATGGACCACAAACTCTCCATAAACATTCTGAAACCTCTCCTTCCCTTGAATGTCTGCGATATGGGTCTTATTGGGGACTACGTCTTCGCCCAAGATAAACATCATGAACACGCAACCCTAAACCCAAAAGTGTTGTTGCTATAAAACACTCGGCTCTGGATGGCAACACGTCCAGTCACCGGATATCACTCCCATTGAATTTGTAGCATATTCTAGAACACAATACTAATGCACGTACCTTACAAAAAACCTAGATTAAAAGAGGAAGACACCAGCAGAAACTGAAAATTTATCTCAAATCAATCTCACGAAACCTAAAAGAAAAGGTGACACCAAGGTCAACTAAGACCCCTAGACGCCTAGAAATTTGTTTTCGTATTGCAGACTAATACTTGTTTTGGGATGAAATGTGTGCTTTATGTTTATGTATTATTGCCCCTACAACATAAATACGTATTTATGTTACGTATGTTTTGTATCTACGTCACAATACATTAGTGTTAAACCCCCATCATATTATGCCCATTACTGCCAGGTATATATTCGTAATCGAAATCTACGAAAATACTACTATATATACCGCAAGGTTCCACGTAGCGATCCCACATTTTCAAAGTAATTACAGGTAGGGGCAAATGGAACTGTTATCATCGTACTCAGTACGTCCATGGGGAAACTGCGCTGTCCAAAATTATCCTGAGTTAAAAATATTTGAGGGAATATAGATACACAAAAACTATTATACAGACTGGTCGCACAGATATTGAGAGCACGTATAGCTACTATACTCTATCCTGACGGCACGGTTATTGAAATGTGAGCAACACCCCCCCCCCTCTCCGCTTTAAATTATATGTTATAGCATTTTTCATTTCCTCGCCTGACCCACGTACGTGTCACGTTAACTTCCGTAAGGTGAAAAAGCACACACATGAGCGTACACCTTACAAGCTGTTCACGGTGAACTGAACATTTTTGAAAGCCCTTTCTACCATATATGTGTGTGTGCACATTGTGTATCCTTCCGCCATATGAAATTTTAACACGGTCATGGGCCTGATCGTTTTATTCGTGCGTCGGCCAAGTGAAACTGTGAAATAGTTTGAAAAGTACAGTATGTCAAAATATTAGTTTGATAATAATTCCAGCACATGCTATGATAATTTACCAAATAAGGGATACATCGCGTCCTGCTAGTGATACGTATTACCCTTTCAGCTACACTTGTGTTAGAAAGCAGATTGACGAGGCATGGTCCGTCGTTTCGGAAGAAATGAGGCATTTCCACGCTCGTTGCACATCTGAGGACAAATAAGCATTCGTCCGCCGCACAGCAGACTGCCCATTTCATATCATCTGAACGCTGTCATCCTACCAGTTCGTAAAAGAAACCGCAGCAGGACGTTTATCATCAAACGCAGAGGTAATGGGTCGCTTAACGAATGAAACCACGAAAAAGAAGAGGCACAGTATTGTGAATCTATTCCGCAAAGGTAAATCATTTTAAAAATCTGTGAAACTGTTGACTAACCTGTCGCAACAGTCAAATATTTATATGCAAGTATAGTAACTGTCCAGAACGTGGCAAAAAGTGGCCGTTGTCCTGCATTTAAGCAGCGCGAAAAAAGCATGATAGTGCAGAAAGTCGCTCTCAATCCACGATTAAATGCCCCAAAAATAGCGTGTCCGTCGTTGACGAGGAGATAGGAACGACTGACTGTGCACAAACTGTGCGGACTATCGACCATAATGCTGGATAGCGAGGGTGAACAGTTCTTAGAAAGCTTTACATCAGTGAGGCCAACAAGAAGAGTTGAGAGATTTGGGCGGCTCTTAACGAGGTCTTGAGAGCCGATGAGGGCGAGGCGAGATGGTTATGGATCAGCGCCGGAATGCAAGGGCGGGGGAAACGGTAGATCCCCGAAAAAATCAGTCTACCAGCGACATCGTCCGGCAAAATTCCCGCTTGTGAAAATCCGGGAGCGATCCGGCCGGGGATTAAACACGGTTCGCCTTGTTGGGAAACGAGCAGCCTAACCGCTCAGCCACCGTGGGTCCAAAAAGGAGAGACTCGAGACGCAATAGATGATAAAAAAAAAAAAGGTTTCGAATTCTGGAGGAACGTAGTCTTCAGTGACGAAAGTAGATTTAATTGATGCCCGACGACGTATACTGGTGAGGCGGCGGAAGAACGCCGAGCTGGAAGAGCAATTGAAATACACTGTAAAACAAGATGGCGGGTCGATTTTCGTTTGGGGATGTACGAGTGCGAATGGTGTAAGTGACTTAGTTTTTATTGATGGACCGATGAACCACAGGGCCTATATTAACATCCTGAAGAAGCACCTGACCAAAAGCGTTCGAGATATGGGTCTGGCCGAGGAATACATCTTCACCCAAGACAATACCTTAAGTATATGGTACTTAACAACACACGGCTCTAACTGCTATATAATACACCTAAATGTATACACACACTCAGTCGCCAAGATATAAATCCTACAGTGAAGTTGTAGCACACAGAGTGCTGAAGAACTGCTGTTGAAGTGGCGAAAATGTTTGCAGAAAAAGAAAACCTTTCGTCACATCCATGCCAAGGAAACTGCAAGAAATAATCAAAAGAGGGGGGGGGGGGGTCCCACAAAATATTAAAAGGCAGAATAAGGACAGAGATGTTGGGTTTGTGTGTTCGATACGATACTTCTTTGGGTTACATTAACATTCGGTAGGTGTATATTTATTTATTTTCTGTTTCTTTTTACAACCATTGCCAGTTTGTGTGTTAATAGAGTTATTTGATTTGTAATACAAAAGCATAATATCAATGAGTGTGTTTGCTTTAGTATTTACCTTGTGATGAACGTCTAAAGTCCAAAGTACCCGTGAGACGAATACTTTTTTTTTTACCCACTGTAAACATTTTACAAATTTTCTGTTCTTACACTTAAAGAGGAGGGGGAGAGGAAAGCAAAAGATACAACTAGTATTCACGAATATTTACGTAACAAATGAACGCTAAGACAAAGAACTACTTTCCCTCTATGGTTTCAAACTTTACTGGGCGCTTGATATATGCAGGATGTGTCTAAATTCCCATTACACATTGTAAGGACTTGTAGTGGGGACCAAGGCTGTTACGTTTTGCATAGGAACTTGTGTGCGGAAACGTAGTTTCCCCGCGACAAACAAAAAACCACCATATCACTTGTTGACCTCTCCCACGTCTGCAACATACTGCACGTTTATATTTTAGGTCCACTTATAAGAAGGGCTCGATGTGACTACCAGCGACGTCTTACACAAACACGGTACCTACGTACCATGTTCTGGTACACACGATTACCAATACCTGGACGTCCAAGATCCGCCTCAGCCATAACCTGCGCCAGCAGGTACTCCTCTGATTCCACAGAGGTTTGGTAAATCACGCCCTTCATGTGGCCCCACAGGAAGAAATCTGGCAGAGTCAAGTCAGGTGAACGTGCAGGCCAGGCAAACGGGCCACATCGACCTATCCATTGTTGGCGCATGTTATGACTACGGCGGATCTTGGACGTCCAGGTATTGGTGACCGTGTGTACCAGAACATGGTACGTAGGTACCATGTTTGTTCAAGATGTCGCTGGTCGTCTCATTGAGCCCTTCATGTAAGTGGACCCAGAAGAAAAACAACGTACAGTATTTTGCATACGTGGGAGAGGTCAACATGTGATGTGGTTTGTCGTGGGGAAACGGTACGTTTCCACACAAGTTCCTATGCAAAACGTAACCGTCTTGATCCCCACTACAAGCCCTTGCAATGTGTAATGGGAATTTAGACACATTATATATATATAAGTCTGCTACAATATGTTACGGCACTGAAAAAATGTATTACGAACATAGTTTCCTGACGTATTTACCACCGAAGAATCAACACCTCAAAGCAATGGCCATACATGTACTTTTGTAGTAATGACGAAATTAAAGAAATTCGTTTGTTATGTAGTCTTTAAACGTACGTAACATACTGTTGGAATTTTATCATTTATAACACTTAATAGATGCCGTTATATTTTCGGAAAAGAAATTTGATATGCGAAATACATCGCTGGTCATGAAAATTGCAACGTCAAGTACATGAGCTGTCGCAAGTAAACTTGTTGGAGAGAATACCCACCATGCGCACGCGATATGATTACTCTTTTAGCTCGGCATGGCGTACGTACAGAATATGGAGATATCCGTACTGTAGGGCCGCGCTACGGGCGGCAATGACCGCTGCTGTAAGATGCAGCATTGAGAGGAAGAGAGTGTCTGGGGTATTTCCACCCATGCTGCTTCGACGCGTGCCCAGTAACCATCCGTTATGACCACGGGTGTCCTGTGGCCAGACAGTCGTCGTCCGACCATGGACCACACGTTTTCGATGGGCGAAATATACAGTGAGTGCGCAGGCCAAGGAAAGAGTGGGACATGGTGGCCATCCAGGAGCCGTCGGACGATGTGTGCCACATACGGTCGCGCATTTCCCGTTTGGTACAGGGCTCCAGGGTGGCTCTGCAGATAGAGCCTTTCGTCCCCTAACACCTGCACAATGAAACAGTTACTCGTCAGCGTGAGAGGGACTGGAATCCGATGGCAAACCATATCATAGCTCCTGGTGCTGAGCCACTGAACGTGCATAATCCAAAACTCTACCAGGCGTGCGTCATGGTGTCACCAGATGTAGACGCGACCATCGTGGTGCTGCAAGCAGAATCGGGTTTCACCGGAGAAGACGATGCCATACTATGTTTCTCCAGGCCCGATGTTCTACGCGCCACTGCAACCGCATGCGCCGAGCAGTCCGTGGCAGCCGCAGTAATGGGCGCCTGGACAATATACCGTGACGCCACAGACGGCGAAAACCGTGCATTTGGACACATATTGACGTGCCACATACCTTAACTTCCGAGCGAGGCTGTTTTAATGTTGCTGTACTATCCACAATCGCCATGCGTACCACATGTCTATCTTCTCTCTCGTTTGTGCAAACGGGGCCGTTGGCTTCCTGCACAACTTATATCTGCACATCTCTCCTCAACCCACTGATCCCATACCCGCTTCACTGTGGTTGCATCTCTCCCCGACGCGAGAACCCATTTGGCAGTAGGATAATCCACTTCCTATAGGCCATGATTCTCCCGCTCTAAAAGCAGATATACCTTAGACGTGGCATCTTCACTCCGTCCGTGCACTCAAAACAGGGGAGAAACAACACCACTACCTTCTATCCGCGACCTCCGCTTATTTACTACTTTTCAGAGTCTCCATTGCTGCACCACTCTGCTGAACAACCACCACTTCATTGTCCTACCCTGCTCCACCCATGTGTGGTCCGTAAGACGCGTGTCCTGAGTGTTGCAACTTAAAGGTGCTCATTGCAACAACAGCTGTTCGTACACGAGCGGAAATAATTCGTAGTACTAATAAACACATGAACCTATCATTTCGTTATTACTAAATGTTTAAGTTTTCTGTCTAAGTATACAACTAAATATCATACATGAAAAACATTAAATTACGCATAACCTAATAAATATGCCGCATTAGTTGTATTTGTTCATATGAAATTTCACCCTTCTGAAAACCTCATCGAAATCCATCAGTCGTTTTAACATCCGCCCACCATCTGCAAAATTAGAATCATCAATGTCCCAAGGAGAATGATAATGCGTCAAGTTACGCCGAAAGTTCATTGTAAATACTAAACTTACTATTTACGTGATAATAAAACAAGAAAAATTTCATGTAATACCAATATAAATATTATACACAACACAAACTGGAAGAATAGTTGCAACGGAAGTTTTCGATTCAGTATTAACTTTAGAGTAAGAATTTTAAGAGTAGAATTAACCTTGAAAAAAAAACAGATAATAAATTTCATATTCTTTGCTCTTTTTGACATTGCTATGGGAAAATAGAACTGCAGCGTTTGTGCTGAAGAGCTCTGCCACCTAGAGGCAGGAAGGAAGAAAGATTCTGACAGCAACGAACACTTCCTTCCGCTCCCAGCACGCGAGCGTGCCTTCGACCGAATCGGTGCACGACGACTCCCCCAACACGAACCGATTGTCGTTTCATGTCACCGTGAAACTAAATGTAGGATGTTTCAGTAGAAGATAGCAAATTTGAAACAACTCTGGATAGGAGCCGAACCAAGGAACGTTTTGAGATTGCGAACACGAGGTCCGTGAAGCCAACGAAAGGAGATAAGGGCGTGAAAATTTAACACAAATACACACGTCTGGGTTGGTCACGTGTATTGTAGACATTTCGTGTGTACACTTGACAGGCCATACTGCACAGGGCCAATCCATTGACTAATTTGTGGCTCGCAATATTTGATCTAAGTGACTGCCACCAACTTCAACACAAGCATGACAACGACGTATGAGATCCTTCAACACCCGTTCCCATGCGTGTTTCGTCTGTCGTCGATACATGCACGTACTGTAGCAATGTATGGACGACAGAGCAATCTTGTGGGCGATAGGAGGAACGTTCTCTACCCCCCTCCCCTCCTTTTGTCATTAAGTACCCCACCGACACGCACGCACCACGGGTCGCCCACAGACTTACGTCCATATCTCCTTTAGCTGGCCTCGCGGGCTACACGTTACTATAAGCTGTTCACGGTAATACGAGCACTTTTCAAAGCCCTGCTTAAAATTTACTTTAATACTATTTGTGTATTCTTCCGTCTTACGCAAAATTAACATGGCCATTGGCTTCACTAGTCATACGTCGGTCAAGTGAAAAATTATAGTAATTTTTTTTTCAAAACTGCTAGTTTTTACAATTCGATGCATTGGAAAAAAACAGGAAAAACGAAGGAAATAATTTAAATTATTACCAGTGGTTACCCAACACTTTTTATTCGACGTTAAGATGAGGAACTACTTTGCCTCCATCGTTACCAACTTTACTGAGCGCATGTATTTCAGTGTGACCGTTAAAAATATATGTAGGTAGGAGCAGTGGCTTTTTTCTAAGGTAGATTTCAAAAGTGCCCATTTCACCGCGAACAGCCTTTAATCTTAAAAAACGGTTCGTGGAGCGACCTCCATTGGCAGTTTCAATTTTACATGCTTTTACTGAAATATTTTATATGTTGTTTATAATGATACTCTAAAGAAGCTTAGACTGTGTCCGAATTCGCCTGAAGTACATACTTGTGCGTACCTGTACCCAAAAGTGACGCCGTAAATGCTGTCCAAGTTGCAAGTGAAGTATGCAAGTAAACGAAGATGTATACTTCTCGCGTACTTGCGGAATATGTGCCGCCATTTTGAGAAGCAATTTGTAGGTTACTACTTCGTAGACATAGAAATTTTGAACTGAGTAAATAATTGTCGCAAGGTAAACCTTAAATTAAAAAAAAATGTCTAAACAATAAAGTCTTAATAGGCCCATGTTCCTAACCCACAGAAGCGAAAATAAGCAATACAAATTGCACTTACTGAAATAATATTTAATACTTAATTGGCGGGAGTTTTGGAGGTTAAATAATAAAATTTAGTCTGAATACATGAACATTAAAAGTGGTTAGCTGGCTAATAACAATTACCGGAGCCAACAAGACTGCCTATCCGAATTCATCAAGTTTGGTGACAAAGGTAAGTAAGTATTGCAAGGATGTAAGTACGCAAGTATATAGCTGAATTCCGACACGGCCTTAGACAGCTAAGCCACACACTACTTTTAAGCAGTGTGTTTTGAATGTCTGTATCCTTGCGTTTCTAGTAGGAGAAAAAAAAAAGGGGGGGGGGGGGCGTTCACTTGGCAAGTCCAGAGCGGAGGCAACATTTAAAGCAAGTTTCCTTCTATGCCTTTCAATGCAAATAGGAGAGATTTGGACGGCTCCTAACATCGAGGTCTTGAGAGCCGATGAGGGCGATTGAGGTGAGTATGGAGCGGTGCCGTAATGCAAGGGCGGGTGAAACTGGAGAGCCCCGAGAAAACTCGCCGACTAACGGCATCGTCCGGCACGATTTCCACGTGCAAGAATCAGGAGTGACCCGGCTGGGAATTGAACCCGGATCGCCTTGGTGGGAGGCGAGCAGGCTAACTGCTCAGCCACCGTGGCTCCCTTTCAATGCAAAGTTATGTGGTATCGCGCCCAACTCAAATACGGGAGGTCGCTATATCCTGGGCTGGAAACAAACTGTAAATCTGTCTAACGTAAGAAATCATCCTTTACATCAAGCCTACGTCTAGGAGAACATTCACTGCCCGTTGTTCCATCTACACAGTACAAGTGAAGGAGCTAGTATGGTCTATACTTTCCACACATTAACCATTCTGACACGTTCTTGTACTGGAAAAAAAAGCGGCATCGGTAGGTGCAGACATTCGCTCGTACTGCAGTTAATTACGCTTTAATTACGTCTGTGCTCTTACTTACCTCGGGGAGATGGCGAAAACAGGATAAGAGTTTCTCTTAATCGCAGTTCTTTTTCCTTCCCCTCGTGGCTGCGTGTAATATCTCTGCAATTTAATAAGTTTGTTGTACTGTTACTTGCTCACTAGATTACATACCACATTGGTTAAGCCTGCAAGCGAGGCGGAGTCCTGGAATATCTGAACTGGACGATTATACGCGTAATAACGCCATGAAAAGTCAAAAATGACCAGTTTAAATAAAATCCACGGGATAGATAGGTCCTAAATTATTGTAATCTGGGATACCAAAGACACGTAGCACAAATTACAGCACAGCACAATCACAAATATACGTAGTCAGCATTCAGATTCCAATCGCGCTGATTACATTTAACTCTTACCTAATCCACAATACAATTTTTGGATGAATCACGGGGGTCTCGCAAAAATACACACTATTTGCATCAAATCATCTGTGTTAACAAATCACAAACTCAAAATACGTATAACAGAAACCCGTATTAAATTACACCCACATGTTAACCAGTTTGTACAAATCGTTGCATACGTGATATTTCATTTTTTTTTTTTTCAAAACACTACTTTCACACATTACCCAAAATTTATGACAAACACCAATTCAGCTCCAAGTCAGCCATTATTCCCTAAAATGCATCACTACGAAAATACTTTTTAACACTATTATACGTAATTTTGGATACGAAATTATAATATAATCAATCACACGTATACAATATTAATGTTTAGTGACTGACGTCTTTGTAACTTCTGTCCATTCTATACCATTTTAGTAACATGTGGCCGCAGAAATCAAAACAGTAGGCCTAAACTCGCAGCACCAACTACTTTATACAATTAATGCACGCTACGCCACATATGCGAGTAATTCACTGATGACAGACAATCCGATTCGTCATAAACAACGAATGCATCACTTAGCAAAGTTGTACAACTTACGAACCATTGTGCGACACGCGGATCCCATGTTTATGCCTAAAAATAAATTCACACATTTGCAGATCGCGCGATCAAACAGAATTGAATTTTATTTCACACTAAGAAATTATTCGGAAATTTACCATACTCGTGTATACGCTTAGTGAGAAAGCAGAAATGGTAATGTTTTCTCCTATACATTCATTTAGCGTTCCTACATTTGCTCAACAAACAGTCATATACATAGTGAAGTTCCCAACTTTGTATAGTAGCGATGCTAAACATTCCTATACCTGCAGCTTGATATGTGGTATTATTACCACACAGTGTATAGGTTAAGACTTCCATTACAGTTTAGGAAGTTCACCAGAACATTTTTTACAGTGATGCACCAGAGTTACAGTTTCCACGAGTGCTCGTTCTCTGCCGAAAGTGAGTTTTCATTCGTTAATTTCTACGTTCTGAGGATGTTGCGCTTCTAAAATTATTATTGTTTTTTGTTTACATAGAATTTTGGTTTTCCTGATGCAAATCACAACATTATTCTTTCCTTCACAATATTTCTCAACCTTATCTTCAAAATATCTTTGGCGGCAGCCATGGACCGAACTGTGTGTTATATAGACATTATGTGGGTGGAAGTATTTGAGGTCGGTCCAACTTCATCTGCTTGGAAAACGTTAACTCGGAACCGGCGTGAAATGCTCCGATTGGCCATTTGTGTCATCTTTTCTGTGTGGTTGGCGTGGACCACGAGCATTTGAATCAATCGGTAACTTTGCCACGCAAGAGATGTGAACCAACAATGAATGCGCAATCTTCTATCCCGGATATATGAATCAATAACTTAGCCCTTTTGCTATCCCTGGTGCTCCATGTAATTTTAAGATATAATCTGAATTTTAACTTTTGATACTGTTGCGTAAGTACGACCTTTTACACTTACTTGTTCCCTACTAGTTTTGGTACAGAAACTGAGAAATATTGCAGAAATATCCGAGGAGATGATTTTAATTACTATAAAAAACTCAGCTTAATAATGGGAGGAAGAAACTGCTTCACCGCGTAACTGCAATTTCTTACACAGCTGATTTTAAGGTAATGTTGAAATTCGTTAATTTTTTTAGATAGTATCCGTTCTTACAGCGCTGCGCTCATGCCCAAGAGCAGGAACTCGATAAAAACAACAAGAAGGGATAGCCGACCTCCCGTGGCGCAGTCGGTTGGTGCGCCACTGATTTGGGGTGCGGGAGGCTCTGGGTTCGAATCCCGCGTAAGGCATGGGTGTTAAGTTATAAGTTGGTCTATAAGCCGTCCCCTGCTAAGATTTCAAGCATAAAACCGGGCGACGTTAAAAATCCCTTTGCAATACAATACGAAGTGATCGATTTATATAACTAATGAGCCTACTTTCCTCTATATAAATGCACATTCTTAAGACGTTAGATATACGATGGGTTTCGAATTCTTGTTAACACATACCATTTGAGATGGAAGCAGAAATAATTCCAAAACCAGTGAGAAAGTTACAAATATACACGTGCGTTAGGGCTGCGGTGGTTTAGTGGTCAGACTACTCCGCTATTTTCGCAAATGGGAGCTCCTGTGGTTTGAGGGTTGCGAGGTATGGAGCAGCATGGGAATGAAAGGGCGGGGGAAACTCGCCGACCCGCGGCATCGTCCGCCACGGTTCCCACATGCAAAAATCATAGCGACCCCGATAGGAATTGAACCCGGTTCGCCTAGTTGGGGAGGCGAGCAATGTGACGAGGCTGGCCGTCACAAGTACATACTGGGGACAGCGTGTGGAATTAATAAAATTTATTTTAAAAATCAGTTTAATTAGAATTTTCAAATCGTTACTGTCTGACCCGAGTCGCGGAGCGCTTCCCTACAGTCCATACAGGTACAAGGTTACAATGGCCGGCACAGACCTCTAAGGAATCCAACATGTCCGCCTCCAACACCGCGAGCTGCGAGAATTCAACATTACGACTTCCTACTTGCGTCTAATGCACAGAACTGAGTCCGAATCTGCGAAATCCTACTTCTGACAAAAACTGTTTAACTTGTGACAGAAAATTAATCTAAATTAGTGTCACTTATTGCACACGTTTAGGCAACTCAGCAAAACATGTTTCAAAACTACAATGTCCAAAATGCAAACAAATTTCAAGCTTGTCGTGAAAGAGGGAGAGTGGGGGGGGGGGGGGGAATAATTGTACTACTCCATACCCACATACAGGTTCATGGTTGTTCGTGTATTCCGAAGTCTTTCTAAATAAAACCATGAGTGGGAAGACAAATCTGAATTATACATACTAATACATTTCATCGCGTCACACTGCGTCGTTCAGAATTAGGAAAAATTCTTACACGTTTACACTAGTTCAAAATATCCTAACTAGTTTTTACTTGTCAACCCAGCAACGCTGAGCTAATATTTTGCGTTTCCCATATCCCTGTTAACCTCTTATAGCCCAGGTGTTTTGACAAACTAAGCATATTTTAAATCCTTATCTTTGAAAATGTTATGGAGTGTATTTTCAGTCAATTTTTGTTACGAAAGAACTTCACATATGACTGTGCGTAGATAAAACTTCAAAGAAATCTCTCACAGTACTAACATTAGTTTTGAGTCATAAAAAAGTTTCCGGTCGCCATTTAACTTTCATCATGCACGCAAACTTTTATAAGAGACTTCCGATGATCGTATTAGACTATCCATCAGTCACTTCCATCTTAGAATTTTTTATAAATCTTAATAATCGAACTTTGCCGTACATTAAAATTCAACGTTTGACATGGCATAAATATGACTACTTAAAATAATTTTTTAGTTTTTACGGTTAATTTTGTTATATTTTTCTACGCGCGGCAGAAATTCTAAAATTTACTTAACTTTTGATTACAGTTACAGATGTGAAACTATGAGAAAAAATGTGGATTTCGAAATAACTTGAACTTGTCAAGTTACAAAGAACATCTCGTTTTTTTTAAATATTGAATCTGGAAATTAAGCTATGGAGAAAATCTTACATAAACCCGAGATGGCGGAGACACCCCCACCCCCTTCTCCACCCTTCAGTGCCCTTCCTGCTTGTACGCGGGATTGCGCAGTTGATGTCTGCGTCAGTGTCGCCCTATACGCGCTCTGGTTTCTGTTCCTTATAGTCTATTCGCGGTTTCTTCGTATTTTTTGAATTAAACATTTGGAGAAACACCCCATATATTAAGTTTTTTGTTAATTGTTTTCTAAATGTGTCGTATATCAAGAGTTTTATACTCTCAACATAAAAGTACCTTAATTTTTTTAGTTAAATTTAACTGACATATTTTATCTATAAATTATAATATTTAAGTTTGTAACTAATATGGATAATAACCAATAGAAAATGCGTGCATTTGTAATGTCTAATAAGAAATTGGTATTATGCAAAATATTATTACACTGAGTGCGCACGAATTCGGTGCGTTGGCCCTCTAGTGTAAATTATAAGCGTTATTTTTAGGAGGCTGAGGAATATCCTGGAAGTAGAACTTTAGCAGGGCTTCAGAAAAGTTGGAAGTAACCGTCAATGGAGTACACACAATTTCTAGAATCATAAAAGGAAATTACCCTAGTGTCGCACCTGGAAAAACTGCTGGATAGTGTAAAATTAATATATGACCCCAAGGGGAAAATTATATTTTGTGCACCTTGTATGGAATATTAATAGTAGTTACGTCACGACGCTTAACACCAAACCAGCCGTAAAGTCAACCAAAAACGCCCTTTCCCGCGCCTTCCACACTGGTCCACTTCTCACGTCTGCAGTTGTGTCAACATCACATCTTGGGTAACAAGCCCGCGTTTTCCCGGCAGTACTGCCTAACACAACGAAACTGTTGCAGACTTAGATTAAGGCCGGCAGGTAGGTAGGTATGGTATGGTTTGACATCTCTAACAGCGATGCCTTGTTCGGAAGCAGGAACGGAACAAGGGATCAGATATGGCCTTCATTAGGGAAACATCCCAGCATTCGCGTGAAGAGATCTCTGATAACCAGGGAAACCCGAACTCTGGATTGACCGGACCGAGGTTCTGACCCACGTCCTCCGGAATGAGAGTTCTCAAGTCTACCACTTGCGCCACAACCCAATACCGCACTCGCGCTTTGAGGGAGAAACACGCGGAGTTGGTGGTATAGGCCATTCAACGTTTCTTCGGCTTTTTTTAATCAGACCTTTGAAAAATCTACCCATGTATGACGTGTTTAGTTATTTCCTTAATACGCCCTGTATCACAAGGAGTTCTATACTTGTATTCATAAAAGTTACTTTTTTTTTTTTACAGTTAAATTGAAATGATGTTAATATCATCTATGTAAATTATAATGCTTCATTAATAAATAATTTTAGTAAAAACAGGGCGAAAATAGGTATGTCGTTAACGTCTAGTGAGAAACAGTTCTTATACAAAATATAGTTACAACCGAGTGCACACGAATGTGGTGAGTTGTCCCTCTGGTGTAATTCTTCATACTTGTTAAGCTTAGATTGCACGAGGCGGAGGGATATCCTGGAAGTAGAACATTAGCTGGGCTTCATAAAAGACAGACGTAACCGTGAATAGGCTATAAATGGCTCGCCAGGCCTTGTAGCTTGGACAGACCACCACCAGCACATCGGTAGTCGCTCGGTTATGTACGGGAGACTGCGAATTTCTCCTCCGTGCCGCATTCCTTGTGGCAGACTGTCTCCGCACCTCATTTCCGTCCGGAGTTGATAGCGCGCGCACCTCCCCCTTTCTCTAACGTGCTCGCTGTTAACAGCATCTTTGATTGTACTCCGCGCCATTCTTTTAGGTAGCGACGTGGGTCCGTAGAAAATATTTGGAAGGTGAGCGGAAAATTTAATTTTAAATATCAGTTCAATTGTTAAGCATGGAATAAGCTCTCCGTTTCTTAGCGGAGAGGAGTTCGCTGAACTTTCCTAAAGGCTGTTCACGGTCAAATGAGCACTACTGAAATAAACTTTTCACAAATGTCCCTGACCCTACCTGTGCGTTGACCGCCCGAGGCAACGCCAATACACAAAGTGCATACAAGTAGATCATAAGCAGGGCTTTCGAAAGTTCTCGGTTTACCGTGCACAGCCTTTACCTATTGAATATCTAACCTCCAAACATAACTTAATTATTATCGAACCGAGTTTTTGACGTGAATAGGTCTTCGAAATCAGACCGACACAAGGGGTACCGGGACGGATACAACTATCCAACTGACACAGGTCCTGTGCGCATGAGAACTAAATGTACACGTTATAGTCTATTCGCTAATTCTTCAAACTTTTTGAACTAAACCTTTGAAAAATCACCCCACAAATAACGTGCTTCGTTGATTCCTAAAAATGTCAAGTGTCACAAGCGTTAACTTCTGTGCCTTATTTTTGGTTAAATTCATATTTTACTTATACATTATGTATAAATTATGCCATTTATAATAAATGTAAATAAAAACCGGGAAAAATAGGCGTATTGGTAATGCCTAGTAAGGAATGGTTCTTATGCAAAATTATATTACACTGAGTGCGCACGAATGCGACGCGCTGTCACTTTGGTGTAATTTTCTTGACACTGTTCAGCTTGGTTTGCATGAAGCGGAGGAATATCATGGTAGAACTTTAGCAGGGCTTCAGAGAAGTTGGAAATAACAGTGTTGTCCTATAAGACCCATAACGGCGAGCACGCGGAGATTGCTAGGACAGACTGCAGGACCCATAAGGATTTTATTTTTCTTTTTTTTTCTGACCTACTCTAAAATTTAGTGTTTGGTGAGGAGAGTCTGCAGAAGGGACGGGAGTTAGGCGCGTCTCAGGGCTACGCCCCATACGCCTACAATTGTGCAAGGAGCCATGCCTCGGGGCGAAAGGGATTCGACCGCAACTCGGGCCATGGCAACCTCTTTGAGTGTACTTATAGCTAACATACTATAACGAAGAGAAACTGAAGACTTGCCAGACTAAAAACCCTTTCGACAGGAAATAATTCAAGATTGTTACATGCATTAAAAGAATATGCTAGAAACAGATAGGTAGGTAGGTAAGAACAATGCTCTTTATTAGTGGGTAGAAAAATACTAGTAAAAAGGGGACGTAGAGAATTGCAGTTCCCTCGCGACACACTGTTTTCAGGCCCTATTGTGGAAGTCAATATCGTCCCTAATTTTTAAACGAGGTTTCCAACGGTGAAATGAATTTTCTTCTTCACACAAGCTTTCTGTAAATATAACCGTGCATAAGACGACCAATATTGCTGACAACATTACAAACTAACATCTCAAAGTAGTAACTATAGGACTGGCATGTTCTTCGGGAGTCTCATCTAAGTGTGTGAATGTAATCTCTGGAAACTAGCGTGTGCGTGCGGTAAATAATTAGGTGATATCTTGCAAAAGCGATCGCACCTGTTGGAAGGCGACGAGCTGATGGAACCATCGCAGAGTTGTGACAAAGCATATCGAGCCAGCATAACGAGTTCTCTAATACCCGATACCTGTATTTAACAAACTGAGAATTATTCACTTTCTTTGGTGGGGCATTTAAAGACTGCAGAGAAATCTAACCACTAGCCAGAAAGCGTTCCACCATCTTTAGTTCGGCGATCACAAAATAAAATGGGGAGGGGGGTGTTAAGGAGGAACCAAAATTTCTAATCTAGTATGATCTCAGCATTTGCAACAAAATCTTATTTCATTAATTGAACCTAACTTAGCAATTGCACAATAGGCGCCCAATTATATAAATTATTGGAGGACGGGTCTTAGAAAGAGGGGGGGGGGGGGCACCGTCATTAACTTGCACTCGACTGTTACATTACAGGTTGTGCCAGTTAATGACTTTGTAATAGTCCTGTCTGTATAGAGTGGCAGAGCTCCATCTCGACAATTATCGGAGAGAAGAAAAAAAAAAGGGGATGGCAAAACATTTGCCCCCTCCCCCCAACTCCCTCCCCCCGTAGTGTGTACGCATACATATGAATTTCACAATTAGAGATGTGTAAACAATTTATGATTATGATCAATAACTTTCAAGTAGCTATGGCCGAAACTTACTGCAAAATATCCAACAAAATCTTTTCTTGTACATTGAGAGAGCTCATTACAAATCATAAAACGCGAGGATCTTTAAGCAGTTACGGTCGTTCGTAAACTTTAATGCACGTATATGAGGAACACTCCAACAGCGTAAACGTTATGTAAACATACCACAGTAGTATATTTGGACGTATTTCAACGCCTAATTTAGTCTACCTGCACACGTGCGTGTGGACAAGATTATTTCCGTAGTACTGTATTACTGAATAATAACCAACCCCTTCACTCCACCTTCTTATACAACCAGAGTAATTTATGCAGGTTATGAGGAGAGGGATGGGAAGAGCGTATGTATACATCGTGATAGCGGAGGAGAAAGCCTGATAAGCCGAGGAGAAGCATTCCTGCAGCACAGCTCGGGGCTGTCGGCAAATCGACTCCTGCTAAAAGCGTGCCAAGGATAATACGCATAATGCAGGGTCAGGTGAGAACTTCTTGCGAGGAGATGAAAGTTATTTCGCTCAGTTCTGCAAGATGGGCAGATGAAAGTTACCTCGTGTTTCAGGCGCGTAGTAGTACGGGAGCACCAAGGGCGACATGGCTCGAGCATCTGACATCTCATCAGCTCCAACGCGTTACGCATAGTAATAATTGGCCACAATCTCTCAAACGACTTTAGCAAAATAATCTGTCGTCTTGTTTGAAATGCATGGTTTAACTATGGCTTCGCGTAAGTATACTTCGTAATAAAATGCCATTGTCGTATCGCGCTTATTTTCATCATTTTATTCTGAAGATAAGACTCAAGTGAATGTGGGCGAAGCCGTACAAGTGCTCTGACGACGATGCCCGTGTCAACATTAGTTACTAGGTGTTCACGTTCACATGGACTATTCAAAGTTAAATGAGCACTTTGAAAGACCTGCTTAAGATCTAGTTGAATGTACGTTGTCTATTATTCAGCCTTATGTAAAATTAACATTGCCATGGGCTTCATCTCTTAATTCATGCGTCGGTCAAGTGAAACTATGAGATTATTAATAAAGTGTATACTTTTCAAATCTGATTATTTTTACATTTACGTGCATTAAAAATAAAGTGAAAGAAATAATTTTAAATAATCACAAATGGTTACCCAACACTTTTTATTTGACGTTAAAATATGGAACTACTTTCCAGCCATCGTTACAAACTTACTGAGCGAATGTCACTCAGTGCACCCGTTAAAATATATGCAAGCAAGAGGCGACTTCTTTCTTAGGTTTATTTCTAAAGTGCTCACTTTATCGTGAACAGTCTTTAGTAGCGGATTCGTGCAAAACATGAAACGTGGCCACACCTGTGATCAAATTGTCTCGTATATCACTTCACTACTGTAGAAAAAAATCAGCTCTCCCGCGACAGTGCCCTGCGTTCAGTCGATTATTACACTTGTGATCAACTATTGTAGTCATTTGAACCGTAGAGGATATAAGGCAGAATGCGGATGCCAGATGAGCACGACAATTTTTACCTTGAAAATTATGGTTTTCCCCTGTAACTGAAAACCATATTGCTTAAACTAAGTTTAACGCTTTATATATATATATATATATATATATATATATATATATATATATATATATAAAAGGCTGCATCGATATGTCAGCACCAGGGGTGGCCTTGTCTGTGGAAGTGCATGATTTAATGATTAAGCCTGTCCGCCATGTTGTGAAATCCACAACATTGCAAACCTAACCTGTCAAAATTAAAATTATATCGTATCATAGCATAGTGATATTTAGCCTGGAAGTTTAGCTCCAATAGTTATTTGTTTAAAAATGTCCACATCTGAACTGTTTGCCCTTCGACGCCGTACGAACAAGGCCGTCGACACCAGTCCGGGCGTCCTACTCCTGGGACAACCTTTGCGTCTACCAGACGACTGGCAGTGGGAAAGCGAGCTTCTTATCAGCCCCAGAGAAACGACGCGGATTTGTGGAAATCAAACCAAAATTAAGTAAATTTTAAGTCATTGTTTTAGCACGTGATTTCAACAGTTCTGACGAAATTCTTGAACCAATGTTTGGGACATGGGCAGAAGGCGAACAGTCATCTTTAGCCTATGGAGCGATTGCTGCCATTCTTTATCCTTGTTGCCATGTTTGAAAACCCTGTTCTGCGCTATTGCAGGTAGCGTGTTTTAGCAGCATACTGCTACATTGTGGTCAATATTTACATCTGATTTTCTTTCGCTGTTATAGTTCAGCATTTTTATTTGCATTATTTTCAAGATGTGTTCATCAAATGGTCGTACGAAAGGCAAATACCACCTGCGACTACTTATTGCTTCAAAATATCTGAGGCAGGATAATATTTACGTAAATCCATTGGGGTTAAAGTAAGCCACAATATTTTTTACGTGAACATAACTTAATAAAAATATACGAATTTATAGATAACAGTTACGTATTGTTACGCACTCGCTGCTGTGTCCCACGCGAGTGAGTGGAAGTGAAGGACAGTAGTTATATGATAGCTGTGGCGAGTTTCAAAGAATGTTTGGAAGGTCAGGCGAGCGATAATCCAAAAAGTGCGCATCTTGTTACGAAAAGTTTGCTACCACGATAAATCATTTGTGGATCGCGTGATTCTCACCTTCAGCAGATTTAATTTCTGAGTTTATCTGAAGAATTTTCTAGTGACTTCCTGCTCTAGTTTCTCTCAAGATGACTCGGGGTGCGGCGAACTTTCCAGGTCAAGGACAGGAGTACAAAAGTGCGACGGGCCTCCAAGCCGGGAATCTAGTGTTGGGTGGCTGGAGCTTTAGCGATAGACGAGCGAGAAGAGAAACGAGCGGCGAGAGAAGCGACTAACGGGAGGAAAATCTGCGACTGCAAGCATCGGCGCGACGAATAATGGGATTGGTAGGCTGGAATATTGGACTGGAAGCGTGAGTGAAAAACATTACAAATGATGGCAACAGACAGATAAAGTGTGTTAATGATGAGAATGGGTTGACTAATCAAGCAAACATTAAGAAGGACGTTAGAGTTAAAATTGATATTAAACATTGCGCTCACAAGGGAGGGGGGGTGTCACGTGATCAGACTATATTAAACATTGCGCTCACAAGGGGGAGGTAGTTTCACGTGATCAGACTATACAAAACCGACGTATTTTGTAATTTCGTGTTGTTTTTGTACGTAGTAAACCTTTCCGAAAATACCAAATCGCCACAGTACTTGTTTTCATTTGAAGACTACATATTAGTTTAACCTAAGAAGTACATATAGAAATGCATACTTAAATTAATATGGAATAAAAACAGTGCATTTTTATAATAGCATTGTTTCAGATCATTAGGGCAGTTTTACATTTGTTTACAGTGAAAACATATTTTTTAATATCACTGCCGGACTTACAATTTTAAA
Organism: Dryococelus australis; assembly: GCA_029891345.1. Lineage (NCBI taxonomy): Eukaryota > Metazoa > Arthropoda > Insecta > Phasmatodea > Phasmatidae > Dryococelus > Dryococelus australis. The sequence continues at coordinate 62,958,105 of CM056997.1, forward strand.
TAGCATAACATCCTGGTCAATTTTACCTATTGGAATTCCTTAAAATATATTTTCCGGTCAACATTTTTGTGCGTTGTTCCTGTTGCTACTGTCTAAGCGTCCATATTGAAACGTGCCAAATCTCAAATTGCTAAATATGCACTTGGAACACAGAGGACGGGGTGTTGGGTTGAAGGCGGGCGCAGAGTACCAGTGGTGCGTGCTAACCTCTGGCAGGATATCTATGGCCGGTGAAGTACCGTTGCGTGGGGCCGGCAGAGCAGTCAGCTATCTGGCGGCGGAAGGAGAGCCTATCGCGCTAGGCTCATGCCAACGGAGTGGCCCACTTACCCACCTGCCGCTCGCGCCCAACACTGTACACAAACACCGCCCTAGACTATGTTAACAAAGGGGGGGGGGAGGGGAAGATCACAAGGCGGAAGAACGTTTGTTTACCCGCCGACAAGACGGGACCACACACCACATCCCCCTTCGCCCCTACGTCACTTGTGGTGACCACACTTTCCACGGCAACGTCCCTTCGAATGCGCTCATCACCACCACCGGCACCAGATTTTAAAGAGTATCTTATTATCTTCCCTCAACGATAACTGCGAAGAATATTTATTTATACATTAAGAGTTATATGGACCTGCACGTTTTTTTGTGAAATACTAGTTGTTTGCGCGAATACGCGTATCTCGGTAAATAAGCGTTCTGCAAATACGACCTTTTGTCAGAAAAGATTAAAAATATATATATATATGTCCCATACTATTTTACTTTTGTCATATTTTGTATATTACTGGAGAGAAAAAATTCGTGAATATTGTCAAATGTCGAATTTTGAAGCTTGCATGTGCAGTTTCCTTAAACGGCAAGAGAAAAATACAAGGATATGGACCTAGTTTAATCAGTGGTTTTTCATCGCGTGTAATTAAACTCCATTGTTACAGGTCTGAATTGCACAGTATAGCGTCACGACAGAAACACTGCACGCCTTTTGCATAGAAGCGATTAGACACTAGGCGTGCGTGTTAGTGTCGCCCGTATTTCTCCTTAGCTTCTTGACCTTGAACGCGCATCTCCAACTAACTCTTAACGTGCCAAACATTTCGATACGCACCCTGAAAAATTAGTTGCTATGACAAGTTGCTATTTATAACACGTTAATGCACCTTTCCCCTTGACCATAGGGGCGAAGTGGAGCATCGTTGAAATCCATGAAGAGGGAACAGGAATATACATGTACCAGCCAGTCAACGTCCGCCATGTTTCTCGCATGCGAAAACTAGGCGCGACCGCTCCCGGCATCGAACCCCGATCACCTTGGCGGGTGGCTGGCACGCTAGCTGCGCGACCTCCTTGCCTTATTAAAAGGCTGATTGTAATCTAGTTGGATCGGGTTTGAGAAATTTTGTAGTATGCCTTTGAAAGAATCTCTTGCCCGTTAATGATATTTCAACAGATGCACCGACATGCTCACAACAAACAAACCTGACAGCAGATAAAACGGTTGTTCCATGTCTTACCGTCGTATAAAAAAGCGACGTCTAAATTATTGGATAACTTATCTGTTTCGTGAAAGTACAAAGGCTATATATTAATGGTTAACATATTAGTAGTAACGTATTTACGCCTTTAACCATTTTACAGTTAAGACTACGCCAAATTAATAGTCTGTGTCAAACGCTGTCTTGAATCTTAACAGAACCTTACATTTATAGAACTGGGATAATGCCCTTGTATTTATTAGACTAAAATAGCAACTTCACCACTGCAATTCCGTTGGAAGCGCGTTGCCGAGAAATCTAGCGCATGCAGGTCGAGTGCCTTGCGCACATAAGCGGCGCGGCGGACTAAACTAGCGCCGAATCTTAATTCCGTAATACTGTTGGTCGCACACAGACTTAGCAAAATGGGGTTTCTTGTCCCGGGTAAGGCGCGAGTGTGTTCTGGTTAAGTCTCTAAAGCTATCGTTGTCCAAGCTTTTAAGATCAAAAAATTGTTATAGTTTTAGAGGAAAGTAGGCTAAGTTATATCAGTAACTTATTGGGTATGCCATTTTTGGTTCAGGCTACTTAACATAGCACAAATACCCTTAAACATACCGGATTCCTTAATACAATATTAGTACAGTAGAGCACAACCGAAGTCCTCTTAGGCGAGTTAACGAGAGAAACTACGCCAGTTTAGTGCTTTGTCCGTAAAGGCGGTCACACATTGATGCGCGCACCTAGATTGTCCTTAGCGCTCTCAGCCAGGTCGTCATTTTAAAGTCACTTTCAAGGTCTTTGAAAACTTTGTGACCCTATAATCATTGGTATTAACACGTTCCCTCAACTACAAATTATTTCTAACACTGACATTGCTTTAGAAAAACACTGAATTATGCTCGATCAAGTCAAAAATTTCAAAATCTGTAATAACAAGTGGTGCTCACCAATTCACAAGAATTAAGTAAACCCATGTTTTGATAAGCTTCATTACAAAATTTACTGTCAAAGTGTATACACGAACGAGAGCCATGTTTAACGTTGTCATCAGAGGACTACATTTGTGGCCATCAAAATACAAGTCACTTTTCAATCCAAGTCAGTTGCTGAACACACACACTTATCACCGAAGACATTGAAATTGCTTTAAACCAATGCAATTTAAAAACCGATTGAAACTCTTCCTGCGGATTCATTAACAGTATACGATCAGTTAAGTCCAGTGACACGTTTCACAGATTTAAACGACGATTTACGACGAGATTCTATGCTCCAAGAAACTGCTTCCCAATGCATTCCACTTATTAGTCTGTCAGTTGCACGGGCTAGATATGAGGTAGACCTACTTTCATCGTATGTAGCCAACAGTACATTTGAAATTTCGACGAACCCGCTCTTTTTATCAATAACATACTTGACTGTTTTAATGCCACCACAACATGTTTAAGTTATAGGAAGTGAGCGAGTAAAGAGACTTTGGTGACTCATCGTCGAGGTCTTGAGAGCCAATGAGTGTGAAGTGAGCCGAGTATGGAGCAGCGCCGAAATGCAAGGGCGGGGGAAACGGGAGATCCCCGAGAAAACTCGCCAACCAGCGGCATCTTTCTGCACGATTCCCACATCCGAAAATCCGTGGGTAGGAAGTGTACAACTGTATTTAGCACTTGCATAAACCGAGTCCTAACAGCAAACCTTATCCATGCTATAGGTCGTGTAATTGGCAGTAAAGCAGTCTTGATGTTGGGACACGAGTGGCTATTGTGTGTCTTGCATGCGCACGCTGCCCCCACTTCCCCCTTTTCAGTCTGTTGTAGCTTTTCAAGTGAACTTTCGGCGAGAAGAGTTTCACCGATCAGAATCGCCGACAGTGTGTAATTGTTCAACCTTCGCCTGGGGTCGCAGCTTTAGGTGCTAACGTCAGCTCGAGAGCCGCATCGCGCGGTGAAAGGCCAGAGCCGCCCTGACATGTGCGATCCATCTTGATGCTTGAACTTGGTAGGGGGGATGCTGCGACCCCCGCCTCATCACCACCGCACACAATGTCATTCCCGTCCCGCAGTCACTAGGCTGTTCACGGTAAACTGGACGCTCAAGAAAGCACTTCTTTACACCTACTTTTATGTACCCGATGTATTCTTCCGCCACGTGTAAAATTAACATTTCCATGGGCTGTCACTTTATTCATACACCGGGCAAGTAAAAATTTCAGTCAAGAGAAGTACATATTTACCCAGTTTGCAAATTATTCTAAATACTTATGCACTTAATAAATATTTATAATATTCATAAACTTTTACCCAACGTTTAAATTCAACGTTAGGATAAAATACTTTACCTCCATCGTTATCAACTTTAACGCGTGCATATTCCACAGTTTGTAAGCCTGATGCAGTCACAGTTACCGGTGGCGACATTTATCAAACGTTAATTTAAAAGTATTCAAACAATCGATATACACAACACGCTGCCAGCCTGAAACCACACTTCGCGATTCTTTACTAAAACCAGGTGTATTCTTCGGGTCGCTGTCAAGTTGAAAAATGTGGAAGCCAACAATCCTTTGATTTTCTACACTTTAACCTCCTTTAGAATGTATTTATACTATTGTCCACATTACCTTCAATAAATTTAATATTTTCGACCCCTTTCACATTACAAGCCCAACTGTGGGATGTATTTAGGTAACTTCATCTGCAGTATAAGCTTTTCTTTATACAATGAAGACGCTATCTTAGCCAAAATGACTGAATATAGTCCCAGAACTCCTCTTTAGCGAGGAGCAATTTCACAGCATGGTTCTCACTGACGTAGGGGCTCTTCCTTACGACCCTGCCATTAGAGCCGTGCCTACAAAACGCCCGGCGAACTGTGTCTGAACACATTTCTTGCCAGCAGCAATTTCCAGTTTGGCGGGCACTTTAGGAGCGCTTGTAAGGAGACAATTATATTCGCAGTAAAATTATTCATTATTCCTGGGTACTTACGTCTCTTTAGGTTTCATTGGTATGTTCCTAATTAATCCTTTATGCTGAAATAGAATTACAGCGTCCTGAACTACTGCGTGACTAATTCACAGTTCGTCTTAATTTTATGGAGAATCCTCAAAGCACTACATTTACAATTCTCTTTTAACTGGGAATCAAGTTCCTTATCTTTATCATTTTCTTGAGACTACTGCAGGTTGTATGCGAAACAGACACGCGCACAAGCCCCACAGTTGTTTATGCTAGACTCGAGTCAATCTAACCACTAAATTTATACAAGTGTGTGAATAGCAAAGTGGCCGTTTGAGGTTTGATAGTTTTTTCCTTTTTCTTCATAGGGATGGCGTTCGAAAGAAAATATTTATGCAGTAGATTTGTACATTTCTCTCTATCTGTAATATAGAAAACTCTCATATGAAAATTTCAGTAACAATGCAAAAATAGACTTTCATAATGACCGAGGATGTGCATGCATAACAATGTGAAACTATACGGATGTATGCAGAAATACATAATACTGAATAAAAAAAAAAAAAAACAGAAGTCATTGAAAAACAAGAAGAAACGGAACTAAATTTAACATTCGAGAAGGGTGCAAAACACTTGGCACAACGGATTATGTTGTTAGGCCCCTTTAGGACATAACAGGGCTAAAGGAATACAAGGAGGACACACACCATTAAAAAAAATTCAAGAAGCATGAACACAAAAATTCCACAATCAATACAATTATATTGAAGCCCATCTATACATTATCACCACGAACAACAACTTTGCAACTTTATTTGAAAAATATAAATTTCATTTGTAAATTTTTGTTGCTTGCTAATCTGTGAACTATGGAAAGGAGAGAACACACATGCTCTGGAACAAACCGAAAAATATTAATATATATCATGAGTAATCACCCAAGCTGAATAAACACTTGTGAAATTTCATAAAATAAAAGGAAAAATAACTCCCCGAGGAAAGCAAGCACCATTACAACTTTAAAAGTAAAGATACGTCTGATGATTCACTAAAAATTACAACATGGAATGTTAATTTCAATAATACCATTGGGAAGGGGCAAACCCCTCATTACACTTAATCATGGGCATAAAGGCACGCCATAAAATATCCACTAAACTCCTTGGCAGTAAAATTCTTTTGGCAAATCTTAGTCCAAGAGATCACTCCTACAGGGGAAAAAAAAAAAAAAAAAAACTACTACGAGGGAAACTCTACCCCCGGCATAACAATTACGTTCATCGCAATACTTAACTTGAGTAGTACTCATATTACGCAAAAACGCGTCTAGCATGCTGAAGTCCCGAAGTACGAAGTGGTGTAGTCATGATCTATCGTCGGCCATCCCGCGCAACTCTATGAGGAACACTGCACACTTGCTCGGGTTGGAGACGAACATTTATACGCGAAAACACGGCTCGGGAAGATTGACGAGGCGGCGGGAATAGCAAAGAGGCGTATGGAATGTGCCAGAGAGTGCGAGGCTGAACTCGTTGCCAGTAGTAGCCGCGCCAGGAGCGCCGCGCGCCTATTCAGCATATCTCAGCGCCTGGAAGCGTTCAAACATGGGGGGGGGGGGGGGGGGGGGAGGAAGTTAAAACATGCCTTTTCCTGCCGTAAAAATATTGCCGCTTCATTTAATAACCCCTCTTCAAACAAAATTATTGTTTATTAATCTGGGCTACCAAATACAGACTTGGCAAATAACCAAGCAGACTTGCTAACCAACTTCGTAACGTCATGTAGTTCTGTAAACACACCAACCCCATAATAGCAGCATTTAATCATATTCCAGAAAATTGTAGGCATCACACATATCACCATCTGGCGGGACGAAAAATAAATCGTTCAGGCAGGACAGGAGTACTCACATAAAATTGCTTGAGTTTGCTAATTGTCACGCGTGTCAGACTTGAAGCAGAACTTCTATGTAAATGGAGACTGCTCTGAAACCGCCACTTCGAAATATTTACTAGAGTATAAAAAAAAACTAAGGGCAGAAACCACTTAAAACAGCAAACCAAGAGATGAATATACAATTAACGTCTACCGCAAACTATTACTTAACTTTCTATTCTAGCATCTACTGGAGTCAGCTTCATATCTTGCAATAATGTCGAAGCGCAACTCTAACCTTTACTTTCCCTTTTCGTCGCACAAGGGGGAACAAACTTGTCAGACTAAACATAGTATACCGGTAGAACCAGTTTGTGAGTAAACTATATGTAGAGTAAATGCTTTAAGAACGTGTTTATCTTATATATTTAAAACAAGATCAATTAGTTTTATATTTAAATGAATATAATAGATTCCTTGTTACTGACGTCTATATTTTATGTATGCAGGCTGATTGTAGGCGGTCTGCGTACTCCAATTGACCTAAATTTACACCTCAAATCTGTTCCAACATCAATTATCAAACATCCGGAATTATTTGTCCGAAGTTAGTAAGCTCGTCCATTAAAGCGCTGAATTTAAGAATACTCCTGATAAAATTGAAAACAAAATTATCCAAGGAGCTGGTGAGTGGGGAGGCAAATTGCAACATTCTGCAGAAGCATTCGCCTAGAGTGAAGGACAGTCAGTCGGACGAAACAATTTAAGTTTGCCAGGGTTGGCAAAATACCATACCAGTTTTCAGTAAATTCCATGTCACTGGCAAAAACCTCGGTTTTACAGGAAAATACTGATTTCTAACTGCAAATACAATTGTAACAAAATTAGACTGTTAAAGTTATTGGTGTAACGAAAATTTGCTTTTACTTATTAATAACAATTATATGAATCAGCGTGTCATTGTTTATTCATATATTTGTTATACGTATACAGATTTAGGTTTGGAAATGGTAAATCAACATTTTGAGAATGTAATTCTATGAGAATTATTCCAGCAGGTACTCATAAAAGGAAGCCTGATTATTTCCGTGCTTAGTTCGGAAATTTATGATTCCAAGTCGCCACACTAGATAATGAAGTACAATAGAATAAAAACTTTGCTTATAAACACATATTCTAAGCTAGTATAATAGGCCTACATAAAATCGAGATGCCATAATAAAAATAGGCCATACTGTAGAAAGGAAATTACCTCAATAAGCCAGTATTTGCTATCTCTCTCTCGTTAGTGCGGTTTTTTTACCACCATGAAATCAATCAGGACGGGATCCATTATATGCATATAAAGAGGGGACAGTAAAACCAAGGGATATCAAAAGATAACAAAACATCGGGTACGTTTCGATGCGATTAAGAGTGAAAATGAAACCTTTACATTTCAACTTATTTACAAAAACCGTTTAAAGTGTTTCCTCCCGTTTCAATACGACCTCTGCAACGACGTGCCATTTCCTTCCGTACATTTCAAAGACGCCAGAACAGGCACCTACTGCACTGTACAGTAAGCTGCAAGCACCACACATGCGACGAGCTCTTCCTCAGATTTTATTTTAATCTCTTACACCAGGCTTTTCAAGTCCACACAAAGTAGTCTAGCGGGATGAGGTTGGGAAAACGATCAGACCACACAGTAGAATATTTCTGTAGCCTACTTGTTACAAACCATTCTTATAATATTGTACATCTACTACATTATTTTAGAAAACATACAAAACTGTTTACGCAGCTCTATATTTATAATAAACCATCACTTGCTAGTTAGAACGCAATGATAGTTTCACACGTTCCCCGCCAAGATGTTTAAAAATTTAGTCTATTTGTAGTGTTACAAAAATATATTTGGTAACCAGATATAGAGCCAAATACAGAAATGTTGACAGAGCACGCGATGTGGGTCCACCGCGACCCATTTTTATTACTTATTGAATCCGTGATTCAATTTCTCTGAAGTTACGAAATAAAGTAAGCGTTGCACCGTCATGTTGAAACAACTACAATCTACGTCGACATGTCGACAGGTATTGTTTGAGATCCTTTGATTGGGCCGTGCATGCTGTCATTACGCCTCAATGACAAGTACCCAAGACATTGCCTGGAGAACACACTATCCGAGCTCCTTGAAGACGTTCCTCTTGATATTGGTGTACGACAGACAATGGAATGTCGTCGCAGAGCGCTCTCTCGATGCAGAAGGCCACACTTTTAAAACCGAGTTTATAAAGAACTCCAATTAGTTTGGAATTTAATGGTTTCTTTTTCATTCTCAATTGCTTCAAAATGATCCTAAATGATCAATTTCCGGCCTGTGGTTATTTAATAAAGCATATATATTTTAATGTCTTCTAGCATCCCTAGAAGTGTTAAGTACTGAATTATGTTACACCCGGTGTATTTGTTCATTTGTGAGGCGACTAGCGTTTCTAATAGGCCTACGTGAAGCAGGGCACTTGTCAAATGTGATTTATAATAAAATAAATGTGGTTAACTTCCAGGCACCACAATACTGCAAATACAAGCTAATGCGATATTTAAAAGAATACACCCAATAAATAACTGTATGCAAATTATCATTACAACCTAGTTACAAGTTAAATACTAGAACAGTTTGCCATTTACATTATTTTCAGAAATGCATTTTTCATTCAAATAATGGCACGCAGTTAAATTTTATTTTTTAAATAATTTCATAAAACTTACTGCACGTGTAAATAATTTAAATTTTCAGTGGCTGTTTGTGTATAAAGAACATGGATTCACGTAGAACCTTTGGCTAAATTAAATTTCATCACTACCTGGCCTTCCGAACGCCGTAGGCAAATGCTTTTTTTTTTCTTTTTTCTGAAGGTATGTTCTGCGGAAAGCAGGACACCTGGACACCCATTATGCGCAAGCGTGTAGATACCAATCTCTGGAACAAGTTCCACTGAGTAAGCTTGCAGGGAATCACGAGGTGAAGCCACGGGACGAATCAACTGATTTGCGATGATTTATAACTTTACCATCTGCCCAGTAAAATACATGCACTGGCTCATGTGGATGTTTCTCCGAAAAATCCCATGCCCTACATGCATGGGCCACGTGCGTCATTCGCGCATTCATACATGCACTAAGTGTATGGTGCAAGTTGAACAAAATGTCGATCGTTTGGACGTACATTAATATTGTTACTGGCTGCAGCTGTCACCGGCCGCCAGCACTCGTGTGCGGCCTGGGGTGACCCACCTCGTCCCTTCCCTCCCCCCTCCAGGGGAAGCCAGGGAATGATTGACAGCGGCGAGACCTGGCTGAAGTCGCAGCCCCCTGAGAAGCCGACAGACATGCAGGAGGCGCAAGAATATTCTTGGAATCAGGAGACTTGGCGCAACTAGTGAATTAGCGAAACTTCTGGATGACCTGCCTAGTACTCTATAAATACTGCAGAGGTCCAGCAGCCAGCAGTATCGATAGAAGCCTACGAGCTGAGTGCGGTAACCGGGATAACAGTGAAGAGGACGGGCGATGAAGGTAGACTACGAGACGATGGCGGGCGAGGTGTTTGTGGTGTGAATGGACGAGAGGGCGTGAAAACAGGCGAGTGAAGGCTGCTGTGCATGAGGCGCTCTGAGAACTCTAGAACATTGCGGACTGGCGGGACATGGACAAAACTGAGGTGGGACTGAATGAACACGTAATAAGGATTTTACTGTATATATTGGAAGTGTCAAATATGGACAGACAATTTATAAAATAATTGAATATGTTAATCCACTGCCTATTGAGACTGATTATTAATTCTTTAATTTCCTTGATTTATTTTAGATAGTTGTAGATTGAATTAATTGAAGTCGTCAATTGTAAGCAGTGACACCAATTTATCGTGAGCTGTTTGTAGTTATCGTAAATAAAATTAGGAAATTATAATTACTCTTATTTAATGCAGACTTCCATTCCTTAACGAACTTTGTCTAGCCCACTGTATTTTGAGAGAGAAATTGGAGCAATATGCTTGGCATAAGAAAAGTTTATTTCTTAGACAACCTTATACTTACATTTATTGTGTGTGTGATACAATTTCGGTTATAACATTTAACGTTTTGATTACTACTTTGATTGCAACTGACGATGTTTACGTACGTAAATTGACTAAATATTTTGATAAATCAAATATTCTCATAGGAAGTGGCGATGTTTATCACCACACAGTGAAAATGTCACAAATCCAACAATATCAGATTCAATACTTAATTTTTGTGAACTCGTGCTCAAATTGATTGACCAACATGATTGAAGCGTTTGGTTACCATAACTGGGCATCACAGTTACGAGAGGCTGGTTATTTTATGTTTGTCCACACTTTATGTAGTAGTACACATTTTCGTCAGTTAATTGTAAACTGAGAAAACTTGATTTAAAATAATTTAAATAACACTCAAAGAGCACGTGTGGGAAACGGGCATAGAAATCTCTTAGCATGCTGTAAATTTTGAGACAATATTAAGAACTCTTCTAGCATGAAACAGAAATACGTCTCTGTAAAATTATCCAAGTGTTATTTGTTCATACTTGACCGGTACATCGCAAAGGGGGAAATTTTAAATTTCCTTACAGAAATTATCGTGATCGCCTTATGTACTGTCATACTATCTACATAATGTCGACAACTTTGAACCATTAATTTTAAGTTAGATAAAAAGTAATTTAGGAAAATATTATTCAATAAAATAAAGAGGGTATGGAGGTGGTACCGCAACCCAGCCCCGAAAAAGAGCATAATTGCACACTAGCACGTCATCAAGCTTGAACTAGTGTTCATTATTTTATTAGTACGTAACCACGGCGAAGTACGCGGTGTAAAGGATTTTCCCTCTGGTGCACAGAATGGCCAAGTGGTTTGGAAATCAGCAAATCTCCCCTTCAATATTCCGTGTAAATCTGGACAACGTTAGAAAACTCTTGATATGTCGCTGATAAGCACGAAGTTTCTTTGAGAAATTTCAACGGGTCATTCCTATTAAATTTTTTAAGCGTGTGTCGTCCACAACTCTTGCGCGCTTCATAGAAACAAGTTCCTTCGCATGTCTTCTTGTAAATGGGCATAATTTCCGGTACGAAGGGTTCAAAAAGTTGGTAAAACTAAATAGTTGAACATCAATATCATGGAGAGGTACGCACCTGGGATGACCCACCCAGTTTCCTTTTTTTTTTTACTGGATATTTATGAAATGAATGATTGGTACCAAATTTACGACACTTAGAACGAGTATACACAAACTAGAGATTCAATTTCCACAGAAACTAGGTATTTGGCATTTAACTAAGAATAAAATTGGAAAATAATCCAGTTTTTTGCTCTATACACACGTGCATTATTGCGACAGATGTGTTACCCTATCAAATATACCAGGCAACGTCGAACTCTCTTCATATGCTTTACATGCAATTGTGTCTAGGTATATATGGAAAAAAAGTGCCCAGTAATACAAATTTAATTACAACCACTTGTAAGAATCCAATAGTGTATATATTAGGTAAAAATGAATTTCTTAGAAAATCCATCACTTCCGAATCTGATTCTTTCCGAGAAGAAAGCCTAACAAGTCCTCTTAGTTGTGATGTGAAAGACACAAACTGTGGAAATAAGTGTACCAAATGTCCGAAGTCGCCTTTGTAAAGTCTAGACGTTTGTTAATACCTAATCTAAAGGCAGAAAGCGCTGTGATTTGAAACACGTCAATATCTACCATATACGGTATACATTTACTAATCTCTAAACTTACGTACATCTCTGACCTAGAAACTGTGCTTCAAATTATGCTTCCCAAGATGATCTTTGAGCAACTTTCACAGTACATTAAGTACGAACTTTAGTTATTTCTATATGCGAGCAAATTAAACCCTTTAGTACTATTTTTCCTGTTGGCCTAAAACAGTTTGGAAGAAATTTAATCTCTTGCAATTGTCTCCATGCGATTGTATCTTCAGATAAAACTTGGTCTCTTCGTAGTTGATGTGCTTTGTTTACCACTTTTGTTATCAAATGTGAACAAAATACGTTACAAGAGACACACGCCAATGGTATGAACATTAGCACCTGAAGTAGCAACTCATCGTTACTAAAAAAAAGCGCCAACACAAATACTTCAGTAACTACCTACGCACACAGGCACTTGCCATAATAATAATGCCATTTCCCTTTCTTCTATCGTTCGATGGCGACAGTCCTTGTCAGGCAAGAGTTTTCTAAAATGCGCAATAAAGTAGGCCTATTTCAATTTCAGTGATATATCATTTTCCTCTTTACATTTTCAACGACTCTCCTACCCATCGTGTGCATATTGGTGATAATACATTCTTACTTTCGCAGAAGGCGGACCTTCCACCGTGTGAAATTCATGTGTAATTATCTTATGTCGCTTGACTAGGTTTAAGTTTTAGTAGAAAATTATGATTGGTGTTGGGTTTTTACAATCTTTTTATTTATTAAGTTTACTTTTACACTGCGCATTTTAATTTCATCCCTGCAGTTACACTCTTAATGATTCTTTAAGTTTATATTTTTTTCACACCACCATGGTACATATACTAACCAGTAACTATGTTTGTTTCGTGCGGGTAGATTAAAGTATTAAGGCAAAATTTTACATCTTGCAATTCATGCATAAACGACTACAGATATATTATAGCCACAATAGCATCCCAGTAAGCAGTTCGTACAGTAAGCTCCTAGAAATAAATCTAATCAGACCAAATTGGGAAAAAAATATAGTTTGCTCAACAAATTAGCATATATTTGGCGCAAAAACCAACTTATTACAGTCCTCGGTAAAAATCTACCGGATCCCTTAAGTACACACATCGACAGAAGCTATATTATATTTTAAGAGCAACAAATGGTTTATTTAATTTGAATAATCATATTTAATATTATATACGCTATGTATTATAACTACTGCATGTGATTCAGTTTATTTTCTTTGGTATACATTCATTCAGAAGTTGCGTAATATAAGACCGTTACGCGTGGACTCACTGGACGCAGCTCCGTGTTACCTGGTTATGGGCGATCCAGTGCATCACCCCCTCCCCCTTCTTGAGGAGTCAATGATTTAGGAGTATGAGCAAGAATTTTCTGGTAATCTTTTTGTTCGGTGCAACACAGTATCTACCCGGGCCGGAGTGCAGTCAATCTTAGTGGTAGCCATCTGTCTGAAGTGCAGTCGTTAAGACTAGTATGGTACAGCGTGGGATAGCAGCAGACAACTGAGGGTGCGAGACAAGAGAGAGCGAGAAAGAGAGCGAGTGTGTGTGTGCGTGAATGTGCGACATGAACGGGTGAGAGGACCCGACGAGTAAAGGGCTACTGTGCACGGGAGCGCTCTGAGAACTAACGTTTCTGACTGATGGACTCTGGACTGAATTCATATGGGACTGTAGTAAATATTGGAAGTGTTAATTGTTCTATAAATTATGTCCATATTTAAGTATGTTCTGTACAATTTATGGAGACTCATTTTTACTTACTTGATTGCATTAATTTCTTTAACGTGGATTTAAATTTTGATTAAATTGAGTAAGTAACAAGTGATAGCCATTTATTGTGATATTAAGTCAAGTGCATTTCCCTTTAAGTATTTATAAATAAATTGAGAAGTTAATAATAACTAATTTAAGATCTTCATCCCGTACAGAACCTGGCTAGCCGAATGACAAACATTTTGACAATGCTCAAACCCAAAATCGAAACCTCAATCATACTCTTATTAGTAATCCAAAATATAGCAATACACAATATACCTATTTATTAAGATGGTGAAAACATTTTAAACGTATTTTAAAGCTTTGAGAATCACTCCTATTTCTTGCATAAGTAATCCTGTTCATTCGGTAATCTATTGATAACCAAATCTAATTAAATATACACATTTACTGTTACAATAATAGAAGTAAATATTATATGAACTGCATGAACTTATGTTCATGCATATCTAAACCGCGGGAAGGGGGGGGGGGGAAGGAAGTTTACTGCAATTTGCTACTTAATCTTAAACTGTACGTCGTTCTGTCACAAACAGTCCGATTTATCAATTAACCAGTAGATGTAAAGAAATTTGGTACAAAATAAAGGTAAATAAAATAACAGCATTTCGTGGTATAGGCTATTCACGGTAAAGTGAGAACTTTTGAACGCCTTACTTGGAATAGTCAATAAATATGGTTTATTTTGGCCTTGGACGTAAATTTCATAATGCGGTGGAATACACACACTGTTTATTACTTACATAGCAATAGTTATTTAAAAAGATGGTTAAAGGACAACAAATGGCTTAAAGAAAAAAGTTACTAGGGTCTCAAAAGTGCTCACTTTTCAGTGAACAGCCTATATACATACGCGCGCACACATTGCTAGTGTGTATGGCTCGTACGTAATATAAATACTTTTTACATCTGCATTTTCCCTTCCATTGTACTTCGTCTAATTTGTACTCGTCTGTAAGGATGCACCATATCGCTCCTAAGCTTGTGAGTTTTCAAACACAGGGAATAACTCCAGTAGGCGTGGAACCCCAAACCGAGTGCAGAACTTAAGTCGTATAATTTCTATTGAAAAACTGACCAATGATTACGAACGATGTCTGCTTACGAATAGCATTCAAGAACATTTTCAAATCTGAATACTAGTTTCGATTTTCTATTTCAGTTCCTAATGTACATTTTTATAAGTGAATAAAAGTGCCAATGGGATTGTTTCAGTCATTTTTAGGTACGAAACTTACTGCGTAAGCTGCTTACCATACCAATGTATATTATTCCACCATAATATGATAGAGTCAACAACACAAAAGTCTAATGAGGCGAGTTAACTACTAGCCAGTTCAGTGCCTTGCGCCGAAAGGCGACCATACATTCTATGCTTGTGCCTAGGTCGCCCTTAGCGCTCCCAGGCTGCTTGGCCCTGGACACGCAATGCAGTGAAAAATGTAGGGGTGACGCGGAAGCACCGCCGAGCGTGCATCGCCACAGAACACGCGCAAGTACAGAGGCGAAACGGCATGGTGGTTCCTTTGTGGGCGTACCCATTCTCCGATTGGCTGAGCATGGCTCTTGGAACAGGCAATACGTCCGACTGGCTACTGCTTACTGCGTAAGGTTCCCTGATGGCTGAACTAGCGAGTGCGGCTGCAATTGGCGACATAAGCGTTATGTTTCACCTCTCTATAGTCAGTTCACGACTGAAACAGACTTTCTCGGAATCTTTCCTACTCCCATTTGTAAGCAATAGATTTAAAAAAACACGTTAAAACATTCAAACTATATCTCTTCGTGCTGCCAAACTAACTGTACCCGCGCCAGTCACTGTATAGGCTGTTCACGGTAAAGTGAGCACGTTTTAAGGTCCTTCTAAATTTTTCCTTTCATCCTATTTCCATATTCCTGCTGCTTTTTAAAATAAACATTGCTTTGTGACAAATAAACACAGTGTATACATTTCACCACCAACATTTAATGCTGATGACTAAGGTGTTGTTCAAAAGTCTAGTCCAGTCGTGAACCGACTATAGGTACTCTCGTGGCACGCATCGCCCTGCGGTACATACACATTATACTTTACGTAAGACAAGAGATACATTCCATTTCGTATAAAATTAAGTAAGAAGTTTAAAAACAGCCTATACAGTATGCATCAGCTATTATACTCGTTAATAATTTCCATTCCAAACTACACGCTGTACTAAAAAAAAAGAACATTTTCTTGTTTTAAATTGCAATTAAAAAATTACATTATAAAGATTTTTATTGTGTTTAAGAATACTGATAATTATTCATTTGTGTTTTTCTATTATTTCTGTAATTGATTACTATACGTTTTGTTTAAATTTGTACGTATTGTAATTTTATTTTGCTATATATGTACTTATTTTGTATGTTATAATTCATCTGCATTTGTTGTACTTTTTGACAACTGTCACATTGTGTTGTGACTTTGGAGGCTAATATAATAATAAAAGATTATCACATCTGACGCCCACAGGCGCGGCGGCGCGTGTAGGGGTTCGTTCGTCGCCATCAGTCTCGCGCGAATGGCGCAACACGAGCGGTTCATATTGCCCAACGTCGGACAATCGCACCGGGCCGCGGTAACCGGGTCAGCCTGATATGGCCTTGGCGAGAGGCTCGGATCTTCAGGCGCACCAGTCACGGTGTGCTGTGCTGAATGGGAGGTTTCAGGTGCTCAAGTACCTACAGAAACCCCTTAGAGGGTGGCGGTGTCCCTACCAAGTTCTGTTTATTTAGCTCTCTACAGAATCCCTCAAACGAGAATGAGCTGAGTATTTCTCAAGAGAGTCTGAAAAAGAATAACATTTATTTCGGCTACAGATGCACCATAAACATGGGCAAAATATTAAGATAAGGCCTATGCCCTAGTGATATCCCTCGCTTGCAAACATTCGAGCTGAAAAGTAAGCTACAAGGAAAAAATACAAACCCCCAGATGGGATACTACCATACCCTCGAGGGATCTATCTGTAGCTGCTTTACAAGCTGGAGGTCGAGAAGCGTGTGGAGTCGATAAGGGCGGCACTGCCACGCATTGCCGCTACACGCGCAGCTGTTCTCGTAGTGCTGCGTGTGCCTATGGGACTAAGCTACGACGCTTCTATTTTATGGATGGGAAGTTTGCAGCAAAGTTCCACGCAGGGCCCTGTACTATTTTTGCAGGAATCCACAATATTTTAAACTATAACTGTTTGAATTTGTGGTTTTTGGTAACTTTAAAGATGTTCAAAATAGTGTGTGCAGTAAACGTGATCCGTTGAAAGTTTTATTCCCCCCTTTTTAAAAGTGTTGCTCCTTTTTTCGGGCAAACAATGTGTGCACACGTAAAAAAGTTTGTTTTAAAACCGTGCATTACGAACACAACCACCCAGTTCGCATCCCGGGTAACACTAACACCTTAACCTATTTCGGTTTTAGGACAAAACTGTAGCGCGTGTTCTGCCTTGCTATTATACGTACAGCGGCTCGAACCACTTACCAACTTGCGTATCCAAAAAACGATCAGTGTGATACTGGACACAAATCCCGAATCCTTCCCACGTAAGCGTGACGCAATACGGTTCATAGTCTCCGAGGACTCTCGTATAAAATTTGCGTATATAATCCATTCACGGTTACTTCAACCTTTTATGAAGCCCTGCTAATGTTCTACTTCCAGGATATTCCTCCGCCTCGTGCAAACTAAGCTGAACAAGTCTGGAGAATTACACCAGAGGGACAATACGCCACAGTCGTGCGCACTCAGTTGTAATGGTATTTTGTATAAAAACTGTCTCACTAGACGTTACCAACATACCTATTTTCTCCCTGTTTTTTATTCAAATTACTTGTCAATTAAGCATTATAATTTATAGACAAGATATTAATAACATGTCAATTTAACAGGAAAAAAGTTACTTTTATGAACACAATAATAAAACTCTTGTGATACAGGACGTATTAAGGAAATAACTTAGCACGTCATACACGGGGAGATTTTTCAAAGGTTTGATTCAAAAAGATGGAGAAACCGCGAATGGACTAGTCATGTTTTCTTTCACGGGGAACGAGAGAGATACTCCACTGATCCACCAGATCCTAAACCTGTGATCGAAAAGAAAATAGGTCACCGCACCGCCACCCTTTCCAATACCACCCCCCCCCCCCCAACGTTCCCAGCATAGTTAGCCCCGCCATTAATGCCGTCAACTGCCTGCGGAGAAAGTGCAACACGAAGATCCGAACATCCCAAGACAAACACGCCTCCCCCCCCCCCCAAACATTCCCTTTCCAATTTCGCGACTTAATTGAAGGTGCGTCACTTTCCCGCCTTCGGGCCGTCCCATCTCCAACTGTCAGCCAGTCCCTGCGGCAGTCGCCGCTGGCGGAAATTGGGTTACCGCTGCTGGTTCAAGTTGCAGCTGGCCAGAACCACGCGACGTGGCGCAGTGGCCAAACTTCGGAGACTCATTCGGTAGTAGGGCCAGGGTTCGAATCCGGGTCCGGCCATACTGATTTCGGTTTTCCACGGTTTCCCCGGCATCACGCACTCCAGACGGATGCTGGGCCTTACCGCAAACCATGGCAGCTCCTACTATCTAAATTCGAATCACTGGAAAATCACAGATTCGCGGTGAAAATGGCTAAACTTAGAATCAGTAAAAAAAAATTAATGATTGTTATGCTTATTGAATTAGTGATGTGAAAAATTTCACTGATTCTAAGTGGAGCCATTTTCACTGCGATTCAGTGGTGTTCCATTGATTAGAATTTAGAGTGTACTTCGCTGAGCAACTTGCTCCTCCTCTAATGACCTCGCTGTCGACGATCATTTGCGCTCGGCAGCAGATTGTAGATCATAAGCCCCTCCAAGTCTAGCCCAGGACTATCTAGCACCACCCATGTCGAGCCTAGGACTGTCTAGTCCCCTGCAAGTCAAGTCTAGGACTGCCGAGCCACACAATAAAAATAACAAAAAAAGTTACACACAAGCACAAAAAATACTCTTAGAATGTACACAACAATACTTTCGTCGCGAAGTTTGACACGCCGGTCTTTGGTAGCAAGGTAAAGGGTTCCGATTTCAAATTCCAAACAACTTGGGTGATCAGATTACTGTGGAATGTTCCCTCCTCCTCCTCCCCATCTAAAACTTTTGATCTGGGCTGGAAGAACGAAGGGCCACGCAAAATGCGTCGTGTTTCACGCTGTTCGAAAACTGCGCATGCATGCATACCTTAGTGAACATTCAGAGATAAAACTTTCAAACATGGACTGAGGATGAATATTTCGCCACAGTTATCGATCAAAATTGCTATGTTTAATATCAGTTTAGCACGAGCCAGTTGTCCATGGGAAGGATTGAGAAACCCCCCACCCCCATCCCTCTAAGGACATTCAATACAAATAAAAAAATTGGCTAGGAAATGTACTCGTACAAAAAATTAATGTTGAATTTGAAAAAGTTGAAGCTACCTAACTATTTTTACGACGTATAATAGGCCTACAGCTAAACAATGAACGGAAGAAGTTCTTTGCTTTGGAACCGCCCAGGATATTGAGAGCCTGAGACAAATCACCCCATTTATATCCCCCCCCCCCCCAGACCCCAAATGGGCCACCAACACGCAGAATAAACATTTCTGTAACAAAATAAAATCCAACACTCAAATTTTTTTTTTTTAATACAAAAAATCCAACATTCAGGTCAGGTCGTAGATAAGCCGATGTATTGTTTTCAAATTTTATGTTTTTGCCAAAACGCATTTCCGGAGGGGAATTTTCGAATGACAAAGGCTCATATTAAAACGTTTTTAAGTTCGTTCTACCCTGAATGTGAACAAACCAGAAATTTTCTTCAAATGAACGCCTGTGTACACTTTCCACAAAAATTCACTATTTCCATGCTACATAATCACTTGTTCGACACTAACAATGGCAGAAGCCATTGCAAGGACAAAATGGAAAATTAAAAAAACGTTCTTGCTTCCTGAATGCAAAATAAACGTGCGATGTGCATGGACAGAATTAGTGCCACGTAAATATCCACTGAATTTAGTCCAGTAGTTGGGACGTACATCTGGTGGGCCAAGAGCTTTGGGTTCTATTTCAGTCTAACTAGAGGATTTTTAACGCTTGTAAGATAAAGAACTGCGGCATGATAATCTGGCCTAGGTGCAGTGCAGCGAATTTCACGTCTGCGACCTTGATGTAGGGTCACGACACACTGGAGCGGCTCCACATCAAGTGTCCATTGCTATGCAGAACACGAGCATCTACGGCCGTTGCCACAGTTCATTCTTTATTAGGCATCGAGACGGACACTGACCATCACCGAGGGTACAAGAACACGACTGGACAACAAACAACATGGCGAAACTTCTAACACCACCCATTTTCATTTCATGCCTCGTAAAATACAATGAACTTCCCAATCCCTACGTAAATTTATATTATACGTTATATCCTCTCCCCTACTTCATAAGGTAGTTAACCTAAAAATACATTTTTCTGTAACAAAATTAAGTTGATACAAATGAAGTATTAAGACTCAAAACTGAAGTAATTTTGACAAAGTTACAACATTCAGGTCGGACCAATACTTTCTCTGGACCAAAGACAAACACTGTTCTCGCCATCTAAGTACTTCATCTAGTCTCCACTCATTTTGCAATTGAAATTTATTAACTACAGTGTACATTTATACGTATTTTGAGCAATGACTGAGATACGTCACAAATTACTAATTTTCATCTTGCTTAGCCACTCGTTAGCTGGCGCCCAGTTTAGAATACACGCGTTTGCTACTGGCCTTTCGCGCGCTCCTCAATACGGCGTAACAAAGATTGCATTTCCTTTGCTGCTGTGCAGAAACATTAAGAGAACCTGATGTACTTAATTTCCCTCTCCCTCAAGATAGCGAGAAATATTTAGGCGGCTCTTGACAGCGAGGCTTCTGAGAACCGATAACGGTGATAAAGAGACGGGTTGGGGGTGGAGGGTGGAGGCCAGAGAGAAAACCGGCAGACCAGCATCATCGTCTTGCAAAATTCCCACGTGCGAAAATCCGAGAGCGACCCCACAGGGAACCGAATCCGAATCTGGTAGCCTTGGAAGGAAAGCCCCTGTGAAAACGCGACCCCCAAGATAGTCTTGTCAATATCATTACCGCAGTGTTGCACTAACAACTTTAATCATGTTTCACAGGATTTATCAATACATTACTAATAAAATTTCACTAATCCGCGAGCAAAAGTAATGTCTATTCGTGCATGCTCTGGTTTTTCTACGGTAAGAAAATCAAACTGGACGGGCCTGTTACGACTATCTGCTGTTGTATTGAAAACTGATGTCCAACGTGAATGACTTCTCTGCCAGAGGTCCTGCGGGACCGGCGATCGCTAGGTGTCATGATCACGTGACAAGGGGACCGGGCTGGCGATGTTTTACACACATTAGCGTAGGAGCAGCGCCATTAGGTTCCAAGATCGCACACCATTTAACACCACCAGGTACTACGTCAGCAGGGGGGCGGTGCAGGTACATAGCCGAGTCGTCTAGGTGGAGCCGGACAGAGGGGCGGAATAACAGTTTGAAAATTTAAATACAAAATATTTGTCCTTACTGAAAGGACCACACACGCACACGCCCTCCCTAAAACCACTTTTACGGAAAGTTAAGTTACTTTTCTATACAAATGTACATTTATGTTCATAACATTTTTAAAAACATCTTTCCGTCTGACAGTATGTGGAGGAAGACGGGAATGTGGTGAACATTTTCGGCCGTGGGATCCGCCTTTGTATAGGCTGTTCACGATAAAGTGCGCACTTTTAAGGCCCTTTCAACTGGTATTAGCTACTAATATATTTTATTGCAGCTCTAGACGTTAACTTTTGGAAGTGGTGAAACGTATACAAGGTGTATTAGTAAAATGACAATGTTTATATCAAGAAGTGACAGGAAGATAGAAATCTGATGAAAAAAATTCAGCAGGGCCTTAAAAAGTGCTCACTTTACTGTGAATCGCCTATAATCCGGCCACAGCCCAGAGCCAGCGTTGACACGCGCATCCAAAGTAGGCCTAAAAGTAACTTCCATGACGGCGAGACGTACAGAGAAAATAGCCAGTCTCGCAGCCCAATATAGAGTGCGGCTTGTCGCACATGCCCCAACTACGGGCTGCAAACAGCAGGCCAGAAGAATGCGGATGAACGCACAACTGTGCAAGCAAAGTTTCCGTGTAAACGTGTTCCGAGACGCCAGCGCAAACACAACAAAATTCTTGGAAAAGCGTAACAATGTAAACATGTCCGAAACAATCCGTGCCGTCCCACCACGATTGGTACTGGACACGTGTTTCGCTGCAGGCAAGTTGTTGTGGAAGTTAGTACGGCGTTGAAAAAAAGAAAAAACTAGCCTCAATACTAACAGCTAATTTGAACACAAAGTGAAATATGCAAGTACGTTTAGTTTGATAAATGCATGCGCACTAAGGGCTCTTTCACCGCTACAAACAAGGTCGACCAGATTAGCTTGGACTATATTCACAAAAGTATACGTATGGCACACAGCACTGCCTCACAAATACAGCAAAATATCCTTTGCTATTAGCACAAAAAAATTGCTCATTCCGAGAATTTTTGAAGCTCTTTTTTTTTTTTTTTTTTTTCGGATCATGTCCATCTAAAAAATCTTTCATCTTATGATGGCGACGACTTCTGTGTTTACGTAAAGCATTAATTTTTACGTTTATATTTGCCTACTTAAAAAAAAACTTCCTAAAATCATCACCTTAACTCATTACAGCTCAAAACTAGGTTGCTGAAATATAACATTTCACATAATTTCCCCGCTAGTTTACAGCCTTGTGTGTCATTTATCTATTGGGTTATTACAGTCGTCCTTGGACGTGAATAGTTCAGAATAACTGTTCTAAACCTTTAATTTTGCTTGCAAACTAGCATTATATTTTGTTGTTTTGTCTTTAAGAACAAGATCTCCCGTCCCTCCCCACACTTTTCCCGGCCAAGCACTTATAACACCGAAATACTGCATGTATTTAAATCGACTATGAATTACTGCAATAAAACCGATAAAAATTATTCATTCCATGTTTGTTAGAATATACGCTGCGCATAGTGCACAAAAAATCGTTACAAGTTGGTTATCTTAGTGCCGTGCGCGTGCTATTTTTCTATGTCAGTCTACGACTTTCATGCCTCTGCTGTGCACGTGCTACAGCGAATGTAGCATAGGCTTTACCGAGCCATGCTACACAGGATGCAGTCATCTAAGCTGGTAAAGTAATGTTTTATTAACGTCGAAAAGTTGTACGTAGAAAAGCTTAAAAACAGAACCTCTACGATTACAATATATTCCGAACCACGTGATCAGAAAGAGTCACGCCGAAGGTTGGGCGCAAGCATGCCGTCGCCAGACAGAGCGGCCTTCTAGATTCACAAACTCGTCTAGGACGTGCACGACTAGGCAATGCTTCGCTTCCAGTTAGAGAAGTCTTCTGTCCCATCCGTCTCGACAGCCAAAATACCGCTACCGTTATTCCCGAGTATTTGCGATTTTTAAATTTCAAAACAAATACCTTCAGCAGCCCTTTAAGGAGGCGCATTTGAAACGTGCAGAAGACAGTGCGCGTTATATTGGGCGCACATTCGCTTGGGCGTTGAAAGGAGAACCTCGCATCAACCACACATGTATACGACAGAGCAGCCGAGTATACTACTTATTGGCCATTCACGGTAAAGTGAGCACTTTCGGAAGCCCTCTCATTCCGAATAATAGTCGATAAATCTATTTTATTTTAGTCGCAGACGTTAACTTCCTAGTTCCGTGGAATATACACACTGTTTTACTACTTATATGGCAATATTTATTTGAAAAGTTAGTTAAAGGACAAAATATGGCTGAATGGGATAAGTAACTAGGGCCTCAAAAGTGCTAACTTTACCGTGAACAACTTATAGGAACGAGTAGCCCCCTGCGTATGAGCGTACAGTAGTTAGTAGCGAGCCTCATTTCGATAGGGCTACCTAGCAGCGCATGTGAATTCATGTTAGCAAAAACGGGAAGGTGTGTCGCATTCGAGACTAATCTTATTTTTTAAGCCAGTAAAATAAGGCCCTTATAAATTTTCATTTAATCAAATCTATTTCTTCCCGTAGCTTTTTAATATAAACATTGCAATGTGACCAGTAAACGCAGTATATACATTTCACCACCATCAAAATTTAATGCCTGAGGCTGCAATAATATATATTTATTAGCGGTTAATGCCTGTTGGGAGGACCTTAAAACTTGCTCACTTTATCGTGAACAGCCTATACAAGACAGACCGATGCTTGTCTAATATGAATTCTAGTATACGAAAAATTCTGGAAAACATAACTGATATATGCCCATTGAACATTTTAATATCAAGCTTTGAATTTTCTAACCGAACTACAAAAATACAATCACCCAACAAAAATTCTAGAAGTCTTGATAACCGGTCATGAATCACAGTATATATCGTACATGTAGTATACTCTCGTTATATAAAACATTACCAACAGTTCCAAGATTCCCTCCTCAGTTTAGTTCACACGTAGAAACCTATCTTTCCCACGGCTCTAGCAAATACATGCCTAGTTCACAGAGCAGAAAAGTTCGAAATTTCATACTTTAATTTCTCTCCCCCCCCCCCCCCCCAACCAAGGAATTTAATCAATGCAACTGGACAGTCAAATAGTCCCCAAGTCAGAGGTGATACAAAACTTGTAAACACAGCCAAATACAAAATATTCTCACATTAATGCCCTTTGGTCTCCACATGCGAACCTACACGGGTATTAAGTCCAGTGGAAACTTGGCCAATCAACGAGTAATAAGATTGTAACATTCCGTTGGGGAAAAAAAAAATTCGGATTTGTTTTCTTTTTCGTACTAATCGCTTCCGGGTATTTAAGTTAGAAAACTTATCTTAGTTCAACTCATCCTTAGCACTAAGTTTTGTAAAGTAATCTTTGATCACAGTTAAATAGATAACAAATCTCCGCTACAGGTAGTTCGTGCTGTAACAAATTTAAAGATAAAAATTTGTAATAAAATCAAAGTTTCGAGATGAAAACTGTACTTATACGATTGCTTCCTTCACTAGTGTTACGACGCAAGCTACTTTTATGCGCGAATTGCGCTGTATGTTTGGTTAACACTCTTACATATTTTAAAAGTCGCTCATTTAAGAACAAACTTAACATGGCTTAGCAGAATTTCTTGGGAGTCTTCCTTCTCATAGAGAACATACGAAGCATCTCAACATAATCGAGAGCAGGATTTTAAGTTTACCGTGGCTGAAACTAAGCGCCGGTAGAAGAAAAAAAAAGGGGGGGGGGGAATAAAATAGTTCGGACTTTCTAGCTGCAAATGCCCGCGATGTGTACTAGTCAGTTCATCAGTGCCAGCGTCGTCCTTACAGTCGCTTCGCTTACGCAGTAAAACATAAAACGACGTTCGGACTGACCTTCGTAAGTCCAGCAGTCTGAGCAGTCCTGGCAGAGGGCGGACCAGTCCATCAGCAGCTCGTTGTGCGAGGCCATCGCGGCCCCTGGTCCGGGAAACGAACCCACAGGCCACACGCGCACGATGCGTCGGCTGGGAGAGAACCACGTACCCTTCTTCACGCAGCGCGTTCGCACGCCAAACTGACGCCTTGGCGCGTCTCGGTGTTATTCCTCGGCCACGCGCCCTTCCCCTCCTTTCTCTTTCCCCTCTCGGAAAGACAACAGCAGGCGGCGCGCCCGGTTCGATGGGGCACTTCACGTTCACATGCGCTATTGTCCATTTTATATAAATATGTGGTCTCAAATTTGACAGACAATGTGACCAACCCACCCATTACGTAAACAGCAAATGCTCTCGCTCCTACAGTATTGTATCAGCTGATGAACTGCTGCGGGATCTGTGTCCTTAGGTTGGCTATTTTGACGACGGTTTTGAAAGAAAATAGTACTCGGAATTAAAAGTTGTAGTTTAAAATCTTAATTATACTTACAACATTTATGGTTTAAATTATGTTTCTAAAGCAATATTAGATTTTCTTGGCTATTAGTAACGAGACTTAAAAAACATGTTCAGCATTTATGACCAGAGTATGTCGACACATACGAATAGCAAACAGCTAGCCAATGGCTAGCAATGTTTATGTTTCCAGCTCGGTGAAGGCAGCTGTGCATTCGCTTTTTCTCATCGTGTTTATTATACGAATATTTTATTGGTGTTGTCGGAATATTTAATCGGTAGTTAATTATTTTTTATTTGCTTTTTCCAAACATAGTTGGTTGTAGGTACCGCTGTAGTGCGTTTTGTTGAGTGAAATGTAATATTAATCGGCACGTCGTTAAAACTGCTCGTTCCGCCATTTTCCTTACAGCCTTCCACAATGAAGTGACACGAGTATAATTTCCGTATATAAGATTAAGTTCGTTTGTATCAGGAAACGTGCGCAGTGTTGATTTTACTGAATGATTTTGCAACTAAATTACCTAATGCTAGTGACGAAAAAACGTAATTTTAGGAAAGTAAACTCGCAAGGATTGCCACAGAAAAACACGTGTTCAAGAGGTTACAACAGTAAGTCTGCGTGTTTTGCAAACGTATTTGTAAACCATTAATATAATTATTGAAATGCACGTGGCCTCAAAAATGCCGCACTCTCCACACTTTTCTAGTGAGTGAATAATATTTGTTTGTCTACATAGTAAATTCTATTGTAAGGTTAACTTCGGTCAAAGTGTGTGCGTGTATATATTGCTGCATCTGTACGAAAACGAACAGCGAAGTATGTATCGCGTTTTGTATTTTCAGTAAAGTTATAATTTTCGAAGTTAAATAATTTAATGTTATTTCCATACGAGCAAAATTTTCCGCTGCTCCATCAAAACAATATGCCACACACTCATGCCGAAATCACATAGACCCGACCAACACAGCACGACGCGACTAAAAACGCAACCACGATACATTTCAATGTGACTATAGGCCGTTCACGGTAAAATGAGCACTTTTGAAACCCTAGTTACTTTTTTCTTTCAACTAATTTATATCCTCCCACCACTTGTTAATGTAAACCCTGTCATGCGAGTAATAAAAAACGTGTACGCATTCACCATGCCCAAAACCAAAAGTCCGAGGCCACAATTAAATATATTTATTGGTTATGATGACTGATGAAACAGCTTAAAAAAAGTTCTCACTTTACCGTGAACGGCCTATACTTGAATTTACAGCATGACCGACACCACACTATCGGCATTTAACCCAACTATTTAGAAGGCGCTGATAGGCTACGTTAGTCTCAAAGGCGGTGAACAAGAGGGAAATTGTAATGCATAATGATGACAAATTGGCATCGCCAATGCATACAAAAGTAAAATTATAATTTTTAAGAGTAAGATACAGTAGTTTTCAATTAATCTTTCTTTTAAGCTGCGTATTAACCATTGTAGGGAAAGCTTGCAATATAATATCATTTTGCAATGTTGTACATTCTGTGCATTCGAGCCGCACGACACGACGAAGAATAGAAATAATTTCTAATTCAAAATTGCTGGTCGGACGACAGAATCGGTTGGGCTTACGACGACCTATCTTGTATTTCATTGGCTGTTGGCCGTCTTGTCGTGCGCGTTGGTGCTATGTGAATCCAGCATAATTAAGACCGTCTCACGAAAGACGACAAACCAACCCCCCCCCCCCCATTCTGCTCACTTTTTCCTTTTTACCTCGAAATAAAATAAAGATGATACCTTAATTGGGCCCACATTTCATTGCTATGGACATTTTTCTGTGTTATTATTGATTGAAACTCTAACACACTGGTTCTGGAGGGTTTCAAAATGTAAAGCTTACTGGCTATACAAACTTGTAAGTTGTGTCACTTAATTTTTTTAGAACGCAATGGCGGCTGGTGAGGTAGGGCTGCGGGGCGCAGCCCTCCTAATAAAGTCTCAGAACGCATACCTCTACTTATCTACTACTCAGTAAATAATACTGCCTACTAATACGGAGGTTATTTCGCAGCCAATGTTTTTGAGATGGACGAGACTCTTGTCACGAGAGAAATGTTGTTGTAAATGTCGAGTGGTAGGGCGGCAGATGCTTCGCCCCGAAGTGGGTTGAGCTAGTAGAGAGAGAGATGACCGTAACACAGGTCTAGGGGTGCTACGGGAGGGAGGGAAGACATCAGGGGCTTGGCATTTTTCAGCCAATCGCATGCTGTAAATCGGAGAGAGCTGGGCGCGCCCCTGCTCAAACAAAAAAAAAAAAAAATGGTTTCCTGGACTTGACAAAGCTACTAAAACTACATGTTTTGTAAGTGCACTTTCGCACTACACTCTTTTGCAGTTGTTAAACACATTTCTTAATATTGCTTGTATTTATTTGGAATATTTTTTTATTTATAGATATCATTCAAACTCGCGTGAGCTTTAAATATAGTGTGTACTACTCTGAATAAGTTTGTTGTTAATTGATGATGAACTATGACCATCGGTCAGAAGCAGGGTTGAATTGTTGTTAATGTCGTGCCACCGATGATTATCGCAGTTTCATGGCTTTGTGTTACATTAGAAATGATGATAAACATAAAACATACTTGTGTGCTTTAAATGAAAAGCAACAGTAGCCAATAACTGAAATGAGCAGTGCAAGTTAATGAAAAACAATATTTTGTCCTCGTGTGCTGCGAAGTACGGCACTTTAACATTCGGCCAGTTGTGGTGGCACACGGATGATGCACATTGCGTTCGTACCTGGAGTCTTTCCCTGCATGCTCTGCTCTGACAGGTTGTATTGGGTAGCTCTGTTGGCTGCGTCAATCAGGCAAATGGGACATAGGGGCAAGAATACAACGTTTGAACAGTGTAAGCGGGTAATTCTTCTTCATGCATAGAAGAAATCTCAACGAGAAATTGCGGAGCATTTGAATATGCTGAGGTCTACTGTCGGAGACATCATAACAAGGTTTGAAAAGGATGACAAAATATATTCAATAACTCAAAAAGGAAAGCCAAGAAACTAAGCGGTGCTCCCAACCGATATTAGTGTTATAATTTTTCCTTCCTAACAAAAGTGCGCATGTCCCACTCACACATTTTGTGTTGAGCGTGAGACCCCATTCCAAGACACCCTGCCAGTCTCAGGTCAAGTATGGCCTATGCTTACACATAAGCATAGTTGGCTGTAATTTACGAATCATATGAGATATAACAACCAAAATCGTAACATAGGCATTACTCCAGGCAAGAAAAAGTACCGAAGGGTCAAAATTAACCTAAGCATGCTTATAAGCATAGTAGGCTCTAAGTTCCGAGCTACATTAGATATACAGTAGTTGTCAAATTCATAACATAGTCATCATCCCCGACGACGGGATGGGTCGCAGGACCAAGTATACACTATGTCTACTTATAGACATTTGAAACTTTGTAAAGGAAAGAATATGGAGACTTCTGATAAACAACCTCAAGATTATTTGTCATCTCCGAAGACTAATGATAGTGGCTTTTTCCTGAAGCGATCTGGATTCAGGGGACTTTTTAGAGATTTAGTTGCTCCGAATATGTCAAATACACCACACAATGTTTACTCTTTCCTGACAAGTATGAGCCCTAGTATAATAAACCCACTGATCGCTGAAGTAGAACAACGTGGTGCTGTCAAATATCATATGTGGCTGGACTGTAGCTATACGAAACCGGAATCTTGCGATGATGAATATTGTACCAAAACCTTCAAGACTTCGGCTGTATCTGTGATGCATTCATCTGCAGCAGAAGATGTGATTGTTGATAGTATATGCAAGATATGCTAAGAGGAAGAAGAAATTGTGGCCAAGGGTTCGGGTGAACCCTGGCTTCGGTAAATGCTCTAGAGTTGAGAACTGGTGGGTACGAACCAACATGTATCAATAAGATAGAATCTAATTTCAGTATTTACAGTGGCTGAGCTAAGCAAGATATGTCGCTACCACTTTCACTAAAAATTTCTTGCTCACTGCAGCTGTCATGGTGTGAATTTTTTTCGCTTTCATCATATCATCACTTCCACTATCCAGTTTGATTAAGAATTCATTTACTGCTAACTAAATGAGGCAGTCATTCTTCCAGAACTCTTCTTCAATTCCTTTAACGTGTCTGCAATATCCTACCCAGGCTTCCTTTGTTACGGCTTTTACGGCTTCTGTTGTTAGCATCTGTAAGGCTTGCAGTGATAAATCTCCAATCGTGTTGTGAGCTCTGATATGACGTTTAATATTAGCCCAGGCTAGTTCTATGGCTTTGAAATCGCATATATAAAATGCGCAATCTAGATACAGTATGGCCATGCTGCTGAAATACCCAGTCACCAGCAAATATTTTCTCTCTTGGTCGATGTTTTTCAAGCAATTCAATGAAAGTAGCTTTTCTCATTGTTTCGTCGCAAGAGACCCCTTTTCCATGTAGCCAAGCTACTTCGCCAACATTACGATTTTTAAATAAAATCTGTGGAATGGTTTGTTTGAGTGAAAATAAAACTTGCATATTACTGAAAAGTCACGGGTTACTATTTACTATTGGTTCAATATTTTAAAAGTACACCAGTTCAGTCAAGAAAATAAAGTGACTAAAAATTAGCACAAATTCATCACATTGCAGATGTAACAAGGGCTCAGACTGGCTGATGCATGAAGTGTATTAGAAGGCAGAGAGACAGCATGCAAGTATAGCGCCTTGTGGGTACACGTGACGAAGCTATTGTGGAGTGAGCAAGAGTTCGCCTTATAGAGGCCACCAGTTTTGAGGATTCGAAGGTACAAAATAATTGGAGGTAGTCGGAACCTTTAATAGAAAATACGGTGAATAGTTTAAGCATTGTTTTCTTGCCTTCGCTTTCCTGGAGTTGTTTGAGGCTCGCCAGGTCTCTCTCTGCTCTGTTTGCGAATTCTCTCGATAGACGCCTTACTTACTCCCATGTACTTTGCAGCCCTCTCTGTAGCTTTATTGATAGGAACCAAAAAAAATGTATTCCTTTTCCTCTCCATCACAAGCTTCTACAACACTCCTGATGACTTCTCTTTCCTTGCTGTGTATAACTTGTTTATTATACCTCTTGGGTCGCGTGCTACTCGCCATTGTTTACAGTCCGTCACTACTGCGGGGAATGAGGGGCAATATGTTTTGTACGGCAGGTAGCATGGCGCAGAGGCGTGGCCACTTTCTTCCTAAACCCCTAACCCCAGCACTACGAGCCATTGCGAGACTTGACGACAACAGTAGAGTGCCAACCAACAGGGTAAGGCATGATGCATGTGTCGGTGGAGATACGTGAACTCCGTACAAAGTGTGATGTCTACATTGTGCCGGACCTGTGCGAGGAGATGATATTGGGAGTACTTAACCATGTGTGGAAACCAGCTGTGTAAAAACAGTATTCCAGTGAAAGTGTTGTTTCGGATGCTTTGTGTCTGAGTGTGCCAAAACATATGTTGAACTTTCTGAAGAAAGAAGCGAAGACAGGCCCATGCCTAACCCAATAATAAACTTTCTACAAGAGGAACATTTTAATGTTCTAAATAACTTAACTTTTCTAGTGATCTTGTTATTGTTTATATTCGTTGCTTGATTCAGTGTTACCTTGACTTGTCTTATTTGAGTGTTTTGTCTTTAACATAATTTTATTTGTTTGAAGTGTTGTAGAATACTTTTAAAAGTTCACATGTCCGTAAATTGCCACGTATCAATTTAAAAGAGTTAAAGATTGATTCACTATAATTTGTAAATAGTAGTCATTTAAGATATTATTTTGGTACAAAGGAACATTAGCTGAAACATGTAAAAATATTATAACTTTCTAAATGTGTCCGTCAATAGACACGTGTATATAATTGAAAGATTGAAAAAGTGCAATCATAAACAGTACCAAAATGTATTGTAAATAATTGCATATAATCTCATGTTATTATTCTAATTATCAATCAAGATTATTGTTCTTGTAATAGTATTAAGTATTGAGAGTTTCTTGTGTTTTAATGTTTATGTGTTTTTTTTTTAGCGGCACTGTGCGACAATGTTGGGCTTAGGTAATTATTAATTTTTATATACTCGCATTTGCTTAGATGATAGGAAAACTTAGATTAGAACCGCACTAATTTACGAAAGTTTAGTGCTGGTTAAAACTCTCAAAGTAATACGTAACTTATTCTTTACTGCGGGACAACAGCTACAGGCAGTCACAATTTACACTTCTTCTACAGAGCCACAGCAAATAAACTATGATTAGCTATCCCCAAGTCCTCTATGAGGTGAACATTTGTTCACGCACGGGTCGTAAACTTTTTGTGCCCGCTTGTAATTGCACTCTACAGGAACCACTGTTAAATTCATTGCATTTAACTAACCATGCCCTCATATATGTTTTGTGAACTGACACATTAAACAAAGGCTCCGTGGTATCACATAACAAGCCATCAAAACACAAATTAGTTTCATGCAACGTTACCTAATTCCCCCCGCCCTGCCTTCCTATTCCTTCCAAGGGAGCAAGGACCGAGACAGCTGTTTGAAACCACTCCAAGCATAGTCGAGGGGAAGCAAAGAGAAGGCCCGCACAAAGAGAAGAGAGAGACAGAGAGCACCCCCATGCATGCTAACTACAACCAGATATCACTGCACGTCTGACCCTGATAAGAGGCACGTGTACCTCCGCAGAGACCCTGGCATGCACAGAGAAGGTGCTGCACTAGATAACAAATGCTATATGCCCCGAGTAGCATGACCCAAATTGCCAGACAGAGAAAATTTTTCTTCTGCTCCAAGATGGTTCTACATCAAAATGGGTGGGTGGGTGGGGGGGAGGTGATTGACGTGTGATGCATTTCCACATATATGGTGCGCACTCTACAAATCAACTTCGTCCCATGTTGAGTGCAATGATCAATCCCATTGGCAAGTCATTAATTACGACAGTAATGAAGAGGCGGGACACGTGCCTACATGGTATCCCATGGTGCAATGCTAGAATAGACTACAGACACATGATCCTAGCTTGAACTATTCACCCAGAAACTCCAAGCAGCAGTCAAATCAACACCACCTCAGCAAGATTGTACTGTTGACTGAGTCACCGCTACCTCTAACCAGGCCAAGTTAGTTCCAGAGCGTGGTGAGGGAGGGCAGCAACCAGCCTACTCTAGAAACACCTCAAGATAAGGAATGATAGCACCACTTCAGCATCCTTGAATTTTCAACCCCTGCAGCTGAGGCTATCACTCCCCGCACCCCTCGCCAAGCCCCTATGAGAGATAAGTATAAAAGATCTGGCAAGAACAGAAATTTTCAATCTCTGCATCTCCACCGCTTGCAAGGGCCGGAGGTAGCCATCGGGGTGCGCAACCACTGATACGTCTGCAGATCCCACCGCTCGCGAAGGCCGGGATCTATACCAGTAGACATCGCCGACCAGAAGCCTTAACTCTTCTTCCGCAGCCGCTGACCCTCCCGCGCTTCTGGGAGACTGGACCCTCCAGAGGCTCCCAAAAGACATCGCTCTGCCTTCCTTACCACCCCCTGATGCAGAATCCAGAAGAACCCTTTCATAACAGGTCACATCGATCACATCCCTTCAGGACCTCCACCCTACCTACCGGATGGTAAGGTAACATTGACGTTACCCTTCTGGTAATTGTCAACCCCCATTTGTTCCTTCAAAACAACCCCCAGTTAGTCAGGAAATAGTTGTTAAATATAATTTTCTTTAGCATCAAGTAACACATTCTCCATTAGATTAATTAACCACGCGGTCTTCACCTGGATTGCGTAGGGAACTTCCGTAACAAAGTATTCTAGCGTAGCAGGTAGCACAGTGCCATGTTTTATTAACCACGTAATAAAATAAATGAAACTTAATTCTCTGTGTGCTTAATTTCTTTGCGTAATCCATCTCAGCTTCCTACATAGTTCTATCTCTAAAAGTGAAGCTGGAAAGGCAACAAGTCAGATACCCAAACCTTAAGAGGCCACCTGAGCTCTGCCAACAGATAGAATTCAGAGGAGCCCAAAACATAAGAAACTCCTCCGCCAGGCAAATCAGTGACTCAGAATAGGGGCGGAAAGGGGCTGGAACAACCTCTGACACACTGACCTCCTGCGGATACCACACCTGGGTATTCTGGTCAGGAAGTAACTTGAGTTACCCACATTCTGTCAACCGCTCTCCTCCAGGACCGGACAAACGGTACACAGGGTGCCGTCTCTCATTACAAGACTGGGTATTCAGAAGTACATGCTAGATAATCACAAGCACTGGTTCTACTTTCATTGGTCCTAGCTGTACCTTCACTTCCCACGTCTTACACCCAAAAAGGTGGTAGACAGAGAAGGTCGAAGCGGGCAGCTGCTGCCCTTGAAACTAGACCACTTTGTGAACCTAAATCTCAAGTTACACTTTGTACTTCCTCCCAGGAGCTTCACTCCTCATCACTGCAGTCGCCGTTATTTCCACCCCTAACTAAGCTTGAAGGCCCTCCTCACCCTATACTAGAACCCTTTCTAAGGGGTGAAGAGCCTCCCCTTGGTACTGCCAAGCCCTGGTTGTGCGGTACCAACCCCACATCAACAGTTCCCTGCAGTACAACACAAATTCTGAGAATGTCACAGTTCGAGAGTCAACAAGGCGACCACCAGCCCACCCCACGACAGGGTGATAAGAGTCTCCAACTGGCAGCAGCAACACAAACTACCTAAGAAGACCCTCAATCTTCCAGGTAATTGTGTACCCAAGAGGGAGGCAACAGTGACTTTGGATTTTGTGCCCCTGAGAGGCCACACGACCCATACTCTACACTGGTCGTCTGTCCATCCACCATTAAGATGCTCAACTTCATGATTCTGGCATCACGTGATAAAACTAGGTAACTGACTAAGACCTCAACAGTCTCTTTTAAACGTTGTTTGATTAAGATCACCAGAACACTGCTAGCCCTTCCAAGTAATTGTAGTTACAATTATTCATCTCCCTGGAGACGCGTCAATGTTCATCTAGGACATAACTTCTCTCTGAAAAATTCCACAAGTTACATAAATTAATATTTCACTGAAACATGCTATTTTTGCTCTACAAACTATTGAACACTAATGTAATTTTCGACATTTTGTCAAATGTAATCTTATGAA
Organism: Dryococelus australis; assembly: GCA_029891345.1. NCBI lineage: Eukaryota > Metazoa > Arthropoda > Insecta > Phasmatodea > Phasmatidae > Dryococelus > Dryococelus australis. Next base: position 62,993,190 of record CM056997.1, read on the forward strand.
TCAATTCACTGGAACCATCCGCCTGTATTTAACAAATATAATGTATAGTTTTGGTGTTGAAAACATGAAAGAATGGTGTAAGTAAAATTTTAATGCAATTTTTGCATGTAAGAGGTGGTGTAGGCCAGAATTAACCCAATTTCAAATGATTCCTTTTAAGTACCAACCATTTTCCTGTGAAACGTGAAAAGTCGTAATTTTAAGTTTTGACCACATAAAAAATAAAATAAGTAGCACTTACATTTTATTTTGGTCACTTCAAAACTGCATAATACATGTACAGTATATACAAAGTCTGACAAATAATTTACCGAATGTACTAATGGAATGACACTGAAAATCTACACATCCCACTGCAATCTTACAAAATTGAAAACATACATAGAGATGATGGAAAATAGCATTTATGTAACTGCAGTTTATAGAATTTATTATAAGTTATGGACCCAAAACTATAGCAAGTATTTAATGATATAATCATGTCTCGTGAACAAATATCAAAACTTACCATGTAGTTACTGTATTAACTTATGAATGATATATGCACACGTTAGTTCTTAGTGGGACCAAAGGACTGGCCAGCAAATTAAAAAATGTTCATACAAAACTTTTCAGGATTGCAGCATCATACTGTAAGCATTTTAAAATGAGACATTGCTTTTATATATTCCCCAAAAGTATCCTGCAACTATTTTGCACAAATTGCAACACTGTTTGATGCACATTGAATTTCAGTACATTGAAAAATTAACTTCAGTAGGTAACCTTAAATATAACACAACAGAAGATTAGCGCGTGAGCTCACACACACACACATGTGCACGCACACACACACAAGATTTGTTGCTAGCCAGATAAGCTTGCCAGTATTGCATTTTTGCTTAATTGTTTGGTTTTTTCGTATAAAATGCATTCATTAAAAGAAATACTTTAACAGTGATGTGTATACAATATTGCTAAATTTGATACATAGCAAAACAGGGCATCTGATGTACAGATTTACTGAAATTAAACAAAATAAACTATTACAAGATTATAAAATTGCATTTTTATGTAAACTTACGGATAGTGGATGTTATGACTATTTGTAGCTAAAAAGCACTCTTGTAGTATTTTATGGCATCTATATAGTTAAAACTATTTTCCATCATCTCTAAACATACGTAATTAACAGTGATGGGTCGAGACAAGAAATTGAGTCAAGTTGAATTAACGAAGATTGATTTGTCATTTGAGTTGAGATTTTTCCCGCAGAGATCAAGCTACTAAACACGCAAGTCGGGTCATGGTACTTTCAGGTTATAAAGAAACAAATATTCGCACCTAACAATTACCATTCATGTCTTGTGAAGCAATACAGTAATTTTACTTTGCTAAACTGCTTTAATTCTGTCGAAACAAAAACAATAAATCCTCTACAAGCAATTGACAATTGTTGATGTTTGTAATGTTCAGTATGTACAACTGCAATAAAACCCAATGATGCACAACACATGAGCTATTCTGGAAAAAAGACTATGAAGCGCTCACATAAAATTGCCAATGGTTGTTTGCATAATACTTTAGTATCTACAATCAACTGTATTAAAACATCAATGTTCAGTATTACTGATTTTCCACAAAAACTAAGGCATAAATGTAGCGTATTTAATTTTATTAGTTTTCAGTAACAAATTTTTTTCACTTAGTGATAAAACAAAATTTGCTATAATTAAATGAACTACTATTAAAGGGAATTCATGATTAAATTAAAACCCTATCCAAACATACAAACTTTCATGCAAAATTTATGTTTAATGCATAAACGTTCCATTTAGGCAGTGATGTAAGCAGACTAATCCCTGTATGGAAGAAGATAGCACAACTATACACATGTGCCAAAACTGGCATGATAAAGGCAAACAAAAGTGAATGGACACAGACACCATACAATTTTGGAGTTTTATTCTTAGTGATTAAGAAGTTCAAGTACCGGTGAAGGACTTTATCTTGCCAGTGGCTGTGTGGTGCCTGGTGACAGATAACATAACCAGAAACTGTCACAATCGACATGTACAGTCTTGATACAATATGAACACACATAATCATACAACATACTACCCATTTAAACAGGAAATGCCTTTCCTCACGACACATCACACTCGCAGCAGAAATATGCACAAATACACTAAACTTGACATTATTCCTCATCTAATTACAGTTTTAACAAATGTGGGTATGAAAAAACCATTAACAAAAACTTTAAATGTGGACTGCTTGTCTGCTCACTTGTTGGCACACTGATGGACAAACCTGAAAGATGCCCTCCCTCTCCACCCTTGTAACAGTTGCCTTATTTTATTTCTATCAGCATAATGTGGCTAACATTATTACCATTCCTACCATAGTCACTCACTTGTCAGCGTGAGGGAAAAAAGTAGCACTGAGAATTACTTAACCAAGCAAAGAATTATTCTTATTGGTAGAAACTAGTCACCATTTTTTTAGTTAACTGAGACTATATGGGGGGGGGGGGGGGAGGGCAGTAGTTAGATGGGGCGGGAATTATATCCCTGTTAATATGTACTGTACACATTTACATTTATAATGCAAACTCAATTTTAACTTTAAAAATTTATACTGAACTCTACTTCACTTAACTTCGGCTTCATATCATTTGACTCGAAGCTGTAAAAATCAAACTCGCCCATCACTACTAGTTAAGGTTTTCAACTTACACATATTTCAATACAAAATATTATTTGGTAGTTCACTTGTACTTCGGTCCCATAAAAAATGCTCAATAGCTTTACAGCTTCACAAAATAAAAATTAAGACAGCAAATAAAAACACTCATTACAGTGAAAATGTTTTTCCTTAGTTTCTCACAGCCATTCTGAACATTTAAAGATTTGCACAAAGACCTCTAAAAATTAAGTGTTCACATTTCACTGTCGATTCATTAGCTAGGTAGCTGGTTCTCAGTCAACAAAACACTTCTCACACAAATCTTCAAAAAAATATAATATCTGCCCAAATTTAGTTAATGTACATTAAACGTCCATTAAGAATAACAAGAACATATTGTGCAAGTAAAAATTACACGTCACATGTGGCAGTTTGATACACAATGAGCAGACAAAACACTATGTATGTATGGTAAGATGTGCTTTAAACTGTTCCATAACAGTGAACCAAATATACCAAAAAATCAATGAATGGGAAAAGATGTATGTACATAGGTATGGTTACAAATAATCCTGCAAACAACAATGCATTATAGGCTGTTCACGATAAAGTGAGCACGTTTGAGACTCTAGTTACTTTTTTTTTCAGCAATCTTTTATTGTTCAACCACATTTTAAAATAAATCTTGCCATTTAAGTAATAAACACAGTGTGTATATTCCACAGCACTCAGAAGTTAACATCTAAGGCTAAAATAAAATATATTTATTGGCTATTAATTCAAAAGTGCTCATTTACCGTGAACAGCCTATATCAGGCAAGCATCATACCAAGTTTAGCTGTGCAAATATTAAATAAACCATTTTGGCCAATATAAAAGAATCCATTATTTCATTTTGATTTAAGCAAAATATACTTCAAATGCTTAAGTAGTACTTTCTTGCATGCTCATTTACTAAACAATTACTTTTTTTTAACTTCTGTACACCCACTTATTTCTCTACTATATTACTGAAATAAGTAAATAAATATAAACCTAAAATAATGGCAAGAATCCTCGTGTTATACAGACTATATGGGTAACGTTCACTGTTTTTTCATCCTTTTCTTCCCCAGGAATTTATTGCAGCTTTTATTTCTTAATTTTACAGTCCACTCCCACAACACATTTTTGAGATATGAACAAAGGAAATATTATGTTAAATAACGTTACACTCTTGATTGATAAAACTAAAATTACTAGAATAATGTCATTTATTACATATTTCTACTGAATAGTGTACATTTCCAGTGAATATACTGATGATGTTCCACACAAGCTGCTGTGTGTAAGTGACCCCATACTTGTTGACAATTTTGTGTAAATATGTCAGTTTTTAGTTTTCTCCTTTAAAATCTTGTAACTTATTTTATTAAGCAAACTAACATAACCATTTGTAATTCTTATGCAGTGCTTTTTTTGGTACATTATTAGTATTGCCTTACAATTTTTGCATAACAATAATAAAGCTTCCCAGCCATTTGTTAATCCACCACTTATTTTTTCATGTGAAATGTTGGATATTTGCAATGTGGTAGTGTGATGCGAGTATGCATGCACGTACACAAAGGAAGATGTGTTTCTTGTTAATAAAGTACCAGTTATTGGAGGTAAAAATGAATATGTTGTAATTTTTTATTGAATTTTCCATAGCTTATACAGGGCCAAAATATGTACAGCAAACCATCAATATCCTGGAGTTTTTTACCAACTTATTCTATACTGAATAACTCAGAGAGGCTAAAAAAATAAATAAATAATGGGTGTATGTATGGGAACGAGGGAGATAGTTAGTAAATTATAGAGGCTTAAAAATTATGTTAAATGTAACTTCCCAAATATCAAACCGTTATTCATCAGCACTGTATTTATTACATGTGAGTATATATTTTCACAAGCAAAATATACATGGGACACAACGGTAGAAATCGCATTTAAAATGAAACAGTCGGCCAGCAGATATGTGACAACAAGAGGGTATTTTCCTCCCACCCTCTTTCAAGGTCTGGCACACAAAGTCAGAGTAAACATGCCATGTCACGCTGCATGCCAGAACAGTTGCTAGTAAGAGGCTATCACAATGAGATCTAAAATATAATTTTTGACCAAGTGTTGTGGAGAAATAACAATTAAAATTCACATGCTTATGTTTAACTCTCCCGAAATGAAGCTGCACTTGTATACAGAATCACTAAGAGACAGTCCACCCCCAACCCAAAAAAAAGGAAGACAACAAATTATTAGTTTTATATCTCTGAAAGATTGTTGCAAGTTACTGTTGAACAAAAACAATTACTGAAATTATTTAACATGAAGTAAAAAACTAGACAGATTATATTTTTAAGCTTCACTTACTACTATGTATAAAGTTCTGGAACTAAAGTTTTTGCAAATGCTAACTGTACATATAGCAGTACAGTAGAAAGCAAATTATACAAACGTCAGTTATACACACAATCAGTTATCTGGACTTGAAGAAGAAAAAATAAAATCTCTTCCATCATGTTGTCTACAGTAAACACATCCAGGAGGGGAGTGGTTACTTGTTAAATTATTTAATATTTTTATTTTATGCACAGTTTCTGTTTTGGATAAGCTTACAATGTTTTATGCATGTGTAATAAATTTTATGCTGTGTGAAAATGACATTTACAAATTTTTTTATCTTAATTTTTATCATATATTTTCATTATCTGGATTTTCGACTATCCAAATTACCTTCGGTCCCTATTAGTCCAGATAATCAACTTTCAAATGTACGTTATTTTGCAGGAAATTCCACTTTTTAAAACACTTGTAGGGTATACATAAAACTTTCCAGTTATTGGTCACAAAAATTGAAATTTCTAAGGTAAATTTCAAAGTGAATGAAAAACCCCAAACTGCATGACTATTATTCAGAACAACTGAAGTGGAACGATACATTCACAAAAATGACAGTTATGCTGCTTTCGTATTAATGTCAAAAAATGGCCTTTGTAGCCACGAGAGACAATACAAATACATTCAATTTCATACGGCTTCCAGCTTTACTGTTGAATGTGCAAATAGGGATAAAAATGTATAACAATATGTACTACAGTACACTTTGCTTTGATGAGAGAAGTACATACTATGGTTAAACACAACTACGAGACAGCATGGATCTTTTTTTATTGGTTCATAATGAGCATATATTGATACATGGAAAATATTGATACGTGTAAGTGTTTTCCATTTATTCTGAAAAATGAATAAATAACAACAAATATCAAGTCCCCAGTTTTACACTGTATCATAGTACCCCTGACTGGCCACATGTGAACATTCACACCATCCAAAATTCTAAATGATGCGGGCAGGAATCATGTTCACCAGCTACATGGTTTACAACTTGTCTGAATCTCACTGGGGCCCGGACACTTTTTCATCTCGACTCTTCACTTCCTGTACTTCGTACTCCATCCATTCCTAGGGTCTGCTGCAGCAAGGTAACCATGTTTCTTGTGTGCGTTTCTTCATTTTCTGCCACAGAACACAAACTTAAATAAGATTTCATTGTCTTATTAAACAGCAGTAGTCAAAAAACTACAGAAATCTAAAATATATAAATAAATAAATAAATAAATAAAAAAAAAATAAATAAATAAATAAATAAAAAAAAAATTAAACAAGTGAAATTAATAATCAATAGAAATCATTAACTCAAAATGTACATTATGTTTTGACAAAACTTCAATAGAATAAAATCTCGACAATATGACTCCAGTAACAATTCACTCGAAGTAAAGACAATTTTTCGGGAACTGTAAAAAATGTGAATAAAAATTTATAAAATGGAAGGAAACGAGGAGAAAACTAAGTTTGTTGCATTTGTTTTGGCCGTTTAACATTGTGATTATCTTCGCCACTCCTGCACAACACTGAAGAGGGAAAGATATAAAAATATTAACACCATTCACACATAACTGTCCACTCCTTCCATCAAGGTCGCCAATGTTTACCCACAAGCTCCACCTGCCTGCCCTCAAGTTACATGCTCCACACTTGCCCTTTGTGAGACAGGATGATAAAACCACTGGACTGAAGTGCTGAAAGGATGAGATGTAAACCAGTTTTAGGTCAACAACCAGTTCAGGTTCGTTAGCAACAATACTTAACATATTAACATTTCTTTAAAATAAATTCTGTACTTTATGATGGAGCTCTTTATGACAACTATTATTCTACAATCACAATTGTCCCCCCCCCCTCCTAAATTTATGTGGTTTGAGGGTGTGTTTCATCAGTATTCTCCAAGGTTCCTGAAAATAGAGGTTTTAGTGTATGGCATGTGCTCACCTCCTGGGTTGTTGATTTCCTTCTCCAACCGGAGCTTGTCCAGGGCAATCTTGTGAATAACCTCTTCTATCGTTCCATCACTGATCAGTCTTATAACGGACACATCCCTGGAACATGACACATAACTTGAGCACAGCTACAGTCCAACATAAAGAACCAACTGGAAAATGATCACCATGCCACCCCATACACACATGCACCCACACACAAGCAGATGCACATGCATACATAAATGCTGTCTCACCTTTCTCCACTTTATTGACATTTACATTCCAAGCACACACACACCCATTACTATTTGCATAAGGTGCTGCAACTGGGGAGGAAAGAGAGAAAAAGAGAAGGGGGAGAGTTCACCCCCCCCCCCTCCAGTAATTTTCCCACAAAGCATGCCTTCATTCATTAAAATGTATGACCGAAAAGACTGCAGAGTTACATTCTTAAATAAAATGAAGAAATGAAGTAATATGAGACTCTTTTTACAGCTGGCTGTGAGTTTCCTCAGAACATCAGATCAAGAGTGCTGAACCATTCTGAAAGGGAAAGAGAGTGGAATAGTGCAGAAGTTTGGTTGGCCAGTGATGAGGGATGGGGAAGGACAAGGGAACTTGCCTTAGAGTCGTGATACCTAAATGTGTGTGGACAAACACGAGACGTGGCATTGTTTGTTGTTGAGACTCTGTAAAAATATTAAATCAGGGTGGCTAGCAGTGTCCTTATAACAAATTCCCTGAAATTTCCTTGACTTTTCCAGGTATCCTGCTAAATTTCCCTGACCAACTTACACAATAAATATTGAAACTTTTAAATGTTTTTCCTTTACATTACAAATTTTTTTATGGGTGACAGTAACATAGCATTTATTTATGGATGTTTTCCTATGCACGAAACAATTATTTAACGTGTGACGTCTTTTTCAATCTAATAACACGACTTTGCCTCATCAGTGTGAACTTTCTGTTGCACCCAACGGAGTTAGAATAAGTGTACAATCTTCCAGATTGGCTACAGATACATCCCTAGTTGCAGTGGCTATTACAGATGCCAAGAAATCTTACTATTCATCCAATGGTAAAAGATGCATGTTCATAACCCCAAAGTATGATAGAGCTGTCGGCTGAGCCACTGAGCTGGTATTTCAAGGCTACGTAGTACAACAACATGCCAGGGGATGGCACTGCAAGTATAAATGCCAACTCGTGCCGCCTCAGCTGAAACTCCAGCCGGTCAACGTCATACGCCTAAGGACGTTGCACCACCCACCTCCCACCGCCCAGACAAGGGTAAGCCAACAGGGTATAAATACCTGTGCGCGGCCCTTGATCGGGAGTCCATGCTCCTCCACCAAACTGTAAGGTAACGGAAGAAGACAACAGGTCCACATGACCTCGCCAAGAGCCTGTTCCTTCACCGCACTGTCTAGTGCTGAAGGAACGATTAGCATCAACTAGCTCCACCACCTCGTGAGCTGCGGCCCTCTACTGCCACTCACGTCTTCCAGATCTACCAGAAGCTCTTCAACACCTTCCAGAGAATCTCCGGAGTCCACCCCTGAAGAAGTTGTCAAAAAACATATAACCCTGAAGAAGTCGTCAAAACACATTAACACCACCTTCCCTTCAGGAACCCAAATTCTTACCACTATCTTTATAGCAAGTGACACACGTAAGTACCTTCTGGACACCAAGTTTAGGATAGTTAGGTCAAAAGTTGTTCTAATAACCACCTTGTGCAGTCTAGAACCAGATAACCTTTACCTGTTTACCACAATTAACTTCCGGTCAACTCTTGTTTGATAGAAGGTAGTACGTACTACCGGGTTTATTCCTACTGGAATAAACACACTGTTATAAGCCTCAAGAGTAATATTTCCAAGCGTTTGTACAGTTTCCTCATAGGCATCGCGTCCATTAGTGATAAGCAGGAGCCAGCGGAATAATTACTTCACCCATTTTACAACCCATAGTGCATGACTGCGGGCTCACCTTCAGGACACACACGTCAGAACATAGAAATTAGACAGCAACCTGTTCCATTCACCCCGGTGTACAGAAAGGTAGAGCCTCCACCACTAGGAATACAATCCCCATGGTGGCTAGTCAATCAGCCCAGGTTATACTTCTTCCACCATGCTTCTGGTGCCGGAGGGAGTATCTGCCTGGTTGAGGGTCTGGCTCCTTATAAACCCACACCCAAGTGTTGTAAACGATCAGCCACCGTAAACCAACGCTCTGTGTCCATCGCACTTAACGGTGCCGGATGCAAAAGGAGCAAGTGGTGCCACTTTAGTTTGGTTAACTTCAACATGAGGCAGAACACGTAACTAGGGACCTTCGTCGCCTGCTTAACCTTAAGGGGCTGATAGTAGTCTCATCCTTATGCCATACTCCAGTTGGAGTGGTTCTCAAAGGAGAGATAAAAAGGCAGCTACAGCCTCTAAATACAAACAAGGGCTTAACCCAATGACTACACTTAGCAATTCTAGTCCCTGGGAACGAGTTCAAGCCGCCAGACGACTGGATAGGCCTCACCTCCCCGCTCCCATCTCCTCTTTATTTGTAGCCTGCATCAAGCCTGCATCAAGACCACAGGGGAAACTCACTGCATAGTTCAAGCTTTCATAAGGGGTGAGAAAGTTTCTTAAGGCCTCTCAAACCCCTGGTTCAGGGGGCACCCAGCACATCAGCCCACCCAGGACAGCCAGTAGTACCAGTAGCAGCCAACCCCTCAGCACACCAGGTCCCGGTGCCAGCACCAGCCACCAATCACCAGTGCCACAGCAGGGTCAGCAGCCACGACAGAGTAATAGTGAGTTGAACCATATGTAAGACCATAATTTCCGTCCCCAACTTTGTGCCCAGTAGGAAAACATGCACCCAATACTATACACCGGCCAGGTACCAGTGCATCAATAAAACGGTGGAGTTCAATTCAACCTGCTGTGTCTGTCCTAACAGCACCCAAAACTTTCCTGACCATGACTATTCACAGCTATTCAAGGACGTCACGTATTTTAAATATATATATAATAACAAGAAAGAATACGTATGTACAAAATTGGCAAATGAAAATGCTGAAACAGAGGGTAAATGTTAATTACTAGCATTCTTAAAACCAGAAAAAAAAAACCCAGATAAAAAAAGAGACACTGAAATGTAAGTTCAATGAGAACTGAAAGAGTTTGAAATATTTTTGAAATATTTACTTGCAAAATCTAACACTTAGACCTATACACATATTTTCCACAATGCCAATGCTTGCTGCATCAACCAAAAAATCAGGCAAGAAAATATGTGTAATAATAGTTGCAATTAAACACAATACGACAATATTGTGACCAGGATCATAAATCTTCCTATGAAGGTGGAATAAACTGAAACAACATTACAATCCATGAGATGGCATGTAGCAGAAATGCTAGAATCCAATATTTATTTTCATATTAAATACATATTACACTATTTTATTGCATTACCCTGTCCTCACACAAATGTCCCTGACATTCCTTAAATTTTTCCGAAATGTAAAATTCCCTGACTTTTCCAGGTTTACCCTATTTTCCCTTATGCTAGCCACACTGTTAACGAGGGCAGCATGGCAGGGAATAATGTGTGTGTGCGTGCGTGTGAGAGAGAGATATAGAGAGAGATAGAGATAGAGAGAGAGATAGATAGAGAGAGAGAGAGAGAGAGAGATAAAAACAAATAGGAGTACTAAATACTGGCAAGTTAAATTCTCATTTCTTTCATGTGTACATTGACGCATGCCAGCATGCTACTCGGTAAGAATGCGCGCTCTATGGATGACTTCGCCCCATCGACGAGCAACATGCGCTCAGGGGCGGGATACAAAAGTGGCAAACCAGAATAAATGTATCGCACTAAGAAAGCCCACAAGCCTGGTTAGCCAATTACATTATTGTAAATTACGTAAGCAATTACAATCACATTTGCCCACCCAAATTTATGGATGCAAAAGGCACCCCGTGATTTGAATAAATACTGTTGAGAATTCTACTACTCATGGCTAGCTCCGGAAGAAATTCCTACAATCTCGAGAGACGGCAGCACTCCCATGACCTTGTGATGTCAAGACCAGCCCACCTCAGAGAAAGGGGTTTTAGTTTGTTGTCGCCTCCACATGGGGCGATAAGAAAAGCGCAGCACGTTTGCACCTTCCCAAAAACGCGCCACCATGGTGAAAGGCTACGCTACCCCCCGCAACCCAAAGACCTGCTGATAACCAAAACTTTAGTGTAAATACAACCCCATGCACCGGGCTCGACGACCGAAGAGGACACGAGCCCACCACCAGTCTGCAAAGACTTGAGTTTGCAAAGACTCACAGCCTACCCCGAGTCCACAAGAACTCTTTCTGCTCACCTCCTCAGTCCGCAAGAACTTCCGCTTACCCAACCTGTGAAGACTTTCCTGTCTGCCTGACCAAGGGCACTCTGCATCCTACCTTACTCGCAACTTAAGGCCATCGTCAGTCTGCGAAAACTCTCCCTTTCAAGACCTGCACATCACCGAAGACCTGCAAGTGAGACTACTCTGGCTACAGGTATACCTCACCTTAAACCCGGTAATCCATACCTCAGTTAACTTCCTTTGACTCCGTGGTAACAAACCGTCACATTTTATGTTGCTTACCTGATTAGCTTCCCCCTTAATTCATTAGCAGCTGTAAAGCTGCTTTGCTATATATTTTAATTTCTTAGTCGCTGTAAAGTTGCATTGCTATATCTTGCCCCATCTTAGGCTTGCCTTCGCCTGATCCCGTCGCTCATGTTAATACGTATTATAACTTTCCCCCAGTGTTTTGCTATGACAATTTTTCTTATTGTACGAAATATCTTTTGCTGGTTCTCTCCAGGGATGAATCCCTTAATAAACCACAACCTCGAACGTATTAATCTGTGTACCATTTCTTGTAGTTAGCAAACCCCTTGTTCTGACCTTGTGTAATACTATCTAGCAGATGTATAGTAGAAAGGGTGGCATCCAAAGCAAACAACAACGTACGGAACGTCATACCCTAGCACATGTGACAGACAGTTCTAAAACAGAGGGAAAAGTAGTTTAGGTTCGACTCCCGGCCCAGCCAGACACCCAACCCCGTGCAACACTCCCAGGTGCAGATTTTATCCCGTCACGCCGACCATGCACCCCACCACCATTTCAGAGTAACCTCCACTTCATTTCACCCATTTGGGATTGCTGGAATCCCGTATATTGGCAACCCTGATAGTGAGGAGGATCAAGTTCCTTGGACGGGCAGCCACATCCATCCGCCTCACCCTGAGGTTTCACTCCCTACAGCCCATAGCAAACCTACCCCCAAGTGGCCTAATACTACACCTAAACCCCTTATGCCGCGCTGGCCTAATAGAACAGGTAGTATTCGCCGTGGTATGGTGAAAGCGGACAGACAGAACGAAAACCTTGAGTCGACCACGCTAACATCTGAGGAACCCCAACGTGGCGGTCGTCCTTACCTGCTCAGAAGAATGGGGGGAGGGAGGGGGAAGGGGATAGAGAGAGGGGGAGAGAGAGGTGGTAGAGGGGGAGAGAGGGAGGAGGGAGGAAGAGAGAAAAAAAAGGGGGGGGGGGAAGCCGCCATGCCCGGCCAGTGTGTAAACACGAAGCCTCTCCCACGACGGGATTGGTCAGTAGTCGGTACAGCGCGCCAGTTGCCCCGCGCCACTGTTGGCCAAAAACTCCAGTCAGACACCAAGAAGAAGCATACACCACATGACGCCACTCACAGTGTGCCAAAAATGAGTGACAAAGACAAGCCGAACAGTACCACCACCAGTACTGAAGCAGATGCAAACCACGGCCAGGACACTGGCCCCAAGCTAGGTCCCACTGTGCGCCAGGTGCACGTGTCACGCGCGTGGGTGGTATCGAGCAACAACCTGGCGGGGCCCTGTCTACTTTCGCTGGCCAGCCACCTCCACTGCGGCATCTCGGAAGCGAGAGCGCCCCCTGAAACAATGGGTGACGAAACGTCCTCGGCCGCTTCCAGCGTCAGCTTCTAGTACTGAGTGAGTATTTGGTAGAAGCCAGATTGGACTAGCGCTCCAGCCCATTATAATCCCCATGCCTAGCTTTAGTAGGACTGTGCTTGCATTAGGGATGGCTAGGTGTCTCTGATAGCACCTTCAAAATCCTTGCCTGTTAGGATGTGCATCGAGAGTACCTACACCCACCTCAAGAAGTCAGTTGTGTTAGCTCTTAACATATTTTTTGTAACTATTCAAGGTAGAGAATTTTCAAAAACCTGCATTGTCATGAAATGAGGCCCCACATAAAAAGAGAAAGTGTCCTAGGAAAGTAATTTTGCCTCCTGAACACGGACGTAGTAAAGTAACATAGAATAAAATTTTAAATCTTTATTCTAAATTTGGCATTTGCTTACCAGAATTTTGTTGCCAAGGCTAAAATAAAGTAACTTCAAACCCCATAAGCAAGCTGGAAAATTTATGTTTGCAATTTCCCTGCAAATCCCATAAGTGCTCACGTAAAGTAAGTATTTAGATCAGAACCTAAAAAATAAAAATTGTTGTTTGTATTTGAGAAAAATAGAACGACATGCTTAAAGTAGAATCCGAGAATTCCGTCAGCACTTACAGGAAGTGAACACGTGAAACCGAAGCCCATCAGCAGGCCCGTAAACACAGCCTTGATGAAACCCTCCCCATTCCTCACAAAGCGACTGGGTGACATTGCATTAAATAACCCTGTGAACCTGCTTAAGAGCATGAGGCGAGAACTCCCTGTGAGTATGCCGAAAACCATAACCCAGAAATTCGAAACCTTCGTAAAACTTTCTGAGTGTAACCTATGTAAAAACTTTAAATCTGAAAGTTGTCTCAAAAGTAAATTTTTGTACCGAGGCCATAACCTCAAATATTTTGAGGGAGATGGGGGGGGGGGGGGGGGGGGGGGGGGGATAACAACGCGAATCTCTCTCTCTCTCTCTCTCTCTCTCTCTCTCTCTCTCTCTCTCTCTCTCTCTCTCTCTCAAGGCTAGGAGTTTGATGTAAATAAATTGCATAGTAAGCAAGCCTAGTATTTTTCCTTGGAAGGAAACTCGTATAATCCAGTAGAAGTAAATTTTATGTGAGTTGACAATATTGTTTTAGTGTACCCCTTGTCCTAGCATAGAGAGTAACTTGAGAATTATGCGTAACCCTGTATTGTGTGAATGTATCGCCGTCAGCACGGCCAGTGTAACCTCTCTGCTCAGTGCGAGTTAGAAGCCCCACACGCTAAAACTACGAGAAAAGCAATCTCGTCCCCAGCCATTCAGGCTGTACCTTCACGCATAATTTTAACAAGTGAACTTAACTTTGTATGTAGTAAACTCACACCCCTGTACAGAAGTAGATATTAAGAGTATATCCTACTTGTAACCTCACTAGGAGGGCAACACGGAAAGCTTACTTTAGTTTTATCTAGTAACCTCCTCATAATGTAAACCAGTATGGAGCATCTAGTTGTAGTAAACATTGCTTTTATCATCCTGCTATAATCCCCCCAAAAAGCGATTAAGATTGTTTTATACATTAGAATTTTCCCTTGTATAATTTTTCATGTACGAAACGTGACCAAGTGTATCCTGTTTAGCTTGCAAGAGTGTATAATGTGTTGAGAAAATATCTCACCCGCAGTGCGAACAAGTAAAGTGTTTTCACGTCTGTGTTAAACCCACAGAGTTGGGACGATATTCCACACTCTCATTATGCTCACGTGCCTGAGCACCTTCATGTAACGTAAAAGGAGACCACGCCTACCTAAGTTCATGAACCCTCTGCCCCAGTGCAAACCCCTAAAGTTTCGTGCGCACTAATCAGATGAAAACCTAACTTAGAGTACAGCACTTAAGCAAGTAACTGTATATATTTATTAACTTGTACCAATCCCGCTATGAAAGTGAACATTATCTAAGCTATTAGTATGCAAGAGTGCCCCAATTTCCTTCCAAATTTCTTCCTGCCTTGCTAAGCAAGAGAAAAAAAAACACAACCAGACTGCCCTGCTTGGCACTGAGGAGCAGATGACTTCACATCACGACACCCGACCGCTGCCACAAGAAGGAAAAGAGAGTGAAGAGAAAAAGAAAGGGAAGGCTGTTCACCCGCCGCAGATATTAAAACCAGATGGCGCGCGGCCCAGATACGGGCACCCACTACTCATTCAAGGGCAGCACGCACAAGCAGGCGCTCGCCTGCAACCCACTAGGCAACATGTACACAGAAGAGGCGTTAGCCTAGAAGCCCATCAAGAGTTCGACAATTGAGGCATCCACCTTCCCAACCTGCAGCACAGTAGTATAAACCGGACATGGGTCTACATCGCTCAGGGGGTGGCCGATTGATGCATGCCAGCATGCTACATGGTAAGAAAGCGCGCTCTAAGGACGACTTTGCCCCATCTATGAGCCACATGCGCTCAGGGGCGGAATATACAAGTGGCAAACCAGAATAAATGTATCATGCTAATAAAGCCCACAAGCCTGGGTAGCCGATTACATTATTGTAAATTATGTTAGTAAATAAAATCACATTTGCCCACCCAGATTTATGCCTCGGTTTGCCACTGGAAGGCAGTACCCAGTCTACTCCAGCAGTTCTAGCTTCCAGCCTCTCACCGAGGAGATAAGGAATGTCAACACCTCCGGCCAAGGTGATAAGAAATGAAAGGCACTCCTTCAGAGAAGAATATTACACCCCTACCTAGAGAGGCAAGCCACCCCCTCGCCCCTCTGAGGGAAGCTTGGAAATTTTGTATAAAAGGGCCAGCACAACTCTGACTCTGGGCAGTCACTGCACCTTCCAGCTTACAAAGGCCAAAGGGTAATGATAGAGGTAAGTGGTTGCCAACCCTCTCTCTCCCACCTTGCAAAAGGCCAGAGAACTTTCATAAGGGCGCTGACCACTAGACCACTTCACGAACACAATCCTGACCTTCTTTGAGTTTGAGCTGCTAGGCACAAATTTTGAAGACTGATCCGCCAATGAACTAACACTCGGTGATGCACTGATTCCTGGACTGGGATTAAACTTGCTGCCTGAACTTTCAGGAAGTTCTTTGCTGGATGTTGGTTTATTAGCTTCCTGTGCAGTGGAGGTTGTGCTTTCTTCTGTAGGCCTAAATAATTTTAAAACTGACTGATGTAGCTCAAAAATTTTACATTAATTTTAGTTAACCAGCAAAATTTTGTTGCAATGTTTACTGCACAAGTGTTTCATTAAATTGGAAGAAGACTTGGACGGTCCTCTGTAATTCTAATGCAGCAATGTGTGCATACGGAATAATTCTCAACAGCATCAATGCCGAAGTGGTTCCAAACTACTGACACGTTAAAAAAAATTATAACAGGCTCTAAACACAATCATAAATCACAGTATAAAATGGCACATTATATAAATAGGCCAGCATGGAAAAGGAAAAATCTGTTGCAGATGCCCATGTTTTATTGTGAACTATAATATAAACTTGTGTTGGTTAAACTTGGAACAAAAACTTTGATTTTATACACTTAATAAATAAATAAATAAATATATATATAATTCTTCTGTGCGTGTGTATGTCACTGAACTCCTCCTAAACGACTTGACCGATTTTGATGAAATTTTTTGTGTGTGTTCAAGTGGATTCGAGAATGGTTTAGATTCACAATTCGGTCCACTACAAAATGTTTTTTTAATAAATTTTTTATTTATAAGTTATTGTTGATCTTGGAATGTTTTACATTGTATCCGGCAGACAGCGCTGCGATCGCGGTGTCGAATATCCAAAATTATTTCATTTTACATCCAGTTTGTCCCGATAGTGGCGCTGCGATCAGATTCAGGAGAATTTCGTAACTTTGTGTTGTTATTGTGTTAAAATAAATTGCGTGCTAATTGAAATATTACATTCAGATGTAATTTTAAGTTTCTATTCAACATAGCTTCTATATTCAACTTAGCTCATAGTATATACATATTCACACGCAATCGATAGGTCGAATTGTGGTAATTATACATGTGATGACGTCAGGTATTGTAATAACTTTTTTTATAAAAAATTTCATCAAAACGGTCCAGATTGTTGCAACTTATTAAAAAAAGTTTGAAATTTTCGGATTTAAGACATACGTACAGGGCAACGTCTGTTGGGTCCGCTAGAATATATATAAAATACATATTCCCTGATGGCTATAAATTTTATTAAAAATTCTTATATAGTATTACATTTCCAAAAATTACCGTTTGCTTTATTTTATTATTTATTTATTTGATCGTCACGTTACCAACTTCAAAGAATTAGAACACAAGTACCAACTATTTGCGCTGTTTTGTTTTAGGTTCCATCGTGGTTAACAAACCATTTCCGAATTATGTAACTAAATATGGTTTAAATATTGATGGGGATTTAAATTTGTGCTGAATAGAGTTAGGCTTTTTGTTTGTATTTTTTATTTCATAATTCTATGTCTTAAGATTTTAAAATTTTCCACCCCACTTTTTGTAGCTTGGCAATGCTGAATTTAAAAAAATATCTGTAAGCAATATGGCAGCAAACATAGAAAGGTAAACACACATACGTGACACAATAAATTTAACATACGTCACACAATCAATTATTATTGCCACAAGTTGCAGAGCAGTTTTTATTTTATATGTACAAAAGATCATAAAACCTAAGTATGATATCGCAAATGATTGGTTGAACATACGTGGAACATATCGTAGTGTGCTAAATTTTCTAATAATGTTTACATAAACACAGACATATTTATTACCGTTTGGTATTGCAGCATGTTTTGAAATGTATATGGCCTAAATATTTTTGTTTTTCCTACTAAGCCGCCATGTTGAAAACCATTACTACATTGCCATTCTGTGTTTACACACACCTTTTTTTCTTTTAGCTACAGAACACTGTAAAATAAAAACAATGTGCAGTAATACTAACGATTGCCCGATATTTCTCTATTTTGTCCCTGTAATTATTTCAACTGACGATGTAGAGGAAGCAGCCAGTAATCGGACACAACATATAAGTACAGTAGACCTCATTTTGATGTTTACATGCCATGTGTCTTGGCGATTCCTTGCATGATTCACGCACCGTAATTTTTTGTACTAAAATCCTGTAAAAAAGGTGCAAGAATTATGGGAGTAAATACGTATTTACATAAACACTCTGTTGTCGCATTTTATTAATGTTATCCCCAAGTATAGTTGCCAGTTTAACCTTATCTTAGTGACAAATAATCACCATTAAAACGGGATTTTCAGAACTGAAACTCGGTTTGGTTTTTACGTCAAGAACCGGGGAACCGAACCGACCCACCACTAGTATTGACCTAAACATGATGTGAAATACAGAGCATATTAATTATTCAAAATCTCAAAACATCCCCAAATTCGTGGAGGGGGGAGAGGGGGGGACACACACACACACACTCTCTCTCTCTCTCTCTCTCTCTCTCTCCGCCCAAAATATCTCAAAACACAAAAATTATTTAAATGACCCACTTCACTTTCAAAAATAAAATCAACCTGACAAAATCGGAATCACCGCAATAACAAAAACATTTATTACACTTTTATTATGTGCCCTTTAAAATCTGTTACCTATGAACTAAAACGAACTAACGTTCTAATATATGCCTAGAGAACTGAAATAGGGGATTTTCTGCAATGCCTGAACAGGGTTAAAGTCGGAATACATAGGCTTTGCCCTAAAACTTTACGAAAATACAGACATTAATAAATGTAAAATTATGCAAATATACTAACTTTGGTGAAATCAAAAACAATGTGCCCGTATAATTTTCCAAAATTCTATAACGGCACAGCTTACCTAGTCTGCCCTACACGGTGGCAGCGGTCCTCCGCCTGCTTGTCGTTGTACGGGTTGAAGTCCACATCGTGGATGATGACAGTGTCAGCAGCAGTGAGGTTGATACCCAGACCTCCCGCACGTGTCGACAGCAGAAATACCAAGATCTCAGGGCTGTTGTTGAACTCGTCAATCAGTTCTTGCCTACGCAAACGTCAAAATTACAATAGCCACAACAGAATTCACAGGGATTAGTATACTTATACATCAAAGTTTTTGAAATTGTCCTTAATTACAGTATAAACTTTTTAAGAAGTTCCTTGTTGAAAATTTTTGCCTGTCAAGTAGAATTTAATAGTGCTGCACTTAAACTTACAGTCGACTCTCCTACCGAAAACACATGTATACAGATAAACCATACCCACAGTTAATTTTCATAGGTCTCAGCAAAACTCCTATATAAATAATGATAAAGCTTACCACTTGTATCGTTTATCTGATGTTGCGTCGAACGAAATATATTTTGGTCTCCTCACATAAAATTTCCAGCAACAATCTTTTTACGCTGGTTGTTCATGCAAAAATCAACTAACTGTATGTGAAATACGTTACGTGCACCGTTTATCACTGCTATGCGGCACATTTCCTGCCTTCTCAACATGTCTGTGGGGTGGTGCGAGTCAGGCTTGCTACCTCCACTTACACGCCTGACGAGAGGGCAAGTGGTTAACTAGAAACCAGTATGGCGACCTAGCATCCTCTCTCTTTCTGTCTCTTTCAGCAGCACACCTTTTTTCCTCCCCTTACATGGCTTCGAGAGAGGAAGCTGTTGTCTGGCAAAAGAAAAAGCACATCCTCTCCGCTTCTCTTGGATGTGCATGCTTGCCTTCACACACCGGCCACAGAGCAAATAAAGTGCTACTGGTTAATGTAAATTTTTTTATCAAGATTATCAAACAAATAGTTTCACCTGAAAATTTTACGCAATGCATTTTAATAAGGAATTATTATTTGTAAAGATGTTTTCTTTTGTGAATAAACATTTTTTTTCCCCATAAAGTTGGTGTTTCATTGTATCTGGTATAAAATTAACATTATTTTAAAATATAATATCAATTTAACTAATTGGACAGCATCTTCACAAATTATATTCCCAGAAGCATATAATTTTACTACCTTTGCCACCAAAAATTGTTTGAACATATCTTATGAAGTGTTAAGTTCATTTTCGTTAACACCCTGCGGGAAATTGGAGGAATTATATTAATTTATTTGAATAGACACATGTCATTTAAATAAACTGATAAAATGTAAGAGCCTATTTGACACCTTTGTCTGTCTAATAATTGGTAAGCAACGAGCCCGAGTACAGCGTAACTCACAAGAGGGAAAATCAGAGGATGCGGTTTTGAATAATTAATTACTAAAGACAGTGAAGAATAAATTATAATCACTTCATTTATTTATTGAATTATCTCTGTCTCAAATTACAGGTTTTTTTTCGCAGTGAAATATAATTACTTTAAAAGACAATACATTTGCCACACATGCAAGGCATCGCCAACATGTCACGGCATGGAGGGGTATGGCTTTACTCCTCCCGCCATTTCCCCTTAAGTGCCTGCCATCATGAACACACTGGCGATCGATATTCTCCCCACGTGGTATCAGCTGATCGAGTGTGCACAAAACATTAAAAATTTGACTTGCATTTGGTGTCATATTATTTTCATTTTCACAGCTTTTGAAAGTTTTAGGTTAGCTTGCATTTGGTGTCAGATTACAATCAATTATACACATTATTTTGAGATGTTATAATCTTTATTTTAATGAGCTGAGGTGAAATATTTCTTAATGTTATTTAACATTTTTTTAAAAAATTCCTATTTTAATTGTGTATATTAGCTAAACTTTATTCACAAATATTGTACAACTCTCATTATACTCAAAATGAAGTATAAAAAAGTCGGAAGCTAACCTGACAGATACAGGGGTGCTGCCATCGAGGCGAAGGAACAGGTGGCCTCTTATCCGCAAGTAGGCTTCCATTATGTCCAACATGATCACAAACTGGCTGAAGATGAGCACACGGTGGCCATCTGCCTTAAGTGCCGGCAGCAACTCGTCCAGCTTGGAGAACTTGCCTGATTCCAGTACCACCTCATCTGGGAGTGTATAGCCACTCAACCTCTGATAACACACCACACACACACCACTTAGTTTGACACATCCCTATTATGTGCTCTTCTTACAGTGTAGTGTAAGAATCATAACACATTATGTTCAAGGAAATTGGCCATAATAAAGCTACCCATAGCTTTCTGAACACAAAATAAGATGATGATAGACAATGTGCGGGTAATGTGTACTCAACACAGATCAAACCCATGTTACTACATAAACATGTGTCAAAATAATCTACAAATTACATTAACAAAAAATAACTACTACACTGTAATAGGTATAGACAATCAAATGTTTATTGTCAGTTCAGATTATTATTTATACAGTTGGACTCTGATTTTTTATTTTATGAGGACTCATGGTTCCTGAAAATGGCCTTGTGAAATTGATGCCATCTAGAAATGTTACAGGCAGATTTTGACCACCCAAAAACCCAAAAAGTGTATATGTATGCATTTTTGCATCCAGTCTGTTTTTAATTATCTCTGGTGCAAAAATAACAAGATTTTTAAATTAAATGTTGAATTATTTCAATAAATAGACGTCACACAAAATTACACCCCAGAATGGTATTCATACCTATACGATTGTCCCATGTCACAAAATAAAAGCAAACATTGGGTGCCGAGATAATTTAAGCGAGCACAAAGTCCATTTCAAGTAGCTTCTTGCAGGAAAATCAGAAAATCTGTTAATGTTACACATGATGGCCTAGGGAGAGGGACATCACGTCAAGAGTGGGGGAATTTTTAATTCTGTACCAGGCTAGTTGAGTAGGTTGGGGGTGGACTCTACTGCAGAGGCATCTGTAGTATGACCCATCTGCCTTGCAATGGTCCCTTATATATTGTAGGATGTGTTGGGCATCTACTTGGTACAAAATATCTGAGGGCGAGGTGATACATCCCGGAATTGGACACATGGGATTGGACTAACATACCACTGATGCCACTCCCTTTCAGCAGACGTTGGCCTTGGCTGGAAGACTTCTGCTCCAGCTGGGGAGGACAGCTGGGCAGGCTGTTGCTTGCTGGAAACTGGGGTGCCGGCCGGCTGACGGGCACATGTTTGGCTGATGCTAGTGCCTCATTGGTGTCGTCTGGGTCGGACAGGACTACTCCTATGGGGAGAGTGTACCACTGGAGGAGTAGCTCGAAGGCGGGGTGAGTAGCTCTGGGAACCCTAACCAGGAGGCCAAATAGGTAGTCAGGGAGGATAGTGGAGTGAGGCTCCACTAATGCAGGGGCAGCTTGTGCTCTCTCCCGTGGGGACTTGCAGCTGTGGGCTGGTGTGAATTGATTACTTAGGAGTAGAGTTTTTCTGATAACGATACTAAGTATCTGTATTGGCCGATACTTTAGTATTGGTTGTAGACAATGAAGTCAGGTTATTACTTTCTTTAGGTACAAAAATTATTGGCAGGGTGGCCACATTATTGAAAATATAAAACTCCAGGGTTTTTTTTTTTCGGTATCTTAAGGATTTTCCAGATTTTACAAACACACTTCAAAAATTGGTTTTGTACAGTGCACTATCTTTTAAAATGAAGTATATATAGAAATACATACAAGTATGCATTAAAAAGACAATATAAATGCAATATAACCTCCCTAGACAAAAAAAATTTCATTTACACATTCAGTGCAATAAATAATAAATACAATTTATAAACTCAATTAAAAAAATGTAATTACATCTACTTATTTATAAAGATTTATCCTTGAAAAACTGTAAGAAATGAAATATATGCCCGAGACTAAAAAAGTTAAAATTTATATGCAAATTATATATAAAGCTTTATCTTTTGAAAAACTGTAATACATATACATACATATGTCCTACACAAAAAAATTTCAAAACACACACACATGCGCGCACGCATGCGCACACACACACACACACAAACAAACAAAAAAAAATCAATAAAGCTTTATCCTTCAAGATCTGTAAAGAATACATTTATAGGCCCTAGGAAAAATTTTCAAACTTGCATTTACATTATTTATAAAACATTTTACGAGAAAACTGTAATTAAGGCAAAATTCAGGTACAACAAAATCTACATATTATTTATAAAGCTTTATCATTCAATAAACTGTAAAAAAAAATGCCATATGTAGACCCTAGACAAAAATCTTTAAATTTAAATCTACATTATTTACAAAACTTTTTTAAAAAAAATTTGTAATAAATACATGCTAGACCAAAAAAGTCTCAAATCCCCCATCTACATTATTTGTAAAGCTTTTTCCATCAATAACTCTCATAAATACATTAAACAGGCACTAGACACAAGAAATTCATATTTGTACCTACATTATTTACAAGTTTTTTCTTTCAAAAACTGTAACATTTTACTATTTCAAGTTTTTAATTTGTTCATCAGTGAAGTCTACCTGTTGTAAGGCATCACTCATAATCTTGGTCTTTTTGCATGTAGCTCCTTCAGGTCCTTTTAAACTTGTCTCTTCCTATCTTTTTCCATTTTTAAAGGAACTTCCTTTTTCCTTTTACTTGCCAAATGCTTCTTGTATCTTGATGAAGAATTCCTGGCATAGTGGATCACGAACTTTGTAATTTTAATATTTTCAATGCCCTCTGCATGTATGATGCCATTGTAAATTACTCTTTGTGCGACAACACTTTCCTCTGTCTGATTTTTAACCAGACAATCAGCGTTAACTGAAAATCCACGTACCAACGCAGCATTACCATGTGAGAGAATAAGCAAATGCTTGAAAAACTGCAACAAACTTGGAAATGATTTGCCACATTCCAAAATTGTCTGCATGTAAAACTCATCCAGGCATTGATTATGGTAATGGAAAGACTTCAATGCTTCTGAAAATGAATATATTTGGCGAAATTATCTGTATTCCTCTAGAACCTTGTCAGCGACAGACCCTGGAATCTGCTGCTTTTCAACCAGAAGTTCCAAGCAAGATTTCAGTCTCCGCTCAGCAATATTTGGGCTTCTGTAAATGAATTCTGGGTTGATACAGGAAATGTGTCTTGTGAAGTTATGTGCAAGAGGAGAGAGCTCAGAAGCTTTTTGAAGGAAGCCAATAAAAAATTATTTACAATCATTTTTACACAATAGCACATCCTTCGCAACAAACTGACTTCAAAGCATCTGTTGTGGCAAAACCGATGTCCACCTGACTTGCTGCAAGAAGGTTTTCATTTTTCGACAAATCTATGCTTGCACTTACGGGAGCAGTTTCAAGAACTTCTTTTTTTACAACCCTCTGAAGAACACTGGTTATTAGTGTCTGGAGATCTTGGTGTAGGAATGTCGCCACTGGGTTGTCAGTCTGAAACTCCCTCAGAAAAGGTTCAGTAATTGATGCTGCTGCAGAGAAGAATGTCAGTTTGGGACACAACTACTTCTCTT
Organism: Dryococelus australis; assembly: GCA_029891345.1. Classification (NCBI taxonomy): domain Eukaryota; kingdom Metazoa; phylum Arthropoda; class Insecta; order Phasmatodea; family Phasmatidae; genus Dryococelus; species Dryococelus australis. The sequence goes on from CM056997.1 coordinate 63,017,637, forward strand.
TTAATGCTTCAGAAACAACCTCGAAATTTCTGGATTCCTTAAGAGCAGGGAAGTTTCTTTTAAAGTGTTGATTCTTCTGTTTTACTTTATCTTTTGTCTGCTTCTCAACAGCGTCCACACACACCTGTAAATGTGGCAGTATTTCATGATCCCTGTCAACCACTTTCTTGTTTTCTACCCTCCTTATATAGCAAAATTTAAGGGGGAATACTGTGCAACCTGTGCACAATATGAAATCCACCATGCACAGAGGAACATCCTTGAAATGAAAATAAAGAGTCCTTAATAATCTAGCCAAGAACCATTCTGTCTTCTTCATTCCTTCCTGAGATTGCACCATGAACAACATGGAGATCACAGATGCCAATGTTGATTAGGCCAAAATCATCACAATCAATTTCTTGTTGCAATTCAGTTACCAAATCTTTACATAATTTCCAGTTTACAGAAGAGCCATTCATGGTTGTTTTTCTCAAATTTCCTTGTCCTAAAGCACGCTTCAGACCCTTCAAAAGATCTTGTGCTTGGGTAGATGTTAGAAAAACTGATGTCAAGTATCTAGATGTCACCTTTTTGAGATCTTCATCCCAGAATCTGACATGTATATCCATCTGTTCAGGTTGAGCAACCTTATTCAGGGACTCATCAAACCCTACCACTATCTCTGATACTCTTTTTAGATGGTCTTCCAGTTCTCTTTCAAAATAGGGAACTATACCATGGTTTAGCAAATAGCCAATTTTCGGGTGCTTCTACTCCATTTTTTGAGCAATCTCACAATCAGGAAACATGAGTTAAATGATAGGTACACCTTCGGCTGCACTGCGGAATGATGTATGGCAGCCAATAGTGTGAAGAGCTCGCAAAATTTCCGCTCTCGTCACCTGTTCCCCTGCAAGATACTTCTGAAGAACATTCGGCTTCTGTATTTCTTTGGTGTCTGTAGTTGATACCTGGATGCCAACAGATGGCATTTGTTTATTATCACCCACATTATCCTGCTAAATTTGTACTGGGAACCCTGAAAAGAAGGAATGCTCTAATGCATAACAAAAACATGGCTTCATGCATTACTGTGCCTAAAAGTGCCCTCAGGATCAACAATTTTACAATAATAAAATACCAATGTTCAATTAATGTTGTAACTGATTTAGAATAACATTGGTTTCCATTAATATTAATTTCCTGTTTTGATGATAATTCCTGTGTGAGGCAATTTCCCAGCATAGTTTTGTGTTGTCAAAGTGCCACATTTAAAACCATTTCTAACTCCTGACTTCTACATGAGAAATTATGACTCAGTTTGCATTGTTTCTATTTACATCACATTATTCAGAAATGTTAAACTGATATAAATTGAGGACTTACAGTACTGGGTGTCCAAAAGTTCCTTAGGCTGGATTTACAATAATTCGTCATGTCCGCATGACCGCCGAATCACGTGACCAGTAGCCAATATGGGACCTCCAATAATTTAATTGGAGTTCTGTGATTAGCTGTTGGTCACGTGAGGATATTGTACATCCAGCCTTAATCATTCCCAAAACACAAAATTTTTAAACATATATTGGGAGGGGGGGGGGGGGGGTGGTGAAAAAATGAAAACTAAACAAATAAATGCATAACAATTACAGTACGCCGCATTCATAAGAATTTTTATGGCCTGCTAAAAAGCAGTGATACTCGAGCCTAATTACGTCGCACAGTTTTAACTTTTTTCAGCGATAACGAGAGGCTATATTTATACATCTAAGGTATAATTTATTCTGAATTCGGCTGCTTATTAAAACATGATTTATCATCTGGTTTTCTCGCGAGAAGCAACTGAAAATGAACGTGAAGCTCACTAAATTAGACACGTCGTGCAAAGTTAGAACTTTTCTAGGCAATAACGACATATATTTATACGCATTTGTATCACTTTATTCTAAAAACATGTCTTTATTAAACAAATTTATATAATTTAAATAAATTGCATAGTTTACTCAACAGCAACAGAGAATGAACCTAGCACATTGCGCATTATATTTATAGTAATGAGACTTGTTAATAATACTTCTAGGACATCTTTCGTTTTTAAAACGTCTACATTTTATATTTAATTAATATATAATTGAGTTAATAATTGTTTTTATACCATAGATGACTAAATGTGAACTTATTCGGCTTGGTAAAACGTCATGACACTTATTAGTGTTTTAACATTGAGACAAGGGGATGGTAAAATGCACTTTCACCTGGCCCTGTCATTTTATTCGGAAGACATTTGTGGATTAAATAAAATTAGTAACGTCAGCATCATTCCTGTCTCTCTATACGACACCGATAATGAACGAGAGAAGTATCATTACAAGCGACACGGGAGGCATACGATGATTGCAGGGAAGCTACGAACAGTGTAACAGTCAGCAGTCGCGAGGTGCTTCCGACTCGTAGCTTTCTAGCTTCCTACTGTGCAGGGTGGGTGGCAATTAAAGCTATGCTGTAAACTTCTACAGTTACATAAAGCTAAGGGTATGTTACATCGTTAGTTTAAAAGTTTAAATCAAGTGAAACATTTGGGATGATTAACACACACACAGCAGTAAAAAATACAAGCAATATATTGCTACTTACCTTTGCTGCAAGAAGAAATGGTTGTGGTTTGGTTTGAATGTGCAGAAAAGAATGCAGTAACTTGCAAGTTCTAGAGTTATCAGCAAGTATTTTTTGATGCAGTTTAGATTTTGCATGGCTTAGAAATGCTCCCCTGCCTATTGTATCTATTAACACATATTTTACACAGCGCACTGCCTCTATCTTTAGTGTCTTCTGAAGCCCATAGAAATTCTAATTCATAACGAGATGAATATCTAGTCGACATGATCACTTCATCACGCAGCAAATTACACACAAACACTGAAAAACAAGCGAGCGGAGTGACCTAGACGTTGGAAGAGGTAAGATGAGATATGCCTGACCGACATTCTTCCCCTCCAGAGTGACATGTCGCTCGGCGTGGGAAACTACTACAGCGGGACAGTGTTGCCAACCAGAAAAGAGGAAAAGTCACTGCGGCTTAGAAAATTCCGCTACATTCTGCTACACATGTATTTAGTATAAAAAAACTTATTAATGTTAACGACGAGCAACTCATAACTGCAGGTCAGAAGAATTGAAGTAATGATTGGGATAAATGCGACAATGATAAAAAACATTTAGGAGGCAGTGTTCCAATTAGTTGTGGGTTTGGTAATTTGCAGTTACACAGCTGTGCGATAATAAAACTGTTCACAAGTTCTTTAAAACCACAGTATTGTCAGTATCGCACATCCCTAGGTGTAGATAATAATAATGAGCAGGAAGTATCATGCATAAATTGAAATACTAATTTATTTCAATAGGCCGACGTATTATGAATAAAATCACACAAAAATTGTATCTATAATAGAGAGCAATAGTATATTATGTTCAGATTCATTCATACCTTACAATTCACCGTAAACAGTGACATATTGCCTATATATAATTTTAGAGAAGGCCCGATAGCCAATAACCGATATCGAATATCGGTATTATCGGTACATTTACCATTATCGGAGAAAGGCATATTGGTAATGGCCATTCTAACCTCAACCTAAACCCGGATACCGTTTTCATAGATATTTTAATGCTAAAACGGATCTACAGATGAACACTCAAAACAGCGGATAATTCAATCACAAAACACTCAAATCTCAAATATTTACCAGGATCCAAACGCTCCCACTATTAAGAATTATTCCATCATTTTTAACATGGCAATGCAAGTTCCGCTGCAACACTTAAGAGCAACAGAGCGTTACTGCAGAACTTGCATTGCCATGTTGAAAGTGACGGAATAATTCTTAGTAGTAGGAGAGTTTTGATCCCGGATTTTTTTTTTTTTCCATTTGTACTGATGTTAGTGTGAGGGTCTCGGTTAGTATATAAGCAGGTTCCAGGTATAGTTTTATTCACTAAGCTCCATGTCATTAGAGAAGAGACATCACAATGTTGTGGAGGTGTATGCGTACAGGTTATTACCCTAGGAAGGTATACCGGAATATTTTGTCATTTTCAAAGGATGTTAATAAGACAATAGGTCTTGGACTGTTAAAATTGTTGCTGCAGAAGAAAGTTATATTTTGTTGTCATTTTTGTACCGTTTTGGTCTTCAAGGAATAACTGCTAAGGCTGGTAGTGGTTTGTTGGAAATGTGTTTCTTAAGAAAGCGGCAAACCAAACTTTTCCTGGTAGCTGTTTCCTCTCATACACTTTAGTGACAACTGTCTGCGTACAGAATGATAATTGAAAATATCGGTTTACAGGTATCGGATCGGTAAAATCCTAAATATCGGAACCTGCATCGCTATCAGGTTTTTTCAGTATCAGGCCATAATTATATCATTTCAACCTGGAATAACAACTCAACTGTAAACCGAGTACTTTTAAAGCCCTGCTTAAGACGTAGTTGTATGTTTATCGTGAATTCTTCCATCATATGTAAAATTAACATTGCTGTTGGCCTGATCATTTTTCGAGCATCATTAAAATGAAAGTGTGAAATTATTAAAAAACTTACAGATTTTATAAATGTGTCCATTTTTACAACTATAAGCATAAAAAAAATAGACAGCAAAAGATAAAATTTCTATATTTAACATTTTCAAATAAACCTAACCCTTTCAATTTCACAGTATGTCAAGGTACTACTTTCCCTCCACCACTACCAACTTTACTAGGTACATTCCACTCGGTGTGCCTGTTAAAATATATGGAGGTAAGAACAGCAATATTTTTCAAAGGTTGATTTCGAAAATGCTTAATTAACCACCAAAAGCCCGTTTAATGCTGAAAAGAACAGGATGATAGGATGCACATTAAGTTCATAGAGTTGAAGGTGGTAAAAAGGACGCAGGTGTTGCAGATATGTGAAATGAATATGAGAAGGATGCAATGTAAGAGTTGTATTTACCCGGTATGTGCAGGCGAGTTGGTGTATGTCGAAGTCGGACATGAGGTGCAGGTCCTCCAGCACGTACTGGGGGTTGGTCTCCTTGTACTGGGGCTCAGCGGCCAGCCTCGCTGCTATGTCCTCCAAGTCCCCTTCCTTGTAGTGGTGCCGCAGTAGTGCAGGGTGATTGGCAGCCTTGCGCAGGTCCGTAATCATAGAAATGCCGCTTGTGCCCACCCGTTCCACCGCCTGTGAAAACATGTACCTTCAGCTCTACCACACTTACCTAGCAAACATGTCTGCACCGTGAACCATACATTAAGATTATGTAGATTGAGTTCTGTTTTCTGCATACGTTCTTAACAATAGCTCACAATCTGCCAATAGCACCATGCAAACTGTGTGATGTATGTAAACAGTTTTCCAATAGATGTGTAATTTTAGAGAAGAGAGTGGAGAGGATAAGAGGTCAATGACGTATATACCATAATTTTTGAAAGCATACTACGTCTATGTAACACGTTGTGCTAGCCACGAGTTCATGCATAGCTTCTGATAGTATTATTAGAAGAATAGTCAATTCATTGCCGGACCTACGGAACTGGTTTCTGTGTAGCTGCCATGCACATCTACCCTACACTCCCTTTAACACATGCTAGTTCTGTATCAACACGTGACTCTGAGATTTTAATTGCTACAATACTTTCATAGTCTTGTACTTCCAGTTTAACAATTTGTTCAGTACCCAGTATGAGTGGTGTCATTTTGAGATCTGGCAGGAACCGGCAATCGACTGAGTTATTTCGCGCGCTGCTTGTGCGCTCACCACTGTGTATTTGTGTAAACGCAAAGCGGAAAGTTGCAATATCGGCCAAAGCTAATAGTGAAAGGCAACGTGAATATCAGTCCCTAAAATAAAATTGAATGTAAATGTACCAACGGATGAGTGTTTCTGTCCATTATAAAGTTACATCTCAGGTCCTGCACTGCATCATCAAGGAATAGACCTGAAAGTACAAGTAAATTATTTATACGTGCTATTATTGCACTGAACAGCTGCTAAGAATTGGGTAATCTAATCGCCAGCATATTGTGCAATCGAATCTCCGGCGAATGTCTGGATTAAATTCTGTTATAGGAAGGTTTTTGTTAGTTGCAATTTCCTTGGCTTCAAACGAAAGCATTTCTGTGGTGACAGAAAATCCATTATTCCTAGTGGTGCGCACGTGATTAAACAGCTATTATTCCAGTTCCGGGTATTTACACATTTCGCCTGCAAAGCAATTTTTACAGGGTATATTTTACCCCGCACCAGCACAGTACATTTTTATCATAGACCAACTGCCCTTTTTCCATGTTCATGTGCATATTCCACAACCATCAATTTAAATTTTGCATAGTAACTTGCTTGTTCCTTTTCTATTATCATGAAGCTGTTTTCCAATTGGCACTTTTTGTTAACAAAATGCTCATGTGACCTGTTTGTCTACAAAATCTACGACGTATTTTTGTAATTTACGTCTTGACAACTTCGAAGTTGACAAATTACCAAATCGTGCCATATCAGATTTTATTTTTGAAATCACGATAACACCGAAGTAATACAGCATTACATGCTAGGCAGTTAAAACGTCGTATTGTTTCAACTAAACCTTAAAAAATGCCAGACACAAATGAAGAAAAATGAAACTAGAAAAGAATTGGAACACTCAGCCTGACGTTTGTTTATCTCTGAAGCAGGAAGCATGCACGAGAGAGAGAATGTAGGGTCCAGTCACACACTTTAGCACTTTAGTCACAAACTATCGCACATTTTGCTAATTAATGTTTATCTCGTGAATCAATCTGCATTTTTATAGTCACTAACAACACTGATTTTTTGTGAACTGTTAATAGTGTAATAGAATTTCTTTACTCAATTTTAGCAAAAAAATGTGCCAAGTGAGTGTTGTACATAATAACTTTGCATGCACACATCGCCTGCCTGTCTCCGTGTTCCTACCCACAACCGCCGCCGTGGTTACAGCTGCGTGCATGCACGTTGCCTTGCCAACCTCCCCATTCCAAAACCTTGCATGAGACACGTCTGTTCTCTACTAGTGATTGAATTTTACGCCTTATAAATTTAATTTTAATGAGTTATATTATCAGTCTTTTTACTATTTTGGGTTGTGCCATTAAAGTTAATATACAGCACAAATAAAAATTTGTAAATGTGGAATTATTTATATATTTTTATAACAAAGTTAGCTATAGCAACTGTTTTTGTGCTGATATAAACTATCATTACAACTGACTTTCACTGTACAAGCTTTGAATAACGTCACACATCAGATTCCTCCACCAGCCCTCGACCTGGCGCACACTTTGTGTGACATAGGAAAGACGAAAGTCTTCAGCACCTTAGACATGCAGGCTGGTTATTGGCAAATCGCAGTGCATCCAGACAGCTGGAAATATACAGCGTTCACTTCACCAGAAGGAGAAACCCTTCAGTTCAGAGTCATGCCCTTCGGACTCAAGAGCGCTACTGCTACATTTCAACGGTTAATACCGGCTGAAGGCTTAAAAGGCTACATTGGGCGATTTTGTTTTGCATACCTTGATGACATGATCGTCTATCCCAAAACCTGGGAGGAACACTTCACGCACTTACGAGTATTGGAAAGTCTGGAACTCCACGGTATGGCGGCGAAACTTTCAAAGAGCCATTTCGGCAAGTCTTCCATAGAATACCTGGGGTATATTTTTTCAACAGATGGAAACTATCCGGAAGCAAAGTCCATATGGGCTCTGCAAGAAGCAGAGGAACCTCGCACCAAGAAACAACTCCGACAATTGCTTGGACTGTATAACTGGCTCCAAGACTTTGTACTTAATATTGGCGATCTTATGGCACCACTGCACCAGCTTTTAGAGAAGGAAGCCCAGTGGCGAAGGGGATGCAAACATCATGTCACCTTTCAAGATCTTTCAAGCACATCAAACATTTACATTGACCACAAGGAGAAGGACCTCTGATCCCAGAGACACACACGTGCCAGAACGGCTAAGGCGCTGTCTTGGACCAAGAGGACACGGATAGCAAAACTCTAGTCATCGCTTATGTCAGCACTAGGCTCAATGCCACGGAACAGAAGTACCACATAAATGAACAAGAATGTCTTGCAGTTATTTGGGCTATCCGGAAATACCACTACTACCTGGTAGGAACTCATTTCATTTTGAGATCTGGTAGGAAAGCTCTCTAGTGGCTACGAGATTTGAAGAACAACAAGGCTAAGCTGGGAAGATGGGACCTCTTTTTCTCTGAGTTTTACTTCAAAGTCCAGCACTCCCCAAGCAAGGACAATGACCTTCCCGATGCCCTGCCGCGTCAGCCAGACCTGGAAGACGGGACTAAGCAAACCGAGGACATGGACCGCATCACACCGCCACAACATCCGGCAAGCAGCCCAGAAGAACAACTCTGGCTTCTTCAGTTCAAAATAAGCAGACGTCTAATTGAGAGACATCAACAGCAAGATGCTGATGTGAAGGATCTCCTACGAAAGCACCTTCAAAAGATTCACGCTACGTGACAACATCGTTTAGTCACGCAACAATTAACCCAGAGCTAAGTGGAGAATCTGGATACTGAAGGATCTGTGCATCGACATCTGCCGGCACTACCACGACCACCCTGACATGGTCTACCCAGCCACCCGGGAAACCTTAGCTGACATCAGCACACGCTTTATCTGGGACTGCATGAGCAGGGATGTCCACCATTATGTCCACAGCTGCACAACATGCTGCAGAAACAAGACCTATCCCCTGAGACAACCAATGACCAAGCCTCGCAGACTGCACACCCCATGGATACCGATAGCCGCTGATTTGATGAGTCCTTTCCCCTCAGCGCCAAGGGAAACAGGTACCTGTTGGTCGTGACGGACCTATTCTCCAGGTGGGTCGAAGCCTTCCCTCTGCCTAGCTAGGAAACCCACATCGTAGGGAAACTAAACAATGAAATTTTCCCATGCTGCGGCGATCCGCAGAGTATACTTATTGACAATGGGACCTAGTTCATAAGCAAGAAGTGGCTGCTAGCATGCCAAGAATGGGGAGCTGGATAACTCCACCATATCACCCACAAGCCAACCCTATTGAGCGGAGGAACCAGGAGCTCAAGAAGAGCCTCCGACTCAGCTTGGGGGATTACCAGAAACACTGGGTTTGCCACATTCCCAGGACACTCTTCGCTCTTAGAAGATGCACATGAGGCAATTAACTGCAGCCCCAGCCAGCTCCTCCTGGGACAGATGCTGCACCGCCCAGGGGACTAACAATGGGAACACAAGCTGACAGAAATACCTCATCCCGAAGATATAAATCTAGCCACCCTGGCCTGGATAGAGAAATCACGGGACATCCAAGAGTCGTACATCACGAAAAAGTACCAGCCGCCATGCACCGAAGTGAGAGCCTTCGGAATGGGTGAAGCCATCTTCCTCAACAGCCACCCCCTGAGCAGAGGTAACAACCAGTTCAGTGCGGGACTAGTTGGAAAGTGGGAATGCCTAAGGTTATTGGGCGCCACACAAATGTGTACTGGAGTAAGGATCACTGAGGGCGCATACGCAAAGCCACTATGGGACAGATGAAGCCCTACCCCAAAAACACCCCAGATTCTGAAGTATAGTCCATTCATGATGTATTCTGCCTTTTTAAATCAAACCTATGAAATCTCCCCATGTATGACATGTTTTTATTTCCTAAATATGCCTTGTATCACAAGCGTTTTATACTAGTGTTCATAAAAGTTACTTTTTTCCTGTTAAATTGACATGTTATTAATATCTTATCTATAAATTATAATGCTTCATTGATAAATGATTTCAATTAAAAACAGGAAGAAAATAGGTACGTTGGTAACGTCTAGTGAGAAATAGTTCTTATACAGAATATCATTACAACTGAGTGTACACGAATGAGGTGTGTTGTCCCTCTGGTGTAATTTGCCAGATTTGTTAAGCTTAGTTTGCATGAGGCGGAGGAATATCCTAAAAGAAGAACATTATCAGGGCTTCATAAAAGGCTGAAGTAACCGTGAATGGATTATACACAAAACCGCCTCTGTAAAACACCAGATGATGTGAAAGTGTCTGCTATCTAACCACTCCAAAGGAAGAATGGTCACTGCAGCCTAAAGAATGTGCTCAAGAGACGCAATCTAGCCGGGGAACCACTTACTCCATGCCAATGTGGGTGCCGCAAACCAAAGAATCTTTCTGGACGCTACCTTCAACGCAGACAGAATTCAAGCGGAAGTTCACCAACCCGGAAAGTGGACTCCATGCACCAGCGAACTATCTTGGCGAAGTCTGAGAATAGAGAACCAAGCCTTCGACGGCCTCATCAAAGCTTCAGCCCCAAGATGGTTCCAGCCTCAAGTTCCGACGAGCTGACAGCACTCCAGAGGCCATCACCTTGACGAACAACGCCTGTACCACCAGCTCCCACGAACTAACTCAGCGAGAAGCCTGCAGTGCCGGACGTCATAGCAGCCACCTTCCACGAGCGAGGCATCTTCCAGAACTGGCAGCCCACACTGGGGTTTTCTCAAGGCAGTCATTCAGTTGGTACCTTCAGCAGCAATCTCCCAGGATTGCCCAACCACCCTGCTGGCTCAGTCATCACTCAACGCAGAGACCGCCAGCTTAGAGTTCCCGGCGCCACCCCATGTCGAGACTTACTCCCAGGTCCTACTCCATGGACGTGAAGGAGGACCATCAACATGCGCTGTTGAGACGGAGGTCATAACCCGGCTTCTGATTCAGGCATCTCCAGACGGAGGAGCAGATGAAGAGGTCCTCCCACTGCTCCATACGATTGATGTGGTCGAGATGTTGCCCGATGCCACGGCCATTCTCATGGTCACTCTTCCCAGCCGAGAGAGAAATTGGTCTGTTCACAGGTCATCAGCACCACCCGATGCCTCACGGCCAACCCAGAGTCTACATCCGGAGGGGCAGCACAAGTTGGTCAGACAAGTCTGCCCCACTTGGTCGACGGACAAGAAAAGAAGAAGAGGAGCCAGAGTATACCAGCCATCGAGCCCGAGGTCTAGTCCCTAACCTTAGCTCTGGCAATTGCATTCAAGAGGGTGGTAATACCTCTGCAAACAATGCAATAAACCACTTAACCACTTGGGTGCCCACAGACCAGAGTCCAAGAGGGGAGGCCACATGGCCTACAGACTCCCCTCCCTGAGGGTGATGATGTCACATGACACCAGGAACAATATGCTGAAGGGGGTAGGCCACGCCACCACCATACTACCACTGACAGCAATGCAGACCACCAAGGAGTACAATGACACAGCCGCAGCCCATCCCCCAGCACCTAGAGGTAAGCCCTCGACCACTGCTGGGGACAGCCACTCTATAATGGCCAACCTTCCATGTCGTGTACAGCCGTCACAACCCTGACAGGCCAGTTCGGTAGCGGGCCATTACCAAGAGGCGCCCTGGAAGCCACCTGTCAGCTTCACCTGGCCGAACCTGCAGTACGTACCACCATGTAAGCGAGGGCAATCACCGAAAATGAAGGGAACGCCGAAAACCGTGAGTGATAGTGCCATGCACACACAAACTTAAAAACTGACCGTCGTTAGTGTGCTATCCTTGTCAATTACACCTGCAAAGCAGTCAATCGCAGTCTTAACTCGAAAGGCACTGACAAGAGTTATGACGCCATCTTGCTAACTTTTGTTACCGCACCAGAAATCTTCACCAATTACGTGCACTGATCAACATGACGCGCAGACATCTCTAATCTTCAGATACACACAATTTTCGGCACATTACCCACACATGATTGGCTTCACTCCACACAAAGCAAAGCACAAACGGAAATATGAGAATTGTTGGTTCCCATCCGGCCCGGGGAACCAAATGTCTGGGCTCGAGGTACGAAATAGTGGACTGTATAATTAGAACAATTTAACCATAACTCGGGTAACGACTTACCACGATCACGCCATGCGAATGACTGCTGGAAAAACAAAAAGGCGTCAGCTTCTGCGCCACTGTAGCTCAAGCACCGAAGGCAGGAAATTTGAACACTAGACAGCGACCAGACCCAGACAATTCCTCTAATGTCAGGATAGGACAAGAAAGAAATTCCTTTGAGAGAACATTGTACTGCCCACACAAGACCATTTTTTTTCTCTTCGGAATTACCTCAGTAACTGCCTCTGCTCTGTGTGTTTCTCTTTGCCTGTCCCTCGACCTTGAGTGCGTGTACAAATCAGCTGGACTTTGAGGATGGCCGGGTGGCTGCAGATGCTGTGACAGTCTTTTATTTGCATTTCTTCAAGTGCTGGACTGGCTAGACATTGCTGTCTCTCTCCGTTGCATTCGAACTGGCATTCCTTCTCTCTTCCAGTGGATCAATGGGACATTTTATTACTTCATCTCCTTGAGAAACGCGTTTGTACGAATCTTCGAAAAATGTGGGAGTTAATTGTACAGGACTTGGAAATTCCTACGCTGCAAAACTTTCTGACATTTCTCGAGAGGCAATGCAAGTCTGGTGAAGCAGTTGGGGAGGAGCCTGATCAGCTCCACTTCAAGTTGGGTCAAAGTAAATCTACCCCTAGTAGGAAGGTTCAAGGCCAGTTGGGTACCACAACAGGTGCATATCTGGTTACTTCATCCTCAGTGTGTTGTGTGTGTAAAGGTAAACATCCTATTAATCATTACAGTACGTTTGCCCAGAAAAGTTCAAGGGAAAGATTTGAGTGTGTTAAGGAGCACAAACTTTGCATCAACTGTTCACAACCTCTCCACATGGTGAGAAACTGTCCATCGTCCACTTCTTGTCAACATTACTCATTTCACCATTATTCACTTTTGCATTTCGCCAGTGTCAATATTGATAGAATCTGTAGAAATACCTGAAAATATAGTGGGAAAGATAAAGGATCCATCTGCAACTGTTTTTCATCATTTTCCAAAAGGACTAACTGTGCTGCAGTAATGTTGTCCATCCCTGTTGTTGGTTCAAGAGACAATGGGTAACTTTCAGCAAGTTCGAGTTTTGTTAGACTCAGGTAGTCAAGCTAGTTTTATTTCAGAAGAGGCCCTGTCACGTCTAGGACTGCCTCGTAGGAAAACAACAATGCCCCTTCAGGGCCTTTCTCAAGTGCCACTCTGTGACACATGGAGTTGTGTCATGTGTGCTGAAAACTTGTGGGAAGGAAGGACCTTGCTTTTCTGCACACATGCTAGTCCTTCCACATCTAACATGACACATTCCTTCGACACCCTTGCAAACCAGAAGCCTGGAAGAATCTTTGGCATCTGAAGTTGGCAGACCCCAACTATACCAACCGAGGTTGTGTAGACATGCTCGTTGGTGCAGAATTGTTTCCATTCATCATAACAGGAACAAAACTTGAAGGCTCCCTTGGTACACCAGTTGCTTTGGACTCTGTCTTTGGATGGATATTATGTGGCTTTCTTGCAAGACTACTTGGCCACTGGACATACGAGCTGTATCGAGCCTCATGAAGTAGCATCAGACAAGTTTTATTTTATTCCTCATCATTATGTTCAGAAACCTAGTAGCAGTACCACTAAGTTGAGGGTAGTGTTTGATGCCTCAGCTAAAAACAGCTCAGGGTTCTCATTGAATGATTTGTTGTTGAGTGGTCCGAAGTTAGAGTGTGTTAATCTAGTATTGTCTTCACTGCTGATGTAAAAAACCGTTGTACCGCCAAATTTTGATGCATCCGGACAAAAGGGACTTTCAGCGTATTCTTTGGAGGGAAGGTGAACTTGAACTGGTACAAGAAAATAGGTTAAATACAGTCACATAAAGTGTACGCTCAGCCCCTTATCTTGCTCTACGAACATTGCGTCAATTGGCTGAAGATGAGAAGGAAGACTTTCTAATCGCTGCAAAGGTATTGCTAAATGACACCTATGTGGATGATATTGTCAAAGGTACCAGTGATCTTCAATCTGCTCGAAAATTGTTACAGCACCTGTAACAACTACTCTCGTGGAGGTTTTCAATTGCAGAAGCTCTCCCGCAACTCCCCATATCTCCTCAGTGACCTACCTTCATAAGATATATAACAGTCATCAGAAACCTACTCGTTTGATGACAGTACCTGTGTGAAAGTACAGTGCAGTTGTCTACCTACGACTAGTATCAGCTTTGGGTGTTGTTTCAACTTGCCTATTACTCGCAAAGTCGAAGGTCGCACCCTTGAAAAAGGTGAACCTCCTACGTCTGGAACTGTGTGCTGCTCTCCTCTTGTAATTGAGCCTTATGCTTCCGTCCTGCACAACAGAGACATGTATGCTTGGACTGACTCATCTGTTGTTTTGGCATAGAATCAGGCCTCTCCACACCAGTGGAAAACTTTTGTAGCTAACAGGGTTAGCAAAATACAAGAATACACTTCCTCGGAGTGGTGGCAACATCTCCCCAAGTGTTGACAAACCAGCGGATTGTGTATCACGTGGCCTCACCCCTGCTACGCTTGTGGAACATCCTCTGTGGTGGTCTGGACCTGCATGACTGTATCAATCTAAGAAAAATTGGACTCAGTATCTATGCACCACACCCAGTGATGTGTTTTCAGAAGAGAGCTCACCAATGGCTCTTCAAACTACTGTGGAAATATTGCCTTTATCTATCTAAATGAAGAAATACTCCACCTCTAACAAGATCAAGCGGATTACTGCATGGTGTCTTTGATTTATTAAAAATGCTCGCCCAACTTCTATAAGGGTTTCAGGCCCATTGCAAGCTGAAGAGTTGCAAAATGCAGTCAAAGTCTTGATTAAGGAAACACAAACAATTCTCTGAGGAATTTGCTAGACTTACCCACAACCAGTTGTGTTCACCTGCAATTCAAACCCTTTGTTGAAAGCGAGGATATTGTAAGGGTGGGTGGTCGACTCCAGAATTCTGACTTGCCAATGGATCAGAAACACCCCATACTGCTTCCTAAAAACAGTAGTCTTACTGTTGGGCTCATAGATCAGCTCCATAAGGCTTTTCTACACCCTGGAGCCCTCACTGTGCAGAATCTCCTCCAACAGGGATTTTGGCTTCTTGGCACTAGAAATCTGATTAGCCGCCTATTGAGAATGTGTTTGAAGTGCTTCAGGACTCACCCCAAGAGTGTGTCACCTGCTATGGCAAGCCTGCCAGCAGAGAGAGTGTCTCAAGCAAAGCCATTTCTCCATACTGGAGTTGACTATGGTGGCACTGTTACTATAGTCCATTCACGGTTTCTTCGGCCTTTTGGAATTGAACCTTTGAAAAATCACCCTAGGCGTAACATGTCAACCTGTTGTGTTCAATCACTTGTATTCCACAATTATATAACTCCGTGATTAACGTTACAGTACTGTGTTCTTGAATATATTAATAATCTACTTAGTATCTTCTATAACTTGTAATATTCATTTTGTATTAAATACGAACTAACAGTGAGAGCAGCGAAGTATTGACAATGGCCGGTACAAAATAGTTCACAGTTACAATATTTTTTAACCTCGTTTTTATGTATACTATTAGCAAATTAAACGTTGCCAACTGATATACTTGTATTGTTAGGTAGCACTGACGGAAACACATTTCATAGCTGCAGTTAAAAATATCAGCGCAAATTACTGTGCTTAGACTCCACTCTAGTGACACAGTTTTTTTCCGTCTGGAACAAAGGTTCAATGTGACTTGTGAAGTGGAGCGTGTCCCTCTCTCTCTCGTTCTCTCTCTCTCCATACTAATTGCAGCAGCAATAATGATGTTTGAAATTGTAATTTTCAACTGAAACTAGATTTTACTGTTTAAATACCTATTATATGTTATTTAGATGCGTGGCGCCAACGAGCTACAGCTCGTTGGCGCGACTATTACAAATTCAGCAGGTTGGCAGAAGTGGTGTGGAAAAGAGAATCTAGAACTTGATCAACTTTCCCTGTGGATAGGGAGAATCTAGAATTTGATCAACTTCCACGTGCTTGACCCAATATGGCAGGCGATTATATGCAGTTTTTATCAACGACTGGCAGTGATATGGCGACATTGCCATGACACTGTGTGTTTCAGAAAGAAGTGTCAAGTTCGTACTTGTGTTTTTTTTTAAACATCCTAGGCAAGTTGTGATAAAAATGTGTTTCTACAGCACGGTTAAATGTGTTGTGATCGCTGTGTATGGAAGGGTGTGATGGCTGCATTGTAATTGCTACGCAGGCCAGGTGTGTGTGTATTTCAAATACGTATGTGCAAAATTTATACGTTTTAACCATGAACTGATGTTATGATGAAGTTAATTATTAAAATTCACATCTGTTTATCACAACGTTGTATCTTTGCACTAGGTGTTTGAAACACAGTTTGTGTAACGAGCTTACGTTTCTGTGATTTGAATGACTGCCTCAATCCCCTCAAAATTCTAAGCCCAATCAGATAAATTTAAATAAATAATACAATAAACCTAAAAACCAGTAAGTACCAATGCATGTAAATATTAGCGGAATAAATGTTACGGTAGGCTTACTGTTGTTTCCGCCACAGTCGTAACAAACATAGTCATGGCAAAATATTAATGTGTGTTGTGTGTAGCATGCTATATCATGTGTAACAAATAGTTATAAAGCCGACCTAAATATTGTCGTAGGCCTAAATTATGAACATTAGTAGGAAATGGTTTCTGCAATATGACATAATTCTTTGAACAGCTGTAAACTGCAACCAACACATTTGACAGCTATAAAAGTAGAATTCGCATGGTAGTGTTTATGTTTACGTGTAGCTGGAGGATATATAATCAGTAACCAAAAGTAGAAATTTAGCACAGCTTCAGAAAAGGACGAAGTTATCGTGAATTAACGATATCACCACGGCCAGAGTAAGAAAGCCATGTGTACTGTCATCATATATCTGCCTTTTTGTGTGTTTCACCACCAAGGCCGTACATTTGGAACTTGTTTCTGAACTCTCTGCAGAGGCTTTTCTAGCTGCCTTTAGAAGATTCATTGCACGACAAGGACATTGTGCTCACCTATATAGTGATCGTGGCACCAACTTTGATGTAGTGAATCGTAAGTTGACTGAACTTCGAGAGTTTCTTGCTCAAGCAGACACCACAAAAACCTTTGTAGAAACTTTGGCTTCAGAGAAGACAACATGGCACTTCAATCCACCAGCTGCACACCATTTTGGTGGTTTGTGGGAGGCAGAAATTAAAAGTGAAAAATTACTCCTCTTCAAGACAATTGGACTACAGCTGCTGACCTATGAGGAATTTAGCACTGTAGTGGCCCAAGTCTAAGTATCCTTGAATTCACGGCCCTTGTGTCCCATGTTAACTGATCCCAATGACGTGTCTGCACTAACTCCTAATCATTTCCTAACCTTTGGCCCTCCGTAAGTGCTTCCAGATCAGGATGTCATCTCTGTTCCCGCTAACAGGCTGCAGCGATGGCTATTAGTGCAACAAAATTCATCAGTCATTCTGGAAGCGATGGCACAAAAAGTATTTACATCAACCTCCAGCAAAGGGAAAAGTGGATCAGTGGGGACAGGAATGTGACGGAAAGACATTAGTCCTCATCAGAGACTCTAACCTGCCTCCTCTATGCTGGCGCTTGGCCAGGATTGTCAAGGTGTTTCCTGGCAAGGATGGAGTTGTAGGGTGGCTGAAGTGCATGCCTCTCATGGTACACTCACTCGGCCTGTAGTGAAATCGTGCCCTCTCCCCACTCAGTAATCAAAAACAGGTGGAGATGTGGACATCTACACATTGTAAATATCTTTCAACTTGTGATGAACAAGGTTTTAGTGTTGTGTTATGTTGAACTGTGGACACTTCAAGGTGGACGGGATGTCTGGGCCTGGTTGCTGGTCTAGTGTTCAAATTTCCAGCCTCAGTGCTGGAGCTACAGTGGCACCGAAACTGAAGCCATTTTGTTTTTCCAGCAGTCATTTGCATGGCATGATCACGGTATGTCGTTACCAGAGTTATCGGCAAATCGTTCTAATTATACAGTCCACTATTTCGTACCTCAAGCTCAGACAGGAACCTCCACTTAGTCGAGAGGAAAAAAAATGGTTGTTGAGTAGAGTACCACATTCTGTCCGGAATTTCTTTTTCGACTCTCTCCTCCAGGTTGAGCCTCTGCAGCAGCGGAGAGGGGGCGAATTGACGCATTACGATTTTCCAACTATAATATTATGACTTTGTCTCATCAGTGAGCAAGCCTTGCAGCCTGAATTCAATGGAGTTTTTATTGTTGGCAACACCACAAGATGTATGATTTCACTGTTTGCTACGGCAAGAACGGATGTTTCATTCTGCAGATTGTATTATTCACCAGCCGCCGAGGCTATGCATCCAAGGCACAGCGTACCACAGCACACTGATAGATGGCTCTACAAGTACGGTTTGCCGCATCTCGATTCTCCAAGCCAGCCGGTGTCGTCACACCTTGAGGAAACTATGCTACAGCTATCCCCTCTCCATCGCCACCCCTATCCAGCTGACTGCAGCGGAAGGACCAGCCAGGGTACAAATAGCGGAACGCTAGCCTGCTCTTGACCAGTCTTTCTTCAACGCATTCGTGCCGAAGGAACTTATCAGTCTGCTCACCTCACTCCCAGCTCTACCTAACCTTCATTCTCCACATTCATGTTTAAGGAATAAGCTCTACTTGTTCTCGACTACAACACATTGCTGGAGCCATCCCCTCCAGCCTATCTCCACCGCATTCATGCGGAAGATACACCTCTCGCCAACGTCGTCTACACACTGACACACTACTGCCCCTTCTGGGCAACACATGCTTAGGGCGTAGTCACGAAGGATGTGACGTCACACCAAACTACCAGTTTTAGCTATTTTCATAGTGCTCGCCTACCCTGCCAAAAGAAGTGGTTGTCCCAGCCTAGGCGTACTTCAGTACCGGTCAGGAGTCTGGTGATAATAATAGGGTGACACTTGGTGACGATGCCGACACATGGTGGAAAGTTATTGAACACAACCGGAGCAGGCGCGACTGCTCGTCGTCTAAGTTTGGCGGCACGGTTCCATTCACCTGTCTATTCTGCGTAGGATGGCATAATGTTATCCTCGGCCTGAGAGTAGGGTGAGCCAGGTGTTGTTCCCTGGATTTTATGCAACTCCTCCTCTCATGAGGCATAGGGTAACAGCGCTATAGTTCACACAGTGCACTGAGATAGAAATACTAACACTGTAACCCAATAGTGACTTGCCGGCTTGAGCGTGATAAAAGAGTCCCCACTGATCCCCACCGTAGGCAGACTGATCAAGAACGTGAAGCCGTGTGGACCGCCAAGCCTCTACTGGTTGTGCGCTCGCATTACGATGCCCGGCAACACTGCAGGCCACAGTCACCGTGCACTGACGAGTGCAGATGGTGAGAAGCGACCTGAGTCTGTCATGCCTCCTGGTGTGAAGGTGTTGCTAGTGGTTGTTGCATCACTGTTTCTCCCACGAGGACTAACAGTGCTGATGTGTAGCTGGGAAGAAATAGGTAGCCATATAATATGTATGTCTTAAATCGGTTTAATAAAATTCCCGGTTTCCGTCCTCAGTGCACAGCGCAATCTACCTTCAACTGTGGATACAAATAAATACCCTGGAAATAAAAACATAAAGGTAGAGAGCAATGTGTGTTTGTTCCAGGTGTAGGTGACCTGGTTCTAAGTAAAAGGGAAAAACTGGTCCTAGATGAAAAATAAAGAGTTAAAGCTAAACTGCTAAATAAAGGTGCCTAGAGGAGAACAAGTGAAGTTAAAAGAAAATGCTCGTGTTCGTATTTCGTCGGGTTGACTGGTCGTTGATGTACGTAGTAAGTAGCCGTGAGGGCATACTCGAAGGTTGGTAACTTCTCCAAAGATCCCGAGCACTAGCAGTGCTGTGAGAGGTTGCAAGAGATGCGAAAGAATGACTCCCAAGCTCGGCTGTGGCCGGACTTATATAGTGGTAGCTTATAGGCTGCCGGTGCGGGGTGCGAAGGAGGTGTGACCACCTCAGGCTCTGGGTGGCGTGATTATCCTCTGGTCAGCATTTCTGCTCTGTGCCTTGTTGGGTGTGCTCGGCCTTGCCCGAGGTCTGGGCAGCTTGAAGGCTGAACGTGGGGAAGGGCGGGGGCGGCGTGCCTGCCGGGTTGCGTATCTTCAGGTGAGAAGGAATTGCTTGTAAGTTCCCGTTGTCTGTAGGGTACGTAACGTGTTGTTCATGCCTGTAGAGATGGAAGAGATGCTGTATGCGATGAGTCGTAGTTATATTAGAATAGATGTAGAAGCGGCATGCGTCAATTTTGGCCTTTTTGCACACAATACTACTGATGGCCGATACTACTGTATCTGTATCAGTATCAGCCCAGCCCAGTCCTTACTTTGAGAGAACATTTATTACCATGTCGTTTTGTCAAAGAGCTGACAGCATAAACAATAATTTCGCTTTTCACAAACATGAATACCGTATTTCGGCGTGTATAGGCTGCACATTTTTACCACAAAAATAACTACCAAATGTAGGGTGCGGCCTACTGACAAGATATTGGGGAAAAATTTTTTTCCCAGAAATTTTTCAACAAACAATAATCTTTAATGTTTTAATTTAGTTTCTAAGGATGTCAAGACAATAAAAAGAACAAATTAATAGCTTATCACTCAGGTGTATAAAACAAGCTTGGCACAGGGTCAATTATAATGTAAACAAACATGCTCGCTTGGCCGCCGCCGTGCCACCCCCCACATCGGCGGAGGGCCGGCCTAGCCCTGCATGGCTACTGCCAGACACAAGATCTTGTCTTGTGATGTCGGGCAACTGGTACAGTCTGGTGCACAGTAATTAAATATTACACTTGCTGAATATAATATGTATTAATATAGGCTATTCATGGTAAGTGAGCACTTTTGAAAGCCTTCTCATCTCGAATAATAGTCAATAAATACATTTTACATAAGCTTTAGACATTAACCTTTGGGTGCGGTGGAATATACACACAGCCGCCACTACTTGCTGGTAATGGCTCTCAGTTTAAGGTTGGGGCCTCTTCTATGCAAACCCAGTTAGTGCTAGTTGCGACCAGTGAAGTTAATATTCCCTTGCATCTAAGTAGCCTAGAAGCGGGTCACCTAAGTATTTATTGTAGAATAAATACTTAATATTAAATGCATCCAAGAGTTCGTTGTTATAGTACTATAGCCTATCTACCACCAGCATTCAACCGACAAGTGGCAAGCAAGCCACAGAGCGCTTAACTAGAGTAGTAGAACGTCAGTCCCCCTTCAGGGGTTTGTCAATTGTACACACACCTCATCTTTCGACGACCACCCATTCTGTTCACCTCGGTGTTCAGATCGGTAAAGCCTCTACCACTAGGACACACCCCACAGAGACAGGACAGCCAACCCAAGTTGTATCACTGATCGGAGCGCCTAGCCAAGGTGATCGCAAGTATAGCTGCTGGGGATTGGAGGCCCTATGTTTGTGGTTACACTTGGCAGTGGCAGGAAGGCGGTCTAAGACCCACGAATCTAGGTGCTTACACTGCTAGGCAGTCAGGGAGCGCACCGCCAGCCATTGTCGGTTACACTCTAAGTCAGGGATTGTCGATTGCTTGTAAACTACAGGAAATCAGGAACGCCATTCAGTGCTGCCACGAGTCGACACTCCTAGGGAGCAGGTCCAAGCCGCCCGTGACACGGCGAGACCAGTATCGCCTGTCGGTACCTACGCATTCTACTCCAACCCAGTGTGAACCGGCTATGACGTACACCCGGTGGTCCAGACCCTGGTCAGCAGGAGTGACACCCGGCTCAGGAGGGCCAACCCACACATCGGCAGCTGGGCCAGCACAGAGAGGAACCACAGCTGCCATGCAGACCACTACCGCAGCCTGCCCTCCACCATGTCCAACGGAACCAAGAACTCCATACGTTCCACCTACCACACTGCAACACCACAAACTAAAAACACCCCGCCGAGCTCTCGTAAATCTACCTTGTCCTAGAGGGCCCCTACTGTTATGAGGCATGTTGCCAGACCTAGTGTACCTGACTACATACCTAGTAGACAGCCTACAAGGCAGACACTGGTATCCAGTAAGAAAGCAAACTGAGCTTCCCAAGTGCGTGACTGATCTAGCAAAGGAAAAGGTCTCTTGTTGATCAGAGTTTAAGCGACATGCGTCAATACAGTACATTTCAATGTATTAACTCAGAAAAACTTATCACTAGTGTTAAAATGCTTATGGGCCCTGCCCAGCGCCACTATTTTTTCCTTCTCCTTCTTGCTTGGCGTCCCTCTTTTTAACCTCCCCCTTCTATCTTCCTCATCAACTGCCCAGCACCACTCCAGCTTGTTAGCTACCTTTCATTTCTTTCTTTCTCTCTCTCTCGACGCACCTCCCTTCCACTCCCCCACCCACTCTTCAATGACCGGATTCTTTGTCACTCCCTTCCACTCCTCCTCCCCCTCCTCAGTGTCTCTTTCCCATCTTCAAACTCGCAGTTGGTTGCTCCGGAGGTTGGAGGAGAAATGCAAAGGAGGGGAAGCGCTATGAAGGCTGAGTGGTCTACTAGTATTTTTAGAATGCACCCTTCACCATATTATTTGTCACTCATGCTGTCTCTCTCTCTCTCTAGCCACGTGAGACAGCCAGCAGTAGCTATGTGTGTGTGTGAGAGATGATGCATTCACACATGTACCATTGACTCTCCCCTGCAGCTACTCAAGCCCTTCGCTCTATCTGGTGACTAATTGGTTTGACGTTGCTGTAGTTTGCTGTTGTTGCGCCAGTTGGCCTCCGCACTAGCACAATGAGGCCCTGCGATATTTACACGAATACAAAAATTTTTGTGTGGTCTATATTTTTAATATTAATCATCTCTAATTTTTATCAAAAACTTCTGGTGCAGCCTATACACGCACGCGGCCTATACATGACAAAATACAGTAGTTTGTTGGGTGAATGTTGTCTGCCAGCTTGACCACTTGGATGGTGTTATCTATATCTATCTATATATATATGCATGCACACGCGCAAACACGCATACCTCATGATCACGCTGGGTGTACATGTCAATGAGGTTGTGGTAGAGCAGACCCTGGGTTGTGGACAGGGGGCAGGCCAGTGTCTGCTCCGTCTTTGTCGGCAAGTCTTTCAGCACATCCCTCTTCAGGCGACGCAGAACAAATGGCTTCATGATCTCTCGTGCCCGTACTACTTGGTCTTGCTCAAACTGCGAGATCTCATCATCCTGATCTCCGCTTTGTTTCTGTACAACACACACACACATATTGAAATACAAACACTTGTCACCATAGGAGCACTGAACAAGGATACACTACATGAGATAAATTTATGTTTAGGGGTGTGCGAATAGTGGATTTTGATGTTGAAATTTTTTTCAAACTGAATAGTAACATTTTTGGATATCATGCAAATAGTTTCGAAGACGAATAGCTACCAGTTAACATTTCATTTCAGTAATATATAACAGAAATAAATATAATTTCACTGATCACACTATCAAGTATCGCACAAAAATAATACTTGTATCTTAAGTGCAGTATATGATTTTTATAAGATATTTTCTGCTTATATTGAACTTAAGTACGCTTCAAAATTACAGGTGTGAAGGATCCTGATGGTTGGGAAATATCCAGGGAAAATTTTTCCATTTTTCCTTCGGGTGGGAAATTTTTTTCCCCAAGTATCTATCTACAGAATATATTTACAGTTAAACCTAAATCTGACACAAACTTTGAAACATAAACAAAAAAGAAACAGATCAATAAAACTTACGAATATACCCGAATAGCGTATGAGAAAAGGTTAAGTCAATGCAGACTCACACACATGCAAAAAGCAAAGTACATAACTTTTAAACATTAAGCCACCTGAAGCTTTACGTGTACCGGCATTAAAATAAATTCACACTAATAACGATAAAAAATTTGTTATATTTTCTCATCAGTTAGACACACTTTACATCAGTTATAAAAATGATTTACATGTGTAAACGTAAATAAAAAAATGTAAACACAAAGTTGCAGGGTCACCAACCTCTGTAATATCTAATTACCTACTGCAGCAGACAAAATGGGGTACCTTCCAGTTTACGATTGCAAGCGAGGTATTGCAAGTTGTTGAAAATCAAGGCAACTTAAAGCATGTGAAAATGGCACAGTTTGTGTTTTTGTTATGTTGGTGAACTCTTACGACGAATCCATGGCGCATTATATGTCAATCAGTTATTTTTCCATTTGTAACCTAAAATTCACAGTTTAAATTTCACGTTTCAGTCGCAACAAGTCAGTCAACTTACCATTTTTGTATCCATGTTTGTCATCTGTCATTCCGTTTTCCTTTGTAATACAAGCATTATCTTATATTGCCTCATGCTCATTTCTTGTGTTCTATTGTGTGTGTAAACATATTTAATTAAAATCAACAGAAACCGTGTGGACAGTGAACACTGATGTGACACAGTTGCCGGTGTTTTTACAAGAAAACCAATACTTTTTAAATAAAATTATGTTGTATGAGTCAACATTATGTATTTGTGTCGTAGTAGACACATTGTTGGTGTTTTTATAATTTAAGATTATAATTTTTTTTAAACTCATTATATTCTTGAGGAAATTATATTATGTTGCAATGTCAAACTCTAAATACAAATTGATTACTTTTATGACTGAGTCAGCAACAAAAATTTTCCCGTTTCTTCCAGATTTCTAGAGTGTAAAAATTTTTCCCGCCCAAATTTTTCCCAAAGAGCAATTTTGCTTTCCAGCACACCCTATTCAAAATGTAATTTCAATAATAAATAATGTGCATTATAAACAACTTTTGTGCAAAATACGTATAAAAATATAACACAGATATATTGTGACAAAACTATGACAATGTGCATGCATTATCGCTGTACGGGAGGATAGATACATTTTGGTCATCAGAAAATATCTCAAAGTTTTTTCCAATAAAAATAAATGCTTTATGGGGAAAGGAAAAAATTCCTCAGTGTTACAATTTTTATTTTCAGTGATCATGATCATTGTCTGTGAAACGCATGAAGCTGTAAGTTTAAATAGTGATGCATGATGTCTTTTCAACACTACCTACGAGCTCCTGCACAATGATCTCACCAGTTCAACCTCACGCCAGCCTGAGTTGACACAGGTTAAGCAGCCTCCACAAGTTACAGAGCAAACCCGCCAAAACGCAAAGTCATTCCCATGGAACCTGATTTCATGCTTTGCCGGAAAGCTACCAGGCCAGTACTGTCTGTACACTGAACACGCTCCAGTATCTCGTAAAGACTAGAATCATTTCAAAAAACCTCCCTGTCACCGGGTGCACCTGACGTAGCACCAACCAAAGCACTTTGGACATGGAGACATTCCTCCATATGCCTCAGGGCGTCGCGTGTAAAGAAGTTGTTTTCTGGTGCCCAAGTAGGGTCAGATCCTTAATTAAGCAGAACCAGGTCAGCTAGACCCTATTAACTGCAGCACAGGCTTCGGGGAGTCTGAAAACACCTTGTGACGTTCAAACAGCAAGCAAGAATGTCCGAAACTGACATGAGCGAGCACAAGCTAAACGGCACTGTTGCAACTGCAACTGAACATGGCAGCTGTTCAAAACACAATGGTCCAAGCATGGGGATACATCAGATAGAGTGAGCTCATTGTCAAAATGGTTTCATTACTCCTGCTTAGGATGGCAGATGAAGCCCTATTTACAGATGGACTGGAGTATAGGTGCAATGAGTGTCGAATACGACAGACGACCTTTTGTATTTGGATTACCTGCACAGGGCATGGTGCCCACACAGTGCGCTACATACTGTGTGGGGAAACATACCAGCACGAGCGTATCGTTTGGCCAGATGGGAGAATAACCCCCCAGGAATTATCTGCCAGTGTGAAGTTTGTTGGTGGGCAGCCTAGTACAGACCACACAATCCAGGACCAGCCTCCCACACAAGCACCGCTCGATGCACGGGAAGCCCTCAAATGGTGGCAAAAGTATGGGAAGTTAATTTCTGAGTGGAGCCAACTCAGTAGCCGTCTTGCCCAACAATTTACTAGCGAGGAGGTACTGGTGCGCCTCACGACAGTTGTTTACAGTCGTGCACAAACACTGGGCGAGGAGGCTGAAATATTTGTCCGCCACAAGGTACAGATGTACCAATGAATATTTCCTGCTGGAAGTGAAGAAAGCTGTGTACGGAATGTAACACAGCCATTGTTACCAAAAATCACAAACGTTCTGCAATGCCCCAAGCCAAGAACAGTGGACGAAATGATTGAGAGAGCATGGGAAACAAGACAGAAATTTCAGCGAGCAGGATAAGATAGACCGCCGACAGAAGAGTAGGGGGAAGGAAGTGAAGAGTGACAGGCTGCACGCCCTCCCCTACTCACCCTGCGCACTCATTCATAAACAACCCACCATGTCGCTTCTCCGCTATGCAGTTCAAGAGGGAGCGGAAAGAAGGGAAGCAGACAAGGTCGCGTCTGCCCCCTCCTCAAGACACCAAGCTAGCTAAATGCTGGCTCTGCCCCAAGAGGCATATTAATTGCGATTGCTACAAAAAGCCAGCTGGCTTCAAGTGGGAGAAAGAAGACAGCCCTTCACCTCAATCGATTAAGGGAGAAGTGAAGGTTGAACCCGACATGAAACTACAAACATCAAGCCCCACCACAAAGGTCAACGAAACCCATACAGCTTATACAACTACAGATAATGGAGGACCGACCGGCCCCAAACCTACCAACAAAGAAGATCCGAAGCCAGGTCGGAAGAGCCCGACGACATTGTGTGCTGCTTCCACCTCAAGAAGCCCCAGACAGAGGACAAGTACGGCCCTTCCACAGAAGTCTTCTCGAACAAGAGATGCACACCGCCGCCTCAACCACTTTAGAAAATGCCTGACGACGTGGACGAACCAGCAACTATTACCACTCCAGAAACGTGGCACCCGTCCACCAGAGAGCCAGTAAAGAATATGCAAACCAACCAGGGAACCACCTACTCCATGCCTATGAGGGTGGAATTCCCGGAATTCCCAAAATTGCCAGCCACTGAGTCAATACGTACGCTGCCTTCAACTCACATGGAGTTTAAAAGAAATTCGCCAAACGACTCGAAGTGGAATCCACATACGAGTGAATTATGATGGCAAAGTCCCTTGGACAGAGATACATACCTCAAACGGCCTCATCCAAGCCCCATCACCAAGAGGATTCAAGAATCACGTGCAGCAGAGCTGACAGCACCCCCGAAGCCATCACCTCAACAGGCAACTCCAGTTCCACCAGCTCCAGTAAGAGGATTGCAGTACTGGACGATGTTGCAGCAGCCACCGGATCACCACCTCCACGAGCAAGGCACCTGCCAGGACTGCCAGTCAATGCGAGGCCTTTCTGAAGACCGTCGTTCAGCTAGTACAATCGGCTGCAATCTACCTTAACTGTGCAGCCACCCTGTCGGTCAAATTGTCACTCACAGCTACGAGGTCCTGGCATTCCCCCAGCGCTGAAGCTGACTCCCAGGCCCAACTCTACGGACGTGACGGAGGACCACAGATAGGCGTTTTCGAGAAATATGTCACTACCCGACCTCTGATTCGAGCGTCTCCAACCGGAGAAGCAGGCGAAGAGGTAGGTTCCAGCCACCAGCCAGTTGACAAGACTACTCCAGATGATCACCAAGTCTTCAGTGTCGCCCGACGCCACAGCTGTTTTCATGGCCCACACCTCCCAGATGAGGGAGAACCAATGATGAGTCTACAGCCGGAGGGGCAGCACAAGACGGTTTGATGATAGGTCTGCTCCAGATGGATGATGGACGAGGACGACAGAAGGAGAGCATCGACAGCGAACCTGCCGTTGAGAGAGAGGCCATCCCTGTGCTTCCGGCTCTGGTACCTGCATCCGAGGAGGTAGTAGCACCAGCAGAACCACCACTCCTATCAACAATGCAGACAGCAGCTCGGGTGCCGACAACCTAGGGGGGTAGGCGACGCAGTCTCCAGATACCCCTGATGGCAAGGGAGCCAACTGACATCGAAACCAAGAGGACCGAGGTGGTGGTCATTGCTTGACTTTCAGCACCAGTCCCAATAACTGAGGGAGTAGGCCACGTGGCTTCCACATTACCCCTGATGACAATGCAGATCACTGATGAACACAACAATGCAACCACAGTTTGTCCCCCAGCAACTATAGATCAGCTCTCGACCACTGCTGGGGACGGTCGTACCACAATGGCCACCTCCCACAGCGAGTGCAGCCGCCCTGCGCCTGCCAGGCCAGCTTGGTATCAAGCAGATACCGAGAGGTTCCCTTGAGGCCACCTGTCCGCTTCACCTGGCCGAATCCACAGAATGCAATACTACGTGAGTGGGGGCGACCACCGAAGACAAAGAGAATGCAGAAAACAGTGAGTGAAAGTGCCACGCACAGACAAACTTAAAGACTAATAGCAGTCAATATGCTACCCCCTGTACTAAACCAGTTAACACGTTCGCTGACGTACTCTTCTGAGTGAACAGTGCAGTTACGTAACTATAAACATTTTCTGGATGCTTAACTTAGGCGCAATGCTCTGTCAAGAAAGCTAACCTGCTTTCTTGCAGCCATATCAGCTGTTCTTATCTCACCTTAATTACGTAATTTGGCAGTGTGTTGATGGTCCGTTAATAGCCAGTTATAAAAATTAGGTGAACACTTTGGAAACCCTAGTGACAGTACCACATATCATGTGTGTCAAGATGATGTCACATGTGTAAAAACATTTGGAGATGCCACATCTTTGTTGAAAGAAAGCGGACAAATAATTAATAATTGTTACACATGTTGACTACAATTTAAAAACTTTCGAATTTCAACATACTTTGCTTTGTATAGAATCATCCCCAGGAATATCTTCATAAATTTTCTTTGCATTGTGTAGAATCTAACATTTATTTCAAATTACTAATGTATATAATTTCACATTTTTCCATAACTCATTTCTTGTTTTGTGTAGAATCACTTCAAGAAGCATCAAGCCTTACTGATTATGTAATACTAATAATCAAAAGCTCAGTTTTAATTATCATATTTTGCATTGCATAGTGTCCCTTAAGAAATCACAAATCCAACGGACATTCTAAACCAGACAAAGGTTGTGATGAAATCTCCATAAGTATATAATTGTCAGTGACCTGAGTTTTCAAAGGGCATTCTTCCATGCAATCTTTTCTATTTGATGTATGGCGGTGTATCACACATTTTGTTTACCAATTATCTTCACTGCCACAACACTCATTTGCAAAGCTTAGCCAGTTGGTTGAGACCACGGAAGCTCTCAGCTTGACTAAACCTTTAGCTTTCCTTTACACAAGTTACATTCCTGCTGTATGACATGTAGGAGACCTGGGTAGAGTTCACTTTTTATTCTCCGCAACAGGCGGGCACAGCATGGTAGCTAGCTGACGCACGCCTTACAAGTGGGGCTTTTGGCAACTTTTATTTTATGCAAGCTACAATTATAATTTGATTCTCCCCAGGGTCGAATTTTATTCCATATGCCGTCCATTATGTCTTGCATGCTTTCCACAGATTCAACTCTGTAACCTTTATTGTACACACCCAGGCCTTACAGCTGTTTTTGTAGGGCGGCCAATATTTTAAAAAAGAAGACCTCGCGAGCGTTCAGACACCGGGATATTCCCCTCGCGACACAGACCTAACACAAGCCAAGAGCTCATGAAAAAAGAAGACACAGAACTTCGTTCGCAGCCTGGCACAGCTGCGTGCCAAGATGGAAAAGAGAAAAAACGCCAATTCACCACGCATTCGAGAGAGACAGCGGTGTCTAGGCCAGCAGTGGCTTTGATGAAAGCAAATAAAAGTCAGGCACCATCTGCAGCCATGCTCCGGGCCGGGGGGAGGGGAGGGGGGGGAGATGACGCACGACACTTTTTCAACAATGATTAAACAACTTCGCCGTATCAGTGAGCAAGCCTTGTCACTCAATTCCTAACTGAGTTTTCATTGTTACCACACATCACGATACGTCAGATTGTACTGTCTACCAAGTTCAGGTGTCAGTCGTGCAGACAAGCCCAAATAGTCATATGTCATTGACTCGAGTGTGATGGCCAAGGGTATCACGTGGTACATTACATAATATGCAACCTCGAGTACCATCACAGGTGCATAGTGTGGCTAGACAGATGAAGGGACAACCAACCCATGACAAGTATATAAATTTTATGTGTTTAGAAGGGAAAACACGCACCAACCTACAACCCCGGACGACGGGCTAGCCCCACCGTACAGGAAGGGCGAGGGAGATAAAACAAAACAACCGTTCATTGTCTGGGAAGAACACAATGGCACATGCCGCCAGGGCCATAGGCCCGGCCCCTTCCCCAGACCGCCTGCAGGGCGTGACACAACCCCTCAGACACCCACCACCCTCTTGCCGCGCTGTTGGCACTTCCCAGGCCTGCAATTTAAGGGGGAGTGTTAGATATGTGGCTATGTCTAGTTACGTGAATTTATGTTTACAATATTACAGGTAAGGCTAAATTATTTCATGGGGGGGGAATTATAAACAATAAAACTTTTTAATATTAAAGAAAATTATGTTTTTTAGTGTCTTTATAAAACACTGCAAAAACAACACCACTGTTTATTCTTTAACAAAAAAAAGTCATAGGTTCATATGAGATATAAACTCTGCCAAGACACAACCGTTTGACTCGTAGGAAGTTGTAACAGTCACATAAATAATTTTAATAGTCACTGTATGTGGCAGCTTTCAATCTGCCAAAGACTACATTATTCAAATGAGTATTTCTAGGGGTGTGCGGGAAAGCAAAATGACCCTTCGGGAAAAAATTAGGAAGGGGAAAAAATTTTTCACTCGTGAAATCGGGAAGAAACGGGAAATTGCTTTTACCTGACTTGATTACAAAAGCAATCAATTTGTATTTAAAGTTTGACACTGCAACATCATAATATAATTTAATCAAAAATATCACGAGTTAAAAAAAAAACATTTAATCATAACCATAAATACAAAATACATCAACAATGTTCCTACTATGACACAAATACACAATGTGACTCATACAACATAATTTTATTTAAAGAAGCATTGGTTTTCATGTAAAAACACCGGCTACTGTGTCACATCAGTGTTCTGTACACATTTTCTGTTGATACTAATAAAATATGTTTACAGACACAATAGAACACAAGAAATGAGCACAAGGCAATATAAGATAATGCTTGTATTACAAAGGAAAAAGGTATGACAGATGACAAACATGGATACAAAAATGACAAGTTGACTGACTTGTTGCAATATAAGTGCTAAACTACAACTGCAAATTTTAGGTTAAGATTGAAAAAAAAACTGAAGACTTGACTATAATGCATCATCAGCTCGTCGTACGAGTTCACAAACATAACAAAAACACAAAATGCGCCATTTTCACATACTGTGCTTTAAGTAGCCTCGATTTTAAACAACTTGAGATATCTAGCTTGCAAACGTAAACTGGAAAGCTCCCCATTTTGTATGCTGCAATAGGTAATACAGAAGTTGGTGACCCTGCAACTGTGTGTTTACATTTTTTTTATTTACATTTACACACGTAAAATATTTTAATGCCGGTACACGTAAAGCTTCAGGTGGCTTAATATTTAAAAGTTATGTATGTTGCTTTTTGCAAGTGCGTGATTCTACATTGACTTAAACTTTTCTTATGTGCTATTCGGGCATATTCGCGAGTTATATTGAAATTTTTTTTTTGGTTTATGTTTACTGCTTCAAAGTTTGTGTCAAATTTAGGTTCAACTGTAACAAAATCCATTCCTAATTGCTTGGGAAATTTTTTTTTTCACCAGACGGGAAAATGGAAAAATTTTCTCAGGATATTTCCCGACCATCGGGATCCTGCACACCTCTAGTTTTTTGTATGTCGATTTTTGTGAAGTTAGAAATTGACCTCGTTGTGGCATTCGTTCATGTTTCCAGAAAACATAACAGCTGACAAATTATTTATTTGCGTGACCATTAACGAACAATAAGCTGTGCAATTAAACACTAGCCATCAATGATATAGTTGTGGCTTTCATTTCCTTTGCCGTAAAGATAGCTCTGTTAACTGCTGTGCTCTGCAAGACACAACTGAACTACAAGGACTGTGCTCGTGATGTCTTAGAACAGCATTGCCAGCTCTGGATGTCAGTTCGCTTTCGAGTGTCCACTGCCACAGGCCTCGGGTTATAGAGAAAATATAGTACTAGTACTAGCCTCTGGCGATAGGTTTCTGGCACTAGCAGATATATTTAAATTTTCTTTCAATAGGATACATGTCTGTTTTGTACTCTGCCAGTTATGCTGATATATTCTGACAGGCTCCGAGGCAAAATTTTTAAAATTTTAATTTACAATATGCATCTTAGCCGACTCACCTAACGTAATTTACGTATTCACATGTGGCTACGAAAATGAAAAAACGAGCAGCACTCAGTCACTAAACAAAGCACAGCTTCAGATTACTTACGTGCGCTACAAAATGGCACATTATATGTGGTTTCTGTAACTTGCTTACAAAAGGTTTTGCTTAGGTATTGGCAGAACGTACAGCAGAAGCTCTGCTATGTAGAGCAAATCATTTTTATTTGCAACTTAATATTATTTGTGTTTGTTACCTAGTAATAAAATCACGGATGTCAAACTCGATTCCATGATTCCTTGATATCTGCGATTCTTGAAGAATCGTATAATTGAGAATCGGAAGACGAAGATTCAAAGCATTAAAACTCGATTAATTAAAATACATAACCTATCACTAGAGGCACAATTTTGTAAATCACGATAAAACAAAATAACACAGATTTACAAGTTAAAATGCGAAATAACATAAAATACAACAAATGCGCGATATCTCACAAAATGAGCTTTCTCCAAAAGAAATAAATTCTTCTCCTATATTATATAACGAATTTACTTTGGCACTGTAAAAATCTAGAGACGCGTGAGTCTTGGGAATATTGAAAAATTCTAGAGATTAAAAAATTCTCGATTTCATCTCGAGAAAATTTTTAAATCTCGGAAATCATAGTTCTAAATGCAACAACACACGTAAATACATTAATTTTTCTAGAGGAACTAAAGGTAAACAAACATTCCAAAGGTTACGCAAGCAGTAAAACATGTACTTTGAGATAAGCTACAGAGAGTTTGAAGCAAATTGCATCCAATCGTGAGAAGTGAACACTCACAACTCGAATGTGTGCAGTAATCTATGGCGGTAGCACCACTTGTTTACTAACATTGACGGATGTGCGTGAAACGAATGTGTGATATCTAAATTGACACATTAAATGGATTTTCATACAATATCTAGTCTCATAAATTATGGAAGATGCTGCAGCCGATGTAAAAAAACAGTAAAATGTCTATCATTTGGGCATTTTATGTAAAGATAAAAGTGCAAAGGCGAGTGTAAAGTGTGGAAGAAATTAATACAAACACAGACCTGAACTGGCCTGAGAAGACTTTTATAAAAAGAATGGAGATAATATTTATATTACGTGGCTACTACTTGTCTAGTTTATGTATGTATCTCATAATTCCTTTGCATTAAAATTTATTAGTGTAATTGGAGCCTTTTAAATAATTACTGCTTCAAAATTTTTTTTTAACTATATTGCTTTTCAATAAGAGCTAGTATTGCAAACATTTTAATAATATCTTATGTTGGTGAGCATTTATCATGGCAAGTGAGGTTTGGAAATATTTTCGAATAAACTATGTGGGCGAAATATATGATATATATATATATTATATATGTACATTTTCAATATTATCTCATATGCCTATTTTGAACTTTTGGGAATTTTGTATGAATATGCTCCCACTGTTCAAGTGTTATATTATTTATGTTAGTGATAGGCCTACTACTAGTATAGGCCTAGTATAAATAATTAAATGTTTCACCCTCCTATATTTTATTTGTTCTATAAAGTAAGTGTCTGTAACTAAAAGGAATCCCGAGTTTTGGAATAGAGAATCGAGAGTGGTATCAGCATCGAGATCGAGAATTGAGGAAAAGTGGAATTTTTACAACCCTAATTAAAATTCTCCATTATTTAAATAAACTAATGCAGAGATCTCAGAAACATTATGGTGGTGTACTATGAAGCGATATTCCCGCTATTTTGAAACAGTAAATTGGCTTTTCTACAGTTTATTTGAAGTGACAATGTTCTGGCAATTTGTACACTGAAGGTTTTCCTTTTATATTTTCTGTCTAATTGAAATCAGTATTTGTAAGATATACCACAAATCCTGCAATTCACATTTGCTTTCAAATGATGACAAACAGAAAATATAGTATCATATGTTTGACACTACATACACCAATACCAGCGGCATAGAGAGAGAGGGGGTTGGGGTGGCGGCTATGGGTGTTGTAATCTCCCCCTCCCTTTTTTTCATACGGATATCAACTATTAGAATTAAAATTATTAATAAGCTTTGATTTTGATAAAATCATAATTGCTGTAAACTAAATGCATATTATTAGGCTATATTAAGTAACTTTGGTTCTAATAATTCAGGGAAAACATAGAAAAGTCAGGGAATTTCATATGGCACGGAAATACCAGGGAATTTTCCCTTAGGTCAGGGAAAATGTAAATAATTGCTACTCTGCAAAATTTGTTAGTAGTATGAATACAGGATGATGTAATTATGCGCATATGCATTTTAAAATTACCTATTTTAAGTTAGTGAACTAGCAATAATACAACTTTGCCAGTGAAGTCAGTAGCATGTATCGTGAGAAATAATGATGAGCTGAATAAAATATTGACACCTAACTGTAACAAAGCGTGAAAGGAAAATTAACATCACATATTTCATCGTATGTATGTTTTGTATATTACTTCAGATAAGTTGTTTTCAGAACTTTTCTATATTGTTTGACACACTGCATATTTGTAGGCACGATATTTTTACAAACTCTTGACATAAAAAAGTAATTGTTATGTATACTAATGTTTACAGTAAATATAGATGCTGTATGCGAACTAGACATCTCAAGTTGCGATATCACTTTGTGAGAGTAATTATATTACTTTGTTGTAGTTTAAGAAGTGAATGTAAATTATTGCTGGATTCATAGTCTACACAAATAAGAAGTTTCTGATATAAATCATGAGCATACTTTCCTCAACATAGGTGCAATTAATTTCTAAATAATTTCTTAAAAGCTTTGATGGTAGATAGGACTTGTCACCTGTTGAAAGCAATAGTTTATCATTAGAGGTGAAACCAGAAAACATATGCAACAGAAATGAGACAATTACAAATATACACGTGCCTTACCCGGGACTCTAACCCAGAAAACCTCATACTATAAGTTAATGTGCAATCAAACTGCATTACGAAGGCAGATTTAAGCATCAACTTCGAATTTAATCAGTCTAATGTTTTAAATGACAAGGTTTAGTAACCTAAAATATTTACAGGGCCATCATTTTGAAAATAAGTAACTGAGCGACTTACAACACTTAAGTTTACATGGCCTACCATTGCACTACTTCTGTGCAGAATTTGTAAATGTATGTTTATTAGTCTTTGAGACAAGACATAAAACCACCATGTTTTTCATGTGACTATCTTCACAAATGGAGTACAAAAATGTTATGTATTAGCACATTCGATGATTGTATACCACCAGTATACTAAGTAATGCTAAAATTGATTGCATAAATTTGTAGATATACATAAAATTAATATATAGCCACCATTCTGAACATGTGTGTGACATGAAAAAATTCTTATAGTTATATGTCCTACCACAATACCAGCTCTTCACCAAATTTTGGTACAAATGGGTTGATTGTGTTCCGGGATATGAAAAGACCTTAATTTATATTGGATGGCTAACTTACAAAATGGCAGAGAAATGAAGCTCTGTATAGACAAATTTGATGGTTGTAATGTAACTGATACTGCCAGCATATAAAGTTAAGTAGGAAATTTGTTTGTTCATAAACGGTACTAAGCTGAAATATTTATACAGTCGCCATTTTGA
Source organism: Dryococelus australis (assembly GCA_029891345.1). NCBI lineage: Eukaryota > Metazoa > Arthropoda > Insecta > Phasmatodea > Phasmatidae > Dryococelus > Dryococelus australis. The sequence goes on from CM056997.1 coordinate 63,053,755, forward strand.
AATAGGTGCCCGACCACTTAAAACATAGCAGTTTGCACCACCTGCTGCAGTGCAAACTGTTTGACCAATTTGGTTGGAATTGATCAAATTTTGTTTCCCGAGATATTACATAAAACATTATTTATTAATGTGCCACTATCTTACAAAATTACGGACAAAATATCCTCCGTGTAGACACAGTTGATAGTTGTAATATCTACTGCCAGCATACAAAAAAGTTGGAAATGAGTACATAATTTTGACGATATAACATTCTAAACTAAGCTAAAAAGCTACATTCTTCCAGATGGACTTAGGCAAAGTTTAATTTTAAAAAAAATCCCTGCGAAATCTAAAAATTTGTAAAACAAGTAGGAGAAAAATGAGCTACTTGACTACTTTCTAAGCATGCTCTACTAAAACTACAGGGCCGATTCTTATAATTCTTTCACTGTAAGAAAGCTACATTCTTCCAGATAGACAATTTAAAAAAAAACTCCTTAAGAAATTCCAAAATTTGCAAACCAAGTCGGAGAAAAATGAGCTACTTGGCTGTTTTCTAAGCATGCACTACCAAAGCCATTAAAGATAAATTGAAACAATGTTATAAGAAAATGTCGTATGTTGTCGTAGGTAGTCGCAAGTTTTCGAAAGTGGTCACATGCAGTCGCAGTTAGCCATAGGTATAGTACATTTCATGTAAGTGGGATAAATTTTCACAGTTCTAGAAAAGTAGCACGGCCACAGTGTATCCTTTCCCCGCAGCTGTTTTGTCACTGAAGAAACAGACGTTTGTAAACAAATGTTTTGAGTCCAATGCACACTTGCATTTTCCTCCTTCCTCATGTTCCCTGTCATGGCAGGCACTGAAAGGCTGACGTTAGCTAACTTCCGTCAAGTAATTAATGTAGGATATTATAGCTAGGTAGGCATTCCAACCTGTTTTATTTTTTAATTACAAAGTCAAATTAGTTGGGGTTCTGCGAAGGAGGTAGGGATGGGTTTTAGATTAACGTCTTTCGTGAGACGGGATTATTTTGATGTTCTTATGAGCGTGTGACATTTTGAGTTGCATATTGTTTCATTAAGTTTCTACTTCTACGGCTTTATTCATTATCCCTAACCTATAAAAATAAATTTAACTTTCCAATAAATTTCCAGAAATGTGAACGATGGTCGAAACTTCCTATTGAAAAATCTATTAACAAGTAAGAAAATATAATCTGTTAACTGAATCCCAGTTAGGATTTAGGAAACATCATCCTACAACTGCACTTCTGTTAGTCATAGACGGACATCAAAGACCAACTGCATAGTAGATTTATATTTGAGTCGGAGCAAATATCTTCAAATTACTAACTTTATAAATAATACTGCACGAAAACACCGCAAATTAATAAATGTTTTGCGTGCAATAGTATTTAAATTTATCAGTCACTTCGACTTGGCTATATACAGTTAGTTATTAATGTGTCCCAGGTCACACTCCTCGCGGTTTAAAATTTATTCAAGCTTTGAAGATAATTAGTAAGGAACATTAATCCTATGTTGTTTGGTTTTGAAACATTGAAAAAAACCTTTGTGCTGATGCAGAAGCAACGCTTATTTGTAGCTAGTTTGCAGTTACCTGAGCATTGCTAAAAATTAACTTTTACAAAGAAATCACAGCCCCCAAATGCATATACGCTCACATAAATACCCCCCCTCTCCCACCAGTGTGCAATCAGAAATACTGACTGAGAGACAGTAAATTATGCGAGATCATAATGCCAAAATAAAAGTGCACTGTTCAAACTAGCAGCACCTCAGACCGGTTTTGTTTTATATACATAAAGCTTACGTATCACAGTTTAGTGTCTCTGTGTCACATAAGCTACGGCATACATGTGTACTGTTCAGCGATACGTGTACGGCAGTGCTCATTTTTACATGTGATTGAAGGGCATACAGTGGTCCAAAAGAAGAAAAGATGGGTTTAGAAGTTCACTGCAGACCAAGTTAGTTTACATGAATTGTCAAAGGAAATACAATTATTTCTTGTCCTTTAACTGTAAAAAAAAAAATTTTGTTTCAGAAATGTAAAAATATGTAGAACTGATTTGTACACCAGTTATATTCGACGATGCATATCCCACATTCCTACAGTGTAAAAAACTGTATAACTATGTATGTTAATGTAAATATAGAAGCCGTATTCGAACAAGACATTTCAAGTTGCGATATCACTTTGCGAAAACATTACATTACTCTGTTGAAGTTTAAGAAATGCAAGTATATATAGAAATATTTATGCCCAGTACAGGTACGTTAAAAATTCTCTTTATTTTGATTTTGGATTAGTATTTAACTACCTCCGTATGTCATTTTGTACGAAGGTACAACAAGTGTATACAATTATATATGTAAACTTATAAAAGAATATATTATTTAATTAGAATTAAACATATTTCTATATCATGTCTGTATTTTGATCTGGTTTACACTGGGTTTGAAAGTTTTGAGACATGAATGTCCAGCGCAATAAATTAATTTTATTCTCTATGGCACGAGTCGAGGAACCACTTCCAAAGAACTGACAATAGCAACAGTGCTACAATTTTTTTTTGTTACATTTGGCAGCTTCTGTCCCATTAAACGCTGATAGTGTTACCTAGTGGGAAACTCGTGAACTGCATGCGTGCAATTTAGTTTCTATCTGCCCTCGCATCAGGTAGATAGCTCTGCCACAAAATTACAAGCAAATATGGCATCTAATATTCCCCCTTAACCGGGACTGCCCAACCAGGCATGCTCCAGATAGGAGAACCCCTCCTCCCCAACCATAAGTGACACAGCTCCATAGACGAGAAGCGAGAATCGCTCCCCGGGCTACCGGTAACCCCGCAGGAATACAAATTGGACCACTGTCTGAAGAAAGCCAAAGACAGTCAAATATTCGCCAAATACGGATAGGAACGAGCCTGCGTTAGGACTCGAACCCTGGACTCAAAAGTCCGAACCACATGCACAGAAGCGAACCACTTAGATACAACCAGAAGAGGAAACTGAACACAGACCACCCTAGAGGTGAGAGAAACCAACGCCCCGACCTTCGGACGGCAAGATCGAAACACAGCTTGTATATCCCCTATTCACCCCAACGCCAGACCCGAAAGCACAGTATTTCAATATAAAGTTTGTGGCATAGTTCCGCCGATAGGGTTAGTGTAAGAAGGCATCCTGCAGAAAGCACCATCACGGAGGCGAGTGAACCTCCAGTCGTACACAAGGATACAGATAAAAGGCCACAGACTCCACTTGCTTTACCCCTTGCGCACTCCCGGCTGTAGAATGCCAGCAAACCCCAGAGACAACCTCACCGACCAGTGAAACAGTCTCCACTGCCTTCACTCCCGTAGAGAAGGAAGTGCCACTCCAGGAACCTGAACTGGATGAGGCCATGTACCTATTGCCCCCAGGCTAAGTTTCATCCATCCGACACCCAGAGGGCATAGAAATTTTGAAGGACAGGGACGCGTATATATGCAACCTACTACCCCTCCCATCCTTTCCACTCTTCCACGGCAACGGAAGTTATGAGAGAGTCACAGGAGGGAGCCCAAGGGAGCCACAACTGCACCGGTCAATCAGGTGACTGATCCCACTGGAGAGTCTGCAGATAGAGAGCCAGCTAAAAGGTTAACGAAATCTATAGAGAAAGAAAACGTAGTTTCCTGGATGCTAGAAAGCGCCGGCGCTGTCAATACAGCGCCTCCAATGTCTGGAGCGGAAGATAACCGCTAGTGCCACATTAAAGTCTCCAGAGATGAACACACAAGAATGAGTCTATTTTCACCAACAACCCAGGCCTCTGACAGAGACGTCCAACAGCCAGACGCCATCCAAGGACTGCCCCCTGCTGCTGTCCAGCCACAACGAGCTACACCACTGCTTGCCAGGTGCATGATCCGCATCCCAGGGCACTACAGGGAAACACCTTGGAGACCCCCTTCATCATTCCGCTGGCCTTTTGACAACTGCAACGCAGCAAAGCGAGGACGACCGCCGAAATGCTGTATCACCAAACGTCACCGAACAGCTCCAGTGTCACCTGAGTGAGTACTTGGCTTATGCCACATCTTTCATTATTGCCCCCACTAGGACACCCAGGAAGTGATAAAAGATACCTAATAGAGAGTGACAGTATAGGAAGTACGATGCATACGTGAGTGCAAGATCTCGTACTAACATAGAACCTTTAACCAGAAAGAAAGTGCAGAAATGTCTCCAGTTTATCCAATGGTAAAGAGAAAATGTCAAATTTGCATATCCAGCAAAGTTAAAAAAAATTTATGTTGCTAGAGTAGAACTTTTTAAAGGTTAGGAATTCACAAAATGCATTGCCAGGAACTGAGGTCATACACAAACGAGTGCCCCGTAAAAATGTAGACTTTTCTCCTGACAATGGGCACTTCCTAACATAAATGTAAATACTTGTCATTTGTTTTGCTCTGTGCAAAAATCCTTTTGTGATTTGCTTGCAACTAAGTATGGAGGAAAATAACGTAGAGTCAATCCCAAACAAGCTGGAAAATTCATGCTTGATTGACCCCTACCCCAAATAAGCTTACCTAAAGTGTAAATTATATTAATTGTAAGAATTTTACTGTTGTGTGAAGAATAAGTAAGACACGTTTAACATAGAGCCAAAAGAACAGTGAGAACGGTTATGAAGTGAGACGCACGATAACGAAGCCTATCAGCAGGCCCGTATACACAGGCGACATAATCCTCAAACCTCCTAACAATTCGTTACTGGGCGACTTTGAGAAAGTCTGAATATATTTGCAGTAAGAGCATGAGGTGAAAAGCACTGTAAGTGTGCCGTAATTACCGCGAGGAAATTCCCGGCCATACCAATACAACTATTATGCTAATGCCCATGTTAAACTTGTCAAAGTGAGGAAAATGTGTAAACTAGAATGTACAAAATTTTAGGTTAAGTTTGCAAAGGGAAAGGTCCCACTAAGTTAGAAAGGACCTAGATTTGATTTCAGAGCAATAAATGAAGATCGCCTAATAATACAGTAGAATCCTATTGTAGTAGCGAGCATGACAACTGTGAGAACACTGTTATAACGAGGTCTATTTAAATAACCGTCAAAATATCGCAAAAAATATATCATGAAAAATTGTAATTTTACAAGTTGAAACGTGTACGGAGAGATTGTTTGAAGCAGGCTTGCGGCAGGACTCGTGACCGCGTGAAGTACATTTTTGTTATCTGTTTGCAGTAACTACACTTCCTCACCCAGCCTCCTCGTTTCCCTAAGTACCTTGTGCCACTCTCATGTGTCACATTCTTGCGCCTTGCCACCTAACCCTCCCTTCCACCAAACCAAGCGCATTGTTCTATAAATAGAATCCCGCCTTTTCTACCTTGATGCAGTTTTCATGAACCAGTTCTGCTTTTCCGTAGTCGTTCACGGTCACTGTGTTGTCAACTGTGTTTAGTTTCAAACAAACAACTAGACGTTATGTGGGTCGAACGTAATTGCTAAATGAAAACAAATTTCATTTAAACATACAGTAACAGTCCAAGTGATAGCTGGAATCGAATACAGTTACATATTAACAGATTTATGATGGTTTTTTCCATACTGTGGCATACTAATTAAAGATAAGGACACAACTACTACTACATTTTTTCGTTGTGCTATAACAAATGTAATTTTAATCCATTTTAAACTTTTCTTGAATTTTTGCTGGTTTTGAGTAAGTCTCGCACCATGCAGGTTTTGTTAGTTGAAAACGTATAATTTTCCAGTGACTACGTATTTACTGGCATAATTCTCGCACTGGCACAATTGACGCACCCAAATTCTATGGTGGCGAATTAGGGAAGAAACTTTTCATTTCATATTTCACGCAGCATGTTTATCTCAATGAGGCATGTAATGCTAACGGGCCCAAGTGGCACGCGCTTTGTTCGACTGCACCAGGTCACTGACACTTCAAGGTTACTGGTCCCGTTATTGATTTCTGGCTGCCGTACCCGCGCTGCAAACATGTAAACAAAATCAGTCACTGAGTTTATTTCTATGCGGGTGATTTTCTAATGCAAGGGAAATGGTTTACAATTATATTAATTTTTGGTTAGTACGAATGCATAATGGGCAAATATACCAGTCAAACGCTGCATTTAAACTTCAGGTAATTGCATATGCAAAGGAACTCGGCAATAGAGAAGAAAGCCGAAAATTCACTGTTTCTGAGTTTAACATGCATGTCATGTTTTCCCAATACCGGGCCGCTCTTATGAAGTGAACCGGAGCTGTAACGACAGCAGTGGCAGGAGGCGGCCTTCCGCCGCCCACCAGAGTAATCGTGTACTGACTGACCGACAGCTGCCCCGCCCGAGGATCTAGGGCCGAGCGACAACTGCAAGCTGCCGTGCCCAGTTGCACTGCAGAGGATCTAGGTGCTCGCCCAGCTAAGTGCATACAGCAATGTTTTCACTGCTAGCCCCAGCACACGAAAGATTAAATTTTGAATATGTATCTTCATATCTACGTATTATCAATAAATAAAGTGCAGCGTTTTTAAAAAACGTATTCCCTGCGGTTGGTGAAGGATTACTTACAGTAGACCCCATTTTAATGTTTACATGCACGTGTCTTGGCAATTCCTTGCATACTTCATGCACACTAATTTTTTGCACTAAAATCCTGTAAAAAAAGGTGCGAGAATTATGCCAGTAAACACGGGTACTGTATATTGGAGTGTATAGGATGCACAAGAAGTTTTTGATGAGAAATAAGGGATAATTAATATTTCAAGTATAGGCGGCACTGAATTTTTGTATTCATGTAAATATTGTTAGTCACAATACTGTACAAATATAATAAATTCCGACAATAATTTTAACTGCATTTTTTCTAAACATGTTTTGGAAGAAAAAATTTCAAAAATTTTTTTAAATGGCAATATCTCATATATAGGCCGCAACCCCACTTTTTATACTCCCTTTTTTTGTAAAAATGTGCGGCCTATACCCGCCGAAATACAGTATTTGGTTCTAGGCGGTCGTGCGGAGCTTTGACGGGCGAGTTATCGCTTGCAGGGCAGTGCTTTGGCGGCCGAGTATGCTATAGCGGGAAATGCTGCGTAGGCTGGGCAACTGATTGCGGGATAATGCTACGTAGGCCGAGCAACTGATTGCGGGATAATGCTACGTAGGCCGAGCAACTGATTGCAGGCTGAGAGGCTATACTTACGTGCCGTGGTCAGATTTTCCAATAATTTTCATGCAATCAGTTATCATATAACAGGATATTTATACATTATGGTGGTTTGAACACAATTTAAAAGTATTTTTAGGGTGATTTTTAAGTAGTACTGGGGATCAAAATCAGTCTAATTCGTTACAGCCAAAGTAGTGAGGGACTGTGAGTTGTGGATCCTGCCACAGTTTGCTATGGGACAAAGAAACATAATCTCAATGCTGTTGCAGTTCTTGTATCTATGCAAAAGAGAAGAGCGCAGAGGCAGACGAGGGGCACATATGCAGTGCACTTTATTTCAAATGATGCTGCATGTGTAAAAAATGGTGCAAAACAAAACCATTCTTAAGCTTTTATTTGCTGTTCAACAACTCTATACTAATCCAGTAAAAAGTCTTGATTTAGGCAATACTTCATAAAATACATTATCTTAACATACGCAACATTCCTCTAGAGAGTACTAATGCCCAATACAGAAAAAGATGCAAAAAATTTCCGGAAAATTTTTAATGTACTTAATTTTTCCAGTGTCTATAAACATCTGCAGATAGCGTATGATAAACATACTCACAGGAACCTTTGAGAACATGCTCTTGAGGTACTCCTGCTTCTTGTCAAACATATCAGGCATTATGAAGTTGAGTAACGACATCAGCTCCACCAAGTTGTTCTGTAGTGGCGTTCCTGTCAGCATTATCCTCTGCTTTGCCTGCACCAATCATTCAAAAATACTTACTGTATGTGTCACTAAGTGCTTGCAAAATTGCTTAAAATCGTATTGTGGGCAAAACACTGAACTTATATACAGTACTCAAAAATCAGATTTGCATTTTTATTAGTACAAGCCCATGAACAATGATAAATTTGGAAAGAAACTGGGAGAAATTAAAAATAAATTCAAAAACAAAGTAGTGAACAACAAAATTTCAGTTTGGAAATTAGGTATTTTTATCCGACTACTTTTATTTTATCACCTGTTCCATTCAGTTTTCTGCCACCTGTTCAGTACTAACAGAGTCAGAAATAATAAGTATAGCCGACTCTCAATGTATCGTTATCGCATGTACTGATAAATTGCATCAACCAACAAATTTTTGTGGTCCCGGCTAAAATTGTTTTTAAATAATGTTAACATAACCAGCTTTTATTGTTTTATCGTATAGTGCATATATCAAAGTATGATGCATGATGATTTTTGAGATATAGTTTTCCATGACTTCAGCTCCATCCCTCAGGTATTTTGCACTGAGTTTGAAGCTTAAAATTATTACGTTAAAAAGTGATATTGTACTGTTTGCCTTGCAGCTTTTATTACTCATCGGTCCACCATAATTATACTAGGACATGCGAGTTAATTTACTTCCTACTAGATCGAACTAGTAGTAATATAACTTGTCTTATGTTTTGCATTCCGCACAAACCGGCTGGTGTTGTCGCAGAGGCAAGTCATGCATACGCATCACCCGCTCAGTAACCACCCCTCACCCTAGTGGCACCAGTCAATGAGTAATGGGCAGCGTCCCACAACTAGTACAAAACCTGAGACGGCCCTAATTTCTGCAGTAGTTTTTGTTTCCAACATGCGTTGCTCGGATCCAATTACGACAGTCTTCAATCACAGCGGCCGCTGCTCGGGATCTGATACCCCGTCTTAAGCTTAGCTTAATCGCCATTGCGCCTAGCATGCGTTGCTCAGGCCCACACCAGTCAACACGTCAAGTATTGTATTGTTGCCATCATTCCAGCACATGCAGCTCGGAACAAGACCCCTTGCTGATGGTATACATCAGCAAAGCTTGCAGTAGGATAGTGTCAGGTAGGAGATATTCAGCGACGTACCCCGCAAACCCTACAATCCCGTCATCACTTGTGATCACAGTGGTTCCTATCCTATTCTTTGTCAAGGCTATTATCCTATCACTTTCATGCTTAGTTTTCCAAACTAGTGTCAGTGATATTGTTACGTCATTTCCTCCAACACGTACACACCCAGGAAGAAAAAATCAGTTACAGTAATTCTCGACGCACCATTTGGAGTCGGACGCCTCTGCTGACCACCCTAACAATAGCTTTTGAAGTTTTAAGCCTGTGTAGTTGACCGAAAGCTAAAGTGCTATCACCATGTGTTTATTTTCTTGAAAATAAAATGTGCATGACCTTTAACTTGAGTACCTTCCGTGTAGTCGTAGTACCTTGTAGTTACTCTTGTCACGTACTTGCAGGTATTCACGGGGGATTTACTCAAATGAACTTCACACTTATTTTGAGCACAGTTCACACACAAGTACTAGTCTTCCCATCCACCAATCCTGGATTGAGCAAAAGGAAGAGCCCTCACAGGTACATTATCAGTGAAACTGCAGCACTAGTTTGGCAATTACTTCTCCCCTGAGTGGAATCTGCTGGGGACCTGTAAACACCAAAGTGGTCAGACGGCTACCAGGCCACACGCCCTAACGGTGACAAACTTAATTTTCGTACATTTCATACAAGTGAGTAACTGCGGGTGCAATACAGCTTTGTAGTGTAATTTCCAACATTCTGATGCCTTAGCCAAAAGGAGGCTACTGAAGGACGTCAGGGAAGCACTTGCTGCATTGAGTTGAGCTCACGAATTTCAACCCTGTCAGATAGCTTGCCTACCACCTAGAGAACAAGCACAAGCTCTCAGACACTTGCAAGAGCTAAGAGAAGTTCCTGTGCCATGGTATAAATTTACACCTCCTACATGGGAAAGCCAGACTTGCTACCTACTCCTGCGATCGTTCACCTAACACTAAGTGTGTTTCTGCAACCATCTACAGGATGAGTCCTTCAAAAGAGGCCCCGTGGGACATGTGTGTAATGGAGCGAAGGAATGAGGAAATACAGTCCAGTGTGACAACAAAATACCTCTAGTACGGGCTGGAAGTGGCTGCCATTGACCTCAAGGCAAGTGTGCAGACCACACCAAAAGTTGTGAAAGGAACGGGCGAGGACATGCTGCGGGTTGTTGCTGTAGACCTGTCCCTTTAGAGCGCCCACAAGAAGGAATCACAGGTGGATAAATCTGGAGAACAGGATTGCATAGGTTGGTTTGTTCCGCGGCTGATAACACGATCAGGCTGGAACACCAACTCAATGCGTGCGAACATTGCACGTGCAGTATGCGCCGTGATTCTATCCTGCTGAAAGTAAGCATTGTTGCGCTCATCCTCTGTCAGTTGTTCCACAAAAATATTGAAAATGCATTCAATGTAACGAGTCTCATGGAAGAACACAGGGATGATGTGGTGTGATGACATGGTACACCAGACACAGAGTTTCTGAGGATGCAGTGGAGCTTCCGCCAACACATGTGGATTGCCACCAGAGAGAGGGGAGAGAGAAAGAGAGAGCGCTTCTACACCCCTCTTAGCCATGGGCCTTTCCGGGGTTCCTGGAATATCCATTTATCACCATTTTGCAGGTTCGGGTTTGCACGACCCTTGGATGTAGATGGGGACTCCTCCTCAGGCACCGCCCCTCCTCCCACCACTCAGGCTCATTCACCTTATCTGCCAAAAAGGCCTTCCTTTATTCTCCTGTGTTAGGGAGATAAACCCACTACGTAGTGGATACCTGGGTTCACACCACTACCAGAACGAGTTCTTCCTCATCCTGACCTCTGAACTTTCATTGGGAAATCCAGCGGGGAATAGAGGTAAGCCCGTGATCCTCCTTCCTTTCCATCTAGGGTTCTCCACGATCAGGCGAACTTGAAGTGGTCCCTCCAGTCTGAATTTCTTCACAGTGAAACTCAACTTTAAGGACCTACTGACCGTAAAGAAGACGACCGACCCGCCACCAGGCACCACCGTCACAATTGCCTATGATTCAATCTTAGCCTGGGAGGCAGATACCCCTTTTAGAAAATCCTGGAATGGGGCCCACCTGGGGTTTGCCACATCACAGTCACAAGCGGTACCATGGACTCGTTGTGCCGATATAGGGGCCTGGTCCCCTTGGGTTAGGAGAGGCTATAAGAGATGCATCACTTACCCATTCCGGATTACGCAAGGGCTTGTTCCCTGTTACTAGAGCCGGCAATAGCTCTAACACATCTCAGATCAGTCGCCTCTCAGGCCCCACCGGTCGCCAGCCTGGCCCACAGAGCGACAGAGGGAGGAGGTTTCCCTTACGGTCAATCATACTCCTACCAGGCCTAAGGCCCGTTCGATGGCCATCCCAGGAGCAGGATCGGACGAGGGATTGTCTTCCAGTGGTCAACCTAATCCTAACCAGACCTTAGCGAGCACCAATTGGTCACCAACAACGGACATAGAGGGAGTGTGCTTCCCGTCGTCAACTCCACCCCCACCAGGTATAGCCTTACACCCATAATAGGCTGGTCCTCCATTCAAAGCCCAACACCCGACATGGCACCTCCCCACGTCTTACACCCATTACAGGCTGATTGCCTGCACCTACCCCCTGGAACAATCACAGGGGAGCCCACGCCTTACACCCATTACAGGATGGTTCTGTACACTACTGACAGACCCTTCCGACTCCTAGTGGTTAAGAGGTGTGTGAATCGACCCGCCACTGATGAACCACAGTAAATTTGTAATTTGTATGCGTGCAGGTGAAGGTCCTGCTTCGGGATCCGCAGTGATTGGCTGGGACACCTGCAACAGTTGTAACAAACGCAGAGACAATTTACGTTGACTATATGTCATTATGTGCGCTGCATCGGCCACCTTTGCAGCACGGACAGTCTTTCGATGCACCTTTTGCTTATTCAGCATGGATCCGGTTGCATGCCATTTTGCAACAAGTTTCTCCACGACTGATTTGGCAGGGGGCTTTGCTGCAATCCCACCAACCGCAAACTCCGTCTGAAACAATTCTGTACACTGCTTCCAGGAACTGTGGCGTGCAATGTCTCCACCACAAAAATACGCTGCTGAACTGTCAACATCATACTGATGCACCGAAACACACTCGCAACATTCCTCGTCGCTGCCCTTCACTCAACTGACTGTAGCACATGGGAGCTGCGCTCAGCGTGCTTCAAGGTAACTTGGCAGACACTTCCAGCACCTTACTCTATATGTTCTTGTCACACTGGTCTGTATTTCCTCATTCCCTCTCTCCGTAATACACACACATTACCAAAATTATTAGCCACCACTTCTAACCACTGACCCATGTGAGCACAAGTTCCTGGTGCGTCACGCGTCAAATAGAAGGAGAGTGACTAAGGTAAATTTTCTGGCACCCAAAACGTGGGGCTTGAGTTGTGATAGTTCAGACAAGACAACTACGAATGAGCCAGACACAATGTTAACAGAATTTGGGGAGTAGCTGAAAAAACCCCATGGTGTACATTACTAGTAATACAGTCACCATGTCAAAAACAGCATCAAGCCATAGCGAGCACGAGCTAGGGGAGGCCAATTCTGCCACAACCAGGCTGAACCGCTGTTCACAACCAGGCTGCCCAGTAACGGGAACACACCGAATCCAATGTGCACATTATTAACAATGGCACCACTATACATCTTTTTGACTGGGAAGACATGTAGCGATATACTGAGGGGCTGAAATATCTTTGTGCAGACTGTCGACAAGGCAGACAGCCTATTAGCCTATTCCAACTGGGTCACATGCCCAGGTCAAGAACCTCATACGGTCCGTTGTATTCTCTGTGGAGAAATATATCACCACAGATGCATTGGCTGGCTCAATGAACTGATTAACCAACCTGGCATGGTTTAATAGTGCGAAATATGTAAGAGAGTAGCAGAGTATCAACCAAGTAACCCTGAACCTACCTCAACGCTGACGCGTGCCGCTTATACAACTAATCAATTAAGATTTCGACTCACCACCAAGGTACCTACTTCCACTGCTACAGATATGATTAACACGTTGCCTACTACACAGGCAACAAGAACTTATAAAAGAATTCTCGTCACCTGAAGGTTATGCAACCCAGTAGGCATGCCACCCCCCCCCCCCCCGCTCCTAGTTGAGAGCCGACAAGCTGTCTGGCCCTCGGGCAAGGCTGAGCGCTACCAACGAGGCAGCCTACCAGCTTCACCTATGTAAGTCCGGACGCTGCCGGGTTTGGGCAGTCATTCTTGTTTCATCTCTCGTGATATCCCAGATCACTGCTCAGTGCTGGGGCCTCTAGAGAACTTCGAAGCTTTAAGTACGCCCCCTGTGGCTACTTCACCGTCGTCAATCAGCCAACTCGACAACCAGCGAACACGCTCACCAACACATATTAAATTAACTTTGCCTTCTTAGGACATCTTTATTAGACCAGCTTAGAAGTATTATATATTTTCTCGTTTAGCTAATTCTCTCCCATTTTCCATTAGAACCTGGACGCCTACACCTGGCCAACGTACTATCCTTCAGCACTCAATTGCATAGTAGAAGTAGCACACGTCGCATGTTTATTGAGACTTCAATAAACATACTTTTGTTTCCTACCTTTAAGCTTTTATTTCTTAGAGTATCTGTCTGGTTAGCTGGTAGCTACAGTTTGCTACGTACACCCTTAACAAGAACCGGGTATTTTATAGTAAATGAATTAACCTCATCTACGGGCGCCCTTCAGAGGTCCATCCCATTTTCTCACACACCCATTATACGGCCATCTGTTGCTTTCCGATTACCAGAGCATTGTCAGTGCTGGTGGAGAGGAACAGAGGAGCCACAACCACTAGTAACACCTTCATCCAGGGAGGAGCGACAGTCTCGAGTTATTGCTTTATCCAAGAGCATTGTTAGTGCTGGGATATTTTGTAGCTTAAGACCTGTCATCCATTCGTATGTGGACGTACAGCCAGTGGCGGAATTGGTGATCCAAACAGCTCCCCGTCTCTGATCAGTCCGCATAGCGTGGGGGATCAGTGGAGACTTTACAGAGCCTGGTCAGCAAGCCATAACCAGACTTACACTGTAAATTGAGTTTAGTTTGTTCCTGTCAGGGTGTAACAAGTAAGCTGTAAGCAGTAACTCTATGCCTTACCAGGTAAGGAACGGCAAAAAGCAAGGGGAGCAACATATAGTGTTCCTTGCTGCCAGCAGTTGAGTGCACTCGCACCTCACATGAAGGAAAGGCAGGTGGAACGAGGCCGCGCTGCCGAACTCAAGATGCCAAGCAGTCACGCCTGCTCCGGTTGTAATCCCGAACAGCATCTCCAGCAGTAACCAGGACGACTGTGTATGTCAATCGCCAACACTCCTTGCCTAATACCGTTGAACCTACCTTAGAAACCCTGCTACTGGTCTAGCGGTAAAAATCCTCGCCTAATGTGCTAGTTAGTCTAACCAGGCACGCCACAAGAGATTTTCTGGTGCCCAATGTGGGGCGTCAGACGAATAGCTGTGCGCGGTAAATGGCATGATCTAGATCATCCATACCCCGAGAACTAAGGGTCGAAACGATCAGTCAAACGGACTTTGGGGAATCCCCAAAACACCCTGTGGCATTCTTAAGCACTACAATGTCAGACTGCGAGGTCAATACAGTCACAGGCGAAAACCACAACAATGAGCATGATGTACCCGACGTAAAGTGTAGCCATACCGACTGTCCAGGCAATGGCACATTAAGAATAAAATGCATGTACTGCTCTAAACTCTTTCATTATGCTTGTCTAGGCAGGCCTGAAGAGGCCCGGGATACAGACGGATTAGAGTAACGCTGTACCGCTTGCCATCAACAACCCTGGAGTTTCTGCAATGAAATCACTTGTCTTGGCTGAGGCATAAACTGCATCAGATGCACAGCATGCAGTGAACCATATCATCACTTAAGTATAGAGTGTCACGATGAATGCGTCTCTATGCCCGGGATGGCCTATCAGTGCGAGATGCAGAAGAAAGCACATCTCTCAATCCCGCAGATCCAAGCCATCCGGGATTTATATACAACCCGCAACGGCACCTGGCCATCCAGCTACCGGTAGAGACGACAACATTCAGATTACCGACTTTGCAGGTTTACCACATGAAGACTCGGTAGCACTCACGCATGAATGCGAAAAATAATTCAAAGAAATGGACCTCCCAATGAAACAATGGGTCGACAGGGCCCCAATTATATTTGAAGGGCTTCGCCCACACAAGGTGGGAAAAATACGGAGAATTCTTAACAGACTGGAAGCACAAGTACCCTTAGTTCTCGGGTATGGTTGGCCTAATTTGTGCCTTTTACTGAGAACAGCTATTCATCTGATGCCTCACGTTGGACACCAGTAAATCTCTTGACACGTGCACGACTAGGCTAACTTGGCACAGAAGTTGAGGATTTTGACTGCTAGGCCAAAAGCGGATTAACTGGGTTTACATAGCTGGGGCGAGACGAGGGATGTTGGCTAGAACTTACTTACTCCTGCTCCTGGATGTTGTAGTCGAGGTAGGTATGGCTTTAGGCAGGACAAATTTGGTCGATGCCGGAACGAATGTTCCACAGACGAGCTTCTTTAGACCAGAAGATGAGGCTGTCTCAGCCTAGACACACTTCAGTACCAGTCAGGAGTTCGTTGACAGCCGGGTGACCCATGGTATCGATGCGGACACACTGGGGAAAGTCAATTATTAGAACCGAAGCATGCGCGACTGCTTGTCGTCTCAGTTTGGCGGCACGGTTCCGTTCCACATGTCTATCCTGCGTAGGATGGGGTAATGCTATCCTTGGCCTGAGAGCGGGGTGAGCCAGGTGTTGTTCCCTGCATTTTCTACCACTCCTCCTCTCGTGAGGCATAGAGTAACAGTTCTCTAGCTTACGTAGTGAACCTTAGACAGAAAAAATAATAGTGTAACCCAATAGTGACTTGCCGGCTCGAGCTCGATAAGAGTCCTCACTGATCCCCCACAGTAGGTAGGCTGATCAGGGACGTGGAGCCGTGTGGACTGTCAAGTCTCTACTGGTTGTGCATTCGCACTAGGATGCCCGGCAAAACTACAGGCAACAGTCACCGCGCACTAACTAGTGCGGATGGTGAGAAGCAACCTGAGTCTGTCATGCCTCCTGGTGTGAAGGTGTTTCTAGTGGTTGTGGCATCACTGTTTCTCCCCCATGAGCACTAAAAGTGCTGATGTGTAGCTGGGAATAAACAGATGGCCGTCTAATATGTATGACTTAATTTGGTTTAGTAAAATTTCCGGTTTCGGTCGACAGTGCACAGTGTAGTCTATCTTCAACTGTGGATACAAATAAATAAATAAATACCCTGGAAATAAAAGCATAAAGGTAGAGAGCAATGTGTGTTTATTGAAAGTTCAATACGCACATGACCTGCACTACCTCCTACCAGGTCGATGATAGCTGACGGTAACTGCGTGGTTCCAGGTGTAGGTGACCTAGTTCTAAGAGGGAAAAAGTTGGTTCTAGACTAATATAAATGAGTTAAAGTTAAACTGCTAACAAACGATGTCTAGAGGAGACAAAGTGAAGTTAAAAAGAAAATGTTTGTGTTTGTATGTCGTCGCGTTGACTGGTCGTCAACGTACGTAGTAATTAGCAGCGAGGGCATACTTGTAAGGTAACAAACATCTCCGAAGATCCCGAGTACTAGTAGTGTTGTGGGAGGTTGCTAGAGACGTGAAAGAATGACTCCCGAGGCTGGCAGCATTCGGATTTATATAGTGGACGCTTGTAGGCTGCCTGCGCGGGGGTGGCGTGATGTCCTCTGGCCCTGGGTGGTGTGAGAATCCTCCCGTCAACGATTCTGCTTCGTGCCTCATCGGAGTTGCTTGATCTTGCCCGAGGTCTGGGCAGCTTGTTGGCTGCGAGGGATAAAGGGGGGGGGGGGGGGGTCTCTCTGCCGGGTGCATATCTTCCAGGTGAGAAGGAATTGCTTGTAAGTTCCCGTTGACTGTAGGGTAGGCAACGTGTTGCTCACGTCTGAACAGATGGAAGAGGTAACATAGGCGATGATTCGTAATAATATTGGAATAGATGTATAAGCGGCACGCATCAATATTCAGCATTTAAATCTCACTTAATGTTTAGGTAAACCTATAAATATCACCATACGTTTTTACAGTGTACTTGTGAAGATCGCCTACTTGACGAATGCCATCATGTAGGAGTGCATTTTCAGCACTTACGAACGTGAACATTCCTTGGGGTACTTACAGTGAACATTCCAATGAAGATACACGTGTACATATTAGTTGTTATACCTACGTAATAAGATGGACTCCCGCAAGGGATAGCTAGGTTATTCTTTTTATTTTCCAGTATTTAAATCTGATTTGATGTGTAGGCACACAATTATATATCTCTATACATTTTAAAATGTAAATGTGAAAATCGCAGACAAGAAGAATGCCATTTTGTAGGAGGGAATTCTTATGTTATACCTCTGTATGCTCATATTTTGTGCGTGTTTTTGTTTGCAATATCTTGTGCACCAACTCAGTATGAAACCAAAGACTCTGAGCGTCAAAGCTACCAAAATCTGGTGGAAGATATTTTTAACTTCAATTTTTCAATAAGAGAGGGTTTCCGTCAGGCAAATCTAACCTGCAGTAAAGTTCCTGGATCAAAGAGTAGAAATGCCTACTGCCCCATATCTTGCGGTGAGGGTCAACAATAAACCTACCTTAGCGCTACTGGACTCCGTACCATCTGGTAACTTTCTACGTCGTGACATGCTACTACCCAAACAATTTTACGAACGGAAACCTCAGACGAAGGCAGTCAGGATGGCTAAGTCCGACTGTATCATCAAAGTTTGGCAGGATCACCTTGACTGTCAACATGCAAAACCTGAAGACTGAAGCGGACTTCATCGTTACCATGGCCATAGAAGACTGTGTTATTCGAGGACAGCCTTGGCTCAGTAGCCAACAATGTATCATACATCATGGGAAACGTAAAGACTACCTGAGCAAGAGTTACGCTACACTGGGAGCATCGGACAGAACCACAGAAAGCATCACAAATTGACGCAGCCCAATTCCCGCACCACTTAACCAGTTAACAGTTTGAACAACTGAAGGAGGTATTGGACGAGCATGCCACAGCGTTCGGAGCAAATGGAAATTTAAGACAGAGCTGTACTGTACAGCATGAAATCTTGCTTAGCGACGCTACGCCCATATATAATAGGCAATATAGTGTCTCCACGAGATGGTGCCACAGCTTCATGAAACAGATCAATGAGATGAAACATCAAGGGATCGTTGAGCCTTCGACATCAGCATACAACTCACACGTCATGCTTGCACCCAAGAAGGATGGGAAATTGTGCTTCTGTGTGAATTACAAGTGCCTCACTGACATCACTTTACCCACCCCTCTGCCCGCTCTTGATCTGGCCCATTCAATAAGGGACATTGACGAAGCGAGTACTTTTAGCATGCTAAACGTGAAACGGGATACTGGCAAATTTATGTGCACCCTAATAGCGGACCGTATACTGCTTTTACCTCACCCAAAGGAGAGACATTACAGTTCTAAGTAACGCAGTTCGGACTGAAGATCGCACCAGCCACCTTCCAGCGGATTATGTCAGAAGTTCTAACGGGATACTTAGGACAGTTTTGTTTCGCCTACTTAGTATCATTGTTTATTCAAAAACCTGGGAAGAACATCTCTTGCACCTACAAGTCTGGCTAGAACTCCATGAATGAACTGCAAAGTTATCTAACAGCCATTTCAGCCAGACTGCCATTGAGTATCTGCAAAACATCCGGTCTATGGAAGGGAACTACCCACAAGAATGCTCGCTCCGTGCCAAGTCGATGTACCACGTACCAAGCAGCAGCTTCACAGATTTCTAGGGCTCTGGAACTGGCTTCAAGACTTTGTCCCTAACATAGCTGAATTGACGGCCCCATTGCATCCACTCCTTGGGAAGGACACCCATTGGAAATGGACAGCAGAATGTCAAAACACGAGATTTTGAAGGAGAGTTTTAAAGACATCCGACAACTTCACCACTCGCAAGGAGATAGCCCTTTGATACTGCAGACAGACGCATGTCAAACAGGACTCAGTGCCGTATTGTATCAAGAGGACAGTAATCAGCAACCTTTGGTCATGGCGTATGCTAGTACAAGTTTAAACCCTACGGAACAGAAGTACCATATTAACGAGCAGGAATGCCTCACCATTTTAAGGGCAATTCGAAAGTTCAGGTATCATCTGGAAAGAAACCGCTTTATCCTTCGCACCGATATTACAGCCCTAAAATGGCTTTGGGAAGCCAAGTACAACAAGGCCAAGTCAGGACGTTCTGATTTATTGCTGTCCAAATTTGACTTCAAAGTCCAGCACTGCTCTGGGATGTCAAACGACCTACCAGATGCTCTATCTTGCCTACCAAGTCAGCAGGAAGAGGCAAAACCGGACAAGGACATAGATCGGATATTCCTTCCTGAACCCTCTAGTGAACCATTAGAAGAACAAGTGCACCTACTTCAGCTACAACTGACACGCCATCAGATAGAAAGGCACCAACAGCTCGACACAGAAATCCAGACGCTACTGTAACAATGCCCGCAACGATACGAGATGCGCAACCACGTTGTATATTCTAGGAATCGCCAGCCCAACATGCCCTGGAAAATATGGTTACCACGAGCACTACAATCTGATGTCTGCCGTCATTATCATGATCACCCCGACGCAGGACATCCAGGGAACCCGAGAGACCTTAGCAAGCGATACGTCTGGGATGGGTCGTGACGTTCGTCAACAAGTGAGCGAATGCCCTTAGTTTAGACAGCACAAAAGTTACCCAGCCTGGCAAAACACGACAAAACCACACAAACTTTACGCACCAAGGAACCAAGTAACCACCGACTTAATGGAACCATATCCCAAAAGTACTTGAGGGAACCGGTATCTGCTCGTCATCACGGACATGTTTTCTTGCTGGGTCAAAGCCTTTCCGATCACCAGTCAAGAAACACGCCATATAGTCAACATGTTTAACCATGAGATATTTCCATGTTGGAGATACCCGCAGAGTATACTGATGCGTGCCGCTTATACCTATATACTATAACGACTACAGCTCATCCCACGTTCTTCATCTACTATAGGAATAACTACCAGAAATGTTTAGCAGTATGGGTTCCCGGGAAGGGACATGGACGATACTTGGTTTCCCAGACTGTTCCTGCCATGCCCTTCTCTCTTTACTGAGGGTATTCAAACCGAAGGAAGGAAGGAGCAAACCAAGAACGTTTTACGAATGCGCAGAGAGTGGTTTCAACTCACACGCACTTTGTATACACATAAAACAAAAGGAATTTGAAGTGACAGCGCTACACATCAGCCTCTCCGATGCACCTGGCAGACAGAGTGTCGCCACACCGCCAAATATATCCAAGCGCCTCCGAGCACCTGAGGCCATATTCCGAGCACGTGAGGGTAGTTGGCCAACTCCACGCACTCCAGGCAGACATCACAGGGGCATGTCACGCCTCCCACCCTGGCCCGTTGCGCACTACAGAGTGAGCCACATATGAGGCCGTGCGTGGCCGAGGTCGGGAGTTATCGTCTCCAGTAGCTCGCCTCAACACTTCTTGTGTTGGGGCTCTCTACTGTCTTACGCCCTCATGGTCCTCTCCAAGAACTTCCAGTTCTCCAGTGGTTCCACCCACCACCTACTAGAGGCTCAACACCTCCTGGTAATCACTGTCACCAGAAGCTTTGTCTGCAAGAAGACAACAAACGACTTAACACTTCAGTTGTGGACACCTCCTGGGACTTCAACCACAACTACTTGCTAGTAGTGGCTCCCTTGTTAAAGTTAGGGCCTCTTCTAGGCAAACCCCGACAGTACTAGTTGCAACAGTTAGTTCATTTTACCCTTGCATCTAAGTAGTCTTAGGAGTGGGTCACCTTCACCAGTACTGCATAGACTAATTTACTTCTGCAGCACAGACCTATTGTTAGCACGTTTGCATCACCTAAGTATTTATTGCTTTAATAAATACTAAGTCTTAACTAGGGTTGTTCAGATACCAATACTAAGTATCGGTCTCTGCCGATACTTCGTCTTTTCTTGATGTATCTGTATCGGGTCTGGTATTGAGCCGATACTTTAGTATCGGTTGTAGACAATGAAGTCAGGTTATTGCTTTCTTTAGGCACAAAAATTTCCGTATTTCGGTTTATATATGCCGCACATTAAAAGAAAATTAAGAACAAATGCAGTACTTACTCGTGAATAGCGCACCCTTTTTTCTCAAAATAAATGAAAAAAATTCCGGGGGGTCCACTATCCATGGGGAAAAAGAAGAAGGGGGAGTGCTAGCCGTAAATTGTCCGGGGATATTGAGGGATGTGGCGGAACAAAGTGGGGGGGGGGGGGGGGACTGGAAATGTTGAGTAGTAGGGGGATGAGGTTTCTAGAAATATTTATAATTTTGACTTTTTGCGCCCAAGTTATTTAATGAAATTATTTTCCAAACATATCACAATCACCACACATTAATGTAAAAAAGAATAATTTCTTCCATACTTACTAACAGGGCTCTACAAATTTTTAATGCTATTTTATTTTAAAAAATTTTTCCCCTGGAACTTGATGCAAAAATCATGGTAGTCACTATACACGAGTGCGCACTATACATGAGTGATTATGGTATGCGTCGCTCAAAATAGTTGCACCTGACATACCTTGTATTTCAAAGCAAATGGTTTGACCTGAAAATGTTATGCAAAATATTTTAACGAGGAATTGTTATTTGTAAAGATGTTTTCTTTTGTGTTTAAAGGTTGTTTCATTCGGTAAGGTTGGTGTTTCATTGTATCTGGCGTAAAATTAACATGACTTAATTATATTCCCAAAATCATATACCCTACCACTTGTCAGCATAAAATTGTTTGAACATCGAGCAACTTGTATGATAAGTGTTCATTTTCATAACTTCTTGCTAGGAAATTGGAGGATTTATATTAATTAATTTCAACAGACATGTGTATTCGAATAAACTGATAATATGTAGTGCCTATTCGACACCTTTTGCCGTAAGCCCCGAGCTGAGTGCAGTGTTAACTCATGACAGGGAAAATCAGAGGATGTGGTTTTGAATGATTAATTATTAAAGATCGTGAAGAAATCAATTTTAATTGCCTCATTTGTGTCTCAAAATTTCAAGTTTTCTTTGCAGTAAAATATGATTAATTACTTTAAACAGACATTTGCCACGCATGTAAGGTGTCGCCAACAGGTAGCGGCGTGGAGAGGTCATCCTCCCGCAGCCCCCCCCTCCCCCCTTGTGTGCGCTCTTAGCTAATAATGGGCACGGGAAATATAAATTTAAATTGCATTTATTGTCATATTATCTAGATTTTCAGAGGGCTTGAAAGTTTTAGGCCAGCTTGCATTTTGTGTCGGATTACAATAAATTATATATAGTATTTTAAGACATTATTTTCTTTATTTAAATGAATCTAGGAGAAATGTTTTAAATGTATTATTAACAGTAATACTTTTTCTAAAATTCAGTGTGAAGGGCATTGGCATGGGCTCTTGGTATCGGCAGTGGTACTGGGGTATTGGTATCGGAAAGCATGGTATCAGAACAACTCTAGTCTTAATGTATCCAAGAGTTCTTTGTTATAGATCTACCTACCTACCACTAGTATTCAACCTCAAAGGGCAAGCAAGTGACAAGGCATTGATAAACCTAAAGTAGGACATCAGACCCCCTTCATGGACACGTCCATCGATACACACATCTCATCTTTCGGCGGCCACCCATTTTGTACACTTCGGTGCACAGAACGGTAGAGCCTCCACCACTAGGACACACCCCACAGAGGCAGAACAGCCACCCTAAGATGTATCGCCGACCGGAGCGCCTAGCTAAGGTGGTGGCAAAGGTATCTGCTTGGAATTGGAGGCCCTACGTCAGTGGACCACACCCGGCAGTGGCAGGAAGGTGGTTTACGACCCACAACTCCAGGTGCTTGCACTGTTAGGAGCCAGGGAGTGCACCACCAGCCATTGTCGGCCTTACATGTCTAAGTTAGGAATCGTCCATTTCTTGCAGCTTGCAGGAAATCAAGTGTATTATGGATGCCATTCAACAGCCAGCATGGAGCTAAGAGGGCAGAAAAGAAGGCAGAGTTCAGTACCACCAAGCAGGTCTGTGCGGCAAACCTCGTCGCGTCAGGTGTCAACACTCCTCGGGGGCAGGCTCAAGCCACCTGTCATGCGGGGAGACCGGCATCCCCCATTGACAGATGCATGTTTCACTTCACCCCAGTTAGGACTGGCTACGAAGTACATCCAGTGGTCCGGGCCCTAGTCAATGGGAGTGACACCAGGCTTGGAAGGGCCAACCCACACATCGGCAGTCAGGCCGGAACCGAGTGGAACCACCGCCAACTGATGGAGAACTACAGCAGCTCCACCTCCACCAAGACCAGTGGAACCAAGGACTCCACCCACACAACCTGCAGCACTTCTTCTGCATCTTCCAAGGCAAGTTCACTGAGCTCTGGTAGGTCCAACTAGCCCCAAAGGGCAAGTGTCGTGTGAGGCATATTGCTGGTCCTACTACACCCAACTACACTGGTGTCCGGAAAGAAAGGGAACTGAGTCCCTAGTGTAAGCCAACTGACCCAGCGCAGACCCAAAAGTTTCTTGTACAAATCTAAAGTTTTAAAAAATTTATCTCTCCATTACCACCCACCACAGACTCCTGAAGGGAATTCTGGGAAGCCTTTCAAACAGGGCAGCAGTGGTGGATGGCCACTCACGTTGATCTTCATGAGGTTGTCGTAGCGCTGGGTGGCCATATTTTTGAGCATGTGGGCCTCGTCGAGCACCAGGTACTGCAGTGGCAGGATCTTGAACAGCTTCTTCTCCTCTGGCAGGCTACTCACTATGTTGTACGTGGTGAGGATGACATCAACTTCATCCAGCCCCTCACGCACCCACTGTACACGCAGCGCTTTGCGCTCGTCCTGCGCTCCATGGTAGAGCACCACGCGAAGCGATGGGCACCAGCGAGCCAGCTCGTTCTTCCAGTTGTCTGTAAAATCACTCCCTAATCAGCACCATTATGCTAATACACAATACAAACATTATTTGCTTAAACAGTGTAAATGTGACCATGGTATGCTACTATTGTAATCTCTACAAAAAACATTACACTAGGATGTAAAAAATATGAGTAATACTATCTTTATACTCCCTACAAAAGCTGCACAACTCTGTTTAGGTTTGTCACACCCTTGCAGGGATTTGGATCTCGATTCATGTAGTAACAAATTTGTTATTTCAGGGAGTAAACTTGAATCAATTACTTCACCACCAACTACTAGACATGAATTATTTACTGTTTTGCTATCTATCAGACTCTAAAAGGAAAACCTTTCACCATTTAATAATTTTCTTTATTTTATAATTATTTATTTATTCCTGAAATAGATTGCACTCCAGTTGTAAAAAAAGTAATGCACACACACACTCACTTAAAGAAACAAAAGTACACATGCTCCTCTCTGTTCCACTAAATTGAAAGGGAAAGTGGTTCTGCACATACTGAGGGTAGATGAGGGCACAATGATCAGGTGGGGGCCAGTGATGCCCTTCTCGTACAAGTATGCGAGGAAGGATATCACTTGGACAGTCTTCCCGAGCCCCATCTCATCTGCCAGGATGCCATTCACTTGCTGCTCATGGATCACTGCCAGCCAGTTGAGCCCCACCAGCTGGTAGCCGGCAAGCTTCAATCTGCACACAACACCCCACTAATTCACTCCTCACATGCTCAACACTTTTATGCCTGGTACACACCACACACTAACACATTAAATTTCACCTACACATATGTAAAAATTTTGCAATGACCATACAAACTGCAATTACAAAGACATTACATAATCTGACAAGTAGACCCTACCCTACTTTTCATCCCAGTTTGTGCACTTGTCTATACACAGTACTCAATAATACTTTGACGCATGTCGCTTTCCCTGCGCATTGGACATGTGCACTCTACTTGTCGACTTCGCCCCATCATCTAGCCATTAATTTCTTATGGGCAAGTCACACAATAAATCCCATGCCTACAGGGTTGCTCCCGGCTCAGCGGACAATTACACACACACACAGAATAATATTAAAATTGTACTGCCCACCCAAAAGCTGGCATGAGGTCGCCCACTCACGCCTGAGGAAATTGTATTATCCACTGAGCCACCGACACGCCAGAACCAGAGTAGCAAGTTGGAAGGAGTGCTGTAGGAGGGCAGCACCCATTGCCTGATGTCACTGCTCCTGAGCCTCGTGGGGAGGCGATAGATATATCAACATCCTATTGCCAGGGAGATAAGAAATGGTGGTGCGGCCCACAACCCTAATTTAAGCCACCTCTGTGAGACGAGGCTAGACAACCCTGTGCCCCTCTGACAGCCAACAAAGCAGAAAATTTCTGTATATAAGGAGGTGCAAAAACGCAGCTCAAGACAGTTCATTGGCCCTCCAGCCCTCAAAGGCTGAAGACAAAGAGACAGTTCAATGGCCCTCCAGCCTGGGTAAGGCTGAGGGCACCAGTCTGAAGAAGACCAGCAAGCTTGGGCAAAGCTAATAACACCAACAGGGAAGTGACTGTCACCCTGTACAGGAGTCTGAAAAAGATGTAAGTCTCCCAATCAGGGCCATGCACTCACTAGGTCTTCTATGTTGGAGAAGCATATGGTGAAAACCCTGAAAAAGCAGAAGGTCCCCGATACCACAGACACCGTCGACAGCCAAGGAAGTCTTCGCCGCCAGAGGTATATTGTTGCAATTGGAAAAAATCCCCCTTCGATAAAAATAGTAAGAAATTCTTTTTCTTTAGTAGTTTTTAAGATATTTTAATTTTTCTTTTTTATTAAAAAACTTAAGGTTCGGTTGTGTTTTAGGTTGTTTATTTTTTTTATAAATTTTGATTTTTATTCATTTGCTTTAAAAAGCAGGTCAGGATATTTGAGTATTCAATATGGACATTTTTTTTCTTTGATCTAGGCTGTTAGCAGGTTAGAGAAAGCTACAGACAGTGTGTGCTGGTAGCTACAACTTTCTTTTTGCACCACTTAGGATTAGAGTTATCCAGAAAGCCTGGAAGAATTCATGATGCTGTAAAACACAGCAAATTCCTGTTCAGCAATACTTGTTCATTTGGGGCGTGTCCCAAAGTTTCGAGACACCTCAGTTCAGATGTTTACGAGGCCAAGACCTCAGCTGACTCAGGCAGGCTTTGTTTTTGAATATGCAGCCCTGAAGTTTCGGTGCTGTGTGAGGGGAAGGCGGTAGGTAACATGCTGATTCTGTCAGCTGGAACCCTTGGGTAACTAAGGGGAAAGGAGGAAGTACGGCAGTGTGTGTCTGGTAGCACGTGATTGCCAGGTGAAGTCTCGGCGCGAGCTGATTGGCCGAAGCCAAGGACACACCAGGACAACAAATAGTAGAGGTGTGGAAGAGGGAAGGAGGAAGAGTGTTTGTTGTGGTGCAGCAGTAGGCAAGATGGCGAGGAAGCAAAGCATCTGCCTGTGGAGGAAGGCCGTGAATACTCCAGAAAGATGAGCTAAGGTCCACAAAATTTTTCTGTTTGGTCGGGACATTACTTCACAAAATTCTGGAGGATAGTAGTCAAGTTTAGGATATAAATTTGGGTTTAGTAGAGTTCTGTTAGTGAGTTCATAGCCTGTCAGTCGGGTTGGCCGTGCCTGACGAGTGATCATGAAGATAGAGAGAGAAAGAATTGTCATTACAGTTGTAAGGTAAGACTGTCTCTTTTATGATTTAGTCATTATTGATAAATATATATTTTTTTGCTTTCTGTGTGTGGTAGTAGAAAAGCCCTGAACTAGCCACTAAAGTATCTCGTGGGAGTAAAGTTAGGTCTTGCAGGTCGGCGTTACTATTTGATTCAAGAGTTTTTTAATTTGTTGTTGATGTTGTTATGGGTCAACCCAATATTAATCATTTTATCAAGTGAGTATTCTTACCTACAGCAGTACGTTCTAGGTCGAGTTGATTTGCCGATTAGTTAAGGCTATCGTTATTGCTTGTTGGGAAAACCCTCAGAGTATTTTAGGTTTAAGTTGGATGTTAAATTCGGTTAGGAGTATTGGTGTTAGTAAGTACAAGTAATGTTACAGTTATACATGCATATATTCTTTGGTATTATTTTTTTGGATACTCTTAGCTTGGAAGATAATTTACAATTTTTGTCGGGTGTAACAAATCTTTAGATCAGACTTTTGTTATGAGCTATTTTGACATATAGACTTCAAAATTTTCATTTTCATTTATTCTTTCAAAAAGATAACTGTGTGTTCTTTATTTATTTCTTGTTTTCAAACTTGTACCTGATCATTCTCTTGTTGTAAGATAAAAATATATTAATATATTTTATTTTCTTTTAATTTTAACAAAATAAATACTCTTTGTCTTTTGGACTTGGTGAATGTTATTTGTATTTTTTTTGTAAGAGTCTACCTTCCCCTGGTTTCGATGACTATAAGTACAAAATAAAGTAAATACTTTTGAGTCATTATTTTTAAACACTGAATCAATAATAGTTTTTTTTATTTTATTTTCATGGAAGAGTCCTCTCTATCTCTCTCTCTCTCTCTCTCTCAGCTAGACTGAAAAAAACTTAACCTTCGAAACATTTTGATTTTTAGTAATAACTACCAACTTGGTTATTAATTAATATTTTTTTTGGGACTTGTTAATATTAGTGGATTTTGTTAGTGCCCCATTACCTAGGTCATCTGTCCCGAAGAGTCACGAAAAGGTCCCCTATCCTCTCACTTGAGCCCCTCTGAGCTTTTACCACCACCCCCCTTATTTACATCCCTTAGCCCTTAACCGCCCCCCCCCCTAATTATCTCTTTTGTGAAATACTTTGGTACAGAGATACTGTGAAAAGAATTGAACAAGAGATTGTGGATCTTTTTTTTATATTGAATCTAGGTGTATCCAGGCGACCTCCTCGTTTGTCTTACTTGGTGTTAGTTTTTATTAACAGCCTGGTGGTGGAGGTAGTTGAACATTCAGCGTTGTTGTTCTTAAAATTAAATTAAATTATTTTCCTTTTAACTTTTCCTTGAGTGATAACACTTCCTCTCACCCTCCTCTCATCACACCCCCCAAATTCAGTTTCCAATCTCCAACATTGTAACAATATTGATGCCCTCACCTGTCCCACTCACCCACAAGTCAATCCTTCATACTCCACGGTAGCAGTTTGTGCCGTCGGCCCTTCTGGACTGCCACTCCCCAATTTAAAAATCAAATTGCAAATTAGAAGTTAGAATGTTTTTTCATTTGCACATGTTTGCCTTCAACTGTCATAAATTTACATTATAAATTTAAATTTATTATTTTATTGTGTGTAGAGCAACCCATCCTCCTGTATTTTCCCAGCGCATTGAATAAATATGTGGTTGTTTGAAATTGAAGTCTTGTGTTGTTCATTTCTCCCAGCATTTAATGCTTCGTATTTAATTTCTAAGTTTAACTATTGTTATTCAGACTTGGCTCTTTAATAAAGCGACCGCTCATTTGTAAGCACGAACGAACCAAACTTGCTTGAATGTCTTGGTGTTTGCATAAGGTTATAGTATGAATAGGACGTGGAACTACCTAAGTATTGTCCGGGAAGTCCGCACCTCAAGTGAGATTCATTTTCAACTACCCAGAATCACCAACACTCATTAGCTCAGTTTATCTGCAGAAGTCTGGACACAGGAGGGCTTGAGTCACCCTGGGTAAATTGGGAGTGCACACTTTTGTTTTCTTTTCTTGCAATTAGCTCAACGGGCCACTAGTCTCTCATATTTTAGATGCTCTTAGTAATGCCACATAAGAGTACAGGACTAAATAGCCAACTCCATCAATTAGCTTGACGAACACTAAAGAGAAATGTAGTGGCACAATCTAGTGACGTTAACCAAGGTACTACCATCAAAATTCACCAGGCCTCGCCTGACATCGAACATACGAGTGAGTCACGTAATGAACCACGCCTTATAAATGAGGATTGCAGTTCTTATTTAGACCATCTGCTAGGCATGATATAGATTATTATGACACACTAAGACCACTTGAAGTGATTCTGAACCTACGCCACTACATCGTCCGTGTACAGTCACAAAGGAGCCAGCAATCACATATGAAGTCTGTACAGCCACAGAGAAAGTAGTGATTGTATGCATTCCCCCAAAACCTACTATTACCCCATGACTTTGTCCCCGTAAGGAAGTCCACTAGGCCTGCCCCTTACAAGCGCCGGGTAAACTCTCAGCTAACTGAATAAATTAATATCTGAGCGATTTCATTATAAGCTCATTTTGTTTCTCCTTCCTAATTCCCATTAAATAGTGACAGTTGGGATCACGACTTTTGACAACCTTCATGGTAAGCCGGACCAAACTCCCTGGGAGGGAGATTTATGTGGGCAAGCTCAACCTTGGGGTTTAATTCTCCTCCTCCGGTTAAGGTCCCTCCACCTAAGTGGTGTCATCCCCAATCACCCAACGTGGACAGTTACTTCTGGAGGGAAACAACGTAACTAGTATATGAGGGGGGAAACAGCACTTATCATTTTGTTTATTACCTTCCGCGAAGTGGAACGAGAATAGCTACCATTCTGGTGTAGAGTGCAAAAAAACTCTTCCCTCCCTCCTAAACCAGTAAGTAGTCTGACGTATTCTCTCCCAACTACTGAGCGGAGAGTGTCAAATAAAGAACATTTTCTGAAGCAAACTTGCCTTCGCGAACATGGCTTACTGTTGGAATACGGACTTTTAAGGACTTTGTAAAGTTATTTCTATGGATTGTAACAGGCCCGCCAAAAATTTTTAGAATGAAAATTAACTATCTGTATTATAATAGGTACTATATTTTAATTTTCTACTTACAGCAA
The DNA here is from genome assembly GCA_029891345.1 of Dryococelus australis. NCBI lineage: Eukaryota > Metazoa > Arthropoda > Insecta > Phasmatodea > Phasmatidae > Dryococelus > Dryococelus australis. Next base: position 63,083,877 of record CM056997.1, read on the forward strand.
ATCATATGAAATGTGCCAATACTGTGAATCCCATTATTCTTTAGCCACTAGTGCAAAGAGCCACTAGCGGTAATTAACGGAACAATGTGGGTCAGATACAGAAGTAATACTTAAAACATTTCTTGTTGGCAAAACATGATTGTGGAAAAAAAAAAAAAAAAAAAAAAAAAACACCCCTTTTTTTAAGGGTCTTTCAATTTATTACCATAACAGGACTTTTAAGAACTTTCCAACATTACACACTCCCCCTTTCCAATTAGACACCCAACCATTATAAATTTTGTCTCTCTGGTGCTGTAATCAGTCTAGTTGAACGTCTGCAATACGTTTTTTCTGGAAGTGTTGATTATGAAAATCCTCTAAACCCTTCCTCTTTCTCATTCCTAATTGAGTTGGCTCGGCTGTTGTTTTCCTTTGGTCCCGCCTCTTCAGCTTGTCTTGGACTCTGGATCTGTGGCCGGTGGATGTTGTCCCCCTGATTCTTCAGTGGATGGTATGCTTGACTCCCTTTGAAACCCTACATCTTCTCCAAGTGTTAAGTTTTCTTCCAGTCACATATTTACGTGCCACTCCTTATGTTCTTGTGCTGCTGGCATGTTAACTGTCAGAGACTTCAAGAGGTCAGCAAGCACAAACTTTAAGCTGTCTGCCACCTGTACTTGGTAAGTAACTGCACTCACCTGTTTTTTTTATCTGGCCTTGGCCTCATCTGGTATTTTCTCCAGTCTTTACCAGAACTCTCCCTCTCAAAAGCTCCTCTTTAGACCATCTTCAGTCCACTCTGAGCTTACTGTGCTCTTGCCTCTTGATGGTTTCAACAGTGCCAAACGTGTTCGTGGTTGCTTTTGTAAAAACACTTCTGCTGGAGTCTTCTTCCTTACCGAATGAGGGGTGTTCCGGCATGCAAACAAAAATACATCTAGCCTATGCTGTAATGGATGGTTGCAGTTACCTCGATCTCCCTGCAGTTGACGGTTGAGTGCTAGCTTGATAGTCTGCACTTGCCTCTCTGCCGCACCGTTCGACTGTGGATAATATGGTGGAAGCTTAGCATGTTTTACACCATTTAACGACAAAAGATGACCAAACTCGTCAGATTTAAATGGCGGGCCATTGTTGGTTACCACTACTTCAGGCAAACCAACTGCAGCAAATAATGTTCTCAACTTCTCCACAGTGTGAAATGCTGTTGTCGTGTTTATGGGAATGTCTTCCAACCACTTGGAAAAGGCATCAACCACAACCAGAAACTTCTGTTTATGTTCGTCCACAAAATCTATGAGCACCATCTTCTCCCTGACCAGCTCCATGGATGCAGTGGTACTGGTGATGCAGCCTCAGGTTTAACTGACAAACTTCACAATATTGCACCTTTTCCTCAATTTGGTTGTCCATACCGGGCCACCACACACAACTTCTAGCAAACGTTTTCATTCTTGACATGCCCAGATGTTCCTCATGTAACATTTTCAGCACCATTTATTGCAACACCTTTGGAATGACCCACAATTCACAATTTTGCTCCAGGGATAGTTCTGATTTTGGGGAAACAAATGTCTTCAGCTCTGGAGAAACAACTTGTGGCCATCCCCGTAGAATGAGATCTGAAATTTTGACTGGACAGTGTCCTTCTATGTTGCTTCTGCTAAGTCTGCTGAAGCAGCACTGGTAGGTCCTCAAACAGCGCAAAGAAAAAAACAGCCTCTCCCAACCATGGTTCACTGCTTCCAGTCTCCTCTTGTGCAAGCAAACATGACAACCCATCTGCAATGTAATGGTGAAATTTAACTGTAAACACTAAACTAAGAGTCTCTCTTTCTACTTGGATGCATCCCGTTTCTGCTCTCAACAGAGTCTTGGAGGCAAAGGCTATCGGCCGTTTCTCTTCAGAAGGCACCACATGGGCTAGTACTACACTTACACCATAAGCACTTGCATCTGCTGTCACTATGATCTGCAGCGTTGGATCGTAGACACCTAGTACTGGACTGCTCAAAAACAACTGCTGCTTTCTTCCAATGCCTGTTCACAGTCTGCTGTCCACTGCCAACGGTGATCTTTCTGCAGTACCTGGTATAATGGATGCAACACAGTTGCTAGGTTGGGCAAGAACTCACCATAGAAATGCAGAAATCCCAAATAGGAATGAAGTTCTGAAACATCTGTAGGGACTGGAGCCTCCTGAATCGCTCTGACCCTATCTTTGGTAGTCTGAATGCCCTCCTTGGATGGCTGACAAATTAATACACTACACTCTTGCAAAGAAGCTTACACTTCACCCGTCACACTTTAATCCCATATGCTGTCAGTCTTTTGAAAACTCTTGCCAGCCTGTGACTAGCATCTTCCCGACCAGAACCTACCACCAGTAAATCATGCAGATACGCATACATTCCCTTAATGGCATTCAACACTTCCTCTATAGTTTTCTAAAAAATACATGGGGCACTGCAAAACCCAACAGGCAGCCATGTGACACGATACAAGCATTTGTGGGTGTTAATGGTCAGTAATGGCTGGCTGTGTTTGTTGAGTGGCAATTGAGTGTATGCCGAATGTAAATCTAAAACTGAGAAAACTGTTCCCCCAGCTATCTCGCTGAAAATATCAGCTGGTTTGGGCAATGGATAATGATCCATTTCGACCACCGAGTTCAAAGTCACCTTGAAGTCCCCACATAAACTAATCCATCTTTTTACTTTACACAAACACCAGGTGTAGTCCACGGGACTTACTTATTGGGAATATGGCTCCTGACTGGACTAACCCGTCAATTTCTGTGTTTACTCCTGCCTTCATTGCAAACGGGACTGACCGGGTCTCGCAGAACACAGGAAAGGCCCCTTCCTTTAGTACCACATCAGCTTCAACACCAGAAATAGATCCAATCTGTGGCTCAAAAACAGATGTGTGTTCTGACACGAGCACAGTGATGATGGCTTCCCATTCCGAAGAAAAGGTTTTGTGATCTCGCACTTGATGAATGCGTGATCCACTAATGACTCACTTTGTTTCCACAATTTTTTTCCAGTATAACCGCAAGGATGCCAACCAATTTCTCCCCAACAAGGTCGGCAAAGTTTCCTCTTGGCTTTCTACCACCACCATTGGCAGTGTCAACTGTTGACCTGGATATTCCACTGGAATATGACATTCCCCCATTATTGGTAATGTTTGTTTGTCTCCAATATGTCCTCAGGGCCAATTCTGTCTTATTCAATTTACATAACTGCAGCTTTTCCCTGTATGTGCTGTCCGAACACACAGATACCACAGCCCCTGTATCTATTACCATATTTTCTGGCCTACCATTCAACAAAACATCCACTCTAAAACTATTTGCATGGCTCCTTACCTCACTGAAATAAATATTAAGCAGGTCCAACTCTTCGGAATTTACCTCTTTGAGCCAGTGAATGCCTTGAGGCCGGCATGCCCTTTTAATATGACCTCTTTTTTTTACATGTATTGCATATGTAATTGGCAAATGGACACTCTGCAGCCAAATTATTCTCAGTATTAATTGGTAACAATTTTTATTCCCTCCTTGACTTGACTTTTGCCTGAATGTACCTCCTCGCTCTCCCATGTCACTACCATTCATCAGAGCTATAGTACATGCACCATCACTGCCCTGGACTGAATCCTCTGGCTTTTGTTGCACCATCCTGGATGTATTTCCATTGACTGTCACACTGCCACTTCCATTATCAAAGTCTTATTTAATGTGGACTGAAAGATTAGTTGTTCCGCCACTAACAGTTTATCATTTCCTAACTGACTCAAAAATGCATCTCATAATGCATCATTCAAAAACTGACAATCACAAGACTGATATTTTTTGCAGGGTTACCGCATATTCAGTGATGCTCTCTGATGTGTCTTGTTTTATTTGTAACAACTACACTTGCTCTGGGATCACAATTTTCTTTGGAGCATAATGAGCAGACAGTATTTCCACCAATTCCGCACAGGACTTTGTTCCCAACTTACTTGGCACACACAAATTCTTCAGAACCGCATATGTTTTGGGGCCTAACAATGTCAATAACAAACTACATCTTTCTTCATCCTTAACCTTGTTTGCCTTAAAGTAATGTTCCAGGCATTCCACATAACTCTCAAAATCGCCTTCCTCGCAGTGAACCTCTTCAATCTTGCCGAGCGACATCTTGTTGCCTACCTCACCAGCAAAGTGAACAAAACATCACAATAATAATCTATTAACTTCACTGCTTGGTGACCGCAATCTGATAGTGTTCCATTCTTACAGCTGCCAAACTTGACTGCACTCAGGAATGATAAATCTTCCCATCCTCAATGCCAATTGTCGTATTTATTACAAGCTGCACCTTACAAGTTTACATAAAGTCATCCATGACAGTTTTTACTGTTTATGCAAGAAACAACATGCGCTATTTACAATGCCAAATACTGCCAACATTACATTTACGAACCCCGTTAACATTTTAGCATTTTCATTTATTTTCTGCCATGGATGAGGTTTCCAGGCCGTGTGTACAGCAGAACCACTACAAATCATTTTTAAGGGACAAGAATAAGTATGCATGAAGACAAACAATGCACGTGGGATTGTCCTTAAAACTTGTTCATAACGCAAAAGGTGAAGCAAGTAAAAAGTAGAGGCCTAATTTAATAGGGATATAATGCAGCTTTCATTTATTGGCAAAACTACAAAAAATTTTATAGTTATATGAGACAAAAAACTTGGGCTGCAGTTTTTCTACATTCACGAAGTATTTCTTTACCACTTCCTTCTTCCCACTTACTTCTAAATGAAAATAATTCCGTCCCCTTCCCTCTCCCCACTACATACATTAAGTTGATGGTACTTTTCTCACAGCAGGGTGATATTTGAGCCTCTCCCTGTTTTGTAAAATTGAAGCATGCTTTTGATGAAAGACAGGCACAGTGCTGCCCCCAATGAATGAAGCTGAGCCACTCTTTCTATAATGTTGCAACCTAGGGGCATATGAGTGGACAGCATTAGAGAAATAGTGGTTCAACTTGCAAGTTTACAGACAATGTGTGTAAACTTCTTGATCCAAGTGCACGTAACCACCCAAGATTAACAATGATGACCTCCATGGCAGCCCAGCTCAGGCAACGACAAGTTGAGAGGATAAAAGTAAAGACACCAGCTGGGACTATAAAAATGATGGATGCAGGAAAAATTACACTTCAAAAATCTATCCTTGCAGACTCTCTTTACACTGTTCTAAAGGGGAATTCCTCTGGACTCTGAAGTATAAATGATGGATGTGGAAAAACAATAAAAATGGACATGATGTAGATGCATTGAGGGTCCTCTGCATTTCCTTCAGTTAGTTATCTTGAAAGTGTCATTTCATTCAAAATGTTACTTAAAATATATTGATTTTGTTTGTTTTCTCATTTTAAAATTTGTTAGGGATTACAGTGAGTTAAAATTTATGTCATACTTATTTAAACAGTTCATAAATTTTTAATACAAATTAGAATAGTTAAAATTATAGTTTAACAGATAAAATGATTTATTTTGGCATTATTTTTGTTTCATTTAGTGTTTTACCATAAATGCTGCTGTTATGCAATATTATTTTGAATTTCATGTACTGTTTTGATTTAATCAATGTTCACCATATAATCTTGCCTCTAGTTAGGAAGAATTGAACGCATTATAACTGCTCAAGAAACATAGAACCTTACTAAAAACGACCCCTCACTGTTTCTCAATAGTAAGATTGTTATGACAGTAGCCATAGATATTTTGGGAAATTATGGATTGAGATGTACAATCAAAATTACACAAATATTTAAAAATAATAACTTCATTTTGGGACAAAATGCCCTACAATAGAAAACCTGCGCAGGCAAATAATTATTAAATTATTTAATCCAAATGTGGCATGAGTTCAATGAAACTATCATTTAGCATTTAATATCAATATTACAAATTATTATAAACAAACAAGACCAAGAATGCCACCTCCCTGTGAAGTTGACCCAAATATATTCCTCAATCTCTTCTGTTTCTCTTTTTATTTATTCTATATATTTTTATGTATGTTTGCGCCTCTATAAACAACTGGAATTTTATAATCCTTATAACTACGAACAATATAATAACAGAATCCAGCTGCTCCATGCAACTGATATTTCAATCTAAATGATTCATCAGCTAACATTAATTCTGTTATTTATTTTTTGGTTACGAAGATGATATTTTTCTTTTAATATTGTTTTATATAAGCCATTATCAATATACTATTATGTTAAAACTGGGTATTTTGTCGTTAATATAAACCTCTTTAATTCTCTTGGATTTGGCTTTGTTGTTTGTATCTTTTTCAACATTGATTCAAAATCTTCATAAATTGGAAACCGTACTCTCGTTGTTTATAACTTTAAATACAATTTGTTTGCCTTCCTATGGCAACTATATCCTTACCGCTTTGTTTGCAGAACAATCTTCAGTATGTTTATCTAATTTTTCTTTACTAGAAAATTTTAATAAACACATATAACAAGGAAAAATTTTACTTTTAATGATTATTATATTGTGATGAAATCAATCTTGAAAAATCTCTCATTCAACAATAATGAGTTTTATTTCTGTGGCCATTTTTCTCAACTCTCTCACTTTCATTTCATTTTGTTTTGGTATTGCCATTTTCTATCTCTATATTTACTGTTGACTCCTCAGGTCTAGAAATTTCTTTACTACTTTTATGTGATCAAATTGGGATATTTCTATATTTTACAATTTCTCATGATATATCTTTCTCATATACTTATTAATATACATTCTACAAATATATAGGCTATTCACTGTAAAGTGAGTACTTCCTGAACACCCACTCACTTGGAATAATAATTAATAAAGATGTTTTATTTTAGCCTTAGAAGTAAACTTCCGAGTGGGTTGGAATACATGCACACTGTTTATTACATACGTGGCAATATTTATTTAAAAAGTAGGTTAAAAAGATAAATAATGGCTGAAAGGAAAAGTAACAAGTGCTCACTTTACCATGTTTATCTTTTGTATGTGGATATGGAGTAAATAAATTAATATAGTTAGTTTCCTGACAATGTTTACATGTTTTGTCATATATTCTTTATGCATATTAATATGTAATTTCGTTTGTTTATCTTTTTCAAGATAAGATTTACAAACACATTTGCCACATTCACCACAAAGAATTTTTCTAACTTTTTTTACGTACTTGTTAATTAAAAAATATTTTACACGTATGAATATGTTTATCATTTAATTTTTTACGTGAATAAAAAGAATTTATATCATTTCTTCACCAAACTTTTCAATTATAATGGTTTCCATTTATTTAAATTCAATTTTAATATTGTTAATAGAATTAAATTTATATAAATGGATCCAATGCTCAGAAAGCTGAACACCTCAATTGGGCTTACAAAACTACATAAAATAGAAGCAAATAAAAAATATAAAATTTTCAAATAATACAGAATGGTCCTGAACTACAGGTACAAACGCTGTGAGGTGATCTATGCAAAATGGGATAGAAAACATTATACGAATAATGTCGTACAGTATCTCGTAAGGGCGGTAGCCACCCTTGAAAATCATAATTTCAAATGGTTCTACTGGAAAATAATTAAACCTACATGAGATGAAAGAGCCATTCTGTGAATAATATTTACTTTAACCAAGACATGAAACCTGCGAATAGTTGTGGTATACTATTATCCTCTACATTGATACTCTAGGGTGTGGTATGTTACAACCCTACCAATGTGTATGTAACCCTTGGGTATTTTGTAAAGACATCATCATATGTTATTGCACGTAACCTTGAAATAACACTGTCAGGCGAACAGTGTTCGAGACAATGGACAAAGTTTGTAAGGGTGCACTTAGTTACCTGCAAGTTTTTACAAATACCAGAGGGTTACACACACATTGGTAGGATTATAATTGTAACACACCACTCCCTAGTGTCTCAATGTAGAGGATGACAGTAAGCCACAACTATTCGCAGGTTTCAGCTCTTGGTTAAAGTAAACCTTATTCACACAATGGCTCTTTCATCTCATGTAGGTTTAATTATTTTCCTGTAAAAATATTTGATATATCAATTTTCAAAGGTGGCTACCACCCTTATAAGTTACTGTATGGCATTGTTCGTATAACGTCTGAAAAGGGGTGGTATAAGATTGGTTAAATTAGGAAAATAATTGTGTGGTGATGAAAAAGCACAAGAACAAAATATGAATGAATAACTTGCAATGATAGGCGTTTTCAGTAATTATCATGTCAGTGTGATTATATGCTTGGATAACAATTATACATAACAACACACTTTTGAATATTTCATGTCAAACTAACATGGAATAAAATAATAATCTGATTAAGATTGCAGAACACATTAAAATAACATTCAACAAATAAGACTATTCAAGGGGTGTTTACTAGCACTTCTGTAAAATCAAACATAACACAACAATGCAATAATAATTTCTTTGATAGATACATTATTGGGACACCATCACGTGAGAGACGAGATGAAAGATGATACAAATACTTACTGGTAATTTGGGCGCCAGCGGTGCTTCCCAATCACCACACTATTGAGACTCTAGGTTCTCAGGGATGCTGTGGGTTCTGTGTGCCCATTTCACACGTGTATACTTACAAACACGTTGACAACACTAAACTTTTACTAAACATCACTTGAAATAAACACTTAATAAAATATATGTGGCTAGGAAACTGCCACTACTGAATAAAAGAGTTAAAATCACTATAGACTTGTTTTTATTGTCACTATGCATACAAATCAACGTGCCACGAAATTAATGATACACTCAGTCATGTCTAGCTAACTCTGCTTGGATGCTCCCCAGCCTGCAATTAATCTAGCGCACTCCTATATGTATGATCTCACTGAGGTGCGTGAAAGCACAGCCTTCGCAAGGGAAGAGGGCCGACAGCCGCTAGGGTGGAATGACGGTTTTTCCCTGAAGACAGGACACTGTGAATTACAAATGAAACCCAGGACACATTAACACGTGTGATTACTCTGCATCACTAACGCAAAATTGTCGGGGCTCGCACTCCAGCATGTCGGTAGTGCGGTGACAGCCTATACACAGAGCCGGCTATGACTGGTATAATTGCACCGTACACTAATTACAAAATTACATAAACCCTCAAAAGATACATGAAGTAAAATGGGACACGAGATGAGTATTCACAATAAACACATACATGTGTGAAAACAAGTATAGATGGCGAGAATGCCACAGGATGAAGTTCGTAGCGGACCACGTGGTGCCGGTGAAATTGCAATATTTCCTCGTGGAAACTGCAAATTAAATTCAGACAAAATATTATTCTTGCTGAGAAAATTATTCTCTTTATGATTATAACATGCCTGATGGAGGTAAAATCAAACATTAACACGACAGCGTGGTCAAGTACAAAAAGCATCAATTTACGTGAAATTACACGGAACCCTGACAAAAATTTAACATAGAACCATTAATAAAATATTGCACATACGATGTTATATAAATAAGCTCTCAAAATGCAACAATGGCATATATATGTACTTGGCATTGGTAGCCACGTGGTTATAAGTGATGTTGCAGGAAAATATTCAAACACGAAAAATACCCTCAAATAAATACATTAAAACAAAGCCCTTAAAATTGTTTGCAGCAATAATGCAGAAGTTACAATGAAATGCCATAAACATAAGCGGATGGTGCCAGATTCAAGTTGCACTGGTCGTGTGACCTCTCAGACATCTTTCTACTCCTTCTCCTCGATTAAGTTAAAAATGCCTGCAGATCCTGGGGCGATGTTAGTTGTCCGTCACATTGGCTCTGCATTGAAGACGTCATCATTCTCAGGCTTTATTCAAACGACTCCTCTTCTCAAACGTTCTCTTTCCTTCATGCCGAAATATTCCTTTTTAACAGAACTCTGTAATGCATTTTTCGTAAGTTCCAAACAAACACCATTCCTAAGACAAATGTGTCTTCCTTGCATGAATGTCATAGATATTTTTTTTATCCCACTTCTGCACTAACTTGAGTACTGTTTATGAAAAACTGTTCGTTTCACTTTCCATTGAAATAAGTTAATATGAATTTATATCACATATGCAAATATTACTATTGAGAAATGTTAATAAACAACATATGTAAAGTAAAATATATTTTAGTATGGAAATCAAACAAAGGAAATTTAAAATAAGTATTGCGTAACCTATGGTAAGGCATTTTCTTAAAGTTTTCTATCCCATTTTGCTTAAGGAACCACCACAGTGATTGTACCTGTAGATACAAATTATGGAAAAAATTTTTCTTAGGTAGTAGTTTTAAACTTACTTTGCCTGATAGATATGTTAAACTTATTGAAAATAGAGATATAAACATCATAAATGAAAAATGTTATATTCTTTGTTATAAAAGTTTAAAGGAAATAAAAAAGGACAATCAATGCATGATATTAAATTTTCTTAGGCCTAATGGTATTTCTATTAATTAAAGAATTTCATAAAATCATTAGCAGATTTTTTATTAAAGGGGCTATTCAGTAGCCTCTTAATATTTTCATAAATAATTTGAACCCAGTCTACCAGATGGATCTAACTTATGAATATGTAATTGGGACCCTGTGAAACAGGGGGACAGAAAAATATTAAAATATAATTTCATTTTTAATTAACTTTTTAAAGATTGTATAAAATTATGGATTATAAATGGAACACAACAGTAATGTAAAAATTTATAAATTTAATTTTCAATATGATATAAAATTTCTTTCTGATGGAAATTTTAATAATATGATGCAGGACTACTACTCTTGGCGATAGCGGAGGGTGCGAGTCGTGTACTTACTGCGCCAGAAGTAAGTAAGTTTTTGGCCAGGAGCTAGACAGAGCATTCCTGTTAAGGTCTCTGGGGTCTGGTCCTTCCGGGCTGCTGGAATCTTCCAGGTTGTAAAGGACCGCCCTGGTTGGCTGTCAGCAGGCGATGAAGTCTGTGATCTTCAACACAATTGTGCACTTAGGAGCCACCACTCGTTTCTGAATACCTGCGCGACGGATCACGGGGAGTAAGTGTGTAACAATGGGTAGTACAGGTTGAGGCTTCGGTGTCCTAAGCTGCGGTGTGGGTGCTGGACGAAGGACGTCAGGGATCCTGTATGCAACGACAGAAGGCTGTGGAGTAGAGGATAAGCGTATAAATTCAGAAATCCCCTGTGGAATCTCTGAAGGGCCTGTGCGTACTGGGTTGCTGAAGAGGTATTACGATTCTCCAGCGTCACGGGGTCCTGCAGGTGCCTTATAGCCTGGGCCTGCTCTCTGGGCTGGAGTCTGTGTGGATAGAGGTCACCAAGGCCGGTGAATACTCCTGCAGGCATCTAAAGGCAGGAAATGTCAACCTCACTTTATCCTTCAGACCCCAGTCTCTTGGAGTAGGTCATTAAGATGCACAGTAAACCCTTCCCATCGAGGAGTGGAAGGCAGACTCGTTTTTCCCAATTACGAGTCAAGCCAAGGGTAGGCCGTAACTCAGCGGACACCCTATTCCAGCACCTGGAAGGGACCACAGTATGTGCTGGAAGTCGGACCACACTGGCTAAGGTCAGATGGGTGGGTGTTGCTTCGGGTCAGTCTCCCCAACCCACTGAACATCCATCTCTCTTGGCGGGAGCCCACAGTGGAGAGGCTTACGGATACAAAGGTGACAAAAGCTGTACCGAAGTCAGTGTACTTATGAGGACCCTCTGCTCCACCCGCCGAGTAGATGGAAAGGTACGCCGAGCTAAGTGTGTGTGGGTGTAACAGAAGAGTCTGTTGATTCGCTTGAGCAACTTCCCCAGGGTTACCTGATTTCCCTTCCTTTTGAGGAGTCAACAGGGAGCTAGGTACTAAGTCTACAGGAAAGGCGATTCTCAAGGTTTTGGTTCAATTCTCATTTATTTCCAGCAATTGGAAACCACGTGGTGACGTACTTACTACTGCACGCTGGCACGAGTAAACCGCAGGAAATCTGTCCATACATTATGGTAGCCAGTAGAGGTAAACTGTGTTGAGCTGGGGTGAGTGGTGTGCTAAGTGTGGCGTGGTCTGGCTAAGTGAAAGGTTTCTCCTATTGTTGCCGTAGTTCCCTAGGTGTACAACTGCACGCTGTGCTGAGCACGACATAGGGAGACTAAACAAGGAGAGGTAGCACTAGTCCTGAGAAGGACTGTAGAATAGAAGTTTCCCTGTCTCGAACACATCCGTGTTGAGGAGTGGTCAGACCACTATGCTACAAGGGCCTAACTTATTCCAAGTAACGGGTGCTGGAAGAGAAGCAAGACTACGGGGTTTGTGTGAGCAGCTAGTGGTAGACTGGCAGGTAACTTATTTTGAGCAGCAAGTGCTTGAAACAAAAACCAAATGCCAAATACCTTGGAGGTGTGAACAAGACCTCCTTTTATACTACAATAAGTAGTAGACAGTAAAATCTCAGCTCACATGGGGGAGAAACTGTAAAATAAATTCCTATTTCAACAATGCTAAACATCAGGATGGAGCTGAAGTCATCTGAATACCAATAATAGGGAGGCATCATGCGTCAAATATATATACTTAATCTTATGTAACTAATGAAATTAAATTTATGGCTAATTATAATAATGAATGTAGTAAAAACCTGACTTTTGCTGATGAGGCAGATACCCTCCAAGTTGATCAAGCTCGCTTCCTAGGATAAACAATGACACACATCGAAACTGGAAGTGTCACAACGAAATTTTGACCCATAAATTAAATTCCACATTTTTTTCACTGAGAACGATGAGCAACTTTGTAAACCCTTAAAGTTTAAAAGACAATGTATTTTGCTTATTTCCAGTCACTTGTCACATACGGCATATTGTTTTGGGGCAACTCAGTGGAAGCTGAAAAAAATTTTACACAACAAAAAACTACTCTGAATTTTATGCCATTGTAGTAGAACTTCTTGTAGACTTTTTTTTTAAAATTGCACAGTATTTTTAACCTTACCATCAATTTATATTTACTCAATCTTAATCTTTGTTAAACAAAACTGGTCCATTTTCAAAACCAATTCTTTAATATATCAGCATGACATTAGAACAAAGAACAATCTTCACTATTCATTGAACAGGATAACCTAGGTCAAAAAGATCTGTACCACTCAGCAATAAAGAATTAGAATAAATTACCAACAAAAATCAAAAACTTGTACGATGGCGAAATTGGCACCTTAAAAAGGTCTCTTAAAATTAATAGTATTTGCTTGCTAATTCCTTTTATTCTGTATCCGACCTCCAGTGGCGCAGTTGGTTGGTGCACCACTGATCTGGAGTGCAGAAGGCTCTGGGTTCGAATCCCGGGTAACGCATGGGTGTTAAATTTAAGTTAGGTTATAAGTTCGTCTGTAAGCCATCCTCTGTTAAGCTTTCAAGCATAAAACCGGGGATGTTAAATAGCCCTTTACAATACAATACAATTTTTATTCTGTAGATGAATACTCTTAATTATTACACTAATTAGTGACTTTTTTTAAGCTATAAAGACTTAACTGTTTTATTGTAAATTTGGACGTGCATCCATCTTATAATATAATCAAATTGTGAATTTGTATTGTGTACATGTATTTTATTTATTTTGTTATAATTCTTGTATTTTTTGGTTATTGTATTATACTGTGTATGTTTCAAATGTATTCTACATCCCCTGAGAATATCACTCACACATGGGATCCACAGAATACGATAAAACATATATAAAATAAATACATTTCTTCGTAAATTCTGCACCATAATTGAAAGACTTACTGTTTTTAATTAATTAAATTATATAATTTATTCAGTTATTATTGTGAATCTTTTATGCCATTTCATCCCACTTGATGTGCTTTGTACTTGGTAATTATATTTTTTCTTTCTCCATTGTTTCTTGTATTAATTTTCACAAACTCTACAGTAATAGGAGAGATTATCCTTTGCTCTTTCACATGCTTGACAAGAATTTTAATAATTTTGGGGTAAAACAGGTTCCACTTTGTGAAACATTACTTTTCTCGAAGAAATTATTTAATACGATGGGATGAAGATTGGTACACATTTTGTTATATGTGTGTATGTATGTACGTATGTATGTATCTGTGTATGTGTGTGTGTGTATATATATATATATATATATATATATATATATATATATATATATATAAATGGTGGTTCAATGAAAAATTAAAATGGAAAATAATAAAAATTGACTAATTTTTTTATTATTTAATAACATGAGCCATTTGCCACCTATAATATCTACTGCTGCACACTTATTTGTAAGCACGGACACGTGCCGGATAAGTTTGACAGACGTACATCGAGGATTTTTCCGCTAGACCAAAAGTAGGGTGGTTTACTCTGTGGTTCTATGATATGAGGCAAGGGGTGTTGGCGATTGCTTATTTATTCAGTCTTTTGGGTGTTACGACTGAAGAGGGTTTCGCCCACTAGAGGCAAGCTTGGTCTACTCCGAAGCGGCGATTGCAGTCGTCGGCTTCATGGCTCCAGAAGTTGGGGTTTGCTCAGCCGTATCTGGCCTCCGTCTGGTTTAGCAACCCTCTTACCACCGGGTAGCATGAAGGGTGAATGTGAATGCATGATGGGAAGACGTTTACCATTACTGAAGCAGGCGCTACTGCTTGTCGTCTAATATGGGCAGCGTGGTCCCGTTCTGCCTGCCTGTCCTGCATAGGATCAGGTAATGCTATCCATGGTTTGATAGCACCGTGAGCCAGATATTGCTCTCTATGCCTCTTGCCACTCCTCATTTTGTAAGGCATAGGGCACACCGGTCTGACAGCTTACACAGTGCACTTAAACAAGAACGGTAATTAAAGTGTAGCCCAATAGAGACTTGCTGGCATGAGCTCGATAGGAGTCCCCACTGATCCCCCACGCATGCGGGCTGATCAGGGACATGGAGCTGTGGATCAGGGACGTGGAGGCCACCAAGCCTCTACTGGTTGTGCGTTCACACCAGGTTTGGCGGCAACCCCCAGACTAAGGTCACTTCTGCACTGACTCAGTGATCTGAGTGATAGATAACCTGAGCTTGTAGTCCCTCCCTGCACGAACGTGTTTCTAGTGGTTGGGGTGTTGCTGTTTCTCCTCACCAGCACTGACTTAGTGCTCTGGAGTTGGGAAGAAACAGGTAGCCGTCTAATGTGGATGTCAGTACTCTGGGTTCCTATTGGCAGTGTTCGTCGTATTCTGTTCCTGACCGTCACACAGACAAGTACCCTGTAAATGAAAAGCAGAAGGATAGTGATCAATGGGTGTTTATTGGAGATGCAATAAACACGTGACCTTGTGCTACCTCCTATCAGACCGTGGAAAGCTGAAGGTAACTGCAGTTCCAGGTGTAACCGACCTGGTTCTAGTGAAACTGTGGAGTAACTGGTTCTAGACAAAAGCAAAAGTATTTAAAGTTAAACTGGCTAAGAAAATGTCTGTAGGAGACAAAGTAAAGTTAAGTATACGTGTACATGTTCAATGAATATTGATACGTGGTGAGTAGCCACTAGGGGCATACTGGAAGCTTCTGAAGTTCCCGGAGGTCCCAGCACTGGATTAGTGCTCTGGGATGTGATGAGAGTATTTGCAAAGAATAAACTGCCCAAGCCCGGCAGTGTCCGGTCTAATATAAGTGAAGCTTGTAGCTGCCGGCGCGGGCTGCCGGGAGGGTGAGCATCCTGACTGGTCAGCGTTTCTGCTTCATGCCTCGTCAGCCACGCTCGGCCTTGCCCGGTGGCGGGCGGCTTGTAGGTTCTCAGCGCGGGGGAAAGGGGGGCGGCATCCCTGCTGAGTTGCGTAACCTTCAGGTGAAGAGAATCCGCTCATAATTTTCTGTTGCGTGGTAGACTAGGTGGCCAAGAATTCATGTATTAAATTCTCTCTCTCCTTCTGCAGTGATGGAAGTAGGAACATTTAGCGATGAGCCGTAATTGTTGTTATTTATTAGGTTGAGCGGCACGTGTCAGCAAAAATTAAAATTTTGATGGCCTCTTGTGAAAAAATGACAGAATATTACAACAAAACAATAATTTATATTATCAGACAGACATCTCTGGAATAACATGATACCACAGAGGTGTACCTGCGACCTTATTTGTCCCCAATCTGTTACAAAAACATTAATATTGGACAAGGCCTACATTTTCCCCACCAAAAATGCAATGTTTGGTGGTTTCTTGTAAAATAACGTTTGGTGGTTTCTTGTAAAATAACCTGACAATATTTCAACAAAATATTAATTCATATTAAAAACAGACACCTTAAGAAAAAAATGATACCACAAAGGGTATCTGAGACTTCTTTGTCACCCAACAATTACAAAAATTGTTAATGTTGGATGCAGCATACTTTTTTACAAATGAAACTGAAGCTTTGTTGTTTTTACCACACACAAACACTATAGTCTATTAACGCTTTCTTCGGACTTTTGGAATCACACCTTTGAAAAATCACCCTAGGCGTATTATGTCAACCTGTTTTTCCAATAACTTGTATTCCACAAATATTTAACACTGTGATTAACTTTAGTAGAGTACTGTATTATTGAATAAATGAAACTTTACCTTAGTGTTTTCTACAACTTGTAATATTTATTTTGTATTAAATATGAATTAACAACAGCGAGAGCAGCAACGTGTTGGCAATGGCTGGTAAGAAATAGTTCACAGTTACAATATTTTCTAACTTCGTTTTTATGTATACTATTTGTAAGTTAAACGTTGCCAACTGATATACTTGTATTATTAAGTTGCACTAACGGAAACACATTTCATTGCTGCAGTTAAAAATATCAGCCCAAATTCCCGTGTGTAGGCTGGTGTTTTTTTTCCATCCGGAATAAGGGTTCAATAAGCAAAGCAGAGCATGTCGCTCTCTCTCGTTCTCTCTTGTCTCTCTCGGGAAGATCGTACCACCTGTGTAGGAAAGGTACACATTTTGTTATTTCTAATTTTAGCACATTTCATACTAATTACAACAACAATAATGATGTTTGAGATTGTAATTTACAACTGAAATGAGATTTTATTGTTAAATAAATACCTATAATATGTTATTTAGATGCAATGACATAGTTTAGATGTGATGGCGTGACACAGCTCGTTGCACGACACTTACAAATCCACCAGGTTGGCAGACGTGGTGTGGAAAGGAGAATCTAGAATTTGGTCAACGTTCCCAATATGGCGGCGGCAGGCGATTATACCCAGTGCATACGACTCGGCAGTGGAGTGGCGACATGTCAATGACACTGCGTGTTTCTGAATGAAGCGTCTAGTTCGTACTCGTGTTTTTGAGACATCCTAGGGAAGTTACACAGTTGTGATAAATAAGTTTTTATCACGGCACGGCAGGATTAATTAACATACTGTAACGAGTGTTGTGATTGCTGCGTGTGCAAGGACATAGCCGCCATTTCCGTCTATGGTGGCTGCGTTGTAATCGTTACGCATGTCTGTGGATTTCAAATATGTGCAAAGTTTATATGTTTTAACCATGAACAGATGCTATGAGGAAGTTAATTATTTATATTCACGTCTATTTATCACAATGTTGTACCTTCGCGCTAGGTGTTTGAAACACAGTTGTGTAACAAGCTTACGTTTCTGTTATTTTATTGCCTGCCACAATTCCAATGAAATACTAAGCTCACCGAGATAAATTTAAATAAAAATTAAAATAAACCTACAAACCAGTAAACACCACCGCGGCAAAATATTGTGTATTATGTGTAACGTCCTATATTGTGTGTAACAAATAGTTATAAAGATGACCTAAATATTGTTATAGGCCTAAATAGTGAACATTCGTAGGAATGGTTTCTGCAATATAACATAATTCTTTGAACAGCGGTAAACAGCAACCAACACATTTGACAGTTATAAAAGTAGAAGTCAATGGCAGTGTTTATGTTTACGTGTAGCGGAAGGATATGTAATCAGGAACCAAAAGTAGGAATTTGGCAGGGCTTCAGAAAAGGCCTAAGTTATCGTGAATCAACTATACGTTTCAAAAAACAGGTTACAGAAAAACTGGTTTCAACTAATGATATAAACGCACCAAAGTTCCACAAAACCCAGGTTACTGAAACTCTGTTTTCAACTGATAGTATAAATGCACTTAAGATCACATCTGTCTTATGAGTCATAAATTCCTCAAAGGGATGAACCCAGGAAAAGGGTGGATGATGATCATGGAGAGGAGGAGGAGGAGACTGGAAGTGAGGAAGCAAGAATGTACTTGGCTTTTGTCAAGTGTGATGAACTGGGGGAGATCTAAGGCCACAATGGGAGGAACACTTGCTGTGGTATAACAGTTTACAGTTGTATTTGTGAGTCAATTTGTTAGCTTCCATGCAGCTGACGACATGTCCAAAAAACAAAGCGTAGTAAGTTGCCAACAAGCAGTCATCAAAACCCAAGAGAAACAAAGTCATAACACAAGTAAAAAGAGACTGCAAGTGAGGGAAAGCACAAGGGTAGGACCAACACTGAGGGTAGTCGCATTGTGTGCAAAATCTTCTTCGGCTGCTACCTGAGAGGAGGAGGGTGAATGGAGTTAATAGGTATTAACTAGAGCTGGTGGCTTAGGGATGTGGCATCTAATTTTCGATGTGAGCTGACCCAGCACCCATACAGTGCTCACTAAGGGAAAAGCAATGGGCAGCAACCCAAAAAATTCTAGCATGTTTATTTTACAGCAGATTTCCCACAAATGTTATACTTTTTTTCTCCCAAATTTGTTACGGTTCCTCAAAAAGAAGTCACTGGAAAGAGGTCACTTTAAATGCATTTAATACATAGAGATTCTAATGTACAGATTTTTGTTGTAAAAGTTATTCAAGTAAAGCAATATTATTCTACTGGAAGAGAGCAAGCCATGAAAATTACAGATGGTAAAAAAACTGACTGTTGCTAAATATGAGTAAGTCATACTTCATTTCTTAAAATACAGTAGAATCCCATTGTAGCGAGCACAGTAATTGCGAAGGTATAACAAGGTTCTTTTGAAGAACCATAAAAAAAATTGCAAAAATATTCCATGAAAAATTGTAATTTTACAAGTTGAAGCTGTGGGGCGAGATCGTGTGAAGCAGGCTTGTGGCGGGACTCGTAACCATGAGAAGGGTGCTTTTGTTCTCTGTATTTTGTAACTCTACTCCCTCGCCCCGCAAAAATATTCCATGAAAAATTGCAATTTTAAGATTTAAAACATGTATGGTGAGATTGTGTGAAGCAGGCTTGTGGCAGGACTCGTGACCATGTGACAATCACTTTTGTTATTTGTATGCCGTAACTCCACTCCCTCGTCCGACACCTCGTTTCCGTGAGTACCTTGTGCCACTCTCCCCAATTGCATCGTTCTATAAACAGAATCCCGCCCTTTTTACAGTGACACCATTTTCATGATCCAGTTCTGCTTTTCCATAATTGTCCATGGTCATTGTGCTGTCAACTATGTTTGGTTTCAAACAACTTGGCATATGTGGGTCGAACATGTTTGTTAAATGAAAAAAAAAAAAAAATTAATTTAAACATAACAGTCCAAGCAATAACTGGAATCGAACACAGCTACATACTAACAGATTTGGCCTGGTTTTTTTTTTCCATACTGTGGCGTACCAATTAAAGATAGGGACACAACAACTACTACAACATTTTATTGCTGTGCTATAAGGAACATAATTCTAATCAATTTTTATAAAGTTTTCTTGAATTTTTGCTGGTTTTGAGTAAGTCTCGCACCATGCAGGTTTTGTTAGTTGAAAATGTATAATTTTCCAATGACTACCATATTTACTGGTATAATTCTCGCACTGGTACAATTCACGCAGCATATTTCTCGCAACAAAGCATGTAATGCTAACAGACCCGCGGTGCGCACTTTGTTCGACTGCGCCAGGTAGCTGACACTTCAAGGTCGCTGGTCCCCTTATCGATTTCTAGCTGCCGCGCCCGCTCTGAAAACATGTAAACACAATCAGTTAAGGAGTTTATTTGTATGCAGATGGTTTTTAATGTGAAGGGAATAGTTTACATTTATGTTAATTTTCGTTTAGTACGAATTCATAATGGGTAAATATTCCAGTCAAAATGCTGCATTTAATCTTCAGGTAATTGCGTATGCAGAGGAACACGGCAACAGAGAAGTGGGCTGAAAATTATTTGTTTCTGAGTTTAACGTGCATGTCATGTTTTCCCAATACCAGGCCGTTGTTACAATGTGAACTGGACCTGTAACGACAGCAGTGGTGGGAGGCGGACATCCACCGCCCGCCAGTGGCAAGCAGCCAAGCCTGGCCATGCTGCAAAAGATCTAGGCGCTCGCCCAGCTACGTACACACAGCAATATTTTCGCTGCTAGCCCCAGTACATGAGTAATTTAATTTTGAATATGTATCTTCATATCTATTATCAATAAATTAAGTGCTGTGTTTTTAAAAAACGTATCCCCCGTGGTTGGAAAGGGAATACCTACAGTAGACCCCATTTTAATGTTTAAATGCATGTGGCTTGGTGATTCCTTGCATAATTCACACACACACTATTTTTTTGCACTAAAATTCTGTAAAATAGGTCTGAGAATTATGCCAGTAAACACTGGTATTTGGTTTGAGGAGAGGTGTGGAGCTGTGATGGGCGAGTATCGCTTGCAGGGCAGTGCTTCGGCGGTTGAATAAGTGATAGCGGGAAATGCTGCGTAGGCCGAGCAACTGGTTGCAGGCAGACCAGCAATACTTACATGGCGCGGTCAGATTTTCCGCTCATTTTCACGCAATTAGTTTTCATATAACACAACATTTTTTTGTAATGGTGGTTTGAATAAAATTTAAAAGCATTTTAGGGCAATTTTTAAGTAGTAGGCCCTTCTGGAGATCAAAATCGGTCTAATTCGGGGACAGCGAGGACACTCTTATAAAGAGGATTGAATCTGGAACCGTGACATTTTGCTATAACGGGACCCTACTGTAGTACACAGACAAGTACATCACAAATTTTAAATCCACAGAGCCATGAGAAATACAATGCCAATGTACTTGTTAAAACACCTTTTACTGTTTACATTTAATGTAAAGAAAGAATAACTTGGAAATATACAGCTTTAAATTTGTTCATACTGTCAAAGTCCACCAACTTGACATGTCAACAGAAAAGACTAAGTTCCTTTGCAAAATATTTTGTTGCATTTAATTTCGCAGTCAAAAGTGTCAACCAGCTGGCATCCAAACATTTAATAAAGTTTAATAAGGCATAGAGTGTTGATGATGGGAATATACACTCCATAAAATGATTGTTGTACACTTTAATATAACAATAATATACTATGGGAACAATTTATATCACTATTAACAGCCACTGTTATAGCACAGTTCCCACAGTATAATAATTCTTGGATCTAAGATATGCTAGAATACCAACCACACACTCTTTAACAAAAAATACCTCATGCATACAAGTGTACATCACTCACTCGCTTGAAAGCAACGAGGGCTGGGTCTTTATGAGGTTCCCGTTGGCTGCCACAGCCCTTTCTATCCGTCTGGCCAGCTTGCGGCTCTTAGACATCAAGGATTTCACCACCAACCTCTTCCTCAGGTACTCCAATGCAGCGTTCAGGATGTCTGTGCTTAGGAACTTCCCTGTTGACAACTTCTGTTTCTGTATCAATGATGAGTACATATGTAGGGCTCATGTGTTAGGTATGAGAAATGTACAGACAGTACATTAAAAGACATATGCACCATTCCCACTACGAAATCCAAAAACAATTCTTAAAGTACTGAGAGTTTCTTAACATTATTTTACAAACACCTCTAGTTATCAAGTATTATGGAGTCCGACATGAAATTGGCTAGCAAAAGGAATACATAAACATACCTAACACATCTACTACACTACCAAAATAAAAGAAGACTGATGCATGCCACACTGCTGCGCACTCTATGGGCTGACTTTGCCCCATTAGAGAGTGCTGAAAGATCAGTGTAAGTCAAAACAGTGGCACACGAAATTCCCGTCCCGACAGAGTTGGTTCCACAAGCCTGGACAACCATGGAAACGCGCATAGTTAAAAGATTAATTATGAAATTGTACTGCTCGCCCAAATTCCGACATGTGATCGCCACCCCCTCAACAAAAAATTGTTTTACCCGATGAGTCATGGACCAGCTGACTTCAATAAGAAAGTTTAACAGATCACTGCAAGATTGCAGCACCCCTGCACCCAGTGACGCCACAGATGCTGAGCCTTGGGCCGAGGAGTTAAAACTGTCATCAGCCTCAATCAAGGGCGATAAGAAATACGCTATGCCACCTGCTAACAGAGATAACCAGCCCCCATGTTGAGATGCTTGCAACCCCCATGCCCCTGGGAGAGCCATCGAGCTGAAGCTTGGGACTATATAAGGAACCTCCGACACGCCCTTGCCAGAGTTTGTCGGCTCACCGACCGCAATGGTCAGTGATCTCTCATGGGTCTGAAAGGACCTCCTCCTCTTCCAGCCTACAGCTTGAGAAGGCTCTTCCGACACCAGCTCCAGCGGCTTGGAAAGGCTCAACTTCCTACACTAGCTCCCAGAGGTAACCTCTACATCTGCACCCTGCACCCACTACCCCAGTCATCCTTGACTCCACGGTAGCAGGCCATAGCAACGTCCTAGGTCCCCCTCATTAATCGTCGGTGTAAATGTGCTAGAGAAATTTGGAAGTTTTATTGTAAAGTTGGAATCATAACAAGGTTTGCCTTCACCTGACTTCAAGTATTTTGAAACACACATTTAGAGGATTGTATTAATTGGTCTTCCCCAGTGTCTTCCCAAAGCATCAATAAATACACTAGAAACATAATCGTGAATTTTGTAAAATTATTGTTTCATCTTGCCTCTCCAACCATTTAAAATGAATTTTGGTTCCTTCAGTGCATTTCAGTATTGTAAAATAAAGTTCGGCTCAATTAATATTTCAAGATTTCCCTGCACGATAAGTGTGAGTGGACCGAACCCCCCAGGGTCACTTGGTCTGAAAGGACATACTCTGGCATCTGGATAAGTCCGGAACGCAGAAGCCTCACTGTAGAAGCATACCAACTCTGGTTGTGGTTTTCCGGTAACGCCTCCGAGGGACTGAGAAGTCATTCACCGAGGAACACTGTTCGACGAATAGGGAAGGCGTGACCATTGTTATAATTAGTGAGCCAAGTGTGAGTAAGGGTAGTATAATAGTTTTATAGAATTGTATGCAAGGAGATAGGAATGCGTCAAAAGAAACATTCAAATTATTTTATAACCTGTCAAGTTATAAACACACCAAAATAAAACGTGATAAATATGTAGTAAGTGCCAATTTGAATATTAAATACATTCGAGACATAAATATAATTTAGCGAAGTTCGTTTCCCATACAATAAACTTGTTATTTTTACACTGCAAAACAGAATTGTAATGGTGTTTTTTTAGGCTACGTACATTTCAAACATTCTAATAACCATTTCAAAATGTGTTATTTACAATACACACTTTCAAAACACATTTACAATACACAATGACATACTGTTTGTAATTCTTATTTCCAACTCCTGAATACATGTTGTTCTATTGCAATCCTTACTACACATTTCTCTGCCCTCTACCATCGATACAAAATAATTAGCTGAATCATTAAATAAATACGACCCTTCACGGACTTTCCGAAACTAGTTTACATGGAGAACGAAAAAAAACTGTGCTGCTTCGTGACAATAAGGAAAATGGCGGACCAAACCATGTTGATAAAAAAATAAAATAAAAGTACCAATATGTACTTTGTGATACTTGATACGGTCCAGTATCGAGGTATTGAATGTCTCATCTCTAATTATACACATTATTCAGCATGTAGGTTAATATTAATTAGAAACTTAACTGGTTTCCAAATGTTAATATTCGAGCAAAAAGTTTCTTCATGTATCTACTTCAGGTGTAGTTACCTTAATTAATATCCATTTTGATTACAATTAAAATTGTAATATACATTACAATTTTGATTACACATAATTTGACATTCAACACAAATCCACAACTCAACTCATTATAACTTTCAAATTTTCTGAACATTATAATCATTAAATTTGAGACTTGTAAATCATAGATTCAACTGTTGGTATTTATTAATAACAGATGAGAAATACACACAAGAATGTTAAATATTAAAACTGTCAGCAGCCAAAGCTCCACAAGCAGTTAAAAACCAATTGATGGCTAAACATTTCTGACTTAGAACAATTACTGAGGAAAACAATAAATTAAAAAATTTGGTTCTGAAATGGATGTGCTACCAACAGTGGATTCTGGATGTTTTTTTTTTTACTTGTGAATGCATATTCAAGAAGTTTCAAAATATATTTCATAAATTTTCAAACTTTCAGCTACAACAACAACTTCAAATACTAATATTCTCTTTCTGTCACTCGCCCATTGACTCTCTCGTGCTCACTCACTTTCATTGACTCTCTCACACTCACTCACGCTCTCTCTATATACACATGCCCATGCACTCACACACACGTGTGCATGCAACCCCCCCCCCCCCCACCCTACACACACACTAAATCTGAAATTTATACTGCATGACTCACAATGTCATTCCAATCATGAAATGGCCGTTGGTTAATGATCGCTTCAGCCTTCTTCAGTGAGCAGCTTGACATACGAAGTAGTTCTTTCAAAGTTGCAGTCGATAAAAATTTTAGAACCTGTATCCTGTCCTCTTGCATGATTTCATCATCTTCCTCAGAATCTTCACTGGAAAATAAATTACACTGGAATTTTCCTCCTGCAGCTAGCAATTAATTCACAACCAGTGTGAAATATCATCACACCAAGATAGTAAGGAAGAATTAAGCATTAAATCACAGAAGAGCAACTTTCAGGGATAAATCTGCTATTTAAGAAACTGACCTGAACTAAAATCACCTTTAACCTCAAAATCAAATAATATTCCTAAACCATGAACACCAACAGAAAAGAAAGTTTGGGTTACGCATAATACAATTGTACACAAACGCTAGACCAATAAAGCCCTTTAAAAACTATAACTACTACTAATACAACTACAACTACCACAACTAATACTATAACTGCCACAAATAGTACTACCACACTAAACTCATACACTACTAATACTATACAACTACTACAATACTAGCACTTCTACTACAATACTAACACATCTACTACAACTAATATTAAATATAAATATCTACTAACGCTAGTGCTACCAAAACTACTAGTACTACTTCAACTAAAACTGATACTACTACTACAACTATTAGTAATACTACTATAGACCATTCATGGTTACTTCACACTTTCCAAAGCACTGCTAAAGTTCTACTTTTGGTTACCGATTATGTATCTTTCCGCTCTATGTAAACATAATGTTGCAGTGTGGGCAGGCCACTGCTTTGGCGCTTGCGTAAACACACCAGCACACCCATAAAGAGAGCAAAATCACGGAAGTGGAGCGCGCCGCAACAAACAGAACACAAGCCGCAGGAGCAGTTTGCAAACAACCTGAGTAAATAGTAAACGACCCTGTTATTTAAGGCCGGAGAATAGTCAACCTTGGGTCTTAACATTTCAAGCAGATGACGGGAAAAGATGGACCAGCAGATGGGGTTTCGGCCACCATAGTCGCAATAGCAATCAGCCTTCGGCAACAGAAAAGTTAATGCCGTTCCAGCAGTCGACGGAAGGACAATCAGTAGCTAGATGAGTGACAATATTATAACAGATAATATATAAATGACTGCAGATATAGAGCAGTTTAAGATAACACGATCGCCCGGTGTAATCTAAAGTATTCAAGTATAACGTAAGGGGTTTGTTAATACTGTAACAGGTTTGATTACAGATTTATACATACTGACGTAAAGAAACAATATTGTGTTCTACTTTTGAGATAAGCATCCCCAATTCATACTTTGTGTGGTTACCCATAAGGGACCATAACAATAAACACTGCCATGTGACTTCTACATTTTTACTGTCAAATGCTTTGTTTACTGTTTTCATCTGTTCAAATATTGTCATATTGTTAATAATGTTCACAATTTAAGTCTATAACCATTTTTACATCAGCTTTATGATACATTAACAATGCCTAGAGATTAAAAAATTTAGCAAATGTGATAAAGCGAAAATAACGTGAATTTTGACATAAAAAACAAAAAATTGTGATTTTTGAGAATTTCAGCCGTAATTCACGAATTGTTCAAAATCCTTCAATATTTTCGTGAATTATTACTGTTTTAAGTCATCTAGTTGCTTCTTAAGACGTATTTGATGTGTTTTTTGGATATTCAAATACGAATGCATACATAAATAGGCCAGTAGATTTCTTTGATGTATCACCTTAAACGAAAATATGGTTACTTTCCATCACGTGTATTTATGACCATAGATAACATGAGCGCAAGTGATGATGCGTCCTTTGAGTGAACATTCTCCTCGCAGCCCTGCAAAAGTTTGTTCATTAGGTAAAACACACCGTTATAGTTTCTACGTCTATCAGGCACCATGTTATCTATGGAATTCACACCTTGTTTACATTTGTATTGTATCATCGCCACATTTTAAATAGAGATGGGCTAAACAGTAACTGTAACGTTCCAAGTAATGAGTTCCAACGTTCCAGTTACAAGTTGGTAACATGTTCCAGTAACGTGTTATTTTTGTAACAGGTTACTGTGAAACTGTTTCAACGATTCTAGAAAGAACCTATATCCCTGGCTTGCACAGTACATAAATTCTAGGTGTTACATTTTTTATGATTTTTTATTTACATAGTACAATAATATAATATGGTATGGCATACAAAAAATACAACAAAACATTGCGTGTCATGTAAATAAAATTAAATGTCTAGCTTATTACCGTGTACGCAAGGAAATGAGGAAGGTGTTTATATGTTCGCATTAAGTGAAGTTCACATGAATCATGGGGAAAGTCTTGTATGCATGGCCTTTATGTTATTGTTTGTTAAAAGGAAAATTCACATATTGAATTAGTGATGTGAAACAATTTTACTGAGTGAATAAGTGACAGCCAACTACACCGGCGAATGAAATATTGTCTGTTTTTTAATCTAGTCAAATAATTATGTGAAATACACATATTTACGGTAGTTTACTACTTATACGAAGCAATTTTTCATAATTTAAAAGTAAAAATTTTTTTTTGGAGAGATGGGTTTGAACTCAAACTCACTTAACCACTGTGTTTAAAGACAGTTACCTAACTATCTGCACTATATGGTCCGACAGGAATACACGGGGGGAAATACAAATATTCTAGAGTGCAGCTCTGACGAGTGGCCAACAAAATGTACTAATTAAATAAGTTTAAATTTAGCTTAAAAGTCAAGAACTGCATGTACTGTAATCCTTTATATTGTAGTAACTCTAATTTTAATATGCCGTTTACTAGCGTAATAAACATAGGATCTTTGTTTTTCATCAGATTTAAAGCAGAAAATTAGTAGGAAACTAACACATGTGCTTCTATACGTAAAACACATTTTATTTTTAAATCATGGTTTTGCAACTTTAATAACGCGTTAAAGATATTAAAAAGCATGTTACTGCATTTAATTAGTAATAAATTGAAGCTTATTTATACTGATACTTCTATTTCCAGCTAATTGGGTTTTAAACATTAGCACGAACTTTCGGGAAGTTGTACACAGTTTGTTCTTCTGAACTTCGGCTCCTCGACATTCCAAAAAATAACATTTATGCATGCGCAAAGTTCCAAGCCGAGACGTTCCAGAAAATAACTTTTACGCATGCTTAGTAGTCAGGCGTTGAAGCAGTTTCCAACACTAACACTATAAATTATGGAACGTGTTACCAAATTGTAACAGTTATTTATAACTGTTACGTTAAATTACACCCATCTCTACTTATAAACAACAATTCTTTATTTTTTACAAAGTGAGCGGTGCGGCTGTGAAAAAACATGTTTATATGCATTTACTTACGTAGAATATATTTGTAAATCAATTTATCACGTATTTTAAACTTATATTCGTCCAGTAAACTGTATTTTTATCATACACATTCTCCGTAAATGTATGCTGTAAAAATGAGATGTTTTGAAGAAATAGAAGTTTTGCCAGCGGGCCTTACGAAAAACATGTTGAAAGTTTCGATAGTTCAAAAACGTATAGGCAGATTTCTCTAATTTTTTTCGCTGTTCGTATAGGGCACTTATTATTTTTTTAAAAGTGCTTTTATAGTTGCGTATAGTCCATTCATGCTTTCTTCGGCCTTTTGGAATCGAACCTTAGAAAAATCACCCTACATGTATTATGTCAACCTGTTTTTCCATAACTTGTATTCCACAAGTACTTAACACTGTGATTAACTTTAGAGTACTGTATTATTGAATAAATTAAACTTTACCTTAGTATCTTATATAACTTGTAATATTTATTTTGTATTAAATATGAATTAACAACAGCGAGAGCAGCCAGATGTTGGCAATGGCCGGTAAGAAATAGTCCACAGTTACAATATTTTTTAACCTCGTTCTATGTATACTATTTGTAAGTTAAACGTTGCCAATTGATATATTTGCATCGTTAGATAGCACTCATGGAAACACATCTCATTGCTGCAGTTAAAAATATCCGCGCAAATTCCAGTGTGTAGGCTGGTGTTTTTTTCCCATCCGGAATAAAGATTCAATAAGCAAAGCAAGGCATGTCTCTCTCTCGTTGTCTCTGTCTCTCTTCTCTCTCTCGGGAAGATTGTACCACCTGTGTAGGAAAGGTATACATTTTGTTATTTCTAATTTCAGCACATCTCATACTAATTACCATAACAGTAATGATGTCTGAGATTGTAAGTTACAACAAAAACGAGATTATATTGTTTAAATATATATTATACGATATTTAGATGCAACGACATATTTTAGATCCGATGGCGTGATACAGCTAGTTGCACGACACTTACAAATCCAGCAGGCTGGCAGACGTGGTGTGGAAAGCGTTTCCAATATGGCAGTGGTGGGCGACATACAATGTCACTGTGTATTTCAGAATAAAGTTCATATTCGTGTTTTTGAAACATCCTACGGAAGTTAAAATGTTGTGATAAATATGTGTTTCCACGGCAGAGTGAAATGTGTTGTGATTGTTGCGTATGAAAGGGAGTGGTGGCTGCGTTGTAATCCTTATGCAGGCCAGGTGTGTGTGTATTGATTTCAAATATGTGCAAAATTTATACGTTTTAACCATGAACTGATGTTATGATGAAATTATTTACCTCCACTTCTGTTTATCACAACGTTGTACCTTTGCGCTAGGTGTTTGGGAAACAGTTGTGTAACTAGCTTACGTTTATGTGATTTGAATGTCTGCAACAATCCCAACGAAATACTAGGCCCGCACAGATAAAATTATATAAATAATAAAATAAACCTACAAACCAGTTCCAATGCATGTAAATATTAGCAGAATAAATGTTACGGTAGGCCTATGTGTTTGCGTTTTCCCCACTATCTTTTATGTTTGTCAATGTACAATAAATAAGTGACATGAGTTGCGTGCTTGAATTTACTGCGTCGTTTCGTTGGACTGGTTGTCCCTTCATTTTAATTTTTATTCCAAACACATATTAATAACAACAGGTTAAATTCTACTGTTGTTTACGCCACAATTGTAACAAATACCGCAGTGGCAAAATATTAATGTGTATTATGAGTAACATGCTATATTGTGTGTAACAAATAGTTATAAAGCTGACCTAAATATTGTTATAGGCCTACATTGTGAACATGCATAGGAAATTGTTTCTGCAATATGACATGATTTTTTGCACAGCTGTAAACAGCAACCAATGCGTTTGACAGTTATAAAAGTAGAAGTCACATCATGGCAGTGTCTATGTTTACATGTAGCAGAAGGATACGTAATCAGTAACCAAAAGTAGGAATTTGGCAGGGCTTCAGAAAAGGCAGAAGTTATCGTGAATCAACTATATAAATTGTTTACATTATTCTTTTCATGAAACTGTATGCCCTTGCCAGTGCATTGCGACCGTTTGTTGTTCCAGGTGACAGGCAAAATACAAAATCCTAAGTAAAATCCGAACTTGTTTTCCATGATGTCTGTTGATAAACCGTTGTCTGTATTAAAACCACAACTGTATATTTCTCTGGGAGTTAGGAATTTTTGCACGGAAATATCAATTAATAGAAAACACAGCTTCTTAATAGGAATAA
Organism: Dryococelus australis; assembly: GCA_029891345.1. Taxonomy (NCBI): domain Eukaryota; kingdom Metazoa; phylum Arthropoda; class Insecta; order Phasmatodea; family Phasmatidae; genus Dryococelus; species Dryococelus australis. The sequence continues at coordinate 63,114,236 of CM056997.1, forward strand.
CATTGCCAATTTCAGATTTTACGAACATAGTGACATATCTCAAATTATGTATGTCTTTATAAAGAGCACAATAAAAATTGAAGCAATTCTCATGAAAAAACCTGCATTTTTGTAGCATGGAAATAAAAGCTATTTTTGAAAAGAAAAGAAAAAAAAACACACACACACACATGCGTGCGTGCATGCACACATGCGCGCACACACACGCACACACCTACTTTTTCAGGTCTCTAACAATGCCTATATTGATGATAGTTCTTATGTATTTATTTTACATTGTTAACACATTTGTGTTATACAGGACATAGCACATTACACATATTACAAGTTTATTTTTTGCTACAAATGTGTTTAACCCTGTTATAACTGTGGGGGACAAAACCATAGTATTTAAACCTCATGCGACGCCTTTATTAAATCACTTCCATGACTTTGTCTCATCAGTGCGAACCACCCTATCACACCCGATGGAGTTTGAAAAGCAGTACAATCGACAATAGTGCCTACAGGACACGCCCCTTGTTACAGTGGCTATTATAGATGACAATGAGTTGTACTGTTCACCTGACGATAAATACGCCTGCACGCCCTTGAAATATGAATGAGCTGTTGGCTGTTTCAAGGCCAAGTATAAATGCTGACTCATGCCGCCTACGATGAAACTCCGGCCAACCGAACTGCGTCACACCACCCAACTCCCCCACACCCATACAAGGGCACGCCGGCAGAGTATAAATACCTCTGCACAGCCCTTGATCAAGTATTCATGCTCCTTCACCGCAATGCAAGGTGCCGGAGGAAGCCAACAGGTTCTCACAACCCTGTCGAAGAGTCTGTTCCTTCACCGCACTGTCCGGTACCGAAGAAACCATCAGCAGCAGCTCGCTCCACCACCTCGTGTACTGGGGCCTTATACTGCCACTCACGTCTTCCAGATTTACCAGAAGCTCTTCTACGCCTTCGCCGACATCTTCAACATCTACCAGAGAACCTTAAGAGCCAACTCCCGAAGAAGTCATTGAACATGTAACACACTGCCTTCCCTTCAGGAACCCCCTTTCTTAAACACAACCCTTCTGATCAGTGACCCCCGCAAGTCCCTTCTTGACACCAAGTAGGATTGTTGAGTTGTTCTAATAGCCACTTGCCTTTTTCTACCTTGTGCAGTCTAGAACCAGGTCACCTTCACATGTTTCCCATAGGTTCAACTTCCGTTCAACTCTTGTTTGATAGGAGGTAGTACATACCACTGTAATTATTCTTTCCAGGAATAAACATGTTTTTATCCAACTGCAGAGTATTATTCCAAGTGTGTGTGTTCTCTTTCTTAAAATAGATACCAGGTCAGTTAAGGAGAAAGCAGGAGACAGCGGAATCTTACTTAATACCATTCTTAGTAACTTAGTGCAGGACTGTGGGCTCCCCTTCAGGGACACACATATGTCAATACATAACTGTTAGACGTCCACCCATTCTGTACACCCTGGTGAATAGAAAGGTAGAACCCCAACCATTAGAAATACAATGGCCAAGGAGACTAGTCAATCAGACAAGGTTATATTTCGTCCACTGCACTTCTGGTGCTCCTGAGAGTATCTACCTGGTTCTGTATGCCTGACTCCTTATGGACTCACATCCAGGTGTTGAAATGTCAGTCATAATCAATCCGATGCTCTGTGTCCACCGCACTCCTGGTGACGGATGCAAAAGGAGCAAGAGGTACACACTTGGTCTGTCAACCTCAACACTTGGCAGTACACATTGCTAGGGACAAACGTCACCTGCTTAAACCTTCGCGCGGCTGGTAGTGGTCCTCATCCTCTTGCCCTACTCACATCGGAGTGGTATTCAAAAGAGGAATAAAAAGACAGCTACCATCTCCAAACACAAACAAGGGGTTAACTCAACCCCAATTGCACTTAGCAGTCATAGTCCCCCGGGAACAAGCTCAGACTGCCCGGCGACTGGAGAGGCTTTACCTCCCAGCACCTACCGTCATTTTATTCAAAGGTCCTACGAAGATCACAGGGGAATATCATCTGATAGTTGAGGCCTTTATATGAGCTGATATAGTTCCTTATGGCCTCACTAACCCCTGGATCAGGGTCAACCATCAGTGCCCACAGCAGCTAACCCATCGGCGCACAGGTCCGGTGCCATCACCAGCCCTCAACCACCAGTGCAGCAACATGGTGAGCAGCCTCCACAGGCCACCAATCGCCCACGTATCAAAGTAAGTGTGGGTCAGACTAAACATAAAGCAATTCTCACCATAGCCGACTTCGTTCCAAGTAGAAAAGCCACTCGGCCAGTACTCTACAACGGCCGGGCACCAGTACATAACTAAATAAGATAAATATCAAATCAACCGTGTGTCTGTCCTCACACCAAATAAAACTGCCCCGAAAGTGACAATCCGCTGCTACTAAAAGGGCATCAGCATCTAAGTTTTCTAGTGCCCAACACGGAGTCTTAGCGCTTAATTAGCTACGTGTAATTAGGCAGAACTAGGCCAGTATGACCCCAAGACTATGTGACCTAGCTGGGAGTTTATCGTCAACAAACCAGATCCATTACACTTGAAAGGACAACAACAAAGAAACTAATTAACATATGACGATTAACGAAGTAAGTGAAAATAACAAACATGATGTATTTGTGGCAAATAAATACAAAATATTTGTATGCGACGCGACCTATCATGACAAACATTGGAGGTAGAGTATGTAATTTAAAACAGATAAATCGGGAATCGGTTTTCTAACATGTAATCTAGTAAAAGTTGATTTGCTATTAATGTTTACACATTGCAGTACCTATTTTCAACAGTATGGTGACCTCTATAGTTGGCGCATGAAGTCACCCAAAACAAAACCGAAAGTGACAAAGAGCAATATTTAATCAAATTAATATGATTGCTTTATAACAACTCAGAAATTCAATAACAAAGTAACTTAAGGCAGCGGTCACATGGTATACAAAACCACCCCACTTCAAACATGTTCAGCACTGCATGCAGTTACACTGGCTCAGAACTTGTTTTGATCGCAGTCACTTCTTGTTCAAAGTAAACCGGATTGTGTAAGTACATATGAACGACTTTTCTTCTGTACTTTGCTCTAAATAGCTGCTATGAAGTTAAACAAACAGTATTATTAGAAAGGCTGAAATTGGCAGGAATTTCTGCATTTATTTAAATAAATAATAACCCAGGTCAAAAACAGTATTCTCTATATCGCTAAAGTAAAAATAGGACAAATTGTGTTAAAATTAATAAAATACTCAACATTAATAAGTGGTGGAAGCAATTATAAATACATATGGGAGCATGTTTTCGATGTTAAGATTTCCTTCTATTTGCAGTCAGTTACTGAGGTGTAACCACTGAAACTAGTTCCATTTGCCAACATGTTCAAACATGGCTGCCGAACAGATTTACAATAAATGTGTTTAGACCACTCGTGTGACCACAATCTTAACCATTTACAGTAAGCAACTATAGACACATTAAAAATATTCAAATGTCATTGAAATGCTATGGTAGAAAGAAAATATATGTAACCCATTTGATAGTTATGTAATTGAAGAAAACATATACACAAATAAATAACAGTGATAAACAACACAATATACAAAGTCTATTTGGTACAGAAAATCAGACATTCTAAACACGTCTCCTTCAAACGAAATAAGCACAGTTTAAAAGGAAAATAATGTTAATCAAATATGGCATTCGTTTAAAAAACAAAAGTATGGAATAGTATAGTTAACTGTTAGAAGTGAAAAAGACATTAGCCTTAGAACATATACATACTACACTAAAGATACTGAACTTCAGCCAGTGTTAATATAAGCCTAAAACATCATTTAAGGGCAAATATCTCTAGTTATTCCTCCAGTTAACTCATGCAAATGCACAAACCCAAACACTTTTGTAATAATGACAATTATTTTATAGATTTCATGCAATCACAAATTATGGAAGTAAAATATCAAAATATATGAAAACAACTAAGTGAAAACATGTTTCTTTACTTATATCTTTAGTAATACAATATAATTCCAATGATGCACACTCCCTATGTAGAACGCATTAAGTTTTTGTTTTCATTTTCAAAAATGGCGTATTTCTGTGCTGCAGTTATATATGCAGGTTCTCAAAATTTTGTTTTTCGTACTGGGATAATAGGCTCCACAATTTCTGACAACATACAATGCATATACCATCGTTCAAGTTTTGGAGTAATTTTTTGCCTCCAAAATGTATCATCTGTTTATATTTTGTCTATTTGAAGACTTTTCTGTTTGTCTGTCACTATCACAAGGAAGAAGAATTGGCACCCAGTTATGTTCAGTGCTCCTTGCATGATAAATGTAGTGGTGTGTCATATTATGTTTTAAGATATTATGGGAAGTAACCTCTAAAAAATATAAGTTATTCTTTTGTGTAGCAGTCTCCATTAGGCCCAGTGGCTTAACAGAAGGAGAAAATTGCACCTTGACCAGAGCACTTTCCTCTCTAACTAAACCATCTGGCCTCGCCCACAGATAACCATATTCCATACCCACAAAATGCCACACATGTTCACATTCAAATATGTTTCTACCTCAAAGCCCTTTATAAGGATGTATTCATTATGGATGCCATGCTCCATAGCTGATGTTGAAATATTAGGATTGTACAGGAGTCGCTCAGCCAAATTACAAGGCGGGGAATCTTTCTGCCAGCCAAATCACTCCAAAACTAGTTGATGTTAAACGAGCTTGTCTTATATCATGTTATACTTCACTTTCTCTTTGCGCAACCATTTGCACTGCAATTCTGTCCCATTATTTTATAGTAACTTGCAGCGATGCAGCAAAATAGCTTGCATTTTTGCTGCAGGGCCTTAGTTTCTTCAGGTTCTAAGACATTTGGTCCAAAGTCTTCAACTGGAGAAGCTAACACTTTATGTTTTTAGTTAATTTCTTGCTAGGGTATCGTATTTACTCATGTATAGAGTGCACCATGGCCAAGCCTGAAGCCCCTGTCACACTGTCAAATTTTTCCATCAAACTGTTTCCAATAAGTTTGGTCAAATAATGTTGGCAGTTATGACATCATCAAAACGTTATAAACACCGCCATATTGGTCTGAAAAATAAAAGTGAAAATGCTAGTTCGACACTGACTTTTGGTTCACGTGTGTTCGATGGTTCGAGTTTAGACTGTATTTAGCAATCCTCCGCCTCAACTGCAATCCTTCCATCCATATTTTGCAATCCTCCTCCTCAATTGCAACCTTTCAATCGATCTTTAACAGTACTCCATCTCAATCTCAATCTTTCCAACAATCTTTCGTGATCATCCTCCTCAATCGTAATCTTTACATTAATCTTTAGCAATACATCTCCTCAATCTTTAGCAACCCTCCTCTTCAATTGCAATTGTTCCATCAATATTTTGCAATCATTCTCCTCAATCTTTAGCAATCCTCCTCAATCGCAATCTTTCAATCAGACGTCAGCAATCCCCCTCAGTCTTTAGCAATTCTCCTTCTCAATCTTTAGTAATCCTCCTCAATCTTTAGCTATCCTTTTCTTCAATCACAATATTTATATCAATCTTTAGTAAAATTCCTCCTCAATCTTTAGCAATCCTACTCCTCAATCGCAATTGTTCCATCAATATTTAGCAACTCATGGATTTGTCGTCTGCCTCTATACATACACGTTAAAAAAAAGATTTGCCAACTGTCTCCAAAATGTTATACATGACAGAATTAATATTTGTGTATGCAGTCCACTATCCATGCATTTTTATACTAAGTCTTTATTGCCATTCTATATGCAGATCTTTACGTTTATAGGAGAGTGCTCACAGCACCACTTTAAAGTTGTGACGGATAAAAGGACATGACACACAAACAAAAAATAAAGAAAAACCATTCATTTTATGATAATTTATTATTATTTTGTAATTACAATTTCAGAAGAAAGCACTTCATCAACCATCTGATATAAACCAGATCCTTCAGTTTCCTAATGATCAACACCATCTCCTTCATGTTAGAGTAATCCCCATCTCTTTGCTTGGAGATCAAAATTCTGAGTCTATCTACAAGTTCATTCGAGTTTTTGGTAAACATATAGCAGGTGTTTTCAACATCATCTGCCTTTTTCGCTTCACTTGTCGAAGGAAAATCGGTGAACGGTGCATGAACATTGAGGGAATCACCATTGTCTTCAACACTATCACTGTGTTCATGGTCATTAACATCAATGCTGTATTCATGATCTTCAATTCCTGCTCCATCATAATTATGAAGTTTACTTTTCTTTGTAGGAGTCACATGGTCATTATCAGTAATTAGAGTCGACTTGTTTATTTGGAAGTTCGTCAACTCATGCGAATGTCTTGCAAATGTACATTCTGCGCAAACTGATTCAAATGCACTCAGTCAGTATTTAATATTAATTGTATCATAATCACCTTTTGAATTGGTACCCATCAATAGAGCAAGAGGTACTGCTGGCAACACTTGCTGATTCCCAGTAGACAAGTCCTCACATATCTCTGTATGTTCTTTCAATGTATCTTATTGCACAAACCGCATGGGACCATTGTCGGCATGCTTCATTTCACAAAAAAAAAGATTCTCTTCGTACAGGCCATTCTCTCATGCCAACGAGCATTGTGACCATAGGTGAAAACTCTATCACAGAATCTGCTCTGGCGACAACCAGGTAGCGAAGATGCAGGTCGCAGCTCCATGTTAGTTGAAGGCAACGCTGGCTTTCATATTCACAATTCATTTTCGTGGTATGACGAGAGAGTGCTTTCAAATCATGTTCAGCTTGCAGTGTCAGAACGTCAACTGTTCTTTTTTTTCTAAATAACTGCAGTTATATATTTTTTACAGTAAAGAGCCTAGCCTGTGCTCACAAAAGAACTTTCAGGGCCGGGTTCACTGGGGTGGCCAACCAAGGGGGAGGTTCTGTGGTCTCAACGGCATTGGGTACTTCACCCTGCTCTGCGACTGGACTCGGCAATGGCCGCCTATGATGTGGTTCGCTGTCCAAAGGCCTTTGCCAAGAGAACTTGCTTGCACTGGGTGTCCACCTTCCTTGTCAGGCGGTAGCTTTTCTGGTAAACTCGGGGGGAGTTGATGGCAGCGTTCAAATATATTTTGCCACCTTAGGTCTGGGGAACTTCACCCTAGTCGGGATGGAAAAACAGGCTCCCTGGTTGGTGCTGCTGAATCTGACCTCTAGCTCTCCAGGAGGCGGCGGTCAGGCTTCCGAAGCGGCAGTTGGCGCTGGGTCGTCCACGTTGTCCGGTAGTTTGGAGGTCACTGATGCAATGACGTTGACACCTGGGTCGAGGGTCTCTTGAGAAGGGCAGCATTTGTCCTCCGGTGACTGTGAATACGTCTCCTGTAGTGCTCCGCCCAGTATACGTTGTCCTGGCATTCTACAATTTTATACGGGCCTTCCCATTTTTCTGCTGAACCCACACTAAACTGACCACTGGCTTTGCTGAGTGGGTGTCTACGTAGAAGTACTACTTCGCCCTTATTAAAGGCTCATATGCCAGTACGAGGTGGCTGGTATTTCTTCTTAATGTAACTTTCTTGTGACTTTTGGGCGTTGTCCGTTCGGGATAAAGCTGCGAGTCGAGGCTTCAGGTTGAGGCATTTCTGTTACCCTCTCATCAGGCCACCCAATGCAATTGCAATATAGTTCTGCACACAGTTTAAAGCATACTATGTCAGTCCCATGTCCTTGGCAGGTTATCCAGCAACAGAAAGTTGTTTGTCTGGCCCGGCACTCTTCACAACAGTATTCCAGTCCATCTGTAAATCTCACTTCGTCTGCCCAGCCCAGATAGACATAATGAAAGCTTCTCTGGCAGTAGGCACATTCTATGTGGTGTGTCTCCAATGACAGGGCAATTAGATTTGGAACAACGTTCAGGTATGGCTTCGGCCAGTGTTGTCGGCTTGCTTGGGATGGTTCATGACTACTTCTGAAATGTTGACTAAGTTTCTTGAGCCCCATGGGGTGTTTTTAGACTCCCAGAAAGTCTTGGTTCTTAGTGGTTTGACTCCCGAATAGGGCACTAGTCTTGGGGTCATACTGGCCTGATTTTACTTAAATAGCTGTTGTACTTAAGGCGCTAGGCCCACATTGAATCCCAGAAAAACTCCTTGATGCGTGACGTCATATGAGAAACTGATGTGCACTGCCCCAAGTGTTTTGGTGGGTGCAAGAGCAGATGCATCCGGGGTGAGATCTAATCTCTAGTCGCTGCACGGAACTGGAGCCCGACCTGTGTACAGGACTGGCCGTGTGGCTTTCAGTAGGGCCCAAAATCTGGGACAGCTAGTATGACTTTGTGTTTTCGCAGGACCTCTCTCACAGGGATGCCTGGGCGGCGGGTAACCAACGGCTGCTGGACCTGTGGTGGTTTGGATGGAGGAGCGCCAGAGCTGGGTGTGCAGGTGATCGTGGGTGCTAATTGTCGCCGGGGTACAGTTGATGATCGGGATCCCCCAAAACTACGGGTTAGCTATACCATACAAATTGTCTCTTGACCACTCAGGTAGCGATGAATACTAGGAGAATTTCTCAGTTGAATTTTGTGGGTGGTGTGAAGAGTTCTGGTGTAGGCTCTGGCGATGCTGGTCTCTCTAGGTGGTGGATGACTTGAGCTCTTCTCCCGAGGACTGAGGTGCGTGAGTTCCGCTGGGAGGTGGCTAAGCTCCTGCTGGTACGTAGAGATAGTGTATATGTCCTCTTAGACCTCTTACAGATACCACTTCAAAGGGAGAAGAGCATGAGGAAAGAGTAACTAAAACACTCGCAGAGGAGGAGTAAGTAACGTAGTGGCCCTACGCGAGTGTACTGTCACATACTGTCTCCGCCAATCTAATGTAGTCTCCCTATCCAGTACCCAGCATCAGAAGAGCAGTGGTTGCTGAGAATTAGATATCGCTGGCTGATGGTCCCAATACGTGGTGAGCCCCTTAGAAAATCAGTCTCCTCACACCCAGGGAAATACTACTTCCGGCACCAGAAAAGTGGTGGAAAGAGCAAACCCCAGACCAACAAGCTAACCTCAAGAGGAGGAGTACCTAATGTCTAAGTATTTGATGACTTAAACAACGGGATCTTCAGCACCAGGGGTGCGGTGAAGAACTGGTAAGGACTGATAGTTCGGTAGGAGGCTTCGGGACCAGAAGTGTGGTGAAGACTAGGGAGCTGATGGTTCCATTTGCACCAGGAGTGCTGTGAAGGAACAGGACCGACTGGCGTTCCAAGGGCCGGCTGCAGTATTTATACTCTTCCTGGCTCGCTTTTGATCTCTGACAGAGGGGGATGGCGGCATTAGATCCTATGGGGATGTGACGTCACATGCCGGCTGAAAAACAAGGTGCTGCATGTCTCGGTGAATCATACTAGTAGTACCATCTGGCGGTTCTTTAGTACGTGACCTTGATGCATAGACTTGGTGGCACAGCTGATGAACAGAACAATTCTTCAGGCGTGGAGCATTAGTCTTTTACTATGGGTAAGCAGTACAATTTCTGACGTCTTATAGGTTGTACTACCAATAAAACTCTTTTGAAATGTGTGGCTGAGTGATGCGCACTGATGAGTAGAAGGTGATTTAATAATGTTGAAAAAGCCATCACGTGTCACCATGAATGACCTATAGTAAGATAAATGGTAACCTGCCAACGATCTTGCGAAAAATAAAACTATTACAGTTCCTTCTTTGTGGACTCATTATCAATATATCAGAAACTTTGTGTATAAAATCTTTTGTTTGTGATCTGGAAATATCTAAGTTTTTATTACATTTTGTTCATTTTAACTCAGTTATGCAAGTGCACCTTTTCCAGGGCTACAATATCATACAATGCAGTTTAACATGAGATAAACTACCATGAGAATATGGAGAATAGCTCTGTGCTGCCATTAGTATATGCTGTTCACGGTTATTTGAACTCTATTTTAATCAACCTAAGAAAAATGCTACTGCCCCTACCTGTATATATTTTAATGGGCAAACTGACTTGGCAAGCGCCCAGTTAAGTTGGCAACAATGGGGGAGAAATAGTTCCATGTATTAATGTAGAATTAAACGTGGTAGGTAAATGTGTGAATACTGGAATTATTAGTTTTACTTTCTATATTTCTAATGCATAAGTAAAGAAATCAGCAAATTTGTAAAATATTTATTTCCATAATAATTTGACAGTTTTATTTGACTAACACATGAATAAAGTGATCAGACTCATGATGTTGATATTTCACATATGGTGGAAGAGTACATACACAATGTGCTTACATGTAGATCTTGAGCAGTGCTTTCAAAAGTGCTTTGTTTACCATGAACAGTCTATAATAGAAAACTCACAATTTCAAAACTATCTCTGCTTCAGGGTAGAAAGGGACATAATGTTGTCTCGTAAAGTGTGCAGGATAAATCAATGAGCCGGGTATTTTATTTTCCCCTTTTACTCCCACGTCTGACTTATGAACACAAACAAATATGGATGCTAGATGGGCACAGAGTTAGGCCTGCTATGACGCAAACTCTTAATCTACGAATAGCATACCAAAAAACTACACTAAAATGTAATTTTTTATGTTAACTATTTCTTACTAACCGTTGCCTAAACATCACTGCTCTCACTGTTTTTAATTTCTATTGAACACAAAATAATCCTTACGAGATAAAATATACTAAGTTATATATTTATTAATTAAAAAAATATACTACTTTAAAGTTAATCACAATGTTATATATTTGTGGTTTACAAGTTATTGAAAAAACAGTTTGACATGTTAGTCCTAGGTTGATTTTTCTAAGGTTTGTTTCAAAACATCCGAGTAAACCGTGAATGGACTATACAATTACTACCACTACTATTAATATTACTACCACTACTACTGTCATACTACTACCACCACTGATGATACAACTACCATTAATACCATTACTACCACCAATACTACAGCTACTACTTATACTACTATTACTACTTTAGAACATAAAATAAAACCAAATTCTTAGATGAAGATGTGACAAAGCACAATTATTACTGTGGTAACTAGAGCAATGCCTGTACTGTGAAATGATACTACATATTACATAGTGTTTTAAACCTACTGCAAGCAGCACCATGGTGGAAGAACAACATGATGTTTGTACTATTCAAGAAATCATGCCTACAATGATGGAGATGGAAGTGACTATTTTTGCTTTTTCCCGGTACAGACATTTTGCAAAAGGCAGGTCAACTTGAAAAACACTGATAAAAGTACATAGTCTTAGCAAGTCTATGCTAACATTATTTAAGCAATAACCCCACCTTTTCACATATGACACAGCAGCAACAAAAAGGCTCCAGTTGCAAATGCACAGATGGCTCAAGTGCCTATAAAAACTGTGGGATCTATATTTATAACAAAGTTGTACAATGAGTTGCTCACCTGTCGAACATCTTCTGCTCACTGTACATCAGTTCATCCTCATCATCCCTCTCATCATCATCATCTTGAATTTCAGGAATCTTCTTTCGAACTAAACACAAAATTATTTTTGCAAGTTAGACAGAAAATGTTTTCAGTGGATTCTAAATATGACAACTGGCAATGTAAACTGGGGTAGAGAGACATAATTGCTAGCAAAAAGGCAGAAAAAGAGTGCTGAAATAACACCAATAAGATAAGTCTAAAGAAACATTAAACCTACGCTACTTTGATAGCATCACCACCAGCACGTGAACTCATGACCATCTACCTTGCCTAATTCAGACCACCACCTATTACTCTGAAGAAATTAAGTAAATGGATTCCAAGGGTGAGACATACCATTTTCTGTGCCATTACTACATCGTGGTTACAATTCGAGGCTTGCACCTGACATCCACTGTTTCATCTTGACTCCTTTTGCCCCTCACACTGATCTTAGGTGAATGTAGTGCACAATCGGTTATGACCAGAAACTCATAATTCATGACCACTTACTAAAACACCATCTCCATGCCAGTCTACTTCTGAAATGAAAGATTGAGTGGCTAGCACTTTGAAACAGTGACCACTTAGTTTCAAAATAAAGCTTAGATGCTTTAATTTACCCCCCCCCCCCCCTTTCCCATTGACAAACAGACGCTGCTGAATGAGGTTGCACTAAGTGGTGAGGCACAGTGGTAAGATTTAGGAGGCAACTATAATGATTTCAGTTTTTCATGGTTTTTCAAAGTCACCACAGGTGAACGTAGGCTATGGCTATTTCCTTGCCTGTTACTGATTCTCTGAGCTACTGGTTTCATTCAATGACCATCCTTTCAAACTTCACACAACTTATTTGTTTTAACAAAACTTGCATTATGTTAAGAAATTAATGCACGCGTCTGCAGTGATACATCTCTGCCAACAAATCACTATGCTTTCAATTTGGTCCCTGAAGAAGTATAGTTCCTATAAGAAAAGAAAGTCTTGAAAGGCACTATATGTACAATCCCTTCTTCTGAAAACAGTCATTCAGAATATGAGTTATGTGCATAAATATGTGGTAGCTTGATGACACTTAGCATCGGGAAATTGGGGCAGATGGTGGAATAATTAGAACGTAAGGTCACCAGGCTTCTGCTTAAAAATTTTTGCCAGCCAACAGCACAGTACCTTCGTTACTGACAAATGATGGCTACTTATTACTAAGGGCGGGTTGAGTTAATTCTTTGATATCACAGATTCTTCCAAAATAATGTACATAAATCAATACTTAACCCTGCTGATTATCAATTCCATTTCATCCACATGCTCAAGTAAAGAAAAATTCTTCAAATGGTGTCAAGTCTGAAAGGTGAAAAATATGATGCTAGAAAATTTTTTTAATGATTACATTTTATTTATGTGCAGGATTGCCATAAATCTCTTGTGGGTTTGTTTATCACAGCAGACAAACACAATGTAAAGACAGCATAAGTAAATATGTACACATTACAACTCCCATCTGGTTGTTATTTGTGAATGATGTTCTCTTAAATATGCAAGTCCGAGCAATAATTTGGTTTTTCGCAGTTTCATTAAGTAGAGCTCTAATAGGTAATGGGCTTATGTCTGGAGATTTGTTTAAAATGCTACTATGACAATGGAGTTTGGCATTGCTGGCTGGCACGTGGCACCAGATTGTACTGTTTACCCTAGTAAGAATGGATGTTCCTGCTCAGCGGTATTGTATTATTCACCGGCCCACCGAAGCTATGTGCCAAAGGCATCGAGTACCCCTGTCTGCCACTAGATAGCATCTGCAGTGCATTATGCGCTGTCTTCCTTCCTTCTCTAAGCCAGCCTATGATGTCACCCTGGAGCAGCTATGCTTTTGTCACTCCCCGCTTGGTGCATCCCCTCAACATCAAGATGCCAGCCAATGAACATTGAAGTACCTGCCTAATTAGTATAAAAGGAGGCCCGAGCCAAGCCTCCAGATCAGTCTTCATTTCCTCACCGCACACTCGTAGTGCTGGGGAACTGACCAGCCTATTTGTCTCTAACCTTTCGCTGCAAGCTTTTCAGCTTACCTACCCTCTCTTCACCACACTTCCAGTGCCAAGGAGACACTCATCCATGGTCTCTAACCAAGACCCTTCCTTTTACACCCTGCTTAGTCACTCAAGCATAGTGCCAGGAATCTCGCCTAAGTCATCTACCCCGCTAGACACTGCGGTCTCTTCTGGGCAATTATACGTTAGGGAGTCAGCGTTAAGTTAAAGTTGTTTTTACGGTACTTTATCTACCCTATTCTCGTTTGCTCAGGAGCGGGTCTCCCCTACCAGCTGTTGTGTCGGACACCTTCCCAGACAGCTCTCGTATACGCAGGAGGTAGTGTGGCATCACATGTCTATTTAATATTCCATGAAATAAATATTGTTTTTTATCAATACTTAAGTTCCACCTTCCCGTAAAGTTAGCACCTTTCCCAGTTGACCTCCTTCTTGAGGGAAACGCAGGTGATCCCAGGTTGTTACTCACAAGCCACCACACTATTCTTACTACTCACACTCACTCGTAAACCGGCTAGCCTTTCTGCATATGTCGGTAGGTAAAACGATGGAGCCTGCTCATAGGTAATCAATCTCCTAACCAAGCTTGTCGATCCAGTGCTCGTCTTTTTCGCTGCACTTTCAGTGCTGGAGGGGTCATTTTCTGGGTTGGGAAAACTTGTCAAGTGGCAGATACACTGCATAGGAACACATACCCTGCTTTTGTTCTTACGGACGTGAGCGTGTCTTTGTGTGTATCCAAAGGCCTTTCTCTAAAAGGAGTGGTTTAAGAGAGAAGGTGAAGCAAACACTAATTGTCTCTCCAGGCACATGCAAGAGCTGTCACCTTCCCTGATAGCTTACGTCTACAGCCTAGCACACAAAGAGCATGCTCAAGCCTTCTGCCACTTATCTGTACCTGTTCCTTATATAATACCAAGTAACTTGTTCACGGCTCTCGTTCAAGGCAACAAAGAGATTCACCTCTCGGTCCAGGAATCTGTCAGACAACCAGAACAGTCCCCAACAATACCCGTTGCCTATTTACGCAGTAACGTTGTTGCTCTGCCCCAGACACCATGTCAGTTTAACCTCAACCAACAAAATCAAGTACCTGATGGTCCGACTCACAACCCTGCAAAGCCTGTGCTACTTGCAAGTTCAGTCAAGTCGCAACGCCCAGGGAAACCAGCAGTAACACACAGCCTAAAGCATAACATCTCACTGCCCGGACCCGACTTCATGCCCTGCCGCAAGGCTACCCTGGCCAGTCGTGTGTACTGAACATGCTCCAGTCCCATGAAAGGTCAAATTATACCCTGAACTAAGCCAATGAAGGACGCGTCTGGCCTACCATCCTACAAAAACCAGTACTGTTTGATGTAGTGCTCTACCAGTCTGACAGGGCGTCACGCATCACATAGTACAGTAAGAGTTTTTTGGTACCCAACGTGGGACGTAAATGCCAAAGTTTGACGAGGTAGTTTGGACAGGCCAGCTAGTCGACACAGAAAGAAACAGACTTTGGGAGTCTCTGAAACATTTGAGTGGGATCCATACAAACCACAGTTATGTCAGTTGCTGACATGAACGGGCACGAGCTCAGTGGTATGGCTGCAGCCCCAATCTACCCCGGTACATGCATACATAAAACACAATGCGCTCACGGCCGACAATGGCGCCATTATTCATGCCTACATCCATATTACCTTGCCTATAAAGCATTAAGCAAAAGCATTTAGTTTGAAAAAAATACTGTATGATTACATCAGAACATTATATCCCTGAACATTTCAGGGATATAGGACATTGTACACATGAAGAAGGCGGCGGGGACTTCATTTTTCAGCAGAATGGTGCACCACCCCATTGGCACCTAGCTGATTGCGGATACCTGAAAGAGACGTTGCCGCAATGCTGGATTGGTCGTGGAGCAGCTGGTGACCAGGCTCTTCATGACTGGCCCCAAGAAGCCCGCATCTTACCATGTGCAATTTTTTTCTATAGGGGTACATAAAAGATCAAGTGTTTCATACACCATTGCTAGCTAACATTGACGACCTCAAAACGAAAATTTCTGGCACCATCCAAACTGTAACACCGGACATGCTGACAAGAGTGTGGAACAAGTTTGAGTATCGCTCAGATGTTGTTCGGGCCGCTCGTGGTGGTCACATAGAACATTTATGAAGATACGGTAAACAAACTTAATGGTTCCACTGTTCATTTGATTGGTCAATCAAGGTTCTAGGTTGTTTGGTTTTGATATTATGGACCTTCAAAGTCGGGGTATTCATTTATACTCATCCTGTATGATATTTCACGTGCTTTTAGACTTCATGGTACTATGATCTTGTGTTGTAGGTGGTGTCCACACGCCCACTGTTAGAATAGTTAAAAATAATTTGCATAATTATTATTCACTCGTATTTTAGTAGGTATTAGAATAGAACAAAAGGTTTACGGAAGACCTACCACACAACGTAAATTTATTTGCAGTGCAACAAATACCGGCTTAGGCAAAGTCATTAACTTCCTACTCTCCTTAGGAGCGATGGCATAACTTTTATCTAGTCATCCCTTTAGTTCTTTTACAAGTGAGATATTTGCTTACATAAGTGTTGAACTTTGTTGCCAGCCTGTGTTTGAATTTTTACAGGAATTAATATAAGATTATTGTAAGTAAAGCATCGCTGATATGCTGACATGGAGTGGCCAAGTAGTTCTGTACTGGGTGTAAATAGACATTTCAAAATCTCTGGTTCATCATAACATCCGTAGGTAATTTTTTACAATGCGCGCGCGTGTCTGTCTCTCCACACACACACACACACACACACACACACACACACACACACACACACACACACACACACACACACACGTGCGTGCGCATGCATGCACGCACATGCACACACACAGTGATTTTGACAATAATGAATACTGCATAGTGCAAAGATCAACAGATGGCCAGTCACAGGAGCAGTCGATAACTTTTTAAAAGTTTTTTTTATTTCTAAGAACCCCACAAGTCTTTAAGCACTTAATCAACTGCAATGGATCTCTCATAATTACCTACAGCTAAAGTAACGGCATAAGCTTTTCTGTTCAAAAAACGTACCTTTTTTCCCAGACCTGAGATGAGTTGGTGATGGCGTACGTTTCCTTTTCTTGTCAGTTTCTTTCTCCTCACATAAGTGCATCATTGCTTTCTCTAGATTCCAATCAGCTTTTACTAAAACATCTTGTAACACCTAAAAGCATAGTGAACAAACAGTCACGTGCTTTCCAATAGTACTGAACCTACTTACACCTCATTATCATAAATAAATATAACTAATGGATAGTTATTTAATAAGCAGTACCAAACCCTGTTTTCACATTTATCAAGTGTCCGTTCCATCATAATGTGTCTCAATCGTAGTAATATAAATTACAATTCTATATATGAAGAAGAACATTTGACTTTAGTAGAAACCGAAATAGATACACCATATAATATATATTTTCTATATAGGCCTATATTAGGAAACTGCTAAATTTTAATATTTGTAATAAAAAACATTTTAACACTTAAATTTGCATATCAGCAACGTCTGTTAAATGTAGATGAAATAATTTTTATTTACTTACAGTGGTTTGAAGCATAGCAAATTAATTCATCTTTATACTGTAGCTTGTAATGGCAGTACGCCACACAGTTGTTATGTCATTCCTTTCCCTTACAAACTTCTGGCCGGCATTCAATTTATTACACAAAAAACATTTTGCAAAAATCTTGCAGTGGAAATTGTTGAAACTGTATAACCCTTTTCTCCCACATCGTTGAAGTAACTTTCTTTTTTTAATTTCCCCCTTAATCACAATATTACCACCATTAATTGAAAACCTTTGATAAAATCATCAAAATCTGTAACTCATTTCCTGGATTTTATTTTGGGTGATACAAATATTGATTCTGACATAGATCCAATGCTGCAAGCTCCTTCCTCGCATATTCAACGTACTGTATGTTAACTGAAATCACACGCTATTCTTGTCAAACTGTTTATTTGTTAGTATTTATATGTTCACAGAATTATTTGCTTTATAATTCAGTAAAAAATGAATGCACAATAAAGATTATATATCAACCTTGGTTGTGAAGCACTTCCCTTTTGGAACTACTGGCACTAACACAAGATTTATTAGCACAATATTTAAAAAAAAATTAACACGCAAGTAAATGAAAAAAAGGAGAGAATCGTTCACAGTCTATCTCAGAACTGGCTGTGGCCATTAAGGCTACAGACTACAGCACACACCAACAATGTGTGTGAAGTGAGGCAGCTGTTGATACGCTTTACCTTGTGTTGACCAAGCATGAGTCAAGACTTAGTTATTGTCTGCTTACAAAGCAAGCCAGAAACATTTATACATGCTGTAGATACCTACAAAATATGATCTCTTCTCAGGGGAAGAACGAATAACATTCTCTATCCTGGAAAATAGTCGTAAGTTCATACTAGCTGTCACGCATACTCTTTGATAATGTAAAACACAAACAGATAGAGGTACAGACCTGGGAGTTTCACCTACGCCTACTTATTAAGCAAAATGAGCCATTTATATAAAGTGATTGAATTTTAATTAGGGATTCAAAGTCGATTCCCCGATACCATTGATTATTAAAGGTATTGAAGAATCAAGAATCGAACGGTTAATTGTTGAAAATCCTCGTCCACTGTCATATAATTTTTTGAAGTTATGTTGCATAGCAAACGGTATTTGGTTTTCCAAATAGGCTGAACCTGTACAGAACTCGCATGTGTTGACCGGAATTAACCATTCAATCATGGTTTGACTATGAAAGAATTAAGATAGTACAGTAGAACCTCAATTATCGGCGATAATGCAGGGGAAGAGATAGTCTGCTAATCGAATGGTAAAAGAGTTATTTTTATCTTGATGGCTGTCATGTGGCAGAAGACTATTATCAGTATTTGGCTGCCTTACTTCACTCTGACGTACTCTGTGTGCTGTGTGGCATGGCTTCAATGGCAAAACTGCACTTGTTTTCTTGTTTGCGCACTTTCTGACATGATTCAATACTACGAGTATAATGTTGCACGAATGCTACAAACGCATGTGGAAATCTATCGCACAATATCTAAACCTGTAAATGTCCGCGTACACTAAACACTAAAACAAACTGGCAGTCACGGCTGAAAGGCCACCGCCGCACACATGGATACTGTTGGAGATAGCACTTTGTTGCACGTAAGTGTTGCGATTAGCGTTAGTTGATAAGCGGGATGCAACAGATGTGGTTTGTAGATACGAACCCTCATTAGCACCAAGCTCCTAGAGTTACAGGTCGCTGATGTGTAACATGCATTGGCTTTTAGTCTGTTGCACGACAGTTATTAATAGTGGGATCAAAACGATCCCAAACCAGGATCCTTAATAATATCAGGATTCCTGGTATTATTTTTTGGATTTTTTTTTTCTATCTATTATTTAACGGTATATTAGATAAAGAACAGGTACATTTTTCATACCATACATATTTCCTGTTTGTGAAATTTTCATTTTTGATGTAGTCAAAATTGAAAGCAATTTTTTTTCGTGTTTACCTTTACCAAAAATATCTCTTTTTTTTCTAAAAGTAGGTAATGTTAAAGTTTTCAATGTATTGAGGATTTTATCTACATAGATGTGAAGAAAATGTCAAACAATGCGTGGAATTATTTTTCATTTGACGTAAATGGCGCATATTACTCAATTTGCAGTTTGTGTTTGGCAAAAATTACACAAGATGGTGTTAGTCGCACAACTAGTAACATGAGAAATATGTAAACACGACAAGTACAAGAAAATCGCTAATAATTATGATTCAGAAGATCTTTTAGGCAAATATGCATGTAGCAGCAAGTCATCCAGTGTCCCTGCAACTTAAAATGTCTGGTAGAAGCATTTTCATTTAGCAATGCTAAATCAAAAATACTGATATGAACTTGTTAGGCCTAATTAGATAAGTCTGAATGTTATATAAATATAAAAAATTAACTTCACTTAGCAGACCATAAAGTCTTTCCTGTAATTGTCTTCATATTTGTGTCTGTCAAATTTGACATATAAAACAAAATTTCAAAAGGGTACATTTTGATAATCACTATATCCTAATTTATGGTATCAGAATCGAGGTGGAATAGAGTGAAAGGTTTTGCAGTTGGACTCAAGAATCGGAATCGAGAAAAAATTATATTTTGATATCCCTAATTTTAATTAAATTTCCCATGATTTTATGAACACATCTGAGAAACATTTTGCTGGATTCTCACTGTGGGCACTGTTATCAGTGCGAACTATGCAACAGAGTACAGCTGTTATATACTCCGACCTTGAGCGACTAAGAAGTTCTGTGTTTGGTGTAATGGAAAAATTATATTATATGGATTTATTCATAATGAAATTGCAGTATCTCCTGTGCGAACATGAATGTCATGACTTGCTAACAAAATTCTCAGAATGCCACAAAAAATATTTAAAACTATATTCCATACATTGACGAAATCACAGAAACATCTTACAGTTTAATTCAAACTGTTTAGTAACTAGGCTACAGCTGGAGATTTTACCATTCTGTCAACTGCAGGGAAGGCATCTTCCAGGAACTTGAGGTTGTCCTCTTTTGCTGTCGCACTGTCCTCACTTCCACCCAGATCACCAATTGATTCCCCATTTCTCTCTTCCATTTTAACACTATCTTGACTCACTTCGTCTTGCTCAAGTGCAATACCGGCATCATTTGTTTGCTCGCTGCCAGAAGAGTCATGTGAATCTAAAAAAAAAAAAAAAATTCCAAGCACACTAAGAATTTCTTCTCAATGTTTCACAATACGTACAAGTAGTTTTGCAGTTATTTACATTTCACTATGATTATAAACACTTATTCCTATAACCAGAAACATTGTCAGTGTTCAAACACTGCAAACCCACCAAAAGCCGTACCATTATGATTATTCCTTCCTTGGCAAAACTGCAAACTTTCCAGCTCGCTATTTATGTATTTCCCAAATAAATGTAATATTTTTTAAAAGTAATTAGGTGCTACTACATGATAAATACTTGCATATTTTTGTGAATTTTTTATATAAGTATATTTTTGTGCATTCCCTTTACTGGCTCATCATCACAGTACCAAAATATACACACTGATGTTAATAAAATAAAATCAATCATAAGGTGGTCACCTACTGGTGCTTGAAATGTGTTTCAACGTGTTTGAAAATTATGTTTTTTTTATGAAACTATTAAGAGTGCCCCCAATAGGTTTACCTACAAAAAGTGGGTGAGTGAGTGAAGTCATTTGATTGGCTTTTAACAGAGAGGCCTTGAGAGCTGATGAGGGCGATTGACGTGAGTATGGAGCAGTGCTGGATTGAAAGGGTGGGGGAAATGGCAGATCCTGAGGAAACCCGCCAACCAGCTGCACTGACCAGCACAATCCCCACATTTATAAAACAATAACTTCTGGTGGATTTTCTTAAGACTCGTTTTGCTTACAAACAGCACTCGGTATGGTCTCCTGTAAATAGATAGGGATGTCAATAGAATTTTAGAGATGAAAGTAGGAAAGCTGGTACCACAGATGCATGGATGGATAAACATGCTTTTATTGAGAGTTGGAACATGACCTTCCATATAAGTATGTGTGTTGCCTTTGACAGCAGATATAGCTATTCCCAGATACTGTGTTTCCATTAGGCCCTAATCCAGCAACATTAATAAGCATTATGACTAATAAGCTCCTGTTACAGATATACCTGTGAACTGTGACTTACTGTTGCATAACAATTAAAAGAATGAATGATTAAAATTTTTTTTTGACACTACGTAAGTTGCCAATTAATATTTTTTGTATGGAGTCATTTTTGTATTGTAGTGTAACCTGAGTGTAGTGTACCTGAACCAACCTCAGGAAATACACAAAAAACTTGACACCAGGCACCTAATACTAAGTACTGCCATAAGAGTAACATGGTGCAAAGTCTCATACTTTCCTGAACTCAGTAGATAAATTAAATGCCATCTTAGCAACTTCAATTCAATTCAAATAATATTTTATCAAGAATATTCACCAATTTAACAGAGCAGTCATCAGACACACTTAAAATTCACAACATTTCAACTTGCATTTCTTTACTCCAATGATATTAGAGAGATTGGTTATGCTTGTGGATCAAATCCAGCAAAATCATTCTGGAAATATTCTGAGTTAGTACCCCAATAGGATTTTTTATGTAACACATGCAATACACTTAGGACAACACGCTACAAGAAACTAAATCAGAGCAAAATATGTGGAAAACCACTTTTTACTCCAATCAACACATTTTTAAAACACTGGCATATCATTTTTCAGACAATTGACAAGGCGTTCAAATACTTAAGAATATTGACGCCGGCTAACAGTCAGTGCGCTAGAGCCCATGACGGTGCTCACCACACATGTGTTACGTGTCCATGCACATGCGCAAAGAGGCCAATATTTTTGAACTCTCACATCAATAAAATTTTGGAGTGTAAAACGTGTTTTGTATTTGTATTTGCAGGGTTTAATATGGCTTAAAAATATTTTTAAGTGTTTGTTGTTGTGAAAATTTTTGGCTACGAAATTTAAAATGCCCGTGGCACCAAGATTAAGAACATTGATATTGTGGCATGAATGCCGTAACAAAGAGACACTGAATTAATTTGAAAAATCCATAAGAAAATTATAAAAATGTTAAATATATTAAATTTAATTTGTGCCACTTTTATTTTTCAAAGTATAAATATTTTACTCTGCGTGCATAGCACTTCCGCTTATGTGAACCCCATAGGCGGCCATGGTAGGTCCGTGCAACGTTTGTCTCTGGACAGTCTGTCGTAGGGAGCTGGCGAGGTAAGACACTGTCACGTGCACACTACAACTTTTGTTCACTGATGTAGGTTTCCATAGTCAATTTAGTTTACTGGAAAATCTTTGCTTGCGTACATTTGCCAGACAATTTCCCAGTATAATGCTTCCGCTTAAATAATTTATTTCGCCCTTGTGGTATTTTTCAAACTTAATCGAGGAGAGAGGAGAAAGATGTCTGAGAGGTCACGCGACCCGCACAATTTGAATCAGACGCCATCCGCTTATGTTAGTGGCGTTCCAGTGTAATTTCTGTATTATTGCTACACACAATTTTAAGGGCTTTGTTTTTATGTATGTATTCTAAGGGTATTTTCATGTTTGAATATTTTACAGCAATTTCATGTACAACAACGTGACTAACCTATACCAAGTCTATATCTGCACCATCCACGCAGTTGAGAGTTTATTTGTGTAAAATAATATGCGCTAAAACTTATTTCAGGGTTCTATGTATGTTTCATTCAGGGTTCAATATATTTTTCATGTAATTGATGATTTTATACTTGATCACACAGTCATGTTAATGTAAGATTTTACCGCCATCAGGCATACTACACGCCTGCATCACTTAAATCGTAAAGAGGATAATTTTCTCTTTCAGAATAGCATTTTGTCGCAACGTAATTTGCAGTTTTCAAGAAGAAATATTGCAATTTCATATGCACCATGAGGTCCACTAAGAACATTATCCAGCAGTATCCACGCCACCTGAGCTAGTTTTCACATACGTGTGTTTATTGTGAATACTCATCTCGTGCCCCATAATCTTTTAAGGATCTTTATGTATTTTGTGTAATTTTGCAATTTGTGTATGGTGCAATTACTTCAGTCCTAGCTGGCTCTGTGTATAAGCTGTCACCACACTACCCACGTACTGGCGGGCGAGCCCAGACGGGTTTGCGTTAGTGACGCCAAGTAGTGACACATGTTAAAATGTTTTCATCAAGGATTTCATTTGTAATTCACTGTGTCCTGTCTTCAGGGAAAAACCATCAGTCCACCCTAGCAGCTGTCGACCCTCTTCCCTTGTGAAGGCTGTGCTTTCACGCACCTCGGTGAGATCATCCATCTAGGTGTGCGTTAGATTAATTATGGGCTGGGGAGCACCCAAGCAGCATTGGCTAGTCATGACCGAGATAATCATAATTTCATTGGCACGTTGATGTGTATGTATAGTAACAATAAAAGCAAGCATCAGTAACCTACCTCTTTTATTCAGTTGTGACAGTGTCCTAGCCACATGTATTTTATCAAGTGATTATTTTGAAAGTGATGTTTAGTAAAAGTTTAGTATTGCCAACGTGTTTGTAAGTACGCTCAGGTGAGATGGACACAGAACCCACAGCATCCCTGAGAACCCTGAGTCTCAATAGCAGTGATTGGGAAGCACCGCTGGCACCCATATTACCAGTAAGTATTTGTGTTATCGTTAGTGAGAAACACAAGAACGCAACAAATATAGAAATCACTTTCACAGAAAATCACACTACAATGTACATAGGCTCCTAAACATTCAAAAGATCATTTGACAGGCAAAATAAGAAAACTCTACTACAGAAAAACTGATCTGAATAGGGATAACTCTTAAATCTCTTTCAGTGTGTGAATTTTGATGTTGGGCTAGCAGTAAATCACTGCTAAAATAGTAATTCATCTCTCAAATTGAAAAGGAAAACTATCTCATCCAAAAGCAATCAATAAAATTAAAATTCTATAACTTAATGAGATCAAGCTTCTCTTCAAACAAAAAAAATTACTTTTCGGCTAGTTCATCGAAAACTTGGACTACTGGGCAAGTTAATGCTGACACTCAAAACTTAGTTCATTTGCAATCACGTTAAGAGAGCAGCAAAAATACATCTTCCATTTTACAAGTGAAAATGTGTCACTTCCAGAACCCATCTCAGATTCAGCTTGGTAAGATTTATTTCAAAACTCACTCAACATCCACAACATTGCTGATGTAAATAGATGAACCCATCTGCCTTACTGCAGTCATACTGCAGCACGTCATCAAACCTCAGAGTCTCCCTGTCGCAGATGACGCCGTTGGCTCTGGTCCCCACATATATCACACCTCAAAAATCTTGAATTACCTCGCCTGGAGCTGCAGAAGCAGGAAATCCAGGTCGCCTAACACAAACGCAGTGTTTAGAAACATTACTGAAAAGGAACCAGGTGCATTGCCACGGCCCATCCTCGACGAAACACTCGGGCCTTTAAATACAACGTCCTCACGGTTTCATGGCTGCTGGCGGAAGAAGGGCAAATTCAGGGCTTACACACCCACGACAAGCATGAATGCGGAAGTCCCAAACTTCATTGTTATCAGCTCAACCGAGATTAGCTGATAAAAAAAGTTCTAATTCACCTCCCTCCATACCAAAACAACGTGCAGGGCATGTTCCTATCAATGAAAATGAGGTTAAATATGTATATTCAAATCAGTATTGCACAAGAGTGGGCAAATTAACCTTTAAATATGTCTTTCAATGTCAAAGAATAACAAGTTTGTGTTAGTAAATACATCACTCAGTGTCTGTCATCAACAAAATAAAGTTTTTCAGTTCCAGTGTCAATATAAACATAATATTACGCTTGGTGTGTTTTGCAGACAAAATTTTAAAGTAAATAAATCTGACTGTAAATAAACTTTACACGAGTTCTTTGTAGTGCCAACCACTACAGTATTCAGCTTACACCACAAACATACTCCAGTGGGGAGGAGGGTAAAGATCAGGGAAATTGTGGAGTGAAAAGCAAAAAATAATATTTATGAAAATACCGAGGAAAGTGAAATATGTCATCACACACAGAAGAGAATTGCCTACAATGGGGAGGAGAAGAAGAAACCCACCAAAATTTCTTTTACAAAAATACGAAGGCAGGTAGACGGATGCAGCCCTCCATGCTTGCTCCACTCATGCACCAGGAAACAGATTTGCGTTGTCAGTTTTCTCCACTAGTGGTGGAATTATTTCTATCTTTTTGTGCTTTTCTGAATTTTTGTGATAACTTTTTATGTCCACCACTAGCTTCAGAAAACCTATTAAGACACAAATCTGCTCCACTTTGCTTTTCAGAACCCAAGTGAAACGAGCGCAAACTGCCACACTAATTCAAATGTTCTGGTCATTCTAGGAGTGTGTGTTGTGTGCAGGATAGTGTATTTGATTTTCTGTCGCTCTCTTTTTTTTTTTTTTTTTTTGGCATTTTTGCCAATACTATTTTTAAGTTGCCCTGCAATTTCCCTTATCTTTATTGGCCTCCCCACCACTAACATTTTTTTTATGTAGACTAAATAAAAAAACATTCCCATGCAGAAACAAATCAGCAACTTCAGCAGAGCCCAGCAATACAATTATGAATTTTCTTTCTAATTTTCAGTCTCACTAAAATAAAAAAAAACTTGATTAGAAAAAATTCTTACATTTTATTACCCAGAGGGTTTGACTTACCAGTCATCTATTGCTACTTATTTAGACATACGATACACCCTACACAAATTAAACTGTTGAAAATTCATATAGTTCAAGGAATAAAAATTACTTTTTAAAGGGAATTTTAAATAGTAAATATCTCACATTTAATCCCCTATGCAATTAACTTCGGTATTGAGTCCAATTTAATCAAAAAATTTATCAGTGTCCGCACATCATTTTATTAGTTTTGTGTCAGCAAAATTTTGGACAAGAAAAAATTTTAGAACATTTCTCACATTTCTATAAATTCTTTTTTCTCTAAAACTTGGCATCTTACTGCATACTCACTTAACATGTATTCGTGAATAAATATTACATTATGTACATATGTTTCACTTGTTTTACCCCATAATATCAGTGAGCTTCATTGCCCTCCCCACTAACGTTTTTGGGGTTTCTATTGGTCAAATGTTGATGTCCCTAGCAAATTTGTATTCTGTGTAATTAGTACAGTGAAATTATACCACCTTCTGAGAGTATTTTTTTATTTTTGACAAAGCCCCTATTCTTAAAAATTACCGAAATAATTACGTTACCAAATACATGTATCCACAACACAAAGTGTTCCCTGTTTGACGACTTTCCAGACACCATTACCGAACAAACACTAAATAATTTAAATAACTACACTACATGTCTATATTAGCATAGAAACACTTGTATTTTCACACGACTACTTGATTTAACACATCTAACTGAATTAATTGCATTTAAAACTTGCTTCCAAGCACTGTTCAAAACACTGTAAGGCAGTCATCAACTGTCATCCGTTCTGACAATTCCCACAATGCACCAACATAAATGCTCCAAAAAAAAACTACTGCTCTTCAACTGGTCACCGAATGCAGTGCAATGTGTAATGGCGACGCACGTCGTGTATAAACACCATCTCGGAAACTATTCGCGTCTGTTTAACTATGCGAATCTCTTTTATTCTACTAATTAACCATTACATACTGCCCCGACACTGCTCGATACCTATGTTGTTTAATTGTATAACCTCAGCACTGTGCTATAAAAAATATACCCCGTAAATGACGTTTTACATGTTAAATATTTGTTGCAAACAGTATTTCTAAAAGTAAAACAATTCCAGATATAAATATATTTTACTTAAATTATACACGTTTTATAGCATAAACACAACAATCTTAATAACCCTTCTCCCAATCACATTTTTTTTTTATACAGAAAACTACTTGAAGATACTCCAAAATTCCTAGTAATTATGATTACTAATAATCATTAGGTTTGTTCGGGCGACCTGAGCTTTCTACTACTTCTGCTCTTTTCTTGTTCCTTTCCATTTTGAGCGTTCGTTTTTTTGGATGGCTGTTCGGGCGTCGTCAGGAGCACTGACCCATTTCTCACAAAGAGCATGAACTTTCTGCTTTTGCTGTTGAGGAAGAGCAGAGTAGTAGTAAAATTGAAAGCAAGAAAAAAAGGGCGCCAAATTTGTGAGTTTTTAGTCTGGAGGACTATGAGATAATGCTAGTTTTGCTTCAAAATCTTTTCTGTCACGTTTATTTATTTGCTAATATGTTTGGTCATCCTCTGAGAACAGCATGTAAATATAATTGTAGATAATTATGAAAATATTACGTTCATCCTTGAAGGAAAGTGTTATGACAGTCGCAGTGATTATTAAATACATGTCATAACCAATCACAGGCCACTTTATCTAATGTGCCAAGCAATAAAAGACCCTGAATTGCCCAAAATAACCAATAACATTGGCAATAACTTAGTTTTTGTTTTATCAGGGGTTGCAAGGTTAGGGTTATGTTACATATACATACACTCGCAATTAGGCTACCGCCCGGTGACAAGCTCTCTCAACTCTCCTTCACCCAACCAACTCCTTTTCCACTCCCTTCCTGAATTTACCAACCCCTCTCATAGATACCAATTCCTCCCTCAACACATTCCACTCCCTCACAGACCTCACAAGCATGAACTGCCTACCTGCTCCGTTCTCCTCCACACCCTCTGAAGCTTCTCACTGTTGTTTCCTCTTCCTTTAAACACCCCCTTACTTAGCTTGCAGTGTAGCCTTCCCTATCCTCCCTCTTCATTCACCATCCTGTACATCCTGACTAACCGTTCAACTTTCCTCCTGTCCTTCAAAGAGCTCCAAACCATTTCTTTGATCATTACTGATGGCCTATAGTTCCCTTCTTCCTCACCATCTTGCCGCTGCCTTCTCCACCTACCCTTCACTCATCTTGCTGCCTTTCTCTGCACCTTTTCCAGTTCTCGCACCTCCACCTCCACATACGGGTCCCATACTGCTGCAGCATATTCTAACATTGGCCATACCATTGTGCCATACGCCTTCTCCTTCACCTCACAGCTGACTCCATTCAGCACCATTCCCAGCATACCCCGAGCCCTTCTTCCCTTTGCAACCACCGTCTCTACGTGTTTTTTTCACCTGAGGTCTCCCTGCAGTACAATCCCTAGATACTTATCTTCTGCTGCTTCTTCTATCTCTTGTCCCTCCCATCTGCACATGTCCCTGCTTATCATCTTCTTCCTTGTGAACCTCACTACCTTAGTTTTTCTTACATTTATCTTCATTTTATTTTTTCTGGTCCACAACCATATCTTATCAATGTCCGCCTGCAAATTTCCGCCCCCACTCCCACCTCAGCATATACAACACAATCGTCTACAAACAATCCGATTTTTCCCCCAATCCCCAAACCCAAGTCATTTACCATTATGGTAAATAACAAAGGACCCAGCACGCTTCCCTGTGGTACCCCTGACGAAACCTCCTCTTCCTCCAATATTGCATCCCTCACCTTCACCCTCTGCCATCGCCCCCTGAGAAAATCCCTTATCAATTCCACTACCCTCGTGTCTGGTATCAACGCCACCACTTTCCTCATCAATGTCTGATGGGGCACCTTATCCAATGCCTTCTCAAAATCTATGAAGCAGGCATCCACCTGCTTCCCCTCATCAACTACCTGCACCAGATCCTCTAATAACCCAGTCAGCTGAGTCTCACATGAGTAACCCCTCCTGAAACCATGCTGGGACTCCTCCAACCAATTCCTATTGTTCATAACCCTCACCACATACTGCACCTCCAGCCTCTCCATAACTTTTCCTGTACTTGATGTGAGAATCACCGGTCTGTAGCTGCCATGCCTCCCCCTATCCTCTCCCTGCTTGTGTATAGGTACCACCATAGCATCCTTCCAATCTTGTGGTAACTTACCCTCTCCTAAGGACTTTTTAAACAGCACTTCTAAATATTTCGCCAACTCCTTGACACCACACTTTAGTGCTGCATTTGCTGTCCCATCTGGTCCCTCTGCCTTACTGCTCTCCAAACCCCTAATTACCTTTTCTATCTCTCACTCCCTCATCTTAAACTCACTAAACACCCCCCGAACCCTGTTTGTCACCCTATTCCAACCCTCCTTTGTCTCAAACACTGACAAGTACTGTCCTTGCAGCATCTCCAATTTTTCTTGGTCATTTGTCGCATGCCTACCACCCCTTCCTGTCCTCCCCTTAACCTCGTAACATACCTAAATCATTTCCCCCATTCCTTGCCTTTTCCTTCTTCCACCATGTTCCCCAGAAATACATTCTTTGCCTGTTTGATCTTCCTTTCAAGCTCCCTACCCATATGTTTAATCATTTCTTTAGATCTTATCATCCCTTCATTTCTCCACTTGGCATGTAATTTTCTGCACTCATCCTTCATTTTCAAAATCTCCTGTCCATAATATGGCAGATCTCCCCCATTCCTTGCCTTTTCCTTCTTCCACCATGTTCCCCAGAAATACATTCTTTGCCTGTTTGATCTTCCTTTCAAGCTCCCTACCCATATGTTTAATCATTTCTTTAGATCTTATCATCCCTTCATTTCTCCACTTGGCATGTAATTTTCTGCACTCATCCTTCATTTTCAAAATCTCCTGTCCATAATATGGCAGATCTCCCCCAGTCCGTAACCTTTTCATTGGCACAAATTTCTCCAACATAACCTCCATTAATCCTCTAAACTCCTTCCACAACCCCTCTACACCCTCCTCCATAGACCATTTTTTTAAATCTGTATCTCAGGAATATTTCTGCCCCTTCTTGTCTCCTCTCCCATACTGCCACACCAACCTTTCTGCCATTTGCACTTGCCTTATCCTACCAATCCCAATTTCCACAACGGGATATGATGGTCACTTATACCATCCAATACTATTGCACCAACTACAGCATTCCTAGATCTAACCAACACCACATCCATTTCACCCATTTCACCCCTGGCATATTCAAATCCCCTGCTACAACAACCCACTGCCTGTCCTTTAGTCTATCGACCCTCTCCTTGATCATCTCAATTGCCTGCCATCCCTGTCTTGGTGGTCTATACGCTGCCAGCAAAGTAATACTCCTATTACTACCACCACTCAATTTAATTTCCATTACCGCGACATCCTCAGTAACCCATTCTACCACCCCTTTTAGCCCTTTCTTACACACACCATTATTCCTCCTCCTCTCCCATCCCTGTCTCTTCTGAAGATGGTGAACTTATCCTGCCTACATTCAATGTCCAGTACTTCCTCAGTCAACCAAGTCTCCACAGCTACCACTATATCCGCCCCATATCCTTCCACCTTTCCCCAGAAGCCCTCCAGCTTGTTGTACACACTCCTACAGTTTACCACCATTATCTTTATACTAGTATTCTGCTTTACCATCCTACATTGCTTACCTCCTATCTCCACCCTTGCGGCCTCACTCATCAATGGTATACTCTCCATTTCTCTCCACTTCTGTTTCCTTGCTTCTAACTGAATGCTATTTCAACAATTGCTGCTCTGCCCTGACCCTCTCCATGCAGCCAGCTACTTCTCTACCTAGCAGATCACCTAGAATCCTCTTTCCCTGTTCTGACAGGTGAACCTGGTCCCTCTCTACACTTTCCCCGTCTACCCATTTCCTACTATCTATAAATGTAGCCCCCAAATCCCTACACACCTTCTCATATACCTCACTCGCAGCCACTGCCTTCCTATAGGACACTCCTTTCCTAACCAGCACGCCATTGACTACTGCCCTAGCTCCAGGGAACTTCTCCCGCACTTTCCTCAGCAATCCCCTGAGGTCCCGCTCTACCTCCTACCCCACCTCCCTGTGAGCCAGGTCATTTCCCCCTACATTAATGAGAACAACCTTTGCCACCCTATTACCTTTCAAACCACTAACCCTTTCCTCCAAATCCCTGGTATTTGCCCCACCCAAACACTGCTTTATATGTAATTTCCTTCCTGATATTCCTCAGCTCCACCCCCTTTACAATAGAGCTGCCTAGAAAAACTACCTCTGGCTCCCTTCCTACAACCTGTTCCTGCTTTGTGGCTCTTCCAACCACCTGCCTAGTCTTGTCTCCGGCCTCCTGCACCCTTGTTTCCCTCCCTTTGGCCTGCCCTCCTCTCTCCCCTCTGGCCCTGAACTGTCCACTTTCTCCTGCTTGCTGGTCTTTGCTAATCGCACACTTGCAAGCCTCAGGATACTGCTTCCTACCTTCTACCACTGCCTGTTTCCTGCTTTCTGATTCCCGTTCCTCTATTCCTGATTGCTTCCTGCCTACTACTATCACCTTATCCCTTGCTACTACTTCTTGCTCCTCTAACCTTATTTGCTATCTTGTGTCTCCTACTGCCTTATCCCTTTCTACTGCCTCCAACTCCTCTATCCTCCTCCTTAATCTTACCACCTCTATCTCTGCCTCCCTCCTCCTCTGCCTTACCTCCTGCAGTCCTACTTGCATTCTGCCTAACTCTTCCTCTCTACTCAACTTTCCTCCTGTGGGCTGGCTTTCATTTTCCTTAGCACCCCCTTTACATCTTCCAACTCCTCCTCTAACTTATCCACCCTCATTTCTACTCTACTCTTACCCATCTCATTCCTGACCTTTTCCTCCATCCTCTCAATCCTATGCATCATTTCCATCTCTTTCCTGCTCATCAAATCTACCATCTCACCTTTCCACCTCTCCTCCTTAGCCACTTCCATTGGCACTGGCACACCTCTACAAAACTTCCCCTCAGCATATCCCAAATCCAGTTTTCACCTCCACTTATTTGTGTTTCCTTCTCTACCCTTAATTTGTTCCCTACCACTGCCACTATACCCTTTCCCTAAGCACATTCCTCACACTTCCACTCATGTTCCTGTAGTGATCCCAGTTCGTCCTCCCTGATCCCTATACAGCCAACATGGTACCAGCCGCCACACTGGTTGCACTGCATACCACTATCTAACCTTCTCCACACCTTTCCACAGCCCCTACACTTACACCTCCCTACCATTTTTTTTACCCTCTTTAAAAAAAAATTATTTAACTAAACTAAAACTACCCTCCCTTATAAAATACACCAAATACCAACGTATACACACAATATTTAACTAGCCTAACTTACACCATACACCCTTTACCCTCGTACAATAACAAAGGCCTCTGCCTCGTGCACACAATCGGACACTACTCCCTCCTTATAACTAATTACCACATAAAACACTAATCTTAACTCTAATTATACCTCAAACTACTACTTCACCTATATTAAAACCGTTTGCTAGAACTAATCACAAGCCAAAATAACCTTAAATACGGAACAACACAACCTGTAGTCCATCTGTGGTGGCTATCTTGCCTATTCGCATATGTTGAAATTACAACTGTCATTGCATAGCCCATTTTACAGTATTTGGTGCTAGTAGGGTCACCAGGCATCCTCTTTTAACAGAGTA
Organism: Dryococelus australis; assembly: GCA_029891345.1. NCBI lineage: Eukaryota > Metazoa > Arthropoda > Insecta > Phasmatodea > Phasmatidae > Dryococelus > Dryococelus australis. The sequence goes on from CM056997.1 coordinate 63,146,979, forward strand.
TGCCCTTTTTCTGCCGCCTCAGACCTGTCCGTCGCCCTACAATGTCATACTCAATCAAGTTTAAAATTACAGATTGACGATGTTGTGATCAGCTGATTAGAAGTAAACAGTTCCGTGGCTTTTGGCGTTTGGTTGGTAGCAGAAAAGAGCAGTGCCCTTTTTGATCTTTCCTGCTCTCAGAAATTCTCAACTTGCTCTCGAGAGCAAAAAGGTCAGGATGCCCGAAAAAAACCTATAATATTCAACTACTCCAGGTATTATTTTTTCGATTTTCGAAAATGCCCCTGTTCTTAAGAATTACTCCCCTCTTTTTTTTTGTCGCACTGTGCATTTTAAGCTTAATATATGCTGTTATGCACATATGAAACACTTTTCTAACGTGAGCCAAGGTTTCGAATATTTAAATTTTCTACAGAAGTACTGCAGTTTTTGGTTAAGTAAATACCTATAAAAATATGCAGGCCTATTTTGAAAAGAATCCAACAAGCATTCTAAAATAATTTATAAATAGGCCTACTTATTACAAAGTGAAGTAGTGACCAACAGGAGAGGAGGGGAGGTCAAAGCATCTCCTGGCTGAAAAGTGGAGGGGCAACAACCCTCCTGTACTCGGCGGCGCCTATGCTTACAAAGAAAGGTATATGATCAGTGATTACGTTTATAACATACCGGCATCACTGCTGATACGCAAACGTCTAGGCCTAGGCCTACTGCTGACCATGCATTTTCTCTTGGCAAACCTGAACTGGCGAAGATTGTTTAACAAACTGGGACTTTGACCACTGTACATAACTGTAACTTCATCCGTATCTTGAGAGTCTGAAGTACTATGAATTGTCTCATCTTGAGGAAATGAAGCGCCGTCACTTACTTCTGACGTGCTTCCAGGAACCGGACTTGTGCTTTCTTGTGCCATTACGTAGACAATGGAACTAAAACTTTTAATAACTTCGTAAAAAAGTACACTGAGACTCAAACCAAATTGTAACACAACAACGTAGACAAATAGTAAATGTACAAGGTAGTGTGGAACTAAATGTAAAGAAAATACTTAAGCGTCAAAAATATATGAATTTTTACAACCATTGGGCAGGTTAGGAAGCCGCCATAATTAAAGGCTAGCCAATATACTGCTTAAAAACATTGAAGGCAAACAAAAATGTTCATCCCGTCATTGATTACTTAAATTATAACGGCGAATGTTTTGAAAAAAAAAAGGCATCTAAAGAAAGCATAAATAACTAAAACCAATATTGGCATGCATAATGTATGATAGCAAGCTCAGCACACTGACCAAAGTAAATTCCTGATATTAGTGTTGGCTAACAGTTTGTTGATTCTCAAGTTAAAAGTCACCGCATAACTCACCATTTGAATTTATGGCACACGATGTTTGTTTACTTTGAATGTTTGTGTATATATTGTGGGTAGTATGTTTTCTGCGCAATTTTAAGTCAGTTAACAGTAATATGAGCAACTACGTCTTCGAAAAAATGTGTCGTCTGTGTATGTTGCAGAAAGAAGTAATGTTTCCAATTTTTGGAGGGGACATTGATGAAAAGAACCCCGTTCATATTTCAGACAGAATTATGATGTGTGCATCAGTAAAGGTACGATTTTTCAAACTTTATGTTTTTGCCTTTGCAGAGCCCAACTTAGGAGTGAATTAATTGTGTAATGAACTTCTCCCCTTCAAAACCTTGGCTGTCTATGATTACTCCATTATTCACTCACAGCAATGTTTAACGTCGCCGAACCATATTTATCCTCCATATTTCTCAAAATTTGTGAAAGAAAGAACTAGTCAAGCAAACCATAGGGTTCCAGTTTTTCACACAAGAAGTGTGCAAATATTTCATACTTTTATAACTTGTATATCTACAAAACTGATGAAATTAACATATCCAAGTAATGTCGGAAAAAATTTATGTTGGAGAGAAAAGTCAGATTTCTGTATATTATTAATGCAGATTTACCAAATATTGTTGCAAACAAAGAAATTGCTTTAATTAGGCCTTTGGTACATTGCCTTCAATTTCTGATATTGGACATGAAGGCAGTATGGATGTTAGTGTAAAAGCAGTATTAGGAAGTGCATGCAATGAGATGCTATGGTGGCAGAGCAGTCTGTTGCAAGACATGTTCCAGGTTTTTGAAGGCGACGGTTTGCCGGCACAGATCTGCGATAGCTGCTGTCTCCAGCTTGACTCCTCTTACGACTTCAGAAAGAGATGCGAGCACTCCGATATGACCCTCAGGGAACTGGTTGTCAAGTGTGTGTCATCTGACTTTGAGGTGAGGACCGAAACCCCACGACGGCACTGGCCTAGTCATCCACAGACATTTAACTGCCACACTCTTTATTCCTAGTTGTTGCTTATTTTCCATCACATTTGTACATCTAAAACAAATTTGTAACGTCTTAGAAACAGAGATTTTAATTGAATAATGCTTGAAAGTGTTAATTTCAGTATTGAGTATACCTATTTTTATATGGAAATGCCTCAGTTTTTCAAAAAGTGTGTATTTTTGTAATGCATGTGAGAAAAAACAATGGTGGTTTGTGGCATGCCATTGAGAGCTGTGATTTCATTGTGGTGGAGGTTTGATATATCACAATAAAAATGTTGAACTACCACACCATTGATTCTGGCACTATTACATTAAGACATGTTGCAAAATTTCCTGTCACTAGGTTGACATTGGCTGCAAAATACTTTAGTGTGGTGACTAGAAAATGTAGTAAACCATTGATGTAATGGACCAGAAGGGGAATCGTCTGGTATTGCATAGTGAAATACATACAGTTGTTTGGTTATTAAAAGTAAGCATGAAAAATCATTATAATGATACATCTGTTGTCATTTTCATGTGTTGTAGTAGTACAGATCCTTGTTATTTGTCTATTTTGTGGCTAGAATATTTTCTGTTTATGTTATGATATTTCGATTGCAGAAACATGTTACTTATTTAAATTTCATTTCTTTTAGGCTCTCCAGATACAAAAATACTAACAAAAAGTTGTTTACAATTTTTTTGTTGACATCAGATTTCTTTCAATTCACAAGCAATAGACTAACTCATCTATAGAGGACAGTATGAGCAAACCCTGCTAAAGACTTTTGATCCTTCATAGCAGTTGTATATCACAGTTAATTTAAATTCAGTACCTATTAAAATTTTTTTTCTGTGCTAAAAGTAACAGTTTTAAGCATAAAGATTTCTCTTTAATATTTTGTGTGAGGTACTTTTTGAAATAACAATCAGAATGTGACAACACTAGAATTGCTACAATGTAAGACAAAAAGGTTCTTAAACGTAAATAGTCTTCATCATGATGGCATGGCAGCAAATGGATGTAAGTGAAAGACGCTATGTTTAGACACAGAGTTTGGCTGGTACCGAACACCCCTGCAACTGAGAAATGACAGAGTTGATGATGTCCAGCTTCCCAGGAAACACAAGCGTGTTATTTCCCACTCGTATCCTGAAGGATGAGAATGTTGGAGCTTTGCCATCGCGTTGATCTTTCATGTAAGCTTCGTAGTAGTCTTGCTGTTCATCGAAATGTTTCAATTTTAATTCTCGTCAACTATAAGAACTTTCTAGTGTGAGTTTCATTAAAAGTACAAAACTGTAAAGAATTCAATTTAAAGAAGTCTGAAAACAATTTTCCAGAAGTTCCCTACCAAGTGTACAATCAGGAGTGTCGAGAACCATTTATTGCTAGCCTGGGATACATTGAAATTAAGTAAATTGACATCATTCTTTAAATATGTAGTCAGTTGTCTGTTTGAAAATTGTGCCTATCTGTAATCATAAATGTATGAGAGTAAAATAGATACATATACATACACTCACAATTAGGCTACCGCCTGGTGGCAAGCGCTCTCAACTCTCCTTCACCCAACCAACTCCTTTTCCACTCCCTTCCTGAATTTACCAACACCTCTCACAGATACCAATTCCTCCCTCAACACATTCCACTCCCTCACAGACCTCACAAGCATGGACTGCCTACCCCGCTCCGTTCTCCTCCACACCCTCTGAAGCTTCTCACTGTTGTTTCCTCTTCCTCTAAATACCCCCTTACTTAGCTTGCAGTGTAGCCCTCCCTATCCCCCCTCTTCATTCACCACCCTGTACATCCTGACTAACCGTTCAACTTTCCTCCTGTCCTTCAATGAGCTCCATCCCATTTCTTTGATCATTACTGATGGCCTATAGTTCCCTTCTTCCTCACCATCTTGCCGCTGCCTTCTCCACCTACCCTTCACCCCTCTTGCTGCCATTCTCTGCACCTTTTCCAGTTCTCGCACCTCCACCTCCGCATACGGGTCCCATACTGTTGCAGCATATTCTAACATTGGCCATACCATTGTGCCATACGCCTTCTCCTTCACCTCACAGCTGACTCCATTCAGCACCCTTCCCAGCATACCCAGAGCCCTTCTTCCCTTTGCAACCACCCTCTCTACCTGTTGAATGAATTCAGTAATGATTTCTCACATATCACACACAAATCTTGAACAGAATGGCTGACAGCAAATTAATTTTAGTTGCATATGGTGTGTTGTAATTTTAAAAAGATTATGTTTTTCCTTCGTTAAAATATAGTTGTCTGAATTTTAGTGTATGTGTAATATTTTGTAGTGTTTGAAATTGTCTGATTAATGATGAGAGTCGTGAACTACTCACATTGAATGGCTTGTTCCTACTATTCAATTATTTTGTTGTCACAGAATATTTGAAATTACTCTTGGTTGGTGATAAGTAACAGCTGAACCTAGCCTAAAATTCAGTTCACCAAGGGTTTTTTTGGGGATTAATCCCCCAAATTTTCTGTTGTACTACATTAATTTCATTTGCTTCAATTTCTAAATTATGACAGTTGTACTCTACAGTTTCTAATTCACCTTAAGAATTTATGACTTTACATTCACTGCTGGAAATATTTGAGGAGTCTGCATTATTGTTTTTACCTTCAGGAAAACTTTCATTATTATTATCTATTGTACTCTGCCCATGGTTTACAGTCAATTCCACATTTTTAGATTCAATTGAGCGTTTGTCAAGTATTTCACCAAACTCTGTGATTTTTCCTGCTAACTGTTTACACTGGTTTTTAAGTTCTGTCATAGGCCTACATTCTTTAAACTCTTCATTATATTCCCAAAACTAGTTTGTCATTTCTCTTTGTTTTGCTTGAAGTTTCTGAAACATTGTTGTGCCTTGCGGTGGTGATGTTTTTAGTTTCCTGACCTAGTGAAAAGGAAAAGATGCGCTATCGTCCTATGACGTCTGTTGTTGACATCTGTTACTACTGATGAAATGAGGAAAGAAAAATAATAAATTTGGAAAAAAAAAAATATATGAAATACAAACAAGTTGTCATTGCCACGAACTTTCAAATATTACATGAATTACTATCCTTGACTAAAATATAGACAATATTTCCGAATATAGACTATATTTCCGAATATACCAATTATATATATCTAGCTGCACTGCTACAATGTGACCGTTTTTCAACATGTTGACGCCGGCTAACAGCCAGCAGCGCTAGAGCCCATGACTACGCTCACCACGCACGTGTTACGTGTCCCGCACGTGTGCAAAGCGGCAGATAATTTTGAACTTTCGTATAAATGTTATTTCCAGTGTCAAATGTGTTCTATTGTCTTTGTCATATGCCTTAAAATGTTTTAAAGTGTTTGTATTAATTTTAAATTGTTTGGTTATAAAATTCAAAGTGCCAGCGGCACCGAGATTAAGAACGCTTAATATTCCTGCATGAATGCAGTTATAAAGCGTCACTAAGATAATATGCAAATTCATAAGAAAATTATAGAAATATAAAACAATATTTAATTTAATTTTTGCCATTTAATTTTTAATAATTAAATATTTTATCGGCATGCATAGCACTTCCGCTTATGTGAACCCCGTAGGCGGCCATGGTAGGTCCGTGTGACGCTTGTATCTGGACAGTCTGTCGAGGAGAGCTGGCGAGGTAAGACACTGTCACGTGCTCAGTACAACTTTTGTTCACTGATTTAGGTTTCCATAGTTAATTTAGTTTACCTGTTAACCTTTGTTTGCGTACGTTTTGCCAGACATTTTCCCCAGCATTATGCTTCTGATTTATTAATTTCTTGCGCACTTGTGGCATTTTTAACTTAATCGAGGAGAAAGCTGTCTGAGAGGTCACACGACCTGTACAACTTGAATCAGGTGCCATCTGCCTATGTTTATGGTGTTTCATTGTAACTTCTGCATTATTGCTACACGCAATTTTAAGAGCTATATTTTAATGTATGTATTTGAGGGTAATTTTTGTGTTTGAATATTTTACGGCAACATCACGTATAACCACGTGGCCGACCGATGCAAAGTCTTTGTGTACGCCATCGTTGCGTTTGAGAGCTTATTTATGTAACATCATATGTGCAATAATTTATCCCAGGGTTCTGCGTCAGTTTTATTCAGGGTTCAAATGTATTTTTTACATAAATTGATGCCTTTTGTACTTGACCACGCGGTCACAGTGATGTTTGATTTTACCGCAATCAGACATGTTACATACCTATAATCATTGCAGTCATAAAGAGAATAATTTTCTCGGCAAGAATAATATTTTGTCTGAATTTAGTTCGCTGTTTCCATGCAGAAATATTGCAATTTCACCTGCACCATGTGGTATTTGATGCATCATTCAAGGGTTTATGTAATTTTATAATTAGTGTACGGTGCAATTATTCCTGTCATAGCTAATATGTTATAAGGGTTTTATTTGAAATTCACCGTGTCCTGTCTTCAGGGAAAAACTGTCAGTCCACCCTAGCGGCTATCGGCCCTCTTCCCTTGTGAAGGCTGTGCTTTCACGCACGTGGGTGAGACCATCTATCTAGGCATGCGCTAGAGTAATTGCGGGCTGGGGTTACCCAAACGGAATTGGCTAGTCATGACTGAGATAATCATTTCATTGGCACGTTGATGTGTGTGAATAATAACAATAAAAACAAGTCTACAGTGAACTTAATTCTTTTATTCAGTAGTAACAGTGTCCTAGCCACATATATTTTATTCAGTGTTTATTCCAGTGATGTTTAGTAAAAAATCTAGTATTGCCTATGTGGTTGTACATATGCATGGGTGAGACGGACACACAGAACCCACAGCATCCCTGAGAACCCTGAGTCTCAATAGTGCGGTGATAGGGAAGCACCGCTGGTGCCCAAATTACCAATAAGTATTTGTGTCTTTGTTCGTCTCGTGTCTCACCCGACTGCGTCAGTGTAAAAGGTCATTTTTGTGACATGCAAAATAGGTGTAAATGAAATCAACAATTTAAAAATCCAGTGTTCCTGTATAAATGTACATAAAATATTACGCTAAATTATAATTTTTTTTTGCGAATACCTAAGAGGACAACCTCAGACTTTAGTAAACTATGTCAATTAAACTATGATACAATAAAAAAAAATTGTGTAAGTGAATACGTTGAAATTATTTTGTGATTTTTGACCAGTTTTGTGAAGTTCCTGTGCTGATGTAGGCCTAATATTTTGTGTAAACATTTAGTCAAATCAAGCCAGCTTGGTTAAATTGTCAACTCACCCAGCTCAATTGGGAAAGAACATGAAATTTGAGCTACAAGTAATGGTACCATTCAAAGTTAAAAATCCAGGAAAACAAATCAGTTGAGATGTGTTCATGATGTCTCATTTCCAATCATTGTTATAGACAAAGACACAAATTTATATACGAGGCAGAATCTGAGGCAGCATTTCAGAATCGAGAATTAATTTAATACGTAAAAGATACATGTATTGATGTCTGAAAATTTACAAGACAGAAGGGCTAATCCCTCCTGACCTACACCAACAGAAATAAACTGGTAAAATCAGGTTAGGCTTAAAATATGATAAAATAAAAATTTTTGCAGATGCTGCCGTTATATGTGAGTATGCATCATGACGGTTACACACGTGCCTTACCCAGGATTCAAATGCAGAGAACCTTGTACCATAAGCTAGTGTGTAATCAGCTGCATTACGGAGATCAATTTGAGCATCAACTTCTGATTTAATCAATATAATGTTTCGAACGGTAGGGTTTACTAAGCTAAAATATTTTCAGGATCGTCATTTTCAAAATAAGTGACTGAGTTACTTAAAACTCTTATGTTTACATGGCCCACCATAGCACTATGTGTGTGAAGAATTTGGTGAAAATGTGTTGATTGGCCCCTGAGATATGGCATAAAACCTCCATATATTTCATGTGACGATCTTCATAAATGGAGGACAAAAATGTTATGTATCAGCACATTCAATTATTGTATACTGCCAGTATACAAAGTAAAGCTAAATTTGATTACATAGTTTCGTAGGTATAGCACATTAAGCTAAAATGATGTTATAGCTCCCATTCTGAAAATAAGTGTTTTTCGTATAGTCTACCGTAATACAACTCCTTCACCAAATTTGGTAAGATTTGGTTGCTTGTTTCTCGAGATATGACATAAAAACTTACTTTTTATTGTGGGTCTAACTTACGATATGGCAGAGAAAGGATGCTCTGTATGGACAAATTTGATGGTTGTAATTCAGACTGCCAGCATACAAAGTTAAGCTGGAATTTGTTTAGTTAGTAAAAATACTAAGGTAAACTATTTATAAAGCCACCATTTTGAAAATAAGTGTCTGACAAACTTAAAACATACCATTTTATGTCATCTGCCGCAGTACAAATACCAAATTTGGTAGGGATTGGTCAATTGTTTCTCAAGATATGACAGCAATTTACTTGTTCATGTGATGCTAATTTAGAAAATGGCAAACAAAAGATACTCCATATAGATACAGTTAATACTTGTAATATCTACTGCCAGAGTACACAGTTAAGTTGGAATTGATTACCTGGTTTCGACAATATAACATTGTAAGTTAACATAACTATATGAACGCCATTTTTAAGACATTTTGTCTGACATAAGCCTACCACAAACATCATATTTAACATCATCTGCTGCAGTACTATTTCTTTGCCAAATTTAGTTCTAAACACTTAATTGTTTATTATGATATAAAAACTTTATTTATTCATATGGTACTATCTTACAAAATGGCTGTTTAAAGTTACCATATGTTGGCATATATGATCCTTTAATAGATACTTTCAGCATACAACATTTGGTCGAAATTGGTTAAATGGTATAGTAGATATACCAAATAAACCTAAAATATTTTCATGGCTGTCATTTTGAAAATAAGTAGGCCTACCTAATTAAGTTCAATTACTTAAGTTTACCTGACCTGTCATAGTATTACTGACCTGCCAAATTGGGTGAGAATTGCTTTGATAGTTTGAAGCCATTGGGTGAGACACGAGACAAACGATGACACAAATTACTTACTGATGATATGGGTGCCAGCGGTGCTTCCCAATCACCACACTGTCGTGACCCAGGGTTCTCAGGGATGCTGTGGGTTCTGTGTGTCCGTCTCACCTGAGCGTACTTGCAAACACGTTTGCAATACTAAACTTTTACTAAACATTTTAACACTTTGAAAAAGAAACACATGGGGCTAGGACACTGTCACTACAAATGAAAGAAAATGGTACACTGTGATACCTGTTTTATTTATACTGTTTGTACAAATCGTGTCATGAAATTTAATGGTACACTCGGTCGTGTCTAGCTAACTCCGCTTGGGTGTTCCCCAGCCTGCAATTACTCTAGCGCATACCAAGATGGATGATCTCACTCCAGTGTATGAAAACACAATCCTCACAAGGGAGAGAGTCGTGAGCCACTAGGGTGGACTGAAGATTTTTCCTGAATATATGACAAAGTGAATTGCAAAATGAAACACTTGATGATACATTAACACATGTGATTACTTGGCATCATTAATGCAAACTCATCTGGGCTTCCCCGCCAGCGCGTGGGTAGTGTGGTGACGGCCTATAGACAGGGCTGGCTAGGGCGGAAGTAATATCACCTTACACAAATTACAAAATTACATAAAATGCACAAAGACCCTTAAAAGATGATGTGGCACGAGATGAGTAGTCACAATAAACACACACGTGTGAAAACAAGTTTATATGGCGCGGATGCCTCTGGATAAAGTTCGTAGCAGACCACGCGGTGCAGGTGAAATTGCAATATTTCTTTGTGGAAATGACAAATTAAATTCCAACAATATATTATTCTGGTAGAGAAAATTATTCTTTTTGCGATTACAGTGGTTACAAGTGTGTATCATGCCTGATGGCAGAAAAAGCAAACATTAATGTGACCATGTGGTCAAACACAAAAAGCATCAGTCACATGAAAAATAGATTGGATCCTGAATAAAATTTGACATAGAACCCTGAAATAAGCTATGGCGCATATGGTTTTACACAAATAAACTCTCAAAGCGCAAGGATGGTGTGTGGACATGGACTTGGCGGTGATTAGCCACGTGGTTGTACGTTATGTTGCCGTAAAATGTTCAAACATGAAAATTACCCTCAAATACAAACATATAATTAAAGCCCTTAAAAATGCATGCAGCAACAATACATAAATTACAATGAAACGCCTTTAGCAGAAGTGGATGGCGCCTGATTCAAGTTCCGCGGATCACATGACCTCTCCTACATCTTTCTCTTCCTTCTCCTCGATTAAGTTGAAAATGCCACAAGGGTGAAATTAATTAGTTAAGCGGAAGCATAATGCTGGGGAAATATCTGGCAAAATGTACGCAAGCAAAGGTTAACCGGTATTCTAAACGTGCTATTGAAATCTACATCTGTGAACAAAAGTTGTAGTGCGTACGTAACAGTGTCTTACCTCACCAACTCTCCTAGACAGACTGCACAGATGCAAGCATCGCACTGACCTACCATGGCTGCCTAAGGGGTTCATATTAGTGGAAGTGATATGCACGCCGAGTAAACTTTCATATACTTTGAAAATAAAAGTGGCACAAATAAATTAAATATTGTTTTACATTTTATAATTTTCTTGTGAATTTTCTGTACTATCCCAGTGTCTTATAATGGCATTCATGTCGGAATACTAGTGTTCTTAATCTCCGTGCAGCGCACACTTTGAATTTCATAACCAAACATTTTTAAAATAACAAAATACACTTTAAAGTATTGTAAGACATATCAAACCCTGAAAATAAAAATACAAGAGACAGTTTACGCTTCAAAATAATAATCTTTATGTGGAAGTTCAAAATATTGGCCTCTTTGTGTACGTGCATGTACACGTGACACGTGCGTAGTGAGCACGGTCATGGACTCTAGTGCTGCTGGCTGTTAGCCGGCGTCAAGTTTTCGAGATATAGGCGTAATGTGAATTTTTTCATTTTGTACTATCTTTCAAAATGGCAGACTTACTACAATATCCATTTCAGAATTTAATGCTTGCACAATGCTATGCCAGTATTACAAAATTTGGTTTAAATAGGTTGAATGGTTCCACAGATGTGACTTATCATCCTAAAACTTAAAAAAAATGGCTGCCATTTTGAAAGTAAGCACCCTGCCAGTTTAAAACTATAAAAGTCAATTGTCCTTACTAAGTACTATATATGTACCGAATTTAGTGAAATTTTGGTATACACGTTCAAAAATTGAAAAGGGGGCATACACACAGGAAAATGATCTCGTAACCCTTTCTTTCCTTCGGAAATTAGACTAAAAACTGTCATAAACTTAAGTAAGATATATACATGTAACTATGGTTCTTACTAACTAACGATTAGGCAGGGACTGAAAGCAACATATAACATGTAATATCCATAACTCGACGCCGGCTAGCTGCCATCAGCGTTAAGACCATGACGGCGCTCACCACTCGCTTGACACGTGGGTACGCACGTGCGCACAGAGGCCATCACCTGAACTTTCCCACGATGGGATGTTTATTTAAAGTGTAAACTATGTCTTTTGTTTCATTTCAGGGTCCAAGTGTTTTAAAAATGTTAAAATTGTATGTTCCAAAAGTGTTGCACAATGTTTGGTTGGATTTCAAAATGTGCACTGCGCAAAGAATGACATTATTCCGGCATAAACGCCTCCACAAAGAACAATCAATGAACACAGAAAATTCACAATTTAAAAGTTTAATGTGATCATATATGCAAATTAATTATGTGCCATTTCTTTTTGGTATTAATGGTTTTACTCTGCGTGCATAGCAGCCGTGGTAGGTCCGCGCAACCCGTGCCTCTGGACAGTCCGTCGAGGAGCACTGGCGAGGTAACACACTGTCACGTACGCACTTCAACTTTTGTTTGCACCGAGTTAGATTTCCGTAACACTTTTAGTATACCTGTTAACCTTTGCTTGTGTACGTTTTGCCAGACGTTCCCCAGCATTATGCTTCCGCTTAACTTAATATTTTACAGCCCTTGTGGCTTTTTAGTACTTAAATGAGAGAAGAATTTCTGCTTAATTTGCTGCATGCAATATTAAGGGCAATATTTCTATGTATATATTTAAGGGTATTTTTCATGTTTAATTGAGTTACGGCTACATCGCCCTTGACCATGTGGTCAAATATCGCCAAGTCCGTATCTGCGTCACCCTTGCTCTTTAAGAGTATGTTTGTGTAATATCAGGTTTTTATGTAATTTTTTATTCAGGGTTCCATGTATTTTCATGATTGATGCTTTTGTATGTATGACCATGCTGTCTTTTGCACATGTTTGATTTTCTCGTCATCGGGCATGCTACAAGCCTCTAGATGCTTAAATCTTTAAGGGAATAATTTTCCCAATACCGCTGCCACTTAGCCCTGTAATCAATTGCAGTTTTTACAGAAAACTACTGCAATTCCACCTGCACAACGTGGTCCACTACGCATTGTATCCAGTGGCATCTGCGCCGCCTAAACATACTTGTATGCCTCTGCGTGTTTATTGTGCCCATTCATGTCGTGTCCCATATTTTATTATCCTTATTTGTGTAATTTGTATAGTCCGTACGGTGACATTATTTCCGTCTTAGCTGGCTATGTGTAAAGACAGTCACCATACTCACCACGTGCTGGGAGACGCATTTTGACGAGTCCGCGTTAGCGATGCCAAATATTCACACATGTTAAATGCTCATCTTGTAATTCTCAGTGTCCTATTTCCAGGAAAAATCTACGGTCCATCCTAGCGGCTGTAGACCTCTTTCATTGTGGAGGCTGTGTTTTCAAACACCCCCAGAAGTCATCCATCTAGGAGTGCGCTAGAGTAATTGCGAGCTGGGGGTAAGAGCCCAACAGAATTTGCTAGACACGTCCGAGTTTTCAGTCACTAACTCATTTTTCTGGCACGACTTTGTAATTGGAAGGCAATAAATGGTATGTGACAGTGTAACATGTGCATTTACTTGTAGCGTCAGAACAGAAAATCTCCCGCCTATTTTTCAGTGATAAAATGTTTTGTATTGATCAGTGTTTTGTAAAGATGCTAGGGTGAGACAGACACACAGAACCCACAGCATCCCTGAGAATCCTGACTCTCACAGTGCGGTGTCTGGGAAACACAGCTGGCACCCATCTTCAGTAAGTAAATTGTGTCACCGTTCGTCTCGTGTCTCACCCGACTGCGTCAAACTGTAACAGCTAGTTTTTTGTTAACAAATATATTAATGTGTTGCGTTAAGGTTTATGTAATATTAAATGTTATTTATTTATATTTTAGTTCTCTAAATAAGAATAAATACAGTTACTTTTAATGTTACTTTTCTAACACATTAATTTTTTAAATTATGGCTCGTGTTTATTCTCCTTACCTGAAAATTATACATATAAAAATGTATATCTTCAGACATATCTATGATTATAATCCATTGCAAGAAACTTTGAGTTGGCTGTTCTCTCTCCTCCTCCTCCCTCCTCTCCTCTCTCTCTCTCTTCTCTCTCTCTTCTCTCTCTCTCCTCTCTCTCTCTCTCCTCTCTCTCTCTCTCTCTCTCTCTCTCTCTCTCTCTCTCCTCTCTCTCTCTCTCTCTCTCTCTGCCCCCCCCTCCCCCCTCTGTTGTCAGTTGATCATGTGCTACTTGTGTCAGGGATGTGTACGTGAGATTTCCTCCCTCTTAAATATCCTTGGGTCCACTGTTTCTGATATTGTATATTGAAGTGCAAAGGGATGTGTACAATCCAAAAGCATGTAGGCTGACCTTCCATCTTCCATGTTGACTGTCGCAGACCGTCAAGTGTTGAAGGGGGTCATACAGAGTTGTCAATAATCTAATGTCGCCATCACATAGGAATCACAACTCCAACCACTACAACTGTTCAGCTCGAGGTGCGGAAACTTGTTTTCCATGGCAGAGCAGCTGCCCATAAGCCACACATAACACAGGATATGCCAAATTCAGCCTTGCATGGTGTGAGAGGCATCGAAACTGGACCATAGATCAGTGGGAAACCATTGCATGGAGTGATGTTTCACTGTATACAATGTGGCGATCCATTGGGAGGGTTGGGTGTGGCAAATGCCTGGTAAAGACTTGTACCAACCAGTATAGTGCAGATTATGAAATTCGAGAGTGGTAGGGTTGCATTGTGGTCATGTTTCTCCTGGTGGGATCATGCCTTCTGTTGCTTTACATGGCACTTTCAAGGCACAAGTTTACGTTTACATTTTAACAGCTTTCATGTTGCCTATCATCGAAGACCAGTTTGGGGATGAATATTGTGTCTTTCAACATGACCGAGCACCCATCCATATTGCAGGATGTGTGAGGGAGTGGTTTGATGACAACAGCATCCCGCTAATGAACTGGCCTGCGCAAAGTCCTGATTTGAATGTGATAGAACATCTTTGGGATGTTTTGAAACACTGGCTTCATGCTAGACCACACCGACCCTCATTGATACATCTTCTCATTTTGGCGCTCCCTATGGAATGGGCTGCCATTGTTCAGGAAAACTTCTGCTACCTGATTCAAAGTATGCCTGCGAGAGTGCAGGCTGTCATCAATGCTAAGGGTGGGCCATCACCATATTGACTGCCAGTGTTTCCAATGGGGGAGTGGCCCAATCTTATATTTCATTTTTAGGTGTGCGTATGGATACTTTTGATCACACAGTGTATATTTTTCTCAAACTAAATCAAAAAGGACCTTACAGTTACTTTACTAAGAACTGTACCTGTTCACCACATGAGATAATGATAGTTTATCGACATTAACTGACAAATAATCTTTATTATCTGTATTTTATGTTTCACTTGCACATTAATCGCAATTTCTCTGAATATCTACATTAAATATTAACCCACCTGTTTTGGTGGTTTAAGTCACATTATTGGGATTAAACTGTAAAACATATACAAATACTTTGGGAAGGTGATGAAAAAGCAAAGTTATTTCTTCGAGAATAAAGAGAAAATAGCTCGAGCAATGTACAATTTAATTTTTGGAGAGGAAAGTGATGACAAGGATTTTATTGTTCGTTGTCCCTGATGTTTACGTGAAAGAATAAATTATTTTGAACTTTATGATGAGGATTTTAAAGTACACTTTCGTCTTCCGTAAGTCTGTTGTAAGTCAAACACATGATTGTCAAACAGGCTTTTAATATTTTACCTTTTCCAGTAACTATTTGAACATGTTCGTCTGCACGTTTTTTGCATAAGTTATTTTAGGTTATCCCACACCGCCTTCATGAGCTGTACAATTGAAACTATACACAATCGTTTGCCACTGTTTAGTGTTATTTTGTTGTGTCACAGCATAAGTTTGTTTATTTTAGATGATATCGAAATGTTCTGTTCTAACAAAATGTGTTTTTCATGGATGAGAAATTCCTGCTTCGCTGTTTCCTTACGACCAAAATACCTTCACGACTTACCATAATTTTCTCAAAATGATTTCTCCATACAAGCTGAAAGCAAAATCTCTTATGTTTACCAAGAGGAAATCCCAATTAAGTCAGAATATAGAGATAATTTTAACAAGATATTCTTTACGGCGATTAAACCTGGTGAAACATGTTCAACATTATTATGGTTTGTGTTCATTAATATTATTACTTAATCACATGCTTGCTGGACCACGGTGTTGTAGTGGTCAGACTACTTGCCTCCCACTTAGGCGAACCGGGTTAGATTTCTAGCAGAGTCACTCCAAGATTTTCACATCTGGGAATTGTGCTGGACAATGCCTCTGGTTGGCTGGTTTTCGCAGGGATCTCCTGTTTCCCCCACCCTTGCATTCTGGCACTGTTCCCTACCTAAATCACTCCATTATATAATTGCTTAAGTTTCATTTAAAGTGATTTTTATGTTTATTAGAAGTTTGCTTTCAGAGACATTCTGTAAAACAAACTGCTAAATTTCAAAAGGCAATATATACTTAAATAATTTTATTTTTAATAATGAAATGTTTTGTTACATATGACTTTTTCCGGTCACTGTTGACGCGTACTGCATCTGTCAGATTTAGTAATCAAACGACGTCAGCTCCTTCCCTATACTTAGCATTTTTGAAATAAGAATTTATTTTCTAATTGCTCGCCACGTTAGCCGAGTTGTTCTTTCTACTCACCAGCTTGTTGGATTCACTGACCCATCGTAATCATGCGAGCAGGACAATGAGTTCCTTTTTCCACCGCTAGATAGTGCTAGTAATATTATAGTTTGTGCTTTA
The DNA here is from genome assembly GCA_029891345.1 of Dryococelus australis. NCBI lineage: Eukaryota > Metazoa > Arthropoda > Insecta > Phasmatodea > Phasmatidae > Dryococelus > Dryococelus australis. The sequence continues at coordinate 63,163,636 of CM056997.1, forward strand.
CTTCCCATCCCCAGCTGGCCGGTGACATCACAGCAGCAAGCCATGCCTTCGCTACCCCCACTCTTTGCTCACCCCTCGCCCTCATGACACCAGCCAATCACCAGCGGTCACCGCCCGAGATGAGTTTCAAAGGAGGTGTTTCGCGCACGCCTTCATGCTTAGTCGCCCCACGTCATTTAACTCTAGCACTCGTAGCTCAGAGCTACCAACCAGTATCTTCCCAGCACCAGCCGTTCTGGAATCTTAAACCTAGTCGCCCTTTGGCGTTGTGGCTAGCACTCGTTGCTCAGTAACACCCCCTTAGCACTTTGCAGCACTTGTTGCTTGGAATTGCGTTAGGCCCCTGTCGTCTAACCACTCGGCACTCGTTAGTCATGTACTCTCCGCTACGGAAACCTGCTAACCCGTCCTCTCTGTCTCAGCACGGATGTGTTCGAGTTTAGGGAACCGCCATTCCCAAGTCCTTCTCAGGACTACTCCTTCCCGCTCTTGCTTAGTTAACCTGCCGTTGTGCCAACCCAGTGTACCGATGTTGACATAGGAGAAACTATGGCTCAGCGAAGGATTCTCTTCAACAATCCAGCTGACAAGCTCAATAATCTCCATCAACGCTGGTTGCCTCTACCAGCCCACACCGACTTACTGTGTAGCTTCCTGAAGTAGTATTGGTGGAAACCCCAAAGTGAGTATGTCAAGACGTTTATTTTCACTTAACTGGAATAAATGTGAGACTAGATCCCAACCATGTGTACCACTTCCCTTTAGCAATAAAACATACCATATTTTGGTGTTTACAGGCCGCACCAGAAGTTTTTGATGAAAAATTAGGAATAATTAATATTTCATGTATAGGCAGCACTGAATTTCTGTATTCCTGTAAATGTTGTTAAGTCAATATTTCATACGAACATAATAAATTCGGGCTTAATTTTCGCCTACAAAACATTTGTGATAGAAAATTTGTATTAATAATTACACTTTTTTCTTTTTTACCCTCCATTACCTTCCCTTTCTTCCTTCCAATTGCCTTCGAAACTAAGTTAAAACTTAAAATATAGTATGTTGACAAATTTGTAAACATGTTTTGGGGGTAAAAAATTTCTTTGCCAATATCTCGTATATAAACTGCACCCCACTTTTTGTAGTCATTTTTTTGGTAACACTGTAAATATGCACACTGGTTTTCAAACCCACACGCACCTAGTTGAAGACCAGCTCATACATCTACCACGTGAATTGGAATGGCCAAGTCACACAGGTACTCTATCTTCGACATGGCTTGTTAGCTGTGTCGGCCTGTCTCTCCACTGCATTCTATGCCAAGCGAGATTGACGCTTCACTGAATTGAGGAGACTACACGTAGCAACAACCACATGTCTGACTTATCTAGTGCGACCTGTCGTCCCAGTGCAGACAGTGGTCTTCGTCAGGTGCTGGAACAGAGTTGCCACTATGCTATCATTAGTCTGTGGTGACACATGTAATTTGGGAAACAAGGAGCTTGCCTTCTACATCATTGGAAAGGAGGTTTTTTTGTGCTATCCAATGACCTATTCCAAGAGACTTGGTCTCATGGAAAGGGTGAAGTCAATCTTGCTTGCGTCTGGGTGTATTCACGAATACTCTCTCAATCTCCAAGTTACCGCCTAGAGAACAATTACAGGCCATCAAGCAGTTGTTGCAACCAGTAGAACAGGAGGTGCCAACACACTTGTTCCAAGAGCCAGTACAGTCCGGACCTACAACTTCCCCACAGTGGATCGCCGAGCTGATAGCCTTGTTGACGATACCTCAGCCCTCTGTAATAGAGTATAGAATCCCCGATGCACTGCTCTCATGACCTGCACCTCAACCTGTACCTGTTCCACTACCTGAACCCAGAACATCTGCTCACGTTCTCCACACCATCTGTCGCCCAGGTATATCAAAGCCCACCACAGCTCCTCCTTGACCCATTGTGCTTAAGATTGGTGACTGTGTGCGCTTCTGCCAGCTGACCAGACCTACCTTTTATAAGGGGAAGGTCCCCACTAGCTAGGGAAAGCAAGCCACAGGAGTATTACAGGAGGGCTTGGCTTAGCTCCTGGAAGAAAGTCTCCTTCTTGCAGATGGGATCACCAAGGGCATTGTAAGTACGTACATTATCAATCACCTACACAGAATTTAGCCAGTTGTCTTGTGTCCCTGTCTTGAATTTGGTAACTTTGGTTGCCACTTTAGGTGATAAAAAGCTTTTCTGTAAAATTTAACCATGTAGAAACTTTGATTTGTGTCTTAATTTTGGAGTAACTGACTCATATATAAAATTTACAATTGGGAACTCTTAATACATTTCAGCTGTGTATATCATTTAGAGTTATCTGTAACCAGACTACATTTAAATGGTCTCCTTACTCATAATTCCTATTTCATAATCTGTTGCAGTGTATTCTAATGTAACTTCACTGATGGCATGTTAGTTCTGTCAGTGATGAAAATATATGCTGTTGTAAGGTTTCAGTATTCCTGGAAAAGTCAAGGAAATTCAAAAATGGCAATAAATGAAGAGATGTGTTAATCATGTGTAAGTTTTTAATGGCACACTTCTAGTATGTGTAAACATAAGTCTGAACAATTAAAGCTGTGATTGTAAACTACACATTGGCTTTTTTCCATTTTTAAGCACAAATTAATTGGTGAAATTTATTTACCACCAAATACTCTGAGTGTGTGTAATAATGGCCAAAACTGTTACAAATTAGCATCAATTAAAATAAGGTACAACAAAGTAGTGGAGATGTTTGGGCGGGTCTTGAAAGTCAATGAGGGTGGAACGAAGGGAATAATGTAGCAGTGCCGGAATGCAGGGGTGAGGGATATGGGAGATCCGCATGAAAATCACCCGACCAGCTGCATCGCCCGGCACAATCCCCAAGTGCGAAAATCCAGGAGTTACTCCGTGGGAATCAAACCTGGTTTGCCTTGGTGGTAGGCAAGCACACTACTATGGCCTCTACAGTAAAGTTAATACTTCAATGGACATATGATGCCTTTTAAAAATATAACCTATCTGCTGTTAGAAATAAGCACAACTTATAGTTAGTTATTAATGAACATGGTGGATGCCAGTGTGCATGAGATAGCACAATGTGTAATATGACTTTGACACACTGACAAATTGAGACAATCAGTTTTTGTTCTCTTTGACAATATTTCTGACAACTATGAGAACAAAAGAATGAGAGAGTGCTCTTAGGGCCCATTAAAACACAGTCAAAGTTTGTGCAGAGATTCTAAGGAAAAATTATTTTCTAATCCTCCACTGCCCACCAACGGGATTCACTCCTTTCTGGTGGAGGCAGTGACTACAGCTCTCAGACTGGTATTTATAATCACCTTAATGGTGGAGATATGAATCAGAATCGGCCTGCGTCTTGTTTTGGCATGAAACAAGTTTCTTAAACAGTAACTCACATCCCTTTAACCTCTCCTTGTACTTGTAAAAATGGTTCACATCTTCTGTAGTTTGGATAATTGAGGTGCAATAATCTAGTGGATACAAATATTTTACAGTGGTGACTTACTGTTTTTGCCTCTTACAATTGGAGAGGTGGTAAAAGTGTAATATTGGAAATTAAAAAGTGTACCTCCATGACAGATAGATTAGATACCATTATTTATCTGGTACTTGTATGTCATCTCATGGTTCAATGCAGCATATGTCTTTATTTGTAATGAGTACCAAATAAATATATTTAAAAGACTGGGTGAAATTAGGAATAGTAATGGTATCATATATTTTTCTGTGTTTGTGGGTGGGTAATTATTTTTACTAGGAAGGAAATTTCCACGAATTCCATTGAACCATCTGTAAAATCTGTAATTAATTTCTGTTATTTGTGTTAGTAATAAAGAATTGTGAAGGAATATAAGTTTCAATGTATTAGAGTTGTAGAGGATAATACACTAATTAAAACTTACTTTTTTTTCTGAATCTGTACTTGAACATACATTGAAGTATTAATAGGTTGCAATAATAACCAGTGGACTTCCAAACATTTGTTGTAGCTAAACAAAAATTTAAATGTATGTATTATTTTCTATTTTCATATTATTCCTCATATTTTTAATGTTTTACCACCTGGGACAGGTTTTTGTGTTCACTTTTAAAATTTGAAAGTGTGCATTTGATAAATTTACATCACAGCAGAGCAAAAAATGCATAGACAGAATTTATAAGACAATTGTAAGATTTCATATAATCACATTTATCAATTTAATTTTTGTCATCACTGATTTCAGTAATATATACATTAATTTATAATATATAATATTATATTATTTAATATCATAATACTTTTTTAGACTTACAAACAAGGTTTGAAAAACCATCTGACTCTCAAATGCCTCACAGAAGAGTGATTCTAAGACTTTTTTCTTGAATTCAAGCTCTGTTTGCAATGTATTTAAGAAAACATTCCCTTTTATTCATGAGGAGTTTGCATGTCTGCAAATGGAATGTTTAAGAATTCCATTCTCATTGATGGAAGTGCAAAATGATCACCAACCTTCAATTGATCCCTTGCATTTTGGTTTTAATTCCCAGTTATCATCAGCGCACTGGTGGTTGAGTGCTAAACTGCTAGATAGTATGCCTTTTTCTCAACCCTTCTTCACAGGTACAGTCATTGGGAATATGTCAGACATTAATCTCTGCAAAGCTGTTAAAAGGATTCATCACACGCAGAAGGTTTCTGATCAGCTAGTTGACTGTCAACAGCTTTGCTGCCATCTGCAGATGTCATGTTCAAGGTCACCAAACAACATTACTTAGTTGTCTCTCTCTCCACTTCTGTATCTCATATCTTGTTCCTGCTGCATTACTGACACCATCCGTTACTCATCTAGTATTGCATGCAGCACGTGTAAGTCATTTTTCTCAAAAATTTTAGCGACAACAGTAAGAGATAAAGTGAAGTAGCATTTTTAATAAGAGTAAAACTACACCTCTGAAAAACCAAATTAAAAAAACATTAAACCAGAACTTGTAAAAATAATTGTGAATATGTCAAGAAAATATTTGTGGGAGAAGTATAGTTCATTTCATTGTGCAAGTTGGGAAGGTCGCCAGTGCACATCTTCAGTGGCTGTGATGAATCCTTTCAAAATCTTTTGTTTTCCACAGCAAAGTCACATTTTAAAAAAAGTCTGTTTAAAGTCGCACTGAAAATGTTATAAATCCTTAATAAAAGTTCTTATTTAAAGTTAGCATGCAATCACCCATGATCTGGGATACTAAGCAAAACGGTATGGCATGGCCATAATCTTAAAGCATTATGCTTATGTGCCAATGCAGCAGAACTGGCAATCTTTCAAACTGGTCTACAAGACTGATAAATAACTTGTTAATGCCCTGACAATAACAAGGTGGGACAGGAAAAGAAATATAGTTTTTCAAGTACAAGTAGGAGTATGGCATTTGAATGAGTTTATTGAAAAGGCTTGAATTAAATGGAATGGACGTGCACAGGTATTGAGAGGAGAGGGACTGAGCAAACAAATGATGAAAATTATATACGTGGGAGAAAGGCCACAGAGAAGACCAAGAATGGGGTGGGAGGAACAGACATCGACAGGAGTATAGGAGAGGGGAGAATACTGCTGCAAGATGAAAGAGTAAAAGTGGTGGAGATATAGGACTTGGAAACATTTTGCTATGCTGACCTGGCCATAGGCTGGAAGCAGTAGTGGATAATTATGACTGGCCTTTAACATTGTTTATAGTTATGCAGAAGTTAAGGGCTCTGCCTGGCTGACACATGAAGCACATTTCAGAGGTGTGGTAGAAACATGTAATTTAAAAACCATTAGATATTTGCAGTAGTGTCTAAACAGGAAAAGCTTGTAAGTAACTTTTGTGCATTTAAGAAACATTTTGTAGTGAAAGATAAGTTTCAGGTTCTCATTTCATCTCCAAGGATTATTGTTTTAGGTGTGAAAATGGCTAAAATGGTTATTTCCAGAATCAGTTTTCGGTACTAAAGTTTCTGTAGAGAACCTTAGATTTGTCTGTAGACATGCATCATACTTTTATCTTTATTTTCATGCCATAAAAGAATAAGGTCACCACTTAGTAATGTTCGCACGAGTTGCCATCAAAAAGACTGGAAACCAGTAGAGCGCCTTGCACGTAGAGGCAATAAGGCAAGTGGAGAGTGAGCAGTAGTTGGCCTTAGAGCACGCTCATTTCAAAGCCTCAAACACACAAAATAGCTGCAGCCAGGTGGAAGCCTTAACTAACAGTGTAAGCAAGGACTGTTACCAAACTCCAGTAGACAAAACGAATGTATGTGTTGATGAAGGTGGAAGATGTGAAGGACATCCTGCATGTGAGCCTGGAGGGAGGAGTGAAGTGTGAGCCATGCAGCTCTGACCTGCAGGAGTCCAGCGCAGATGACCAGACCAGCGATGTTGCTGACGCTTCACTTGCCATGTATGTTTCTTCCCCTCCCCACTGCACTATGTTTTAAAGCAGTTTTCATTAGTGACATATTTTTAAAAGAATGATGTATTTACGTGAATACATATAAAACTCCAGTGTATTCCAATTTATTACTTAAGAAAATTGGGGTTTGTTTTATTTTCACATGCTAAAAATTTTGAGGTGAATGTTTTTTGAATATGTATACATTTCATTACAGCACAAGTCATTTTATATAATTTAAAACATTTTAAACAAATTTGCTGAAAAATTGTCAAAGATAGTGATTGACAAAGAATTTGATCATGTTAAATTTTTATTAAAGTTCCAAGATAAAATATTCCTGTATTCAAATAATTTGAAGACATTTTTTCTTGTAGATATAAGTAAAAATATGGGGGTATTTCGAGTACTTGTCGTGAAAAGTTTTCTCTGTTCACAGAATTGTAACTTAGTTATGATGCTTGCCTAAGATTGTGGTTTGATCAGCGTTTGTGCCCTTAGGGTACTACATCTGTTAAGACATCTCATTATGCTAGCTCTCTGTCACCTATCTCTTAGTTTTGTTCCCCGTAAGAAGATTGGATCTGGTATTGGATAAACTCATTATTTCCCTCACTGTCATGCCTGTATTGTCTCATGAGGCAAGAGCATTGTTCTGAGTAGCAAAATTTTCTTGGGTGGGACAAGTTGGGGAATGCATAAGTCATTCTTGCAGTGCCCAAAATGTTAATGTATTAGGTGAGTAGGTTGATGTTCTGCAGATCCTTACCATCACTGAGCATCATGAGTGAGTCCTCTAATGAAGCTTAAATCCATAGGGTAGGTTATGCTTGTTTATGTGGTCTTAAAATGTGAGATGTATTTGGTTGATTCATCAGCCTCCATTAAGCCTGGGTGCAAAAAAATGAGTTCCACAATTCACAGTTTCACTCTTTTTTTTTCAGATGTGCCCAGTAACGCATTATTCCTTTCAAGATAATAGATAGATGCATCCCAAACTGCCTTTACATTAGATGCATTAAATTGTAACAGTAGTTTAACATGGTCTGTACACTGGTGAGGGGGGAGATGCACCAGATTTCAGATAAACCCTTGCTCATGACGGAAAAGTATAGAAAATAATTTAAAAGTTCCGGTAGGATGTCAGCTCATCTATGCACGGGTGAGCATGTGGACTTGTATTCTCAGGGCAGTAGCAGATTAACAGCCATGTGGCAATCTCCTGACTAGTACACCTTTATGCAAAGAAATCTATGTTCATATTTTATACGCTCAATACACCGATGCACGTTGTAGGAGTAATCCCTAGCCTTATCTCTAATTATGCTCTTTACTGCTACTCCTCAGCCTTTGGTTTCTGCTTGTCAGCTCAACATCAATTCAATAGGATAGGGAGCCCTGTATGGGGGGGGGGGGGGGTAGCTTTGCTACAGATGGTTATTCAGTAAGAGAGGGCTTTCTACAAAACACCTGTATTACAATACCTCGGTTATGACAGAACAATACATTAAAACAATATGACAATATACTCCTGATTACAGTTACGCTACTTTACTTAGTACAGTATTTAATTACAAGAATATAAAGTAGACTGAAAATGTGCAGAAATAAGGTCCGAATGGGAACAAAATAAAGTTATTCCTTGGTAATTTTAGGGCTTGGCCTTAAGAGGTAGTTATTATTTCAAAAAGTTGTGAAAATTATTCTCTGTTTAACGCAATATATAGGTGTACTGAAAACTTCTTACTTATGTACTCTAGGCTATCTCGAAGCCTTATGACAGTAATGTTTGCTTAGTTAGCAGTTTGTAGACGTGAGAGAATCATTGTAACCTTAAAACCTTAATACTTGAAAAACATTAATACATATAGGGGTAAAAGAGAATGCTTTACAGGGTACACAATTAACAATAAGAAAATAAATACTTGTCTCTATTACAAATGCATGGGTGTCATTAACTGGATATCATAATAAATATAGTTATTTGTATTAATTCAAAAGCCTTCAATTGGCATGAACTTATTCGAGATATGTCATAATTGAGACATTCAGTTAACTTTGCAATTGCAATTAAGCCTAATTTATCAATGTGTTTTTACACATACTTTATTTTTAAAAAATTCATTGTCGTATGTTGACTTACGCTCATCATGTAGAAAAGTATGTTCCCGAAGGGAACAAAATAAATATATTAGTTGGCAATTGTGAAGTTTCTTTGAATTGATAATTGATACTTGAATGAGCAATGAAATTTAATATCTTTACACTATGTGATATGAGTATGATATAATACACCAATTTGTGTGTTTATGGCTGTCTGGAGAGTGCACAACTGTGTGGCGTCAACATTAGACAGCAGTGGCTGCACTCTGTTATTGGTTTGACATGTTATTCTCAGAGTATACCGTTGGTGCCTACCTGTATAAATTCACTGTTTCTATTTGTTCAACTTGTTCGAATGTTGACCATTATTGGCGACATGTGTGTATTTCATATTTAAATCAGGATGGGTAGTGAAGAGTAAAATCATAATGTAGGTCGTGTGAGTGACGTGATAGTAAGTGTCTGAGTTCATGTATATGACGTGCGATCTGCACAGACTATGTGTAGTGTAATTAAGTGCTAGGGTGTCCTTATAAATAAATTCAGAATCGGCCAGCAGCCAATATGTTCCGTCGTAGAGCGGATCGTGGCTGGCATCGTGGGAACAGCTGGCGGCAGAAAATATATGGCTGCAGTGACCTTGAGCAGCGACAGCGGGAAGTGAGCTCCTCACTCTCTGTTGTGGGCGGGGCTGATTGATCTGGTTGTCATGGTGACGGCTGGCGCATGTGCAAAGCGTGCCTCATGCTGGCGTATGCTGCCAACCGCATCTGGTCATGGTAACAGCGGCTCGCTGCTGTTGTAGTGGCGCAGCACAGAATGTGAGGTTGGTGGCCCTGGCCCTCAGCTCTGCCCCTGGGTGGTACTGCAGTTTTGTCGTGTAGTGCCTGCAGCTAGGACAGATGCCTTGCGCTGCTTGGTCCTTGCCGTCTCACGCACATGCTGACTCCAGCGCATTGTCAACACCCCCTGGTTGCGGAGTGGCTGGATGCCTTGGCAACGTCCCAATGGCTCTCACAGCGTCTTACATTAGAATGATTCCCCCCATAAAGATTCTCATAATTACTGTAACATATAGAAATCAAATTATTAATCTCTAATCATAATTAAAACATGTAAAAATTTTACCCTTACCCTGAAAGTGTCACGGTAGCTATCTCATATCGGTCTGATTTAACCTATGTGCCTTACATAAACATTTTTATATGCCATAATAGAAATTATTGTTTGTAATAATTTAGTTGTATACATATTTCATTGTACAATTTACATTAACTGTTGTTGGCTTTACAATGTGACGGTGCACGAGCACATGTTATGAAAACAAGAATGTGCGTTGTGAAGGCGCGGTGTTATAACGGTCGTGTATAAGTGTGCTGCGCCGCAGGCTTCCTGTTTGTTGACTGTGTGTTGTGATGATATGGCAACACCACAAAGTAGGTTGCGCCGGTGCTCTGGTGTGGCAATGTTGTTCTTGTGCGCACAGGGAGGGAATGTTGTGTGACATGCTCGTGTGTCTGTCCTTGGACCAGCTGTGCTCGCGCAATGTGCTGTGTGGAAGGTTTATGACGTCTTGCTGCAATTTCCATGTTTTGGCAGCGTTGTCTCATAATTAATTTTTCACCACTGGTTGCTTGCCTCAATTTACAGTATATAATATCAATATTCAAACTGTAACCCTTACATATTTAACGTATTAAATAAAAAATATGATTTGCCTCTGGTCTCATGTGCTACACTTTAAATTATTTTAGACTCTTATAGTGCACATTGATATCGTTTTTATTATTTCACATAATTTTTGACTTTTTGGAAATTTTAACTTATGTTCTTAATCCTCAGTAGCGTTCTTAACAAAATATGGTATCCGAACATGATAATGTATTTAGACTCTTCACTCACCTTTATCTAGTGATATTATAAATGTTATATATATATGTATATATATATCTATATATATATATATATCCATTATATGAAGTTTTGCAATTGTCTATGGGACCCCTAGGTTTTTCTTTATATTCTAAGTTCGTACATTTTTAACTTTATTATCTTATTTGACTGTCTCACATTTACGCCCCTCAATAACATATTAATGTCTTCAGGCCGACACTGATCCTCAATTCAAACCATTCTTGTAGTATCCTAAACATTTTACTTAAGTCTTAAATCTATTGTGGCCACATACTACTCCTTAACCTACTAATAATGTATTTTGAACTTATCTATAATGCTACTTGCGTAACACAATTTTATAAGTCAATATTCTCTATATTAATAAGGGGCCTAATTTCACTGCTGCAACTCCTTGTCCAGGGCTGTGAAAGACAATTTCATGAGCCTTACAATGGGAGTCCCCTACTTCCATTCTGCCCTTATGCTGACTGGAAGTCTCCATACCCGCAGTGGATATAATGAGCTTGTTTCTATGCTCAGGTGAGAAACTAATAATGTCGGGTTCTACCTGATGTGTCCGTATGTGAGTAATGAAATAAGTAGCTACTGAGATAATGGACTTAGTGCAATATGGCAGCTGGCAAAATGCCTGTGCGACATGGACTCTGCGATGTTATCTAGTACTTCACGTGACCACACGTGATTCTAACATATGGCGTACCTGACGACTGTGCTGCACAATATTTTAGTTAGTTGCCTATGTACGAGCACAAAACTGTATTCTGCCCTTTATTGCTGACTATTTAATGCCATAATTACAATTTTATGCCTTTTGCACGCAGTGGCTGCAAAATTTAAACAGAAATACCCTCAAATGCCTATAGCCTGAAACTTATATTGTACTGCCACTTTATTTACTAAATCAATTATGCGTGAGCAGGAGGGGTTTGTCTACTACAGACGGGGGAGGTGGTTTTCTGCAACGTGGCAGGGTTTGTATGTTTGTGAGTCTCCTCCATATTCCAACATATAATTTTATAGTCCAGTGGTGAGTGTGTTTTGAGGCGGAAGCTCGCTCAGTGTGTTTTACAACACACGTCAGAACCACCGCAAGTCAAGCAGCCTCCTCTGGTTGCACGTCACCCAGGTATTCATACCAGAGCAAACCCACCAAAGTGCAACATATTACTCACAGTATCAGACTTCGTGCCCTGCCGTAAAGTTACCAGGCCAGTATTATATACAGAACCAGACCATCACGACTCTGAACTAGCAGACCTAGCCAGGCATCGAACCAACTACTGCACAGACTTCAGGGGAGTTGATAAACACCCTGTGGTGCCCACGGAATATATAAACATATCATATATATGGACATGATTGAGCACGAGCCAGCCAGCACCGTAACAACCACAATCGAAACCGGACTGCTGTTCCAAGCCAAACTGCCCTGGCACCGCATCAAATGCACCCACCGCATCAAATGCACCCACTGCCTTGGCTGGGCAGATGAAGCCAGCTTCACCGATTTAGCTTGAATACCGGTGCGAAGACTGTCGCACCCGGCAGACTACTTTCTGTTACTGGATTACATGCCCGGGATGTGGTACCCACATAGTACACTGCATACTATGTGGGGAACAGTACCACCATGGCTGCATAGGTTGGCCAGATAAAAAGGTCACCAGACCAGGTATGGTCTATCAGAGTGAAATATGTCGGTGTGCTGCCGAATATTGACCGCACAACCTGTGGCCAGTCACACACCACAGCACCATACGGTGCATGTGAGAGCCACAACTCCCAGAATTCGCAGGGCCCCCACACGAGGACCCGCTTGCACTCATGGCCGAATGCAAGGAGTTTCAGGCCAATGAAATTCTTGAGAAGCAATGGGTGAACAGGGTGCAAGCAAAGCTCAAAGGGAAAGACCTCGAATGGTGGCAAAAATACGGCGAATTCATTTCCGAGTAAGCCAACTCAGTAGCTGTCTCGCCACACAGTTTACAGGAGAAGAAGTTCTGGCCCTCCGCACTACGGAATTCTATAGCTGTACACAAATGCCCGGCGAAGAAGCAGAAATTTTCATCAGACATAAAGTACAAATGTGCCATTGAATACTCCCAGATGGTGATGAAGTCAGCTGAATACTACAATTAACACACCTGCTGTTACCCAAGCTGTGCAATCTTTTGCTGCTCGCAGTCGATGAGCTAGTAGAATGTGCAAGGGAAACGGAATGCAACTTCGAAGCACAGGTGATATTGGACTGCCCGAAGCCCAGCAAGACAGCTGATTCCCATAAGCCGTGTGAACGAAAGCAAAATCCTTTGCCCCCTGCCAATCAGTCTACCAAGTTCCAGCACACTCAGGTCAAAACCACCGCAGGTCAGGCAGCCTCCGAAGTGCAAAGTAGTATTCACAGTACCACACTTTGTGCCCTGCCGTTAACCTACCAGGCCAGTATTATATACAGAATGCACTCCGATTCCATGTAAGGACTAAAGTCCAAGCCTCACCCCCGGTTGCATCTGACCTAGCACCCACCAAAGCACTTAGGCATAGTGACGTTCCTCCCTCCTGCCACAGGGTGTCATGCGTCAGTAGTGTGCCTCTTCATTTGGTGGTCAGCAGATACTTGTTGTCTACTTCTATGTCTCTTGCAGGCTGCAGTAGGGAGGTCCACAATGCGAAACAAATTGCTACAGATTCACCTGTAGAACTCACATGTTTATTCAAAGCTGTCCTTAACCTTGCTGGGGTAAATTAATTGTTCCTAAAGTGGCCTGTTACTCGTGCAGCATACAGCTGGCGTTACTACAGTAGAACACAAATCTCTTTGTTTGTGATAAATTTTGCAGACTAACCTTACAGATTATGATGCTCTGCATTTGAGGGAAATTATATCTTCTAACCCTCCTGGTGCAGATCCTATTCACTTGTGTGTGTGAGTTCCTAACACACAAAAATTTTTTGAAACAATCTTTCGTCCTCCTCTCCTCCTCCAGATTTTGGGAGCTGTGGTTGGTGGACGGCTAGAGTACGCACCTCTCACCAAGTCAAACCAGGTTTGATTCTTGGCAGGGTCACACCCCAATTTTCACATTGTACTGATGCCGCTATCAAAACAAAAGATATCTTTGCTTCCCTTTTTATTTAATATTTCAAATCAAATTAAAATTTAATCCAAGCGTACTGAACGATGGCATATTACGTATTAAGTCAACAACAACAACCAGAAATTAATAACCGTGGTTAATGAAAGTTATATATGTGCCAAGGATCTGTGATTAAATAAAGTACCTGACACGAGACAGTAAGGAATTGGTGACATTAGTATGTACTCTTTTCAGTTAATCAATACAACAAAAAAGTTATATTTCATTACAACATGTTATGCTTAGGTATTTTATATTGAAAGAAAACTAGGAAATTAAAAAAAAAAAAAAAAAAAAAAAAAAGGCAAAATAATTTGAAAGAGGTGCCCCCGCACATATTTCTTTAGATTGAGATAATATTATTTGTACTAACTGATATTTCATCATTTTTATTGTAACCTACAATATAATTTAACAGTTTGTTTGCGACGATTGCATCCTCAAAATATGTGTACCATATTACAGTCAACAGAAACATATATAAAAAAATTATTTTCTTTCGGTGTTGGTCATATCTGCATATATCTTTCGGTCCTTGAGTCCAGCCCCGAAGCTAGGCAGCAGTGACAGTTGTGCTGCTGGTTGACACAGCATCCCGCTGCTGTCAAGTTCTGCGTTGGTGGAGGACATGTTAAATCTCACAGATCATCGAAGTAGGCTGACCGGTGACCTGTTGAAAGATGAAGATGGCCGAACGTCGAAAGATGTAGTACATTAAAGATGAAATTTCCAAATGGAGAAATAAACTGCGAAGGTAAAATTAAAACCTCTGTGAACAATGGACGCACACAAAATTATTAAACGGTTCTAGGCAATGCGGAAAGAAAAAAAAACGTACCCAACTGCAGGTTTCAAACGGTAGCCAGGTGAAGTACATTCTGATGCCGCTGATTGGTGAGTCAATCACCAAATAAAATTAATAAAACTCTAATATCACTCTTGGCAGTACTCTACATATAAAACGTAAAAGAAACTGACTACATAGTGGTCAGAACAGACGTCTAAGCTGACTACATCCGTTCATTATGAGAGTACAAGTTGCGGCGTACAAGAAGCATGGATTCCTCGTATGATTCAATCCCCAGAATGGCACACACGAGCGTCTTCAGTCACCGCATTGCTCCCCGAAAGCTAGCTCTCCTGTGCCGGGTGGAGGCAAACCGAAATAGGGCGATTAGTCCACGGCACACCACTAGGTAGTGCTGGGATGCCCCAAACACGCTTTCAGGCGGTAGTTATGATGTTCTTCTACCAAAACTGGCGCTGAAAAGTTGCTCGTCAGCCAGCCTTTATCGCGTAGCGAAGCAAAAGCAGCTAATCTCAGGTCAGGTCATAACGACATCCGACTTTGTGACTTAACGAGCAGAGCACAGGGCGTGTACTCCAATAACGCATGTGGGAAGCGACGGCACATGGCTCATGTAACAACCGCCTTGCCATGGCCATCCCGACTACTGGTGCAGTACGAGGGACCGCAAACACACTTGACAAAGTTTCAAATGAAAACTAACTTTCTTATCCTTGCCAACAAACTGATTTGAAACTCTTGACAACTATAATTCCTTTACTAATTTGGGATTCCAGTGAAATATGAATTTAACTGAAATAAATTGTGCATAAAACCTGTTAACAATTGGTGCCTTTTAAATATCTTAATTAATAAACAAATAATTTTTCCAGTGAGTTAAAGTGAACTTAAATACCAACCTATACTTATTAAATTACCTTGAAGAATATTAAAAATATTAGGACTAACTCAAAGAGAGATATTTCCCTAACTGTAAACAAGTATTCCTCTGATCACTTGTAAACTTACCAATAACTATATTCATCTCTCCAACTCAAAAATAAGGCAAATTATTAAATTGAACTTCTTAATAAAATCATTGATCTATGCTTTAATTATAATGTACCATGTAGCTTGAGACAGTAAATATCCTTGAAATACTGAATTAAGGTCCAGGCATACCTGCAGGATTAAAATATAAGAACCGTCAGGACAACAAAAAGGGCTGAAATTAATGGATACAGAATTTACCTTGAATAGTCATGATCTTCCCTGCACATTTATAATATAAAACAAAGTAAAATATACCAAAGCGGGGAAATTAAAAAAACCTAATGTACCTTTAAAATTTTCTTTAAATTTTAAAAGGGTGCTACATGTGGGAATTGTCCTGGACGATGCTGCTGGTCAGCTGGTTTTCTTGGAGATCTCCTGTATCCCTTGCCCTTGCATTTCATCACTGCTTCATTTAAATCCATCTTGTTTAACTTTCATTGGCTTTCAAGACCTAACTGTTAAAAGCTGTCCATACCTCTCCACGCTCCTTCAATTTTTCACAATGTTTTATCGTGGACTCCTGTTTGTGGGTACCCGTGGTGTTAACATTGTTATGCCATATCCTGTGTAATTGAATCATTTTTGCCCACACATCATGTGGACTACATTTACTGTCCGTAAGGTAACAGACTGGAAACCATGTTAATCTAAAAGTTCACTACTTTTTTATAGCATCACTGGGAGTTATGTTACTAGTTTTTCACTGCAACCATCGCCTAGCTATAGAAACAGCCATGAAGAGCCCTATCAGCTTCTCTGATGTAGTAATAACAAACTGGGTGATTTTAAATAAGAAGTGATATAAGGAGAGGGTTTATGAAGGAACATTGAATAATAAGTACACATGTTGTACAAATAATTACTGTCCTAGTTACTGTTCTAATGCCCTTATTCTCTACACAGTAACTTTGAATGTTTATATTCATAATGTGATTAATCCTCTAAACTCATAAATTTGGAAATTTTTGAGACTTGTGTAATAATTTTTTTACCATTGTAAAATTTGGATGCATTTTTTGTGGTTCAATAATTCTTCCCATTCAGCTTATTGCACCACATTACTTTAGCAAGGGCACTTCAAATATTTTGTACACAATATAAGGAGTACAGAAGGGGGAAAAATGTTTAGATTAATGAATTTCACCTTAATTTGCAGTTAAAAGGAATAAAGTATATTCTGATTGATATCTGCAAGACTAAAAATAAGAGACTGTGCAAAATTGAAAAGTACTGGTTTACATTTTTCATTCACTAGGTGATCATTTCGTGTGGCATCAACCAAACTGCGTGTTTACACATCAAGAATAAAGTTTTTTTTTTTTTAGGTACAGCCAATTAACATCAGATAATGTCCGAGAGCATGATCTGGTTTTATCATGCATCACTCATCACCAATTTCAATTTCATTAAGTTTTATTTAGGACTACATCATTTTTTCCCCTTGTTTTACAAATTGCACACTGTGCAGATATTACAGATGAAGTTTGTAAACAGCCTTAGTTCGTAAGAAACATAATATGTGTAATTCATAGAAGAATTACAGTTGAAAGGTAAAATTTTCATGGAATGAGCTTCAGTAGTTTTTCTTACACCGCTCAGTAAATTTGTATTTTTTGGGCATAATTTCATACCAGCATTTAATAGTGTTTATCAATGTGAATATACATTTCATATACATCTAGTTTTTCTTGTGATGTGTTACTACATCAGTGAATAAAATTGTCATAGGCAGACCATTTGTGGTGTGTGTGTGTGCGCACATGCAATTATGTGTGATTGTGTGCAATTGTGTATGTGTGTGTATGCACACACATGATGGTATGCTTGCGTGTTTGTACATGCACACAATTGTGTGCAATATATATATATATATATATATATATAATATATATATATATATATAGACACACACACAGATAAAGAGAGAGACAGACAGAGACATATGCACACACACAAATGTGCATGTACATGTGCACAAACGAGTATGCACATATGCACATGTTGTGTTGAACTGTATTCTTCATTATATAGTTGTACATAAACGACTAAAATACTAAATAAAGATTGTTGAAACTTGTGATTATTACAGTCGGTTGTCAGGTACTCTGGTTTGGCTTCCCTACCACATCAGCATGACACTGTAGTAATATGGCTACAGTGGATCATATTTAAGATATAAAGTTTGTCATGAATATACTGTAACAACAGTGAATTTTTATTTGTTTGCAAATACTGTAGGGTGCCGGAAGACCCAGCAAAGCAAAGGACCAGGGGCTCACGGCGGGGTCGCACGGGCTCACGAGTCCACCAGTGCACAGACTGCCAGAAGACATTCACTCAGGCCGGTGACCTGCAGATCCACCGTCGCATCCACTCAGGAGAGCGCCCCTACATCTGTGACACTTGTGGCAAAAGCTTTCCTTCATCATCAAACCTTGCACGCCACAAGCGCATCCACACAGGCGAGAAACCCTTCTCGTGTGCTCTCTGTGGGAAGAGCTTCACTGTGCGGAGCGCACTCAAGGAGCACCACAACGTGCATTCTGGCAACAAGCGCTTCCTCTGCAAGGTCAGCTTTCAGAGCCAGGCTTTGTTTCACAACTGTTGCACAATGTAAGGAAAAATAAAGTGTGGGGTGAGAAATTCTGCAGATCAAAACTCTTTATTTTTTTCGCTGCTATATGCTCTATGGAACCATCCTGGGATGGTTATTTGAGTGAGAAGGGACAATTTGTTGAACTATTTAATTTTACTATGTGTGCTGTGCTACACCAGGCACAGAACTTCTTGGCCGCCCAAAGTCAGTCAATCTGGCACGCCCTCCCACTAGCTGGTGCTAGTAGCCTATTACGACTACGAGTTGTTTCCAAGTGTTACAATGACTACAGCTAGTCTAGCAAAATATTTTTCAGTATCGCTCAAAAAATCGTGCAAGATTTCAGTAGAATTCAGTTAACTTTTGGCAAGAGGCTCATTTGACTTAATAAGTAGGTGAAAAACCTAAGTTTGTATCTGTATCCATTTGCAATTTACATTATTAATGAGTGGGCATGACAGCTGGCACAAACTCACAACTATTTTTCAGAATAGAAGATAATATTCGTTCTTCCACTGACAGGAAACCATATTTCGTAGGTATGTATATCTAAATGTGTCCACCTTTCTTTGAAAGCAGGCAATAATGCTGTCAGACTCATGCTTAGTCGACACAAGATAAGGTACAGTGTTGATGTCTGCTCTGTTTTGTAGCCCCAGTATTGCAATGGGCTTTGAACATTCATCATTGTTTTTCAGTTTGATTGCGTGTAAGATTTTCTTTGTAATTATGATCCTAAGTCAACTGTGTGCTAGCACCAATAGTAACTAAAAGGTAGTGGTTCATAAATAGGTCACTCTATAAACAAGTGTTCACAATTTTTTTCACTGAGTTATCAAACAAAGAATTTCGCCAAAGTCTAAACTTCAAACAAAATTATAAATTTGTCAGTAAGAGCATGTGATGTTGATAATACAGAGTGTAACAAATTACAGCAGCTTTGTGGGAAAAATATGTTACAGGGTTTTGACTATTACCAAAGTAAAATTGTTGAAAAGTGTCAGGTTTCGTTATAAGAAACCAAAGGCAGGAGGAAGGAAGTTTGTAATGCAGAGAGTTTACCTTACAATTGTGCGGACAGAGAAGAGGAACTGAGATTGTGATACCATTACAAGCATTACAATGTTTTTTTTATGGTACACCACACTGTAAATAAATCAAAATTACTACATCTACATTAAATAGGAGGTACTAATTAGTAAGTTCAAGTATTCAAAACATGTTTACTATGAACTGTAACAATTCCTTTCCTTCTCCTGCCCTAGAACTCACTGACTCTCCTAATGTTACTCTCTTGGTCTACTCTAACACAGTATAATCACAGTAGATGGAAGGGTGCTACTGGGGACGTAGCTATTGATGGTCAGACTAATAAGGGAGAACGCTGGTTTAAACAACACATTTATTATAACAACAATCAGCTTGAATTACTACAATATAAGAACTCAATAAGGAACAAATATCAAATATCGTGATGAGAATATTATACTCTTGACAGCACAAACATAAGAACATTATTTAACAGTAGATGGACTTTAACTCTAACCTTGCGAGCTTTCTTACATTAAGGAGATCGGAAACTGGGACTCGTGAACTAAACGTTACATCCTACTGCAAGGAGGTTATGCTCACCATTTAACACACTGCAGCAAGGACGTAGAGCTCCTCTAGGTCAGGACTGGTATGTTACTTTCTGCTTCGTGTCGCCTCCGACACCTTTATAGACTCTGACTGTTCTTGCGTCGTGTTGCCGTATGGGGAAACTGTGCGGGGGAGGGGGGATAGAGGGTGTGATGCCTTGGATGGTGCTTAAATACTCTGGCAATGTGGTGCGTGTTATACAAACATTTTGCTTGGCCACAAACTATATCCCATAGCTCTTTAGGTAGTAGGTGTGTGGCACTTGGTTGCCGCTACACTCGTCCCCGTCAAAAGAACAGCCGTACTGGCTATAGCAGTATCTTTAAGGAAAGTCAGCGAAAAAGCATCTTGTATGCGGAAATGTAGTAGTAGGGGAAGGGGGGGCCGAGGAGCTCAATGCAGCGATGAACGTAGATGCATGGTGGCATACGCGAAAATAATTGAAGGCAGTATCGAGGACTTAACTCGAAGTACGAGTCATAGTTTTATAATAAGTTATAACTGAGTTATACTTGGGAAAGTAGACGTTAAAATTTCTTTGAGCAAGTGGCAAGGTAGAGCATGGTAATAATAATAGTGAAGTGACATTAGTTATACAAGAAACAATACAATAACGTGCGTAACCACAAGGCTAAATGAATAACTACTACGCATGCTGTATAGCAGCACTTGGAGTGGTGGGGAGGGAATGTCCATCGCCACATTTAATCATTATAAGAAAAGACCCCAAAAACTAGGTGGTGGACATGGGGAGAGGGAGTTTGGATTGCGCGTACTGTAGTGTACACTCAACAACATGGCAGAGAAATATTACTTGAAAATTTATGTTATTCTAGGGCAACATGCCTGCTGGCTGAAACATAATAGTCACAAAAACTTACTAGGGTGCCAGATTTTTAGATATTAAATACAGGAAGATTGAATAACAGTTAGAAGAAAAACAAAAAATATGTTGGTACTGCTACCGCTAGTGTGACAGAAAACAAATACTCGACAGTTGGCTGCACCGGCCAGGCATGCCTTCAATTGTCAACAGTACGTTAGTGATGTGGAGGAAGTAGGCGACGTGAAATGTGGCCTGTGTATTTGAAACTTCAAGTTTCTTATGTTCTAGAGCTTTAAATTACATTGACTCCTAACTAACCAGATAAGTACACATGATTTGTAATACTAAACACTAAATGGAGGTATATTAAAGTGAAAATTAAAAATAAAGTTATATGTTTCACCACATGGAGAATGTTAACCTGCTCATACGTTTTTAGAGAACATTTTTATAAGTGAATATGAGAAACTTAATCCTAAAAGTATAACGTGAAATACATTTTCATAAGGTTTCTTACAAAATTGCATTAGTGATTGCCTGTGGCGGTAATACGTGAGATAGTTAATTGCGTGACGTTGATAGCATTGTTCAATATGGCACTGTTTCCGTTAAAAGTTCACACATGAGATGCACTTAAAAAAAAATTGGAGTGCCTGTCTATACACACGTGTATGCACAGTGAGCGGTTGGCACAGTAACACCAGTGAGGGTTCGGTGCGATAAAGTCTTTTCACTTGAACACCTATTGAGGTGCAATGTTTGTATATGACTTTGTCTGGCGTAAGGTTGAACCAGTATAATGTCTTTCATCTGTGTGCACATTTGGCAATAGAACATCTTAGATATCCTATAAGTAAGGCGTTAGTGAAAACTGAGATAATAAAAAATATAAAAGCATTACATATTGTTAAATTTAAAAAAGATAATACAAAATATCATGATGATATTAGCACACTTAAATTATAACAAAACTTAACAATTGTCTTACATGCTAGGAGGTTAGTTTTACAAAATTTGTTTTATTGACATATAAACATACAACATTGAAACAGTATGGAAAATATATGCAGATAAGAGTAGGGAATAATGAAAAGAGTACTCATCTTACAGCTAACTTAAATATAGTATCTTACTAATCTATAGCCATAAAGAAATTACCAGGCTGCTGTTCACCTGAATAGGAGGCACCAATAAAAATTATACACACCATAATTGTTACTGCGTCTAGAGCAGGATTGTGATATGCAATCTGTAAAACGTATTAATTCAGACATTGGTTGCGATTTGCAAAATAATGAATTGTAGTTAACAATGATTCCAGTAGGCATTGAATCCTAAGTATTAATATTTATTGAGTAATAAATAAAGACCCATTGGTCTGAAAAGGAAATATTATCTACATCCACATTGAAGTGATTCTATGTAGTATTGCAAACTTCATACACTGAGGAGTGAGAAGGAACATATATAATAAATAAAAGTGAAGTGAGAGTTGGCACTCTTGTAAACACAAGGAAATATACTTTGATTAAAACATGGACATAATATATAGTTAGTGATAGACTGAGTCTGTAATTATTCACATTTTACTTTTGTTTTGATCTCTTTGTTTATCGCATTAAATACAACAGTAACTTACTGGGGCAGGTTAATGCGTGTAAGCAACACTGATAATTTGATCAGCTTTATATAAAATGTTATTATAGCAAACACTAGTAGAAAAAGTATGTCCATAGACACACAATCGTAGGGGGGGGATTTACCACCGAAAACAGTTTTGTAGACCTGAACTTACCAATCGTAGACACTGGAGTTATCTCTTGAAGTACTGGTAGCAAGGTATGGTTAGCCAGTCAGTATTAAGTGCAGCCGTTATATTGTTTAAATGGATGCCATCCTGGAGGGAAAGTTGTGGCAAGTGAAATGATTGCTCTGTGAGCCAATGAGCGGGGATGACAGTCTGGTGAAGGGGGATGGTTGGTGCATGAACATCACACAGATGTGTGGCCTCTACAAGGCTAGAGTGAGGGGTGGCAACCTGAAAGCCACGTGGTACATGGAGTTTGACTGTTCCTAAGTTGTGATTGGTAATGTTCATGTTGAGTGATTTGTTTACACATTGTACCTGCAGGGGGATTTGTTAAAACATATTGGTGGGGAAAAATACTAATGATAGAAAGGGAACTGTCAGGAGTGCAGTGAAATTTGCGGGCAGAAAAGAGTGACGTAACATTTGACGATAATATTGTGGATTTCACACATTTTGCATTTTTGCACATAAGGGACTCTGGAGGGATTAATACAACATCCTGAGGTGGATCTGATGAGCGAGGGATTGCCTTGACAGTATCTATTGTGAAGTCAATCGCAATGGTAGGCACTGGCATTTGGATAGTGCACGAGTTGAGATGAGGGACTGTCTGTAAGTTGTACACTTTCCACATGGCATTGAATTTCGTGACTGGTACTTGCAGCTTAACAACTAGCTGTTGTGAAAAAGAGCATTCTGTTAGGTCGCAGAAATAGTATTTAACAATATCTGAAATACCAATGCTCAGCGTTAAATTAAGTTTTAAAAGCTGCGTATTCAAATTAGTCAAATGAGTGGATAGCTGAGACTTGTTGGCCGCACTAAGCGGTAGTTTATGCAATTGACATGAATGGATGAAAGACTCAATGGAATGCTCAATGATAATATTATTTAGGAGTTGCAGAAAACTCGTCACCAACAAGTTGTACTGTGTTTCAATTATGTTAATGTTATCCGTAGCAGTTTGCTGTGTTCTCAAAACACTAGTGATTCCATTTATGGCTTTAGAAAGAGAGTTAATCTTTGTCTCGACCTTATACTTTATTTCGTTGACAATCTTAAACCTAATGTTAAGGGCTGCGTTGGTGGTCTGAATATTACTTGTAAGGGATTGGATCTGTTTGTCCAACATAGCATCATTTTCTATGAGGGCGTGCAAGTGTTTATTCGTGAGGAAATTGCAGCAGCAGTGACCAACATCCCCAATGACCTGGATGCCACGTTTGCTTCAAAACTCAGTGCTGACGTCAGTGTGGTAATCTCTCAATACACCGTTCTCGATACCCTGCAAGTACTTGTACAAAATTTCCCCTTGTGCGCAGGATGTGGAGTTTTGGTCAGCACATACAATGTGTATATATTGTTCGATTGCAACTGGCATGGACGGGAATTGTAGTGAAATCTTATAAATTAAAGGTATACTTTGCTCGTAGACTACGTCTATGTCCGTCGGCACCCAATAGACACCAGTGTGTATCCTGAAGGTCGCGGGCGGCGACTGAACAGCTGTGAAAATAAAACACAACAAAAGTGCGGCCTTGATGACCACATGGGCGAGGCGGGCCAAGAGTCTGCCCCACTCTTTTTCTTCAGAACCGCCATTGTCTCATGTTTCCATGGCTACGGCTGGCGCATGCGCAGAATGCCCTCGCATCTGTGTGCCATTGCCAACTGTGTTAGGTGGTGAGAAGAACACCTTGTAGCCGCTGGAACAGTGCAACACCAGGAATGGGGTTGGCAGCAGTGGTTCTCCTTCCTCACGGCCTGCAGGCGTGCAGCAGTGCTCCGAAGATGTGACGACAGATAGCAATGCAGGCCGGCTGCTTCCAGTTGCATGTCACACGTGATGAGTCCAAGCGCCGTTAGCATGGCCCAATTGCAGTGGAAGTGAGTCCCTTGATAGCATTTTGAACGGCAGCCACGGCGCTGCACGGAATGTGGCTTGTCTCATACAATGAGCAACACATACTGTAACATATTGTGGGACACATTAAAAACTATACATGGGAAAATAACACTCAATATTGACAAATGACTTTAAATTAGTGCGTAGATGCAAGTTTGGTGTGTCTAGTACACACTGTGTCGTACTTGCGGGGGTCCTGTTTTATTTGTTTGAATACAAACTGTAGATTCACCTAGTATAGCAGTGACCCTGTAGGGACGGCAGTAGCAGTACGTAAGAGCCTTTTGCCACCCTCTGTTACTAACCCACATATAATTATTGATACGTAACATGTTCTTCTTGTGGGAACGGTCAAATTGAACTTTTTGTAAACTTTGTGCCTGGAGTAAATTTAGTTTAGCAGTCTCATGCGCTTCAAAAATTTCAGTTATGTCCCCTCTGAGAAAAATGGCCTGTGATAACTTGTGCCGGAAGGGCAGCTTCTACTCCATGTAGTAAATAAAATGGGGTAAACTTCAATTTAGTATTGATACTTGTGTTATAGTTAAAACAAATGAACTCTATGTATAAATCCCAGTTGGTTTGATCTGCGTTTGCGCAAGCAGTAAGCTGTTCCCCAATTATACGGTTAGAAGCGTCTACAAGCCTGTTACACCTTGGGTTTTAGGCGGTGGTCGTTAGTTTCTTTATGCCAAGAGATTGTAAAAGATTACTGACTAATTTGTTTTGGAAACTAGTGCCTCTGTCAGTTAAAATTTGTTCAGGGCAGCCAAATTGCAGAACTACATGTTTAATAAAATCGGCACAAGTGGCGGGGTCAATGGAAGTAACAACCTTTGGCTACCACATATTGAGTAGTGTACTCGGTCATGACGAGGATATATTTGTTTTTGCGGACAGTGATGGGGATGGGCCCTTTTGCATCTAGAGCCCAAGTTTTTAGAAGTGGCTGGGGTGGTATGGACATCATTTGACCCATCGGTTGAGAATTAATGGCCTTAATTTGTTGACACGTAGGGCATGACTTTACATACTTTTTTACATCTGCATTCATATTATCCCGATAATAAGATTGCTTAATTTTTGCAAGGGTTTTGAGGGTCCCAAAATGACCCCTCCTGAAGATCGCACCATGGTGGACTCGTATGATTTCAGGAATATATGCAAAACAAGAGTTAATTTGGAGGGACCTTGAGGCATGTTGATCTTTAAAAACATTCCACCATTGGCTGATCTCATATCGGCAGCTCAATCGACGGTACTTAGTGTCAGCCTGGTCAAGAATAAGCAGTGTTAACTTAAGCTGCCTGATGTGAGGGTCACGATCATATTCACGTACAAACAGAGATGTGTTGACAGTAACGGGGCATAGATGAGAAACGGAATCGTCGTCAATTTTGATATATTCCTGCTCGTGTGTAGACAGGGAAGAAGTGTAGTTGACCTTACCGGAGAACCAGAAGAATTTTATACTTTAAGACCTGGTCAATACATGTTGTCTCCAACTGAGGGGTGCTAATTTCTTTAATTATTTGAACATTTACTTGGTATAAGGTTGTAATTATTTTACAGATAGTGTGCATGGGAAAAATGTCTTCTTTAGCTAATGCCCTGGCAATTCTGTCTCTATCTTGCTTTTGGTATTGGGATTTGAAATAATGCTTAATATCTTCCCAATGGCTTTTTGTATATTTTACAACAATATTTTTAACTTAGTCTGCTTTGTTAGTGTCTTGTAGAATGGCCTCTGCAAGCGCTTTGTAGAGTGATGTACATGTCATCATGTGTTGTTCAACTTCATAAGAGCATAAACTGAGACTGCATTAGTGTGTACTGGAGGGACAGTGGAAATTCTACTCAAAGCATCAGGAAGGGTGTTCGTTTACTTTTAACAATGTGAGGTTCAAAGTCAAATTCGCTAAGAGCTATTGCCATCTTTTGGATTCTAACATTATGCTCTGCCATAGAGCGCAGATATCGCAAACTGGTTTGGTGTGTTTCAATTTTAAATTGTCCACCATACAAATATTTACGGAAATAATTACGCAAATACCTAATAGCGCCAAGTTCTCTCTCAGTAGTATTTCAGCGCGATTCTTGGACAGATAGCTTTTTGGACGCTAAGGCAATAATGTGGCAATGTTTGGAGTGCTGGTCTTCTTGTAGGAGGGCTCTGCAGACTGTGTCATTACTGGCGTCGCAAGCCAAAATAATTTGGGGGGCTTGTAAAATAGCTCGTTTCAGTTCAGAAAACACCTTTTGATGAACTTCCTCCCACTTAAATGATACAGTGTGTTTTGTCAATTCAGTAAGCAGCTGTGCTAATGTTACAGAGTTCATAATGTACCTGTGGAGGTATGATGTCATGCCGAGGAAGGTTCGAAGTTGTTTTAAATTTTCTGGGGGCGCCATTTATTGTATAGCGGAGACTTTATCAGGGTCAGTAGACATACCGTCAGGGTTAATTGTGTGACCCGATACTTTTACAGGCTGTTCAGCAAAAGTGAATTTCTTCGTGTTGACTTTGAAATTAAATAAACGCAAGTGCTCAAGACTTTGGTAATGTTGTCTAGTTGTTCTTCAAAAGAATTGCCTAGTATGAAGATGTCATCTATATATGTAATAGCGGCTGTCCATCTAAGTGGACCTAGTAAGGCGTTTATGAACATTTGAAAATACTGGGAGGAGGTGCTGATGCCCATTGGCATTCTTTTGTACTGGAATAATCCCACACTGTCAAGTGTAAATGCCAATTTGTGCCTACCCTGTTTCCTAACTGGAATACAGTAGAACCCAGAAAAGAGATCTAAGCTCGTGATGTATCTGGAGTTTTGAAGAGCATTTAATATGTCCTCTGTATGACATAAAGGGTACTGCACCCTTGTCAGATATTGGCTGAGTTTACAAAAGTCGGTAAGAAATCGTAGGCCGCCATTTTTTTTTTTTTTTTTGGGAATAACTAGGCTCAGCGCAGAATACGGAGAGACCGCGTCTTCAATAATGTCTACCTCAATCATGTCATTAATTTGAACTAAAAGTTCATCAGGGACTTTTGGGTTGATTCTGTATGGTCTTGTGGTGATGGGTTTGTCGGTGGTTAATTCCAATTTGATTTTGAAGCCTTTAGCTACCGATAGCTCTAAGATTGTGTTAGCAAACCTATAGCTGTATTTATTGATAATGTTATCTATGACCTGTGTTTGTTCGGCAGAGAGTTTTTTATTGATGTGAGGCAGCTGGGGTTGATCTGTTTCAAAAGCGTCTAAAGCCTTACAATAGTCAATAGACTTACTGTGGTCATTTTTTGTAATACCCATAAGCAGGGGGATTTCCATAAATTTGCTAGCATCGTGCAAATGTATGAACAAAATATTATATTTTAAAATTGGTATTACATCATATTGTTGCACCTAAAATTAAATTGTGTTCAAGGTTGTCAATAACTAAAAAGCTTTGTGGGTAGTTGTGACCCTGAATGCTTAAATTAATGGTAGTTTCAAATTTTGGGGAAGATAATACAGTTGTTGCACCTACTAAAGTTATCGGTTTACTCAAGGGTTAAAGGTGTTGATTAGATAGTATTGTAGTCACTACGCTACTGCGCGAACATCCAGTATCTAATAAAGCATAATATTCTTTGCCTCTGATTGTGACACGGACTTGTTGTGTTGCTGTGCGAAGTCCTACATGCTGACAGTTAATATTAAGTGCGGCGCGTGCTTTTTTTTTCTGAAGTAGATGGAGTCGTGGCCCCGCTCAGCTTGTTTGTCAACAAATGCTCATCATCGTGGGCCTCGCTCCTCGTGTTGTGAAAACATTCTGACTGCGCTACTTTGCTATTGCGTGTGGGTTGCCTTATAAAAACGGTCCGTGGCATCAGTCCGAATTTTGTTTTTAAACCTGCGAAAGCGGTTATTAATGTTGGTGGAGAACTCAAATTTCTGGTGGGGAAAAAGGCTGTATTGGCAACATTTATGGCCTACATGGAAACACAACGTACAGGTATCTTCCGCGAGGCTGCGTTGCCCTATGATGTTTTCCTTAACTGTGGGAATGTGATGACGTGTAGCAGCAACGCATTGTGGATCGTGCTACTGCAGCGTTGTGGCAACAGCTGGCTGCAACATGCAGCGGGGGAAAGACGAGCTTGCGAATCTGGCTTGGGGCCGGCTGCGCACGTGCTGTTTCTTGTGTTAACACTTTACGTGACCAAGTTACAGTCGCCAGCGTCACTGATGTTTTACTAATAACCTGCTGAGACTGAACTGTGTCTGACCTAACGGTGTTAGATGCGAATTTAGGCATTGTGAAATGTATCACAGATTTAGTTTGCTGCGCCATGTTTACTTATACAACATTATCACGTGTAGTGAGTGAGGGTGGGGGTTTTGTCTGAGAATAATTCTCCTAGGCGTTAAATTTGGCAATTTTGGCGTATTATCTGTTTGGCACTACCTTATTGAATATAGCCCTACAGGCATCACGGACTCGGATGTTGTTTTCCTGGAGCGGGGAGGGGAGGGTAGATATGTTTCCTTGTAATTTTCCCCATAAAAGTATCCCTGTACATGTCTGTTTTGTTTCGGTTCTGCCCTGAAGGAGCCTGTCTGGTAGTGTGCGCTGTGTTTATAAGGTCCTAGGTGTGATTGATATCTGTATTGTTCCCTATTCTGTGGCCACTTGATTACCATGGGGTATCGGTACGTGGGCTGAATTCACGTGTCTCCAAGGGTAGTGGATGGGACTGGAAATGGAGGTGTTTGAATATATCTGACTAGACATGGGGGTGGTGTGGAATATTTGTGCTTGTTTTTGAGCATATGTAACTGTTCTTTCAGAATAGCTATTTCCTCGTGTAGTTTAACGTGTTATGGGTTTTGGTGTAGTCTGGTCAATGTCCAGTGTGTATCTGTACATGCCATGTTCAATGTTTTGTATGTTGTGTAGCAGCTGGTCTAGTGTTATGTTCTCTAAGGGCACAAGTATTTTAGCAAGTAGTCGCAAAAGAGAGTCCCAAATTATATTAAGGAATTCTGGCTCAGGCAATAGTGGTACACACTTATTTTTGTAAAACGTTAAGTTGTCAACATGAACATGAGCACATTCACCATGGTTTTGTCGTGTAGAGTGTAAACGGTGTTTGCATTTGTCTTGTGTGTCGAGTTTTGTAAATGTCTATAAGAGTTTGTCCTCAATTTGTTGCCAAGTGAGTTCAGCCGCACTGCCGGAGTATAGGTTCTCGTAGGTTGTATTTGCAACCCCTACCAGATAAAACTTTAGATGGCGTCGTTTGTCAAGTTCAGACCATCCATTAACTTCGCTTGCGGCGTTGAATGTGTCTAAAAATTCCTCTACATTTTCGTGACTTTCCCTAAGAAAGTGGGGATATTTTGTGGATGTTGTAAAATGTCTTGAGTAGGGTTTGGAATGTTGGTTCGATTTATAGTTTTGTCAGTGGCATTTACAGACTGTTGTACTGATGTGTAATTTATGGTTGTGTACTCGTATTGTGAAATGGCAGTATTCGTGCTGGGAATTGAAATTAAAAGTGGGTTTGTTGTTTGTAGTGTTGAAAGTGCACTACAGGGTTTATAAACCGTGTTTATAACTAAACTACAGGGTTTATCAATTTCTCTTGCCACTATATTTAAACATACCTTTATGTAGACAATTGTAATTTACTTATATTACTACAATTCAGATTATGATGCAATGGACATTTGATAGACGGGGCAACAGGGCTTGGCAATGCTCGCCGATAGGCCGATTATGAGCAACTAAGAAATTCTGTGCCAGTATTAAGTTGAAGTGTGCCTAAGGGGAATGAAAATTGAAACAACAATTATTTAGAGGGACTAGTCGTGTCTAACAATGACTTAACTCTTAGGGTGAGAAGTTCACATGTGACACATTCCTGAACTTTTGAAAAGTGCATTCTACCGAACGACTTCGCCCCATCTTGAGTCACAATCACCTGATGGGCAAGTCACCTTTGAAATAAAAAAAACAGCAATGCAGGCGGGACACGTGGTCTACCCGAGTTGACAGAACCTCTGCACCACTGGAGGGTAGCATGCATCCCAGTCGAGAGTCACAGTCTCTTCAAGCGCACAGGGCAAGATATGTCATTGCCTTTGCACCGAGCAGATGGGGATCCAGGCACCCATGAGTGATGTCGGACCTTCCAACCCCATAGGAGCCAGGATGATTCCTCTTTCGCCATTTCGAGAGCCACCAAGCTGGAAAAATTAGTATAAATAGGAGTTCCTGCGTAGGCCTCAGGGCAGTCTGCTACTCTTCTCACCACTGCGAAAGTCGAGGGTGTGAGTCAAGGACATAGCCCCTAACCTGCACCAGTGACCGTGGAAGTACCAGTGGCTGTTGACCACTCCAAGAGCTCCAGAGGACTGCCGCCTTCGAGAGGCCTTCCACTTCTTCATCCTCTGTCAGCAGCTTCAGAGAGCCGCCTACAGCTAACGGAGGGTCCTGCCAACATGCCCTCTACCACTTCCTCAACAAGGTCTGAGCCACTTCACCACTTGTGTGGAGACCTCTTTCTTTGATTGAACAGTTAGACCTCTTCAGAACAATCTTCTTCAATTCCATTAGGATTTGCATAGTTGGCTATTGTTTTTTAATTAATTCTCATCTTTGATGTTGCACACCAGACTATGTTTTTTATGTTTTACCCAGGTTGCCTTCACCTGGCTTTAATGTAACAACTTCCGTCAAATCAATTTTAAATATTAATATTTCTTTGATGTTACTTCAGGAGAGTTGTGTACCCACAGGTCATTTTGTTTAAATACAATTTCATTAAACGTATTTGTATTGAAATCAAATTCTCCATGTTCTCTCTCTTAGCTTGAGTCACACCTTTTGACCTTTAAGGTACTTGTAGTATTTGAGCTTGCATTGCTCTCACTTTAAGGTGAAGCCGGTTACAGCGTAAAGATCACCACAAAGGCAAACCGACTTCTGCCGGAAAAAGACTGTGTATCTCTCTGGTAGATCATCTGGAGCACCTAAATGCACTAGGTACTCCTTCTATTCATGGAATCAAGTATATCTTATAGCATCCTACTCTATCTGCTGGAGAACGACCAAGTCAGAGATAGATCTATCCTTGCTGCTTGACCCTCTGTGGAAACCACACCTAGGAACCATAGGCTGTCAACGTAAATATCCCATGTTTTGTTTCACCGCTGGCAACGGCGATAGTTCTATCCACCGCTGGGTAACGGCCGGACGCGGAACGCCAAAGTGGATATTACCTTGCGAAACCAGTAATCCTAGAGAACATGGTAGGCCCACCATTTGTAACCGGCTTCGCCTTAATTGATTCAGTAATTTGGCCATATGCCTTATACAAAAAAAGGGGGTAAGAAACTTAAACTGAAGCAAATATTTAAACAGTTAGAAATCGTCATTGCAGACTTACCTACTCCAGAGATAGTAAAAGAAAATCCATTATTTACACCATCTACCAGAGCGTCTGGCCGCTCACAATTAGAACATTCATTAGTGATACGTTTCGATATTGCCATCTTAGGACTTGATCCCACCTGGCAACCCAGATCTTACACCACAATACCTTCACACATACACCTGGAGTCTACGTGCAGCTCGAGTACCACTTATTTGCAACCAGTGCCGGCCGCCGCTCAACCGTCAGCCACCTCAATGAGCCAGCCGTAGAGGAGGAGGGTGCCGCTGCCTTGCAGACCACAAGTAATCCATCTGAGAATAATAACCCCAGTGTCTTTCTTGACTTTGTGTCCACGCGAAAGCCAACCTGACCCACTATCTACTCAGGTGTTCTGCCTAAGTGAGACTAGAAATCCCTGGGTATGATCCTCGCAACACTGGCGTCATGGTATTTGAAGGCCACTTCTTTCACTAAAACCAAATTTGCTTACCACAGGAGATTGAACATGAAGTTGGTTGTAGGGGTTATAGTCCCTAATTTGCCAACCGGGAAGAATACCCTCTAATATTCCAAAGCAATAACCCTACAATTTTTGACGTGGAGAACCCCACCAGAGCCGGAACAATTTGAGGGGTTTGTGTTCGACCCCCTTTGGATGTCAGAACTTACCACTATGACACTTATTAGTTACAGGCGGACTCTTGGTAATGAGGTTTCATCCCTGAAGCATCACCCATTCTAAGTTACAATTGTAATTAATCAATTTAATCCAGAGATCATGCTTCCTTCACGAACAATTGATCTCGCTCTGTCTGTGTTCAGGTGGCTTAAAACGCTTCAAATAAATTGACGCCCAACGTGTGGTCTTGGCAGCTTTGAACTACGCGAGCCATGTCCTTTGCAAAACAAAACCTTCCAAGTATTGTGAACCCAATAGACACCCCCTTTGAACTAAAGAAAGGTTTTAAAGGGGGTGCAGCCACACCTTTAGTAGCATATTTACAGCAAAATTTTTCCTAGCATACTCCCTATTTCAAGCAACTCCCTCGTAACTCACGACTGTACTGTCATAAATTATAACCCACGGGGTTATAGTGGAATCAACTGTACCAGCGCTCCACAGCTCCTAAACTTCCCTAGATTAGTCAAACAACTAAAACTCTGGGGCAACGGCACGTGGTCAGCGTGCTACACAAATTGCTCATGAGTAAGCAATTCCCAATTACCATTCTCCTTAGGGCTCAGTAAGGCCTAAGATTCGACACCTCACCGACCCTGCCGATTTAGCTTATGCTAAACGGTCTAATTAGCTCACCCAGACTTCAGGGAGTCTGTAGCAATAAACACCCTGTGGTGCCTAACATCCGCAGTTGTTCACCATGTCTGCCTCAGACCAGAGTGAACATGAAATCTCAGTGGCTCTAAGGCCCAGACACCGCACACACTATGCCACTGAAAGATGTGGCATGGATGCGTGTATTGGATCCAATGTGCCCACTGCACAAAGCACTTCCATTACACTTGCATCGGATGGGAAGTTGTCCCCTAATACACAGACGGTTTAGAATACCGATGTCCATCTTGTAGAAACCGACAAGCAGCTAGGTGCAACTGGCTCAGATATGATGGATGAGGAATCTTTACAGTCAGATGCACAACTTGTGCATCTGAGTACCATCTGGCGTGTATAGGCTGGCCAGACGAGCAGATTACTAGTCCCGGCCAGGTATTTCACTGCTGGGTCTGTCAACATAACCTTTCACATCGACCAACCAATCCCCGATCGCGATATAGCCCAGAGCTATCCCATGCTCTCATTGAATTTCAACTACCAGAATTCAGTGGGAGACCGCACGAAGACCCAGCCGCGCTACAGAGGGGAAGAAACTAACACCCCACCTCAGAGTGCCCTGTCATGCTTGAACATTAAGGACCTTGCTTAGACAGGAAATGTCAGATCTGGGGTGTGCGCGGGTCAGCCACCTTAGATCAAACCCGGCCCCTCTACATCTGTGATCGCAGCCTCAAACCATCCGCATGGCGCAACCAAGTCAGACCTCAAAGGTCAACGTAAAAATAGATATAATCGGGATCCACCACTTGAGACATATGGCAAAATTCACGGTGGCTTCGGACATAGATGAAGACATCATATTAGACTAGCCATGGCTAACCGAAAAATGCTGTCTGTTGGACCATGGGCTGCGAGTGACACATCCTGGGTCGTTGGTTGGATTGACGATACCCTGGGACCAACACCTGGTGTCAGTAGTCAAGCCGTATCCCTAACCTTGAGGGTACACCAACCAGACAAGACTCGTGTAGGAACTTCTCGGAGGACCTACCTGAAGACCTAATGGTGTTTGACCACAGTGAATAGGGGATTTGACCTGATTGGATTTCCTGGGGACCACGGGAAACAGTGGGGTCTGTTCTCTCACCGAGGGATCCAACTACAATTTGTCTTCCACGGGAAACAGTGGGGTCTGTTCTCTCACCGAGGGATCCAACTACAATTTGTCTTCCCCAGTCACCACACCTGA
This sequence comes from Dryococelus australis, assembly GCA_029891345.1. Lineage (NCBI taxonomy): Eukaryota > Metazoa > Arthropoda > Insecta > Phasmatodea > Phasmatidae > Dryococelus > Dryococelus australis. The sequence continues at coordinate 63,197,851 of CM056997.1, forward strand.
ACCACCACATTACGGAGGTGGAAGATTCATCCGAATTCTCCCAACCACACCTAGTTCCTACCTGGCAGAAGGGCTAGCCTACTGCCTACTGAGGTTTCTTGGCAGAGACTGCTTGACAGAGTTACTCCCCCAAAGCACCAAGTATAGTCGTTGAGGTCGATGAGCCATGATCACTACCTGGGACAGGGGGTCTTACATAAGCACTCACCCCTGAGACCCGCTTCATCAGTCGTAGGTATCCACCAAGACCCTGCCGATGAAGAAAGAACGACAGCAGAAAGTTCAGGGGTCTCGCTTGCTGTTACTTGTGTACACGAAATGGCCAACCTGCAGGAGTTTGATCTGGAGGTAGCTGAACTACCTCTCCCTCCAGGGTCAGTGCCCCCCACGCCGCCACCTAAGGTGTGGGAACTTCTGAGGGTCAGGATGATGCCACCACTGTTTTGCCACCGCCCTCTTCTACCGCAGATGGACAGCAGTCGAGGGATGTCGGGGCCACTGCCCCCCTAAGGCTCCTTTCTGCAGCCACAGTTCCAAGGCCTTCCAGTCAACAGCCTCCCCGACCAACACAGATGGGCAAGGTCCCCTCAACCACAATCGTCCATGGTGAGGTACCGACTAGTACCTCTCCCTTGATCATCATGTCTCCATGCCGAGATGTCACCTCCAAGCTTGAGCCAAAGAGGGGGGCGAGTACGTCTCCAAGAAGCTACCTCTGACAGCTGAGCCAGCGTAGGTACCCACGGGTATCTGGGCACACACAAGGTTTATCCTAACTTTGAATATGTCGCCAGCATGGCAGAATCCACTTCCTTCTCCACAATACTTGTACCAGACGTTCCGATGGTGATGCTTCCTCCAGATGAAGGTGCCCTCTGCTGCACTCGGGTGCGAGACGACTGCTCCTTGGTCACTGCCGGGGCAGTAGCTTCTGAGTCCGGCACCCAGTGATAACTATGCACACATGACAGCAGAGTCCTCCGGTACCACGAATTACAGAGAACTCACATGGAGGCCAGTTCCTAGATACCAGTGGCCTGTTTCGCAACACCAGTCAACCCAGAAAAGGAGGCCGTCCACATAAGAGGGGGCACCGTAAGAGACACAGCAACCATTAAGGACAATGGTGAGTGAACAATCAACAAAACTTTCAATGCAAATTTCACCATGGTTGCGTAGATGTCCCTATGCAGCTGTACCATGGACTAACAGTTTACCTGCGAACCACTGCTGGAAAGTCAATAAATTCAGTGCGGCTGTATAGATCAAGGGAAGGACAGTGAGTAAGTCACATTTTTAAAAATACTTGTGTGCGGGAAAAGTACGTTCCTGGAAGTGTGCGCTGATAAATGCCTGCCGGTAGTAGAACACTTCAAACCGGTGTCGAACCTGTGCAATGAACGACAGAAGCATCAATGACAATGACATTGCACATGCCAAGTCGACTACTTCCAAACATCAGAAGGCCCGAGCCTTAGAACTGATAAGTGACGTCTGTAAAAGGAAAGCAGTAAACAAACCAAAAACAAAAGAAAGTATAATTATAGGGTTAAAAATTGTAGATGTAAGAGTTGTTAATGTAGGTTAGTAAAAGTGGAAAATATAGAGCTCTTGTATTAGAAAAGTAAGGAAGTGAATCAAATGTGTATGATCTCAGTAGAGCAGAATAACCGTTACAGTATATAGTTAGTTCTTGACTGGAGTTAGAGTAATTAAGTGTCAAATGCAAATGTAAGTGTGTAATCTAGGAAAGCCCGACAAACGATGCTCAATGACCACCGAGTTGCTTATTACGTGGCACCGTTAATAATCAATCCTTGGTTAGCTTAGGCTTGTATAGCGCACTCATAGAGGACTCTGGAATAAATTAAGTTGTTAATAGCGTGCAGCAAAGAGGCCACAAGGAAAAGGAATTTATTTATTCTTCATTTGTAGAGTGGGAACTTTCATGTGTATGTTATATTTAGTTGTGTTCTTTGATTTAACAATTAATTATAGTAATTTTAACACAGAGAAGGGGAATGGATTTAACCCCTGGGCCATTTTAGAGAACTGCTCTAATCAAGATCAATAAATCCCACAAACCTCTCCCAGTGTGCCGTAAGTTAAGGAAAAACGGTGACACGTGTGATACGGGGTGTGACTATTTTAGAAGGTAGTATGGTAACGTTGACCGCCCTACCAAGAACAGCTTAGCCTACCACGGCTAATACCATACCTTCAATTAGGCCTAGGAGGCGTTAAGGGATTTGATACAGCATTCGGCCACTTGGGGGCAGGTTTACTATGGGCTGGAGGGGAGTCAAACCCCAGAATGAATCGAATAGAGGTGGCTTCCCATCCCGGGAGTGTTATCCTCCTCACTATTAGGGTCGTCAATATGCGGGATGTCGTTAATATGCAGGATGCCAGGTGTCCCAAATGGATGTAATGGTGAGAGGTTTAATCTAATGTGATGATAGGGGTGTGTGGTCTGGCAGACAAAACTTTAGTTGAGCGAGTGGGGTGACGGGCTGGAACGAAATCTACTGTGGGACATGTCACACGGGTACGGGAGTCGAACCTGAATCACCTTTCCCGTTGCCAGTTTAATATCACAATATCTCGGGAGTACTGCATCCGCGGGATGTTTCACCCTGATACGCCATCTGGATTTTAATTTAACATTGCTGAAGGTTTTCTGGGGCTGGCTAGTAGTGTTGTCATGGGGAATAGCTTCGTTCTCCTGACTTAATAATTTCTTCTGTTATTCGTATTCCGTTGTCGGATGTCGAGGCCAGTTGCCACTGAGAAGGTGATCTAGCGGGGAAGAAATATCCAGAGGAATGAAGGGGGAAATGGCTAGTTGTGTTTGATCGGGACACGTAACCAACGGTTCATCCTCAGACGTGGAGTGGGCATTAGCTCGAGCAAGGGCATGACGTTCCCTACATCTTTGCTTACTAGCAGCACCACCTTTCTTATTGTACATCTGTTTATTAGGATTCACACAAAATAAAAAGATATATGGTGCAGGGGTCCACTTCCTACTAGTAACGGTACACAAGAATTCAACATGATGTCGTTGTTTATTGGGGGTTTTTTTCCCTGGAGAGTAAACGCAATGATTATCACTAATATAGAAATGCACAATTATAATCAAATTGATTTACAAACGCTGGAGAATACTGTGATCCGAGAATTACTTAAACAAAACGGAGGTCAGGCGAAGGCGAGCCTGAGGAAAGTAAAATATAGCTGCGCAACTTTACAGTGGATAAAATTATTGGTATAGCAATGCAACTTTACAGTGGCTAGATTAAGGGGGAGCCAATCAGGCAGGTAACACGAAACATTATGGCTCGTTACCGCGGAGTCAAGGGAAGTTGGCGGGGTAAGGATTATCAGGTTAAGGTGGGGTATACCTGTAGCTGTTGGATTTCTCATGTGCAGATCTTGAGAGAGACAGATTCTTGATGCATGTTTAAGGTGCGGGTCAAGAAAGGAGGGTTGGCGGTAGGAAGTAGAGGAGCCTTTGGTCGGACTCGAAGGAGAGCCTTCTACAAGCTGAGTGTAGGAGAGTCCTTGGTGGACTGGAGTGTTGAGCAGCAGAGTCCTTGCGGACTGGAGGAAGGTAAGTACTTGCAGACTGAGGATGATGAGTCCTTGGAGACTGAGAAGAGTCTTCAGCAGACTGGGGGTTGGGCTCGTGTCCTCTTCAATCGCTGAGCCCGGCACCACTCACTGGTGCTGCCGGGGCTATATTTATACTAAATTTTCTCTGGTCAGCAGTTCTTCGGTGTACAGGCGGAGGGGGGGTAGCATAGCCTTCCAATACAGGGGCACATTTATCGGGGGTGCAGACGTGCTGTGAGTTTCTTATCGCCCCACGTGGAGGCGACGACAAATTAAAACCCCTGTCTCTGAGGTGGGCCAGCTGTGACGTCACAAGGTCAGAGGGGTGCTGCCATCTCTCGTGATTGCAGGAACTTCATCCAGGGGCCAGACACGAGTAGTAGAATTCTCAATAATAATAATTTGAACTGCTGGGGTGTCTTTTGCAATCATAATTCTGGACGGGCAATGGGGATTGTAATTACGTACATAATATACAATGATGTGATGGGCTACCCAGGCTTGTGGGCTTCTTAGCGCGATACATTTATTTTGGATTGACACTTATTATTCCGCCCTGGAACGCATGTGACTCGTAGATGGGGCGGAGTCATCCGCAGAGCGTGCAGTTGTACTGCACAGCATTCTGGCATGTGTCAATCTGCTACCCTCTGAGCGACGAAGACCCATCTCCTATTCTACTACTGTGCTGCCGGTCTTGGAGGTGTATGCCTCAATCATTGAACATCTGTTGGGATTCAAGGGGAACGCCTCTTCTGTGCGTGTATTGCCTTGAGTGGGTGTGGACTTCTGGGTGAGCGCCTGCTCTGCACGCTGCCCGTGAATGAATAGCGGGCTCCCGTATCTTGGCCGCGCACCATCTGGTTACTATCTCGGCGGCGGGTGAACAGCCTTCCTCTTCTTTCCCTTTTCGCTTTCTCTCCCTCTTGGTAGCTGTCGGGTGTTGGGACATGAAGCCATCTGCTTCCCAGCGCCGAGCAGGGCAATCCCATTGTGTTTTTGTTTCGTTTGCTTACCAAGGGAGGAAGAAATTTTGAGGGAGGTTGGGGAACAAGTCGTTTTAATATTAGGCCTTCCTAGTTCAAGAGCAGAATTACACTGGCGTAATAAAGTGAAAGAATTTTGTTGTACAGTCTGTGTACAAATGTAGTTAAGAAAATTTATTTTTACGTAAATATTTATTTTTCTGTCCTCAAAAAATAAAAGTGGGTTCTTAACGAGCAAGTTCTCATGTGGGAATGGTATACTGTGACGTTAGGGTAATAAACGTACTGACACACTGGTAGTCGCACAGTATCCAGCTGGCATTAAAATTTATAATTAATTAATAAAACGAATTTTAATTAAACATACGGTGTTAAGTTTACTCCCCTACATTACTAAGTGAGCATTGTATCATGGGAACAAGGTACTGAAAACATTCAAGTAAAACTAAATATTTTTGCCTTCTTAGTCTTGAGGTGAAATGGTATAGCATGATTTGTGCGTGACATAAATACTGTGCTTTAATCATTTTCACAAAATATTGGACAATGAACATTAGTTTGTAAAACATAGGACACCGAACACTATCTCTTATGAACTAGGTATGTACATTATCAAGCAATGGTTACAACATTTCGTTATAAGTAACAATCACAAGTTCAAGGCACTCTTACGTACTAATGGGTAAACTAAAGTTCCCTTGTATAGCGGGATTTGTTGAGAGTGATTATTATACACAGGTACTTGTGTGAAAGTTATGTTTTGTACAGGGTTTTCATCTGATCAGAGTTCACAAATGTTTAGGGGTCTGCTCTGGGCAGAGGGTTCATAAACACAGGCAGGCATGGGCCTCCATTTAACGTTACATGAAAGGGGGCTCAGGCAAGTGAGCATAATGAGAGTGTGGAATGGTGCGTCACAACTGTGTTAGGGGATTTCATACAGGCGTGAAATAAGTTGCTTGTGTACTCTGGGGGTGAGACAGTTACGTAATACACATATTATTACACTCTTACATGCTAACATGGTTACACTTTGGCACGTATCGTACGTGAGAAATTATACAGGATTAACACTTAACCTATAAAATGATATTTATTCCATTTTGAGGTGATTATAGTGGGATGTAAAATGCTTTCATCTAAACACCCTACAGTGGCATACCGTAAAAAGAGGTTATGTACAATATTCTGGTTAGACGCACTATACTGGCGTACTTGTCTAAGGAAGTTAGGACCGTTTTGCCCTGTTAGTGAGGTTACAAGTCGGGTACAATCTTAAAGTTTACTTTGTACAGGGTCATGAGCTGACTTACTATGATACAAGGTTAAGTGTGCGTGTTACAGTTATGCATAAGGGTGTCAGCCTGATGGTGGGGGACGAGATTGCATTTCTCGTGGTTGTCAGTGTAAGGGCGTGTCTAACTTACACTGAGTAGAGATAACGCTTGCCTTTCTGGCGGCGGCACAATTACATGTTACGGGGTTATGCATAATTCTCAAGGCTTTCTAAACTAAGACACTGGGGAACACAAAATACTACGTCAACTCACTTGAATTCTACTATATGATAGGGGTTTCCTTCTAAGGAAAATTACTAGGCTAATATCTATGTGACATATATATCAAAATTTCTAGCCTTGAGTTTCTTAAGGGGCGTGTAATGCTGTTATGTTAATTTTATGTAACAAGAGGTACACAAAATATATGAGGTTATGACCTCGGTTCAAAACTTTGATTCTAACACAGTTTACAATGTTATGGGATTTACACAGGTTACACTTAGAAGGGTTATGAAGGTTTCGAATTTCTGGGTGCGGGTTTACGGCGTACTCTCATTAAGTTCTAGCCTCATGCTCTTAAGCAGGTTTACAAGATGAGTTAAAGCAATGTCACCAATCACATTGTGAGGAATGGAGAGGGTTTCATCAACATTATGTTTACAAGCCCGCTGATAGGCTTTGGTTTTGCGTGTTCACTTTCTAATAGTGCTCACGGAATTCTTGAATTCTACATTAATCGTGTCATTCTATTTTCTTGCAAATACAAACAACAAAGATTTTTAGTTATTATTAAATTCTGGTCTAATGCTGACTTTACGTGAGCACTAAGGGGGTTTGCCGGGAAAATGCACACATATATTTTTTCAGCTTGCTTGCTTGCTTTGAAGTTATGTTAACTTAGCCTTGGCAAACAATTTTTCTTGCAAATAAACAAGGAAAAATAAATTCCAAATTTTGGAAAAAACTAAAAATTTTGTGCTATGTTACTTTACTGTCTGTTTTCAGGAGGCAAAATTTACTTTACTTGGACACTTTCTCTTTTTCTGTAGGGCCTCATTTCATGACAATGCGGGATTTGTTTGTTAAATTCTCCACCTTAAAAATGAAGGTTAGGTTACAAACAATTTTAGATGCTAACAAAATTGACTTTTTGAAGTGGGTGGAGCATTTTGATGCACTTCCTAACAGGCTAGGATTTTGTAGGTGCTTTTAAGGAGACACCTAGCCGTCCCTACTACGCCAACTATTACACTTTCGCATTGTCTTCGGGATGCAGTCTTTTTTAACACGATCACAACGCTACTAAGTAGTTAAGGGGGGTATATGCGGTTGGGGCCCTAGTTCAAATATCTGGCCACTGCCAGGTACTTACTCCGTACTGGAAGCTGAGTCCTTGCGGACTGGAGGAAGGTAAGTCCTTGCAGACTGAGGAGGATGAGTCCTTGCAAACTAAGAAGAGTCTTCATTAGACTGGGGGTTGGGCTCGCGTCCTCTTCAGTCGCAGAGCGCGCCACTCACTGGTGCTGGGGCTATATTTATACTAAATTTTCTCTGGCCAGCAGTTCTTCAGGGTCCGGGGGTGTAACGTAGCCTTCCAACACGGGGGCACGTTTATCGGGGGTGCAGGCGCGCTGTGAGTTTCTTATCGCCCCACGTGGAGGCGACGACAAATTAAAACCCCTGTCTCTGAGGTGGGCCAGCTGTGACGTCACAAGGTCAGAGGGGTGCTGCCATCTCTCGTGATTGCAGGAACTTCTTTCAGGCGCCAGACACGAGTAGTAGAATTATCAATAATAATAATTTGAATTGCAGGGGTGCCTTTTGCATTCATAATTCTGGACGGGCAATGGGGACTGTAATTATGCGCATAATATACAATGATGTGATGGACTACTAAGGCTTGTGGGCTTCTTAGCACGATACATTTATTTTGGATTGCTGCTTATATATTCCGCCCTGGAGTACACGTGTCTCATAAATGGGGCCGAGTCGTCTGTAGAGCGCGCAGTCATGCTGCACAGCATTCTGGCATGCGTCAACAGATTGATCCATTTAAAGTGTTAAAAAAAATGTTGTATTGTTCGTATAGTTTCATATGCTGCTGTTAAAGATGGAATGTTAAGTTAGTGCATGAAGTAGAGTTGTGCCACGTAAACTTCATACATTTAGCAACAGTGGTCTGTTAGGGTGTAAGTTACGGGCTCAAAATTAATTGCATCTAGTTAGGTTTGTGTTAGGAGTAGGATGCCACTAGGGCTTATTAAAAGTTCATATGGAATAGAATGTACCACAATTGTAATGTGTTATGATACCACTAGGGCTTTTTACTATTGTATATTGAATAAGAGATTTGTCACAAGGGAATATGTTGTAGAAATTGTTTGATGTACCCAGTAGAATTTAAATAATGTGTAGTAATAGGTACTGATAATGAAATGTAGAATGAAACATATATTCATAGTACCTTTTATAATCATCATAAGTAAGTAATTTAGTTGCTTATGTCATACCTTCATTAATCATTGAGAAAGAAAAGAAAGTGCCTAAAATAAATATCAACTCACATGATACTGTGCAGATTGCTATTGAAACATGCTAAGCGCAAAAGTGAAAATTATGTATCATCAATGTAATTTAATGTATCATGCTCCTCCACACGTAAAATAGGGTAGTCTAACGTAACTTAAAGTAAACTCCTATACTGACTCGTACATAGTTTGTGCTGGCAAGAAAATAGATCAGGTGTGAGTAATGGATGGCTACACGCCCCTGTACATTTGCCGTATAAAACACGCAGGTTCAGACAAAACCTCTTTAACTTCTCTTTTTCTCACGGTAAACAGTAACTTATTTTTGCCTTTTGTCTCTCTGTGAACAAGGCGGACGCCTTGCATCCTATAGTGTTGAGTTGGGTCAGCGTGTAAATTAACTTCTTTTACCTTTTTCAGGAAAATATGTGAATTAAATATTGTAAAAAGAAAACAAATACCCTTGCAAAGAATTTGTGAACTGGCCTGGCCAAATTAAAGAAGGCACGCAACCCTTACACACTAGGAAAGCCCAGCGCACACAAGTCAACGTACTTCGATTTCACGCACCGTGACCTTGCCTCTCTTTTCCTCCCCAACCCTGCCTGCCTCCCTGTAGAAGAGTGAAATGGACCCGAAGCCGACCAGCTTATACAGAGACGCCTCCAGGTGTCAGAATTGGAGAAATCATCGGGGAGAGTGGACTGGTAGTCTCTTCTCCTCCCCCCTCGGCATGAGGGTGGCCATCTGGGGGAGTGGCTTTGAACCTTGTCCCTGACCGGCATGCTTAGATTCCACTTTCCTGGGGAATCTACATTTTGTGTAGAAGTGGCTTCTGGCAGAGTTGCTAGAGCCTCTGGTGCCATCCGGTGGCAGGTTCTTTGGAGCTGGGGGGAGGGAGTGGCACACTGGGTGCTCCTTCCTCCTCGACCATAGTGATTCCCTCGTCCACTGGAGCCTGGAAGCAGATGTATCTGTGACACATCTAAATCTGGTTCCTCTGGGTGTTCTTCCTCCTGGGCTGGAGGAGAAACAACTCGAACTACGATGTCATCCAACGACGCAGTCTGGACCTCAGCCATGTCCTCCCAGACCATGACAGCCAACATTGTTGGGGCCGGAGGTTGATGTTCTTGTGGATCCTCTACCTGAATGGTTTGCTGAGGTTCATTGACCTTGGTGATGGTACTGGGGTGGTGAGGTCTCTGGTGGGAGCTCTGTCAAGAAGGCCCACTTTTTGTCTAGACTGGCTGCAAATTTGCTTGTCACCTTGCTGTGGGGATGGCTATTGATGAAGATTTTCTCTCCCAGTGAGAAAGTGTGCACTCCTGTGCGGGGTGGTGGATATTTACGGGAAATGTACCGTTCTTTGTCTTCTCTTGCCTTCTGTTTGGCTAAGGTGGCCAGAGAGATATTTTCAGGTGTGTGCGTGGTTGTAGGAGCAGTCTTTCACTGCCAGCTCCCTGGGCATCGGAGTGTGCATCCTACGAGGAGCTGACTTGGGCTTGAATTTACGGCTTCATTCTCTCTTTGGCGGATGGTAAAGAAGATTGAAAAGATGTCGGCATCCCATTGCTGGTGGCCTTCACCCACAATGAGGCAGAGGCTCTTTTTCAGGTCTTGATTCCGTCTCTCAGTGGGATTCGCTTGGGGATGATAAGGGGTTGTTGCCCATGTCTCCACACCCCAAGTTTTGCAAGCAGCTCACCACCGCTGACTTGTAAAAGGGATGCCATTGTCCGTCAGAATGACCTGCCAATAACCTCATTGTGGAAATATCTCAGCATATAATTTTTAGATTATATTTCTTGTTTCCTGGCTGGGGAGCAGGAAGGCTTTGACCCAATGGGAAAAAATGTCGGTTACCACCAACAGATACCGGTTCCCTTGGGTGCTGCATGGGTACGGGCTCATGACCTCTTCAAGGCTTCAGGTATGAGCAGGGGGAGGTGTTAGCTTCTCCCGCTCTTCCTCCTCCTTAGGCTCCCCCTGAGGGTCTGGCAGATGCGACAGCGCATATGGGAGGTCATTAAGCTTGCTCGTACAGTGTTGTACTGAGAAGTTGAACTCCGCCAGAAACATTTCCCACCGTCCAAGTTTCGCTTTTTGGTTATGTGACTTGTGGAGCCACTTGAGTGCTTTACTGTCTGTACACAGCACTTTACTGTCTGTACACAGCACGAAATACTTGCAGTCAAGGTGATACCTGTATTTGTGTACTGCCCAGATGACTGCAAGGCATTCCTGCTCATTAATATGGTAGCCCTTCTTGGTGTTAAGCCGGGTGCTGGCATGGGCAATGACCTGTTGCAGTCCTGAGGCACCTTCCTGGTACAGTACCACACCTAACCCATCTTGGCAGGTGTCTGTCTGTAAGTGTAAGATAAGACGTTTTCCCTCTTGTGGGCAGTGGAGCTGGGAGATATTTGAAAAATTAGTCTTCAGGGCAAGGAAAGCGTCTTGGTGGTCTCGTGTCCACTTCCAACGGGCTTCCTTGGTGAGTAATTGGTGGAGTGGAGCCATTTGGAGTGCTATGTTGGACACAGTCATTTGTAGTCAGTTACATAGCCCCAAGAAATGGTGAAGCATTTCTTATTAGTTTTTTGTTCTGCCTCTTGAATGGCACGAATCAACGTGGGTTGGGGAAAATTACCACCAGGAATCACTATGCCGCCCAGATAGTGTATAGATCAGTTGTCTTCCCAAAATAGCTCTTAGTGAGTTTGCATGTGATACAGTGCATCTCGAGTCGTTCAAGGTCTCTCTGGAGGTGAGAACAGTGCTTCTCCCACGTCTTGGAGTACACAATACAGTAATGACATCCAAGTACGCGAAGCAGAACTGGCCTATGTATTGGATTAACACTTCCACCAACATGAGTCATTGGAAAGTGGAGTGTGCGTTCTTCAACTCAAAAGGCATGATCTTGAATTGAAGTGTCTTCCCTTCAGGAGTAGTGAAAGCAGTATACTTCCGGCTATCGGGGTGGACTGCAATCTGCTAGTAGCTGGACTGTAAATCCAGCGTACAGAAGATACAGGCCTCTGATATCTCGGAGAGTATAGGTCATTGGAGGGCGGGGACTATAGGGTGAGTCACCTTCCTTCCTAGGGGCTAGTACAACTCAAGAGTTTTATGGGGAATTTTATATTTCTACAATCGCCTGGTCCTTCATTTGCTCCAACTTGCTGGAGAATTTCCTGTCACATTTTGGCTGACACTTATATGGGTGATTGAACACTGGTATGTCTGTAGTCGTCCATATCTCTTGTTGAATACTACACGTCTGGTGTAGTGATCATGGTGAAAAAAAACACTGGCGTGTTCATCCTGAATTTTCCGGAGTTTGGAAAATTTATCGGGGTCTAAATCATGTTATATATCTCTGGGGTCAATCGGGAGTGCAACAATTACCTTGGTTTGTGTTCCCAGTGAATCGTGACTATTGTTTCCACAAGATATATGCGTTCCTTTCTGTGGACCATCACACACTGCTGGCTGTTAAGCCAGGGCTAGCTTAAAATGACCTCCACAATATTAGGTGATACTGTGAATTTGGCTGTGTGTGTTAAGTGATAGATACGTATAAGAGTGGTGTTCCCATCAACCTTTATGGTTTTACTGGGCTGAACCATGAATACGAGGTGAGTTTGGGGTTGTTAATTAGCCTTCTGATTTTTTGTCAGGAGGTAACTTTGTGTGAAGTTTCCCATGGTCAACCAAATTGAGTAAAGATAAAGAAGGGGGTCCATTAATATCCATCTGGATATGTGGAGCCTTGGGTGGTATACTCTCCTTATAGCTATTGTTCAATTTCATGACATTGAGGGGCCTTTGTTCACCGGGGGTGGTTGCCCTGGATGCCCCCCGGCTGCAGTGTTTCCTGCCTGGCAGGTTCCTTAATGTGGGTCGAGCACGGCAACACATCGGGTGCTCAAGGGTTTCTCTCTTCCCTTCCTCACCCTTGTCTGCGTGGGCAATCTCTGTTGAGATGCTGGCCCTGGCAGAACCAACACTGGGGAAGTGTGTAGGCAAGGGGAGGGATGTGCTGTGAACGACCTTCCGCTCAGGAGGAGGGGGTGGTTTGGCGACCGTGGTGGTGTGGTTTGTCCTTGTTGTTCTATTCTATTTCCCTCGCTTGCTCCACGAGCTCATCCACTGTTCGGAGTTTCGGAATCAGGAGTAGAATCTTTACTCAGGGAAGGAGTGTACATGTAATGTTTCTTACGCAGTCTTCTTTGCTCTTATTAGGGTATATACACCAGTACATCTGAATTTTCCGACGTATATAAATCTTAGCTTTTTCTTTGGGATTTTGGACTCTGCGTTGGAATTCAGAGGTGAGCCTTGCAATGACTTCCTTGCCAGTGAATTGGGAGGTGAGGAAAGCACAGTTGTTCTCACTTGGTCACAAACTCCCCATACTTCATCCACCATTCCTGGGCTTTTCCTTGAAGTCGCTTATAGGTGCAACTGACCTATTACTTTGGAGGTATATTATGTTCACGAAGTTCTCTTTCACACTCTTCTGTGAAGGCTATTGGATCTTTATGGGGTCACCCTCCGAATTCAGGTAACTGAAATTTTGAAGTGACGAGGGCCGTGACAGGGCTCTTGGGTTGTCCATGATTTTATTGCCGGTAGTATTGGTTACGTGGACAGACCTCACAGTGTCGCACTATTCCAGGTCGATTGACTCACTCGTCAGGCCGTCTGATGCACACTTGGTGAAAGTCTTGCACACAGACTATGCACCGTACCATATAGATGTCCTGTCCAGTGCATTCAAGCCAATTGCAGCGCACTGCTTGGTGTTTGTGGCAGTTTACACAGTGGTACTCCAGACCATCTGTGCACCTGGGTTCGTCTACCCACTCCGAACATTGGTAGTGGTAGCGTCTGGAGCAGTGTGCAAAATAGATAACATGGATCCCCATTCCAGGACATGTCTACAGAGCATTTCTTGAGTGTCTCAAGAAAGTGGTTATCGACCATTGCTGTCTCAGGTATGTCAGGTAGAGTCTGTCCAGAGTCAGACATGATGCGTGAATGTGTTGAGCGCCACAGGATGTTAAGTGCGGACTCCCTGAAGTCCTTTGAGATTTGACTCCCGGATAGTGCACCCTAGTCGACGGGGTCTACTAGGGTTGTTAGGTTATGTAGGCCACATTGAGCACTGGTGTAACTGGGATATCATGAGCTAGGTGTGATATGGAGGAGTTAGCGGCTTAGCCAACCCGCTAAGGCACTAACAGGAGGCATGGCTGGCTTTATTCCTAACTGCCTAGTCTGAACTATTGCAGTTAAAGCTCCGTGTTGGGTGCCACGAAAACTGATGTGACACATGCCCAAGGGGGATGATAATTGAAACAACAATTATTTAGAGGAGCTAGTTGTGTCAAGCAGTGACTTAAAAGTCTTGGGTTTAAAAGTTACAGTGAACTTTGTCACATAATACTTATATGAGGAAGTGGAGGTCTTACGCCACCTTTACAGTTTTACTTAACTCGTGATGCCAGAATCACAGTATTGAGAGCTTTAATATTTAACGGGTACATGGCCAGTGTACATGACAGATTTAGTGGCCTGTCTGAGGGGTACAAGATCCAGAACCACTGTCATGTCCCTACGAGCTGGCTGACCCTTGTTCACACAGTTACCTTGTGGTATGCTAGTCTTCTGCTGCTGTGGTTCCGGCTGGAGACACTTACCCTGGCATGGCGAGGGCTGGTGGTCACTTTCATTGCTCATGGACAGTGAAGTATTCTTGACTTTTAGGTTACTGCTATGTGCTGCTTGGTTGCAGGTCAGGAAACTGCCAAACCAGAGGTTGGCAATTCCAAGGGGGTTCTTCACCTCTCGAGAATACTTCAACCATAGGGTGTAGAGGACCTGGGAGTTTAATTAATGTTGGAAATAATGTGTTAGGTAAAGCAGAGGGGTGAGGCTTCTCTGTGATGCAGATGGTTTGAACTTAGCTCCGCTCAGTTGAATAACTGCTTAGGGCAATAGGAGATAGGATTTTGCAAGTCGAATTACCTTTCGAGATGTATGTTGTCCTTTTCAACCTTCTGTGCACACCTCCCTTCTGGGAGTAGAGCATAAGGGGATAGGAACTAATACAGCATCGCAAAAGGCAAGTCGGTTACCTTTTGCTCCTTTCACCTAGCCCCCGGAGGAGTGGAGGACAGAACTTTAGGCAGTACACAAGCTGTTTGACAGGAACTACCCAGGTGTGGTATCCGTAGGGGATCGATCAACTCAAGTTAATTCCAGCTCCTTTTTGGCCCCTTAAGGAGCGGTGGCGGAGTATGAAATAGCCTATTTTACTTGATTCACCTGGTGGAGGAGTTTCTAGTGGTATAGACTCTACCGAATTCTACTTTTTGGCAGAGTTCAGGTGGCCACTTAATGGGTGTGTATTTAGCCTTGTGCTTGGTAGTTTGCCGGCTTCACTTTGGAGGATGTGTTTATGCAGGAACAACACAGTACTTCAAGGAAATTAGTATGCAGAGAATAGTTTAAACTCACATGTTATATTAACGTAGTAATAATAACACGGTTGCCCTTTACTACCTCCTAAGCTAATTCCACTTGACACGGAAGTTCAGACTAACGTAAACTGCCAGGTGAAGGCAACGTGGATCAAAAGCTAGAAGGGGGTTAAAAGGCGATAATTGTGTTAGTTAAAGTCTTCAACAACTCTAGCCTAACTATCACTAGTTTGTTGACATTTAGTGTGTTTTCACTGTAACAGTTATAACATAAATGGATGAACTGACACTATATCAAAATCAATGTGTATAATTTTATTAATTTGCCATAAACAATTTAATTAATTGATGAATATGCTGCAGAATATATTATTTTCTTGATGTCACAATAATTGTGTGGTGTTTATGATGTAAAATTGCAATTGAGATATTCAAAGATCAGTTTAACCACTCTTTCTTACACTTGAGCACTGACAATAGCAGGCCTTTGAATAGCGGGTTTAGCTTGTAAAATAAGAATTTCATATTTTTCACTATAATGTGTATCTTTAGTAATTCGTAGGAATCTCTTATGATACCTAAGAAGATACAGTTTACAAGTAATTTTAAGTTTTATCATGATGATTTGTTATATGATTGACTTAGGCCTTAGTGGTTATTGGCCAGTCTCCTCCTCCCCTCCCCCAAGCCAACCCCACTGACTGCTGCATTGCACTGTGCAGTGCCCACGGTTGAGTGCTTGGCTTAGTGGCAGCATGGCACACTGCCCCAGAAATGCACAAGGCTACCGGGTGATAAAAGTGATAGCTGTGTTGCATGAGAGAGACAGATTCATGTCAGTCTAGCTACTTGCTATCATTTTCTTTGTTCCTCTGTTGAATAACTTCCACTTCATCTCACTTTATGATTCCTCCACAAATGTCAGCTTTGTTCTTCAGGTAGGGAAGAGACTCCATGTAGCACCAGCTCCATCATACTTTATGCATAAAATATTGTAATTTTAAACTTTTAATTATGGGACTAGCAAAGATGTAACTCTTAATGTTTGCTGTGAGTGGCTCACCATGTTGCAAGGAAATTGAACTGGTGATACTCCAAGTCTCACATTATAAGGTTGAGTCAGGTATCAGGTGGTTTGGAATCCATGGTAGTGTGCAGGTCTTGTAACTTTTTTGTGCATAGCTGGTTCGCAGTGAAATCTAGGGTAGCAGTATTAAATATTTTATTAGTGCAACAGTCATAAAGTTCTGATTTTTCATATAATGATAATGTATGTAAAGTTGGATTAATATTTTCTACATTAATTTATAACATATCAATTGATAACTTTGCTATGCTGTCATGAATTCTAACTAGTTGCTGCTCACAGCAAAATTAAAAAATGAAAATTGGACCATCTTTATAACTTCACCTGAAGCACAGGTATAGTATGTTTAGAGGTGGTGAGAAATGGTTCTGGCAGTGCATGTTGTTTCCAGGTGTGTGGGAAGAGCTTCGCACAGCAAGGCAATCTCAAGATCCATGAGATGCTGCACACAGGGGCAAAACCCCATGTGTGCTGTGTGTGTGGCCGCAGGTTTGCGCTGCGTGGGAATCTCAAGGATCACCTCAACATCCACTCTTGTGAGAAGCGATTCAGCTGCACAACATGTGGGAAAGCTTTTACCCAGCGCTCTACACTCAAGGAGCACCTCAAGGCATGTAATCAAGTTGTACCAGCGTAGAAACAAAGTATAGTACTTCTGTATATAGTACATTGCGTTACAAGTTACCGAACTATTTAGATACTGTATTCAAGGCTCAACTGCACCTCTTGTGCATAAATGCTTAATTTTTGTATCATAATTTCAGTTCCAGAGCTATTATTGGAAATGTGTGTGTTATGTTACACATTGTGTACACGCCGCCATGACGGCTACCTGGCTATTGGTGTTGCTGTGTGGCTACTGCTGTTGCCAACCTAACAACTAACATGCTATGTAACCTAATTCTACATGAACACAATACACAACAGTTCCTCCCCATTTAAAATGTGACAAATTGTCCAGCTTCCTTGGCGGCACACACTGTCGTTTCAACGCTCTGCCCTAAATACATCCTTGAACTTTACTCGCACAAAACCCTCGAAAGGGAGAAGATTCTCGGTAAGCAGCTGAGCCAATCACCATACTTGCACAAAACTCTCGGAAGGGAGAAGATTCTTGGGAAACAGCTGAGCAATTTGCCGCCTCTTCTGACTTTTCCGGAGTTACACACGGAGGTCCTGAAGCTTTGACTCCACCTGCAGCTGTGGAATCCTCCCTGGTGTTATAGTAGGTTGCAGCTGGTGTCCAGCACCCGTTAATGCAGAACATTGTGGGTCTGTTCTGCTGTGAGCAATCCTGGGCCTGAACTGCTGTAACACTCTGGTTGCTGTCTGTACCCTGCTGGAAACTGCTTCTTTGGCCTTCGAATCTGATGCTGGTTGATAACTTCTCTGTCGTTGGTCTTCATGCCTTCTATGAAAATTACCCTGCTCATCTGTGACACGGTAAATCAACCATCCTTCCTCCCCACTGATCAAGCCCGGTATCCATTTGAAGCTACTCACGTAGTTACACAGCCATACGGCCTCTCCCACACTGAAGTGTCGAGCCCCTGCCATAACTGCACCTGCTACCTGCGTATCCTGGGATGTGTGCCTGTCTGTACTTGGATGCAGTTTGGCCAGAACCGTCTGTAGTGGTGGCCCCATTAATAACTCTGCAGAAGTCTTCCAGGTATTATTTTCCCCTTGTCGTGGGGTTGTCCACAAAGCTAATAACATGCATTCCAATCGTGTCCACCAGTCACCTTCAATAACTTTTCTTAACTTCTACTTCACAGGTTGTTCAGTCCTTTCGGCTAACCCATTGCTCGAAGGATGGTATGGAGGAGAAAAAACCATTTCTATACCATTATTCTTCACAAACTCTGCCATTTCTTGAGATCGGAATGCAGTCCCATTATCTGCTACAATGACGTCTGGCAGCCCATGGCAACTGAACATATAGCGCAGCTCCTGAATGACTGACTGACTTCCGACCCTACTGACTTCAGGCCATTTGGAAAAGGCATCAATGACTATTAGAAATGTTGTGAACCTTGAAATGAAATGGACGAGTAAAATCAATGTGCAACTGCGACCACGGTTTATCTGGGTTTGGCCAGGCAACCATTTTAACTTTAGGTGTGTTGTTTTGGCACTGTTGGCAAATGCTGCAATCCTTTAACTTGTTTGATGGCCGCATCCAGTTTTGGCCACCGGAAATAGCTTCGGGCCACTGCTTTCATATGCACTACCCCATTATGTTGAGCATGCAGTAGATTCATCACCTCTGAACGCAGCTGGGATGGAATCACAACCCTGTTTCCCCCAACAAATACTCTTTATGTATAGACAGTTTCTGACTGTGCACAAAATATGGTTGCATTTCCACAGCCACTTTCGCTGGCCATCCACTTGCAGTGTACTGAAGAACCTTAGACAGTAACATGTCCTTACCCGTTTCTGCTGCTATTTTACCTGGCTCTACCAACACCTCTATTGACACTTCCAACATGAGAATGTCACTAGGCTCTGGTACCTCAAATTCTGGTGCCTGAAGCGGAAGTATGCTGAGAGCATCTGCATGTTGTATTTGGTGTCCTGGCCTGTATTCCAATTCAAAATCGTACATCCCCAACATGAGACTCCATCACAACAACTGAGGGGATATTGTATCTGGAAGGGACTTCTTAAGATGAAGCAGTCACAAGAGAGGTTTATGATCCGTTACCATCTTGAACTTCCTACCAATCACATATTGTTTGAACTTGCTTACGCCAAAAATGACAGCCAGGGCCTCTTTGCCCACCTGCGTATAGTTTCGCTCACTCTTCTGTAGTGTCCTAGAGCCAAATGCTATTGGGGCTTTTCTCCCGTCACTTATGTCATGGGCCAGTATTGCTCTTACACCGTACTCTGAGGCATCACATGTCAGAATTAGGGGCTTATTGAGGTCATCATGTGTCAGTGCCTGCTCTGGCTCCAGCAGCAGCTTGACATTTTGAAATTTTCTGTCCAACGCCATGGAGCATTTGCATCTAATAACTGGTGAAGCGGCTCCAACATTTCTGCTTTGTTTTAAAGGAATCATTCATAGAAATTTAACAATCTAAGAAAGGCCTGGAGTTCTTTTTTGTTTTTCGGTTTCGGTGCATCATGCACAGCACCCACCTTACTGGACAAGGGATGAATACCCATCTTGTCGATTCTGTGGTCCAGGAACATCTCAGAATCGACTCCAAACACACACATGGCTATTTTCAGTCGGAGTCCTGCCCGTAGCAGCCTTTCTAGAACTTTACGCACCCGACTCCAGTGCTCTTCATCTTCTCCTCTCGATATCAATATATCATAAAGCAATAATACTACAGTCCCTGGAATGCCAGCAAGCAGAGTATCCATCAACTTTTGGAATATTGCTGGACTACTGCTAGCCCCGAATGGCAACCTCGACCTTGAAAGCCCTTTCACAGTATTAACTGTAAGCAGTTCGGCTGTTGCCTCATCTACTGCTACCTGCAAATACACTTCCTCCAAATCGAGCTTGGTGAAGAGTGGTCCTCCCTCCAATACTGCTGACGCCTCGATAGCCGTAAGCACTGGATACACACACGTGGCACATACACTTTTCACTGTTCCCTTATAATTCCCACACAGCCAAATTGTGCCATCCTTTTTTAAGACGGGTATTACAGGTTTTGCCCATTATGAAAAATTTACAGGTTTATAAACTCCACATTGTACCAATCTGTGTTTCCTGACTTACCTTGTCTCTCAATGCGAAGGGCACTGGCCGGCCCTTTTTAATCACAGGATTGCAGTCTTGCGGGACTTTAATGTTGACCTGTGGACCTACATATTTTCCCAGTTCACCCGCTTTGAACACTGCTGGGAACTTGCTAACAAGCCAGTCTACCACGTCTTCCCGAACTTTGTTTACCCCAATCAATTTAATTCCAAATGGCTCGAACCAGTCACGTCCCAACAAACTTGGCCCACGTCCTTGCACCACAACTAACTCCAGCATAACTGCCTTACGACCCTTAAGTTTTACTGCCACTTCCTTTACCCACAACACTTCATAATGTTCACTGGACTATGTACGCAATACCATGTTCCCCTTTTTGAAAGGTGGCTCATTGGACCACAGAAACTTCTATGTGTGCCAGCTGATAATTGAACGGCCCGCCCCAGTGTCAACTTCCATGCTCACCAGTTGTCCGTTTAACTGCACTTCGATACACCATGACTTCCTATGTGCTTGCTTCTGCATACTGTACAAATTATATTCTGAACTTACACAGTCTGCAACGTCAACCTCAAAATGCTGCACTTCCTGTGTGGCGCCAGTTCGCTTCAAGTCTCTCGCACTCGAACCTGCCTGCTGGGGTGTTGTTTTTTTTTTTTATGCCCGCTCAAGGTGTCCTTTATTTTTGCAAAAAGGCACACTGTATTTGCATACCAGCATTTATCGATTGCATGGTTACCATTTCACTGCCAGATTCCCTTCACTTATTTCCTTTCTTTGCCTGTCAACTGATACTCTGTTTGACTTTACCGATCCTCCCGCATTCACGTTCTTCCCGACTGCATTGTTCAATTTGTGCACATTTTCCTCCACTAATGTACTGCCTCGCAAGTCCGCCATGTACCTCCCTGTTGATTCCGTTGCCATTGCGATGTCCACTGCCTCTTGCAAAGTCAATTTATCCTTAATGAGGAGAGACTATTGTACAGCTTTGTCCTGAATCCCACAAACCAGACGGTCTCGTAACATGCTATCCAAATTTGGAAAATTGCAGTGTGTGCTTAGCCATCGCAACTCTGCAATATACACAGCAGCTGGTTCCCCTTTTCTTTTTATTGTGCTTCAGGAACTTAAAAAGTTTCAACTATTTCACTGGGCTTCGAGTGGAAGTGATTCATTAATCTTGTGGACACTTTCACCAGAGGTACTGCATCAGTAGATTTCGGTGACAATAATGAAGTTACCAGACCATACAACTCTGGGCCACATACTGTATAAAATACCTCCCGCTTAGCTTTGTCATCCTTGATATTGTTCGCTATGCAATAGAATTGTAGACGTTCGCGATACAAGTTCCACGACTCCTTGTCTGGGGCAAATGTGCCTATAGCTCCAATTAGTGCCATTTTTTGTGGATCTGGACCACATGCAATATTTTAAACCTCATCGCCAACTGTAATGTTCCACTTCACTTACACGTCGCCATGACGGCTACTGGTGTTGCTGTGTGGCTACTGCTGTTGCCAACCTAATGTCTAACGTACTACCTAACCTAATTCTACATGAACACAAGTGCAATAATTTGATTACATAAAATTTACAATTTACTAGTTGATTTATTCATTTGTATCCAATTTTCACTGTGTGTTATTTCCTGCTTGCAAAAAGGCAGAAACTTACTGATAAAATATAAATATGTTCCTGACTTTCTACAACTAGCAGATAAAACACAATGAAAATTAAGCACAAAAATTTTTAACAACTCGTAAAATGTAAATTTTCTATAACCATATATTGCCAGTAATTACTCTGAATCCGAAATGATGACATGAAAATAAAAAAATTTCAGCAAAAGAGGTGAAAATGAGCCTATATGAATTCACTTACTCTACAGTCAGCAGTTTACTTTAATGACCGCTTTCCTATAGTCTGTAAAACCAATTTACATATTTATTCCTGTATACTGCAAACATTTTCCCTCCAACCTTCTGGCATCCAGTTGTATCTCGTATCCCTTTTTCTGCTATAAAACCAAATTGGTCGTCCCTGTCTGGTATCTTTTTTATATTTCAGTGGCATTTGTTTCTTCTGCATCAGATTCCTTCATTGGTTCCTTCATTTTATTCTTTGAGTTCATAATTTGTTTTGCAAAACAAAATTTGTATTTTTTGATTTTCTCCAGGAATGTCAAGTTAAATAAGCAATTTGCAAATTGCAAAAGCAAGATTTCACCTGATGCAGTAGTAATGGTATGATATCTCCTTCAGGTTCACAGTGGGGAGAAACCATTCCTGTGCCCGCTGTGCTCTAAAGCATTTGCTTACCGCAAGACTCTCAAGATTCACATGAACATCCATACCGGGGAGAAGCCCCACGTATGCGAAACCTGCTCCAAGTGCTTCTCGGAGAGAAGCCACCTCAAACGACATATGAAGCTGCATGCTGGCCTCTGAGCATGTCTTGTCTCAAGTCCCTACCTCAAAAGCAAGGCTTGACTTGGTGCGTGTTCCCACGAGGTCCACGTGGCATGGATTTCCAATGATTTTCACTTGGAAAAGGAAAATTTAAGGAATTTCATAATCTTAAAGAATTTTCGGTTGTGTCAGGGGATTTTTCCTTGAACTTCCACAAAATGGCTCAGTAATGTGAGATGTCATTGTTAATAATGTTGTTTTCCATTTTGTATTGCATATTGTTGCCATGATGTGGAATTTCCGGAAAGCAAACATGAGAATGCTAATTATTCACACAAATTACTTTAGTGTTGTGTATATGTAATGGAGTCATGGTTACTGACCACATAAGAGTGTGTGGAATGGATGCTACAGTAAAAAAGGGCTAGCTAAGATGTTCTGGGAAAGGCATATTTCAGTTTGAGACTACGTATTTTACTGAATGAGGTTTAGAAAGTGGTTGGAAATCACGATCATGGTTGGGTAACTCAAGAGTAAAGATAGCACTAAATCAGATACTCTATTAGGTTCTTGGTTACAAGTTGTTGCCTGCAGTCCTAACTACGTAGTGTGTTGCTTTTATAGGGGAAGAAGGAGGTGTTGTCCATCCTTCCCATGATGCATGGGGTGACTTGCCATGTCACAAAAGCAGATAAACAACTAACTAAATGAGAACAAAGATGGTAGTTTTTTACTCTTACAGCAGTTTCACCCACCCCATATTATCGCATCACATGGCCACTTGTGATTGCATATGAACACTGGTGGATGCCAGTTTTCTATTTATGTGTCTATGAGATCAATCAAACTTTGAATCCCTTTCTTATGGTACATTACTATCTCCACAATGGTGGTGGGTAACTGTAAAAAACTTTCCTTGGTGTTTGATGGTGCATGCTCATGGTTGTGCAACATGCACCAGTGGTCTTCTGCAATTTCCCACTTGTATACACCATAATGCATTGACATTGGTAGTTGTTGACTTGTCAGTCATTATTATATGCAACTGCAGTGAACTGTCCAAAGACTTACCAAGCTTATGCTGTTTATCCAGGTAGCACACAGGGCAAAGGGGTATGAAGTTGATGGATTACATATTATGTACTTGAGAATCATTCTGGCAGTACCATTTCAGCATTAGTGCATTCATTCATGCTTAAACCGATGCTGTATTCGGTAGTACTTTGCCACACAATTTAGCATGAAGTTTCTTTGTGAAATCATGTACTACCTTGTGGAAAAACAAAAATTTTAATATTAAACTGTAAATTAAATAATTCCAATAGCAGTACCATTTCAGCATCAGTGCATTCATTCATGCTTAAGCTGATGCTGTATTCGGTAGTACTTTGCCACACAATTTAGCATGAAGTTTCTTTGTGAAATCATGTACTACCTTGTGGCAAAACAAAAATTTTAATAATAAACTGTAAATTAAATAATTCCAATAGCTCCTCAGAAACTGATTAATTCAAGTTGGCTGTTCTCCCTGTTAACTAAAGAAAACAAACAAAAATGAAGACTTCTCTGTTGTGGATGGTATCTGAATAACATTTAAAGTAAGTACATTGGATTCTTTATTTATAGGACTTGATGTATCAATTTACTAGTAGTATTGTATACTAGTTGGGAGTCCCAATGAAATTCCTATACAGTATATATGATTAAGGTTAAAAAATACCACTACAGTAAAACTACGTTAATTCAAAGTCAATTAATTCTAAATCATGTATAATTTGAAGTGTTTATTCGCCCCCAAACAGAAGAATAGGATTTTATATGCTTTTAAGTTTGGTTAATTCAAAATTTGCCTTTTATGTAATTCGAAGTTGGATTTCATCCAAAAGTGTATGTTAAGTTCTGATTAATTAATCAAAGCTGTAATAATGATGATAAGAAACATGCATCGCCTACACTGACGTGGGTGCACTCACGTAAACCAGCAGTGGGTGGCGGCGCGGCAATCAGCTGACGCGGCTATGGCCGCCGCCTGCCACAGTGATGTCATTGATCGTGCCCGAGTTTTCACATCTATTGACTGGTTTTCATTGCCTCTTCCGCCTGCTGAAGAGGTGAAAAGATGTGACAGTTAGTGCCACACACTGCCTGGATGAAGTTAAGGAGAGTAGGACAAAGAAAATAGGCTGCCTGTTGTGACAGTTGTCTTTAAAGGGGCTGGGGTGTTTGGAGCAAGAGGATGAGAATGCAGATGTTAGGAAGATGTAGAAAGTGGGAAGGGAGAAGAAAAAGAGATGGAAAATGAGTGGAAGAGAGCTTACAGCATTTTTGAAGTATTCAATCACAAGGGGGTGGTGGGATGGGAGGGAGGAAGGAAGCTTGGTGTGGTGGGGGCATGGATTGATGGGTGGGGAGAGGAAAGGAGATGGGCGTGGCTGGATGATGGATGGAAGCAAAGCAAGCAGGGTGTGGGGACCTGGCTGAGGGGAGGGATGACAGACTCATGGAGGGTAGACTGTTAACCCCGGAGAGGGGAGCAAAGACAAAGAAAAAGAAGAAGGAAGGACCTTTTCAGAGGCCAGAGACCCAGCCCCCTCCCCCCCCTCCCGGCAGGCTGGCCAGCCAGGCAGCTGTGATTGAGACAACATTCCTGGGAAGTGCTTTCATAGTATAGGGAGCATGAGGATACTGGCTACCACTGCTGCATTTTTTAACCAAACTTTATCATTTTTTAAATATATTTTGGCATAGCAATTAAAGGCAACAATTACACCACCTATATTTTACTGCATGTGAACATACATATAATTAATGACTCAGATAAATGCAATATACTTATTTTTTGGGCAATTGCCTTCAAATTTTTGCCTTTTTTTAAACCAAAAATTGTATGGTTCCCCAAAACAGTGTTGTAAGTTTGAGGGTAGTTATTTCTGGGGCCGTAGTTGTGTTTACTTTAGAAAGGGAAGATGTGCAATTCTTTAAAACACATAAAATTACTTTTTTTTTAAATTTGATAATTCAATGTCAAAATATTAGGTCCCGTACACTTTGAATTAACAAGGTTTTACTGTATCATTCTTTGAATATATGGCTGGAATAGGCCGTTAGGCTACAGATTACATAATTAAAAGTATACAGAATGCACAGGTACTCATAGGGTGGGACGCGTGGATACACACACACGCACAAAAGAAGTCGGATGAACTGTCGCAACATTTTGCTGGCCTGGACAGTTTCTTCAGGTTGCAAGTGGTGGAACAGTGCAGTATGTTGGGCAGTGGTGGGCAAACAGTGAATCTAATGGCCAGGAGGCAAACTAGTGTGTAACGAGAAATTTGAAATGTGGTGGAGGGGTTATCTTATGTTTAAGACAGGTGTTTGTCTGGATTTGGTGATGTATTGGTGGGCCACTTCCCAGTGTTGCAGTTCTGCTCTATCATTAGAAGATGATAGGGCCCTCGCCACTCTGATTGTGAGATGCTGCAACTGGCTTCTGCAAATTTACATTTGCCTCAGCTATGGCTTGTTTGGTGTCTTCTCTGTGGCCATTCATTCTCAGCTTGAGAGTATTGGTAGTAAGACTCATGTATTCTGCATTGCAGTGAAAGCACTGTAGCTCGTAGATGAGATTTCCTGTCACACAGTTATAGCTACAGTACTTGTAGAGACAGAGAGAGAGACACACACACACGCATGCCCACGAACACACACAAAATTTTCCATGGATGCGCAGTCGCAACGTTTTGCTCAGCTTCACCAGGTGGTGAGATGGGGCACACTGCAGTCTGTGGAGTGGTGCTTGGCAAACACTGAATCTAGCGGCCAGGAGTACTAGGTTGAGGCGGGAACAAGCACTATCTCTAAATTAAAGGCACAGCCATGCATTGAAACAGCTGTTCACATTAAATCCACCAATAACCTTCAATATCTTTATTTTGACAACTATGATCAATTCCATGCCAAAAAAGATCACTGTACAGTCTTGCCACCAGAGTTAAATGCATTTGCTCCATGCAAGTGGACTTAAACAAGCAGTGTGATACAATGGCGAAAGCATTCTTTGATAGAGGTTACCCCAGATCCCTTATTTACAAACAGGTTCAGCATGCCACTTCAACCACATATCCTCAAACAAAGATCAGCAACTCTGATATCCCTCTTGTTGTCCCTTACTATGAGGGCATATACGAACTAAAACCATTCTCAACTGTGGACACAAAATTCTGGCCTCATCACCACTCATTCAATACTTGTTCGCCAAACTACCCAGATTGGTATTCAAACAACCCCCGACCTTTGAAACAAACCGGAGGAGTTGAATGTGTAGAAAAGAATTACATCATGTACACTGGCAACCATGTTAGTGAGTGTTGTGCAAATTGTAAACAGTAGGCATCCAACCCTTTTTGACCTCATGGAGCTGCATTTCAAGAAAGGGAGAGGAGTAAAGATTGCTTGAGCAGCTAGAAGAGGGAAGGTAGTGTACAACAAAGAAGGGTATCCAATCAAAAGAGACAGAGATAGGCCACGAGAAAAGCAGGTGAATGTCATGCATCTTCATACTATAGTAGCCATCAGCCATCCACAATGTTTACATTAAAAAGTGGAAAATAAACTATGCTGTTCTAGGGGACACAAAATATACCTACAACTTTTAAATGCAGATCAGATTATAGTCTGTATAATTCTAATGATTCAAACAGCTATAATGTGTAATGCCTACATTCAGTCTTTGGTAGTGCATTTATTAGTAAGGGATGACCAAAGAATGTTTTGCTCGATTACCAATGATTATTATTTATTTTAATGAAAATAATCTTTATGCAAATAACGGTCACCTATGGAAAATGCTGCTGAAAATGTGCTCCATTGTATTTTATGGTCAACATGCCAGTTTACGTGGTCCATTTCATAGCATTCAGAAAATATAGGGTGCCTGTGACGTGAGCGTTTGATAACTGCATAAAATGATGTTGCATATAAAGTTTTGGTTATAATGATAATTCTCTGTAGCTATTATTTATTTTAACAGTGTCATTTGTCATTATAGAATGATATCACTGTAATTTTGAAATTACAGAAACTGAATAAATATTTTTTATACTTGTTTTTAGTAATTAGACCTTTTTTATGGTTTCAAATGTTTCCTTTTATATTTTATTTTGATTATTCTTTAATTACAACTAACATAGGTATAACAGTGTGCTCAACACTGATTTTGAGGGTATGCATTGTGTTTTATTAAATCTACAAGTAATTCCTACATGGCTACATCAATTGTATGACTTTATGTATAGTTGAACCTCGTTAATCTGGAATGGTTGGGACACAGACAATCACAAATTACCGAATTTCAGTAATTAAACGTTAAAAGCCCAGAAGTGCACCCAAGACACATGCCTATGGTGTGCAGCGGTACATGAAGTCCAAGGTTGCATGACATTACAGCTCCCATGTCCCAGTAGGCATTGGGGCTAGTACATGCAGCAAGATTACAAGTGACGGAGCAGATGGATGGAAAATGGTGGTTCCAAAAGTTAGAGATTACATCAATGTAAAAAAAAAAAAAAAAACAAATCTGCATGACTTGTCTCTCAGCTTGTACAAGTTTGATTACACATGGCATTCGAAATAATTATCACACTGATGCATGACGAACTGTTTGACTATATAACCTATGTGACTATGGCTCATCTGAATGTAGCTTCATTTTGACAAAGGTAAGCTGAAAGCAGTGTAAACGACTTGTCACGTGCCTACAGGATACGCCCTTGCAACGAGAGTTGATATTACACACACGTGCACCCAGCTTGTACTGTTCACTCTCAACTATAGTCAGATGTCATGCCAACCCCCCTTCCCCTTCAAAGGGAGATTGTACTATCCACCAAGCTCGCCACCAAAGAAAACGTTCTACGGCATGCCAAGGGAGGCCACCACCAGTACTATGGGAAGATGCTTGTGACTGCGGTGACATTGTTAGAGGTCAGACTCGGGGGAGTACTTGACAGCTCTGTGGTGCAGTGCATTTGACAAGATAACCATGCGTCAAGAACTGAGGTCTCACAATGAGTTTTATTTAATGTTTCAGGTACTCTACTGATTCCTTTTTCTGCCAGGCACATAAGGGAAGAAAGTAAGCAAATTGTGCCTGGGGGTAGGGAGGGGGAGAGAGAGAGGGAGAGGGCTTATTTTGCTATCAACATCGTCCTCTCTGGATGCCATGTAGGGGAAGAGGGAAGGTTTGCACCAACAACCAGCTTAAAAACGATTATTGCGTAAAGTCTTACATCATGGGACCTAAATATATATTTATCTATAAGATATCTAATAAAAGCTGATAATTTTATCATTATTTATCTAGGAATTTTGCTGGGACCACTGAAAATTAACGGCGGATCCAGTTTTTCAGTACATCGAGAGTCCTCTGTACACCAATAAATCACAAGACAACTGTAACAATGAACCCTTTAATTATGATATGTTTGTTATGCCACATGTTACATAATCATACACACAAGTTAAGTTTACAAACAAATTTAATTAACATAATAAATAAAACCATACTTTCACCCATTGCAAGTAATCTTGTGAGGAAAAAAATTCTAGGTACCTTTGATTATTAGCTGCAAAGAGAACAGGACCATTAACCTGGATGAGTGTAAGTGAATACTGAAACACAGTCACTTAAAACGTACAAATTATTACTATCTATCTATCTTTATGCAGTTATGGAGTTGTGCAAAATGATTTACATACCATTTAACACTGCAGAATTGTATTAAAATACACATTTACAGCAATTTATTCAGGGTAATTTAACCTTATATATATATATATTTTTTTTTTTTTGACAGAACATTAATATAAAACGATATTACACAAGTAACTAAACAAAAACAACAACTGTGTTGCTTAGGAACTGTATGGCACTTCCATTTGTGAAGCAAAAAATATTAAATTTCATATAACACTTGTGTGTGTTGTTACAAAATGCATTATAAATAATTATTTTGAATTATTTTTTTCATGAATTAAAAACTGTAATAATTTCATGAAATTGAATTTCACAAAGAATTAATTCTAAATTAAATCAAATTTCTTAGAAAATATAATAAGAGTATCATACAAATTTGTATCACACATAGTTTATTACTTTTAACTGCACTTTTAGCTTTAGGTATAGTGTTAAAGTAAAACCTTGTTAATTCGAAGTTGATTAATTTGAAATCACATATGATTTGAAGTGTTTATTCACCCCCAAATGCAACAATTGGATTTTATATGCTTTTAAGTTTGGTTAATTCGAAATTTGCCTTTTATGTAATTCAAAGTTAGATTTCATCCAAAAGTGTATGTGAAGTTCGGATTAATTAATCAAAGCTATAATAATTATGATAGTAAAGATGTATTGCCTACACTGTCGCCGGTGCACGTACGGTGAACCAGCAATGGTTGGCGGTGTGGCAATCAGCTGATGTAACCACTGCCGCCAACCGCCACAATGATGTCATTGATCGTGCCAGAGTTTTCACGCCTATTGACTGGTTTTTGTCGCCCTCTTCTGCCAGCTGAAGAGGTGAAAAGCTGTGTGAAGTTAGGGAGAGTAGGACAACGAAAATTCTGAGCTGCCTGTTGTGACAGTTGCCTTTGAAAGGGGAGGGGAGTTTGGAGCAAGCGGATGAGAATACAGATTATAGGAAAATGTACAAAGTGGGAAGGGGGAAGGAAAAAAAAATTAGTAGGTTGTGGAAGAGAGCTTAGAAAGGTGTTGTATTTGAGGGGGGGAGGGAGGGAGGAAGAAAGCTTGGTGCGGTGTGGTCATGGTTCGATCAAGGAGA
This sequence comes from Dryococelus australis, assembly GCA_029891345.1. Taxonomy (NCBI): domain Eukaryota; kingdom Metazoa; phylum Arthropoda; class Insecta; order Phasmatodea; family Phasmatidae; genus Dryococelus; species Dryococelus australis. The sequence goes on from CM056997.1 coordinate 63,227,823, forward strand.
GAGGAAGGAGGGGGGGGGTAGAAGTGTGAGTGTGGCTGGAGGATGGAAGGAGATAGGAAGAAAAGCAGTGTGGCTAATGGGAGGGATGACGTACAGCCGGTAAAGGGTAGACTTTCCAGGGGAGGTGAGCAAAGAGGAGATGAACAAGAAGGGAGCGACCTTTTCGGAGGCCAGACCCAGCTAAATGAGGGGTGCTGCTTGACTCAAAAACCATACTGCACTTGGTTCCAGCACCCGGCCAGGCAGTGTAGGATTGAGAACTGGCAACAGCGTTGTCATGCCCAAACCATAAAAAAGATCCAGCAGCTTGCAGGGCTCCCTAGCTGTCCTCCATTTCCAGTCACTATGCTTAAAAAAAATTCTGGCAGGCACGCAAGCATACAGCATTTCGCTTTCAACTTTACCAACATTCGCCGGAAGTGCATTCATAGTAGAGGGAGCGAGATGATACTGGCTACCACGGCTGCAGTTTTAACCAAACTTTACCATTTTTTTTTGTTTTTTATATTTTGGCATAGCAATTAAAGGCAACAATTACTACACCTATATTTTACTGCACGTGAACGTATAATTAATTACAAAGATAAATTAAACAAGCTTATTTATGGGTTTTGCCTTATTTAAACCAAAAATTTTATTATTCCCCAAAACAGGGTTGTAACTTCGTGAGGGTAGTTATCCCCGGGCCGTAGTTGTGTATACTTTGGAAAGGGAATATGTGCATTTCTTTAATACACGTAAAGAATCATTTTTTTAAATTTGATGATTCAAATTTATGTAATTATTGACGCCGTCGGGTGAGACACAAGACGAACGATGACACAAATACTTACTGGTAATTTGGGTGCCAGCAGTGCTTCCCAATCACCGCACTATTGACTAAGGGTTCTCAAGGATGCTGTGGGTTCTGTGTATCCGTCTCACCCGTGCATACTTACAAATACGTAGGCAATCCTAAACTTTTAATAAAATCACTGAAATACACAATTAATAAAACATATGTGGTTAGGACACTGTAACTACTGAATTAAAAATTGAGTTCACTGTAGATTTGTTTTATTGATATTGTTTATACACATCAATGTGCCAATGAAATGATTATCTCGATAATGACTTGCCAATTCCACTTGGGTGCTAGCTGCCCGTAATTAACCTAGCGCACGCCTAAATGGATGATCTCACCGAGGTACGTGAAAGCACAGCCTTCACAAGGGAAGAGGGCCGACAGACGCTAGGGTGAACTAACGGTTTTTCCCTGAAGACAGGACATGGTGAATTACAAATGAAACCCTTCATGAAAACATTAACATGTGTGATTACTCAGCATCACTAATGCAAACTCGTCAGGGCTCGCCCTCCAGCACGTGGGTAGTGTGGTGATGTCCTATACACAGAGCCGGATAGGACGGGAATAATTGCACCATACACAAATTACAGAATTACATAGACCCTTGAATGATACATGAAATAAGATGGGACACGAGATGAATATTCACAATAAACACACACATGTGTGAAAACAAGTTTAGGTGGCGCGGAGGCCGCTGGATGAAGTTTGTAGTGGACCACGTGGTGCAGGTGAAATCGCAATATTTCTGCGTGGAAACGACAAACTAAATTCAGATAAAATATTATTCGTGTTGAGCAAGTGATTCTTTTTACGATTAGAGTTGTTACAGGCTTGTAACATGCATGATGGCAGTGAAATCAAACATTACTGTGACCACGTGATCAAGTACAAAAAGCATCAATTTATACGAAAAATACATTGAATCCTGAATAAAACTGACATAGAATACTGAAATAAATGAATGCACATACAATGTTATACAAATAAGCTCTTAAAACGCAATGATGGCGTATACAAAGACTTGGCTTCAGTCGGCCACGTGGTTATACGTGACGTTGCCGTAAAGTATTCAAACACGAAAATTACCCATACATACATAAAAATAAAGCTCTTAAAATTGCTTGTAGCAATAATACAGAAGTTACACTGAAATACCATAAACATAGGCAGATGGTGTCTTGATTCAAAATGCGTGATTTGTGTGACCTCTCTGACATCTTTCTCCTCCTTCACCTCGATTAAGTTAAAAATACCACAAGGGCATAAAAATTAGTAAATTGGAGGCATAATGCTGGGGAAAATGTCTGGCAAAAACGTACGCAAGCAAAGATTAACCTGTAAATTAAATTGACTATGGAAATTTACATCAGTGAACAAAAGTTGTAGTGCGCACGTGACAGTGTCTTACCTCGCCAGCTCTCCTCGACAGACTGTCCAGATACAATCGTCGCACAGACCTATTATGGCCGCCTACAGGGTTCACATAAGCGGAAGTGCTATGCACGCCGAGTGAAATTTTATATTGAAAATAGAATAGCACAAATTAAATGAGATATTTTTTTACATTTCTATAATTTTGTTACGAATTTCTCTTTGTGATGGCGTTCATGCCAGAATATTAAGTGTTCCTAATCTCGGCACTGCAGGCACTTTGAATATTCATAACCAAACAATTAAAATTAGTACAAGCACTTTAAAACATTTTAAGACATATTCAACACTGTAAAGACAATATAACACATTTTACGCTGAAATTAACATTTATAGGAAAATTCAAAATTATCGGCCTCTTTGCGCATGTGCAGGACACGTGACACGTGAGTGCCGTCATGGGCTCTAGCACCGCTGGCTGTTAGCCGGCATCATTCGAAGTTGAAAAATTACGTCCCGAGTGCTTCGAATTAACAAGGTTTTTACAGTATTTCTATAGTAATGCTGATAAAATAACAATACTTTCAATAACTATGCTAATAATATATTTATCTTGATTTTTCCCAATTTGGTAGTAATTTAATACACATACTAACAGTGCTGTGAATCTTTCAAAACGTTAACCTTACATCTTTTTACCTTTGGTTATAATTTTTGGGTTACTGTGGTTGATTAGTGATTATGTAGATAGGATAATGCACAAACAATATTTAAATTTCTTTTTATTTTGAGCATACAGAAATTCTTTAAAATTGTAACATTTATTGTAAAAACTTTTTTTAACATTGATTATTAACTATTATAGAAATACTGTAAAATCAGTTACAAGGCATTCAATCAATTATAGTTAACTGCTACACCATTTGTAAATGTTGCATGACAACCACACAAAAAGTACCTGCACAACTGAATGTTGCTACACAAATTGAAAAGACACACAAAGAATGGCATATGCAATACATAACATTTATTGCCAAAAACTTAACTGTGTAATATGAGACTACCCTTACTTTTTGCTAAGCACATTATTAGATTAAAGATTTGTAACTAATATTACCTGTTTTTGGGGATGATGATTATGCGGTCCTGTATTTACATTAAAATTTTTCTTTCTCTTTCAAATTTTCTTGTTTTTTAAACAGTACATTTAACTATTGTCAATTTCATGTAAGTGGGGTAAATTTTGACAGTTCTAGAAAAATAGCACGGCCACAATGTATCCTTCCACCACAGCCGTTTTGTCAGTGAAGGAAAAGACGTTGAATCCAATGCACACTTACATTTTCCTCTTCCCTCGTGTTTCCTGTCATGGCAGGCACTGAAAGACTGATGTTAGCTAACTTCCATCCAGTAATCAATGTAGGATATTATAGCTAGGTTGGCATTCCAACCTGTTTTAATTATGTAATTGCCAAGTTAAGTTTGTTGGGGTTCTGTTTATTTTATTTTGAGGGAAACTTTAGTATAACGTCTTTAGACAGACTGCATGGTTTTGAGGTTCTTACGAGTGAGTGGCATTTTGAGTTGCGTATTGTCTTGATGGAGGCGTGGAAAATTTTGCTCATATGGAAATATCATTCAAAATATTATAACTTCAATAAAAAACAAAACATGATACATACATAGCTGTTCATATTTGTTCAGATGCAGCAATACACACACTCACTTAGATCAAAGTAAACCTTATACTCGTAGAATTTATGATATAGGCAAAATTATTTACAAATACTTGCAAGTTTACTTCACTAAAATCACGTTTATTCGTTACAAGCATTAAATAATTTATTTTCAGAACCATTCAGTAAAATCAACACTGCGCACATTTCCTGAAACCAACAAACTTAAACTTAGAAACTCAAAAAATTATATTCATGTTGCTTCATTACATACGGCGGTTAACGAAAATGGCGGCACAAGCAATTTTACAAAACGGTAAAAACGTGCAGATTAATATAAAATTTCACTTTGAAAATGTACTACAATGATACCTACAACCAACTATGCTTAAAGCAAATAAAAAATAATCAACTACCGATAAAATATTTTGACAACACCAAGAAGATAATTGTATAAACAAGATGAGAAAAAAAGAGCACATGTACAATGGCGTTCACCGGGCTGGAACTGGAAACAAGGCTAGCCATTGCCATTGGCTGTAAACTTTTACTGTTTGCACATGTCGACATGCTCTGTCATTATTGCTAAACATGTTTTTAAAGTCAAAAAAATTTAATATTGCTTTTAAAAACTAACGTGGCTTGGCAGTTTGCGAGGGACAAGAGATGCCGGATTTGAGAGAAATCCAGATACATGGCTAGATATTACTGAACAGTTAGAAATTCCGGTAGGGCACCAGCTCATCTATATCACGGGTGAGCACATGTACTCTGGTTCTCAGGGTGGTAGTTGGTTGACAGCCACGTGGTGTATCCCTCTCACAGCTCACGTTTATGAATGATGTACGATAAAAGTCTCCAATGCCTTTACATTACATAAATGAGCACATGGACTTACACTCTGGAGTGAGCCACGACCCCAAGTGAAATTAACATTAAAATAAAATAAGACTAGGAATGATGCAATGACATATATTGACTGAGTAAGATCACACATATAATTACTGATACGAAATCCCTCGAATACTGCGGGCATGGCATACAAGGCCTGCCACCGACTGACACTGCAGAAAGCACCTGTTAGCACGTAGAAATTACAAGTAGTAAAATCTCAGGGTCCGTGAGTCTACAGAGATGAGAGTGCAAGCGCAGGGGAGAAAAGGATTCAATATTCCGGTTAAAAATATAAACCTACTGTTGCTGTTAACTGACCAGGCAAGATGCTGAAGTTCTCCCATGACGTGAGCGTGTGCACCCTCTAAGGACCGCCGAACTAGACTGGGGAAGATGGGGCTGAGAAGCCGTTACCTAAAGGAGATCTCCCACCAACTCCACGAGGGAAAACTAAATTTATACATATACACTTAATAAATGTACAAAAACAGGAATAAGCAGAGCAAAACACTCATAGGAATTAAGGCATTAATTCCGACACGTGATTATTTAATTTAAAAGTTTTGTGTCTCTGCTGCTATGCAGGTCGGGGAAATTGTGATTACTGGAAAAAGCCTGAATGGGCTTGCAAAAGAAATAAATAATTATTACAAGATTATACAAGACACTGGGCATTTAAAAAAAACCTTCAATTACACTTCATTAAATTAAAATATTAATTTAGTGAAACATGTAGGAATTCAAGTTTGGGCGTTTGGCATGGCAGCTGCCGGAAATACCACGGTCAATTAAGTTTTACGTTATATAAAACTGAAAATACAAATATACCCTTTTAAAACTAAAAGAAGCACAGCAATTACATTTACAAATTAGGTAAGTAGTGATTTTAGAGTGCCACCAATTGTAGGTTCCTTTCACTACGCAGGCCACGTGGCCAGCTACTCTTTAATTGATTACACTTCACACAGGGAAAGCAAGGAGATAATAATAGCCCTTGTTTACTTTACACTAATTTTTGGGGGATTGCAACACTCGACCATAATAACCACGTAGGCAAGGTGGGTCATTCGGGTCACGGGATGGATCATTGACCCGTTCCGCATGAATGATATCAGGACCCATGCACTTCATGTACGACCGTACGTGGCTGGTGCACGAGTGAGCAGAATTGGCCTCCCGAGCAGAACAGCTAGGGCGACTTCAAACATAATTTAAACAATAAAACAGCTGATACAATACTCTACAAATGAGAGCATTTACTTTTTCCATAGTGTGTAGGTTGGTCACATTGTCTGTTAAATTTTACCCCACTTACATGAAATGGGCAATATAATGGAAGAAAATACTATAAAAAATATCTGAATGTGTTGATCAACTCTGCAGCAATTGCTAAGAAACTGCTGTTGCATACTGCAATAGAAGTTCTGGCTTGAATGCTGTAAGAAAAAACTTCTTTCATGGTAATAATTGATAATTTGAGGTATTATAAAATTTGTAATTACTTGTGAATAGAGAACATTCTGTCATGACCTAATATTAGTGGCGCATAATTTTTGGCCAGGTTTTATGGTTGTGACCTGCTTCAGTACAGTCGACTCCCTATCTTGTTTTTCAGGGGACTGTCAAAAAATTTCCATTAATGTGGGATTTCAGCAGATCAGGGTTCTGACATCTACATCAATAAAATACAACTTCTGACCTTTTTAGACTTAATTTTGAGTATTATGAGAGCAGTACATTATGTGTGGATAATGTTTAGCTAATAAACACAATAAAAATGGGAATAAAAAAATTATTACTGTATTATTTTTTATAGCAAATAATAAATTAAAAACATTTCACCTAAACACGTTTAAATAAAGAATATGACATCTGAAAATATTGTAATCCGAAACCAAATACAAGCTGACCTAAAACTTTCAAACCCTCTGAAAATTGAAATAATATGACACCAAATACAAAGCAAATTTTGAATGTCCTACATGCACTCGATCAACTGAGAGTGCGTGAAGTTATCGATAGGGTAGTGTGATCACTGTGGCGGGTGGTGAAGGGGAAGTGGTGGGAGGATTACACCTCCCGCAGCTAGATTAAATTTATTTCACTCCAAAAAATCTTGTTATTTTCAGACATAAATGAATAAATACGGTGATTATAATTTATTTATTCACTGTCTCTAATAATTAATCATTCAAAACCACATCCTCCGATTTTCCCTGTTGCAAGTTACACTGCACTCTGCTCCGTGCTTACCCATTATTAGACGAACAAAGGTGTCTAATAGACCCTTACATTTTATGTAAATCCTCAGATTTCCTCGCAGGAAGTTATTGAAAATGAACTTTATGCCTGATGTTCAAAACATTTTTGGCGACAAGTAGAGATCAAGTATATGCTTCTGGGCATATTTTATTCACGAAGATGCTGTCCATGGAGTTACATTAATATTACATTTTAAAATCACATTGATTTTACGCCAGATACAATGAAAGGCCAACTTTACGGGAAAAACCAATCTTTAATCACAAAAGAAAACATATTTGCAAATAATCATTCTTCATTAAAAAGTATTGCATAACATTTTCAGAGGAAACAATTTTCTTTGAAATACAAGTGATGATAGGTGCAACTTGATGCATGATGCTTTTTAACAGTGGTGATTTGATGACTTCAGCTCAGTCCTACGCATAGTCTTGCATCTGAGTCCTCGAAATTTGCATTACTGCTAATTCCGACATGTGATGAGATCATTCTCTTTACTGTTTAGAATGAACATTCCAGTTAGTGCATATTTTTTATTCACCAGCCCACCGTAACTATGCATCTCAAAAATGGGTACTTTTATCCACCGCTAGATAGCACCTCTAGTAGGATTTTCATTTGTCTTCGCTTCTCATCCTCCAGCTGGCCGGTGACGTCACATCAGCGAGTCATGCCTTCACCTCTCGCTCTGGGACCACCCCTCACCTTCAAGACGCCAGCCAATAAGCGTCAGGCAGCGGCCTGAAGGATTATAAAAGGGGAGTCAGTTTTTGACTCCTGGCAAGTTGCCAGTTTTCCGCTGAGCAGTCTTCAGCTATCCACCTTGCTAGTCACCAGGATACACTGATCAGTCTGACCTCTCATCTCACTCTGCTAGCACCAGAGATTTATGCTACCTGGGCGTCTGCATGAGCTAAACCCTGCCCTAGTAGCCTCCATTGCCACACTTACCCCCAGGAAACAGGCTCAAGCTCTGAGATACCTACAGGACCCTTTCACACCAGATACACCAAGCGACTTATTTACTGAACCAGTCCACACAGGCCAAGGGGAATTTCAATGGTGGGTAGCAGGCCACCTCAGCCAGCCAGACCAACCACCGACCGAAGCCATAGTGTATCTCTTCCCAGCAGTCCTGTACCCAGCTCCACAGCCCGCACCTCAACAGCGTCCTACTCTAATACCTGCCGTACCTCCACGATCTAACCCTCAGCCCATTGTTGGACACAGAATTGTTAAGTATGTCACCCAGGTATTCCTAACAAGGCAGCCAATCTTAAACGCAAGATTATCTTGCAGGAACCAGACTTTGTGCCATGCCGCGGGCATGCACCAGTGCCCCGCCAGGGCTAGAACCCCATCTAACCAGGAGTGCCTGATCTAGCCCCGAACAAAAACAATTCCTACTTGCGTGTAAGTAGCCATTCAACAATACAACACGCGTCAAAACTATTTTGAGCGACAGATAACCTTAATAAAATTTCTACATTCGCCAGTAGCACTTTATTTGCTCTGCAGCCAGCCTTTAAAGGCAAGTGTGCATGGCTGACAGAGAGAGAGAATGAGCTTTTTCTTTTGCTAGACTACAACTTTCCCTCTCGAAGACATGTCAGGAAGGAAGGAAGGAAGGTGCTGAGTCAGAAAGAGGGGAGAAGAGAGAGAGAGAGGACGCTAAGTCACAAGGCTGGTTGCTAGGTACCTAATCACTTCCCCTCTTGTCAGGCATGTGAGGGGAAGTAGCAAGCCAGATTTGGACGTTGCACCACGCCGCAGTCGTGTTAGGACGACAGCCAACATGCCATGGAGCAGTGATAAATGGTGGCACACTGACGTGTTTTGCATCCAATTACTAGACGTTTGCATAAACAACCAGCTTAAAATTAATTGTTGCTGGACATCTTAGGTAACGGGACCGAAATGTACTTCGATCGACCCAATATCCTATAAATGATACAAGCAGTTAGCTTTATAATTATTTATATACGAGTTTTGCTGGGACCACTAAAAATTTACTGTGGATATGGTTTATCGATACATGCGTTTATGATGCGAGAGTTGACCATATATTGCGCAAACACTGAATTAGTGCACCGCTTTGCCAGCAAGTTATGTCAGTTTAACAGCATCTGTATGTATTCTTTTAAACTGAACTATACCTTGAAGAAAAATACATGTGGACAAGACAGGAGAACAGGGGAAGAGTACTGAAAACAAGGATTTTATGAGAGAACTAGGAGACTAGTGCGAGACTATTTCCAAATCTACACAAGGAGAGGAGGTAAAATTTTAATTAAGCAAAATTATTATTTTTATTGATATCATTACTCAGAATTCAATTCTTTTGGCCAAAATATCTAAATCATCAGATTCTGGATTGCAAGACATCACCACATATAATTTTTTGCAAGATTTGAACAACAGATGCAGGAAACAGGTACTCAAAGGTAACGGGGTCAACTGTGGTGCTCCTCCGAGGTTCCGCACTCTCGACTTCGAAGGGGAGTTACTACATTGAGTTGAAGCAAACTCTTTGACAAGTACTCCAGCCATTGTACGAGCAATGAATGTGTCTCATAGCAGTGTCTGGTATGTTCTGCATTAACAGCAATTATATCACCCTTAGACGGGCACATGCAAAGGGTCAGGAAAATTATGCGCCACATGTCAACTTCTGTATTTGGTTCCCACTCCCTTGTGTGGATGTATCTGAGTTTTCATGGAACATTATTTCCACCGATGAAGTTAATTTCAGTAGATAAGCTGTTTTCAGCTGTCAAACAGCCACATTTGGGATGAAAAAATGAAATCCCTGCAAGAAGTATTGGTGGAGTTCTTGGAAGATGTGCAACTGAACGTTTGTTAAGCAAATGTGGTCCCAACATGATGGCGCACCAGCACACTTTTCGTGCCATCACAATCACTGGATTTAACTCCTCTCTACTTTTTTTTTTGTGCGTTTATGAAACCCCTGAGCATAGAGGAAGATCTGCCTACACGAATTGTGGCTGCAGCAATTGAGATTCAGCACACATACCAGGTATTATTGTGCCCGTATACAAGAATATGCTTTGTAGGCATACTAATGTCATCACCATATTGAGCAACTCTGGTAGTGCACACAAGCAAGAGCTCATTGATGTACGTGAGGTGGAAGATTTGAATTCCTTATTTGTGTCTTCTATGTAGCACTGAAATTACTTTTCCGGACATGGGTTCCTCATTAAAACTTATATATACTTTGTGTTTTCTACAACCCCTAGAAGTGCACAACAGGATTTATGAAACACAACAGTTCCTGTTAAGTTACATAATTTGTGAAGAAATTAGTTTTTCCCATAGATCTAAGTAAAAATGTTGAGTCGTTCCGTATTCGGGTAAATACAATATTCAGCTGAAAATGACACAATATTCAAGGCCTACCCAGGATTTGAACCCAACCTCATAGTCTAATGAACAACTTTGCGACCTTGGCCGTCATCATCAAATACATGCAGTCGCTTGCTTACAGCTGCAAGTATTCTGTTTTGCCCTGCATTATCACTCAACTCACTATAGTAATGTGCTGCTGCTAACCAAAAGGTCTAAATGCACTCACTGTACAAGAGAACACAAACAAACTTATTCTTTACAAGGTTGTTGAGTAATGGATATGCAAATTACTTCCTTACACTTCACTTGACAATATCTGTCTGTATTGAATTGTATTAAAACATATTTAGTAAATGTGAAGAATTACAGTTCACATCACATTACTTGTGCCTAAGGACACACAATTTTTAGTAACATTGTTATTTATTTTTATTCCATCATGAAAGATAGAAAAATAACAAACCAATATTGTACAAATACCCAACAACACACTTTTTTTATAGTCCATTCACTGCCACTTCCAATTCTTTTTATTAAAGTCCTGTTAATGTTCTACTGCCAAAATATCCTCTGCCTCCAGCAAACAAAGCTCAACTAACTCTAGACAATTAAACCAAAGGGACAATGCACCATATTCGTATGCACTCAGTGTAATATTTTGCATAATTTCTTACTAGACATTACCACCACATCAATTTTCTCACTGTTTTTATTCATACAATATTAATTATAAAAGAAATATAATTTACAGATAAAATATAAGTCAAAATTAAATAGAACCTAAAATGAGATACTTTTGTGTTAACAGAAGCATAAAATGCTTTTGATACATGGTTTGTTTAGTAAACAACCAAGCATGTCAAACATGGGGTGATTTTTTAAAGGTTTGATTGAAAGAGTGTGAAGAAACTGTGAATAAACTGTAACAGACTTGCACAAACAGGCTTGTACATCAAACCCCTAATTTACATGTCCTAGATTTAACAAGCACACAAAATTTACTTTTTCTTTAAAAAAAAAAACTATAAATAAATAATGGGATTGTACTGAATAAATATCCCAGCAAATGTTGCAATGAAAATCTACTGAAAATAAATTTGTTAGCTCACAGTGATAAAATCAGGAGTTGTAGTACTGCTTGCCACAAAAAAATTCTTTAGTATTTTATATTTGAATGAAATGCTCTTCAACTTGTAGACATTATTCACAAGTACCTACTATTTCCTTGCATAAGAAAATTTAGACAGCATATTTTTTGTATAATGGCAAGTATAAATCAATTTTAGTGCTTTTGGGACCTACAAATAATAAAAGATCACTGAAATGGGATAATTCATACTAAAATAAAATGTACAAGTAATTTCAAGGAATCTTTAAAATTATGCTGTGAAATATTTATGCAATGTTTAGAATTGCTGAAAATGACATTTAAAAATATTTCTGATTTGTAACAGTCTATGATTTTTGTAAAATTTATCTTGCTATGCATACCTTGAAATGATTAAGACCTGGCCTTTCTGTCACAATTGTTAAGTTTTCTGTAACTGTCTACATTTATTTAATTTGTATGTCCCAAAAACACTTAAATTGTAATTTCCTCATGCCATCCATTTTTATGTGAGGAAAGAGTATGTTTTAACAAGTAATACTTAGCTAAATGGTATTTCATACAAATATAAAATAAATAATAAATTTTTTTCCATGACAAGTACAATTCCTTCACCACAATATGAAAATTAAAAAATGGTATGTTCCTATAAAAAATACAGCAGAGATAGTTTTGAGTGATGGTGACACCACACATACTGTTTGATAAAGTAAGTAAACCTGCATGCAACACATCACATTGTGGTGCAGTTCTAGTTCTACTAGCACCTCTTTCTTCACCTCCAAACTACACATACAGATTAAATTCTCCAATATTAACTGCTAAGCTAGAGACATAACAGAACACAAAAATGGAAGCAGTGTAAAAGAATGAGAGTGACATAATTTTTTCTTAACACTTTGTGAAATTTCAGTTCTAAATGCATGATACTGATTGAGCAAAAAATTAAACAGGCACCGTGCCATTCTTGAACTGACTACACGCATTCATGTAACTATGGGCACGACACCACATGCATTAACCACAAAATATGCACTGCAGAAAAAGCTGCTAATAATATTTTATGTAATTTTTAGACTCCAAAAACTCAAATATTCAACTCTTTTTTTTAAATAGAATTATTGTATTTAATGTGTCATATTTCTCAAGAAAGACAGCACACAGCAGATACTGTGTTTGCTGCACAGACGGTTCCTACACATTTGCATTTGCTGCCAGTATGACAGCATCAACAAATTTGTACCCACATTTCACTACACTATATTTACTTCTTTATGAGCTTTAACCCAGAAGTGACAGTCAAAAAATTTCAATTGGAAGGAGTCTTTTTGACATTAACCTAATAAAAAACAAATCTATGTATAGAAATTAAGGTCAGACTTTAGGAGATATATGGTAAATTAAAAGGTAATTATGTAGAAATTGGCATAGTTTGCTAACACAGTAATCTTTTGCTACCGCAATTTCTGCAGTTTGGAAGGATAACTAAATTAATTTTTCAATAACATATCCTCTGATATTCCTGCAATAAGTCACATTGGAAATTGACTTTTCAGTCGCTAAAATTTATTTGGTGCTCAGTATTGACACTTTATTTGGCCCTTCAAAGGTTTCATTTTATTCAGATGCATATTTAATGAAATTATTTAACGTTACATGATAAAAATGTGTGTGATTTTCATGCTAAAGGGGAAAAATACCAAGGACTTACACACACACACACAATATAGACAAGCCTGTCTTGTTGGCTACATTAAAATGAAATGGTTAAAGCAACCACACGGACAAAATAATGAAAAAGTTTATTTTTTAATGATATCAAAGGCATTTTGAATATTAACACTCCACAAAATATTAATATTTTTTAAATGAAAGAACTTCTACAAATGTCAAACTGTAGGTCAGAATATAGTTTTTTAAAGTTGGTAAGTTTTTATTAGTTGCATACAGTGCTTACAAAAATTAATTCAGAAAACACAAGTAGAGCAGAAAACTATTACAATTTTGAGAAATGCAGCCCAGTACAATATCACTTTCATTACTAATACTAGTTTCACAATTACACTTGCTTTGTACATTATTATTATTACACATTTGAAATTTTCTTACAGTACGTATTATTAAACAATGAAATGTTTTGCAAAATTCTAAAATACTAACAGTATTCAATTATTTTTCAGCTATATTTATCATAGTCGAAACACAAATTAAACTCCATATATGAGTCGTTGAGCGCATCAGTGGCTAAATCCACAAAATTGTGAATATGGAGCTACTGGCACATATAGACATGAATAGTGGTGATTGATATGTACATTAGTGGCCCAAGCAACATTCGCATCTCTACCACTAGATGGCAGGGGCGGGCTGTTGTTTCACGCAATAAATCACTGCCTCTTGGATAGCAACATTGGCCCAACCAGGGTCGTAGAAGACAGGTAACAACACTTGCCTATCTAACAATATTAGCAAGTTGACACCCTTAGTGACACATTTAGTTCATGAAGTGGCTGCAAAAGTGCTGTACCAAACTAGTGCTGTTAGCATTGCTGCTACAGGGGTAATACCATAGAGATAAGAACATAATTTTCCCATTTTAAGAAGAAATTTTAATTCCCTCCCTATGCTTACCATGTTACACAGCACTACTTTGGTAGCAGCGCTTTGTGCTTGGGCTCATGAACTAAATGGGTCAACAAGGAAGTCAAATTTTCAAGCTAGTGTCCAGACTTGTCTTCTACAGCCATGGGCCCAACCCATTTTGCTGATGGTCAGGGCATGTTGTTCTGTGGATATATGTGTCAACAGTGAGCGTTGGCAACTGTGAATGTCGGATGCACTAAAAACTGAAGCAACATGAACACAGTAAGTGATAAGTGTTACGTAATATGAATAATATGCATTTATAGCATCAAATTAATGTATATTTGCAATTGGAAAGCAAAAATTACTATAATTTGCACCATTACTGAAGTCGTACACTAAATAACCTCATTTGTTAATGTTATACTGTTGAATTACATCATTTTGTTTATTTCCTTTCAGAAGCAACAAGTAGTAGTTAGTTCAGAACTAGAGAAGTTGAGGAATGTGTACACATCGTCATCATATTCCCTATCAGAGAAAGAAAGTAACGGTGATGAATTGGAAATATACACACATACATGCATCAATCGAAATGACAACACAGATGTAAACAAAAGTGAAAAGTCACATTTACGACGGAAGCACACCAGAAATGAACAAACTTGGAAACACAACAGAAAAAACTTGGAAATTCTGACAAGTCTTATGTTTCTGCTCGAGGGAAGATTATTGCTGAGAAGTTTAAAGAATTTAAATGCAAATACACAAACAAGTGTCGTACTCTGATTCCTCAGGAACAATGGTTAAAATATTCACTCAATTTTATGAACTAGGTAATTTTCACCTACAAGAAAGTTACTTTTGTCGCCAGGTTAAAGTTTACCCAAAACAGTGACTTTGAAAAAAAGTTGATTCTCTAAGTGTTAAAATACATGAATACATTCCTTACCTAATGAGAAAGGAATACAAATCAATATTTGCAAGACATTTATTAAGGAGACACTTGGTGTTTCTGATGTAGAGTGACACAAGCATTAGCTGGAAAATCAAGGCACATCTCCAATGGACACATGAGGTAATGCAGCTTGTCATAACACATCAGATGAAAGACTCACGAAAGTACATGTATTCATATCAACTTTTCCATCATATGTTTAACATTGTACAAGGCACAAGAATCCCCTTAAGAAGTACTTGGGCCCAGATATAAATATTACTATTACCTACCAGCCGTACACAAAGAACTGTGATAATCCAGTGTCACAGTTTCTCTTTCATACACTGTTACCCAAGAAAAGTGGAGTCAGAAAGAACTTCAATGCAGAATGATGCTCTGCAAGGTACACCTGAAAATGATGTTACTACCATTGCCTCCAATCTTATGAAAACATTACCTACTCCAATTCTCTTTCTTGGGGTGGCTTACTATGAGGAAATTGTGGACCTACTGTTTGGGGAGCCATGACTTACATACTAATGCTTTCATGTAAGTTTGGAATGAGTCTTGAACATCGAGAGGATCTCAAGAAATAGGCTCCTGTGTGATACACTTTATCAAAACACACGTCAAAACCAAGATACTTTTCATATACAGTGATTAGTGTGGGAGTCAAAATTGTGACTTTAAGATGGCTGTTATTTGCAACTATATAGTTGTATCTAATGAGTTCACACTGTAGGAAATACATAATAAATTCCTCATTTTGGGTGATTCATACCTTGCATGTTACCAGAATTTTGGATTGCTAGAGAAGGAAAAAAAGGTTTCACAAAAACATTTACATTCTAAATGATTGGAGGACTAATTAGAGCTGCTAGGAAGAGAAATTCATTCAGCTAATGCAAATGACCCATAATGATTTTTAATTGTCTACATCAATGCAACGTGATATGATGAATGGGAAAGTAAATGGCGCAAGATTCAGTGGATTCATTTTGCAAACAACAATCCTTATGTGATGTTTTTAAGTATTCCAATGAGGATGTGGTGGAATTTTATAATGCCAATTTGATGAAGAGAGTTCAAACACCAATAAATCACTATATCTAGAGTTGTTATGCCCAGAGGGAAGATGTACTGAAGAACCTAAATACAAGAACTTACTGGGTCTTGCGCCTTACATCCCTCCTATCCGCCATTCTTTCTACAGAAATTGTGCATCCATCACATATCAGGAAAAAGTGATTTGTTACCATTGGTAAGTGATGACGAAGATGGCGATGTACGAGTTAAAAAAGATGATTACATAATTTTGTAACATTCATGAATGTATGTAATTATCAACCCATCACATAGCAGTATCTGATTTGCAACGTTGAAGGGGTGTTGTTTACATTAAAGCAACGTGTTCACTATGTTGTAACTTTAACTGCAGAGAATAAATACCACTGAATACTGAATAAATACTACTTTCATGTTTACTTCTACTAAATAACTACCACTTTCATGTTAATTTCTATATGGCATCATAGCCCATCTCCCAGTTCCTCCAGATATAGTAATATTCTTGCTACGCAACAATGACCTACCCACATTTATTCCCCAAATAGTTTGACGCATGACGGGCTGGGGAGCTGAAGGTGACGTCACGGCCGGCAACAGTTTTGGGTGTGCACTCGGTCACACTGGGTTCATAAATGGCCGTCCTCACTCACTGGCAGGCTAAGGCCAGACCAGTATACAGTTGTATGGGTCATGTACTTGGGCGGCTCAGAACAAAGTTTAAAACTGGCTGGTCCATCCAGCGGATGGTGCGACTCGCGGCCACAAGGTTATCTGCGCAGGTGGTGGTCCGGATGGACTGCTGACCCAGTTTAGGCTGCTGTTGGTGGCTGCTGGTGTTGCTGGAGGAACTGGATGCCCCGGAAGTGCTGCGGCTGCTAAAGGCCGTAAGCAGGGCTGGTGCTCTGTTGACCCCAGAACCAAGGTTTGGCAATCCTAAGTAGAACGTCCTCTCCTCAGCAGAAGGCGGTGATGATGGGATATGGTGTCCCTGATGTCTTCTGAGGAGCTGAAAACAGCGGGAGGAGGGGAGATGGGAGGTGAAGTCTCTCCAACCGACAGGCGGCGTGAGCTCGTTCCCGAGGGTTATTGTGGCAGAGTGAAAAAGAGACTGGAATGCAGCTCCAGGTAAACTTAGAGGCGGCAGCGACCTCTCTCTCCTGCCACTTTTTCCTGCTCCTTTGGGTGTAAGGCATGGATATGTACTAAGACCGGCCTTGTGAGAGGGAAGTAGGCGACCCTAACTAGAATGTTCTGCCACAGCCGAACACAGGGCCGTACCCATTACTCCAACTGGTGACACAGTAGCACGATGGTCAGAGTGGTGAGTTGTCCCTGAGGGGTCCGACAAACAACTGTGGGTGTGGGCCCAAAGGTAGTCAGACCTTCAGTACAAGTCAAATACTCCCTCCAGTGACACAGCAGCACGGAGGAAGGAGTTCAAACTGAGCTGGTTGACTAGCCTCCTTCTAGGGTGTCTTGCTAGTGATTGGGGCTCTACCTTTCTGTATACCGGGGTATACAGAACGGATGACCTTCGAGCGCGTGTGTTATTGACGTACATGTGTCCCTGAAGGGGAGTCCGCAGTCCTACACTAGGTTTGGAAAATATGATAGATAAAATGCGGTCTCCTGCTTCACTCTGTTGGGTGTGGTGTTTACGTGGGAGTAGCACAGTCACCTAAGGATTGATACTCAGGAGTAAGAGAGAACTGGTGTTTTAATTTCCAAGAAGAATAGACATGATGGCCTGCACCATCTCCTAACTACCTCAAGACCGGAAGTACTAACTACGCAAAGCCAGGTGAAGGGGACCTGGTTTTAGGCTGGGCAAGGCAGCTCGACTAGGTAACTATATAAACTGACCCTATCTACTGTGTACCATGTCCTGAAGGGACTTAGGGAGCCCACTACCAGAAGGGCAGAAGGGTGTAGTTGCTGTTACCGGAACAGTAAGCAGGCAAGGGAGGTTGACGACTACTTCAGAGTCTGCTGGTACAAAGCTTCTAGGAGGTCTGGAAGGCATTGGTGCAGCAGTTGAGAGCTTCTGGTAATTTTGGCAGACGAAGAAGTCGGCAGAGAATTCCAGCACGCAGGGTGATGGAGCGAACTGTCGGGGCTGCTGTACTCTACAAAGAGCCGTAGATCAACTGACATTTCTGGGCAGTGCACAGGTATATATTATGCCAGCCTGCCCTCATCCAGGATGCAGGATGGGGGGGGGGGTGGGGGGGGGGTCAAGTCGTCTGCTAGCGGGCACAGCACAAGGGTTGTCTGCTGCTGGTTGGAGCATTGTAGGTGGTTCTATCCCTTGGTACGCTCTTGAACTACTTGACCGTAGAGGGTGGTTTTGGCTGGCGGCTCATTCATGCTGCTGATTTGCAAAGTATCGAACTTCTACAATATCTTTTCAGCCTGTTTTCTCCTTCCTAACTGTGAAAGGGTTAGGCCAGTGATGTGCTCAACACCTCACATTTGAGTCTAAACCACAAACACAAGAGTCATACAGTTCAGTCTTGAATGAAAATAATACAAATATTGCATGAGTTTTAGACTATCAAAAACAGATAAAAAGCACACAGGCACATTACTCAGATGTCATTTAAATTCTGAGTGGAGGCATAAAACCAAACATGTGTACACCATAAACATTTGTGTTATACTCCACATAAACCTTCCACAAATTGATAAATTAAGCTGTCAAAATTTAATACTACTGGGTAGTCAATACATAATATATTAGTCACTATGCAGTGCAACAAGCTAAATAAAGTGCTACATATAAAGTGTATTCCAGAAATAAATTACACAGTAAACCGAACACATACATGGAAGCATTAAAACTACAGCATCACGTAAAGTCTGCCTCTTTCATCAGAGAAATGTAGCTTCGAGACACACATGATATTCAAATATGTAAACAACACTTCTCATCACACTTAATATAAGTGTCCTATGTGTAAGCAGTGCATAAACATAAAACTGACCTTGCATCAATACAGCAAGCCCTGCTATGATGTTAGATTAGGTTCTTGGATAAATCTTCTTTATACAAAACTACTTTGTAAATGTGTTCTTTGAATGGTTAATGGTTCTTGCAGTTAAATAAACAATTAGGAATGACCATTAAAATCTTTGCTTTGAATCATGGTATTGAAAGAATGAAGAAGTTGAGAACCATTATTTTCTACTTAAAAAAAAATATGAATTGCCAGCCAATTTGGAGCAACAAACAGCCAGCAATGTCAAGGCAGACAGCAATGGCACAGATTCCAATTTTAGCAGGCTCATCTATCCTAGCACACAGTAATTTCACTAAAATACTTACAAATGAACACACAATAGTTGTGAACCATCTGTGTCAATCTGTATGCATATTAATACAGGGTTGCCACTCTTCTGCATCTTAAGAATTTTTACACTTCATTTTCACTTTTTTGTTATTCAGGAGAATGTACATAATTGTTGTGTTTATATTTGTTGACGAGTTTATATTAATTTCACATGCTAAAATCTGTATTTCAAAATGTCTTCACAATATTTTCAAATTCAAGGCAAACTTCAATGTAAAATTAATACAGTGAAAGCCTGGAATACTGCAGCCCATTGTACAGCTGATTTTTTTATACCGCGGGGCAATTTATGTCCCCCTGGCCTGAATAAATAAATCAGTGGAAAGCGTGCAGTCAGGTAGATGTGTGGTCTGTCAGCAGGTGGTCGTGAGTCAGCGAGCACACATTCTTTCTCCTTTCAGCACTGAGAACTATTATACTGGATCATTACAGCCAATATTATATTGTTTTTCTGTATTCAGTTTGATTGAAGTGGTATGATGTATTTGACGGAAGAATTCCTAGTGGTCCTTTTTTCTTTGTGACTCTATTATACCTGTTCTGCTGTTTGGCTGTAAACGGACCGAAAAATATGTTACTGTAGCAACCTTTCAATCTTATCTGGGCATTAGATCAGTGCAGAGGGATGGCATGGCTACATTCCAAGCAGTTATATCATACTTGAAAGTGTCCTGTTGTCACACATTTACTGGCACTTACAAGTTAACATGAAATTTGCATGCTTTGTATTGTGTAACACATTTAAGGAATAACAATAATCCCTCGCCAAACGCGGTTTCAGTTATGCGCGGATTTGTTTTTGTAGACCTTTGCTCCAACCGCGGTACAAGTTTCTATTATCTACGGTTTGCAATCTATGAAAAACTAGCCATTACTGATGTTAATGGTTGCGCATTTCTCAAGCTGCCATCATAGACTTTGGCATTTGTTGTCCCAAGCAGCATGAAGCAATAAATTACTTCATCCCAGAAGTGGACTCTGTGTTTGGGTTGTGGGGAGGAGAATTGCAGGCAAGGTCAGTGAGAATTCTTTATTATTTTTTAAATGATTTTTTTTAACTTTATGTGCACCCATGCGCTACATAAGATGCTAATTTTTTATGGTCAACAATTGTTTTTTTTCTTGAGAAGTAAATTTTGTGTTAAGTGAATAAAGGTAAGTGTGTTAAATAAAATATGTTCTTATATGACCATATTTTGGCGAATAAGGCCATGTGCATATATAGGCCACGTCAGAAGTTTTTGATGAAAAATTCAGGATAATTAAAATTTCAACTAGACTGCACTAAATTTTTGTATTCCTGTGTCAGACCTCATCATGCCAATGCAGAGGTCAACGCACTGCCTAACGTATAAATTAACACACTGACATCAATCACATCTATCAGCATGTTTTCCCAATATAGCATGTTTTCCCAATACCGGGCCACTGTTGCGAAGTGAACCGGCCCACTGGCAGCAGCCAGCTGGCCGCCGCCTGCCAGAGTAATCTTGTAGCGACTGACTGACAGTTGCCCAGCCTGAGGATCTAGGCCTGAGCGACAGCAGCAAGCCACAGCACCTGACCGCGCTGCAGAGGATCTAGGTACTCGCCCAGTTACGTGTACGCGGCAATGTATTCGCTGCTAGCCCCAGCACATGAGTGATTTAATTTAGAATATGTATCTTCATATCTATTATCGATAAATGAAGTAATACATCCAATTTTATAGTAATGAAACGCTAAATAGTCTGCCGATTTTACATATACCCATTTTCCCTATAAAAGCTTGAAAGCGTGTATTCTTCTACCATGGATTTTTCAACCACTGTGTTTTTATAAAACCTTTCCCCCGCGGTTGGTGAGGGATTACTGTACAATTATTCAATGCCAAAACATTTAACTGAAGTAAGGTAAAATACGTTGGAGTACTGTTGTAAAAGGGATGCCAACTTCTGTGGCGCATTTGTTATAAAACTGCCTTGCAATACGAGGGGTTCTAGGTTCAGATTCTGGGTAAGGTAGGGGCTAAGTCATTTACAGGCCTATAATTAATCACCTACAGGGTATAGTGCTACGTAATCATTACAATAATACCATAATTATAATGTGTATGTAGCAGCTATAACAGTAGGTCTTCCCATTTTTGGGAAAAAAATTCCGAAATTTAAGGCTGGCCTCGAAATTTGTGCTTTTAAGTAATTTACAGGCCTATAATTAATCTCCTACGTGGTATAGCTCTACGTAATCATTATAATATTATGTAGCTACTTTGATTATAATGTGCATATAGTGGCTATTCAGCATTTCTTCCCATTTTCGAAAAAAAATTTCCAAAATTTGAGGCGCGCCTCAAAGTTCATGTTTCTAAGTAATTTACAGTAGTATAATTAATCTCCTACGGAATATAGCGCTACATAATTATTTTAATTATGATGTAGACACTTTTATTATAATATATGTACCGGCTATACAGTATGTCTTCCCATTTGGGGGGGGGGGGGGGGAACTCTGAAAATTGAGGCTGGCCTCGAAATTTGTGCTTCTAAGTCATTTAGAAGCCTATAATTAATCTCCTACAGGGTATAGCTCTATGTAATCATTATAATTCTGATGTAGATACTTTGATATAATGTGTATATAGCTGCTATTCGGCATTTCTTCCCATTTTATAAAAAAAAAAAAATCCTAAATTTGAGGCGCACCTCAAAATTTATGTTTCCGTCATTTACATGTCTATAATTTATCTCCTATGGAATATAGCGCTACATAATCATTATAATTATGATGTAGACACTTTCCCATTTTCTGAAAAAAATTCAGAGCGTATGAGCTATTGTGAAAAGGCTTAATGCAGAACAGTGGCCTTTCTTTGTATGCCACGAATAGTCAGTTTTTTTTGTTTTAGTTTTCCTTTGTAAAATGCATATCAGATGAGCAAGCGACATGTTTCACAACACGTGAGACACTGATAGACCCCATCTGCAGTGCAAGTGTGCATTCAACCTTTGGACGTGAGCTTCCATTCTCCTCCTCACTTCCTCTCAACCAGGCCTAGCAGGGGGCGGGGGTGAACCCACTTCTTCAACCCGTGTGACAAACAACTCGCAGTGAACACTACCCATGGTGGAATAAGTACATCCTTTGCTTGAAAAATGTGGTATTTTTTAGTTATTCTTGCTTGAATGCTTGTCACCCTTTATCACAGCACATTTCTCTTCTGTTTCCCTCCCTTGGGTGCTGTCAAGTCCAGTGATGCAGATAAAAAATTAAAGTTCCGATAGCAAGGGGCTAAACATTTCACGACATATGGAGGTAAATAACAACACTTGCTCCGTGTTTGAAAGATAGGTGCCACACCCCATTAGAACACTGGCTTTCTTTAAGCTACTGTACTTGGTCACACATGGAAAACTATAACGCAGGTCTAAGATATCTTCCAACAGCTGCGTTATATCGGGCTTTTACTGTATTTTTACGCAATTTCTTAGAAAAACCAGTGATAGTAAATGTAATATTTTATGCAGTTTTTCTCAGAGAATGCAGTGTCCTATAACACACCACCTGATGAAGCTGGTCTAGCCACCAAAACGATTGCGCAACCGCATGGAAAATGTGTTGTCCTTCTATCTGTGTGTGTGTGCACGTATGTGTGAGCCTGTTGACAAGTACTACACTTAGAGTACTTGAATTCCTGTCATTTTATATATTTTTGGTAGGCTAGCGACCTACTTGCAACCTTAACATTAATTGATGATTGTACCAAAGCACATGCCTATCTCAAACTATACGCATGGCCACATGCAGTTTCAAATATTTTGTTTCCATCCTTGGACAAGGTCCTCAATTGCCAGGTGATTGTATATTTTAAATAAATGTTAAGGGTTAAATTTATTTTCCTTACTTATTTTGCAACACTTAATACATAACACAGCAACCGATAAGATTATAACCAAACTATTGTAATATTACATAGTTCAGTTACTTTATTACAGTTCATAGAAATGTACCAAACAATATCAGTCTTTTTGTTTTGGTAAACTTTATGGAAAATTCTTGTATACAATATGCCTATTAAAATTTTCACTTAAATTTATGTACAGTGCACGTAACCTTAAAACTACTATTGCATCAGTTGGTGACTGAACTAATAAAACCAGAAATAATTTTTGACATTTTAACTACTCTATACACATTTTTTGCACTTCTGTTAATTTTTATTTTGCTACAAATTAGGGACTAACGTACATGCGCGCGCACGTGTGTGTCTCTCTCTCTCTCTATATCTATCTATCTATCTATCTATCTATCTATATATAACAATGATATTGTGATACACAATGCAGCTCTTGCTAAACTACCAGAAGATAAAGAAATTATCAATGTGAACTGGCATGATAGCACCAAAATGGATTTAGATTCATTTATGTTCGCGTAGCTGTAATTTAATTTTGTGTCATGAATACAATGCATTTGAAATTTGTACCACAGCTTAAGAGAAGGATTATTAAATTCTGAAATGTGCACTCCTTCCATATACACGTATTGGAGCATGTAACGTCATACCAACAAAATGGTTTGGTGAGAGTAGGTACTCTATATAGATAGGTTACTCTAGTTTTGAAAGAAACTAATACTATTTAACTTGCAGGTCTTTGTCTTTTAGTGGCTTTGGATCAAAACAAATAGCAAAGGTAGACGTTTAGAGACATTTTTTGAAACAGCAACGTGAAGAGTATAAGAAGAAGTTATAAAATATCAAGTGAACTACTTAAACAAATTGTTTGATTTCAGTGAAAACAATATCTTCTGTACAATGGACTGCATATCACAAGAATATTCACCAAAATTTCATAAAGTGTTGAAATTGACTGAATCTATAAGAATTGCAGATAAGTTGCTAACAAATCTTGTACAAAAATTCCACTATGCCACTGCTACTGGTACACCACAATTTAAATGCCTCCCTATAATGAGGTTTGCTGCTGCAACGACAACTGTCAGTCTGTAAGTGAGCCTTAGTTTGTAACTAATCTGTAAGAAGGGAACAGACATCAGTATATGAAACTCTGATACTGCTCAATCATATGAAACCTTCTATATTATTCCAAGTTGTCTCCACTATATTGTTCGATTTTTGCACTAAGTTGTTCTGCATTTTCATTACTGTTTGTCTAGAGTTACTTGTACACATCTGTATATACGGTCCTGGTTTATGCTAATGTTTCTGACAAATTTACTTTGAGATTACTGACTAAGATATTTCTGTATATTTCTTTGATTGATATTTACATATCTACAGGTAATTTTAGCTATTTTTTGTGTCTGTATAATTTCTGTCGTATTCTGACATTTCTGCAACTTATAACAAAATTCTGTAATGGCATATATCCCAAGTAATATAATAACTTTTGAGAAGTAATGTTTTTTTTTTCTGTAAGAACAATGGTCAATCCTATCGTAAATTCCCATGCATACCAAGTTCCCGAAAATTTTATCACCACATCAACTATGCACCGCTATAATTTTTCATTTAACTATTTATGATGTTTATTAATTACATGAAAAACACTTTAGTTGAAAGATTGCCACACACTAATCCACATGTGGTATAAAGTGAGAATCACAAAAACAACAAACAACTTTACAGCAACGTATTGGCATTGACTTAACACTGTCGCATACAGTACCGCACTAACAACTTTGTTAATAAAACAGCTTTATGACATGCAACTTTATAGCAAGACTTGTGCATTCCTTTAAAACTGTTTTGTTTGCACATATACTGTATATTTAAAAAATGAATTGTTAAATTGCTTAAATCTAAAAGCTGCTCACAGGCATAAAAAACATCAACAAAAAACATTTATTAAAAATTTATCTCGGAAACTATTTACACATATTATATACAGCAGCCATGTGGGTAAAGCTGACCTGATGCATTACAAAATTTTTGTATGAAAATAATTTTCCAACCATACCATACCTTCATGTAACATATGATTTCTAGACACTTCAATGGACGGCTTAGAATGTAATGCAATAGCTACACGCAGGCAACAGTGAATCGGTGTAGACAAAAAAGACGTATTAACTCATTTATATAGGTACATTCATCACAGTGTAAAACTATCCAAATGAACAAATTTTTTCCTGTTCACACACTACATTTGCTTTCCCATCTTGCTAAAGTTTATCCAGCATAGAAGTACGTTTTTACACTTTATCACTAAGTATGTTGTGATGAAGTTGATTACACATACACACAGTTTACAAGGTACAATCAAAATTTGTTTACCATGGTGTAACATTCAAACATCTAAGAAAATATTTATTATACATATGTATTCAGATTGAAATAAGATTTTCATATTGATACTTTCTCATTTAAGACTGGAGCTATGTGCAAGCATTGTTAGGATATAAAGCAGAACAGCCTGAATAAATGGGAAAATTGTTAAATGTAAATGAATGTCACTACTCTTTATGTTCATATTCATACAGACATAATATACATTTTGAAAATATCCTTTTGCAACGTTAACTACTATGTACAGGGCATTTATTCACATGTAAAGTATACAAAGAAAACACACTTTCATGAAATATTAAAACCACACATCAAACTTAAGGAAAATACAGTATAGTTTTAGTCAACAACTGTAACCTACAACAAACTTCCCATTTCATGTTGGATGCACAAGAGAATCAACCACCTGTAATTTATTTATAACAGCAATTTGGAAAATATGTAACAACTTTTACTTTTTCAATAGTGTACAAGCAAAAGCAAATCAACATGTCAATATGGGAAAATTATAGTGCAGTATAACTTGTCGTGGGAGATCCCAACTGAAACCACGGATGGCTATTACAGCCAAAGGTATGCACACCATGAAACAGCAATTCAAGAATCAAGTACAACAACAGGCCTTAGGACCCGGCGGCACACTAGGTGGCCAAGCCACCTGACCAAGTCGCTGCGACCAACCAAACATGGCGTCTTAACAGCACGCCGTACACGTGGCCATCTCGCCTAGAGAGTTGCACTGGAGTTGAGCAACCACTGGGAAAGACATGTAGGACACAGGAGGCCGGACAACCACATGTACATTTGTTTACCAAGGGTGCAAATTGTGGGTGCACACCAACAGAACACAGTGGCCAGTACAGTCCAGTCCACACATGTTTAGCATGCATTCATGTGAGTAAAATGATTTGATAGATTTGGGCACAATGGATTCCTGAGAAGGAGCTACGTGCCAGTCGGCCGCCATATTGAAATTTCCCTTTTTCCCCTCAAAATTGACTTAATTTCCCTAAAAAAAACTCCCATTTTTCCCAGAGCAGTAGACCAGGATTTATGACTCCGGAGACCAGGATTGTGACTCCGGTGACAGGATTCGTGACTCTGAGTCAGGAGAGCAGGACTCAAGACCCATAACCTTTGACCCTAAAAATAATAAAAAATAAAAAAATCCAAAAAACCTAACAATAAAAAAAAATTCCAAAGATATTTAAAGAAACTACTTAAAAATGTATTTTAAAAGATCTTAAATTTCCGGGAGTCACACCTTTCCCATACTCATTCCACCATTTGGTAGATGTCATGACCACCATCTTGGTAGTTGCGGCATGCAGCCATCTTGCTAGGTACAATCCACCACATTGGTTTTTTTCAATTTGTTTTAGAGTTTGTCTCTCACCTTCATTTGACTGCCATATTTGATTTCATATGTTTTCAACACCTAGGTGGTGCTAGTGTATAAATTCACCCATCAGGTGGCAGCCATATTTGTTCATGTTTTTAAAATATAGGTTACGCTGTTGGCACCCTTCATATTGGTGTATATTTTCAACACATAGGTGACATTAATTTCTTGATTATGCCGCTTGCTATCGGCCTGTACCGAATGGTGACATTGACTATTCCTGCATAGTACGTAAACTGTCATAGTTATTTCTTATTTTATTCTTAAATGCAAGTATTTTTATTTAAAATAATTTTTATATAGAGTTGAGGGGGATTTTAAAATAAATTAAATACAGCATATTTTTTTTTCATAAAATTATTGTATAAATAATAAAATATACAGGTTTATTAATTAAAATCTTTGGCGTTCACCACTCAATGTCCGCCTCAGCGACCCAGGAATTGAAGCAGGCAGGGAAACCCCACCACTTGACGTACCCCCTTCCGTTACATCATTGCCGCACCTTCTCGACTAAATACACATCTGGAAACTTTGTAAGCTGGATATCCTCTGCATATAGAAACCACCATGGATGGGAACATTATTCAGATCCTCGAGAATGTAGGTCCTTGGAGCATAGTTGCTTACACTTCGCATACGAAAGAGTTTGGGTCTCCAATTCGCTGTGTAACCTTTCTCGAAGATGCCTTTCTGTTTGCAGATGTGTACCAGGTTGCTAACCTTAGCTTTAGGATTGTGTGGGTCCCTTCTCTTCGGAATAGCATACATGGTCCAAACCAGATAGTCGTTCTTCACATCTTCGGGCCTCATGTGAGTGGTAGAATGAATGGTAGAATTTTTCTAGCATACAGGTTTTGGCAGTAGTGTTAGCCACTTAACTCCCATTCACAGCAAAATGCCTCCACATTTTTCCCTTCAGAGTCCTGTTGAACCTCTTGACAGAAGTTTTGAGATTGCTGTACGTGGAATAATGATTTATGTTATGTTTCTTCATCAGGGCCTTGAACTTTGCATTGTAGAATTCCTTTCCCTGGTCGGTTTGTAGATTAGTCAGGATGCATCCTTTGCGCAATACATCTGCCACGGCTTCTGTGACGTCGCGCACGTTCTTCGACTTGAAAGGTCTGGCCCAGGCGAATTTGCTGTAGGCATCAATGACTTTCAACATGTTTTTGTCGCCATTGTTGACCCAAGCATACTGTATCATCTTGAAACATGTCATTCATCCCGCAAATTACGACCTTGCAATGGCGGTAGTTGCGCCTGGCAGCCACATTCAGTTTGTGAGCGGTTCCCAACGGACTCATTGTATGTAGTGTGGGAGTAATTTCCAACCCTCTGTGAAGCAAGCAGTAGCTGCAGCCTATCCACCAGCTCGTTCGGGTCATCCCAGAATATGTATCTATATTCTTGCAGTATCTCTGTTCTCAGTGCTAGGCCGCTGAAGAGGTCTATGAGACTGTCAATTTTTTCGTAATCTTCATCCTTATAAACATTTGTCTCTGGATCATTATCTTGGTACAGCGCATGCATGAGTTCAAGCAAAGTCTTGTATTCTAGCAGGTCCAATTCTGTACTCTCCGTAGGCTCCTTGGGAAATAGAAATTCATGTAGCCCGGGGGTTCCACGTGTCTTGTAATCGCCGCCTATTTGGATTATCGGATTATCCCACCTGGTAGAAACTCTATTTCATCAGCAATGAGGAACCATTTATCATTATGCTTGTATACACCATATGTCATATCATTATTACACCCTTTTTTTGTGTGGCAAATCTGCATCTGATCCATCATCCCGATCTATCTGTACATTGTCATGTTTTCACTTCTTCAAAGGCTTAGCAGTATAGTCGATTTTGGTCTTCATGGCTAAAGGTGCTTCATCACTCTCTCCCTTAGTAGATAGAGACAATAAGTAATGGGCTTAAATTTTTTTTTTAATTTATAAGGTAGTGTGAAATATTGGCTCTCTTGGTGAGCAAATACTTTGAGTGAACAGACAGAATCGTCCGATGTAATTAGCAGGCAATGTCCAGCATAGTACTGAATAAAATTTTTTACTGTTTCTCTCTTTTATAGGTTTAATTTTGGGTCCCGCCAAAATACTTTCGATCTTGCCCAGGCATTCACTGCAGACATCCAATATGTCCCTACTGTAATTTTGAATATCAGTTTTCGTGGTGAGGTGGGAAATCGAGGTAGTAAATGTACGTGTCATATATCCTTCCAAGTTTTTCAGATTCTCATTTTACGCAGATGCCACATTCAATCTGTCGATAATTTGCCTTTGCACACTCGTCACGGGCGATCTCAGTCTTCACATGCTCCATTTTCGTCCACTCTAACAGGTAGTTCCAAAAGTGAAGAGATTTCTTAACAGCGAGATCTTGAGAGCTGATGAGGGTGATTGAAGTGAATATGGAGCAGCACAGGAATGAAGGGATGGAGTAAATGGGAGATCCCTGAGAAAACCTGCCAACCAACTGCATCATCCTGCACGATTCCCACTTGAAAAATAGTTCCCAAAAGAATGTGTGTTGTTTGGCCAACATACTTCGCAATTTTAAGGTGATGCCATTACCAGTTTTGAGGACAAAATGTTTAGTAGCAGCATCCTTGAATTGTTCGGGTTCACCAACATTTTGAATTATTCTTCTACCAGCATCAAAAGTTCCGTAATTTCTTGGTACAAGGTAACCTCCATCTTCATCTTTGTGAAGATGCATCTTGAGGCTACTTTGCCCGAAATTCAATATACTGTAACTCATTCTCGACGGCTGGTGATGAACAGATCAAGCCCACGCCTGTACCTCCCATTATATAGGTGCCAGTCCTTAATGATCGTCAAAAATCAGTATTTTTCTTTCCAGCACAAGGCACAGAGACTCTAAAATCTGATAGCGTATTGTCCGTATTGATGTGATTGTTAAAAATCAGTATTTCTCTTTCCAACACAAGGCACAGAAACTCTTGAAATCTGATAGCATATTGTCCGTATTGATGTGATCATCGTAAACATACCGCACATTCATATCGTCCATGCAAAACAGAACCCACATATTTGCATTGTCACGGAGCATCTGTTTCGGAATGCGCGAATAAGTCTGACAGAGGTACACACAGTCAACGATTGCGTGCCTTCCCATGCTAAACTATTTTTGAATGTAAGTTTGTTTTTAGCAGGAAATGGCATCAAAGACAAATATCGAGTTTCACAATGCTTCGCTTAGTGGTAGCACAGTTTCATTATCGCTGCATGGGAAATAAGGTAGGTAGGTAACTGCGCTTAACTCTCGTCAACAGCGAGGTCATTAGAGACGGTGCATGAGAAATAATCCATGCCTTACACTGCCTGCAGTACTCGTGCCAATTGCTGGTATTTTGGTTGCTGGAGCGATTTTGAATATAGGTACACATTCTCGAACCAAAAACAGTTCCCTTCTACTAGCAGGCTCAGTAGGACGTATGTTGTCCCGCAATGATGTACTTCACTGTGTTTGGAAATAGGCTTCCATGTTGCGTTTTGTGGGAGATAGCTTCATCTTCAGCAGGAATACGTATGGATAGAGTAATATCTTGCTTGATAATATGTATGTTACCACTGCAATCTTGTGGAGTAGGTGGAGCACGTGAAGATTGTGCAAAATCAGTGCTGCAAATTTTAGAATGTCTCTTTAAAGCATCCCTCCTCGTAAACTGCCTCTGGTAGATTTTGTATTCAAAAGTCACGCTCAAACTTTTCATTCTGCAGGTGGTTATTTCATGTCATCACAAATTCCGCAAAACTGTAAATGCATTATTGCTGAAGTGACAGTACGTGCATCATTGGCATTTTACGTCTGTGCTCTTCCAAGTCCAGAATAATACTGAAATGAAAATGTATGAAAGGAGCTTGCTCAGTTCACCACAATGTCTCAAAGAGGTAAAACTGTAGTTGAAAGCAGGATTGTCAATACGCTGATCAACAATCTACCGTTTGATGAGTTGTACGTTTCTGGATACCGGTTCTGCAGGTCGGAAACCAAGCTAGCTAAAATGCTGTCGCACAATGAGACAGGCATAAACACTCTGGATGAGGCGTACAAGCAGCATGACATTGCCTATTCCCAGCACAAGGATCTGCAAGCCAGACACTAGGCAGACAAGATACTTGCACAGAAGGCCGACAAAATAAGAAAATCATCAGACACTCTGTGAAAAAAAATAGCAGCATTTGGCATTTCCAATGTGATGAAGGATAAAGTGAAAATGGGCATGGGTGCAAAGAGCAAACAGAAGACGCAAGTAAAATTAGAAGCGGTGAAAAGGAAGAAAATCATGCAAGGCTAAGAAATTATCTACTGGTGGATTTTTCCATTGCTTTTGCCTGCATTCAGGGGTCTAATCGGAGCCACGAGTGGTATCGTCCGAGCCGCCAACACAGCATTGAACAAACGGAAGCAGTTGTCCGAGGCACAAAGACACAATGCAAATACGGAAGCTATTGCCATGGGTAAAAATAGGGCCAAGGCCTCTACCTAAGGCCATATCCAGTAAGAGGCGGGAGTGTGCAAAAGCGATGCAGCACGAAGAGGCAATAATGAAATCTCTACCGAAGTGAGTGCTCACGAATGTGGATTTGGAACTGTTTGCACACAAATTGAAAATACCTCATTTTAGAAGGGTGTTTACGAGAGATGTTTTGCCCGCTAAACTCAAGAGAGAAGAATGTGCCGTAATCAACCTGGACACAACTGCCAGGCCCGGTATGCACTGGGTAGCTTACATAAAAAAGGGTAAACACTCGGACTATTATGACAATTTTGGGAATATGCATCCTCTGCCTGAATTGCACGAGTATTTGAAATATACCAAACTAATGTACAATTACGAAATCGAGCAGCTGCCTAACACATGACACTGTGGACGTTTGTGTCTTCACTTCCCGGTTTGCTCGTACAAGTAATTGTATAAAATGGCTATACATTGTGAGGAAACCGTCAGTCATGCAGATAACGCTTACCTTGACGGGTCATAGCTCCGAGCTGCGTGCAGTACATGTTTTACCACTTGACCTTAGGGGGAATGGAGCATTAGGCCTTGTCGACTTGGAAACCTACAATGTGATATTGAACATTGATGGAAAAAACAGCAAGCTGTACCTTGTAAAAAGTGGTAATGTTTCCCATGAGGTGTTGCTGCCCGTTGGCTGTTATGAAATAGATGACATTGCAAGGCACATTGAAGATTCACTGCCTCCCAACACAGAATTTGCACTACGTGCGAATCCCAATACTCTGGAGACCGTTATCAGATGGCATCATTGTTGGGCTACAGACTGGAAGACAGCACAATGTAAGAGTGAACCGTTCACAGTTCAACACATGTCAAATAGAAAATGTGAAAATATATTTGAATAGTTAAAGCTATCCGTACGTGGACATGGACATGAACATGAACTTTGAAAATGGACAGAACCTGCTGGCATATAAAATATTTGCTCAATTCCAAAATATTATAGGCATACTCAATCCACGATATTGAGCTGTGATATGTTCAAGAGTTTGGCCCCGCTCTTGGTATTACCTCCAATGAGATTGACTGCAGGATCAAATTCACTACACATTGAAATATTTCTGCCAACACGTACGCGCACTGCTTGATACTTCACAACCGGCTTGTATCGTACAATTGCCAAGACAAGACCATCAAAATACTGTCATGAGCACACCTGAGAATATAACTGTTCACACACTATAACAGTTTATTCTTCTTCAAGCATAGTCAGCTTCAAGGTTTGAGAAGGAGCTGCAACAACGTAACGGAAGGGCGTATGTCAACTGGTGGGGTTTTCCAGTCCACTTCAATTCCTGGCTCGCTGAGGCAGACATCAAGCTGTGAATGCCCATAGAGTATAATTAATAAACCAGTAATTTTATTACATGTACAATAAATTTTATGTAAAAAAAAGTATACTGTGGATTATTTATTTCAAAAACCACCTTGTTTTTATATCAAAATTATTTTTAATAAAAATACTTGCATTTAAGAATAAAATAAAACAATTAATATGACAATTTATGTATTTTGCAGGAATGGTTACTGTCGCCATTTGGTACAGGCCGATAGCAAGCAGTATAATCGAGAATTTTATGTCACCTATGTGATAAAAATATAAACTAATATGGAGAGTGCTGATAGCACAACGTATACTTTAAAAACATAAACAAATATGGCTGCCACCTAGTGAGTGAATAAATATACTAGCACCACCTAGGTCGAAAACATATGAAATCCAATACGGCAGTCAAATGAATGTGAGACAAAAACTCTAAAACAATGACAATAAAAAAACCAACATGGTGGCCGGCACCTAGCTCTTACTCTGGAATCCATTGTGCCCGAACCTACCAAATAATTCTGTTCAAATGTTTTATTACTTTCTAAGATTTGTGAATCTTCCAATGTGTGTGTCTTTTCAAACTGTGTTAGTTTATGTTTGCCACATGGGTAAAAAACAGCAAATGATTAAAAGTGAATACGTTTGACAAAAAGCAACTGATTGTTGAGACTGAAAAAGACAGTCCATATGGGATTTTCCAGTGAGAAATATGCCAAGCCGGAAGCAAAAGGAGGAGACTAGGAATGTCTAGATCTTCCTTCTAATAACACATCATAAAGATATTTTTATAACCAACAGTTTTAACAATAAAAATATTATTTGGGATTGTGGCTAAGTATGAATATCTGGAAAACAAACCAGTGAATGATTTTAATTACATTCTGGTAAAATTAAAAAACTTATCATGGGACCTTAGTTCTTATAGAAACTATTGAAAATTCTTTTTCCTCAACACCACTCCACCATAGGATTTACCCAAAATATATTTTTCCTCTTAGCGGTTCATTTTAATTTCCAGAGAATGTACCGAGTGCTCTGTTTTCATTGTTAACATTGTTTTCAGTGCATTAAGTTGCTTTTATTCTAGCTGTACAGCCTGGCCTCCTAGTGAAAGTAAACAATGCCTGCAATATACATATCTCCTGGGAGAGGAAGGAATAAGAGAGTGGTAGATCGAAATTTGGCCAGTTGATTGACAGTAATTTTGAAGGGGGGAATCTCATGGCCATTTCTGGCACTTTTCCTCAACAGTGTCAACTGCAGGGCCACTTGCTTTGAGCATAACTTGATGCACAGACTTAGATGCTTTGTTCAGAAATTTGGCTTCCAAATGATAATATCTTAAAATTGATGGTATTCTTGTTAAACATAACTCTAACTTGAAAATAATACCTGGTTTTATCGGAGTGATAGATCTGTGTTTGTGAGCAGCAACATGAAACGGGGCATAGAGTAACAGGAAATTTCATAACAGAATGCCCAGTAAATGCCAGACAATCACAGGTCACATACACAGAAGTCACGTAAACAACGTGCCAGGTACCTGTTACCTGCATAAATGCAGTTCACAGCATGTACTAACAAACTTCATTAATTAAAATTATTTAATCTCAGAGTGAACTTTCCTGCAAATGTGTCCGAAAGAAACTAATGTTAAGTTTCACAGCATCGGTCCCATTTGCAAAATATTCTGTTGCCATTAATCATCTAGACCAGTAGCATAAACTAACATATGAGATGCACTTCACTGTTAAAACTGGTGAGTTGAGAGCCTGAGTATTGAGTAATATCATAATGCCATAAAATGCCCAATGTCCAAAGTTATCTAAAAAATTGTTTAAAAATTAATAAATTTAGATTTCCAAGGTGCGAACCATGTGTTAACATTTGCCATGGTTATGTGTGGTGCAGAACGCAGCCGAGTCAACTCTTTCCCGGCTTTATTCTTCCTTCATCTCCCGACCCCAGATGCCCGCACAGGCCGGCGTTTAGTTATGATATCTCTAGGTTATGTTGCAAGAAGCAGGATAGAGAACAAACTAACAGCCTTCCTTTACGTTGTTCAGAGGTACGCATGATGCTAACACAGAGACAGAACAACAAACATACAAACAAAACAAACACACATGTATGGTGGAATTTTTGTGTCTATCTAATGTCTGTGATGAGTTGTATTGGTTTTCGTTATAACATAATGTTGGTAAACTTTTTTGTAATATTATTGTGTAAAAAACTAACTATCGATGTGTTGTTATTCCTGCAAACACAAATGCTTAATCAAGCACCTATTTTTATACTTTAACATTTAATTTTACAGTTATTTCAGGGAATAAATAATTTGGAACCTTATTTCACCAGTCTCAGTAAGGATCTGCATTACTGGGTGTTCCCAAGTCATAATTGCATTACACCACTGGTGTCAAGTCAGTATCAAACTGCTTGTATACCAACATGTAGGTCACAAGTCTCACTTGGCTGTCAGGCCAAGTATTGTTGCATGTGACTTTCTCATGCTGCAGCCAACAGCACTGTCAATGAGACATTCGGGGAACTTACAGGCAGATACAGCTCACCAGTCCACTAGATGAAGATCATCTTCATGTTCAGACTAAGGGTTCCCTAAATAACTACTGAAAACAAATTCACCTGTGCTCATGTTAGCAGGGCAAAGGAAAGCCACTGAAAAAAATTATGTACCTACAAAATTGAAGCCGACCTCCTGTGGCGCAGTCGGTTGGTGCACCACCGATCTGGGGTATGGGAGGCTCTGGGTTCGAATCCCGGGTAAGGTATGGGTGTTAATTTAAGTTAGGTTATAAGTTAGTCTGTAAACCATCCCCTGCTAAGCTTTCAAGCATAAAACCGGGGGGAAATTAAAAAACCCTTTACATTACAATACAACATTGAAACACATTTTTTCAAAAATTTACTTTCTGGGCCAATAAACTCAGACATCATAGAGAAACAGAAATAGTGTTTCTTTTTTCTGTGTCACTTCTTGTATGTGAACGCATCTGTTCTATTTACCAGTAGGAGTTTTCATTTCTCAAACATTGTCCTACAGCATCAACTTATAGAATAAATTTCCATTCTTACTCATTTTCTTCCAAATATCATGGTATAGTTTGTTACAGATTAAAATAAACAGAAATATATTATGTGGAATTTAAGACATATGCCACATACAAATATTTAAATTTAACCACATATTTTGTCTCACCTATAAATCACAGACAATGAATCTGTGTTGAGGAGAAATGCATACTGGATATATTCGGCACTATCCAATATCAACATTGCATTCCAACATGACCATCTGTGATGTAATAGTACCTTATTTTTGCATAGATGCACAGTCTTCTGGACTAGAGTAATCGTCAGAAGTAAAACACGTATGACTGAGAATGTTCTTGTGTCATAATTTTGTCAATAACAAAAGAGTATATACTCCTGATTAGCTGCCAAAACACAGTCCTATATTGTGCGACAACTCACTACGTAGCTTGCAGTAGGGCATCCAGAAAGTCACTTCACTCAAAGGTACATTACAAATGCTCTTGCTCACAAGGTAACAATTCAGTTATAACACTGCAACTCATTTGGTGCTTGTAAGTTTGCTAAATGTAATGTATGTTACTTACCACAATGCATTGGCATCTTGGGCAATTAAAAAGCTAACTATGATATTTCAAAAGCCTAATTAAATTAAATTCAAAATAAACTAAGTAGCATGCAACGAATTCTACACCTAGCAAAAACTGTTCTGCATTATACAATATACAATCACACACTTATATCACAGAATAAAATTTTAAATCCTGCAGAGTAGCCAGATCAAAATTTAGGTTTAAAACTCTAAAGGAATTTCAACTACAAAAAGCTTTGCATTAGTTTTATACAATCTATGGCTAAATATTTTGCACACTGCATAACAACATTTACAAAAAAAAGTTATTGCTATAAATTTACCATATAACTAAAATTTATAATTTATATTTCAAATATTTATAATAAAGAAGCTTAAAATTATGGTTTACCAACATAACTTAAACATTATGGACATAATAAATGCCAAAGAAAGACTCATTTGCCTAATACATCACCTTATATGTAACGTAAATACAGCACAATATCTTCCACTACAAGTTGCCACGGAGCAAAGCAAGTCACAAAGCTCACAATGCAAGGTAATTCTTTGGTAGCGTGCAAAAAATTTCAACTTAGTCTACTGTGCTTTTAATAATGTTTGGTAATGTAATTGCTACGTATCAAATTAATCATAAAAATTTAACATATGTATCTTAGAATGTGACAGTCATAAAGATTTCAGAAGGACTGGAGATGTACTTACATACATCTGAATATGGGAAACAGGAAATATTTCATCATTACATATGAAATCATCTTCACAGTAAATCAATGGATATTGCATGTAAAGTTATATTGAAAGGCAGATCTTAAAAATAAAATGGCATACTTAACAGAACTGGTAATTACATCCCACAGCACTTGACAAAACAAGTAGAACTACATCGGCGTGGCTGGAAGCTCCAGAGATGTACCTCCTTCTAACGTAAGGTTAGGTAACTTTATACTCCCTCGCTTTGGTCTCCATGATATTTCTGCTTGTTCCTCATCATGTTCTGAGAGAACATCATCATGACCAGTGCTTTGACAAGGAGCATGCTCCAGTGTATCTGTCGCCGGTGCCAGCTCCACGCTCAGTGTGGGCAGAGATGACACAGCTGGCAGTTGAGCTATCGGGTCTGCCATGCCATGCTGTGCATGAGCATGTGGAGAGTTGACATGCTTGCCTGTCCTGTGATTCCTGCGGGCATGTCTGGGCTGACCACGCTTCTTCACCCGGCAGGTGGCATCCTCATCGTCACTACTACCGTCCGTGCATAGCTCTTCTCCGGAGATCCACTGCTCCTCATCATCCTGCCAACACATCTCCAACACTGTACTACCCCCACACCACACTGCTTGTGTTACAGTGGCATAGCCAGAAATATTCTTGGTGGAGAGGTTACATTGACTGAAGGTAAGGAAGGGGGTTACACTAGTATTGGCAAATCTGATGCACATCTTAATTTACTACGTGAAAAATTACTTTGCAATAAAATAAAATGCATACTAATTCACAGCAATTTCATATTCCCATCATAATTAAAAGGTTTATTTACAATTTTGATACTAATTTTAACAATGCCCATATTCACCCTGGCTACACCCCCTGAGTCACAATGTAACTGCTCCTAAATATTCACGAGAAGCAAACACTGTACTGAGTTAAACTCATTTTTTATCCTGCTTTAAAGATGTATTTAAGCACCACAGTACTGTAACAAAAACAATGATTCTGTAACATCTGTTCCAGAGGTTAGGTTTTCACTCCTAAAATACCAATGACTTGTGCCATATTTTATACACTGCACATTACATAGAAAGGTGGTAGCAAGTGACATTATAGAAACCAAAATGCATATTAGTTAACAAAGTTGTAATCAAACAATACTGTATTGTAACTTAACACACTCATTTTGTGTTTACTTAATCTAAAGAAACATTCCAATAACTTCGCTGATATGATAGCAGCACACTTCTCCTCTCACAATTGTATGAACGATCAAGAGCTATGTAGAGCAATGGTGAGGGAGTAGAGCAAGGCTACCTGAACCCGGGGCAGGCACACAGCATAGCACCATTGTCACAAGGCAACCTGCACAGTAGTTATGGCCCAGTCAAACTGTTCTGAGCCCAAACCAGCAATACTGTAAATTCATGAAGACTCTGCAAAACTGCAGTAGCCCTTTTGCTGCCAGGGTAGAGTAAAATCCAGGTTTAAAAAAAAAACAATCCAGATCAGTTAAATTGAGATTTCTTGGCATTTAATTGGGTTTTATTAGTTTTCTACTTTAAAATCTTGGAATAGAATAATAGTAATAATGTAGCTTGTACTACAGACCCCTGGTATCACTCAGTTACTTAAGAGATGACAAGTCAGCCAAACATAAATAAATATTTATACAATTTTAAATTACAATTTGTCAGAGTGTTTCTTAGCTCTAAAACAGCAACATCCTTTTTATCTAATGAGTAACGGAGAGTAATTTTATGGAACTGGGAACTGAATGTTAGTATGGTTCGTGTTTAGTGTATATAATATTCTATGTATGTGAATTTTTATAAATTAACACATATCTTCATTTCGTGAGATTCAGCACTAATGTATTTTTATTGCATACTAATATGTACAGTAGTGTTAACATGCTACACTTTGTTAATTTCCAGAATTAGGGCCTTTAGTTAGGTATGTTATTTTTTAATATATACTTACATAAATATATTTTCATACTAGCACAATGTTTATTATTGGATATATGCAGTGTGACATGTGATGTTTTTGTACTGAACTGCCAATTTGAATTTCACACCAGTCCACCATATTGGATGAACAAGCAGTCTTAAAAACATGGTGTCTGTAAGATGATTACTGTATCACATCACTAACATTTTCTGGTCCTCCAGCCTGGATTATTACGGTTTTACACAATCTAATGGACTGTGAATTACACCCAACATTCATGAACAACCAGCTATGGTTCAAAACCTGTCAATTCAGTTCGAGAATTGTAAACGGAAAATGCATTTACATACAGCCCTGATGGCCTGAATTCGTATTTTCCAGTTAACTGTTTTTGATAAACGGCCAGATTGGTAAACATATGTACATGGCAACTTTGCATGTGTGAACAAGCAAAAACGTACAACTCGTGTTGCAAAATTGTTATAGTTAAGGGAACTTTGAACTAACTGTAATGGCCTAACCTGCAAACCAAGGCTGCAGGATGGCTGCACCTACGCCTGAACTGCAATATGTAATTTTTAACTTCCTTTTAACAAAAGCCGATGAAGCAAGGGAATTATATGAAGCATCATGCACTGATTAATCTAAGTTAAACAATTTTGAATTACTGTTGAAGTAAACAGAAGAAGAAATGAATTACTGGCCAATTTCTGTGCGCTTTGCACCAAGCCACCTGCAGACTTAGCTATTGACATAGAGGAAGTGAAACAACAATTTGCTATGTATGAAGCTGTATTTCACGAATTACGTGAGATTCACAACAAGCAAAATTTAAAAAGAGCAGAAGTCACATCCAATGGCATGAATAATAATGCTTCTAGTAAGTGTGTGTTCAATCAAGTCCCTATGTTGCCAACTTCACCATTGCCAACTTTTAGCAGTAATAGGGCTGAGTACTGTGCGTGACAGAAACGAACAGCCCTGGCAGTGGGGTAAGGCTGGAGAATTCCTGGGAAACCCGTTCTAAGTAGCAGTTGTTAACCTGTCGCCAGACAGTAGTAAAGTCATGTGCGCAAAATTCTGTCCCATGTTCTAACGTTTTCAAGGTTTTGCTGAAACGTGAGATCTGTCAATGACCCATCTGAAGATTAGCAAAACATGCTTGCATAATTGTGAATATTTTTTTCTTTAGAAAATTTAACAAATTTTATGGGTTAATTTGTCATTCCAGCCATGGCTTCAAGTAAAAAGAGGAAAGTAATTTACTGTGAGGGACGCAAAATCGTAAGTAGGTACTGTAATAGAGAAGTGCGATGACGAAAAAAAACAACACATTCCATCATTACCAAATTGAGAAACTCGTTGCGCTGCTTTTTACACATATGTTGGTGTAACCACCATAAAACAGATCCTAAAATAAAATAAAATTAGAATTGAAACTGACCCCAAGAGATTATTATCTGGGGCCACGGTAGCTGATCGATTAGTATGCTCGCCTCCCACCAAGGCGATACAGGTTCAATCCCTGGCCGGGTCACCGGATTTTCGCAAGTGGGAATCGTACCGGATGATGCCATTGGTCAGCGGGTTTTCCCGGGTATCTCCCGTTTCCACAGCCTCTTCATTCCGGTGCCCCTCCATATTCACTTCAATCAACCTCATCGGCACTCAAGACCTTGCTGTTAAGAGCTGCTCAAATCTTTTCACTTCACCCTTCAGATTATTATCTACACCTGGAAAAAACTACTCCACTCTAAAAAGACACACTTCTTTGAAAGTGGATGATTTCGATAATTGTGTTATTAGAAACACTATCCATGATTTCTATGTGCGTGAGAAGAATGTTCCAACTATTCCAAAACTGTTGCCAATCATAAAAAATGAGATAGATTTTCTATGGGGAGCAAGAACACTTCGCCGCTTAATAAGCATGAGATTTAAGTGGAGAAGGTGTAGGTCAAAGAGGAAAATACTTGTTCGAAGAGCCAACATCGTGACATGGCGTAATGACTACATACATAAGATAAGACACTACCGAGAAGTTGGCAGAGAGATAGTTTACCTTGATGAAAGTTGGGTTGAGAGTAATTTGATGTTTTCCAGGTGTTGGCAGCACAACAAATAATTTTCAGTGCAAGCAAAAGCAAGCAGAAGACTAGTATTGTTGCACATAGGTAGTCTGGATGGATTCCTTCCTAATGCACTACATTTGTATAGTGCCGGAACTGTCACTATAGACTACCATAGCCAGATGAACCATATCAACTTCCAAAAATGGATTAATGAGAAATTACTACCTAACCTCCCACCTTATTCCGATGTTGTAATGAATAATACATCTTACTATACTGTGAAGCTCAATAAATCTCCCTCAAAATATTCCGTAAAAACTACATGTTATTATGGCTTAAAAACAATGGGAAAAATGACATGTTATTGTGGCTTGAAAACAATGGGAAAAACGACATGTTATTGTGGCTTAAAAACAATGGGGTAGAGTGCAATGAGAGCATGCGCAAAGTTGATCGGTACAAGCTCAAAGAGACGAAAAAGCGAAGGAAAGAAACATCTAGAGTAGATCAGAAACTGTCTCGTTTTGGACACACAGTTCTCAGACTTCCGCCTTATATGTGTGATTTAAATGCAATCAAGCTGGAATGGAGTAAAATCAAAGAGGCTAGTTAGGGACAAAAATGTTATAAGTGACTTGTCACGAAAATTAAGGAAATTACTGAACTTCCGATCTCAATAGTTACAAAAGAAGACTAGGCACGATATTTTAGCCATGTTCAAAACGTCGAAGACGAATACTGGCAAAAGGATGGAACTATCCCTGACGTGATAGCATAATAATTAACTTGGGCGATGACGACAGTGAAAGTGACTCGGAAAGTGAAGTGTCATCAGATGGTGCAGTATCAATTAACAACAGTGATTCTAACTCAGAAGTTGTGCAGCCATTATGAAGATTTTGCAGACAGATAGTTGGGTCATTTCATTCAGTGAATGTTTAGTATGGTTCATTTTATTAATTCTCAGGTTAAATTTATTGCCTGAAGATAAAACTATAGGCCTTCGACACCATGGTTGTTCATGGTCCTGTTTACTGCCCGACAGTCCAAATGACTTAGTGAGTAGATACTCAGTATATATTTAATATGCATGTTTATCTGTTTGTGTGTGTCCATGCCGAATCAATTTTTTTAGCAGATTTTTAGAGATGAAATAAATTTTGACTTGAGCGTACGAAACAACAAATTACTTTAACTAGATAATCGCTTTATTGAAGCGCAAGATAAGACAATACTAAGTCTATTTTCAAGTTTTTTTTGTAATCATTATATAAAAAAACACTTTTACTTACGACATAATTTTAGTGATTGTGTAAAAATATGAGTAAATGTTTTTTATTTGTACTATAGTGTGCCCTCGACCACCGGCCCAGACACCATGCCACCTCCTCAGCTTGGCTCGTCTGCATACCTTCCAGGGCCGCTCGTTTCTGTCAAGCACAGTAGACTGGTTTCG
Source organism: Dryococelus australis (assembly GCA_029891345.1). Classification (NCBI taxonomy): domain Eukaryota; kingdom Metazoa; phylum Arthropoda; class Insecta; order Phasmatodea; family Phasmatidae; genus Dryococelus; species Dryococelus australis. The sequence goes on from CM056997.1 coordinate 63,270,706, forward strand.
CAAAATTGTTTAATTCAATGGTCAGCGATGCCCCACATTTAACCAAAGTGCAGAAAATGCATTATTTACTAGGTTGCCTGAAGGGCGAAGCTTGTGATTTGGTAAGAAACATACCAGTCACTGATAAAAATTACACTGTGCTATAGGAAATGTTGAAAAGCAAATTTAAAAACCTGCGAATCACTGACACAGTTCATGTATGTTCAGAAGATTTTGCCTCTTCCAGCTGTGGACAGCCGCAAAGAAGGGGCAGTTACATAATTCATAACTGGTTTGCAGGATGAGGCGTACCGCAGGATTTTATATACAATTAGAACTGACAATTCTTAGCCCAACTGAACACTTTTATTTAAAACACAAATCATTAGGTACATTGAATACATTAAACAATTGTTTCATTTATATTCAGACGGTGACAATTACACACAATGCTAATTTATTTGATAGATATTGCAATTTAATTTAATTTATTAAAAATCTAATTTGTACTTTACTAGAAATCTCCACTCTGGCCATTTAACATAAAACACCAATTTATTAAGTGCCTACAAATTTCCTTTAGCATAAATCACTATGTTCCATATTCCATAATTCTCCAATACTATGCAAGTTCCTTCAATCGGGACACAATATTAAAAACCGGTTAAAACTTCTGTAACATGATGCAACCATTCAAGGTGCAATCAAAGGCCTTGCACCAGAATTTACACATTCACACTAATTAAAAGAATTGTCATGAGACACTTGTCTGTACAACAGACTTACCAAAGGCATCAACACGCAGCAAAATAAAACAATGCTAACACCTCTATGTACTTTTGTTAACACATAAGGCCAGGCACGTAAAAAGACTAAGCTTTACTGCCTTAACAATATTCTCTAGCAATTGAACAAACGAGAATTCATTCTAAAGTTATCAAACTGTGGACCTTTTGTTTCATTCATGAGAATTAGCAACATTACCAGACCAGACCTATGTTGAAATCAATTAGCACATTACCCATTTTTATATTTTCCCAATACCAGCTTGGGTTAAACAAGTCGACAGCCTAGTTTCAAGGCAGACTGTGTCAAATAAACTATTAGACCATAAATTCACACCGGCCATGCAAACCAGGAAATAATTCATATCCAGTAAAGTTCGAACTGGTGATGCAAAACAGAAACTGCAAGAAACATATTTAAATGCACTAACATCCAAATTACCAAAGCCAGAAATAATACAGTCGCTGCCTTACACAATTTCAATTGAAACTCAAATTTTTTACAGGCAAAAAAAAAAAAAAAAAAAAAAAATCCTAGGCCTGAAATATAAAATGCTCAAATATCCTCAATTACATTACTGCAAACTGCAAATGTCAGCTGCTGAACCAACCTGTCTCTCGTTGGCACCTTTTGACAACCAATGCAGAAGGCATTGCAAAATGTAGATGACTACCAAAGTGAAATTACTCGTATGAAGGTATGAGGAGAATACAACAATACAAAATTTAAATTACAATCATTAAGCATTTAAAGTAGGGGAAGGCTGGCTAGTGTGCACATGCAGGAGTGAGGGAAACACAGGAGATAGAATAACAGGAGTACGGATGGGACACCGAGAACGGACCCGCAGAGTAGAGGGAGATTAACGAAATAAAGGGTGTGCTGTCGTCGCACTTTACTCAGCGCAAGGAGAACCTAAATGCCTTAAAAGCAAACAATTTTCCATTGGATAAATGGAATTTTCTGCTTTTCAACACACTATTACTATTAAAGAAACTGGATACACACCCGAGACAGGCCTTTCAGATGTCACAAGATGATAATATACCAACATACACACAGCTCATAAAATTTCTCTAAAAAAAAGGCTATTGCAGAAGAGCATGTCCTACTAATTGCAGTAAAAGGACACGTGAACACTCCGTACCAGAAGACTGCAGGCAACAAGATATCCTTCAGTGCTCACAAGTTGCGGCCAGGGAATCCAATAAACACCTCTCAGCGTCCAGCCAGTCCCCTCACGACAACTCTAGTATCAGTTCAGGAAGTAGGTGAAAAACAAAAGTGTCCAGAATGTGATGGTAACCATACTTTGCACAGATGTCAGACATTTCTGGCAAAGTCATCAAGAGAAAGGCGAAAGTGTGTGAAGGATAACAGGTTGTGCTTCAGTTGTCTACAAGCAAACCATGCAGCATCTAGTTGTCGGTCCAAATATAGATATCAACGCTGTACTGAATCTCATCATACACTACTTTATGTTAGTGACAGTGAGGAGACAAGTGATAAAGCCACCAATTCTGATACTACCAATCCTACTGGCAAGAAGGAGAATGCAGTAACCATGTGTTCAGCTAGGAATGAAGGCATCCAAGCCACCACAGTTTTGTTGAAAACTGCACTGATTTGTGTAAAGGATGGTGTAGGTTACTACCAGCTGGTGTAATCACTGTTAGATGGGGACTCCCAATCATAATTCATAGCAGAAATATGTGCGCAACACTTGGGATTCAAACATTACGGAACAAACACATACATCTCTGGCATAGGTCATGCAGAGGTCTCTGATGCAAGGGGTGAAGTGCTATGCGTAATTAGTTCCATACATTCTCAGCAACTCTGTCTTACCAGTAGAGCTGTGATTCTCTAAAAAATCACCAAGGAGTTACCATCAGTACGAGTTGCCCACCTCAATGACTTGTCACTAGCAGATCCTGAATTTGCCATGCCTGGTGCGATTGAAATGTGGTTGTCTGCTGAAATAGTGGCTGAGGTTATGACAGGACCTAAAATCATTGGCCAACCACATGCATTTCAGTCTGTGTTTGACTGGGTCATAACTGGTAGCGTCCTAGGCGAACACATCGACCAGCCACAAGTTACATCCTTAATTGTTCGCACAGATGCATCGCTCAATGCAGCACTACAAAGGTTCTGGGAAATCGAAGAAGTTCACCTCCATTGAATATCACCAAGGTAAAAACCATTTTGTGGATACCCATACCCGTAACATAGATGGCAGATATATTTAGGGGTTACCATTCACAACTCCAGTCCCTACCCTTGCAGTGTGGCTCTGAATCGGCTTCACGGACTGGAATGCAGATTAGGGCATTTGTCAGAGTTGGGACAACAATACCAACAGTTCATAAAAGAATATATATATATATACATATATATAGACACACACACACACACACACACACACACTTAGGCCACATGACATGCATTGATTGGTGTTTCAAACTGTCCACATAGTAACAATGCAGTGACTCTGACCTTTGAGTACTAGTAACCAACCAATGTATGTAATTCCACATCATGCAGTAGTGAAGCAGGAGTATGCTTCGACCAAGGTCAGAGTCGTATTCAATCCATCAGCAAATGTTGCTGATGGGCCATTCCTGAACAGCCAGTAACTGCATTGGCCAAAACTGCAAAGGGACATTGTAGACGTTGTGTTGAACTTCTGTACATCACCAGTTGCAGTGACAGCAGACATGTGCAAGATGTATCGTCAGATAGTGATAGATCCCCAGGATAGGAAGTACCAATGTATGCTGTGGCATAACTCTGTCAATGATCTAGTAAGTGTGTACAAATTAAACACAGTGACTTATGGACTAACATCATCACCTTTCCAAGCTTTACTGACTCTTCAGCAGTTGGCCATGTACAAAGGACCTAAGTACCCATTGGCAGCATATACATTCCTCTATGACGTGTTTGCTGATGATGTAGTAACTGGGACAGCAACTGTGACAGAGGCTCAAGAGTTGAGAAGGCAGTTGGTTTCACTGCTCAAGGAAGGTGGGTTTCAGTTGTACAAGTGGTGCTCCAACTATTCTGAACTGCTTGACATGAATGCAGGTGAAAGTGAGTCAAGGACTTTCAACTATACAGAATTGGTGAATGTGTTGGGTTTTTTGTTGGCATCCCAAGCAAGACCACTTCTCTTATCAAGTGAAGATACCAGATTTGCCAGACACCAAGAGGCGTATTTTTTCAACAGTTACTCGTCTGTATGACCCATGTGGTTAGTTATCCACAGTGATAACAGCTAGCAAGACCTTGCTGCAAGAGTTATGGATCCAAGGCCTAGAACAGTATGAGCCAGTGGGAGCGGAGGTGCAGGATAAGTGGAATCATTTCAAACAGTCTCTACCATTGGTTTCAGAAGTGCATGTTGCACGTCTCATTCCATTTCATGATTCAAAGGTTCAATTTCATGCGTTCTGTGATGCCAGTGAGAAGGCTTATACAGCAGTAATTTATGTTCGTTGCATGAAGGACGACGGGGACACCCATGTACCATCTGCTGGTTACAAAGTCTAGAACTGCACCAGTGAAAACAGTTTCCATTCCAAAGCTCGAGCTGTGCGTGGAATTGCTACTCAGTATACTATGGCAGCATATCAAGAAGCTTGACACATGACGTCTTTCTACATATTATTTTACCGGCTTCTACTCATCAATGCAAATGAACATGAAGCACCTTCAACGGAGTTTGATATGATGCCGCCACCAACAAGAGGTCAGGAATTGTTTTATCTACCCAAGTCAGAGGACAGATGCTTCACACCAGATATAATTATTCGCTAGCTGAGCCACCAAAGCCATGCATCAAGATCAACCGAGTACAGCAGTACGCCGCCAGATGCCACTACTAGTACGAACTCCGAGGCATGAGCCTGCATATAGCACCGGACACTGACGTTTACACACACCGAGGATCTATGTCACGCACTTCACAGCTGCTACACCCTCTCCAGGAGAACCCCCTATGCCAGGCAAGCAAGGGGCACGTCACCGAGGAGTATAAATAGAGGGACACACCAAGGCTCTTAACCACTCTTCAAGCAATTGACATCTGTCCTGTTCCTTCACTGCACTTCTGATGCCATGGGAATCACCAGCTTCTACCTTGGTCTTCATCGCATCCTAGCAGTGCCGAAGACTTAATGTCTCCTGTATTCTTCACCGCACCCTTTGGGGGAAGGGGGGGGGGGGGGGGCAAAAATCCTTGTACTCTCAGCTCTTCACCAAAGAACCTATGCATAAACACTGAGACAAGTACCAGTCCCTTCTGGAAAACAGTTGTAGTGCTAGTTAAAGTCAGATTTGATTTATAGCCACTTTACTGCCTATCCTGTTAGTCTAGAAGCAGGTTGTCTTCACCTGTGTTTACGTACGGTGTTAACTTCCTTAAGCTCGTGTGGATAGGAGGTAGTACATTCACCATCACCGTTTATTTTCATTAAAAGAAATAAACAGCAGACTAGTTCACTTGCGAATATCACTCCAGTAGTCATTGTACCTCTCCTTGTAAACATCAGACCTGTACGAGGGTCAGCAGGTAACCGGGGTTTTATTCTTTTTGTTAAAACACCTCACACTAACCACAATACAATCGTGAAGTGATCGGTAGAGCCACAACACTAGGATACCGCTTCCTTAGGGACTGAACTGCCAGTCTGAGGTTTGCTCTTCTCATTGCACACTAGCAGTGCCGAGAGGAGTATTTCCCTGGGCTTGGGAGGACCAGTTCTTCTGGGACACTCACCACACCAAAGTTGGAAGGCCATTCGTTCTCTGCACCTAGCGTAGTGAATGGTAGAGTCACGACACTAGGTACTCGCTCCTATTAGGGTCAGATTGTCAACTTGGAGGTTGCTCTTCTCATTGCGCACTAGCGGTGCCGAGGGGAATACTTCTCCAGGTCTGGGAGAAACAACTCTATCAGGACATCACCTTGTACTGGGACTGTTGCCATTTTTGCGCAGCTCAACTAACCCGCACCCTTGCTGTTGGAGTTTGAGAATGAGATATGGCACTGGCAGGTGATCTCACTGCGCACACTAAAAACTCAAACCTACATGTCAACTACCCTACTTTTGTGAGGTTCGATTGAAGATATATCTTTCCTCATGCACTTTACCCACAGTGGTGGTGTACGTAAGAGAGCAAAACCGGCAAAGTCTGCCTCTAAAAATTCACTTGGGCTTAACAACCGTCTTAACACATTCAAGCTTCTCAGTCCACGAGAGCAGGCAGCAGTAATCTGCAGACTCTCCATACCAGCTGCACCAGCCTACGAACCTGCTACGTTTGAACCAGCTACAAGAATCACCATGGGACTTCACCTCGCAGTTCAGGCCTACCTCAGTGGCCAAGACCAGTAAATTGGAATTGCAAATCTCTGGATTTGGAGAACGCCCCAAAACCTGCCTACCTCAGAGACAACCAAACCCTGCACACCTAGGCCAACCAACTCACACACCACAGGGAGCAGCCCCTAGTGTGCCACCAGTCAATACTCAGCCAGCACAGCCGCAGGTTAATCATCGCCCAGGTATGCCAGCACGAGTGGTATTGCTGACGCGTAAAGTAGTGCTCGCTGAACCAGATTTTGTTCCCTGATGGAAGGCACCTCGACCAGTTATGTACACTGGCCAAACTCCCGTTCCACGCAGTGATTAAAGATACCGGCCACCAGGATGCGCCTAGTCCAGCATCTGCCAAGATCAGTTTGGCCACATGACATGCCACTTGTCGAAGACCGTCATGCGTCAAGGTTTATAAGTCAAAGTTTGCAGAGTTGGTGTTTCATGGTTGGACAGACTCTATGGTAGTCCTTGAATGGTTGCGACTGTCGCCTCACAGGTTCAAACGACACTACCACCTGGGACAGAGAACTAGCACTGTGTATCTCCCCCTTCTTTCCTAGCTGTTAGATGGTAGCATGCCACCCACTAATGTTATTTTTTGTGAGGTAACTATTTTTGTTTAATTATTAGTCTTTTGTAACTACAATGTCGACTACTCACTTCTCTCTTCAATCTTTCAATACGAAGTGATGTCACTGCTTTTACAGCCTCAGAATTTGAATGTTGTGAATTTTCTGGCACGACAGACATAGTCACCTATTCCTAGAAAACACACAAAATATAACAACATTTATATGACAGGTATAAATCATAACATAAGAAACTTTTAAATGAAAAACAAAACTAAGAATAGCAAATAAGTTGATTAATTTATTCATAATAATCAAAACACAAATATCAATTTCAAGATCCTACATGCATGGATACTACAGTAGAAGCCCGTTTTTGCATTACCGCTTTTTACATTTTCCCGCAAATTACACCATTTATTTTTGGTCCTGTTTTATCTCAATTTGATTCCGTGTACATCTGTCCCGCTGATTACAACACACAATATTTTAGTTTCCCGCTATTTACACTTTTTCTTTGCGTTATTGACGGTGGACAAAATCCACATGAGAAGAAGATAAGCGCGTTGGATGCAGTCCTCATTATTTCTCATGCATGGAAGGAAGTTACATAGAAAACTATTGCAAACTGCTTCAGGAAAGGTGGTTTTCCATGTGCAGTGGTTGGCAATGAAGATGATGAGCCAAATGTTTCATTGACTTATTTAGTCAGCATTGACTCTGACATGATTATTACTGAAGAACAGTTAGTTGACGATATTGTTAAGTTCCCATGTCATGGAAAGTTAAGACCAAGAAGATGACGAAGCTTGTGAAGAAATGGGAGAAGTACGTATGCCCACCAAGCATGAGGCATTACAAGTTGTATCAACTGTGAGGACCTACTGCTTGGGATTCGAATGTGAATACTGTTTTTTAAGTCAGCTGAATGTCCGTAACAAAAAAAATTGAACATGTTGGCAGTCAGCAGCTGAAGCAGATGAAAATACCAGACTTCTTTTCAAAGTCTAATTAACTGGAAAGTGTGAACTGTTTTAGTGCATTAGTAAATAATCATTATAAATTTATATCACCTTGATTCTTATTTTCATGTCCTTTATTATGAAAATTCCGAATGCAGCAGGGTTTTTAAGAAAGTTCTACGCAAAGTTTGTAAGTATGCCTATATTTGTCAGTTTATTTGTTATATCTTCAATATTTACCAATGTTACATACTTTTTTTGCTATGCATATTCAATTTGTAAATTTACTGTATTATATTTTGGTAGAGCTTTCCATGTGCTGCAATTTTTTTCTGTAAAAAGATTTTTGTATCATGTTAATGGTATGTCAATGTTTATTTATTACAACTTCATTCAATTTGAAACACTATACTGCATTTCCCACATTTTACACTATCCCACTTTTTACATCATTTTTGCTGGATCCCTTGAATGGTGTAAAAAGGGGTTCTACTGTATTTACTTGTCAGCAGAAAGCATCCCTCGACTAATAATTAATCAGAATCCATTTCAATTTCAGTATGCAACTTATTTTGGTAAATATGTAGTAGTTTAATGACCTTCCCAATAATGGAAAAATTCTGGAAATATGTCGGCATTTACAGAAGTTGCTTAATCATTGCTGCATGTAATGCCTTCTAACAGAATGATAAACTGTAGCACTTAATACCGGCCTAATATTACCTTTTAAATTTTTTAATATATCTCTCTACAGGACTTGCTTAAGGGGAACTGGTGATACTATGGTGAAAACCACTCTCTTCCTTTCTGCATTTTTCTCACCATTTTGTTCCTATGTATTGGGTGGTATTGTTTGTGTGTATGTAGTCTTAAAGAAACCCCCCCGGTTCAGAAGATTTCTTGTTCCTGTACTTTGTTTTGTGCTCAGATCTTCCCATTTGCATCCTTTTACATTTCCCTGTTGTTGAGTTACTGGTAGACATGGTACCTTGTTCTGCCTCTTGTGCTACCTGGAGCTCCCATCTTTCACTGGGTTTCCTTGGGATGGAATTTTGACTCCCAGAATTCACATTACATACCCTACTTTGTCTCTTCTCCCAGTTTTATTAGGCACAGTACCATTATTTCCCAATCACTAGTATTCCAACTTACTGGGGAACATACGGCATGTGGTAGGAGATTCTGCCAGAGATTCTGGATGGTAAAAGTGAACTCTTCAAGCAAGAGGGCCAAACAACACGTAATTTTTTTGATGGCCCACATGATCACCAGATGTTAATGCTCATTAGCATGGAACCTTTTTACTGTGTCAGTAAGGGGCGTGCTTGAATATATGATGACTGATGGCCTCCCTTCCAAGGGATTTTCTTTGTAAGTATAGCTCCCATTCCCTGGCCACTGGCAGCCATCTTGAGCACCAGAAGGAGGTTGGAATAGGGCTTACATAAGAGTTGGATTTGCCCGAACTGGTTCTTTATACCCTTACTTGGTCTTTAGTGATTCTGGGTCCAATGAAACCAAGCATCTTTCTTTGATAGTTCATTAAGCAGAGCAGCCCATTTGGCGAATCAGGGCACATAATCCTTAGCCAATAGCACGAACCCAGGAACTGCAATAACTGCTTCCTGTCCTGGAGTGGTTCTCCTTAGACAGCTCTTAATGATTTACATGTAAGTTTTATAGGCCAAACAGAATGTTCTGGTATTGTGTACCAGAATCCCAGTGGTGCCCAATGCATTCTTCAGCCTAAATGACATGACTCTGAATTGGAGCGAGCCTCCGTTTAGTGTGATGAAAGCAGTATACTTCCACAAGTTGGACTCGGATCAAGATCTGTCAGTGTCCACTGTGGAGATCCAATGCAAAGAATATGTTGGTACTACGCAACTCCCTCAGTGTAAGCCTTATATTGACTGTTGATGGGGTGGCATCATAAGTTATCTCATTCAACAACCTACAGTCCATGCAAAACATTAACTTCTTTCCCTTCCTTCAATGAATAAATTTCTGCTCTAAACTAGTTTCCAAATTTCTTAAAAGAATTTCATTTCTTTTCTCTAATATAGTTTCCAAATTGCTTCAAAGAATTTCATTCCTCTTCTCTAATAAAAAATTTCCAAACCGCTTCGAAAAGACTGGAGATATTGCATAATAGATGCTAACATTCCTGCGTCACTATGTCCTACATAAACATCAGATACTGTATTTTCAGTCATATTCTCTGCATGACTAGAAATATTTTCAAAAGTATTATTTACTGACATGTTACAGTTTGTGTTCTCATTACTTTCTACTACTTTGGTCGTGTTAAAGTGCGGTGCAACATTTGTTTGTTCCTCCATGGTACTATGAAGGAAGTATTGTTACCTAAATGTGATCATTAATTTCTATATTACTCTTATTTCAGACTATTCCTATTTGCACTGTATATTCGTGCCTTCTCAATGGGCACCAAAGTTTCTGTGAGGATAACCAACATAAGAAAATGGCTTTTACTTAATGAACTTGGCCACCACACTGATGCGCCAAAGTTCTCTAGCTAGCACAATGTTTCTTTCGTGGCTCCACATTGGGCGCCAAAAGTTCTCTGTAAGGGAACAACCTCACACAATAATATTTGTTATTTTCAACACCTATGACTAGGTCTACACATGAAATGTCAAAATTTCTGTAAGAGGTTAGTAAACTACGTAACAGGCCCACCAAGAGAAATTCCAGCCCCCTAAGAAATGCGTGCTGTAGGATCCCCTACCACCTCCCCACCAAAAATCAAACATTTACAATAACATAAATAGCCAGCCATGCAAGTAAAGTTAATAAGTTTTCAGTGTCGAAATTAGATTTTTATGTAATACTTCATTTTATAAATAAACATTTACGAGTTGGGCCCGATCCCGGGCTCCTGAACACTGCACCCCCTTCCCCCTCCACCCTTTTTAGCAGGCCTGCTATGTAATGATTACACGTTAGCATGCCAAGGATTACTGAATACAGCAAGGATTCAAATTATGTCACCACATTGGACAAACCAAAAATTTCTATGAATATAATTTTTAATCCACACATATTATATGCACAATTGCAACTTTAAACATATTATTAACTTGAATATCTGAACCAACTTCTACAACTAAAATATGTATTATTTTCTCCTTATCATTCAGAAGACTATGACCCTACATCACAAAGTCAACACTATAGAGAATCTAACATTTCAGACTCTTTAAGAATTAAGAATATTTAATTTCTTTGATAATCTATCCATAATACATGCACAAACAATTTACAGAAGTGATTAAATCTAAGTACTACTTTGACACATGAACAAGGGGAAACATAGTAAATTAATAATTCCATCAAACAAAATGGTAAATCTGGAAATGAGAGTAATCTTAATATTTGCTCAAACTGGCAGTTTGGTAATTAGCTTCGATCATTTCCATCATTAAGATACACTGCTCTTTAAGACCCTTCAATGGTGTCAGTTTCCACTGGGAATCTAACTTCAGTGCAAATCAATTAATATTTGAATTACCATTTATTTTGATGGCAGATTCTTCGTTCATGAATAAAATAACATTTTACATTACCATTGTGTTCTTCATATTGTATATATCTTGAGTTTCAATGTAACTTATAACGTAACGTGGGTTGGCAGCTTGCGAGAGGCAAGGGATGTCTAGTTTGAACAAAACTACAAGGCATATGGCTGATTATCTAGCAAAACAAAAAGAGCACCAGCTCATCTATGGCACGGATGAACACGAGGACTCCGGCTCTCAAGGTGGTAGTTGGGCGACAGCCACATGGCGAATCCCTCTCGTAGTTCACGTTTCCGAATAAAGTACATAGAAAGCCACTAATCCTAAATTTTACACTTAGTAAAAGAATACGTGGACTTACACTCTGGATTGGGCCAGTACCGGAGGCACCAATACTAATTAAACAAAATAAGACGAGAGACAATGAATTTACGTATACTACGTATACTAAGCAACAAGATACAGTCACAATGCACACACACTGCTCCCTTGAATCAAGCGGGCGTGGCGCACAAGGCCCGCCATCAGCTGACACGGTGAAAAGCATTGTTGCAGCGCATGGTACTTTACATGAAATAAACCTCTGGGGCCGCGAGTCTACGGAGTCGAGAGTGCGACGCAGGGGGGAAAAGAAATTAAATTACGGTTCCAGAACTAAACACTTAGGACCTACTATTTCACTGTACTGATCAGACGACAGACTTTGAACTTCCCCCACGAAGTGAACATGTGCACTCTCCCAGACCCACCGATCTAGACTGAGCCGGGCTCCCATTAACAGATGGCAGTCCCACACCAACTCCGTGAGGGAAAAAGCTGTTACACTTTTTACACAAACCAGTACATATAAAAGACAAATCACTATAGCAAAACACTGGGAGGAATTAATGTAATAATTCCGACACATTTTATTATTTATCCAATACTCAGTGTCTCTGTTGCTAGGCGTGTCTAGGAAAATTAATAAAGCTTGAAATGGCCTGGACAGGTGAACAGAAGTTATGTAAAATTAAATTAAAATATTAAAGACAAAGCACAAAAAAACAAAATACTTCATTACATTAAAACAGTAATTTAATGAAAGCAGAAAGAATTTGCGTTTGGCATGTCGGCTGCTGGAACTACCAACTACAACACACTGTTTACGTTAATAAAAGTTGAAATTATAATTACACCCTTTTGAAATAAAATAAACATTGCCTTACCCTTTTAAAACTATGAATTGAATTTAGAGTGTCTTTAATCGTACATCTCTTTTACTACTGTGACCTTGTGGTCGTTCACTCTTTATTATATTACAAAGCACTGAGAGGGGGCAAACGGGAGATAATACTTCCTCGTGTCTACATGAGGCTCTACTTTTTAGCAACACTCGTCAAATTAAGAGACACACACACAGAAGATCTCTTGGCAAGCGGGTCATTGAGCTCACTAAACGGGTCACGGTGAGCCATGCACTTCACGCACGGCCATGCGTGGCTGATACATAGTGTGTAACATTGGTCTGCCCCCCGAGCGGGGCAGTGAGGGACACGTCAAATGCCCCCCCCCCCCCCACAATGGTGTGATGCAGCGAACTCTGGCAGTGGTGACTATGCTGTGAAGTGCAGCAAACGGTGGGGCGGTGCAAGAGGCGCTGCCTCAACCCATAGGTGCAGAAGGGCCAGTTCCTTACCTCGTGTGATGTGTCCGGCGCTTGCTGAGGACATCAAGAATGCCAGGCGTCCAGGAAGATTGCAGGGGGCCCCATCTTAGGGCCTGCAGAAGTATGCATGCCAATAGTGTCAGTGTGCATGCTCGCTCCTTCTTTAGAGCACTGTTGGTGATGAAAGCGGTACGCTTGCCCGCTGCGCTGAGGACGTGAGCGGGTTAGGCGGTAGTAAACAGACAAGCAGGTTGAGCTGGTGGAAGAACTGCTCTCGCCGGTCTACTGTTTCTGTTCTCGCTCTGCGTCTGATGCGGGGGTGGGCACCTTCCCTCACATGGCATTGATGACCACTGGTACTGCCCACTGGAAGTCAGCGGTGTCAGCTTGTAGCTCGGCGGCCGGAAAGCCGCTAAAGTCGTGGGGTTTTTCCTCACCTTCCCACATGTCACCTATTTCCCCTGCCGCCGACCACGGAGCTCTTGTGGCGGGGACGACAGTAGGTGGCACGGCAGCTGGGAAGCCGCGGAATTCGTGTGATGTTTCCTTCTATCCCCACACACCACTTATTTCCTCTGTTGCCGGCCGATTCACATGTGTTGTGCCGGACATGGTAACAGGTAGTGTGGTGTTTGCAAACCCCCACGAAAATTGAGGGGTGACCTCCCTCCTGACGGTGTATGACTTGCACTTAGATCGCGGCTTTGGTTTAAGTTAGAAGGCAAAAGTCACTCACTATTACCTCTGCAACACTTTCCAGGTTCTGGTCCGGCTGCCACACTTCCACTTCGTTTCGATTGACGGGTGTGCATGGCTTGTTGTTGCCGTACGGGACAGAGACAGCTCGAATGTCGTCCCTATGAACCTTTCACCTCCTGCTTGGTCCGGTTTGAACGAGGTACGACATCTGATTGGTTATTTTCCAGTATTCTGTGTGGGCCTGTCCATTTAGGGGCAAAACTCGCACAAAAGTTCTGCTTGGTTGTAGATAGATGGTGTGCCAGCACATTAACATGATCTCCTATTAACAAAGGTTTTGGAGGTCTTTTCGTCTCCGGTAGCCATTTCTGAACGTAATGTTTCTGATTTGCGTGTGTGTCTTGATGACGCAGTTCTCTTTCCCTTTCCTCAGAGTCTGCAGCTTCTGGTTTCGTGTCCAGTACAGGACAGGTGAATTCTCCTGGGTACACTAGGCCAACTCCGTACAAGATCTCCACAGGGGATTTCCCGGTGGCTTCATTGGTACGATTGTGAAAACAGAAAGCTATGACCGGTACATGCTGAGTCCATGTTGCGTGGTCGTCTCCTACTCTTAGGCGCAAATACGCTTTTATTTCTTGGTTTCTGCATTCTGTTGGATTGGCACGGGCATGATAAATGTCAGTCGTGTGGTGTTTGACGTGCCATTCAGTGCACAACCCTCTCCAGCGTGGACCAGAAAATTGTGTGGCGTTATCACTGAGGAGTGTTTTCGGGTAGCCCCAGCAGGGGAAAAAACTCCTATCTCAAAACTGCGGCAATGTGCCTAATGCGTGCGCTGGGCAATGTATACACCTCACACTAATGGGTAAACAAATCGGTCATCACTAAAAGATACCTTTTCCCCCCTGCTGCGCATGGATAAGCGCCCATTAAGTCTAATGCTATTGACTTGAATGGACGTTGTGGTAACCTGGGTTGTTGCTGTGTGGTTCCGTCAGACCTGCGGGTCTTGTACACATTACACTCGTGGCATTGAGGCACATATTTCCTAACTTCTTTTGTGAGCCCTGGCCACAGGTACAATGAGGTTATGTTTTGAACAGTCCGAGCTATGCCTCGGTGTCCTGACATGCAATTGTTGTGGGCGACGTGAATGGCAGTGTTGGGTGCTATGGGTGGCACGTAGAGGCACTACCAACCTCCTTTTCGGCTGTTGTAACACGTCTCTAATTGATTGTCGACTACTCACCATCTCTCCAACGTTTCCTGACCAAACTGTTCTTTAATTTCCTGTACCTCAGCAGACATCTGTTGTTGGTTTAAAACATATACGTACAGGTCATCTGTGCATGTTTCGGCCAGTGGGTGTGGTTTTGTTTTGCTCGCAGTGATGTGTTGTAATACTACATGTGGAGATATGCTGTTGTTTTCTGGTGGTAACACAGTTTCCCACTCCTCCTCGTCTATGACTACCTCCTGTTCATTCAGCAAACGTGAAAGGGTGTCGGCCAGCTGGTTGTCATGGCCGAACACGTGTTCAACAATAAAATAAAATTTTTGCAGTAACATTGACCATTTTGTGAGCTTGCTACATGCTTCATGCATTTTGTGTAGACACAATAAACACAGATTATCTGTCCTTAAGGTGAACCTCCTGTACTCTAGGTGGATACAGTAACGTTTGATAGCCCAGATAATCGCTAAACGTTCACGCTCGTACGTCGTAGCTTTTTCAGTTTTGCAAAGTTTCGCACTAGCATAATCAATAACACAGCGTTCCTGATTATCACCATACTGAAACAGGACCCAACGACCATTTGGCTGGCGTCTGTCTGTAAATATAGGTGATGGCTTGTGTTAATACTTGCAAGGGTGTGACACTGGGAAAAACAATACTTGACCTCCTCGAATGCATTCTTAATGTGTGTATCCCACTTTTATTTCTTTGTTCTGGAACGTGGATGGGGCACACTTAAGTCCAAAGGGCATAGCACAAAATTGGTAATGGCGGCCGTCTAGTGCAGTGAATGCAGTTTTCTGTCTGTCTTCCTGCTTTACCAAAATCTGACAGAAACCACTGTTCAGATCAAAAAATGATAGAATCTTTGCTTTTCCGAGAACATGTAGAGCTGTGTTTACACTGATGAATGGGGGTGGGGCGCTTTCTGTGATTTGGTTTTGACACCATCAGGTGGAAAACGAGACAAACTGTGACACAATAAACTTACAGTAGATGGGCGCAAGCGGTTTCCCAGTCACCGCACTGTTGAGACTCAGGGTTCTCAAGGATGCTGTGGGTTCTGTGTGTCCGTCTCACCCGAGCATACTTATAAAACACTTTGCATTACTAAACATTTTATCACTGAAAAAGGTGAGAGGTTGCTGTCACTACAAAGGAAATAATTTATGCACTGTGAGACTTGCTTTTATTTTGCCACTCATACAAAATCGTGCCAAGATTAACTTTATATTTGAACTTGGACATGTCTAGCTAACTCCGTTCTGATGCTCCCCAGCCCGCAATTAATCTAGCGCACTCCTAGATGGATGACTTCTCTGTGGTGTTAGAAAACACAGTCTTCACAAGGAAAGGGGTCGACAGCCGCTAGAGTGGACTGTCAATATTTACTGAAGACAGAGCACTGAGAATTATGATATGAACAGCGAACATGTATGATTGTTTGGCATCGCTAACGCAGACTCGTTGGGACACGTCTCCGAGCTCGAGGTTAGTGTGGTGACGGCCTATACACATAGACGGCTACGACGGAAATAATATCACAATACAAATTACACAAATACAGATGAAAAAGCATGGGTCACAACATGAATAGTCACAATAAACATGTCGTCTATCACAGCGATCACATTCTTTCCCCCCATGTTCAACATTGACCATTAACACACGTACATACTGTCACTGACCTGGAACACAATAGCAACTTCATTAGGCGGATTCCTACGACCTGGCGGTGAGATTGGTGCAGGTGCTGTTTCGCCAACCTTCCTACTCAGTTTCCCAACCGATTACCTTGATAGTAATTTTCCCAGTTGTTGTGCTGAAAGTTTCTCTGTCCACGGTTGGATCTCGCGGGCGTAAACAGCAGTGGTGGTCGCGCAACATTTGGCATCACGGTGGGTGTTGACATGTGGAAGTTCTGCCTCGGGGATTGATATGCCTGTCCCACTCACACATCTTGTTCATAGAGGCACGCCTCCCGCGTAAACTGCTCTACATTCACCCTTGTTACTCTTCGCAGATACGGCCTAATGTCCAGTGAACAACAATTATTTCCAGCACTCCGCAGGTAGGTTGTCCTGAGTTTAGGCGATGTCCAGGCCTAGTTTGCGCTGGATGAACTGTTCAATCCCTTCACGTTTGCGTTGCTGCTCGTGATATAACCACGCTTGGGCCTGGATGGCATCTCCATCCGTATCGAACCTGCCCAGTAACCGATCGCAAAACTCTTCCCATGTCACAAAATAGCGTCTGAATAAATTCCACCACGTGGCAGCTGGTCCCCTTAATCTGTTTGTTGTGACCTCCGTCCAGTCCTCGCGGTGTAGAAGGTGTCGGTGCAGCTTCTCTTCACATACCGCTAAGAACGTGCCTGGGTCATCTGCATCAAGTCCCGCAAAAGTTGGCAAAAGTACGTTACGATCCGGACCCGTTACTCCCTGTGGCGTATACGTTGCCACTACCGGGGGCAACGTGGGCTTCACCTCTAGTGTTGTCGGTGGTGCGATCTCTGCACAGTTTGTCTTATGGCACTCGTCACAGTTTATAACACCATCACGGAAGGTGGTATATTCTTCTGGCCCTATGCACTGAAAATGTGAGTCCCGTTTGCACCGCTGGCACTGCACCCACTTTGTTCCCACCCCATCACATCGAGTGCTGTGCACAGGTGTGTTTCTGACGGCGTTGATGCTGTATCAGAAGTACGTTGGCATAACGGTTGATCCCATGAATACTCGGCAAACAAGTTAAATTCACTCAATCTGCCACAATGTACACATCATTCGACCGGCATGTCCAGGTAATTCACATTCACGATCACAGGTGTCGCGGTTGCCGACGCAGATGTCTTCAGGCCTTCTCGCGGATTATCAGATGCAGTTAACGTGGGTGATGCAACGCGGATGAACACACTGGCCCCACTTGTGAATGCCAATTGATGCCATTGGGTGAGACACGAGACGAACGGTCACACAATAAACTTACGGTAGATGGGCGTCAGTAGTGTTTTCCAGTTACTGCACTGTTGAGACTCAGGGTTCTCAGGGATGCTGTGGGGTCTGCGTGTCCGTCTCACCCGAGCGTACTTACAAAACACTTTGCAATACTAAACATTTTATCTCTGAAAAAGGCAAGAGGTTGCTGTCAGCACACAGGAAATACTTTATGCACTGTGAGACTTACTTTTATGTTGCCACACATACAAAATCGTGCCAAGATTAACTTTATGATTGAACTCGGACATGTCTAGCTAACTCCATTCTGGTGCTCCTCAGCCCGCAATTAATCTAGCGCACTTCTACATGGATGACTTCTCTGTGATGTTAGAAAACGCTGTCTTCAAAAAGAAAAGAGGTCAACAGCCGCTAGGGTGAACTGCCGATTTTTCCTGAAGACAGGGCACTGAGGATTATGAAATAAACAGCGAACATGTGTAATTATTTTGCATCGCTAAGGCGGACTCATCGGGATGCGTCTCCCAGCACATGGTTAATGTGGTGATGGCCTATACACATAGCCAGCTAGGACGGAAATAATTTCACAGTACAAATTACACAAATGCAGATGAAACAGCATGGGACACAACATGAATAGTCACAATAAACACGTAGGTGCATTAAAACAAGCTTATATGGTGCAGATGCTGCTGGATACGACTCGTAGCGGATCACGTGGTACAGGTGGAATTTCAGTATTTCTCCATAAAAACGGTAAATTATGGTCAGACAAATGGTTATTGGTGATGGGAAAACTATTCTCCTGTAGATTGAGACATTTCTAGGCTTGTAGCACGCCTGATGGCGGGAAAATCAAACATGAGTGAGACAGCATGGTCATACATAAAAAGCATCAATTACATGAAAATACACAGAACACGGAATGAAATATTACATAAAATTTCACACTGAAATTAACTATGGCACACATTATATTACACAAATAAACCCTCAAAGCGCATGGATGGAGCTAATATTGACTTGGCGCCTGTTAACCACATGGTCGCAAATGATCTGGTCGTAAAACAATTTAAACATGAAAAATACCCTTGAATACATACATAGAAACTAAATCCTTAATACTGCACGCAGCAATTAAACAGAAATTACACTGAAACACCTTTAACATTGGCTGATGGCGCTTGATTCAAAATTGCGTGGGCCACATGGCCTCTCCTACAACTTTCATATTTTCTCCTCTATTACATTTAAAAAGCCACAAGGGCGCAAATTATTAAGTCAACCAGAAGTATAATGCTGGGGAATGTCTGGCAAAACGTACGCAAGACAAAGGTTAACCGGTATACTAAAAGTGAGCTAATGTAATCTACATCGATAAAAAAAGTTTGAAGTGTGTATGTGACAGAGTCTTACCTCGCCAGCTCTCCTTGACGGACTGCCCAGAGAGAGGGGTCGCACGGACCTACCATGGCTGCCTACGGGATTCACACAAGCGGAAATGCTATGCACGCCAAGTAGTACTTTATATATTAAAATTAATGACATATAAATAATTTAACTATGGATTTACATGATACATTTAAATTCCGAATTTTCTGTATACGTTAAATGTCTCTCATAATGGCGTTCATGCTGGAACTTTTCACTCTGCCTTTGCAGCTTGGGCAATAGACTCAGACCCACCACAATTTTATATTTTATCATACCACACTTTAGGTACAGAAGAAGCAGAACTTCCCACACTGTACCTTACCATGGCAGTAATCGTTAAGAATCATGGCTTTTCCAAGAAAAATGGGAAACTAATAAAAGAATACGGTGTATATCGACATTACTAATAGACCTAATATGAATCTCATGGGACCATCACATTATTTGTAGTATAGGCCTGTATCATTAAATGTGATAGTGGGGAGAGCTACGAAGATCAAAAATATTATGAGATAAAACACGTAAAATTTATGTAAAATATATGTCAATCTGTTCACTTAACCATGTTAAATGTGAGAAGATCTCACGAAACTAAACCTAAAATTATGATACCTGAATCTCAGGGTATGACTTACAGGAATAAAGGACTGTAATTCAAAAGTGATGGAATAAAATTTAATACTGATGTATTTTACAAGGCTTATCTTACTGAAATTAACAAGAGGATCATAATGCATTTGTCGAAATAGTAGTATATACACATTGTATGAAGAGGCGTTACGAGACTTTGTTTAAGTTTATTACCATGATATATTCGTACTACAATGGTGTTTTGAAGGTGATGCCCGCTAACAGCCAGCAGCACAAGAGCCTATGACGGCATTTACCACGCACGTGTCACGTGTCCTGCACATGCGCAAAGAGGCCAATAATATTTAACTTTCACATAAATAATATTTTTCAGTGTAAAATGTGTTTTATATTTGAATTTGCAGTGTTTAATATGTCTTAAAATGTTTGTTGCTATTTTTAAATGGTTTGGTTATGAAAATTCTAAGTGCCTTCGGCACCGAGATTAAGAACATGTAATATTCCGGCATGAACACCATCACAAAGAGACATTAAAATAATATTGAAATTCATAAGAAAATTATAGAAATGTAAAAAAATATTTTATTTAATTTGTGACATTTTATTTTCAATATAAAATATTTCACCAGCGTGCATAGCGCTTCCGCTTGTGTGAACCCCATAGGTGGCCATGGTAGATCTGTGCAACGCTTGTATCTGGACAGTCTGTCAAGAAGAGCTGGCGAGATAAGACACTGTCACGTACGCACTACAACTTTTGTTCACTGATTTAGGTTTCCATAGTTGGTTTATTTACCGGTTAACCTTTGCTTGCGTACGTTTTTGCCAGACATTTTCCCCAGCATTATGCTTCTGCTTTATTAATTTCTTGCACCCTTATGGCATTTTTAACTTAATCGAGGAGAAGGAGTTGAAATATGTCTGAGAGGTCTCACAACCTGCACATTTTGGATCAGGCGCCATCCGCCTATGTTTATGGCATTTCATTGTAACTTCTGCATTATTGCATCGCACAATTTTAAGGGCTTTGTTTGTATGTATGCATTTGAGGGTATTTTCCATGTTTGAATATTTTAATGCAACATCACGCATAACCACGTGGCCGACCGACGTTAAGTCTTTGTATACGCCATCATTGTGTTTTGAGAGCTTATTTATGTAACATCGTATGTGCAATATTTTAATCAAGGTTCATTGTTAAATTTTGCCAGGGTTCCGTGTGATTTTCAATTAAATTGATGCTTTTTGTTCTTGACCACGTTTTCACTTTCATGTTTGATTTTACTGCCATCAGGCATGCTACACGAATGCAATCACTTAAATCGTAAAGAGAATAATTTTCTCGCTCGGAATAATATTTTGTCGGAATTTAATTTGCAGTTTTCGTAAAGAAATATTGCAATTCCACCTGGACCACGTGGTCCGCTACAAACTTCATCCAGCGGCATATGAGCCATCTAAAATTGTTTTCACACACATGTATGTTTATTGTGAATATTCATCCCGTGTCCCATCTTGTTTCATGTATCTTTTGATGGTTTATGTAATTTTGTAATTTGTGTATGGTGCAATTATTCCCATCCTAGCCGGCTCTGTGTATAGGCCGTCACCACACTACCCACGTGCTGGAGGGCAAGCCCCGATGAGTTTGCGTTAGTGATGCCGAGTAACCACAAGTGTCAATGTTTTCATCAAGGGTTTCATTTGTAATTCACAGTGTCTTGTCTTCAGGGAAAAACCGTCAGTCCATCCTAGCATCTGTCAGCCCTCTTCCCTTGTGAAGGCTGTGCTTTCACGCACCTAGGTGAGATAATCCATTTAGGCGTGCGCTAGGTTAATTACGGGCTGGGGAACACCCAAGCGGAATTGGCTAGTCATGACCGAGATAATAATTTCATTGGCACGTTGATGTGTATAAACAATATCAATAAAACAAGTCTACAGTGAACTCAATTTTGTATTCAGTAGTGACAGTGTTTAAGCAACATATATTTTATTAAGTGTTTCTTTCATAGTGATGTATAGAAAAAATTTAGTATTGCCTACGTGTTTGTAAATACGCATGGGTGAGATGGACACGCAGAACCCACAGCATCCCTGAGAACCCTGTGTCTCAATATTGCGGTGATTGGAAAGCACCGCTGGCGCCCATATTACAAGTAAGTATTTGTGTCATTGTTCGACTCGTGTCTCACCAGACGGCGTCAATTGGCGTTCCCAAGTGTGTTCATCCGCGTCGCATCATCTGCGAGAAGATGGTGGACAACACGCCTGAACATCCGCGAGAAGGCATCAAGACTTCCGCGTCTGCAACTGTGACATGAGCTCAATCCCGAATTATATGAACATGCGGGTCGAACGCTGCGTTCACTACAGCAAAATCAGTGAGATCAATCTATTTACAGAAAATTCATGGGACCAACCGTTATGTCAGTGTACATCCGATACAGCTTTTACGCCGTCAGAGCAATGCTCTGTGACGCGAACCGGATGTGACGGGGAGGGAACCAAGTGGGCGCAGTGCCAACAGTGTAGGAAAGCCTCACATTTATGATGCATAGGGCCTGCCGAGTTTACCACATATCACGACGGTGTCATAAACTGTGACGAGTGCTGTAAGACAAACTGTGCTGAGATCGTGCCACAGATAACACCTGAGGTAAAACCCACAATGCCGCCAGTTGTTACTTACACACCACAGGGCTTAACCGGGCTGGATCATAATGTGTTATTGCCAACTTTTGCAGGACACAACTCCATAGACCCGGGTACTTTTTTATCAGTGTGCGAGGAGAAGTTGAACCCACACAGTGTACACTGGGAGGACTGGACTGATGTCACCGCTAACTGACTGAGAGGGAAAGCAGCCACATGGTGGAACCTTGTAAGAGACTATCGTGTGACGTGGGAGGAGTTTTGCGATAAGTTATTGGGAAGGTTTGATACTGACGGAGATGCCAATCAAGTGCAAGTGGAGTTGTATCATGAACAGCAACATGAATGTGAGGGTATTGAGGAGTTCATACAGCGTAAGTTAGTCTTGTTCAAGTGTTTGAACCAAGGTCAGCCGACACGCTGTGTTTTAGAGATCATTGTCGCCTTGTCAACACTGGACATTAGGCTGTATCTGAGAAAGGCAACATGGGCAAGTGTAGAACAGTTTAAGCACGAAGCATGTTTGAATGAACAGGATGTGCGGATGGGTCAGGCATACCAATCTCCGAGATTGAAGAACTTTCACACGTCAACACCTACAGTGCTGCCAGATGTTACGTGATCGCCGCCAATGTTTACACCCACGAGACAGAACCGCATACACAGAAACTTCCTCCACAACAGGGGAAATAATTACCAGGACATCAGGCCGGAAAACTAAGTCGGGAGGTTGGCGAAACCACACCTGCACCAATCTCACCACCAGGTCGTATCAATCCATCTAATGAAGGTGCAAAAGTGTTCCAAGTAACTGACAGTACTGTAAAAGCACTGAGAGTCTGTGTAGAAATTGAGGGAAAAAATGTTACAGCCATAATTGACACTGACGCTAGTCATAATTTTGTGCGTGACGGTTTGATACAAGCGATGATAACTAGAGTGCCACCGCGACGTCTGCAATTTGCTCCCACATACCAACAGGGCGAAGCAAAAAGAGTCATCACATAATGATAGGAATCAGAAAGCTGTGTACCAAGTGCGATGTTTACATTGTGCCGGACTTGCGTGAAGAAGTAATTTTGGGACTCACATGGCTTGTTGACAATCACACCCTGATGGAACCGCACCTGAATCGTCTGCACGTGGGGACACATGGCCACTGGACTGTTTACTCCATAAGAGCAACACCACCAACAACAAATGCTGTATTGCTTGGTGACTGAGCACAAGATGCCCGCCACACATCAGCAACGTCTGCAACATCTGCTGGACCAGCATGCCAGTGTGTTCCACACTGAGGGGAAGCTGCAGCATCCAACATCGTGGAGCATGCGATTGTCACAACACACAAGGATCCGGTGAACTCCAACCCACGAGACCCAGGTATTTTCTTTCACTGTATTATCAACCAGCAGGTATGTGAGATGCTCAATGATAATGTTATTGAGCCTACACAAAGTCTCTATAATTCAGGTATTACCCTTGCTCCACAGAAAGATAGCGAATGATGATTCTGTGTCGACTTCCGCCCCCTTAATAAAATCACAGTAAACATGCCGCCACCAGTCATAAATATGAAAGACACTTTGTCAACATTAGGACCAGCTACCATTTTCAACAAACTTGATTTAAAAACTGGATATTGGCAAGTGCCTATCCGCCCACAGGACAAAAAGAAAACAGCTTTTACTACCCTAGGTTGACGTAGATTTCAATTTGTAGCTATGCCATTTGGTTTAAAAAGTGCACCTGCAACATTTCAAAACTTAATGGTTAATGTATAGAATGGATTTATTGGAGACTTTGCGATAGCGTATTTGGATGATGTACTTGTTTGGTCTAACAGCTGGGAAGATCAATTGCACCATTTGAGCCTTGTGTTTGAACGGCTTGAACATAATAAACTTACGTGCAAAGTGGAAAAGTGTAAGTTGGGTATGAGTAGAATGGAGTTTCTAGGATATTATGTAACAGCAAATGGACACGAACCAGAACAACAACACATATACAGGACATTTAAAACAAACCCACACCCAGATCACATAAACAAGTAAGGAAGTTCTTTGGCTTAATTAATTGGTTATGGGAATTTGTCCCAAACTTTTCCGTAATCACTGCACTATTAACTGCTTTGTTGTGTGAAAAATGTAAATTTGTCTGGACGCCTCAAGCAGATCAAGCATTTAAAGAAATCAAAACTGCATTTCAGAACTGTAATCCGCTATCTAGGTTCAACCCAGAGTTACCCATTGTTGTACAAACAGATGCCAGTCAAGATGGCATTGGGGTCGTGTTATATCAGGAGGGAATACATGGAGAATTAACGGATCATCAGTTACCACAGTGCCTAGTTCGGTGATGCAGTTAATGAACAAGAATGTTTGGTCATTGTACATGCATTGCGGAAGTACCAGCCGTACTTGCTAGGAAGGCAGTTTACACTCAAAACTGACAACCGATGTCTTGTATGGTTAGACTTGTTTTTATTGTTATTATGCGTTACACATCAACGTGACAATAAAAATATGATTATCTCAGTCATGACTAGCCAATTCTGCTTGGGTGGTCCCCAGCTCGCAATTACTCTAGCGCACGCCTAGATGGATGATCTCACAGAGGTGCGTGAAAGCACAGCCTTCACAAGGGAAAAGGGCTGACAGCAGCTAGGGTGGACTGATGGTTTTTCCCTGAAGACAGTACACTGTGAATTACAAATGAAACCATTAATACATATCAACATGTGTGATTACTCAGCATCACTAATGCAAACTCACTGGGGCACGCCCTCCAGCACGTGGGTAGTGTAGTGACGGCCTAAACACAGAGAAGGCTAGGACGGGAATAATTGCACCGTACACTAATTACAAAATTACATAAACCCTTGAATGATACATGAAACAAGATGGGACATGAAATGAATATTCACAATAAACACACATGTTTGAAAACAAGCTTAGATGGCGTGGATGTCGCTGGATGAAGTTCATAGTGGATCACGTGGTGCAGGTGAAATTGTAATATTTCTGCGTGGAAATGGCAAATTAAATTCAGACAATATATTATTCTTGCTGAGAAAATTATTCTTTCCCATAGCAGTGGTTGCAGGTGTGTAACATGCCTGATGACGGTGAAATCAAACATTACTGTGACCGTGTGGTAAAGTTCAAAAAGCATAAATTTACGTG
Organism: Dryococelus australis; assembly: GCA_029891345.1. Lineage (NCBI taxonomy): Eukaryota > Metazoa > Arthropoda > Insecta > Phasmatodea > Phasmatidae > Dryococelus > Dryococelus australis. Next base: position 63,296,337 of record CM056997.1, read on the forward strand.
AAAAATACATTGAACCCTGAATAAAACTGTCATAGAACCATGAAATAAATTATTCCACACACGATGTTACATAAATACGCTCTTAAAATGCAGTGATGGTGTGTACGAAGACTTGGCTTCGGTCGGCTACATGGTATTACGTGATGTTGCCGTAAAATATTCAAACACAAAAATTACTCTCAAATACGTACATAAAAATGAAGCTCTTAAAATTGTGTGTAGCTATTATGCAGAAGTTACAATGAAATGCCATAAACATAGGCAGATGGCGCCTGATTCAAAATGTGCAGGTCGTGTGACCTCTCTGACATCATTCTCCTCCTTCTCGTCTATTAAGTTAAAAATGCCATAAGAGTGAAATAAATTAGTAAAACTGCAGCATAATGCTGGGGAAATGTCTGGCAAAACGTACGCAAGCAAATGTTGACCAGTAAACTAAATTTACTATGGAAACCTACATCAGTGAACAAAAATTGTAGTGTGTATGTGACAATGTCTTACCTCGCCAGCTCTCCTCGAAAGACTGTCCATATACAAGCGTCTCACAGATCTACCATGGCCACCTATGGGGTTCACACAAGCAGAAGTGCTATGCATGTTGAGTGAAATATTTTATACTGAAAATAAAATGAATTAAATTAAATATTGTTTTACATTTCTATAATTTTCATATGAATTTCAATATTATTTTAGTGTCTCTTTGTGATGGTGTTCATGCCGGAATATTACATGTTCTTAATCTCTGTGCTGCAGGCACTTTGAATTTTCATAACCAAACAATTAAAATTTGTACAAGCACTTTAAAATATTTTAAGACAATATGACACATTTTACACTGAAAATAACATTTATATGAAAGTTCTAAATTATCGGCCTCTTTGCGCACGTGTGGAACACGTGACACGTGAGCGCCGTCATGGGCTCTAGCCCCGCTGGCTGTTAGCCGGCGTCAACTTAAACAACTAGAAAATGGCAAAAAGTTATTGATATATTTTGTAATTTGTCAAAAGCCTTTGACTCTATAAATCATTTACAGTTACTCAACAAACTTGAACAATATGATATTAGAGGCATCACCCTAAACTTGTTTGTCTCCTATTTAGAAAAATGACAGCAAAGAGTACATATCATAGAAAACAAAAAAGAAATGACTTCAAACTGGGATATAATTAGGACAGAAGTGCCACAAGGAAGTATACTTGGCCCTCTACTTTTTCTACTTCACATAAATTATCTGTCTCTTCATCAGTCTAGTTGTAGAATTATACTTTTTGCAGATGACACACATGCAATCTTGACAGTTGATGACAACACTCAGATAGCCTCTTTAGCCTCAAAGACCATAGATGACATGGAAAACTGGTTTATATAAAATAAACTAAAACTAAATGTAAACAAAATAAATGTCTTATTTTTTAACCGTAATAATACTCTAAATCACACTATCAATTCTATAACGTACAACTGACAAACTATCAAGGAGCAATGACAACAAAATTTATAGGTTTTGAAATAGTGGAACATTTAAATTGGAGTATACAAATTAGTAACACTGTGATCAACCTAGCAAGTATCTGCTATGGCCTAAGGATAATCAGACAGCTAGTCTCAATACAGTACTTACGATCCGTATATTTTGCTTACTTTCATTTAGAGATGTGTTATGGCGTAGAACTCTGGGGAAATCACACATCTGGCGTTAGAATATTTAAGATTCAAAAGAATGCAATTAGACTAATTTCTTTTACTAGACTATCATCATGTAAAAATTACTTTAAAGAATTTAAAATTCTACCATTTATTGTGAATATTTTGTTAAACTTCTACTACTTATAAAAAATAATCTTCATGTCCACGACACAAATGGTGATGTACACATACATTTAACACAATATACACAAAATCTCAGGATACACTATCACCCAATAAGTTAGTATGCCAAAAACAGCCATTATATAGGTATTTGCCTATATAATTCTCTGCCTCAAAATATTAGACATCTATACAAAATAAAATACAAAGGAGATTTGAAGGACAGGAGGAAAGTTGAACGGTTAGTCAGGATGTACATGGTGGTGAATGAAGAGGGAGGATGGGGAGGGCTATACTGCAAGCTAAGTAAGGGGGTATTTACAGGAAGAGGAAACAACAGTGAGAAGCTTCAGAGGGTGTGGAGGAGAACAGAGCGGGGTAGGCAGTCCATGCATGTGATGTCTGTGAGAGAGTGGAATGTGTTGAGGGAGGAATTGGTATCTGTGAAAGGGGTTGGTAAATTCAGGAAGGGAGTAGAAAAGGAGTTGGTTGGGTGAAAGAGAGTTGAGAGAGCTCGCCACCGGGCGGTAGCCTAATTGCGAGTGTATGTATGTATGTATACACATACGAGATCAAAAGAATAGTGAAAAATACCCTTTTTTATTCAATGCAGGATCTAAAAGATTACGTAAACAGAAAAACTAACTTTAAATAATTTATTGAGAATCTGACAACTATTGTAAACAAGTATTGTAAATTGAATTAAATCTCTCGTACCACTGAAAGATGCAAAATGAATTGTACTAGAAATGAATAACAATTAAAGTGTTTTCATAAATAGCTCAAAATATACAAAGCTAAGTTGTATTATTAACTAGCATCAACAAATTGTTATGTACACTTACAACAAATATAGTTTTTGTAATCGATAATGGATACTGTTAGTAAATTAAACCAATATTATTGTTTATATATAAATATATATAATTTTGTAGCTATGTATTAAACAACTGTAAATATGATTAATAATATGTATATTTCTGTAGACATGTACTAGGATAATGAAAACACTAAGAATCTGATATAGTGATTGTATAGTGATGATATGGAAGATGCAACTTTTTATTAAGGAACTATTATCAATCCCCGTATATTACTTAGTCCTGAATTGTATTATTTGGTAAATTCGATATGTCCCATATTCTGTAAAAAGGATCCACGAGATGAAAAAAAAAAAAAACTCTGATACTAGATGTAATTTTATTGCTGTTAACTTGATTAGACATGTGTTATTTTGTATTATAGTTTTTAATACATTAACAAACAGATATTGACATCGCGCCCTTGCTTGGGAGGCAGCCCACTACTGCTCTGCGTGTGCTCCAGGCACGCACGTCCGTGAGCCTCATGTACGGGTCACCATCATCGTTCATGGAGGAACTGGTCTTTTAACCGGATCACAACCCGCCAGACCCCTTGTTCCAAGAGTAAACTCAGCCCAGTGTGTGTGTGTATAGTGCAATTCTAATCTTTCCTCCTGAAAGCAGATTCTAAAACTCACAAGGGAAAATGTTATCTCCCTTTTGCTCCCCTTAAGTGACAGCCTGCGAGTATGAAGCCACGTCAGTTTCATTCTCATAGTGAACACAAGCTAATGACACTCATCAATATTTGCATAATTTCTCAGTGCTAATATCATAATTTGTTAAGGCCTATTTTTGAAGGGCAGTTTTCTTGTTTTGTAAATGTAATAAACTATCACGTAAACGATACCACCATGCCACTTGCGCAGAGATAAAAATTCTTTGTTTTGTATTGGATTATTTTCATGATTTAATATAGTGTTTTTAAGTGTTAGTGTAAATGTTAAATGCTATGTTAATTCTTTTAATAACTTCTACATACCTTGCCGGCCCATTCTGGCTTATTTCGCTAATTCTCTTTTCCAACCGAAATTACGTGAAAAGACTCTGGAACATTAATTAACAGATTGTCACAAACATGGCATAATAAATCCCAGTGTTTCCTATGTATTTTTCAGTTTTAATTTGTGTACCTATTGTTATATGTACTTTTTGTATAATTTCCCTCTCAATGTTGGCGGGAGACCTCTGGCGAGGTAACCGAATGTTTCAGTCACCATCTTCAGTCTGATTCCGGCGGGCCTAGAGGATACATGTGTCGCAGGAGCCTTCAACCACTTTGTCTCATCATGTTAGCTGCAATAGTACTAAGTCTTTAGTGTACTGGAATCTTTCTATCGTTTTTGCTCCTCCCGTGTACTTATCCTCATGGTGCCGGAGATTTCTTATGGTAATGTTACCAAGTGCTTAATAGTGTTTTGCCGCTTCGGCCCATGGCAGGCCTAAATGCCACTGTTCTGGCCCCTCAACCAGACTCTAAACTACTCACAACTGTACTAAGTTAACTCTCAACTAACTATATAATTACCTGGTGTACGAGCTGGTAGAGGTCAAATGATAATTCAAATAATTACAAAACTACACATTTATTCTCAGCTTGGTTTACAATAAACTATTGAATACTATAAGGACAAAATAACAATAAATATGAATTGTAGCCACTTGCTTGATTGAAGCTTCAGAACAGTTTCTGCAAGCAAAAAGATAAATATGAAAGCTGAGAAACTAATTTACTTTCATACATTTATACTCGTAATTTGCTGCGCGTAGCTTTCCCTAACTGAACTGATGACCTGCATTGGAAAATGGGATTCACCTACCACTTAATGATATCTCGACCACGCATGAAGTACCACGCATGGTAGCCCGATGACGTCGTTGCCACTCTGCAAAACGCCCTGCCTTCCACCGTTGGAGACATGACCTTGACAGCATGGCCTACGTAAGACATACCTACCGGTGTGCCGTAGGTTCAGGTCCCGGTGCTCACAACACCATGAACACTTCAGACGAGGATCAATGTATGTTGTGTACTGAGTGTAATATCATTTTTACCAATATATGTTTTTAGAGGATTCGAGTCTTATTTCTTTGCTTTCGTTACGTTAAGTACCTTCAGGACCTGACGTACTCTAAACAAACAACTGCTTGAGTATATTGAACTGTTTAATGTCTTAACTTTCTTACTACTTAACGTGACTTGCGAGGTGATCGCCACGTCGTTGTTGACCCGCTACTGCCCTGAGAATCAGTCTCCACGTGCTCACCCATGCATAGATGAGCTGCCACCCTCCGGACATTATTAACAATTTTCTGGACTTTTCAATCATGAGCGAGGGTTTATTTAAAATTTGGTGCATCTCGCCCCTCACCGGTGCCCAGACCATGTTGTTCTGTTTATATGTACAGTACTTGTAACTTGTATTGTACTAATTGACAACTCCCAGCACATTTGTTGTCTGTTACCAGGAGGCCAAATAAATCAAATTAAATGTGCTGCATTAGGTGAACTGGACAGTAAGTTAGTGGCTACGCTTGTGCTCTGGGAAGCTGTGTCACAGATTTACATCTAGTCAATTTCCTGTAGCAACAGTAGCTGAGTTTGGTACAATTCATGAAGGTGGTTTCATATAAGTGGGGAAGGGTACACAATAGGCTAGTATCTATCGTTAGTACTTAGTAGGTACCTATACTTGGGGGGCTCAAAAAATTCTAATTATTGTATTTCATTTGATTCTGTTTTCTATTTTCCATTACTTAACTTTTTAATTTAATTATCCTGGTCACTCTAATGCTACACGAGTCCTTTTAAAACTAAACTGTCAATTTGGTAAAAGTGTAACATATCTTTTTGAGATTTTGATTTTTAACTGGTAACATAATTTAAGTTTAAAACTCAAAGCTAATAAATGAACCGATTGGCTATTTTTATATATGATCTACTTATGTATAGAGCATAACAATTTTCTACTGGCAATTACTTTGACATGTAAAAATATCGTTGAACATACGCATAGTTTCAGAACATATAAAAACTGTCATAAACTAAACTACATTAAACACTCCTAGAGTTTGGTATTTCTATACAAGATAAATTGTTATTATCATCTCTGAGATAATGACAGCACACAATATTTTCAAGTTTGTAGGTCATGTCAGTAGGGGATAAAATAGGCTATACCTTCATAAAATGACACACCCACCCAATTATGCAATAAATATGCATCCAGGATATGACGTGACCTAGGCCTATTTTCAATTCAACTGGCAGGTAAATTATCGCATTTTATTTGAACCTGTTAATAAGATAATATTTCGTTACAAGCAAAAGAAACACCGTAGGCCAACATCCGATTTCACACTACGAAATTTACATGTACAGCCTACCGCGACCATATACATAGACTGGCCGGAAAAAACAACAAGCTGTCACAAGAACATAAACAATTGATATCATTATCCAATTACGTCCTCCTACCTGAGAAAATAACGCGAACAGCTGTTAGACTATTATTATTGTTATTATTTCTCGCTATGCCCTCTAGCGAATTTTGGAGAAAACAGACAAAAACAAGAATACTGGAGCCATTGATGAGAACTGACCAATCGTATGTCAGATGTGTAGATGGTGGTGCGGCATACACCAATCACGGGCGCGATTACGTCCTTCGTGAAGGGCACAGCTGTTTCTGTTTGCGACAACACTCGCTACTTGTCACTTGTTTTTGTTTTGGTTTTGTGTAATGCGAAAGGAAGGAGGTAGAAGCGGTGAAGCGGCTGATGCATACTGGTCGCGAGATGGCAAATTAACGGCTGTTTGTCAACAGCGAGTTAACGTTGAGGTGACGGTAGGAAACATGTTGTCCTAATGCTGTTTAAATTTACAGTCATTGTGGCTTTTAAAAATACATAGGCAGACGATTTGGAATTAATTAGACTTTTAGCTCTTAAATTTTACTTTTCCAATGTGAAATTTTAATGTTTATCACGTTCTGCTTACATACAGCATAAACAATGTAAACTAAAAATACTAAAAATTCTTTACGACATGAAGTAATTACCCTGAATTGCCACAAACAAATGTGAACAACTGTTTTAAAAGGTTATAGGTTATATCAGAAATTGTTCAATATTGACATTAATAATACTTAAAATGAATTTCATGCGGACACAACACTATTCGTGGTAGCCTATATAGCGTGAAATGTGGCATATGAGATTTAATTTTTTTTGTTCTGTGCTCGCTGGGAGAAAACCCAGCTAGTACAAACACTGAACTGTCATCGTCACCACAAAAAAAACCCTTTACTTCATAGGTTGTGAAAACCAGTTTAGCTGTTACTTGATTAATTGAAGGACAAACTGACAGTGCTCATAGTGTGTGCCACACTGCAGATCAGAAACAAGTATTCACTTTATTCCTTCACCAACCGCATGCTTTTGAATAGCCTTTGTGAGCAAAGAGGGGCAAGAAATAGGAAAGTAATCTCATAGCTGGCCTCGACAAAGTTGGATTGCACACACTTACATTACCATGCAGCTATTATTCACACAGTTTATTTTGTTAATTAAAAAGAAATTAATTGTCTAATGCTAAAATGAATTATCTAAGCTTACATTTTTTTAATGAAAAGCCTTTCTAGCTATAACATGACAGTAAGTATACTTTGCCACAAATAATAAATCTGTGTAAGTATCTATTTATTCATAATTAAGTTAGTTATAATTAACATTTAAGTAAATGTTAAAATTATTTGTGTTAAGAGTTTACATTGTATAATTTTTTACTTGTTCTACACTGTACTCGGCCTTGGCTGACATTCTACAGGATAGTAAAGAATGTATGTATGTATGGACGCCAATGGGTGTCACACAAGTCCAACGAAGACACTAATTACTTGCTGGTTGATGGGTGCCAGCAGTGTTTCCCAGACACAGCACTTCTAGACACTATGAAGTAGGAGTTTACTGGGTTCTGGTGCTACAGATAAACATATTTTGTACACTTAGAATTGCTTTTATTGTTCTGCGTATTACACATTCTTCCAAAGAAATTACAATTAATCTCAGGTGTGACAAGCTAGCTCCGGTGGGTGATTTCCCCAGCTCCTAATTTAACTAGCGCACTCTTTGGTGGATGATTCCTCCATGGTGCGTGAAAGCCCAATCTCCACAGGGTAAAGGGTCTACAGCCACTGTGATGGACTGCAAGTTTCACCTGGAGATGGGACACGATAAAACGTGTGGTGACGGTCTACACACTTAGCAGGCTAGTACAAAAATAATGTCACCATACAAATTACACGAGTATTAATTACAAAGCATGGGACACTACATGAATAGGCACAATAAACACGCAGGTGTGTGAAAGCATTCTTAAATTACGCGGATGCCGCTGGATGAAGTTCTTAGCAGGCCATGTGGTGCAGGTGAAATTGCAATATTTTCTGTGAAAATCATTGAAATCCTGTTGGACAGAATTACGGGGCTCTTCAGAAAATTATTCTGGTTGCTTTTCAAGCGTACAAACGCGTCTGGGATACCTGATGGTGGCAAATCAAACATGTGCAAAGACCACGTGGTCGGTTACAAGAGCATCAATCATGGCAGAAATTACAAGAACCCTTAAATGAAACAGTACATAAACGCTGAGAAAAATTATGATGCACATGAAATTACAAACAAGAACACTTTAAGCACGTGGATGGCACAGATACATATTTGGCAGCTGTTAACCATGTGGTTGCAAATGATGTGGCAGTAACACACTTTAATATGACAAAAACCCTAAAAATATGTACATACAAATTTACCCTTAATATTGCTCGTGGCAATGAAGCAGAAATTACAATGCAAAAGCCTTTAACATAGACGGATGGCGTTTGATTCAAAGTTGCGGCGCTTGATTCAAAGTTGCAGGTGCCGCGTGGCCTCTCTGACTTCTTCCCTTCAAAAAGCTGCAAAGGCACAAAATATTTATTTAAGCGGAAGCATTATGCTGGGGATGTCTGGCAAAACGTGTGCAAAGCAAAGGTTAACGGGTATACTACATGAAGACTACTGAAAAGTAACTCAGTGCAGAAATATGGAGTGCGTACGTGACCGCGTATTACCTAACCAACTCTCCTAGTATGACTGCCCAGAGGCAGAGGTCGCGCGGACCTACCATGGCAGTCTACGGGGTTCACACAAGCAGAAGTGCTATGCATGCCAAGTGAAAATGTTATTTCATAAAAAGAAGTGGCACTTAAACTATTTTCAATACAAAATTATTAAAGCAATTTTAAATCAGCAATATCTTTGGCAAGAAATTTTCTTTTGAAGGCGTTCACGCCTGAATATCAGTGTCCAGCTCTTCTGTAAGTACGAACTTTAAATTTCAAAAGCTTACATGGCTCAATATTATGAAAAGAACACTTTACACACATTTTACCCTGAAAGAAAGACATGTTACACTGGCACAAATTTAACCCTGCGAAATAAATAAGAATACATTGCACTATAATATTTTCCCATTGGGAAAGTCCGTTATCGTGGCGGCTGAGCGCACTTGCTACCCATGTGTCAGTGAGGGTGGCGAGTGCCATCATGGCCTATCTGTTGCTGGCTCTTACCCGGCGTCAGTATGTATGTATGTTTTGAACATGTTTACAAGCCTGTATAGATTCTGCTTTGTATTTTTTTCACAAACTCCCACCACATGTAAAAAAAATCTAATATCCTATGGGCCAGACAACATGCAACAAAATGAAGAGAAACATTTTAGTTGCGACTGATTTATAATGTTGAACTTGATACAAGACATTAAGTTGCTTAATTGCTTTTCCCAATTTACAGACAGCATTACAGTTAGTGTCTACTGCAGTCTGACTTTTATGTTTGCTTTCAAAGTGGTTACCATGTACAAGTTGTTTCTTTTTACAGAGGACTCCTTAGTAATATATTGTCTGTAAAATCAGTGTTTGGACTTAAATGCTTATCTCAGTAAATAAACGGTCTGTGAATATAATTTTCATTTCCAGGAGAAGTTAAAACTACTAGCTTATATATTTTTATAGTATTAAATCTTAGCAAAGAAAAAAATTGTGCAAATGATTAAAAAAAAAGCAATTGTATGGCTTTTCTACATAGTTTCCTTACGGGAAAGTGAAAGGACAAATGTAGGTTCAAAGTGGCATTTGTAGTTTAATCAATTGGCTTTCATCACATGTAATAATATTCTACCATTACAAATCTAATTCCCAAAAATTCAGCAGTCCAGGAGTGCCTATAACATTGGGAGGTTTGTTGTGTGATGCTTTCTTCTAACCAAACGTATCCTTGATGCATTTCAAATTTTTCCCCAGGGATTCCCTTTAGTTTCCATATCTCAACAGGGTAGCTGTCAATACATTTCCCATTCTCCCTGTAAACCTGATTGATGCATATTTGAGATATATTTGACCTGCCTGTCATAAATGTTGCACATTTAAATGATTTTGAGAGCTTAGTTGCTAATTTGAAAAGATGTCATGAACTCTAGAAATGTGTATGTTACGCACAGTAATGTATTTATCCTTATATATTATATTATGTTTTATTCCAGTTTTAATTAAAAGAAATGTCACAAAATATTTGAGGTAAATGTTTTTTACTTGATTAGTAGCGCATATTGGTTAATGTTTTTGACTAGGTTTAACTTATCTATGTTTCACTAAAATACAATTCACTTAACAAAATCTTCAGAAATTGACTGATTGGGCTTTGTAATTTTGTGTGTGTGTGTGTGTGTGTGTGTGTGTGTGTGAAGTTGCACTTTCTCTGTCTATTAAGTTTTAATAAACTTGAGGTTTATTGCAGGGCTATGGCCTACTGTATATAGGCTAATCCATTCGCAGTTACTTCCAATTTTTCTGAAGCCCTGCTGAAGTTCAACTTCCAGGATATTTTCTGCCTCATGAATACAAAGTTTAACCGAGTCTATAAAATTTCACCAATAGGACAGCGCACTGCACTGAAATAATATTTTGCATAAGTACTATTTCTTACTAGACATTATCAACACAACTATTTTGTCTCTGTTTTTATTCATGTTAATTATAAATGAAATACTTAATTTCTAGATAAAATATGAGTAAAAGCTCAATATAACCAAAACATATGTTACTTTTATATTACCAGAAGTATAAAATGTTTGTGATATGTGCAAGATATCCTTAGGAAAGAACCAGGTACATCATACATAGGGTAATTTTTCAAAGGTTTGATTCAAAAAGTGTGATGAAACCATGAATAGACTAGCCTATATTAAAAATTAACTCTAAAGAATTTGGCAATGTTAAAACTATATAAGTGCCTAGATTATATGGCCCTGCTAAATTACATATAGTTTAGTTTCTACAGGAATAAATTTTTGGCTATAGTGTAAAATAAAAATGTGGCGATCATCTTATTTTCAAGGTCATCTAATATTTGGGCGATTGTGGTATGTTGTAATAAAATGTTTACTTCGTTAACTGTGTTGCAACTTGCCCACAGGTGACATGACGTTTGGCACAGCACGATGGTGCACAAAAAATCTGAGTACAAGTTGCAGTTCCACATCCTCACAAATGATCTCAGGAAGCAGATCTGGCTGGATAATTGGAAGTTCAGGTTAGTTTCATACATCACGTGCAGTTCTATGTAACTAAAAGGGTCTTCGGTGGCAGTACTCCTTGAGTTGTCTACGTGTGTCGAGAAGGTCTGCTTTGTGCCTAGTTCAGCTTAACAGCACCAAGTTAGTCAGTATGTATTAAACTCCTGTCATGTAAAATTTTCCAGTAACAAAACATATACAGGTTGTTTCGTAACTGTATGGGCAAACCTGCCTGCATATTAATCCTGAAAAAATAAGGCAAAAACACATGTATGTTTAACATACTATCTAAAGTATGTCCCAAGAACAGTACACCCCCTTGAAGTTAAAGCAGAAAGATAAGGTAATTGCATGTTTGACAACAAAGATTTTAACCATGAACCTTTGGATAATGTGAGAATGGACAAACATCTGTGACTGTTGTAACATCTGTTTCCATCACCAAATTAATTCCTGGAAGAAAACAATGGCTGCAATCCTGATTTCGCAGGGCGTTTTGTTACCAAAGGTTTATTTATTTCCATATGACAAATTATTAATTAACATGTACAAAATATTTTGTGGTGTTCCCCTAAATGCAACAGTTTCCAAGAAATTTGTGTGTGATGTTCACAATAACTGAATAAAGGGATAGGAAATGAAAGAATGTGGTTGGGTTTAGAACAATGACACAAGAGACTGATTTTGTATGTTAAACTTTAACGTGGCTTGGTTTGCTAGCGAGGGGCGGAGTACGCCGGATTTGAGAGAAACCCTGATGCATGGTGAGAAATTAAGAATAGAAGTTAAAGTTATTCCCAGTGCGCCAGCTCATCTAAGACACGGACGAGCATATGGAGACAACATCTCAAGGTAGTAGCAAGTCGATGGTCATGTGGTGGTCCCCTCCTAGCACATGTTAATGGAAGAATAATGTTCAGATTATTAGCAGAGTTCCTTAATATACTGACGCATGTGCCAACAACATGCTGCGCCGCAGAGAGACGCACTCTACGGATGACACCGCCCCATCTGAGAGCACCCTACGCTCGTGGAAAGACAAATTCAGTGGCTGAAATGATTTTTCACTAGCCGAGCAAAGAGACTCCATGCATTGGACAGCTGACTAAATAACCGTAATTGACACGTTTAATTATGGAATTCTACGCCCGCCTGGAAATTAGCATGCAAGCACCACCCCAATGAATAAAAGAATATTTATTTGAATTTCCACTATGCTACTTTAACCGCCAAAGAAGTTCCGAACAACCCCACAGATAGTAGCACCCCCGTGGCCTTGGGACATCAGCCCGAGGCGCAAGAAAATATCTACACCTCCACCAGGGGTGATAAGATAACGAGCGGCGCTGCTGCACCCGATAAACCTGCCCCTGTGTTGGAAGGCTATGCTACCCCCTGCCCCCAAAGAATCGCTGACACAGGGCAATTTTCATATAAATATAAGTCCAGCACTGCAATCCAGCAAAGACGCCATGCTAGCTGGCCGATAAGGTTCGCGAGCTCACCCCCCAGTCGGTGAACACTCTCTCTCCTCTCCTCCGTAGCCCGAGGTAGGGCTCGAACTTCATACTGCTTGGGAATCAGTACTACTCTACCTCCAGCCAGCAGCTTTTAGAAGGCCACCAGCACTCCAATCTCAGCTTGAACAAGGCTCAACCTCACAGCTGACCGCCCAGGGACAGCTCACCACGTCAATGGTAATTCCAACACCTGTACCCACTACCCTTACCTCAGTCAACTTCCCTTGACTCCCGCGGTAGCAGGTCGTTGCGCAATTACGTCCCCGTGGATTGAGCCCTTGTAGAGTCATGCTGTAAATAGCGTTGTTGTTTAGCTAATTTGCTTTATTGATTTTTTCTATGAATTACCCTTAGGCTTGCCTTCGCCTGTTGACTAGTATGTCATTTTAATAATTTTATATTTTTAGCTAGATCTTAGAGTGTACCAGTTAGCCGGTACTTTCCGAAATATTTCTTTAAGATGTTATAACTATTACCTACTACATTTTGTGTCAAATACAGTATTTTTATCTTTAGATCCGTTGGTCATTTGCATTTTATTATCTTTGTTTTATTATAAATTTCAGTGTGGTGTAATATTTCATAATTACAGTACATTCAGTTGTGCAGTAATTACTTTTTATCTCACATCTCTATTCGGTCGTGGGGTGCACTATACTCCTCAGGAGGCTGGGCCTGATAGTGACTGGAATACAAGCCCGCTGGGGCATACTGTTTCTTTGGAGTTTTCTGTGCATCCTCTGCTAATATGAGGCGAAAGGGCTCACTACCTAGGTAGGCAGCCTTGTCAATTTCTTTCAAATGTGCTGTCATCATGGAGGTGCAGGTAGTCATCAGAGGTGACACGAGAGGTGCACCTTAAATAAGCAGTCAATAGTAAATCAATTACTTGTTGAATCAAACCCGCGAGCCTGAAAAACTTCCAATAGATTTTGACATAGTAGCCCATCCAACTCACAAAACACCTCTTAAACGTTGGTTAGGCTGGTGTCCACCGGACGAGAACTCGGAGTCCGGGGATATTCCCACAGAGCGAACTACAATAGCAGTGTCATCCTCTAGTATCGAGACTCCAGAACTCCCTACTCAGGAAATCCCTGTCCATGCCAGCATCGTAAAGTTATCATCGGGAAAATTAATTCGAGTTCGACACCCAAACACAGAAAAGCTCCCCAATTTCTGTATTGTAAAATTGGCCTCTGGGAAGAGGATCATTGTTCGACTCCCTGTGAAGGTAGTTCCAAATCCACGCGGAGAACGATCCCTGGCCAACTTTATCTTCGCTCGACAGCCAATGGGGCCGCTGCGGATTAATCACATAAGTTTTGCTAAATCACTCACCACCATGCCCATTCTCAAATTAATTTCCGAGTGAGCACATCACCCATAATTGGGACAGCTGGCGTCCCGCCTCTTGATAATCCTAGTAGTGAGGAGGGTGAAACTACCCGGAAAGGATAGTCTTACATTCCAACTCACACTGAGGTTTGACTCCCCTCTTCTCCATAAGGATCGAGAGGGTGGTCAGTGCCCTAACCACTTATCCACGCGACAGTTCATTAAGTGAGCAAATGGGATTTTCAGGAGTGGGCCAGATCCTTAAGATACGTAATGCATAATGAAAAGAATTAAGACGAGGTGCGATTAAAATGTACATTGCAGGATGAGAACACATTTACATACAATACACTCTCCCTCAAATTAAGCTGGCATTCATACTAGGCCTGCCATATGCTAACACAGTAAAAGCACTGGAACAGTGCAGGTGGAATTTAAAGTTATTGAAAATCACCAGTGCCGTGAGTCTGTGGAGATGAGAGTACGAATGTGGGGGGAAAAGAGTTAACGAAAAGGTTCCAGAATAATACACTTACTATTGCAGCTACTATGGTCTCACCAAAGAAGTTGATGTCCCCCGCGATGTGAAGCACGTGCACTATCCTTGGCCTGCCGATGTAGACTGAAAATGGTGGCTCAGAGATCCCGTTACCTAACGTGATCTCCCATCAGCACGATCAAGGGAAATTACAAAATACATACGTACACTTGGTCAAGTATATGTTTGAAAGACAATTTAACATAGCAAAACACTCGGAGGAATTAAGCAAGTAATTCTGACATGTTAAATATATTGAATAAAGTCCATAGTCTCTGTTATGCATGTTGGGAATACTGAGTTTACTTAAAAAAGTTGAAACATGCTCGTAAAGCAAATAAGAAATAATAATAAAAACATACAAAACACTTTACACATACATGACCCTTCAAATGAACAATATTAAATAAAATAATTAATTTAATATGTGACTTTAAGAATTTAAGTTTTGGGTACGTGACATGGCGGATGCTGGAACTGCCACAATCATTGACTTTGCATTTTACAAAAACTGAGAAATACAACCTTTCCAAACAAAGTAAGTATAACACAAACACTGAAAAATTATGCCACTTCTTTTGAGTGTCACAAGTCAGTGGTTAGAATCATTACGTAAACCACGTGGCTTTTCACTCTGAGGCTTATTACACTTAAATTATAGGGCTCTCAAGGAAGATAACACTTTCCCCTCTATATGGGGACTCTTCTTTCAGGGGAACAGAACAGTTTCTCACGATGAACACACAGTGATGAGTTTACTCTTGTAGAAGTGGGTCATTTGGGTCACGGGACGGTTCACTGACCCGTTTGTGTATGAACGACTTGGTTGATGCATACACCACATGCACACTGTCATATGTGGTTCAGAGCAGCAATAGGTTGCATCCCGAGTGGGACAGTGAGGGCAATGTCAAATTCCCCCTTGGAGACCACTGGTGCAATAGGGCGACCTCTTATAGCACAGGTTACGCGAAGTGCCGCAGGAGGTGGAGGCGGCGCAAGGGGTGCTGCCTCAGCCAATGAGTAGGGAATGGCCAGTTCCTTACCTCGTAAGACGTCTCAGGCGGTCCCCGACGCCGTCGAGAATGCTGGGCATCTGAAGTGGCTGCAGGGGCACCTGACATAAGGCTTGCAGGAGGGCGCATGCCAGCAACGTGGGTTGGCATGCCTAAACCTTAGCTGGTGTGAGCATGGTGCCTGAAGCGGAACAGTAGCCCATGGCATGGCTGATGAGAGCAGGCTGGCCAGTAATACACTGATGAGCAGATGGAGGCGGCGGACGATCTAATCCCGTCTCCTTGCAGGCATGTTGCAGCTCATGGATGCTGGGCCAGAGGGGTTCTAGATCACTTTTGATCAATTGGAATATTGTTTTGATTGCTTGGATTATTGGTTTGATTAATCCATTAATTAATCCAATTGATTGATTGGATTAAGGCATGTGAATAAAATTATCTTAATCTGGCAAAATAAGTTTGATGCAATAACTTTGATTAAATTTTTTTAAATTGTTTGTGATTTTATATTTGCATATTTTTGGTGTTAAATATTGTAGAGGTCTGGGCTGGGGGAGCGAGGGGGTGTTGACCCTTGGCCATCTGGCAGGTGACTGAGGTGATGGAGCACTTGTGACTAATGGGAGCAGGGCATACGCCCACCTTGGCCGGTGTCAGATAATATATTGAGCTCCGCATATGTGAAATGTCTATCGTCAGTAACGCTTAATTTGAAATAGCTTTTTTTTAATTACCAAAGTATAGGATTGAATTTATCCCCAAATATCAAATGATTAGCAAATAAGCAATTTCTATTGAAAGATAGCATATTTTATTCAAAAGAAATTAAACGCAAAGGGATATGAATACAGTTTACCATGAATTTACACGTTCCAAATACAGATTGAATCTCGCACAAGGAAACTACGAACCACGCGTTCAAAATATTAATAATAAAGCATTGGTGTAATACCCTGCTCTGTTTCCTAGCAATATAATTTATGACAAACAACAGAAACAATTACACGAAACTCCTACAACGCACACTTAAAATTCCAAATACGGATAACACTAATAAAATACTAATCATAATCACTCATCGACTTCTATTAAAACAAGACGAGTTATTACTTAACACACTTAACACGCTGCAAACAAGACATATTTCATCACAAATCAATTAACCGCAAAGCGATATGATCACGCCGGCTAACAGCCAGTGGCGCTAGAGCCCATGATGGCGCTCATGTGTCCAAAACGTGCGCGAAGAGGCCGATAATTTTGAACTTTCCTATAAAATGTTAATTTCAGGGTAAAATGTGTTATATTGTCTTTATAGTGTTTAATATGTCTTAAAATGTTTTAAAGTGTGTGTACTAATTTTAATTGTTTGGTTATGAATATTCAAAGTGCCCGCGGCACCGCGGCTCCGAGATTAATAACACTTAATATTCTGGCATGAACGCCATCACAAAGAGACATTAAAATAATACTAAAATTCATAATAAAATTATAAAAATGTAAAACAATATCTAATTTCATTTGTTCCATTTTATTTTCAATATAAAATATTTTACTCTGCGTGCATAGCTAAATCATAGCTGTTGAAGGTGGTGATTGCCCACATTGATACACAAGTTGCAGTAACAGACTGCTTGCTATCTGGCCAGTACAAAACTGTGAAGCATGTTGCAAATGGCGTTAGATAAGTCATTTATTCAGGCTGAATTGAAGTTGTTTCTAATCTCTTCAAATATCCTTGAAAAAAAAATTGAGAAGGATTGTGAGGAAACCTAGTTCCCTTCATTAAAATCACAAACATGTACATTAGCACCAGGTTGTCCTTGGTACAAATGTGCTCATTGTGAAACACTGGCTCATGCATGGGGCAAAGGGGTGGGGGATAACTGTTCCACCATGGAGTCCAGGGAACAACTGTTTGTGAATGTGCGAGCGTTTATGAACAGGAAGGGGTACATTGTGTTGATTAATGACATGTCATGTCAGTGTGATACATGCAGCTTAGCAGTGTGATCACCAGTTGTCTGACCTTGGTAGTGACTGGCTATCTGTGCCTTCTGCTGTGGCTACTATGGCCTTAGCAAATTGGCTTGTGTCTGCATATATAAAAATGTTTATTTTTAACCATAGTACTAAGTACTGTTTCTTTCTAGAGAGTCCTGTCGCCTGACCAATCAGGCTCATCACTACTGGACATACCAGGTGACCGAGGATCCTTGCGAATGTGATAAACTGACCATCGTAGAGGAAGAAAAGGATGATGCTCCATTGCCTCCACACAGGTAATCATGTCATTCATTCAACAAATACCATAGTCAGACCTGTATGTCCTGTTATTTCTTTATATTTGATATTGCTGAAATTTGTTTACTATCACATTAACAATATGAATAAATACTAACACATTTGTGCCCTAACAAAACCAGCTGGAAACTTATCCCCATCCCAGTGCAAAATGTGGTCTAGTCTGGCGTATATAAATAAAGTATCACCCAAGAACAGCCATCACAAGGAAGTTAGGAGGATGAGCTATTTGAAAGTGACCTTTTGAGGGTTTCTGTGTTGTAAAAGTCTGAGGCTCACTGGGAAACATGCCCAATGACAGTAATCTCCAGTGAGCTGTCAGCAGTAACATTATGAATCTTTTGAAGCATTATGGAAGGGCAGAAGCAAGAAACAACCCATAAAGAGAAATTACGACATGACTCGGCCCTAGACTGCAAAGTCCATTGAACCCAGAAATAATATTGTGGCATCCCACATTGAAGCAGTTGCCCTAGGACTCTAGAATATGAGAAAGAAAGCCTGTGAACTATGTGAGGGAGGGGCAAGTCAGGAACAGATGCCTTAACCAGGATCCCAGCAATGGTTGTGCAGTCTGAGTCCAACCAGATGAATGAAGAATGCTTGGACTGCTACCAGGAAGCTAGGTCATGGGTACCACATGAAGACCACTATAGAATGGGTACATGCCATTACAGCATAAGAGAAAAAACTGCTACTCGATAAAGAAGTATGCTGTAACTCTGCAAGATTTAAAAAAAGCAGAATTTACCCCATAATTACATTTGTACATGCAGTTTAGCACAAATGTAATAGTTCTTTTCATGTATGCCAAAACAACATGAATTAATACAGTAAAAACAATTTTAAGAAGTTCCCTCTTATGAAGTATTCTTGCTTTTTAAGTTTATACAATTTTAAACTTTGTCCATAAACACCAAAGTAATAAAACTCTTTTAAGAAGTGTTCCTGATTAATAAGCTTAAATTTTCCAGTCCTTTCAGAAACTTCATAAACAGAGTTGATTGTATTCAAGAAAATGCAGTACTAAAATTTTGCTGGCAAAGGCAATGTCAAAAATTAAACATTAAAGTTTTGCAAAAAAAAATAAAAAAATAAAAAAAAACACATTACATTGTGTCACTATTTTAAAACATTCCCGGAGTGATCAATGCTATATCTCAAGTTTTATATAGACCTTGGGCAAAATGGTGGTGGTGATGTATTTGGTAGACAGGAAAATATAGTAATTTTAAAAATAATGAAGCGAGCAGTTTACCATATGTTTTGAATAGATATTACTAACTGAAGTAGTGACCAACCAGTGGCATTAAAACCCAGGGGGGGTGACAACCGTACTGTCTAAAGAATTTGATTTAGGGGGTGAGTTGACCACTCCCCTTTCCTCCCATTTACTCAAAACCTATTGTTATGGAGTTGGCAGTTTCTCTTTGTCTCTATTTCTCTATCTATCAATCTCTCTCAATTATGAAAATTAGGATGAAATGTATGTGGTGCCAGACAAAGCTAATTTTAGTTTGATAAACATTTGAGCAGATCTTTTTGATTAAGCTTACAGTGAATACGAGACTGTTTCCATGTGATTGAGTTAAATACCTTGTACAGTAAATTTCCATTATAATGTCCTTCACGTTAACATATCTTTCATTTTAACGTACAATTTTCAATTCACACCCAAATACCATATGTAAACTATGTATAGGCTGTTCACTGTAAAGTGAGCACTTATGAGGCCCGGGTTACTTTTTCCTTTTAGCCATTTCTTATCCTTAAACCACCTTTTTAAAATAAATATTACAATTTAAGTAATAAACGTACCATATATATTCCACCGCATTCAGAAGTTAACGCCTAAGGCTGTAATAAAATATGTTTATTGATTATTATTCCTAATGAGAGGGCTTTCAAAAGTTCTCACTTTAACGTGAATAGCCTATAAAAATATTTAACTTTAACATACAAAATTTAGGTTAGCTTGTAGCTTTGCAGTTTTTAGGGTTATGTTTAACATTGATCATAGATATTTTAATTATATATGATTACAGAGTACTTGCTTATTTTGTCACTTTCTTAAATATAATTTCCAAATGATGTTTTATTATATGAGTTAACAGTATAATCTGTGTTTATTTTAATAGTTTTTTTTACATAGAGGTGATGTGTTGGCTAAATATTTTTTAGATTGTATTCAGTATTATTATTTCTCATTTCTTTCCTAGAGAGTGGTCAGCATTAAATGTTTATTAAACAAAAGTACTAAATAAAATAATCCTGGTTATCTCTTGCCTTGCCATTGCTGATTGGCGGAGAGATGTGTCATGGTCAGATGACAGCCAATCGGAGGACAAGAGACCAACAGAAGTAAGGCGGAAGTAAAATATAACTAATCTTTTCTGACAATTATTCTCACCACCTCCAATGATGGATGTGAGTACTATAAAAATAATGTTTTAATGATTTTATATCTAAAATAATTGCTACAATAAGTTTTAAAGGATGAAAATGTAATAATTAAATAATAAGAAATAGTTATTTTATTTTATTTGCGAATAATTGAGCTAATTTTGTTGAAAGAAGAACTAACATAGTAAAAAGTATTTCAGAAGATGAAAATGATAATGTATTAATTGGTTTGAAATATCCGTTTGACACTTGATGCTATCTGGGTCTGGGCAATGAGTCTCTATGTCTCAAAATAGTGACTTTGTTAGTGCAGGCTGATAGCACTTACTGAGGGTGACTTGTGACTGTATTAATTGTGTACCGGTGCACGACCTGTGTATGTTGTGGGCCGTGTCGGCTGTCGGCTAGGCACAAAGTCTGTTACTGGTTTGGTGATTGACCAAGCTTCTAGCTTTGGGGCCGGCGGCTTACTAACTCCGATGCTGGGTCAGCTGGACAAAGCGACGGATTTACTGGTGGTGGTGTAGCTGCTGGTGGAACTCTGCTGTCCCCATGGGCTGCGGTGACTGCTGTTGCTGCTGCTGACTGTGGCTCTCAGCGGGCTGAGATAGCAGCAGATGTGGAATCACGGGCAGGCCAACCCAATGGGCACCTTCTCTCCACATCTGAACGCGGCTATCATGGGAGTTGGTGTCTCTTGAAGTGAACACACTTCAAACTAATTAATTGGTGGTGGACACAACTTGACTGCAGGACAAGTCAGAACTCCCTGTTGAGCGAGGACCTGGGCAACCCGCACAATGTCATATAACCCAGACAGTATCTTGGTGATGCGCCCCAGTCGCCAACGGAGGGGGTGGAAAGTTGTTATCACCAATTTTCAGGATATCATTGTTCTTGAGCCATTCAACCCTGGGTTGAAGCTGTTGTAGATATTCAGTATGCCAGCATTTTCAGAAAGACTGATGAATTTATTGAATTAGTGACCATTTTTTGTATCTGTTTGTAGGTTCCTTGGTGAAATCCTGTTCTGGTAACACTTGAGGCAGACCAAGAGACAGAAAATGACTTGGAGTGTCAGGGCAGATAAGTCATTTGAGTCACTATAAATGGCACAAAGTAGTCTAGAGTTGAGCGTGGCTTGAATCTTGAGTCAGCACTTTGTACATTTCGTTATACGACAATAGATGAGTGCCCACCACTTTGCTCAACAAAGACTTAGCAGATTTAATACATGCCTCCCAGAGTCCTCCAAAGTGTGGGAGTGATGGCGGGTTAAATGCCAAGTTATCTTGTCTTCCGCTAGCTAGTCAGTAAGACAGTCAGCCAAGAACTCTTGCAGCTTTGACAAGTGACGATTAGCTCCTACAAAGTTTGTGCCAGTCACTATTCAAGTGAGTACACTGCCCACAATGTGCAATGAAACGTCTGAATTCAGCAAGAAAGGTTTCAGATGACAAATCAGAAGCAAGCTCTAAATGCACTGTCTTTGTGGCAAAGCATACAAAATGACAAATGTATGCCTGCATTGTGAGAGGTTTTCTTATTCGCACCGTAGTAATTTGGATTGGCCCAGCATAATCAACACCAGAGGTGAGGAAGGGTTTTGCTTGACACACTCTGCTGGCTGGAAGGCTTGCCATAGCAAGATTGTAATTTGTTGTAAAAGCACGCAAGCAACGAATACTCTTACAAAGACTATCTCGAATCACATTTTGTGCACCTGGTAACCAAAATTCACGTTGCAGTAATGACTGAATTATACTGGGCCCAAGATGAAGGAAATCTTCATGGAGCTGATCAATTAAAAGTTCTGCAAGGCGACTGCACTTTGGGAGGAAAATTGTATGTATCTCATCATACGCTAGGTCTGAATGATGAAGTCTGCCACGTACACACAGCACTCCTGCATCAACAAAAGGGAGATAATTTTCTTATGGCAGGTGAGCAGAGTTTCTGGCCAGCCAATCTTTGCGTTTCATCAGGCAAGACTGGGCCGTAAACTGAGTTTATTAGCCTCGACTGAAGACTTTTCATAACTTGAGCACAAATGGCAACAATTCATTGAACCCTTTTTGAATTTGGGAAACGTTCAAGTAATTCCAAAAGGCAAGACTTTTCTAAGATTGCTGACATGACAATGGTTTTGCGTTCATCATTAATAGTGGGTCTGTGAATTACATGATTGCTCTGCGGCCATTCGCTCTTTGGGTGATGCAACCATAGTGGTCCAGACCATCAAAGTGAGTGATCTGCTAGCTGTCCAGGTGTAAGGCCTCAAGATATACACTCAGTAGGATTATCTCCACTAGTCCACCGAGGTGCATTCTTGTATCTGAGTCACCCAGTTTGTGACAAATGTGTTTCAGACATGAGGGGACGTCTTTATCCAGGAGAGTGCAACAGAGGAATCAGACCAAAAATAGCAAATGAGTGGTGATCGTACCAGAGTTAGATGCAGCTCGAAAATACACAACAGCAGCGTAACCCTTCTGCGAACTGTCAGTGAATCCATGCAATTCAAAAGTGGCATCTGAGAGGTTTTGGGTGCTGCACCGCTGAATAGATAGGCTGAACAGCGAGGTAACTCTGTTCGAAACTTGTTCCGTCTGGCAATTATATCAGGCAGTCCTGGAGAATTCCATTCTATTTGAGCAAGTCAGAATAACTTAATAAGATGTTTTGCAAATATTGTCAATGGTGCAAGTCATCCCAATGGGTTAAAGATTCTGGCAATATCTGATAAAATACCTCGTTTTGTGTACACTAGAGGATTGGGTTGCACATTATATGAGAAGGCATCAGTGTTGGGGTTCCAGGAGTCTTTGCTAAAAGAGTATGATTCTTCAGAAGAATGGACATCTTGTGGTGGCAAATCATCAAGCAAAACTGGACAATTACTTGTAAATTTTTGAAGCTGAAAACTCCCACTGTCCAGCAGTTGCTGAAGGTCTCATCTAAGCTTGAGAGTATTTGCTAGGTCATTTGCACCAGTAACAAAATCATCAACATATATTCTCGTTAGAAGTGTTTTGGAACCATCTGGAAAACAGGTCATGTCATCTTGTACCATTAGAAGCATCTGGAAAACTGGTCATCTCGTCTTGCGCCAGCTATCTCAATGTCCTAATTGCTAAGTACGGAGCTGAGCAGAACCCATTAGGTGACAGTGTTAAGCCGATAAATCTCAACTGGTTTCTCCTCTGACTTTATCCTAAAGATTTGTTGATGGTTACGATGCATGGGATGTACCATGATCTGCCGATAGATTTGCCTAATATCTACAGTGAAAACAAGGAGTGGAATTCTGAAATTAAGCTGACGCGTTTCCGCACATTAGGAATGCACGCTCTACTTTATGACTTCGCCCCATCATCTAGCACCAGCACTCATATGGGCAAGTTATGCTCCCAACAGTACAATAATCACGTGCCTACAGGGTCCGTAGACAGCATTTCATGAACAACTACAGACACATGGTTGGAGAAATTGTACTTTTCACTCCAAAGCCGTCATGCAGTCGCCTTAACCTGAATGCAAAATTTTACTGTTTGACGAGCAGTTGACCTCATTTCCGAAGATAAGCAAGTTTCACATGTTGCTGCAAGAAAGCAGCACCCCTTCCACTGGAGCATCACAGCCTCCAGCACCTTGCACCAAGGTGATAAGATATGTCAATGCTTCCAGTACAGGAGATAAGAAAAGGTTAGCACTGCCACCAAGCCAGAATAAACTACCCCTGTGGAGAGAGGCTCGCTACCCCGCAACCCTCGGAGAGCCCACAAACTGGAAAATTAGGTGTATAAGGAGGAGCCATTCCCTAACGCAGGGCAGTCGCTGTGCCCTCTAGTTTGCAAAGACAGAGGGTATCAATAGGAGTAAATGGTAATTGCCATGCTCTCCCAGTCTGTGAAGACTAGAGGTCATTCTGAATTTGATTCTAACCACTAGGTCACATCCACACATGCAGCAGAAGTTAGTCCTAATTCTTCCAGGTAAATTGATCAGTCTCCCTTCACTCTGTCTGCAAAGACCAGACGCCCATATAACGGAGAATTGACCACTAGACCTCTTTGTGACGCGTTCCCGTACACTTTCTCCGAAGACGGTACTCAGCAGCCACCCTGAGAGACACAGCCACTGCTGACCATCTCCAAGAGGTATGCGAAGACGTCCCCCTGTCTCCCTCCTGGTAATCACTTCAGCACTACCCATGGTAACAGGTCATGACGGCATCCTTTCTGGACCTCTAATTAACCTAATTACCACCTGGTAATCTCAGTCTAGCTTCCTTCAGAACGCCCACTACTAAACTCAAAGCTTTCTTAATTGTAATGTTTGAATTATCTTTAAATTATCAGATCTCACTTAGCTCTAGTGCAGGTCACATTCGCCTGCTTTAATTAATAGCTTCCATTTAATAAATATTAGTTAGCTATGATGCACTTGTTTTCCCATACACACAAATAAATATGTATTTTAATTAGAATTGGTGAGTATCATTTAGTTAATTTGTGTAAATTATTGCATACCCTTTTTAATATTTCATTAGTATTTTGTGGAAATTCTTATTCAACGTTCATTGTAAGAGGCAAACCGAGATACTTCCAACAAATAGATCTTCGGCTGCGTCCAAAGCACTAGAAACGCCTCACCCCCCTAAGAGACACTACCAAACTGGGTACTCTGTTTGACTCCCAGCTCGCAAAGATCGGATTAGGGGACAACAGGTATCACCCTGTCTTCTAGAAGTCCTTCTACACAACAGTACTTTAATTAT
Organism: Dryococelus australis; assembly: GCA_029891345.1. NCBI lineage: Eukaryota > Metazoa > Arthropoda > Insecta > Phasmatodea > Phasmatidae > Dryococelus > Dryococelus australis. The sequence continues at coordinate 63,321,528 of CM056997.1, forward strand.
TTAATGGCCTTCAGCTGTGTGCTAATTGCCTTACGCTACAAAAGGTAGTTTAAGTAGTCTAAGGAGGAAAGTCCTACAGGCAGCAGTCAGAGACTTATTAGTTTTAAAATCAGCTGAAGATATTGCTTCGACCAGCAACATCAGTTACCTGACTCAGAGCCCATTCCATTATTTGGTCCACACATAAGAGTAACACATGGTGAACACCAAGTAGCATAAGCAATACGCCAGGGAGGAGACACCCTGCTAGGGTTAGATTGGACGTGGCATAATCTAGTAATACCAGAGACACCCATTTGTAGCGTATCCACAGAAGTAAAACCTGTATCTTCCCACTCTACTCGACCAGCCGCTACATCATAGCCAACATGTAGTGTGTGCATGACGGCAGGGAATATTGTCAACGTACGCCTGCCAAACCAGGTAACCAAACAAGACAATGATCCCCATCACCCCCAACTTTGTGCCATCACATTTGCCAACCAGACCAACCCTCTGCCAAGGCCAGGCAGAATGGAAGCCTAAGGACCCTGCTAGTCCCCTTACACTTATGTTCCCTGTGAAGCTGGTTTCACAATATTTGGCGGCCCTTACGGTGAGTAAGATAAAAGCCTCCGACCAGGAGACCACCTTTCAGATAAAACTTACCCTGGGGTTTAATTCCCTTCTCCATCGCCAGTCATTAAGCCTAAAAGATCCAAAGCTTAAACTTCCAACATGGGAAATCCCTCTACCCAGCCGGCATTGTTGTCTACTTAACTTTTGTATTGCTAGTGACCATTAATTTTTTTATTGTAGTAGATGTTAAGGTTAACGGTTACTACGGTGTACCATGCGTCAAAGCAAAACAGTAACAATGTCTGTCTGCAACTTTGGACCAGTTAAAAGGACATCATTTTTGACTAAGCATCAAACATTACATGTAGCTTGGTGGTAGTGTGGTCTGGCCTTTGCATGCAATAGTGTGGAATATAGTATGCGTTCACACTTCCCAAATCACCTTTTACATGGCACATGTGTCCACCAGCCAGGTAGTCTTGCATGAAGACAATGTAATCTGCTTTCACCTCTGTTTGTTTTCTCAGCCGGCATTCTAAATAGTGATAATGGCGCAAAGCAGAAAAGGCTAAATCTCCCAACATTGGCTCGGAAGATTCAAATGTAAATTTGCGGCCTAGCAAGTAGGGTCGGTATTTGCCTAGACCATGCACAATTACCAAGCACTCTTGCTCATTTACGTTCTGTATTTCCAAACTTTGCACATGTCTATGCCCTTGGTTGTCCGCTTGTTAGAGTACCCTCTTGACTAGCATCTGTCTGCACTGTAACCTGCAGATCTGGATGGAACCTAACTAACGGTTCACAGTTTTCAAATTAAACTTTGATGTTTTGAAACACTTGTTCTGCTTGCGGGGTCCATACAAATTTTTGCTTTTCTGACAACATTGCCGTGAGTGTTGCGGTAATAATAGAGAAGTTTGGAATAAATTCACGCAACCTATTAATGAGTCCAAAAAAATTTCTCAACTGTTTTCATGACCTAGGTGTTCGTTTGTCCTGTATTTGTTGTAAGTTTTCTGTTTCCGGTTTGTGTCCATCCTCTGAAAACATGCCAACTTATGTGCCAGTCTTTCAAACACAAGGCTTAGATGATGTAAGTGTTCTTCCCAATTATTAGACCACACTAACACATCGTTGAGATATGCCATCACGAAGTCTCCAATATACCCATCCAAGATGTTTACCATGATATTCTGAAAGGGTGCAGGAGCACATTTTACTCCAAATGGCATGAAAACAAACTGAAACCTCCTTCCATAAGGGGTGATAAAAGCAGTCTTTTTACGGTCTTGGGGGCGGATGGGAACTTGCCAATATCCTGACTTCAAGTCGAGAGATCTAAATACTGTAGCGGGTTCCAAGGTTGACTAAGTGTCTTTAATGTTGATTACAGGTGGGGGGCATGTTTACTGTGATTTTATTGAGCGGGCGAAAGTCTACACAAAACCTCCAATCTCCATCTTTCTTTGGGGCTAGCGTAATTCCTGAAACGTGGAGACTTTGCGTTGGTTCAATTGCATTATCACTCAACATCTCACATACCTGCTGGTTTATCATGTTTCCGAAGTAAATACCTGTATCCCTCGGTATGGTATAGACCGGGTCCTCGTGTGTGGTGACAATGGCGTGTTCTGTGATGTTGGTGCGTTGGAGCTTCCCCTCTGTGTGGAACACCTTGGCGTACTGGTCTAGCAGTTGTTGTAGCCTCCCCTGGTTTTGCTCCGGTACCTTGTGGAACTGGTCTAGCGGCATGGCAGTTGTTGTGGTCGGCAGTGTGGCTCCCATGGTATACATCATCCACCTCCCACATGTCCCCCACTTGTAGGTGGTGGAGCTGTGGCTCGATGATAGCTTGATTTTCAATTAACCACTATAATCCCAGAATCATCTCTTAGCGCAAGTCCGGCACAATGTACACGTCACACTTAGTCCATAAGTCACGTATTCCTACAGTCAGACGCATCACATTCAGGGCCTCATTCTGTTGGTGTGTGGTGGCAAATCGCAATCTACGTAGTAATAGCAGTGTGGTAATGGCCTGGATTAATCCCTCATGCACGAAACTATGACTAGCAGCAGTGTCTACAACTGCAATCACGTTTTTCCCTTCCAGTTCAATGTTCACACGTAATGCGCAGATAGTACTGTCAGTCACATGTTACAATTTTGCACCCACAGTCGGTAGACTTCTCCACTCCAGCAGCGATACCGTTATCTGTGTGAACGGAGGTGTAGGTCGCGTGACATCAACAATTACCGCGGGGGTGTAGGTGTTGGTGGTTTACTGTGTCGTCCCGGTGATTGGTATTGCTGTCCCACATGTACATCCCTCTCATACAAACAACCTTCTCACGTGAATTGTTCCACACTACGTCTGGTAGCTTGACGCAAGTACTGCCTAATGTCCTATGTTGACAAGACGACTACAATCTCCAATACACCAATGGTGGGCTGTCCTGTGTTCAATCTTTTATACAACCCCACTTTCCGCTGTATGAACTCTTCAATCCCCTCACATTCCCGCTGCTGTCCGTGGTACAGCAGGGCTTGGGCCTTTATCGCGTCACCTTCGGTATTGAACCAGCCTAACAGTCTTTCACAGAATTCCTTCCACGTGACTATACTCGTGGACGAGATTCCACCATGCGGCCGCGGTGCCTCTAAGACGGTTGGCTATCACCTCTGTTCAGTCTTCTCGTAGTACCCTATGTCTGTGCAATTTCTCCTCACATATGGCCAAAAACATACCTGGGTCTTCAGAGTTGTGGCCTGCAAAAGTGGGTATCAAAACAGTTCTGTCTGGCCCAGTCAAGCCTTCTGGCATAAACGTCACTACAACAGGTGTTGGTGTTTTTTTATTATGCAGCGTTGCTGGCAGCATGTTCTCAACACAGTCATTGGTTCGGCACTGGGTACAATTGAAGATCCATTCACGGCAGGTTGCATATTCTTCTGGCACTATGCATCTTAGGTGTACAGTCCGTCGGCACTGTTGACATGTTGTCCATTGTGTACCCGCTCCATCATATCTGGTGCACATGCACAGGCGTTGCTCTGATGGCGATAGCGTGGTGTCGAGCGCACACTGACATACTGATGGTGATAGCATGGTGTTGAGTACACACTGACATACTGATGACGATAGCGTGGTGTCGAGCGCACACTGACATACTGATGGCGATAGCGTGGTGTCAAGCGCACACTGACATAATGCTTGCTCCCAGAGATTGCAGTCCAGTAAGTTTAGTTGTTTTAGTTTTCGGCAGTGTACACATTGATCGATCGGCTTGTCCCAATATCTCACTTTTGCGGGTGTTCGCGCGGTTGGCTTTACGTCTTCCCACAGTTGTTCTGGTGTGGTCGCCATTCTGTTGTGGGTGACGCAGATGATCACAGTGGCCCCACTTGGGTACGCCAATTGACTGCGTTGGGTGAGACACGGAGACGATTATGATACTCTTTACGTGTGGTTGATGGGTACCAGCGGTGATTCCTACACACCGCACTTTGACACTTGGGGATGCTGTGGGTTCTCTATGTTTATCTCACCCGTGCGTACTTACAAAAAAAAACTTTTACACTTAACTCTGCAATGTAAAAACATTTTGGTTGGGCTGGGTAACTGACGCTACAAAGAGACATTCGCGTTTTACACTGATAAGGCATGTTTATTTTCAAACATTACACTCGTGCCAGTATAAGAATTACTTCTCAAGTGTGTCTAGCCACTTCCGGTGGTGTGAGTCCTCAAGCACGTAACTACACTTGCACACTTCGACTGGATGATGCTCCGTGGCGTTTGAAAACACAGCCTCTACAGAATAAGGTGCCTACAGCTGCTAGGATGGACTGCAGGTTTGCCTAGAGACAGGACATGGAGTATGAAATGAGCTCGTGTTGTGTGGCGATGGTCATATACATAGAGGGCTAGTGCAGAATAATAACATCGCACAAAATAATTAAATAATCCTTGATGAAGATGGGGCACGACATGAGCAAGTAAAATAAACACACAAATGTGTGAAATCACTTTTAGATGGCGCGGATGCTGCTGGATAGGGCTCGTAGCGGACCATGTGTGCGGGTGCAAGGACACATCATTATCTGAAAATTCTGTTGATAATTATCTGCAATATTTGTATCTGCATTAACAAAATTATCTCTGAGTAAAATTATTATACAAAAACCCTAGAATGCCGGTTGGCGGAAAACATCAGCATTTGAAGTAACCTCGTTTTCAAGAACAAAAAGCATCAAACACATAAAAATACACATACCCTTATTGAAAATATTATATAAAACCCTGAAATAAATTATGGTGCACAAGATAGAACAGCAACTAGCCCTCATAACGCGGTGATCACATGGATACTGATTTGGTGGTATCTGACCACGTGGTCGTGGGCGCTGTGGCCATAAAACATGTTAACATAACAAAAACCCTCAAAGAATGATACAAGTATATTACCCTTAATATTGCACATTGCAATGAAGCATAAATTATATCGAAAAGCCATACCCATGCGCAGATGGCATCTGATATACAAGTAGCACAGACCTCGTGGCCTCTCAGACACAACTCTCCCTCATCTCATTTACATCTCATAAAACCTGAAAGGCTGTAAATTATTAGGTTAATCGGATAGCATTATGCTGGATATGTCTGGCAAAACGTATCCGAGGCAAAGGTTAACCGGTATACTAAAGTGAACTATTGAAACCTACATCAGTGTAAAAGATGAAGTGCGTACGTGACAGTGTCTTACCTTACCAGCTCTCCTAGAACGACTGCCCAGAGACAGGGGTTCGTGTGGACCTACCATGGTTGCCTACGGGGTTCACACAAGTGGAAGTGCTATGCACGCTGAGTGGAAATATTAATATGGTAAATTGAAATGGCACCAAAAGAATTTCTAGACAATTTTAAATACAGCAATTTTAATTATGATTTTTGGTTGATTTTTAATTGGCTTTTGAAGGCGTTCCCGCCTGACTATAATTGTCTTTTGAAGGCGTTCCCGCCTGAATATTATTGTCTCTCTTTTCGGTGCCGCGCACACTTTGAATTTCAAATAGCAACTTTACACAAAACCCTCGAAAAGGCATATTACACTTTACAAACATTATTACCCTTGAAAGAAATACATGTTACACTGAAACAACTTATATCCAGTTTTGGGAAAGTCTGTGTTAAGATACTGGAACACGTGTTTACCACCACGTGTATCTTCAGTGGCTAGTGCCGTCATAAGCTTGCTATGGCTGGCCCTTGGCCGGCGTCAACGTGAATGATAAACGAAAGTAATACGCAACAAAAAAGATGCAAAAACCACTAAATGTTTATGATCCGGCCCAAAGGACAAAAATATCTGGGCATGGGAGAACGAAAATGGACTATATATAATATATAGTTCATTACGTCGATGTTAAAAGGATCATGCACAACAAGAAAACACGCACAGATGCCAATATTGCACACAACTAACACCTTTTTGTTCATTTGTCTGTTTAGTCAATAGGCAGATAAGATGGCGTGCACAAAGAGTAGATTGGAAAAACAAATTTAAAAGTTTGTCTATAATGTACACCACACAAAATTCACAAGTCTAAACTTGCTCTCTTCCTCGTTTCGTTATATAATTAAAATTAAGATTCTTCATTTAATAATGCCTTTGCCATGTTTTAAATAGTTAGTAGAGGAACTGTCTATAGCTCACGTGTATTTCCAAGCAGTATATTACCTCATTTTTCATGTCATAGGCGGAAAATATGTTATGCCGCTGCTATGTGTTAACCAAATGTTAAAGAAACCAGTGCACGCTCTCCTAGGGCGGTATTCGTAAATATATCTTGAGCTCTAGCTTCATCAAGACAATCTTATTTGGTTTCTCCAGTGCTTATTTACATTTCATGAACTTCACTTAAGCTTGTCTCAAGCACAGGCATACAAGGTGGTCTTCATGAAGACTGTCTTGTTTTTGCTCTCCTTAAGACTGAATATTTTTGTTCTATAGTCATTGCTTAAGATCACGATTTCGAACCACATTTCATAGTCATTGATACCTTGCTTAAGATGGCAAATAAGCTTGTCTTCCCCAAGTCCACTGTAGAGGTGACTTGAGAATGTGCTTTTTTAAACGGTGGACGCTGATTGGCTAACTTCATATGTCGAACTAGCAGAGATCTTTGCAAAATGGCGATAGCAAAACATGTGTTAGGTTGAGATTAATGATTTAATTACACATTTGGATGAAAATCTTAATTGTTCTGCTCTGAGAAAGCTTTTATAGAACTGTAATTATACAGATACCATTAATTTTTTTATGTAATTTGCATATTAGAACGTAAGTTCCACTAATTACAAAGTAGTGACTAGATAACGCTAAACGTAATATAACTTGTTTTTCCTTTTCAAAATTAATAGTAATTTACAATAAGCATTCATGTGCGTAACAAGAAATAAAATATAATCTATTACATTGTGTCTTGAATTGAAAATAAACGTAGAATTTTTGTAAATATAAAAATATTATACACTGCAAATTTGGAAACAAAAGGTTATATAAAATGTCTTCGCCATATATTTGGTTTTGATTATTTCCATTCAAAAGTGATACTGTCAATGGTGTGCAGGGTTATTTTCTGCCTGCTCGTGTAAGCAAATCACATTATTCTTACAGTTTCATTTACAATCTCTTTTTACACTCGTCCGCAACATTTTGCTAAGCGAGAAAAGTGATTTCGTTACTTTTCACTACATTGTCACTTTATTCGTTTTAACCTTGTTTTTATGTATTTGCTATCCTTATGTATAATTTTTAATACTGTATTTATCAATTTGCAGACAATGTGCATGTAATATTACGCATACATTACATCGTGGTGACAAAAAAGTGTCTTTATTTCTATTTTGTTTCTAGCCACCATGTTTCGTTTTAATTCGAGCCTTTGTAACACACCTTAAGCTCGTACTTGACTAAGCCGGAAGTGGTAAAATAAAAGCTATGCCTTGAGCACGCCGCCTTCACCAAGATCGTCGTGTTTGTAGACTATGAAACGTGGTGCGGAAATAACACTGTCTTGAGAAATAAGATGATCTTGACGAAGACTAGCTTAAGCTCAGCCTTGAAACATGACTATGAGTACCACCCCCAATGTCATATTTTCCAATGGCAATACAAAATACTTCTCCTTCACCAAAATTAATGCCAAATTGTTAGGACAATGAAAAAAAAAAAATTTTTCAATTGTCATTTTTGTTAATGACATGATGTTTTATTCAAAATTGTAACAGCATTAGTTTTTCTTATTAGATACTTTTTGCATCTGTTAGGGTTGGCAATAGAAAACTCGAGTGTAGTCAACAAATATTGACTCATCGTTAGAGAAGAGTTTTTTCTATTAGACATTGAACTACTGAACGTGCAAGTCGAGTCAGGGCCCTGCTACAATTGCCATGTCCTCTGTCCTTGGATGGCCTCGGTCCTCGTTGACGTCACGAGACTCACACACAATTTGCTGCTACAACAGATATCCAAAGCTGTCCCAACAAGTAGGTTTCAAAAACTTTTACCAGGTAGCAGTAAATACTTTGCGCCATTTTGTTTTATACTTGTTTGCTTAGAGTCATAAGTATTTGGATAGTATAAATTTGAGATGTTGATTTAAAGGCGATTTTGATTATTATAATAGTTTATCTATTTTCTTTGTAGGTTATTTGAACATATTTTCTTTATATTCGTATTGCATTTTTATCCAAAATTAAATTCCTTCATTGGAATAAATTTTCCCTTGAATCTGCATTTTTGAAATGCCTTTTTATTGGATAGTTCAGGTCATAACTGCAAGGCACATATTTATTATTTACAATATTAGTCCCACTTGGCACCAACACACTCCACATTCGCTTCAATGTTCCTGTGTGTACAACTATTTTTGTTTACTATTACAGATTACGTGCATATTTCACCGGTAAATTATTATTCTAATTCCTCCATGAAAGACTAGAGAATCGGGGACAACCGAGGACAGAGGACAAAAATTTTGAAATAGAAATTGCCCAATCTGCCGAGGACTGGAGACAGAAGAAATGCAAGGACAAGTGGGTACATGGCTCATGATGTCACATTATCACGTGGGCCAATCAGTGCTCGCGATATCAGAGAGGACTCGAGACATCCGAGGACAGGGGACATGGCAATTGTAGCAGATCCCTCATTGTGCTTTTAGGTTATAAACAACAAATATTTACACCTATCATACTTCATGTCTCGCAAATCAATTTTACATTGCTAAACTGCTAAATTTGCACCGGTATAAAGATAACTACATGCCATAACACTTGGTTGATGTTTATGATGTTCTGCTGTGATGAAACCTAATGATGCATAACATACAACTCACGAGCTATTCCGGCAAAGAGATTGTGAAGCGCTCACATGCAAAACTGAGGCAGAAATACAGAGTTATGTATAACTGTATTAGTTTTCTGTTGCAAAATTGTTTCACGTGACTATAAAACAAAATTCACTATCTTTAAATAAAATGCTATTTAAGGGAATTTATAATTAAATTGGAGGCTTACTTAGAATAAAATGTTATGAAAATTTAAGTTTATTGCATAAACATTCCATTTAGACGGTGATGGAAGCAAGCTAATCGCTGGATAGAAGTTAATGGCTTGACCATATATACGTGTGCTGGAACTGGCATGATAACAAAGGCAAACGGAAGTAAATGGGCATAGACACTGTACAAAATGTTTGTATATGTCTGTATGTAGGAGTTTTTTTAAAAATTGGGAATTGAAAAATGGGTGGGCATTATATTCATGACTTGAGCCATTTTGCCTCCCAGCAAAGTGCTTCCTCTTGCCACCTGTGTGGCACCAGGCAACATAACACAATTGCAACTGTCAAGGTCAACAAGTACAGTCTCATCATGACATAAATACATACAACCATAGGAAATATTTAAACATGAAAGGCCTCCTTTTCTCATAGCATTTCACACCTTCAGCAGAAATATACATAGGTACTGCAAACTTATTACTTTTCTCATGTAATTACTGTTTTAAAAATGTGTGTTAAAAAATACTATTAACAAAAAATTTTAATGTGGATTGCTTGTCTGCTCGTCTGATGGTATGCTGACAAACCAGCTTTTAAAACTACCCTCCTATTCCACCCCTGTAAAAGTTATCTTTGTTTTTATATCAGTATCACGCAGCTAACATTGCAGTTCCTACCATAGTCATTCACTCGTCGGTGGGAGGGAAAAAGTAGCACTGTGAATCACATACCCATGCAAAGAATTATTCTTATTGGTTGAAACTAATCCCTAACCATGACTATTTCTGGAGGAGTAAGTTATAGGGAAGGGGGGAGGGGGAATTATACCTGTGAACAGAGGTACACATGTACATTTATAGTGTAAACTCAATTTTAACTCAAAAATTTTATACTAGACTTGACTTGAGTTTCATACAACTTAACTCGACTCAAAACTGTAAAAAATCAAACTGGCCCAACCCCAATATACACAGTTTTGAAGTGATGACATCTATGTGTTAAAATATTATATTATTAGCATAAAACATTTAATTTCCTCGAGGGGAATGTAAGCATGAGCCGTAATTCAACTGTTGATAGGCATATGCCCAATGTTGTGGTCTGCTTTTTCTTTAAGTTTAGCTCGCTCAGAATTTTTTTCTGCCTAACTGGGGTACTGCTGTGCTCAGAATACATCACCCTATTAAGTTCATTTGTATTTAAACGATAACAACAATATAGAATATATAATTTCCTTGCAGGAAATATAAACACAGGCCTTGTAGCCACAGTTTTTGTTCAGCGCATTCATTGCATTGCTGTCTGCTTTTCTGTTAACTCAGAAGTCTTTTCTGCATAAGTGGGGTATCATTTTACTTGGAATACATTACCCTAATATATAAATTTACATTTTGACAATAAAATCATAATCTTTCCACCAGAGACGTATGAACGTGACTTTATGCATGCAGTTAGCAAAATATACTTGTTGGATGCAATTTTCACATTTACAGGGGGCCTCGTGGGTTTAAATATGGCCATTTCAGTTCATACAGATAACTCTGTCATACAGACAAATTTTGGGCAACCAACTGTTTGTGTCTGTAAAATCAAGGTTAGTATAGGCTGTTCATGGTAAAGTGAGCACTTTTGATACACTAGTTACTTTTTCCTTTCAGCCATTTTGTATCCTTTAACCATCTTCTTTAAATAAATATTACAGTATAAGTAATAAACACAGTGTGTATTTTCCACCACACTCGAATGTTAACGTCTAAGGCTAATATAAAATATATTTAACGACTATTATTCCAAATGAGAGGGCTTTCAAAAGTGCTCGCGTTACTGTGAACAGCCTATTTGCATTGGCAAACCATGCATTACTTTGTTTGCAGGATATTATTTGTCCATTTTCATATTTTAGTAAGTACAGTTTTAGTCTTCCTTTTTAAAAAGTATTTAATTGTTATTAATTTGTAATTTCATTTGCTGAAATGACTAATTGTGCAATAAATTTCATAAAGATAATGTTGTAAAGATTTAAGAATAAAACATTCAGTAGACAATATTTTCATTGCTAAGTATAAAGTTGAGTCTTTATTCATGTATGTATAATAAGATTTTACTGTATCTTCACTTTGGAACAACAGACATAGCTTAAAGGTAAAAATTGTAGGTGTAAAACCTTATTGAGCAGCAAAATATTTGGCTGTGTGACATGCTGGTTTTATGTAGTCTATAGTGCCATAATTTTTGATAAAATTTGTTTATAATGCCAGATTGAAGCACAAGTTCCTGTTGTCCATTTATGGGTCAGAGAAGTCTCCAGAGAAACATTCGTTGGATGTAGCTGATGCAGTGAATGTTTCTCGAAGTTCCAAGGTGGACCAGCAGCAAGTATACACTGCAGATGTTAATCAAGATAGAGAGGATCTTGTGCCTGATAGGTACATATAAATACCACTTGTGTTGTAACAAATCTGTAACCTCACTACTTTTGTTTGCTGTTCAGCTCTGTATTTGTTTCTTTGTGCACTGTGACCTACTGATTATCTGTGTCACTGTTGACTAGTGCTTCACGCTCTGTTTTTTTTTATAAAAGTTTACTATTAGTTGTTTCTGCTTTCATTTTATTTGAGCCAAATCTGGAAATTATTTAGCACTTCATATTCTTTGGAATGATTAAATTTTTCTTTATTGGTGCTTTATTTTACAGTCTGCCACTGAAAATATGCAACCATTTTAAATTTGATTCATTGCTTGGCTCGAACTTTAATTTCTAGCAATCTAATAAACATATTTCTGTTTTTATGAATTTATTCTTTTAAAATGTAGCTAAAACTAAAAGTTGTATACTTTTTTCAATTAAAACATAACATATAATACAAGAAACTGATGTGTAACAGATTCCTGCATTTCTAGGAAGCAAGCTCTACTTACGATTGTGTCCCATCTTGGAAAGCACTACTCCTTAAGGGCCAGTCACAACCATTATCAAACAAGTAATTGAGGTGGGACACATGTCTACAGAGCAACTTGGGACAGCCCTCAAATTATATCACCAAACACATAATCCTAGACATTACTACCACACTTCAAGAAGCCGTCACTTCGACACCCCTCTCAGAAGTTTGTTACCTGCTTCTCCAGGACGGCAAGTGGTGTATCACAATTCCGCCACTGGAGAATAGCACACAGCCCGTTGGAGCATCACAGACTCCACGATTGCGCGGGAAGGCAAAGATATGTCAATATCTTCTCGCCACACGGCAAGCGCCAATCAGATAAGAATCGTCACCCATTCATGACGTCAGAAAGACCAACCCCCACTAGGCGGGCCAGCTTCCCCCTTCACCCTTCTGAGTGCCACCAAGCTGGAATGATTAATATAAGAAGACTTCTAGAACATGGCGTCAGGGCAGTCTGCTGCACCTTCACCGCTGTAACTGTAATGGCCACGAAAGTTGTCAGTCCAACAAGGGTAAGCACTAGCCCCTTGACTCCCACTGTAATGGCCAAGAGATTTTAACTAGGAGAAGCCAAGTGCTAGAAACCTCCGCACAGCGTCAGTAACCAACAGCCTTCAGAGGGTTCTCAATGGGCAACAACCACCAGCAGGTTCGGAGATCCACCAGCAACCAGAGGGTCTTCCACCTCTTCTGCAACTTCCAGCTCCAGAGGCCTTCCAGATACCGACGTCACCAGAGGGTCCTGCCAATGCTGCCATTTTATTTTCAATTGTTAATTATTATCGTTCAATTAATGTTACTCGGAGAGTGCCGCCCCATTTGTTCTTTAAGCTTTTTAATAAAAGCAAACATATTTTATAAATTCCCTTTATTCTCATTTATAGAGTTGTACCTTACTTGCTACATGCCCTTGTATAGTATTACATTTTGTTTAATAAACACCTTTATGGCTATAATTAATTCTTTGATATTAAGGAATAGCAGGTGCCTCTCGTATGCAGCCCCTAAGGCAGACCTACACCTTTTGCTGATGGTATCAAGTAACCAAAGTACCTCCCTACTCAGCCCACCGCTGTAAAAGGCTGGGATAGGAGAGAGGAGTGCACTGAACACTGGACCCATGGTGAAACCTCACCTGGCCACTGCTACACCATGGTGCCACCTACACCCTGCATATTCCACCCACTGCTGTAAAAGGCCGGGAGTATGTGAACCCAGTGGAAAGTAAAGTGTACAATAGCACACTGCAGAATACGTGATACACCAGCTACTTCCAACTTCAGTTTGCATTCAATAGACTCTTGCCTTATACTAGTTATATAAGGAAAGGTGGAGTTAAATACAGGAGAAAATTAGACGTACAAAATCTTCTAAATTAACTAATAGAATCAGTAGCTATCAGAGTAGACACACCAATACCTCTATTTGAATTACCAACAAGGTTACCTAAAGAACCGCACCCAATACATTTAACAATTATGAAATATCAGGAAGCTTTCCTAGGATTTGATCCTATGCTATCTAAATACTCTTCCAGTCAATTACCCTCATATAGCTAAGAAGACATTTTCGACATCCCTCCACTGCAGCCAATGTCGGCCACTGTGCAGCCACCACCCTCTGCAAGCAGCCAGACTACGCAGCAAAGAGCAGTATGGGCAGGAGTTACTAAGGTACGGTGCCAGAATCGTATTGTATTAACCGCCCCAGATTTTGTGCCGACCAGAATACCTACAAGGCCATGGCTGTAAACAGCAAAGCCCCACCACGTAAATAATTCCCCTTTTTAATTTTGACATTTTATAAATGTCAGTGATGCTGGCATCACGATGGTCTGTGTTCTCTTCCTTGGATAAAAGAATCTATCTCTCATTATCATATTACTTTCATTATCAATTTACTTTGACGTTGAAAATCCAGGGTTCAAATTCCAGAGCAGACATTAGCAAGCCCCTACTATGAAGCTCCTGTCCCAACGTGGCAGACTCCACACCCAGCCAGCGAACCAACTAAACTCATGTAGAGTAATCCACAGCCTTGTATCTCGACTCTGACCTGCATCAAACCCTTGGTTTATGAGTGAAGTGTTTTGTACAGCGCATAATTTACCATTCACCCAGCCAAGAGGTAGGCAGCACATGACAAAATATTGAAAATCCCTTTTTATTTTTTTTTTACTGTGACATGTTCCACTTTTACAGAAAAATAGCTTGAGATATTGTAAAATTATAGGTATACATTTGTAAAGTAAACCATGTTACCTTTAATTTGATATTAAAATTGTCCAAATCAAATAAGACTCATAGAAGTTACAGCTGTATTAATACATGTGGGCTGATGCCATAGTAATGGCTAGCAACTGCCACGTTTATATGATCATCTCTTCTTTAGTTTTGCGACACTCTGGGATTCTGAGTTTCACTTATGTGTTCGTAAATGTATATCCCCTAAGTTAATTCTCCTTCCGTTACCCTGCCCTTCTCATTTGGGCGTGGGATATAGGGTGTTATACCGCACAAAGAATTCAAATGAAAGCTAAGTGCCAGGCTGGGTTGGGGATTTTCCCATGTTGGACAAAGGTGACGTTTTGGATTTCTTTGATTTGGTAACTACCGAGGGTGGAGGGGAGTTAAAACCCAGGGTAAACTTAACTTGGTAGGTCTTTTGGTAGGAGACTTTAGTCCTGTTTGCCTTCAGGGACACCAAATATTGTGAAGTCACTTTCACTGGGAGCATGAGGAAAGGGGGGAGGAACTAGGCAGAGACCTTAAGTTCCTGTGGTGCTCGTCCTGTATAGAGCTTATGCCTGCTTGGCCGACGAGTGGGTACAAATTCAGGAGATACAGTGATAACCTTCCGTCATTTCTATAACCTAGTTCTGGAGCGCGCAGGTGGATGTGCACACTCTGCGAGCAGGCTGAGGCGTAGACACAGGTTTAGGGTTTGAGGAGGGCTAAGGTTGTTTCTAAGACAATATTTGAAGACTGTGGCTCTGGGAGGTCAAACCTGTGCCAAGGCCAATCGAGCCCTAATATAGCCTCTTCTCCTTGTCATATGGCCTCAATAGCAATGTGTTCGCTGGGAGCGATACATATTAGTGGGCTGAATAGAGGTACCACAGTTTGCTCAGGTTTTGAAGTGTCAGTATTTACTGGCGCAGTTTCTACTGGTTTTAACGCAACTAGTTCTCTTACGGCACCCGTAGGGCTTTTCTAAGTTTTTTATTTAAGTTGGCTTTCGCTGCATAAGGCATTTATACTTGATAAAACAAACTGTTGAGATAAATTTATAAGAAAGCTGCCTTAAGAGGTGACTTCCAGAACACAGTTTATTACCTGGTGTTCCCAAGTCCGGCCTTTGCAGATGGGACTTGAATGGTGGGTAGTAGTAACAACTGGTGTCCTGAGAGCGATACTTGCTAGAGGCTGGTCACCTCAAAGTGCTACGAGTTCTACTCCAGCCTTTTCAAGCTGGGAGAAGAATTGAACACTCGACCTGGTCGGTTCTCGTAGTGAGTATGTGTGGCATAAGGGGAGAAACTGGTAATTTTTAGGCAGTCCTAAGTCTGTACTTCCAGAGCTCAGTGATTACACCCTTCGTTCCCAGCATCCGGCCTTTGCAAGCTGGGACTGAACTAAGGGTGCTGCAAACAACTGGGCCCTAGATAAGTAACCCACAAGAAGCCAATCTGGTCTGAGCACTGCTAGTTTTCCTCTGGCCTTTGCAAGCTGGGAGTTGAACAGAGTACAGGTATTTTCGTACCTCCTAGAAGGTTGGAGTTAGTAGTGCTTTGCGTGCAGCAGAAGGTCTACTGATCGGTAGAGCTCAGTTTGCCTTAATGTGTGTGTTTACTACCTTGGAGGTTTTTTTGCATGGATATCAGGTTTTCCCATCTGGCATTTAATTATGAGAGCTTAATTAATGCAGAGATTCAAGTTATTAGTACAAGAGGGGTTACACAAGTTACGTTAAAGTGACACTCACAGATAATATTCAAATAATACACATTTACTGAGATGTAATATAAAAGCAAGGTGATGCTTCGCTAATTCCTACATCAAATAAAGTTGAAGATTTCTAGATTTAAAGGCAGACGAAGGTGTTCTGAACAGTAACTAGGTGAGTAAATGAATAACTAGAATTAACAATTATCTAGCACTTTAAAAGCACTGAAGCCGGTTTAGGGCGTGTTCTGAAGGAACCTAAAGGAATTGCAGGTGTCAAAAATTGTCACTTATCTCACTTATTGTCACTTATTTTGTACAAGTTACTTATTTGTCACTTTTATTTTAAAATGTCACTTTTTTAGACTTTTAGTAAGGTAAAGATGATGCTCTATTGGCCAGCCGGTGTTATCAGCAGTTTCATAACGTCAAAGACTTACTGAAGTGTATCTGAGATACTTTGACTATCATTCAGAGCCGTTTCTCTACCATGAGCGCTCTTAGTTGTAGTTTTCAAGATTGTTGGGTTTCTGTGTTCCAACAGCATGAAATCTGTGACTTTTCTCGTGAACTGTGTTTACAATACAAAATTGAGACTTTAAATTATGCATTATGTGGTATACAGAAGAACTGAAAACGTGTTATCTTGTGTGTTGGTTTTCAATAGAACTTAGCAGGTCGTGCAGTGTTGGGATTTTCTTGAGTGTTAATAGAAATTGTTTACACATGCCCTACCTCGATGGATAAGTGGTTAGGACGTGGACTGCCCTCTTGTGATCTTAGGTAGGCTTACCGTGGGTGGCTGCTTAATGGCAGGGTATTGGCTGAAACGAGGGGAGTCAAACCCCAGAGTGAGGTGGAATGAGATAGTTTCCTGCCCATGGATTTCTAGCTTCCTCACAACTACGGGTGCCAATAATCGGGATGCCAGTTGTCCCTGGGTGTGTGAGGTGGCGATGCAGTTTAGGCGATCGTGGGGGTGAAGGTGGATGGCCTGGCTGGGGGAATTGGGGCTACTCGAGTGGGCTGATTGGGTTGATGTGCGGGAATGTAATTCAAGGGGGATGATGCCGCATGTGGTTTGGGGACAGCCTTGGTTGGGAGTCAAACCCTTACCGTTTTCCCCAATGCTAGTTTGATGACGCAGAAGTGAGGTAGTTCCACCTCCGGCGCGTGTTGAACCCGTATAAGGTTTCCGGATGCCAATTTTATTATGCTAGTAGTGGTAGGGGCCTGATCAAAGACTGTGTTAGCGGGGGCAGCACTGGCTACTGAGGCTGACGGTTCCGAATGAGCAAAGCAAACTGGTCTCCCTTTGGGTCTTACTCCGGCCAGCAGGCACCTAGGTATTTATACAAGTGGGTCCAATGATCTAGGGGAATAAATGCATTGGTCGCGGAACTGCTTCAGATGTCTGTGTCTGAGATTCGACTGTACCTGTGTCCTCTTTAACGGGGTTGGCTGTGAGAGCCCTGTCTAGAGCACAGCGTTCCCTACGCCGACGTCAACACTGGACTCCGCCTTTCTTATTATGCATTTGTCCAGTCCCATTACCTGCCTGCAAACGTGCAGTCCTGGGGGCGTGGCTTATGTGCACACAAAGAGCGGTTGGTATTGAGACGTCACTGGAGGTTGGTGTGGATCCGCTGAAATCCCAGGAGCCCAGCGTCTCATTTGCAGACTAAGGCTTTCTGCAAACTCCAGCACCTGTAGAGTTCGGCGTATCACACAGCTAGCCTCCAGTGAGAATTACAGTACCTGATACAAGTTTACTAAAACACTGATAACTAGAATTATTAATAAATTGGGATCTAATGTAAAAATGATGATATAGTCTGAAAAATAAGTTTGACATAAATTTTATTATGTGAATGTGAAAAGAGAAAGCCCTGGCTAATCAATTACAAATGAAAATTACTAACTAGCTACACATGTATGACAATTAGTTAACGTACTCAACACACAACGAAGGCGAGCCTGGAAATGAAAATAAAAATAGAATTAATGCAAAATTTTAAAGTACGCAATTCACAGTATGATCTGAGTTACTGGAATTTCTCCAGGCGGTAATTAAGATGCGACGACCTGCTACTGTGGAGTCACAGAAGTTGATTGGGGTAAAGGGTGCAGGAGTAGGGTTACCTCTGGCGTGGATGCTGCCCTCAGTCAGCAGGTGCAGTGGTGGACGAGCCTTACGCAAACTGCGGGGTGGTGTAGCCTTCACAGTCGACAGAGGATAGTGAAGTCGTCTTGCAGGCTTCTGGGTGCTGTAGCTGTTTCTCAGGCTGAGGAGAGGAGAGAGTCTTCAGGCCAGGGAGAGTTCGCAAACCTACTCGGCTGGTGAGCCCGGTATCTCTGCTGGAGCGTGGTTCGTGACTTCCTTGTACACAAAAAATTTTCAGATCAGTTGTCTTGCAGGGGTGCGGGGCATAACGTAGCCTTCCAACTCAGGGATAGGTTATCGGGAGTGCGGGAGCGCCGCTCATTTTCTTATCTCCCTGCTTGGAGACGACGACAAATTTAAACCCCTCTTCCGGAGGCTGGCGGATTGTGACGTCGCAAGGTCACAGGGGTGCTGCCATCTCTTTGGTCTGCTGCAACTTCTTCCGCAGCTAATAATGGAGTAGTGGATTATCAAAAATATTTAATTTATTAATGGGGTGGCTCTTACATGGATTTCAGGCATTCTGTAGATTTCATAATTAAGCACATTAATTACTTTTACGTAGTTGGGTGCCCAGCGCGTGGCGTGTCTGTGCTCTATACGTGAAATTACATTTTCACTGTTAATGACTTGCCTTGAGTTCGGGTCACTCATAAATGGGAGAAAGTCACCTGTAGAGCACGTGTGTACTCTGCGCAGCATGTTGGCATGCATCAATCTGCCACCCCCTTCAGCGACGAAGACCCATCTTGATGAATCCACTATTACTTCAGGCATACGAGGCAAATGCCTCAATCATATATGGTCAGTTGCAGTTCTAGACTAGCGCCTATTCTGTGCGTGCTGCCTTAGTTGGCACTTTTATCTGGGTCCCATGGCATCTGGTTTCTAACAGTATGTAACTGTTGTTTTCTTTCCTCTTCGCTCTCCCCCTCTCTCTCTCTCTGCTGCGTAGCAAGCGGGGTGTTGGCATGGTGTGTGATGCCATCAGCTTCTCAGTGCACTTTTAGCCTTCCCATGGCGTTTCTTCACTCGTGTTTCTTACGAAGGGATGAGAGTTTGGAAAGGAAAAATGTGAGAACATGTTGTTTCTGTTTCGAACCTAGACCTTCCTAGTTTGAGGGCAATTCCCATACCAGTGAGAGAAAAGAAAAAATTTTAAACATCAATTTGTACAATAAGTTGCTTACATAAAATATTTAAAGTTGTTACTTTTTTACTTCAGCCCTCGAAAAATAAAAGGTGTAGCTAACGGATGCAAAATATATTCAGTCCCACTCGCAAAGGACTACTGGCGGGGAAGGTTTACTATGGCACGTGTGGGACAAAGTTAACTGGTCTGTTATTCCAGCCAGCTCTGTCGTACAGCATACATTTTACATTGACGCCGGCTAAGCGTCAGCGGCAATGTGACCATTACTGCCTCAAAGATCACGTGACACGTGGGTAAGCACGTGCGTGCAGACGACACGACTGCGGACTTTCCCAAAATGGGATAGGTAAATTTCAGTGCCATGTATTCTTATTTTCAGGTCAAAAGGGTAATAGAAGTGTAAAATGTCTTTTCTTAAAATGTTGTGCAATGTTACCTTCAAATTTAAAATGTGCGGTGCGCCGAAGAAACAGACATTATCATTCCGGCATAAACGCCTCCAAAGAACAGTTATCTAACACCAGTATTTAGCAATTTAAATCACTCTTGTGAAAATGTTTTAAAAGTTTAAATGTACCTTTTCGTATTGAATATAATATTTTTGCTCTGCGTACATAGCAATTCTGCTTGTGTGAACCCCATAGGCAGCCATGGTAGGTCCGTGAGACACTTTCCTCTGGGCAGTCGTTCTAGGAGAACTGTACGAGGATAGCCGCTGTCACATACGCACTTCATATTTTTGCACTGAGTTAGATTTCCATAGTTCACTTTAGTTTACCAGGTAACCTTTGCTTCGTGTACGTTTTGCCAGACATCCCCAGTATTATGCTTCCGCTTAAATAAATAATTTGCAGCCTTTGTGGCGTTTTCAATTTAAATCGAGGAAAGGAGGAAAGATGTCTGAGAGGCCATACGGCCCACGCAACTTATAAATCAGGCGCCATCCACCCATGTTAAGGGCTTTTGATTGTAACTTCTAGTTAATTGCAATGGCCAATATTAAGGGTAATCTTTCTATGTATGTATTTTCAGGGTTTTCTTATGTTTAATTGTGTTACTGCCACATCACCCACAGTCACGCGGTCAGCTACCACCAAGTCCGTATCTGCACCATACTTGCGTTTAGAGGGCCAATACTTGTTCTATTATGTGCGCCTTAATTAATCTCAGGGTAATATATATTGTTTTATTCAGAGTTTCTTGTATTTTTCATGATTGATGCTTTTTGTATATGACCATGCTGTCTTTTTCACATGTTGGATTTTCCCACTATCAGGTGCATCATGAGCTTTTGTATACTTGATTATTGAAGGAATAAGTTTCCCACCGCTGTTGTTCCTTTGTCCGGTTAATAATTTACCGATTTTCACTTAAAATCACTGCGATTCCATCTCCACCACATGGTCCGCTATGAACGGCATCCGCACCATTTATGAATACTTTCATGCATCTGCATGCTTATTCTGCCTGTTCATATCGTGCCCCACCTTCGTTAAGTGCTATTTTGTGAAATTTGTGCGGCTATATTATTTCATCCTAGCCTTATGTGTTTGACCGTCGCCACACAACAGGGGGTTTGGGTAAGAGTGCAGACGAGCAAGCGATAGAGAGAGAATAAGCGCACGTGGTAAATTCTTCATTATCATTCTCCCTCTTCGGCCTCCAGGAAAGATCTGCAGACCCATTTCCTTGTGGAGACTGTGTTTTCAAACACCGCAGAGAAGTCATTCATCTGGGAGTATGCAAGTTTAGTTACGTGCTGGGGGAATCGCCCACTGGAGCTAGCTAGTCTTGCCCGAGGTTTTTGGAATTATGTGTAATTAATGGTAAATAAAAGCAAATTTTCTGTATGTGTAATTATATGTCTTCTTGAAGCATTGAAACCCAGCAAACTCCTAATTACAGTGTTTTTCATAAATGTTTAATATTGCAAAGTGTTTTGTAACGATGCTCGGGTGAGACACACACACAGAACCCACAGCATCCCTGAGATCTGAGTGTCTCAAAGTGCGGTGTATGGGAAACACCGCTGGCACCTATCTACAGTAAATAAATAGTGTACTCGTTCATCTCATGTCTCACCCGACTATGTCAACATCTAGAGAATGGTTGCGAGTTTTAAGAGAAAAAAATTCTTACACATTTTACACTATTCGGGGTACTTTGCTACAAAAAAAAAAAAGGGATAGCGCATAAGAGTTATCCTTCAAAACATACAGGTTATGACACTTGACACACAAGAAAAATATAGCGTACTGTTTGTATGAAAATCTTGATGTCACTTTCACAGCAATTTGCTGTACATCCACACTCTTATTATAGGTTACACATTCGTCATTTCTAATTGCAAGGCTAACACTTCTTACAAGCTAGATTACACAAATTCAATGCACTTGATGTAATATGGATTAACTCGCATTAAAATCTCTTACTCTCTAGATTACATAACCTTCCCTTTCATAACGGGAGACTTCTAGTGGTTACATGGAATTGCACGACACTTACAAGCTAGACAGGGTATACGCACATAGTTGTTTGATTTCTCATTATCTGCGCTCTGGCAGGAGTGACATAACAATGTAGACGTATGCCTTCGTAGGTTACATAAAAGTTTATGCTCAGCTGCTTGAACTTCGGCATGGGGTTGCATACAACATAACAGGGGTTTCACTAGCGTGAAAGTTTTCCTACGTGCGCGTAGAGCTGAGACATTTCTCTCAAGTAACACAATTAACTAGGCTAAACACAGACACTTCTCTTACCAACTATTACGTTTTATACGTGGGTGGAGGTTTTCTATACCTCGGCTCAACTAGCCTAACCTACAAGATTACAAAATTTTCACATTTTCCTTTTTGAGGTTATAGGCGGGATTACAAAAAAATAGTCTTAATTGCTAATCCTACGAGCGTACATGGGTGGGAGGTTCTGTTTACTTCAATAGTTACATGTGACATAATAGAGGTTGTCAACCCCAGGCCTTCCGTTACTCAGGGTTGGCGAGCCACTGATTTAAAATGTAAGTACACCAAGATATATTTACAAATAAAACATATTGTACGAGACCACCCTACAATCTAAACACAGCACTAAAACAACATTATTGCACTCAAATCATTTTGCACTGTAGTGGTTCTTTGTACTGGAGTACAACGAAACCCTCGGGCTTAGTCGTGTGGGTTCGACTCTCGGTCAAAGTTATGCATAATTAAAGCTGCAAAAATGATATAAATGAACAAATTACCCTGATACAAAAATCAATAGCTGGAACACATTGCACTGAAAACTCATGGTTATAGTTATAGATTTACCTAACTTACATAAAGGTGATTAATTAATATGGACAAAACTAAACTATCATATTCTCTCCGTGGAGGGAGTCCATTTTCTTTCTGAAATCTGATTGTACACTATGTCTACCTTTGTGTAGCACTGTCACTGTGGTGTCTATCGGTGTTATCAGTTCGTACATGGGCTGTCAGCCACTGTTTATTTACATCGACGAGGTGATAACTACGTGTAGCACTGTGGTAGGAATGGCTGTGTAGCTGCCAATTCCACATTACGTCTTTCGTTATACTGTCTGTCTCATTAGTAGTTTCACGTGTGTATATTTAGAAACGTCCTACTGTTGATAAATGTCTAAAACTGGGTTTACTATTTTGTGGTAATTGGTATAGCTACTAACTTCTATGCATTGTCATTGTTTATTCACTGGCATTGTATGTGTGAAAAGCATCTATGCACCATACTGTTTTATACGTGTTATAACTGGTAACTGTTTACAGATGCCTTAAATTGTCTATCCTTAATGAGGGCCTTTAACGTGCCCTTATTATTGCACATAATTTTATTTACAATTAAGAGCAATAAACTGCTAATCAATACACTGTCTATCCTTTTACTCCTACCTGTCGTCAACAGCTAACGGTAACATGGCTAATCATGATTTCAGTAGTCAACTAAATGTTTGTTCTGAGGCTATCGCAAACTGAGGCTTAGCGAGAAATAGGGCTATAACGAGTCCTCATAGTTTGTTTATATCACTGATTTGCAGCCTCTGGTTACGGAGCACTGACTTACTTGTTAGTTTCTCGGCTCTTCGCCGGTCTTCCCCTCTGCCGTAGCTCAGTGTGCCTCAGATACTGCCACGTAAAATGTGCCATTGGTCGCTATGGCGATTCTTTGTACCAGCCAGACGCTCCATCTTCGGCGGCACGAGGAGCCATCAACCTTTGGGGTTTGGCACGGGGCGCTGGGGCATCGTCTTGTGCGACAACCGTTGGGAGGACACAGTTATCAAGGATGATGAGGCAGTGCGAGAGAGCGGCCCTCCAGGGCCCTCGACCTCAACTGCATGGGTTCCTACCCGATGGGTAGGCAGTTTGTGGCCCCTTCAAATATCTTTTGTTTACCTTGAATCCAAAGTGAGTTTGAGTTGAAACCACTCTGTGCATTCGCAACATGTCGTGCTTGGTTTGCTCCTTCACTGGTTTAAACACTCTGAGTAGAGAGGGAAGGGCAGGTCAGGAACAGTCTGGGAAGCCAACAATCTTCCATGTCTCTGACGAGAACACATCCTGCTAGACATCTGGTAGTAGTTTCCTTTAGTTGGTAGAAGCACGTGGGATGAGCTGTAGTCATTTATAGTATTTATAGTATATTTTATAAGTGACCGTATCAGCGTAAAACTGCAATAATCCAGGCTGGAGGACCAGAAAATGTCAGCGATGCGATGCAGTAATCATCTTACTGACGCAATGTTTTGAAGGCTGGGTTGTTAATCCAATATGGCGGACTGACGAATTTAAATTTGCAGTCAGTACAAAAATGTTACGTCACACTGCATATATCCAACATGAAATAATTTTAGTTAAACTTCCAACTATTAAAATGATTTTCATTTTATGGAAATGTGATCTGAAATTGTATAACTTGTGTATTTCCAATTACTCTAAACATACTATAATGCATTTTCATATAATGCAGTACAATAATAAACTGACAGCAATGTTATATATGAATTTTTGTGTACCACTGACAAGCCAGAAAAAAATTAATTCCCCCTCCCCCCTTTTTTTAAACACAAAACACTACACATTGAAATTTGATATAGGCTGTTCACTGTAAAATGAGCACTTTTGAAAACCCTGCTTAGTAATTGAAGTTACCATGAATGGCTACCTAACACTTTGACGCCGTCAGGTGAGACACGAGACGAACGATGACACAAATACTTACTGGTAATTTGGCGCCAGCGGTGCTTCCCAATCACCACACTATTGAGACTCATGGTTCTCAGGGATACTGTGGGTTCTGTGTGTCTGTCTTACCCGTGCGTACTTACAAACACGTAGGCAATACCAAACTTTTTACTAAACATCACTGGAAATAAACACTTAATAAAATATATGTGGCTAGGACACTGTCACTACTGAATAAAAGAGTTAAGTTCACTGTAGACTTGTTTTTATTGTTATTATGCATACACATCAACGTGCCAATGAAATGATTAGCTCGATCATGACTAGACATTTCTGCTTGGGTGCTACCCAGCCCGCAATTACTCTAGCGCATGCCTAGATAGATGATCATACCGAGGTGCATGAAATCACATCCTTCACAAGGGAAGAGGGCTGACAGCCACTAGGGTGGACTGACGGTTTTTTCCTGAAGCCAGGACACTGTGAATTACAAATGAAACTCTTAATACATATTAAGACGTGTGATTACTCGGCATCACTAACGCAAACTCGTCGGGGCTCGCCCTCCAGCACGTGGGTAGTGTGGTGACGGCCTATACACAGAGCCGGCTAGGACGGGAGTAATTGCACCGTACACTAATTACAAAATTGGGACACAAAATGAATATTCA
The DNA here is from genome assembly GCA_029891345.1 of Dryococelus australis. Lineage (NCBI taxonomy): Eukaryota > Metazoa > Arthropoda > Insecta > Phasmatodea > Phasmatidae > Dryococelus > Dryococelus australis. The sequence goes on from CM056997.1 coordinate 63,346,743, forward strand.
CAATAAACACACACGTGTGAAAACAAGCTTAGATGGCGCGGAATGCTACTGGATGAAGTTCGTAGCAGACCACGTGGTGCAAGTGTAATTGCCATATTCATGCGTGGAAACTGCAAACTAAATTCAGACAAAAGATTACTCTTGCTGAAAAAATTATTTTCTTTACAATTGTAGTGGTTACAGGCGTGTAACATGCCTGATGGCGGTAATATGAAACATTAATATGACCGCGCGGTCAAGTACAAAAGGCAGCAATTTACGTGAAAAATACATTGAACCCTGAATAGAAATTGACATAGACCCTTAGTAAAATATTGCACATACAATGTTACATAAATAAACTCTCAAACACGACGACGGTGTATACAAGGACTTGGCGTCTGTCGGCCACATGGGTATACGTGATGTTGCCGTAAAATATTCAAACACGAAAATTACCCTCAAATACATACATCAAAATAAAGCCCTTAAAATTGTGTATAGCAATAATGCAGAAGTTACAGTGACATGCCATAAACATAGGCGGATGGTGCCTGATTCAAATTGCACAGGTCATGTGACCTCTCACACATCTTTCTCCTCCTTCTCCTCGATTAAGTTAAAAATGCCACAAGGGTGCAATAAATTAATAAAGCAGAAGCATAATGGTGGGGAAAATGTACGCAAGCAAAGGTTAACCGGTAAATTAAATTGACTATGGAAACGTAAATCAGTGAACAAAAGTTGTAGTGCATATGTGACAGTGTCTTACCTTGCCAGCTCTCCTTGACAGACTGTCCAGAGACAAGCGTCTCACCATGGCCGCCTATGAGGTTCACATAAGCGGAAGTGCTATGCACACAGAGTAAAATATTTTATTATTTAAAATTAAATCACACAAATTAAATTAAATATTGTTTTACATTTCTATAATTTTCGTATGAATTTTTCATATTATTTTAGTGTCTCCTTATGACGGCGTTAATGCAGGAATATAAAATGTTCTTAATCTTGGTGCCGCTGGCACTTCGAATTTTATAACCAAACAATTTTAAATTAGTACAAACACTTTAAAACATTTTAAGACATATTAAACACTGCAGATACAATAGAACACATTTTACAGTGAAAATAACATTTATACGAAGGTTCAAAATTATTGGCCCTCTTTGCGCACGTGCGAGACACGTGACATGTGCGTGGTGAGCGCCGTCATGGGCTCTAGCGCTGCTGGCTGTTAGACTGCATCATTTTTTTTTTGTTGAATGCTAAGATATGGAACTACTTTCAATCCATCGTTAACAACTTTACTGGGTGCATGTCACTAAGTGCACACATAAAAATATGTGCAGGCGGGTGCAGAGAATTTTTTTAATTGTTGATTTCAAAAGTGCTTACTTTATCATGAACAGACTTCAATCATGCTTACACTACGGCTGTCTATAAAGATTCAAATTTTTAAATTTACTTATTTTAGATATATATACCGAACAATTCAAAATAATCCAAAATTGACAAAAATACGCAATTCAAAATTTTTTCTTGTAAAAAAGAATAAGTTCAAATCAAATCTGAGAGGTATTTCATTTACTACTTACTCTGTGTGAGGAATTAGTAAAAAAAATAATGGAACTGGTGAATTTAAAATTAAGGGTTTTGAGAACTATTAAAATTTGGTGAAAACCTTATTTTTAACGTGTATTTGTCAGTACAGAACTGGCATTACAGTTATAGTAAAATAGTTTACTAAGACATTAAAAGTGCATACAGACAATGATAAACATATAATTTTTTTGGTTCAATTTGATATCTTTTATAGAGGCAGAGAAACTAAAGAAATCGCAGACCTTTGCAACTGCAGTTTTCAGAGCACCTTCTCTTCTATGCAATCCAGTAAGCTAATGGTGATAAATAAAAATATTTGAAATGTGTTGTTGGTTACTCTATATATGTAGGAATCATATCAATTTATTTCAGTTTTTTTTGTGCAAGTGTTGCTGCAACCAACCCCTGGTGATATCTACTGGAATGACCCCATTGTTACTGGTGCCTAGCCTGTAGAGTACTATTATTTTAAAAGTTCAACAGAAAATGAAATAATACTTCTTAACTTTGCATTTTTCTCCAAGGTTACTCAGAATTCTATCTTTTTTTTTTTTTTTTTTTGTACATTCTGTGTATTTACCACAGTGGATAGATGTGAAATGTTTTTGTATTTACTCTAACCACTATATCATTTGAGTTATTGCATCCCAAAAAAGCACTCGGCATGTGAGTAGTAATGAGCCACACTTCGTCAGTGTAGTGTTTTAAGAAGGTGACCTATTTTTATCTTATACTTGAATTGATGTTGTTTTTGTGAAGACTGCACTGTTATGAAGAAACTGTATTGTTACAGTCAGCCGCTCTTTCAGTGTGCGAGACACGGAAGATTTATTGACGTGTACGTGCTATCAGTTGCAACCGGAGATGCAGCAGCTTTTCACAAGACAATGATTACAAGGCATACCTGCTATGCCTATCAGTGCACATGCCGCTCCTGATCTTGGGTATGGGGTGTCTTTGAGACATCTGAAGAATACTCTGGATTGCTGACATTGTGTCTCTCAGTTAGACTCGGGGTGCAGCTAACCTTCCAGGTCAAGGCCAGCAGCTATAAAAGATGCTTCGGGCCTCGAACCGGCAGTTGTTGAATGAATGAGTTTCAGGTGTAAATAACTCATGAGAAGAGAAGTTTACTGCAAAAGAAGTGACCAGTGGGAGGAAAATCTGTGACTGCGAACATCAGAGCTGTAAAGAGTGTGACTGAACGCTGGACTATTGGACTGAATAATGCATGAATGAAAGACATTACAAGTGATGGCAATATATAGACTGAGCGTGTGTTAATGATGAGTATGAGTTAATTTGGCAATAACCAGAGATGTTGAGGATGTTAATTAGTGTTGAAATATGCATTAAATATTGTACTCACTGTGAAATAAAAAGTGTAATAGTGGAGACAGATAATTTAATGCTGTAAATAATAGCTGTGTGAATAAATTTAAAATCAAATTTAGTTATTTATTTTTATGAAGACCTCCATCCCACGAACTCGGATATGCCCCGCAGGCACCCTTGTAATAGTATGTTTTTTATTGCAGCTGTGTTTTGTTACAGGTCACTTTATTTTCTGCTAAGTTACACAAGACCTATATATTTATACTTGCTCCGAGACTGTTTACATTAAATTTTGTACTTGATGTATACACTTCACTCCTATTAGATACTTGTTACACAGGGCTTGGGTGATATAGAACTTCATCTGTGCAGACTGAACATAATATACCTAGCTGTCTGATGTTCTTTTGGATCTGATGTATGAAACATTTAATACTTATCATGAAGTTGATAAATTTTCTTGTTGGTTTCTGGCACAAAGCTGTTGTGTGCAGCTACCTGCCAGATTGGTGGTAAGAAAGGATGTCCAGTGGGATTAATGTGTTTGTGTGAGATGATAGGTAAACCGTTCTGTGTTTGTTACATTTTCTCCACTGTTCACTATGTATAATGTAGCCTGTGTTTTAGTTCCAGACCTGTGGATGTGTTTGAATCGGAAGTGCCCAGAGACACCCGTTACGAAGTAGCTACAGAGCAGCTAGAAACGCAGCCCAGTGCCCCACCTTTACCCTTGTGTTCTCCTGTTCCAGAACAACCTATCCCTGCTCACCCCGTGCCACCTGCTCCAAGTCCTCAGTTCCGCCCATTTCAGCCCACTTCATCTTGTCGGCCAACCTCTGGAGTGGTGACAAGAGGAGTGCAGAGGTCGCCTGATGCCACAGGCCGCCAGCCCAGTCCCATCAGGGTATCATTCCCAACACCTGTGGTGGACTATGACGCGGTTCACAGGATACCCCCTCGTGCCACCACTCGGTCGAGGACAGGATGTAGTGAAACTGCGGCCAGTCCATCCTGCTTGGCACGCCCCAGCCGTACCACTCGCAGCATCTTCTCTGATGAGAAGAAACAATGCCCATTTGCTGCATTTGGGTGGAATGACACTAATAAAGATGTTGGTGATAAGAAAACCTACAATATTTCTGCTCCTCAAACACAGGTCAGTTACATTCTTAGGAATACAATTAATAATTATTTGTATACTATAGTTTGTTAAACTAACATGTAGAAGTTGTTTATTTTATTGCTCATGTAAGGAATATGAATGATTCAAAGTATATTGTAACATCATTTTCTTCTCCTAGCTGATTAAGTAATGCATGCAATTTTTCGATGCAAAATAGTGGTTTAAATTGAATTAAAGTTGTTTTAACCACTTATAAAGTGTGTCTAATTTAATCAAGCAAACTTACTAGTAATTGACCAACAGATATACAGGTTGTGGTAACAAATCTTCTAAAAAAAAGTCATTGTATAAATTAACAGACCATTATGATAATCTTCAAATATTATACATTGCATTTTTTAAGAATTTTTAAGGTCTGGTATTGTGTTAGTTGTTGATTTGAAGGGAAGCAGTATGCTAAGAGTTTTGTAGATGAAATTAATGAGATGAGTAATCATGATTAGGATGAAATAAGAACTTGACTGGGTGTCGGGACATGCTATCATTGCTAACCAGTTACCATAGTGTCTTAGTTCAGAATATCCAGTCAAAAAAAAACCTTTTCTTTGGGGAACCATAGTAAATTGGTAAAAGTTACCATAGTGTTAGAGGAAATAGGCCAAAAAACAAACTTGTTGCTTTACGGGAACCTATAGTACAATTTGGTCAAAACTTTGAATTTTTGAAGAAAACCAAAAAACTAAGTTGGTGCAATAAGTGAAATTATAAAATCCTGTAAATAATATTTGTTGAATTTTTTGGTTGGCTAAAATTAAATTTGAATGCTTAACTCTTGGTGAGTCGCTTGTACTTTTCTGGATGTAGTGCATATTTAAAAATATATAACACCTCCTCAATGCACTAGCCAATATCCATGACTCCGCCCACCCTCCGTCTACCAAGCGGCCGAATGTTACTGCACAACACGACTACAGTCGCATCATATGTTTGTCCTGTCATTGTGTTCTTGCTCTGCAGATGTCCTTCTGTAGTACAGTATACTCCCGCTTAATCGTGCTTCGCTTAGCCAGTTTTCAACTTATCCATGCGTCGGTCAGGCGATGCTGTAAAGTGTGTTGTTTAACAAGCAGCAGTAAGTTACGTCTCTCGCTGTGCCGCGCAAGCTGATGTTTATCTCTTTAAACTGTCAGTCTATCACAGAGAACTGAGTCTGTCACCTGTTGAAGCGCGTATCTGATCGCACTCTTGACTCATCACAGGCCGTGTCCGAAATGGCAGATTTTTTTGACAAAATGATTACGTGAGCAGATTTTTATACAAAAATGGTGACTTTTTGAAAATTTGGTATTTTCTATCTAGCAGCAGATGCTAGCAAAAATACCAAATGAACACATGCGTGAATGTTTTATAAAACAAATAATTGTTCATAAAATACACTAGGCATGTTTTAAAAAGCAGGTAACTGTTATGCTTTGTTTATATATTTAGCAACAAATTTTTTTGAAGTTGTTATTGCATAACTTATTATTTTCTTATTTATTAACGTATGCACAGCATTTCAGTGATGATTGTAGAAATATTTTCCACCGTTAATGTAAAAATGTGTCACAGCGAGTGCTAAACAAGTGACACTCTCGACAACTTCCGAAACGACAAATTACAAGTAGCGAATTCGCCATTCCGGTTTCGAACACAGCCTCGGTTATTCCTCGCCGCCGGGAAGAAACAAGTCTTTCCAGTTTATTGATTACGACCCGGGTCATTGTTCACTTGTTTTCGCAACGTCAATAAAGTGTAAAAGGACAGTTTAAACTATCACGGAAAAGTTAGAAAATTAAAACAATTTGAGCATGGTGTGTTACAAACAAAAACATCAATTCCGGTACCAAACAAAAGAAAATTGAAGCCTTTTTCAAGAAAGGCGCGGTTTAACTTTTATTAATTTTTTTTTTTTTTTCATATCACGTGTTTAAATGCTAACAAAAAACTAAATATTTCAGAGATCTTAAACTTTTGTGTGTGTTTGTAAGTCGGTAAAATTTTAATAAGCTTTTGTATTGTAAGGGTTATTTTTTTTAATGGGATTGTATTGTATTGTTTAAATGCCAGGTTGCCTCATTTAAAGTCCCGTTACAGTCTAGTCTTTATTGCATTTGATTCTGAATTGTCAACTAACTCTGCCATCTAAAGGACGGGTCTGAGTGACGCACTTAGAGAAAGTGACATACAGACAACTACGGACCGCTCATCTATCACTCCCGATCGCCCGCCCAACGCGCTCACCTGGTGTCACGAAAGGCTGTGAATACTCGATGCGCCATGAATTAACTACACTTAGTGCAACATAAATATCAGTTAAAGTATTGTGCAATTTATATCGTGCACATACAGTGTGTGATTTGTGTTTGCTTTGAAATGTATAATAGGTACTGTGTTATCACGATTTTCGGTACCAATATCACTGTTCCATTAATAGTAAAAATGTGTAGATTCGATTATCCGGGTTTTTAAATACAAATTCGCTTATTCATGTTGTCTCTGGCCCCAATTAACACAGTTAATCGAGAGTTTACTGTAGTATTTTATTGTAAACAAGTTTGCATTGCAGCATATGGTCACTGCATGTGCATACATACTTTTGTTATTTTACTTAATATTTGATTTTTTATATACATATATAGTCGACTCTCGATTATCCGCGGTAATGGAGGGGACGATTGCCGCGGATAACCCAAAATTGCGGATAATCCACATACTAAGAGAAAAATACAGTTTTTCCAACACTAAGTTTCGTATGGTCGTAACTGAATACTGGGTGTTCCAGTGTGAAATCTAGCCTATCCTTGACATACTACTATATTTACCCGCATATTTTACGGCCTCGCATAATTTCTGTACCCTATTATTTATTAACAAACCAAGAAATTTAAAAAATGCGTAATTTATGCACCCCTGATTTCTAACTTACAAAACAGCATTTAAAGTGTGTAAAATATGTGGGTGATCACTGTAGTTCTCTCACGAACAGTACAAGAAATGCACAGCTACAGTTAATATAAACAACACAGCGGGATGTGTGTGGTGTTTATTGCGGAGTGATACTGGAATCTGAAGTTGCGTAAGAGGGAAGGCAGGCTGACGTCACTTGGTTGCTAGGCAACAGCCCCCCCCCCCCCCCTGAGGAGGGGAAATAAAGACGTGCAAAGCAAACTGCATCTCGCCCGTGTCACACACACACCTCCGACACTGTCCAGTGCGTGCGGTATACAGCCGACTGTTTCAGCGTGTGGAATAACCTTGTTTAATGTTGGAAACAAGTTTCGCCTTCCATTCCGAGTTCTTCAAAAAAATATTGGGTTTGTTTCACACCCACTAAGCCCGACACTGGCGTTCTCGTGGCACGTTTCTGGTAAAACCACTCCAGCATAGCCTTATCTAGTTCTGCGTATGTCGATAGTTTCATCGTTTTCCTATTATCCAATCCACTTGTTGAGCCCGCACTGCTCACAAACTCAAGTTTGGATTTATTGTTTCGTATATCCCGAATTGTTGTTTCTCCCACTCCATACATAAATGAAAGCTGTTATATTACACTTCCTCCTTCAAGTGTATTAATAATTTCCAGCTTCCGTTTAAATTTAAAACCACACGTTCACGTTTTGCAAACATTTTTCGGATGAAAATTAGCAAAAACAAAACCGAATGTTACTACTGACTGGCGAGATAAAACTGACACTGACCGTGGGAATGCGATACGCAGAAGGAATGCGGCAGTCGCGCCGGGTTCTGGCTATACCTGGCAGGCGGCAGCTAGGCTAGTGAGTTATGTGGTGTTGTCAGCTTGCTGTCTTGCAATGTAACTAAGCTCATTGCACCATCGGGAACATATTTTGACATGCATTTACATCGATAAACATATTTCATTCCACAGTTATTTTTAGAGAGTACCTGTTACGAATTCCATTAGTTAAGATGGGCGTTTTATTAAATAATTTTGTTCTGGCAGTGTTAGAGTTAATTTCCAAAATTTATTTTTATCTTTCTGAATATGCCGTGGTAAATCCGCTAAACGGATAATCTGCTTGCGGATAATCGAGAGTGTACTGTATTATGTTTTTTCACAGCAATAGACTTTTTGAGACATGTGCTGTTTTGGCACTTTACAATAAGATGTGAATTTGAAATGGACACATTGAATGTAAATTATTTTAATATTTTGTTAAGTCCAAAAACGTTTGAAATGTGTTATTTTAATGATTTCAGCCCTTAACAAGCATTATTTTAATTTAATTTAGCTTTGGAAGTTTAATATAAATGGTTACTGTAACAAGAGTAAGGTTGACGCATGTTGCTTAGACTAGTCAATATAACTTTAGTGTGCACTAGGTCAAACGTGCTCTGGTACACAATCAGCTGTGGGAGGTACCACAATATGTCTGACTACAACCTTTGCACATTGAAGTAGGGCTGACTTACCACGGTACTCACTCACCGATCTCCTGCACTCTGGTGTTGGGGCAGGTCAACTGGGACCAGCAGTCACCTGGGCGGTGCTTGCTGACAAGTATCCGTACAGAGAGGTACTGTATTTCTTGCTCCACTCTGCGGCTGCTCTGCTTCCGAAGTAGGAGTTGGAAATGCCCAACCTTGTGTCACTCCCAGTAACTAGGGCACAAACTGCAGGATGACTCTCGATGCCAAGCCTAGTGTGCGTAGGCAAATAAACAGGAATGCTGTCTGAATAGGAAAGCCTCTCCAAGTGATGGGCGGCTTGAGCTCGTTTGTGTGGGGTCACACTACCAAGTGCAGAAGGGTTAGTAGTGCACACCTACTTAGCAGCAAGGAACTTCTCCTTTATCTCCTCAATTTGAGCTCCGTGTCTCTTTCTGAATGGCATATAGGTAGCAGTGACACTTAACTTACTCTTAGCTGGCGCAAGCAGTTGACGGTACCCTAATTAAGTGTAGAGCCCAACAGCAGTTGATGGCGCAAACCCTGTGCTGCTATGGTTCTGCACCTTGGCGCACAAACCTAGAGCGGTGAGTCGTATGGGTCGTCTTCCTACTACTGTCGGGGTGTGGTCCAACAACATTCAGGCCTCCAGTCCCTGGCAAAATACCCCTGCCAGCACCGGCAGCGCTCCGGCAGCGATACAACCTGAGGTTGCTGTCCTGCTCCTGTTGGATGAGTACCTAGTAGTTGGGCTCTACCTTTCTGTACATTGTGCTACAAAGAATGGGTGGCCGTGGAAAGTGGTGTGTGTTGTCAACGTACAAATTCCTGAAGGGGATCTGCAATCCTACACTATGGATCGTACAGTTATAAAAACCCAGTTACTTGCTTGTTCCGTCTAAGGGTTGAGTACCTAGTTGTCGAGAAGGATTTACATATATATAATGGATTTACTCTCGGGATAGGATTAAAATGTATTTATTAGGAATAATAAATACTGGTGACACGTACTCTTACTACTAAGCAAAGTGCAAACGGAAGTAAGCTACGCTTGACAGATAGAGGTGACCTGCTCCTAGGTTACTCAAGTTTAGAATGACTTTGACTGCTATAAAAATAACTCAGATACAGATACTCTACGCTGGGGTTGTCTAGACAAGACCTTATAAAAAGAGGCCACTACCAAAAGGGCAGTGGGTGTAGTTGGCACTTACCAAGTAGCGGCAGCTGTTGAACCAGGAGGATCCACAGCAAAAGTGTGGAGTGAAGTCGAGCAGGCTTCTGGAAGCTTGTGGTGGTTGAAGTCGTTGGAGCTTCTGGTTGTAGGTGGTAGAAGCCTCTGGTCGTTGGTGGCTACAGTCACTGGTGGCTTTCAAAGATCTAGTAGACCTGGTAGTCAGTAGAGAGCCCCAGCACAGAAATGTTGATGTGCGCTACTGGAGAACAACTCACTGGCATCTTTGGCTGCCGCACGGACTTATATACTACGCTCGGCCGACCCATGTGGGATGTGTGACGTCTGTCTGGAGCAAGTAGGGTGGGAGAATCTACCCTTGTGTTTGGCTATGTGGCCTCGGGTACTCGGCGATACTTGGCCCAAAGAGGGCCAAGTAAGCTTCGCAAGAGTGGCGACACTCTGTCTGCCAGGTCCGTCGGGGAGGCTGATGTGTACCGCGGCCGCTTGGAAACAATGCTTATTTCACATGCTAGAACCGCCCACTAGGCTGGGAACGATTCCTTTGCACTCGTGAATGATGTGTTGGGTTAGGCCCTTCCTCGGGTTACGTAGACGCTACGTTAGTAGTGTGAGGAGGTTGAGTCTGGAACATCAGAAAATACCATGTGTATGTAACTATCCCTCCACGGGAAACAATCCTGTAATCTATGGTTGTGGTTCCTGGTATAATATATCATGTTAGGGTGAATCACAGTCTTTTGGTATAACTCATATAGCGACACGTATCAATTATCCCCCCCCCCCTTGGTGCAACGGAGGCTCATTCATCGTTGTTTAAAAAAAATTTCTTTCAGGTTGGCAGACCCCTTCACTGTGGGTTGGTTGACATCTATCTTTTTGTTCCTTCTGTGTGCTGGGGCTTGTCGGAGAAACACCATGCCGGGCTGGTTCAGCAGCCCTAGTTCTGTCTCTCTGGCATGCTGGTTCACTCTCTTCCCCTTGCCCGGCCAGCCGGTGTTGCAGCTCTACTAATGTGTCCCCCCCCCCCCCCCTTGTGGTTTGTGATTACTATCAAGGCTGACATGGTGTACCAGGTATTCCTCGACCTCCGTTATTATACGTGAAATTTACAAGCTCAGCATAGACACTGTGGTTACTCAATATAAACATTATTTACAAACAATGGAAAAATATTTACATAAAAGAACAGCACTTTTAAAAAATATTGGAAATAAAATGTATATATACAGTGCCTTACTCGTGGAAGGCAGGGAGGAAACAAATTATCACTTAGCGTGCGGTGATGTATCAGTTTGGAGGAAACCCTACATTCTCTTTTAGGCAACATGTGGGTCTCACTGCAAACACAACAGTTATATGTTACATAATAGAAAGTTGCCAACCCCAGGCATTCCGTCACCTGGGGCTGACTAGCCACCGATTCAAAACGAACACCCTTTAATAAAAGAAACTAATACGAGAACACATATGTGTACAGGTCACCTTACATTCTAAAACATGATTACTAAACACACAAGAACCCTATATTATTAAATAAGTACCTTTGGTTGCTTTATGAGAATAGGGGACCTCTAGGGTTCACTATATGTAAGATCGTTTCTGGATCTATCCTGCACCCAGAACCAAATATCTATTTACCACTGGTAATTAACGACACAGGGCCGGAACTCCTCCGCCTCGTGTTGTCGTGGTATAATTGACTGATCTGGTCACGTCTGTCCAAGACGTCAGTATTTTAGTTTGCTCTGCAGTGTTGTCCTCAAGTTTCTCGTGCCGACCTCCGGCATCAATGTGCCCTCAAAGTGGTACCGGCAGAGTGGGAAGTGTGCAGATTCGAGTCCCGTGCCCGCAACAGTACCTACACATTAAATAATTATTAGAAAAAGCTAAGTTAACTTATCCTTCATTTAGGAAGTCTATATCTACATCACTACTATGTACAATGGTGAAGTCTTTTCTTCATGTAATCACTGGCACTGTGGAGAGCGTCTATCAGTTTTCCAGTTTTTAGGAAGTGGGCTGTCTGCTACTTAACAACTGTTGACATGATGTAGTGAGAATACCCATATGTATTTTACTGGCTTACTGAGAATAGCTACATGACTGCTAATTTGTTTTTTAAGTCTGTCTAGTATTTCTTTGTAAGTGCACTAAATGTCTACACGTATTTCTCACACATCTGTGGTTACCTGGCAACTTATTGACTGTTGCCTAATGCACTGTCTCTACAAGGACTAATCTACTAGCTCCTACACATCATATATTACTGTACAAACTTGACGAGATCCTAATTACTGCTACTTGTTAAAGTCTAATCTTCTCTTTTAAATGCTTTTCTAACCTACTATGATAGCACTAATGTGAGTCTGGAAGCGGTAATGCCTGGCATTACTCTCACTGTCTATTAACTGGTGGCTATCACTAGGTGCTTTCTTATTTAGGGCTATAACAAGTCCTAAAAGTCACTGTGGGGAGGTAGCTTAGTTACGGCTACCTACATAAGCCTCTTTTTACGGAGCACTGACTTACTTGTTGGTGGTCTTGTTCTTCACTGGTCTTCCCCTCCTTCGGATCGATGGCCAAAGGGCTTTCAACCTAGGCAGCTCTTGTGGTGTCCTCAGCTCATTCAGAAGGTGGGTGCAGGATGTCGGTGTCGCTGTTGCTAACCATTCCTATAGTTTCTGTGATCTCCTGAGCGGGGCCGCTCACGGGCCCCTCGTCCTCAGTGATACCAGTTAGTGCTTCTGCTCATCTGGAGGACAAGATTAGGGCATCGGTGTAGCTGCTGCTAGCCCTCTTTAATGTACTGGTGCTCTCCTGAGTGGGAGTGCTGTCGGACCGCTCTTCCTAAGGGATACCAGCGGGTTTTACTTCTGTACTTTCAGAAGGTGTGTTGTGGCCGTTGGTTTCGCTGCTGCTTACCTGACCTACCACATTGGAAGATGTCTTGAGGGGTGACAAGGCAGGTCCTATTCCCTCATTGACATTTGGTGTGTCCTCTGGTACAGAAGATGGTAGTGGCTTGTCAGTGTCTCTGTTGCTCGGCGACTCATTTACCGTTGGAATTGCTATTTCTGGGTCCAAGGTCGTCTTCGTCCTCTCGGGTTCGACTCTTGGTTCCGGAGTAGCGGCAGGCGGGGGGAAGGTGCAGGTGGTTCTTCCGCCTCCTTCACATGTGGTGTTTGGGATCTTATGGAGATTGCTTCTCGATGCTTTGGAAAGTCTACTCTCGTGGGCTGAGGGTAGCTCGGCTCCCTGTCGGTGTCTGGTGTTCTTGCCTTGGCTCCATTTCGGGAGCTGGCATCGTCTGGGCCGGATCATCTTCTTCCTCCAGTTGCCATGAAGTTTCAGCAGCTGCTGTCTCATCTTCTCTGTCTGGAATAAGTCCGGGGAAGGGACGTATCTGACCTTGGGTAGCATTTGTCATTCATCCTCTAGGTCTTCTACCCAGTAGATGTTATCTTGGCATCCGACAACTCAGTATGGGCCATCCCACTTATCAGCAAGTGCAGCACTAAACTGACTACTGGCTTTGCTGAGGGGGTGACTTTTCAGGAGTATCGTTTTGCTGAGGTTAAAGCCCCTTATGCATGTTTTAGGTTTTGGATATTTCCGTTGGATGTAAGTATCCTGTAAACTTGGGCATTTTGGTACAGGCCAGGGTGGCGAGGTGGACGTCTTCGGGTTGAGGCATTTCTGTCGGCTCGCTTTCCCATTACCAATCCCCTGCACATCGTAGTGATTGACCCAGGAGGAGCTGACTGGGGCTAGTGTTGACTGCCTCATTTCTAGGTCTGAGGGCGAACAGAATGGTAGGGATATGTTTGTCCCAATGCTGATGAACATTTCCGGCACTGAGTCGAAGGCGTTTCTTAGTTTCCCGATTCCTCCCCTTAGAAGGGTTCGCCTGGTGGTGGTAGGGGGAGTCGTCCATGTGTCTACTCCCCACTTTTGGCATGCTGATGCTGATTGCCATTGGGTGCTGGTAAACTTAGTACCGTTGTATGTTAGTATCGCCTGTGGATACCCCCAGCAAGTGAATACCTCCACTGCCAGTTTCCGGATAATAGGGGTAGTTTCTTGGCTGGGTGAAGGCACTTCTATTGTAAATTGTCATTCATATTGTATTAAGCTGTAATTTAGGGTTTGCTTACATGTCTGATTAACTTAAATATTTATTTAAAACTGAATATTATTGCACAAAACATCAGTTGGCAGTGTTTTCTAGGTCTATGAAAATTGTTAAATGTACATCATGTTGTTTCAGTGATTGTTCCATGATATAATTTTAACATTTGCAGGTATACGAAAATGCACTGAGAGCTTTGAAGAAGCGACGTGAGGAAATAGAAAAATTCTTGGCAAAGGAAGCAGTTGTTAGAGGACACCTACGCGCATGTGATGTAAGTATAGTACTACTAGCCAAGAGCTAACTATTCAGCCTTGCTAGCTCAGAGAGCAGCCTGTCTGCCAACCATATAAGTCTCTGAGCTATATCACAGATGTGGCTGGCTGGTTGTGTGTATGTGATATTTTTTTATGTTAGTTTGATTCTAGGTTGGTGTGTGAGCTGTTCTAGTATCTCCTTAGGGACGTAAAGTTGAACCCGTATTTTACACTTTTAAGGGGATAGTACAAAAATTGTGTATGATGTAGGAAAATGTAAGAAACAGTAAATTCTAAAACAGATTACAGGTTATCTCCAAATTAATAATATAAAATATTGTGTACCGGAAAAATTTAAAACCATAAAACAATACCCAATATGAGCTAAAGCCAAAATTAGAAAGTACAGTGGAAGACCGCAATACTACGGGGCAATTTATGTCCCACGACCTGAATAAATAAATAAGTGGAAAGCATGCGGTCAGGTAGTCATGTGGTCTGTCGAAGGGTGGTCGTGAGTCGGGATGATGATGGAGGGGTCAGAGGGAGCGGGCATGCATTCTCCCTCCTTTCAGGGCCAAGACCTAGTTGATGTTTTTCTATATTCAGTTTCGTTGGTGTGGTGCAATGTCTTTGACAGATTAATTCCTAGTGGCCTTTTTTTCATGTGACCCTATTATACCTGTTTTGCTCTGGTTGTAGACAGGCAAAAAAAAGTTGCTGTAGCAACCGTTCCATCTTATCTGGGCGTTCGATCAGTGTGGGGGATGGCACGGCCACATTCCAAGAGGTATATCATACTTGCAAGTGCCCTACTGTCAAGCATTTACTGGCACTTATAAGTTAACATAAAATGTACATGCATTGTATAGCATAACACATTTAAGCAATTACAATTATTTTATGCCAAAATGTTTAACTAAAGTAAGTTAAAATACGCTGGAATACTGTCATAAAAGGGATTGCCGACTTCTGTGGCACATTCGGTATAAAACTGGCTTGCAATGAGAGGGGCTTTGGATTCAGATTCTGGAGAAGGTAATTTACAGACATATAATTAATCTCCTAAAGGATATAGCACTACGTAATCATTATAATTATGATGTAGACACTTTGATTATAATGTGTATATAGCTGCTATTCTGTCTCTCTTCCCATTTTCAGAAAGAAAAAAAAAATTAAATTTAAGATGAGCCTCAAAATTTGTGCTTCTAAGTCATTTACAAGCTTATATATAATCTTCTATGGGAAATAGCACTACATAATCATAATTTTGATGTACACATTTCAATTACAATGTGTGTATAGTGGCATGCAGTGTTATTTTCCTGAAGACACACATGTTAGGACATGCATCAGCGGACTGTGGATAAGCTATTGTGGACAAGGCTTTATGCAGAAAAAAGGCCTTTATTTGCTTGCCACAAATAATTTGCTTGCCACAAATAATTTGCTTTTGTTTGTTTTACTTTTCCTTTGTAAAATGTAAATCAGACGAGCAAGCAACATGTTTCACAACACGTGAGGCACTGATAGAGATCCCATCTGCAGTGCAAGCATACATTCAACCATTGTTTAGTTTTATTTGGATGTGAGCTTCATTTCTCATTCTCACTTTCTCCCAACTTGGCCCACCAGGGGGCGGGAGGTGAACCCACATCCTCCAACCTGCGTGAAAAACAACTCTCAGCGACGCCCTTGGTAGAATAAGTACGTCCTATGCCTGAAAAACGTGTTTATATATATATATTCCTGCTTGAATGCATGTGACCCCCTTCATCACACCTCATGTGTCTCCCTTGGGTGCTGCCGAGTCCAATGACTCAGATTAAAAAAATAATATTCCAATAGAAAGGAGCTAAGTGTTTCACAAGATACAGTGGCAAATAACAACACTTGCATGCAGGTCTGAATTATTTCCCCCAACAGCCATGTTATATCTGACTTTTCCTGTAGCATGTAACATTTCAGTTAAAATAGAAAGCGAAAATATGTTCTCCATTTTAACAAATTCGAAAAATTATGCTTCCATCTTCTTAAAACTAAATTTAATCTCTATCCCTCTTTTCATTTTGCAATGATAATTAAAAATGTCTTCCAGGAATTACATTATTTTTACTTCTTACAGTTATAAAAGTTACTATTTCTTTTCCTCATGCACGCGTCCAGTTTCAATGGTGGTGGTTGTATTAGTTCTGTTAAAGAAAAATGTTCGACTTAGAACTTCATCGTAATTTCTGTTGCTATCTGCTCTCTGATTGGCTGTCGTCTTACCATGCACCATTTCTCCTCCAACCAGCAATGGTAAAACGAGAGCCAACCAGGATACTTTTCTTTCGTTCATGTGATTTACAACATGCAATGCTTACTACTATCTAGGGAATAAATGAACAATACGTTACACCCACTATAACATATGAAATACAGAGCTGCCAACCTCACCCATCAGTAATCACAGTTATATGCAAAAAAAAAATATGCGTAAATCATGAGCGATAAAATTTCTCTTCAATATAAGGAAAAAATGCTGGGTTGAGGGCTTTAGTTTAACATCTTTCGTGAGATGGCATTGTTTTGATGCTTTTAAGAGAGTGTGGCATTTTGAATTGCATATTAATTTTGATGGAACTGTGGAAAATTTTGCTTGTATGGAAATAACATTTAAATTATTGTAACTTCGAAAACTAACTTCAATGAAAAAACTAAACATGATAAACAAGTCGCTGTTTGTATTCGTACACACACACACACACACACACACATGCATGCTTTGACAGAAGTTAACCTTACACTCTTTGAATTTACTATATAGACAAAAACAAATATTATTCATGCACTACAAAAGTGTTGAAAGTGTGGTTTTTTTAAGGTCACGTGCATTTCAATCATACAGTCGACTCTCTATCTATCGTTATTCAGGGGCTGCCAAAAAATGTCCATATATGCGGGATTTAAGGTGATGATGTTTTTGACTTTACATCAATAAAATACAACTTCTGACTTTATAAAACTATATTGAGTATAGTAAGAGCTGTACATTATCTGTGAATAAAGTTTGGATAGTAAACACAATAAAAATGGGAATTGTAGAAAAAGTATTATTGTAAATAATGCATTAAAAATCATTTCATCTAAACTCGTTTAATAAAAAAAATGTCTCAAAATACTGTATATAATTTATTGTAATCCGACACCAAATGCAAGCTGGCCTAAAACTTTCAAACCCTCTGAAAATGAAAATAATATGGCACCAAATGCAAGACAAATTTTGAAAGTCCGGTGCGGGCTTTGGATCGGGCATTGTGTTCACGGCAGCGGGTGAAGGAGGGGTGGCGGCGGGAGGATTACCCCCCTCCACGCTGCTACATGTTGGTGCCCATGGCAAATGTTTGTCTTTTAAGTAATTAATTATGTTTTGCTGCAAAGAGAAGTTGTAATTTTGAGACAGAAATTAATAAATAAGGTGATTATAATTGACTTCTTCACTGTCGTTAATAATTGATCAATCAAAAACCACTTCCTCTGATTTTCTCTGTTGCGAGTTACACTGCACTGGGCTTGGTGCTTACCTACCCATTATTAGACTGAAAAAGGTGTCGATTTTATCAGTTTATTCAAAAGATGTGTGTATTGAAATACATTAATATAAACCCTGAAATTTCCCTGCAAGAAGTTGTTGAAAATGAACCGTCACACTTGGTAATACAAGTGTGTCTATGTTCAAACAATTTTTGGTGACAAGTGGTAGAGTATATGCTTTGGGCATATAATTTTGTTCGTGAAGATGTTGCTCCTTGAGTTGAATAAATATTAAGTTTTAAAATAATGTTAATTTTAAGCTAGATACAATGAAACTCCAACCTTGCAGGAAAGAATGACTTTTAATCACAAAAGAAAACATCTATGCAAATAATAACTCCTCATTAAAATGTTTTGCGTAACATTTTCAGGTGAAAACATTTGCTTTGAAATACAAGTGATGATAGGTGCAACTATTTTGAGAGACGTATAATCTTGTTAAAATTTTGTTCGCGAGAGACACATTTGCTCTAGGCCGGCGTGTGAAGGCAAGGCAAGCGAAGTGGGCGTGGCCGAGAGAGAGGACGTGCTTTATCTTTTGCTATGCAACTTCCCCCCTCAACTGCATGAATGGTTTGTGAGGGGAGGAAGGAAGCATGTCGCTGAGAGAGACAGAAAACGGGGGGAGAGAGAGGATGCTAAGTCGCCACGCTTGTTGCTATACGTAACCACTTCCCCTCTCATCAGGTGTGTAAGGGGAGTAGCAAGCCAGACTCGCTCATCGCATCACGCCGCAGTGTCGACAGACGTGTTGGGAAGACACAGATGAAGCGCCGCTCCACAGAGCAGTTTTAAACTGTGGCACGCATGATGTATTTCACATCCAGTTACTAGATGTTTGCATAAACAACCAGCTTTAAAAAAGATAGTTGTGGAAAATAATAAGTGAAGGGACCTGAAATATACTTTGATCGATGCTCCATGCTATAAACGATACAAGATGTTTATGTTAACAATATTTACATGGGATTTCGCCAGGATCACAAAAATTTGTTTCGGTGGATGCGGTTTATCTATACATGCGATAATGGTACGTCGAGAGTCTACTGTAGTAACGGTTTACAAATACGTTATTTATAAAACATGCAAACTTACTATTTGTAAATTTCGCAACCTCTTGAACATGTTTTTTTTTCTTGTAATCCTTACAAGTGTACTTCACTAAAATCATTCAGTAAAATCAACACTGCACATGTTTCCTGAAAACAACAAACTTAAACTTGTATAATACATGTCTACCACAGAGTAAATACACAATAGCGACACCGCATCACTACTCACAACAGTGTTCATTTTCTCTTTCCAGTGTTGCCACGATCTTTACTGCTTGTGATACCAAATTTGTCGCACTGTTTGCAAATAATACCGAAATTGTCAACTCACATGCAAGCTTTTAGTAAAAGTACAATATTTACTGTACTGCAGATGATACATTGTACCATAAATATGTATTGTGCTGTTTGTAGAGAATATTGAATCTGTTGACTCGCATGCAAGCGTCTGGTAAGAGTAAGATATTTACTGCACTGCATATACTAACTAGAAAAGAATACGAAAAAATTCAGACGCATTGTAAGGCTATCAATTTCCATAATAAGCAAGCAAGCCTCCGTAATTCCGCAAATGGATGTTAAACTCAATATTAATTACGGAAAATCCGTAACACTTGTTAGTACTGGAAATATAATCTACAAATGAACCTCTATGTCAACAAGTAATATTACCAAAAATTACACTGCACTTCATTTAAATCAGATAATAAAGCTTAATTTGGAAATTATATTAAATTAATTGTAATTGTCAACACAACCAAATAATCTGCAACCATAGATGAATACAATACCTGGAAAACTCCAACATTACAAGTGGCCATTGATAACATAAATATTATAGCTAAAGGAAGGGTAATACAGTGTGCACAGCACCTACAACACACACTTTATTAGTCAAATCTTGCCATTGTTAATTCAAAAATGGATAAAGGAAGAAAGAAACACTGTTACAGTCTTGTGATCTAGATCAACTTGGAGGTCAATAAAATAGTGGTGCGATCACACTCTGACCTATTTCGAGATATTGATTGCAATGCATGCAGATGTAAACTGACATGTCACTGAAATCTTTGGTCACTCTTTAACATTCAAAAGTAAACACCATGTCAAGATTTTCTTTTTTACTTCAATAGGAGCCTGGAGGTGGCCTGGATTTAGTTATAAATTGATGAGCTAATTCCCTGCATATGAGTTCTGAGCTATTGCTTGAAGGTGGTAAGGCTCTCACAACTCTAATACTGTAGCAGGAATTAAAATATTAGTTGTGCGATGCTGCATGTGCTGCAACTGGTTTGTCCTGTAGGTTATTGATGTGACCAGCTATGGCTTGTTTGGAATTTACTCTGTGGCCATTCATTTTCAGCCCAAATGTGTTGGTGGTGAAGCCAATGTATTCTGCATTACAGTATTGTCACTGTAGCTGATAAATCAGATTTTCTGTTGCACGGTCGTAGTTGCCTTGGATGGGGTATGTATGGCCTGCGAGTCGGCTATTGAAAGAAGTTTGGGGTTGGCAGATGGCACAGGAGCCACAACTTGAACTATTGTCTCAGGAGGTGATAATTTGGTTGGCAATTGTGGTAGGCTGCAGCTTAAGAGAAACAAGTTTGTTACGGAAGTTATATATATTATATATATAACAAATATGTAGAACCACCTTACAAATACAGTGGATTATGGATGCTAAACAGTAATCAGTGTGTGCACACACGCATATCTGCAAATGAAGTACTTAACATCGATTACAGTGGTCCCATGGATCATTTTAGTAGTGTTGCCCACTCAAGTAATGAGAGTTTTGTTGCTGGACCTTTGAACTTTGCTACGAGGTACAAAGTGAAAACAACATACATATATGCATACAGCCTTCATAGTCAGCCCCTATCTGTTTAAGTATAAAACACAAAAAAATACAACCACATTCAAAACTTCATGTGTAATTCTTAAACATGTGGGCCTAAAATAAAAAGTAAACACACACACAAAACCTGTACAGTTTCACCACTTATAGTTCCAAAATGTAATGGCCAAATTTTTTCTAGAGTGGAAAAAAAGTACAAAATTAACATAATATTAACTTTTGGTTGATATGATAATTTATCATAACACTGGTAAATGTATCTTCCTAGTCGTTTTAGACGTGGTATGTGAAAACCACAAATTAGCAGCACAAAAAATGTTGATTGAAAATGTAATTTCCCAAAAATTCAAACAAATCACTTATTTTGTATACAATCATTTAAATAAAGAATAGCACCTGGTTTTACATACTATAGAGTTCAAGATATAATGCTGTCATCACTGCTACAAAAACAATAATCAAATATGACTTGTTCTGTAATTTTCGTTGTGTTGCTTGTGTTGCATTGTTATTTTTCAACTTCTTTGAAGTGAAGTACCATATTTACCAATGTATAGGTCACACCATGATGATTGCAACAAGTTCCAGTTTTATTATTATTATTATTATTATTATTATTACAATTGCATCGACAATTTGTGGGGCCTTGTTAGTAAGGATGTAACAAATTATTCTTTTATTTTCAATTAATTTGTGACGATTGCAATATATTTGGAAAATGTTTTAGTTAAATAACTCGTGGGGCTAAACGCCCAGATATTGTGGCATTCTAGAAGGTCACGGTAACCTGATGGTCGTTAAAAGAAGAATGTCAACAGCTGAGGTGGGGGGGGGCTGTTTTTTTTTTTGCAGTGCCAGTCATTAAAAGAGAAACTCAGTCAACAACCATACTGGTCTGTTTTTTTTGCCATGGTGGAATGTGACACTACCCTTCTCTAAAAAAAAGTGTTGCCTCTTCTCTTTTCACCC
Source organism: Dryococelus australis (assembly GCA_029891345.1). NCBI lineage: Eukaryota > Metazoa > Arthropoda > Insecta > Phasmatodea > Phasmatidae > Dryococelus > Dryococelus australis. The sequence continues at coordinate 63,368,282 of CM056997.1, forward strand.
AGGTAGCAATCCTTTAGACTCTTTCACTACATTTCCCTTTAAATATCACAGGACAGTTAGTTTAGAAGCAGATATTTTACAACTACCACTCTACAGAAATGTTTTCCTTTATTTTGTATTTTGGGGAAAAAAGGGCACGCTGTACATGAGTAAATACTTAAGTTCATTTCAAAGTTTGTTAATGATGTTCCTTTCTAGCACATTTTCGAACTGACATGAACTCCTGTAAATTTTTTGAACTGAACTAGAACCAATCTTTGACGTGGCAATTAATTTCTAACCGAATCCGAACATAACCTTAAAGTTTGGGTTCGATTCGAAATTTGACCCATCTCTATAAAAAAATATATATATAAAAGGACAGGAATTGAGGTACTACACTTGAATTCCTATCCTTTTATATATATATTTGGTAACCTAGTGTCCTACTAGTTGCCTTAACTTTTCTGTTTATGAATGAGAAAGTACATTTCATCCCTCCAAAATCAGTAGTCGGTTTTATGAAGGCTTCCTTATGGTCGCATCCAATGTTGGAATAGAAAGAAACTTTGGAATTGGTAAACATATGATGACTACGTATGTTGGAACAATTGGGTAACAGTTTAAGGAATGGAATACGACATTAATGTGCATACATTTTCTTTCAAAAGCTGTTGCATTGTAGGTGGTGAGCTTAAACATGATGAAGCTAAAATCCTACAGGCAAACTAATACAGCAGTTTAAGAGATGTGTGAATGCAGCAGTTGGAAACAGCAGGGTGTGTTCTTGTTGCAGTATGGAGTGAACAACAGTAGCATTTGGATGAGCGAGTACAGGGAGAAGTTTGGTGGAGGAAGCAAACCTCCAGTGACGACAATGCCTGCCCGGAATCTCACGTCTTGGCGCTGCTACAGCTAAAATACACCTCTTCTCTTCATTACTTATTGCTTCACCTTTCTTTAACTAACAAAAATATAGCTAAACATGTTGTACATCATCTGACACAACATGCCACAATACATGGAGAACATGTAATTTTTTATATTTGATCTACTGATTGTCTCTTATCTTGTGGGCCTGATGCTTATGTGTATTATTGTCATGTCTATTCCTGCTTTGTAAACATCAAACTCAGTAATAACTATAGTGGAACTTTGTTGATACAAAGTTGTTTTATTTGCACCGTGGCGTGAGACAGTGAACTTAGTTAATTTGAATACTAAATAAAATATTTATTAATTTTATTTCAATGGAATGTCAAGTCTACGGGTAAAAAGACACTGTGGTGGTTATAAGAAAGTCTTGTTTACCAATGTGTTAAATCACAGAGTTTACATTTTAATTTTTTAAGATTTTTATAATTACTTCAAACAAATCTGGGATGTGAGGATGTAATGTACACATTGTTACACAAAATATGTGCTGTAATAATATACTTAGTATACAAGAGCTTCCTCACAGTATACATCATAAGTTTAGGGCCATGCAAGATGTAAAGGAAAACTTGGCCATTAAACAGAAATAAGAAAATGCTGTGGAATCACTTAATGCTTCTTTTAGAAAAAAAATACTAAAAATAAGGTAGCATATGAACACTTGTTTTCACATATGTATTATGCACCTGACTTCAAAATATTTTATTGCATTTGATACACATCTTTGAAATACAAGACTTGGCTACAATTTCTCTGCAAGTTTTGTGACACTTACTCATTCCAATAATTTGCCACATTGTGGTTGGTAAAATCACTCCCATTTTATATATACCATAAAAATATCACTGCTGTATGTCTCAACATGGTAACAAACCTAAATATTGTCTCTTAACGTAAAGAGAAATAACTAATGCTGGAAATATTCTTAATATAAAATAATATTAAAATAATTGTGTCTGCATATGTTTTGTACAAATTTTTGTAAGATGATATTTATGTAATAATTTCAAAATCATATAATTGACTGATTTCAATAACCCAATCGTGTTCATATGTAATTTTTTGACAGTAACAATGGTAGAAAATTTTATAACATTGATTGTAACAAAAGTTAACAACCAGGAAAGTTTTTAACAAATTTGCTATGTTCTTAAAACATTTTACGTGTAATGTATAATGGGCTGTATCTATCTGCAGGAAATATAGGTCACATGGTGTTTGCTTGTATAATTTAAGTTTGTTTATCAATTGTTTTCTGTGGAGTGTTTATATTATTTTTTGTTGTAATGGTTTCATATGCCATGTTGGAAATGAACTAAGATTAATTTTATTATTCAACTATGACTGACCATTGTGTGCATTTGTTACATTTATAACTGTGTGCAAGTTTTATAAATATGTTTTGCTGTTTCATCCAGTAACAAGTTTTATGATCGACTCCTTAATTAAATGTGTGATATTTTTATATTTACGAGCAATGAATTTGGTATTAATAAAATTATTTTGAGCACCATACTTATTTTTCATTAATGTTCATGGTAATGATCTCCAGCAGAATTCACTAATGATTACGTTATTAATTACTTCTCTGTTGAGTCATCTTTACCAGACCTACAGTTGTAAAAACCATCTCTCACATTAAATTTCATGTTTTTTGACAGTTCCATCATCAGAGTTTTGGTCAAATTCTTTTCCCGAATTTTTTATGTATGGTAGAACACAATGTAACTTTCCTCATCTAAAGAATGGCCACTAGGGACTTGAAAACCGTACACATCATCACCACAATTTAACAGCACCAGTGACTAGTACAGCAAAGATACAATCAGGAACTCCCCAAAAGATCTGCTAAAGATGGAAAGTGAAACCAAGGTCTCTTTAGTCCTGCTGCATTAGTTTGCAAGCAAATGGTTTGACGCACGATGCCTAAGGTCCCACATTCAAAAGGGTTTTTAGTGTGTGCTAGGAGGGTCTGGATTGTTTCAGTCGCTAGGTGGCACTGGTGCATGTCCAGTGTAGAGGACTGGCCTGGTAGCTTTATGGCAGGGCACGAAATCAGGCTCCATGAGAGTGATCTTGCCTTTGAGGATTGGCTCTCCCCTAAGCAGTATACCTGGGCGATGCATCTGCCTAACCTGGATGAGCTAAGTAGATTAGTGGGTAATAGCTCGAAGGTTGTATCTGTTGTAGGGGTTGGTTCCGCCGGATCTGATTCCCCAAAGTAGGTGTTGGCGAGTCCCAAGAACTGGTCCTGTCCACTTAAGTATGCTGCTAACAAGGGGTGCATTTTCTCGCTCAGACGAATGGGGTCCTAAAGAGGACCTTGGGGATCTATGGGATGACAGGCATCTGAAGATGGCGCAAAGCCTGGGCTTGATCCCTCGGAGAGAGCTGCGCGATCGTATACAAAGAGGAATGGAGTAAGCTCCTGCAAACGCCCAGAGGCAGAAGCACCTGTCTGACCTCCTCTTGGATACCACTCCAATGGAAGTAGGGCATCTGGACTGAATCACATTCTCATGTCCATGAAATAGTTGCAGGTGACTTGTTGTCCTACCTAGTGTACAGCCACATGTAATGTTTGCCGACTCCCTATCACAGCACACTGTGTCGAAACGTAGTTAGCACTGAGAGTCAGGCCTTGCCGATGGACAGTTCCTGCACGTGGACGAGTGTCTCCCCAAACTCTAATAACACTTAACTCCGGCGACGGATTGCAGTGTACAGAGCATGCTACTGAGCCGGCAAGCTGGCCTCAAGAGACAGAGTACCTAGTGTCGGAATTCTACAGTTCGGTACTCCATGGAGCACAAAAAAAGAGGTTAACCATCCAATGTGGGTGTGGTACCGCAATTGGGGTGTTTAGCTCATATGAGTAATTTCCCCGGTCACCTGCATCGTCACCTGCAATCTCTTGGACTGTGTGAGGTACACTGGGAGAGGTATTGCAACCATGGGAAAGGATACTCTTTGAGTTGGTAAAAACTTCTGTTTATTCCTTTTAACGGGAAGTAAACAGAATAGTGTTACACTACCTCCTAACGTTGGCAAGAGCTTAGGTCGTCTTCACCTGGAAGCTTCTCTGAGCCCAAGTTAACAATGGCAGGGTGGACGAGCATTATCAAACCAGCTTAACTGGTACTACTACTCCTACGCATGTTTGCCCAGAAGGGGCTGCATTGTCTCAAGTGTATAGACATTCACAATGGCGTATCTTCGGCACAAATGCAGTGGAGGAAGGTCGGATTGGAGCGAAGCGAGCAGACTTGTCAAGTTCTCTGGCAAGGGCTGCAGTGGAGGAGATGAAGACTGGCCACGAGCAGGCGAGCGTCCTGCTATTTATACTCTTGGCTGGTGATGCCCCTCCAGTCAGCTAGATAGGGGTGGCGATGGAGATAGGGCCGGCTTGGAGAATCGAGATACGGCAAATCGTACTGGTAGAGCCATCTGGCAGCGTGCTGTGTTACTTTGTGCCTTGGATGCATAGCCTCGATGACCTGGCTGGTGAACTGTACAATCTTCAGGCTGGAATATCCATTCTTGCCATTGGTATATAGTACAAGCTGGTGACCTGTGATGCGTGTCAACTATAAAAACTCAGCTTGAATCACAGCAAGACTTGCTTACTGATAAGGCGAAGTCGTCTATGCGTTGTTGCAAAGACGTCATCCGGTCAGGTTTTCAAAGGTTTTATTTTAGTTACTGTGGTTATGTTTGTCTGCGATTGCAATCATATATAGTAAAACTGAACAAAATGTCTACATATACTTCTGTGTGAAGCTTGGTAAAAATTGATGCATGCCTGGTTACTGACTGTTCAGCTCGATCATCGTGGTTTCAATGCGCTAGACTAAGTGCGTGGCTTAACAAACAGATTTTGCTGGGTCGTGTTGGTTGACGAGTTGGTACAAAGTATGGGGTTGATACCATATTCCCTGTGGAGGGTCGTCATATCGGTAGCTGATGGGAGATGTTAGTTTTACCTGACTTGCTCTTAAGATCTTCGGCCGGTTAGTGAAGTTGGGTTGGCGGCTGAGCTAAGCTGGTGCTGCAGTCCTCTGGTTTAAAATAGGTTGTACTGCACCCGCTCACATAGTACTGTAGGTTCCTGGCCGCTGACTCTTGGCTCCAAAATCTGGTGTTAGCGATTTCGTACCTGGGTTCCGTACCATACACTATACCCTTCAGAACAGGATGGTAGTCTAGGCTTGTACTGACATGCAGTGAAAAAGATATGTAGCGCCCCATTGGAGCAGTCGGAATTGTTCATAGTCTTATTGAGGCGGCGCTGTCCCATTCCGCCTGTCTTTCCTTCGTAGGAGGGGCAAAGGTAAACCGCTGCTTGGCAGCAAGAGGAGCTATCTTTTGCTCCCTATGCCATTGGCCGTGCCTTATCTTATAAGGCACAGAGCGTGGTTCACCGCTGAAGAATACATTTCATGCACTACAGACAAGAAACTATTTCCTATTATAGTGTATATCCAGTAGCTGCTTGGTACCTCAGAAGATCCCCCACCTTAGCGGGCAGATCAGAAACGCTGAGCTGCATGGGCTTCTGCTGGATGTGATACCCAGTCAAGGCCAGGTCATAACATCCAAGTAAATACCCCCTCCAGCACCTAGGTGCTCTGGTAGGGGATATAACCTAGGCTTACTGCCTCTCCTTGGTTGGAAGTATTCGTAGTGGTTGTGGCTCCTCTGTTTTATCCATCCGGCAGCTAGGTGCTCGGGTGAAGAAGCAACAGGCGGCCATCTAATGGATGTGTTACAAGACTGGAGGACTACAGAAAGGGGTCCTCAGTAAAAACTAGTTCGGATTTAAAAACATACCCCGTTTCTGTCTGCAGTGCACAGTGTGAATCGTTCCTAGCTGGCGAAGTAGATATTACTCTAGAATAAAAAAACTTGTGGCTATAGAACAAAGTGTATTTATTGAGCATGCAATAAACACAGACACACGTGTAATTTCCTACCAAGCAGACTGTGTACTGAAAGTAACCTACGTTTGCCAGGTGTAGGCAACCTGGTCCTAGGCTAAAGGGAAGGTTGAACTAGAAAACTGAATAAATTACTACTGAACTAAAACTGTCTAAACGGGTGTCTGGAAGAGAGAGAAAGACATTAAAGTTCCTTTGCTGTAGTAGCAAGGTGTATTCATGTAAACTTCTGCTGCAGTCTAAGCTTCCGGTAGCTGAATGCTGTTGCCGTCACTGAAGCCTCCGGTGACGACAATGGTGGAAGCTACTGGTGGTTTGTCGAAGATTGTTGTAGTCGCAGGAAGCAGCCATTGGGGGCTGCTGAAGACTTGAGGTTTCGCTGGAGGCCCCAGCACTAGAGTGTGCTCAGGGTGAACTCGAGAACTCGCAAGACGAATGACTTCAGAACCCAGCCACATGCAGACTTATATAGTCAGAACTGTAGGGTGCAGCAGCGAGAGCAGGGAGGACGTGTGATGTCCCTCTGCTGTGAGGCCGGCATTGGAGGCGAGAACCCTCTTGTCAGCACTCGGCAATCGTGAATCTTCGGTGGCACTTGCCCACGTCCTGAGGTGGCCGACAGCTTGTAGGCATTCAGCGGGGGGAGGCGGTGTGTTCGCTGGTTATGCAACCTTGAAAGCCACGTGTTCTGCCACCTGGTAGGATTTAGGCGGCGCACAACATCCGTGTATTGGTTTGCTGTATCGACTCTCATGTGGGTTGTAGGCATACTTGACGCGATGAGTCGTAATCGTATTTTAATAGTGGTATAAGCGGCACGCATCAAAATGTTACTGAACTTTTGGTGAACATGCTTAAGACACTAGTGATTTTCAATTTTATTTTTCCCCCCCATTGCAATTTTTAAGGCCAACATCAGAAATAACAAACGAGCAAATTTGAACCACACACACTTGAGAACATTCCTTACAAAGCCGGAGACGGTCACACGACAGCAAGCCCAAAAAATCAGAACTGCATACTAAGGCTACTACTGACAAACTTATGCATTTTTCAGAGATGACAAAGTGAGATGATGGTGGTGGTGATTATGACTAACATTAAAAGTGTACATGCACTACCAAATAGTTGAGACTGTTGAATGAGTTGCAAAACTCATCCACAATCGCAATCTGCTAACAATTTTCAAGTTTGCTGAAACCAATTAGGATCAGTTAATGTGTTTATGAAGGCATTTCTGCGCTGCTACCACCACTCAGCCTACGGTATCTCATCCTGCTGTGCCCACCCTGGATAGCACTCACCCAGACAGCTTTGCCCTGATATGATCCTCAACCCGTTCTCTTCACTGACCAGCTCCTCCAAGAGCCCGTAAGACAGATAATTTCCTTGTCTGCAAACAGACCTCCAACCTCTACCATACTCTGTTGAAAGGATGCCTGCTTCTTCATGTTAAGGGGGGGAGGGGGGGAAGCTGCCAGACATCCCTGCTAAGAGGACTATTAGTAGGTGATGCATCAAATGTTAATAATGGTACTTAAGATTTATTGTATATAAGGTGTTTAAATCAAAGGCAGACATATTAAACATGGGGTAATTTCTCAAAGGTTTATTTCAAAAAGTGTAAAGTACCATGAATGGACTCTATTGTGACATTGTGAAGTGGCTGAAAGAAATGTGCAAAAAAAATATTAACTTCAGTGTATGCACAACTGGTTCCTAATCGCAACAATGCATCTACCAACACATCCCCCACAGTAATATGTTTTTCATAAACAACAACACAGTTCCTTTCCAGACCTAACTTCCTGAATTTCCTGCACTGAAACTGCAACTAACAGGTGTTTAAACCACAAGCCAAGATACACATGACACTCAACAGCATCTTGAAAAAATGCTTTAAGAGTGCTTTGTAGCATGGATAAACAGTTTAGATTGCTTTATACGTACCTTTCCAAGACTACTGTGAAGAGAACTGCAATAAAAGGTGAGTAAAATATGCCATTCTGAAATTCTACCTTGAATATAATAATTTTGCTGAGGTAACTTTAACCCATTGGTGGCCACACGTGATATATCCCCTCACACTGTTTTCTTGTTTATTTTTCAAAAACTATTAAATATTTTAAACACCAAAGCTAGATACATGCACCGAGTGTGATATTTAATTATGTTAGATAAGATATTTGCACACCAACACAATTGTACAATACAAAAATTAAAAAAAGTAATAGAGCGCTTAGTAAATTTCAAATTGCAAGGTTGGTACTTTTAAGTTTGCACAATGTATCTAAGCAATCAAACAATTTAATGGCCGTGAAAATATTTACTAGGGATGTCAAAGTCGATTCCTCAATACCCTTTATTACAGGTATAGAAGAATCGAGAATCAAATGATTGTTATAAATCCTCGTCCACCTTCACATGATTTTTGAGGTTAAGTTGCACAGCAACAGGTCTTTGGTTTTCCAACTGCGCTGAATCTGTACCAAATTCGCATGCATTGACCAGAATTAAACATTCAATGATGGTTCGACTATGAAATTATTATGATAATGCAGGCGAAGAGATAGTCATACAATCAAAAATCTAGGTTAAACGAGTAATTTTTCTCTTTATGGCTGCCATGTGGCAGACAGCTATCATCAGTATTTGGCAGCTTCACTTCATTCTGACATCACTCTATGAGCTGTGTGGCATGGCTTTAATGGGAAAACTGCACTCGTTTTTACTTGTGCACTTTCTGACACGATTCAGTACTACGTGTATACTGTTGCAAGAATGCTACAAACGCACGTGGAAATCTACCGCACAATATCTAAACCTGTAAATGTCCACGTTGACGAAACACTAAAACAAACTGCCAGTCATGGATGAAAGACCACCGCTGCACACATGGATACTGTTGGAGTTAGCACTTTGTTGCTCGTAACATGCATTGGCTTTTAGTCTGCTGCGCGATAGGTATTAGTAGTGGGAGCAAAAGGATCCTGAATAATACCAGGATTCCTGGTATTATTTTTCGGATTTTTTATTTTGTTTACCTATTATTTAACGGTATATTTTTGAAGTAGTCGAGATTGAAAGCAATTTTTTCTGTGTGTTTACCTTTACTACCAAATATAACCATTTCTTTTTTTCTAAAAGTAGTAGTGTTAAAGTTTTCAATGTACCTACTGAGGATTGTATTTACTTAGACGTGAAGAAAATGTCTAGCGATGTGTGGAATTATTTTTAAGTTGAAATAAATTACACATATTTGCAGTTTGTGCTCTGCAAAAATTTCACATGGTGGGGTTAGTCACACACCTAGTAAATTGAGAAAACACTTAAGTAAACACGGTGAGTACAAGAAAAGTGCCAATAACAATGTTTCAAAAGATCTTTTGGGCAAAGATGCGTGTAGCAACAAGTCACCCAGTGTCCCTGCAACTTAAAATGACTGGTACGAGTATTTTCATTTAGCAATGCTAAATGAAAGGTTACTTATATTTCAGTTTCATTACTGAATAGCATCAATATTGCATTGAGAAGTTGACAACTTATGTTTAACTATTTTTGTATAATACTGTCTATATTCACATCAAATAAATCATAGATTTATCAAAAATACTGATATGAACTTGTTAGGCCTAATTAGATAAGTCTGAATGTTATATTAATATAGGAACTTAACTTTACTTAGCAGACCAGAAAGTCTTTCCTGTAATTGTCTTCATATTTGTGTCTGTCTAATTTTACCTATAAAATAAGATTTAAGAAGGATACATTGACTGTAGGCACATGTTGATAATCATTATATCCTAATTTATGGTATTGGGATTGAGGTGGAATCGAGTGAAAGGTTTTGCAGTTGGAATCGAAAATCGGAATCAAGAAAAATTGATATTTTGACATCCCTAATATTTTCACTGAAACATTTAAGTAACTGAAAACTCAGCTTGTATACACATCCAGCTGTTATTCCAGATTTTACAGACTTTCATTTACATCACACGTTCAGGACATAAATACAGTAGAATCCTGTTGTAGCGAGCATGATAACTGAGGAACCATCAAAAAATCTCAAAAATATTCCACGAAAAATTGTAATTTTATGAGTTGAACATGCACAGCGAGATTGTGTGAAGCAGGCTTGTGGCAGGACTCATGACCGTGTGAAGCACGCTTTTGTTATCTGTCTTCCCTGTAACTCCATTCTCTCACCCTGCCTCCTCGTTTCCCACAGTACCTTGTGTCATATTCTTACGCCTTGCCACCTATCCCCCCTCTCTAGTAAACCAAGCGCATTATTGTATAAATAGAATCCTGCCCTTTCTACCTTGACCCCGTTTTCATGAACCAGTTCTGCTTTTCCATAGTAATTCACGGTCATTGTGCTGTCAATTGTGTTTGGTTTCTGCTTTGATTTATTGATTACAATTCTCATTTTCGACTTGCACTATTTTATGTGGATTTCGATTTTGTAACACTTTCGGATTACGGTTTTGTGCTACGATTATTGACGACCTACACAGTTTTCTGGACATAGATTTGTTTCAGACGGGATTTTATGACAAAGGCAGCAAGAGGAAGACCTTATCTCGCTACCAAGTACGAGATCATAATGAAGATACAGGAAGGTAAGGGGTGTAATGCAGACATTGCGCAGGAATACGATCTTGCGTCGTCGAACTTATCAACAACTTTGAAAAAAAAAAAAAAGGGGGGGGGGTAAGAGATAATGGATGCAGTGGAGAAGGGAGGTCGGCACATGAAAGTGAAAAAAGCTGCAAGGTGCTGACCATGAAGACGTGGGAAAAGCTCTGCTCGGCTGGGTCAACCACTCGCTAGGGCAAAACGTGTCGATCACACGGGACCAATGATTCAGGAGAAGGCCAACTTATTTGCAGTCGTGCTGACAGCTGATGGCTTTTAGTACTCTATTGGGTGGCTGGATCGCTTCAAGAAGAGGAATGGCATCACGTGGCACCAGACTGTAGGGGAGCGCGGCGGTCCCGTGCGGCGTGGTGGAACAGTGGCAGCCGACAGTGCACAAAATTCTACAATTCGATGCCAGCCCACACAAATGTGGTTTAAGGAGATACCTAAGGGGGGGGGGGGGGGGACACAGCAAAGAGTACCTCACTGTGCTGCTGTGGGCCAGCATGGATGGCAGTGATAAAGTGAACGCAATTTGTAGCTAAACCGTGCGGCTTTAAGGGTGACGCATGCCAAACTTCTTAGTTCTTATGAATTAAGGGCCGACTATGCTGATTGCCCTCTTTTTCCTGGTGTAGGAGAGGGGAATCAAACCCCCAGAGTGAGGCCTATTGAAATAAGCTCCCATCCGGGAAGTTTTACTACCCTCACAACCAGGGCTGTCAATAGGTGGGATGCCAGCGGTCCCAAGGGAGTGATGAATTAGCTAGTCATTATTCAAGGGTGATTGTGGTGTTGATTGGCTGGGGCGACTGTGTTTATCCGCAGCCGCCTCATCGGCCGATGTGCGGGGACAAAATTAGCTGGGGTTTTGCCGCGTGGCTTTGGGGCAACCTTCGGAGGGAGTCGAACCCTAATAAATTTCCCTGAGGCTAATCTTATAGTATATTCATTAGGCAGAGCTTCCACTGTCGGGTATCGAACCCGAATTCATCTGCCTGAGGCTAATCGCACAATGATCGAAGGAGCTGGGGTGACTTCAACAGGAGCTGCCGTGGGTTCCGGTACATCAACGAGTACTACGGTCTCGGTGGGAACCAGAGCTACGTCTTCCTGCTCGATGTCTTTAGGCGGGCACCAGCCTAACAAATGCTTCAGGAGGCTCTCTTGAGTTGCAGGTATTGCTATATCATAACACACGGGTAATTCTACTGGCTCTGCGGGTAACAATTCAATAGGAATTGAATTGGATAGCAGATTATTAATGGGGAGTGGTCTATTTAGGGTGCGCCTTTCATTTTCATGTTGCCTCTGGCTGCTCCCAAATCCACCGTGGTTGTTAGGCATCGAATACAATAAATGACAAGGGAAAGCTAGTCTACAATCACGGTAGGCGACACACAAAGAGTTAAGAGTTATGTAAGATTTATTATGTTAAACAAAAGCAATAATGGTGAGGACATCACCCTTACTCCAGTCAACTTCCTTTGACTCCGCAGTAACGAGCCGGCGCATTTTAGATTGCATACCTGATTAACTCCATTTCATTTTAGCCACTGTACAAGTTGCGTTGCTATGTTTGATTCATACAAGCCGCTGTAAAGTTGCACACTATAGTTTACTCCATTCCAGGCTCGCCTTCGCCTGACTCAGTCAATCACGTTAATTACGTATTTGTTTTTACATTCCCAAGTATTTAACCAGGGCAGCTTTATAATTTCTATTTGTATCTTTTTTTTGGAATAGCCGGTTCTCTCCAGGGAATAATAATACCCTCAATAAACATCACGTCAAACTTACTTGTGTCCCGTTATTTTTAGTTAACGATCCCCTTCCTCCTATAATTTGGTATTTTTCAGATTGGTATAAATCTAGTAAACAGATGTATAGTCGAAAAGTAGGTGCCCAGAGTAAACAGCAACATAGGAAAAGTTGTGCCCTTGTACGACCAGCAGTAAGTTCCACATCCGAGGACAAACCTCAACTAGTGTCTCACAACCAAGCTCCACTGCCAATTTCCCCGTTTGTTCCCCTGGAAATTACCATGTCCCTAGATCACTTGCTAGGCGTCCAGTGGCCAGGATACCCGACAACGGAGTACAAGGAACAGGTCAAATTGCTCACCCAGAAGAACTATACTACTCCTAGGCAGCCCCCTAAAATTATGAGTAATGTCAAACTGCAGTCTAGTCGATTAATCAGGCCATATACACACCCAGAGGGAACAGTACTCCTAAAGTTTTGTTCTATCAAACTTGCATCGGGTAAAGTTGTTCAGGTTCGACTCCCAGCACAGCCAGACAACCGACCCCATGTAACACTCCGTTCATCAGATTTTGTCCTGTCACGACAGCCCACTCATCCCATTAAAATCTCTGCCAGACCATGCACTCCCACCTCTACATCAATCTAATCATCACTCCATTCCATCCATCTGGGATCGCTGGCATCCCATATATTGGTGACCCTAATAGTGAGGATAATCGAGCTCCCTGGACAAGCAGTCACGTCTTTCCGCCTCACTCTGGGGTTTGACTCCCTTTCAGCCCGTAGCAAAACCTATCCCCAAGCGGCCTGATTCTGCATCTAACCCACTTATGCCTCACCGGCTCAGGAGAACAGGTATTATTCTCGTGGTAGGCCGAGCTAGGCTTGGTAAGGATAGTCAATGTCTCTGCACTACCATCTAAGGTAGTCACACTCAGTAGCACCCGCGTCAATACTAATCTCTGCCGACCATAGGTACTCAGAGGGGTTGCTGGGTTTTGGCACTGCCTCTTAGGAGTGGAGTTTGTGATGTTGCATGCATGAACCATGGATCTTATCTGGCCTGCCGCTCGGCACGTGGTGATAAAAGCCGAGATCCAGAGGCGCTTAAGGAGGCAGTGACTCTCTGCTGATTGGCCCGTTCCCTTCAGCGGTGCAAATTTTAAATGATTCACAGTCTCTCTAGCAGGTGCAGTGAAGTAGAGCAGTGCTCTTCCGAACAAGGGCGATGACGTGACTGCTTATTGGAGATTCGGGTTGACTGTAAAACTAGGAGCACAGGGTTGGCGGTGTGTTGAGGCTTTGTAACGTCTGGAAGTCCCACATGTTCTGCCTTTAATTATCACACGTATTGGAGTTGACGTGCCCATAGAACAATGCTGTTATCACATGGAGCAAAGTCAGTAATTTTTAGTGCGTTTTCTCTAAGCGTGAAATGCATCATGCATCAATAGAAAGAAGAAAATACAACTTTGTGTCACACTAAAATTCACCACCTGTCAACTGAACACCAGTCTTTGCAGTAATGGTAAGAACTGTTGTAAATACCCAACTGGCCACATTGTAGCACAGATTCTAAGAAAAGGGGGAAAACCTCCTGTACATAGTCACATGAGATTAATCCCTCAAGCGTTGTTTACCAGGTGGTGGAAAACCCCAAACACCATTGGTTAGGCGATGAGGAAATCCCTCACAGATAGCATATGGGCTTAACAAGACCACACGAGGCATGTAAACACTAGGTACCCCTAAATATTGTATCATATTGTGACTGAAGGTCAAAAACTTAACTAGAGAGAAAACTAAAATGAGGAAATCATTTTAGAACAAATTAATAACATTTTTAATAAGGTTTGAGGGAAATAAATGTACAGCGACCAACGGCGCGTTAAGACAAAGAAACACTGCTTTGAGGCTAAAGACCACATTTATGTAGTAGAGTTACACGATTATCTCTGTCTCTGGGTATCAAACATGGTGTGGCCTCTGTAGATGCAGAGAAGGCAAACATTGCGGTGAACATGCAAGATGAAAATAATGACGACTTGGTAATTGTAGGAGGAGGGGGAAGGTAAATGAACTTTTAAATATGACAAAGAAGAGTGAGGAGCTATGTACATGTCTTATTATGTACTTGTGTTAACATATACATGGAAAAGGACACAATAGTGACAAGAATTGGTGAAATTGACATTAGATTAAGAAAGTAGTTAGTACAAAATGTTTGTAGAACAAGCTAAAGAGCTCAAGGCTGAGGTATCGTGGTACAAGTAACTGAAAAGAGTGATGTGAAAATGTATAACAGATGAGTGGACTGGAACAAAGTGAAGTGGTGAGAAATTAAGTGAAGGAGATGATGGTATTCCTCAGAGGCCTGTCTTACTACTAGAAGCTGTACAACAAGATGAGTTCTATAAATGTATATATATTTGAAAAATACAATAATTATAAAGTAAGCAAGTTCCAAAACAATTGTACGTTCAGGCACCAGCAGCTTACTGTAGTCGCTTGCAGAACACACCGAGCAGGCAGCAGAGGTCATGCAGGTTGCAAGTAGTTCCTGAGCGGAGTAACTCTAGAGGGGTGCAAGCCCTCACGGCACAAAGGACATTCCTGTTTGCTCTCCAGCCACTTAAGAACACAGTCCCAGCAGAAGACATGGCCACACGGAGTGCAGCTGGCATCCCGCATCTCGTCTAGGCAAAGTGAGCAGCTCCAAGGTGCCTGTCCCTCCCCTGGTGTTGGCAGGGGCTCCATCTCTGTGGTCCTGTGGGCCACGTCATGCCACCAGCTGGTCAGCCCCTGCACTCCGACACTGCAGCTGTACAGCAGGGTGATCAGCCCCAGCACATGGAATGTGAACTGCGTGCGGAAGTCCTTGCGCAAGTGGCGCACCAACACCTATTGCCAAACAAACTTACCAATAGATGTCTTTTCTCCCACACCCACTATGTATCACTAATACTAATGATCTTTCTTGAAGCAGTGATTTCTGTTACCATCTACGTTATATACATCACTAGCGTCTATACATTATTCCCCAAATGCTGGGGTCGAAAATACAGCGCAGTGCACACAAGTTGTTGACTGCTGCCTTCAAACAGTTACCAGGATGATATTAGGCTTGTGTCCAATAATGCACAATCTCTGCATTGTAGGGGCCACAGTGGTGTAGCATTCATACTACTGCCTGTCAATAAAACAGAGTTCAATTCCTGGCACGACCACCTGGAACTTTGCATGTGGGAAAACGTCATTGGCTGGCCCAGGAGGGTGATAGCAGATAGGGCTTAAAATCATGTTATTTGAAGTAAGTGCCTGTGGAAATACCAACATAGACAGTTTACCACTAGAATGAATGATTTTATGGAACAGATCAGTTTTGAGTCAAAACTACGAGTGCAGTGTATCTCAAACATACAGATTTCACCTATATATCATTTGGGTGCTGATTTAATAACTTACTAAAACAATTATAAATAATAATACATTATTTACACTGCTTGTGAAGATTTATACAATTCTGTTTGTCACATTGTTTTTTTATCTACATTTAAAATTCCAAAATGGGAAAGAGAAGGTGTTGGGTACCATATTGTAAAAGTAAGAGACCTTAAGGAAATGTGAAGACGTTTTAAGTTCCCCAGTAAGCCTTCAACTTAAGTGACATTACTTTAATATGTGACATGTTGCATGCATTGTTAACGAGTTAAAAAACATAAATTATAGGTGTTGGTTTCTGATTACAGGTTGTACCAGTGGTTGAAAGCCATTGGCTGTAGAGAATTAGTAGACATGTCCTAAAGATGGTGGACAATAAATAAATAACATTTACATATGTTTAGCACTGCACATGATGCCCTGCTCCTGATTTCCATTATTAACATTTCTGTTCAGGATAATTTAATGCAAACATCAATTTGTAAGTTATAGCACATATGTATTTAAAAGACAGAGCTAAACACAAACAGCACATGTAAATTTAATTATTGCCTAAAACAGCATTCTGCAGCTAACTGGTGTTAGTCAAGTAGACTCTAATTACGTAATTTTAAAACTTCCTTCTAGAACCTCTCAATAATAATGTAAGCCTTAAAAACTGCCATAAATGCTCCTGGCAATAGCCTTAAAAAATAGATATAAAATCATATTTTTTGTAAATAAACTATTTTATTAAACATTGGATACAGCGCGATTATTAACTACTTCAATTAAGCATATTTATCACAAAATAATGATTAAAAACTATTATGTTTGTTTTATTATACTAGGTAGTTATTTTTCGTAAGGCATTTCTGCTGTTGGTATTAATCCAAGCACTTACTACCCCTGAAAAAAAACTTTTAAATAATCTCATTACAACATGGAAGTGTTGACGACTTGTCTCCTTCCTTGCTCTGTGGGCTGGCCGGTTTACTTGTGTTACTTCCATTTCCCCTGCTCCAGCTTCACATAATTCCACCCTCACTGACACTCAAAATGTCAATGTTAACATACACCAAAACCTCTGAACAACTCTCTGCTTTGTAGCTAAGCTACACTCCCATTTGCAACACATTTTTTTCCTTAGGGTGACACTCCAATTTTTGCATTTGGGAAACATGATATATGTTACCACTGGCTGGTGGGTTTTCTCAAAATAGTCTCGTTTTGTCTACCATTGCAGTCTGTCATTGTTCAATTCTATTATCTCTTTCCATTTCACCCTTCAGGGATGATGGCCACCTACAGGTACCACCTCAAAAGCCCATCACCACATGAACGTTACGCCTACCCCAGGATCTGTATTAATTTTTTTTTTATGGCAATAGGTGTAGTTTGATTTTGTGAATGAATATAACCTGTCTTCAATTTAAGAATACTGTAAATTTGGAATGGTGCCCACAAGTGCTATGAAGAAAAAAAGCCACAATCAACACTTACATAATTTACACCAGTCAAACGTTTGGCAAAACTGTAGAAGTTCCCCGTCAGGTAGAACAGTCCTTTGTGTAGTGTCTGGAAGTTGGGTACCCAAGCATGGATGAGCTGTACGACACTTAACAGCACATGTCTTGCGTTTGGTTGCAGGGACTCTCTGGCTTTTGCAGACTTCAACTCTCGTTCCAAACGCTTCAAGAGGTACAGTACAAGGTACAAGCCACCACAGTCTAGCAAAACCATGAGGAACCTCACCTGGTCAAATAAGCAAGAAGTCATCACAGTATTATCACACTCAACAAATCAAGACAGGTTGTTGCAATGCCACCAATTCACATTAACTGCAATTTTTTGGATAGCAAATGTTTCCAATTACATATTTCATTATTACTGCACAAGGAGGGTTCTGATACTTCAATTTAAATACTGAGATTGGTTCAATATTTGTTTGACAAACAATGGTTTCAACAAGGTTAATAAAAAACAATCACAAATAATATTATTAATGTGTATTGGTATTTCATTGCAATCAAATTATGTAATTAGTTATTATTTGCATTATGAACCCAGAAATTATAGAGCAGCAGTACACTCACTCTCCATGATGGCAACCTACTGCAGGTTCCGTCAACCTGCACTATTCCTGTGTACTCCTCTCCAATGGTCTGCATTGTCGACAGTGTGGTTGCAGCATAGTATGCAAAATGGGCTGCCACATGACTCAAGTTGTGCAGCTTTATCCACAGCCGATTCCCTAAAAAACAGAATCATAATGAATTTGCAACAGTCACTATGTAGTATGTGTCTTCACGTACTGTAAAGAGTTAAACTTGTGTGCCTCAACTTGTCTCACTCACAGCTGACAATTGGCTGACATACAACACAGTTAAGTAAACCAGGATTTACACTACTTCATAATATTCACAGGAACGTCAAAAATTACAAATTCTAAAATGCAAGACCTGCTTTTAAAAGTAAAAGTCTACTGTGGTCAAATATCAAACAAAAGAAATACATTTTCCTTTCTTTAGAATTTTCTGTAACAATTAGAGTTTCAACTGTAGAGATTTCATATTTATACACCTATCGGAATGATTTGGAGATTTTTGTTATAACAAAATAAAATACCAAAGTCACTGTAGCAAAAATTTGTCAATACATAAAAATATTATCTTTTACTTAGGGAATGTGGCATGATGCATTGTAGCAAACAATAAGATAGCTTGTGGCCATTGTCAAATATGCACACCTTTATGTGTTGTGTCACACAGTTATCCGTAATTAACAGTAGCATCACTAGATAACAATGTGTTACCGTACGTGCTCACGTGAAGTGTGAGCACAGCATATATGTGGTATGCTGTATATATAAGTACAGCATATATGTGGTATGAGCTCCCCCAGAAGTAG
This sequence comes from Dryococelus australis, assembly GCA_029891345.1. Lineage (NCBI taxonomy): Eukaryota > Metazoa > Arthropoda > Insecta > Phasmatodea > Phasmatidae > Dryococelus > Dryococelus australis. The sequence continues at coordinate 63,386,872 of CM056997.1, forward strand.
TCTAGCAAGTCACCACACTGCAGAGGAATGAAACGCAACAGTTGCAAGCTCCACCATGCACTACAACACCAGACCTGAGCCCTGGTTCTGTCCCATGTCTCACAGAGCCCAATACAGCAGCGTATATAAGGAAGCACAATTTCCTCATTTCAAGCTTCAGTTTCAGGTATTCAGCTAAACCAGGACTGCCACCAGCCCTGAAACTGAAATCCTGGTTCTTGTATATAAAAAATCCTGTAAAATCCTGGAATCCTTGGGTCAAATCCTGTACAGTTCTTGGAATTTAAAAAATTTTGCAAATTATAGAAAAAGGTGTATATGAAGGACATTTACCTATTTGATGTAATTATCTTTGTTTATAATGTACAATCATGGTAGTAATTCTTTTCTCAACTCTCACTTATACTTTTCTTTATATGATGACCGTATCAACGATAATTTCGTTTCCTCTCCATTTTGATATCAATGCCAGACGCAAAACACAGTAAACAAATTTGAATTGCGTGCGCAAAAATGGCAAATCGTGGTAAAGGTTGTTTTCAAAATGGTCTTTGCCTTTGCAGGTGATCATAGAGCCAGGAAAAGAAATAGGTACACAGATAACTGTATACCAGCGCCAGTGAATGGTTAAGCGAAATATTTTAGACATGCGCTATTTAAGCAATGGTGTATGTCCAAAATATTTTGCCTTAATTATTCAACTCCACTGCAAAAATCTTTCAAACAAACGTGTCAGTGAAACTGATGCACATCGCTGTGGGTGCTAGTGTCGCACGTACGCAGCAGTCATTTTGAATAGTGCTACGTGCATGCACAATATCTTTGGCACGTGAAAAAAAGTTTTGTTTACCTTTACGTTCATTAAAATATCACTATTTCGAAGTGAAATATGATAGAACGTCTTTTATATGACACTTGTGTGATTTATGTGTTAATAATGGACATGGATATTCGTTGTGGAGATAAAAATTTCACAGTTGCAAACGTAATACATTTGAGTAAAAGGAGGTAAAAAAGCAGTGGTCTTACTGCTCTTTAAGAGCTTTGGGCGAGACTTGTTAACATTTCTTTGTACTTTATTGTTTTGTTACACGTAATAATCTTTTAGAGAGATTTTACACGCCATTTAAACAGTAGTTATGGTGCCTCAAGTATGCAACATAGTCAAGGTATTAAAGATCGCAAAAACTTATTTTGTACGCCTGTTGTAGATATTAGAATTATTTCACAGATATTCCCTAAAGTTAAAAATCCGTCAAAACGCAGGCCTGAGCTAAACTTAATATAGTCAGTACAGGGCCCCTGTAGGAAGCACTTTTATTGTGTTTATTCTTATCAATTTAGGTCTGACAAAAAAGGGGGGAGGGGTCCATCAGCAGTTGAATGAACTGGCATGGGCAGACATAATTTCCTCTGATTATGGCCTGGCCACCTGGTGGTGTGAAAACAAACACCAGGACACGAGGCTGTCGTTCTTGGCAGCTCCTTCCTGTCCAGGAGTTGAACGGAGCACATGTTCCCAATGCAGCTGCAAGAAATGCTACAGATCATTCACGGTAAAGTGACCACTTTCAAAATCAACCTTTGAAAATTTCACTTCCCATAACCACATATATTCTAAAGTAAATACTGACAGTTAAATTGGTAGCAAATCGCTGAAAATGGGAGCAAATCGCTAAAAATAATTCTAAGACTGTCACCGGAAGTCAATGGCTCTTGTTAGATACACACTAGAGCACAAATTTGCATATTATTAACCCATTTACAGTCTAGTAATTCCCCATTTTCACTTGGATGATAAGAGTAAAGTGATGAAGCCCTGAGGCCTCTGCCAATGTTAACTGTACATATGACAAAAGGATATTAAATGAGATGAGTAGATCCTAACAGGACTTTCAAAAGTGCTCAACTAGCCGTGAACAGCCTACACTACTACATGCCAACTGTCGCCTAAATGCTTGCACGTGCTTTGAAGATGAATGCTTGCACTTCAAGACATGTCTTTATAAATCAAACATTATTTTTGTCCTCTCTACCACCACTATGAGTTCTGCAGGTTATTTAGAATCATACAGTCTGTATAAATGTTTCTACAGTTTAGCCATGAGCCTACATAAATATTTAATGTGATGGAAGAAAAGGTAGGGCCTTTCCCCAAACTTATGATCATTGTAATACAAGTTGGGTACATTTAAACAACAGCAATTGTGCCACTAGTGCAGAGTTGATACCATGATTCCACCCTACACTTGACCCCATTAGGCCAAAAACCAGCTAAAAAAAAAAGCCACCTATGTAACAACTAACACTGGTAAAATGGTTCATAAAACAAAGTTAGTCTATCAATGTAGTTGATCCAGTATAAGCCTAGTTATTTATTTATAGCACCACCGTTTCCTAAAAATTACATGTCAACTCCAGAAAATTACTGTTTACTGCATGATATATCTGTTAGCACCAGTGAGTCAGTACTATCATCCAGCCACTGCCTATGCTGCAATGTGATGCTGATCAATGTTGATAAACATAATCGACTACTACTACAAACATCATCCCATGCTCTGTGCTCAGAGGTCATCAAAGCCCCAGACATCACACCATGCCATTCACACCATGGCACATATCTCTGCAAGACCTTTAGGGTTTTTAATAAATGTAAAGCTTAACAAGACATTACAAGAACTGTATATTTTTTAAGAACATGCTGCTGTTATAGAGAATGTACAGTTGTATGCATTTCACTCATACAGAATGAAAGCAGGCAGCATATGACAGATGTAGCCTGGGAGGGCCATAGCATGCAAGGGGTGTAGTGTACAAAGGACATATGTGCGCTTTGTAGACAGCACCATATGGTTGCATACTATTAATACAACCATCTTCTGCAGCCTCATTCTGTGATAGGCTGATTTGTAGTTCTATAAGACTAAACAAGTGTATACTACATCTTCATTACCGTTTGCATCACATAATTTTGTCAATAATTCTACTAATACTGCAGTACAATTTTAATACATGAATAATGAATACATCGCACCAATAACAAATAAATATACATGATTACCAAACAGTTTGCTGCCAACATCTGCAAGCAGCTCCTGCAAGTGTTGAATATAGACATCATCCTTCTGAGCAGCACGAAGGATCTCCGCTTGTCCAGCAGAGGTGAACATTGCCATTTGCAGAATACTAGCTCACAGCCTGAGTTATCAAAAGCACCTTCTTCCCGTCATCATGCAAACACAAAAAAATGACAAACACAATAATTGTGCATTCCCTAATATAAATTTTTCACAATTTTATTCAATTATCAGTTCTGTTTTAGGTTATGAAAACAAAAAGTTTAATTATATCTCACTTTCATTAAATACTTCCATCACACATAACAGTTTTTAAACCATGGGTGTCTGTGTGTGTATGTCTTACCCCTCCCGCTCTCTAATTCACACCCTTCTCTTTCCCTCCCGGGGTTACTGTGGTATAGTGATTAGCTACTCACCTTCCACCTAGGCGAACTGGGTTTGATTCTCAGTAGGGTAGCTCCCGGATTTTTGTATGTGGGAATCGTGCCAGATGATGCAGCTGGATATGTTAGATATGATTATTAGTAATCATAATTACTACGAATTTTGGAGGGGCTCAAGTAATTTTCTGTAAAAAAAAAATGGAAGATTGCTGTCTCTATGCTTTAAAATGCGTATCATTTACATAGAATATATTTATATCAGGTTGCTAAATTGTTTTACAAGCAGGAATACCGTTTGAAACAAATATTTAATGTGTAAAATGTCATTTACGGGGTATATTTATAGCACGGTGCTAAAGTGATACAGGTAAACAACACAGGTATCGAGCAGTGACGGGACATTACGTAATTATGGTAAATTACTCAAGGCTGACCTGGTCTATATTCACTAGAAGATAAAACTTATTACTAGTAGAATAAATATACATATTGTAGGTGCTACAGAGTCCCATTCAGAGACTGTGATTAAAAAGAGACTATGTATAACGCCATGTTACTTTTGAATACACTGTGACCAATAAGACAGGAAACCAATGTGCGTCAAAGTTGGTTGACATAAGGTGGATTGTGAGAAATTGCCAGATGCTAGTAAAATGTTTGATTTTTGTCCTGTTGGAGGTTTCGAATTTACAAGTGCTTAAATGTGTGTTTTATGGCAATTCATGTTGTTTGAAGTGTTAAATCTAATAGTTGTGTGAAATTACGAGTGTTTCTATGCTATGACTTTTCGAGGGAAAAAAAATATCGGAATGTGGTACCGTATAATTCCACTTTACTAATTACACAGAAAACAAATTTATTCAAATATTGTATCATGAAAACATGTTTAATTGCAAAAAGGTTGAACTGAACATTACCTAAATTGACAATGTTACCAATACAATTTACAATTATGATAGTGGGGAGGACTACGAACTGGCAGGAAATTGTGAGGTAAAATCATGAAAATGTACATAATTCTATTTTTTTACCCACAATTTCCCTGATCTTCACAGCCCTCCTCACAATCATTTTTGGGGTTTCTATTGGTCAAATGTTGATGCCCCTAGTAAATTTGTGTTCTGTGTAATTAGTAGAATGTAATAATACAGTAGATTTTTTTTTTTCAGGAAAGCACCCTATTCTTAAGAACTACCGCACTTATGAGCTGTTCACTGTAAAATTAGCACTTTTGAAAACTCTGCTTAACATCTACTTGTATGCACGCTGTGTAGCCTGTAACATTGCCATGGGCCTCATGACTGTATTCATGCGTCGGTCAAATGAAACAGGGGAATTATTAGAAAGGAAATATTTTACCAATCTGCTAATTTTTACAAATTGATTCATTAAAAAAAAGCTAAAGAAATATTTCCCTCGAGTTTCACAAATTGTTACCTAACCACTTTTTATCCATCATTACAGACTTTACTGGGTGTGTATCACTCAATGGGCCCGTTAAAATATATGCAGGTAGAAGCATCGACATTTTTATAACATTGGTTTCAAAAGTGCTCACCTAATCGAGAACCTGAGCTTAACTTCATATAAAACCTATACCATTCCTTTTCAAAGCATTCAAATGCCCAGTAATATGATCAAATTCATTTATAAACTAGGAGTATAAACCCACCATCCGAACACCTTTTAAATCTCTTGGGATGGTAAAGTTTACCACCAGGTGAATATTTTCTGGGTCCATCAAAAGTTTACTGCTAAAAATCACAAATCTCACATAATATCACAGTTAATTTTCCAGATTGACTGTCAGCCCCACAACGTGCAAAGCTAACAAAACAAAACTAACATGCTCGTTAAAGAAATTGTTATATACCCAAAAAGTTTCTATATAGGTAAACAGAAATTTATGCTAATTTACCCAGCACTTGGATAAGATTGCTAATGCCCCTAATCACCACGGGCAACCATTTCCATTGGTAATGCCCCCATGGAGTGACAAATGCAAGATAGCAAGAACCTCTCTAAAATATAGATGCAATCTGGAACATTGCAGAATTCAATCATAACAGCAGTGGCTGCACCGCAAAAGTACCTGCTGCTGCCGGTGAATCTTCGAATGCGGCGCAAAATGCCTGGCCTGAAAGAGTACCACGTACAGCCAGCGACTAACACAAAAATGTAATAAATCTTCATAATGCGAATTATTAATGTTTTACGATTCCATTAAACTCGCCAAAACGTCAAACGGCGCACACAAAAGGATGTAGCAAACCCCGACGCAAAGGTTCATAACTACGAACTGTACACGACGGCGCATACTACATTGAGGTATAGGTTGTTCACTGTAAAATGAGCACTATTGTAAGACCTGCTTAAGATCTACTTGTATGCATGTTGTGTGTTCTTCCACCTTATGTAAAATTAACATTGTCATGGGCCTCAGCACTTTACTCATGCGCCGGTGAAGTGAAACTATGAAATTATTAGAAAACTAAATATATTCAAAATCTGCTAATTTTCACATTTCTGTGTAATAAAATAACAGAAAGGAAAAGAAATAATTTAAGTTATCACGAATGGCTAAGTAACATTTTTATTCTACGTTAACATATGGGTCTACTTTCAGTCCTTCGTTGCCAACGTCACTGGGCGCATGTCACTCAGCGTGCCCGTTAAATATGTGCAGGTAGTAACAGTAACTTTTTCTAAGGTTTATTTCAAAAGTGCTCACTTTATCGTGAACAGCATTTAGTAAGGTTTACAAGGAAGCAGGGACATGGGAGGGACAAGAGATAGAAGAAGCAGCAGAATATATTGATGGTGTGTGGTGACGTGAAAATGGGTTGAATGGGATTTGGGAGGCAATGGAGTGTGAGGTCTATGGAATGTTGGAATTACCCGACTAGGTGCCAGGCGTCATCAAGGCGACGCCATGATGGTGGATAATGCTGTAGCACGATGACTCTCGATGACCTCAGGATTGTGGGCCGTACGCCCGGACGAAAAATTTCGTTGCACTGTTGACATTTGCCTTTCCACAGTTAAGACAAGAGTGAAGCTTTTGTTTGGGGTTTACTAAACGGTAACCCATAGGCTGATTACACGCCGTACTGTTGCAGTGACGTTTTGGTGGCAAACTGCTAATTATAATTACTTCTCGCGATGTGGATTAACAGGGCTACCAACACGCCTATACTGATACAGTATGATTACACTGACACATGACTGACATGTGCCACGTGCTACCACTCCGAAGACTGTTTGTTCGGCCGTAGCCTGCAACACCAAAGCCGCAGGGCTGCACTCTCTGTGCAGCATCGAGTGTGCACCCAGTCGCTGGAGCAATCAGGCACAGAGCAAGTGCAAGAGCATGCCGGTGCAGAGCAGCTGGTGGTTGCTATGACGAACAAAGATGCTGCACAGTAGGACAGAATAGGCCGACTATTTTTGAACTGAGACTTCAAGGCCTAACTCAGACATTATGTGTTGTTATGGTTAAAGGATTTATTGCTTGTTTTGTCTTTATTTGTGTGTTAATGGTTTGCAGTGCAGTGTTAACGTGTCATTATTTATTTTATCATTCACTGAGTGTTATGTCCATTCCATTCACAAGAGTTTTGTATTGTATGGTTAATTTTGTTATTGTTAAATGTTTATTTGATTATTAGCATGTTGCAAGGGCAGGAAACACGTGTCATGGGAGAAAGTAGTTCCATTTCGACATGTCGAGCGGGAAGTCAGTCAGTGCGTAGCAGCCAATGGATGTAGAATGCATGTCATGAGCTCCGGCGTTTTCCCGCACACACTGGGCGGTCTTCAATTTTTGCATCTGGACGTATAACTACAATAGAATCTAACATAATCTTGGAGCCTTGTTTCATCTTCAGCCATCCAGTAATCCACCTCCTTGCCCAGTGGGAATAGCATTGTCGTGGGGAGATCTAGTTTCTCTATTACAATTGTTTATCGCTAGAAGTTTTATCAGTTTCACCGCATGGCCGGTCACAATAGCCACTAATGTTTTGTGTAAAGTGCTCCTCATCCAAGGATGTGTAATTAAACGTAATAAATACATCTGTGAAGTAAACTGTACGTACTTTATTTACAGTCGCATCATGTGTGTCAGGGTCCTTACAATACCTGCTCACAAAATTTCCGTAAGTCTTTTCAGCTGCAAGTGATAATAAGTATTGTTTTCGCACTGTATGGGCATGTGGGAGGCCTTGACAATCCAAATATGCGAGTGTTAATGGTTAGGTACTTTTCCCGCCAAGATGAACAATGGTACGTGGTCGACCGATGGGCTACTGTTTAGCAAACATCACTCATCTGGAGCAGTAATAATTCGGACAGACATCAACAACATCGTCGGCGAGGAGATTGGTCCAGGCTTACGGCCCGCAACGCCGAGGTTAAGAGATGCAGCAGCTACATTTACGTCGCCTTGACAGCATCTGGTGCCAACAGGGTATAATCACATAATCGACCTCACCTTCACCACCCCCAAAACCTCATTTAACCCTATACCATCCCACCACAAGGTGCCAGATGGCTGGCACCAGTGGGGCCATTCTCCTACCACAGTTATTTCTACCTAAGAGTCAATTGACTGACGTCAGATGGCACCACTTCATGTGGCCAAATCTCCCACACAAAAATTTTCCACCAAAAACTTTCCCAAAGTTTTTCCAAAATTTGCAAAGTTTTTCCTGTATATCAATTTCTTCTTTCTTTTCCTACCTGCAATGGCTTGAGGATGACAGGAATTCAGCAGGGGGAAACGGCAGCATCGGGATGCCCATTGGCTGCTGCATAGATGCTTGGAAAGCTTATCAACAATCGTCAGACAATGCCACGCCATAAGCTACGCCACTTGGAGGGATGAGCAGAGGGGAACGGCGAGAAGGAGAAGTGATGGGGTTAAGGCTACCCTCCCCATCCCCTCAGCACTCTTTGTCACCGACAACCAGCTGACCCCCTCACGCACGCCATGCATCAGTTTGGTGTCGGGTCGAAAATCCTGCACGGGGTAAGCAGGCCAGTCGCACCGCGAGAAGGGAGGGCGATCCCCTTTTCCCAACCTCGTGCGACCATGGCAGTTCGTCCACGTCTCCCACGCATGTGGCTTTGTTTATTAACAGGACATAGCGGGCCGAATGACTGACAGCTCGTCGGAGCTGTGGTGTCCGAATTGTTTGCACTGTATTGTAAATCCTAGACAACCAACCAATGAAAATAAGACCGATTGCCAATTCTATCTCAAGACCAGCCCTGCACCAGTGACGTCCTCGAGTGGGAAAAAGACAGTAGCACTGAAGTGATGCAGGACAGTCAAAATTTTCCAAATTTCCCAACACAAGTAAAACACGAAAGTGAACATTTTCCAACCTATGCATTTCCGAAATATTGTGAAAATTAGCTATGTAATGGCCAGGGTACCATTGTACTTCAGTGTGTATAATCTGACACAAAATATCACCAAGAATGCACCGGTGACATGGAATGCAAATTTGTTATAGGACTTACATTTCTTTGCTTGTTGTGTCACGCGACATCAACGAAAAATAGGCAGGACATAAACCGAACACAGAACTTAACCACAAATACCCCACGTGACCAGGTGTTGTACTTGTTAGGACTGTAATCTGTCACAAGTGATAGTAGCAAAGGACGGTATCAAGGTGCCAGGAGGGGAGTGGCAGCAGAGAAGGTGAGGAGAGCAGTGCGAAGCAGGGATGCCACGTGCTCTCACCACACATGTGGCAAATGTAAACAAACCCCCGCCACCCGAACCAACCCCAACAACCACACTGCTTGCATACCAATCACCCACCCCATTTTTCCCACCACTACCACAAATGTTTTCAATGCCTGTCTACCAACCAATCATACCTACCAACCTGCAAACTTTTCCAAATCTCCACTTATCAATCCATACATGATAACAATACCACAGACAACGGAAAGTGCGCTACGAAGCGGAATCATGGAGCCCAACCTACCTCAACACACAATAGGACCGAGCACGGCAAAAACACCATCCAGATTCCAAACATTGCTCACTTTCAAAGGGATGCCTTACATGCTCGATTGAGAAATGCCATGTGGTGAAAACAAGCAAATATTTCTTAGGCCATGTAGTCGATCAGGTGGGAAACTGGCCAAATCCGGTGTAGTTAAGACTCATTGACAACTACCCGCAACCTAAAATGCGCAAGCAGCTACAGAAGATTTACGGACTCTTTGATTGGTTGCGAGAGCACGTTCCAAGGTTCGCAACAGCCCTTCATAGAGCGGTTTTCACTGCAGAGATGGTTTCAGTGGACGAGTGATATGGAGAGAGAATTCTCAGATATCAGGTGTGAGTTCATATCATGTCCGACATTAGCACATTACGATGCGAGCAAGAATTTTACCTTCAAACTGACGCAAGCCAGGAGAAATAGGTGCAGAACTGTACCAGGTTACCAACAGTAGGGATAAACACACTATCGACTTTGCGAGCGTAAAACTGGGACAGGCTGAGAGACATTATGACATCAACGAGAGGGAACACCTGGCAGTTATTTCGGTGGTTAAGAAATACCGCGGATAACTCGAGTACCAGAGGTTCACACTACGGACTGACAACCGGTGCCTTTTGTGGTAGCATAGTATGCGAGAAGGCAGGAGTAAACTGACGCGATGGCTATTACACTTGCATGCCTACGATTTCGTAGTGGAACATGTGTCTGGAAAAAAAATGGACTGGACATTTTATCACCAAATTCATGTGACCCAGTATTAGAGGTATACGTGCAACAGATCACAGTCGCCAGCAATGAGGGCTTGATTATCGACTTGTACAGGGAAATCATCGAGGTGCAAAGAAACTGCCCATTCATGCAGGAAAAAACGAGACAATGTGAGCAGCAAGAAGTGAAGAGATGGCGCGCCGTAGATGGCAGGGTGAAGACCTGTTCCGTTCAACAGCCAGGGAAATGGAGGGTGTATATCCCCACGAGTGTGAGGGATCAAGTCTTCGGCTATTCGCACTGTGGCAGCATGGCTGTACATCCAGGTGTTGAACAGACAATCAGAAACGTACGCAACCATTTTTTTTTGTCAGGCCTTAGCAGGGATGCAAAGAGATATGTATAGCAATGCCAGGAGTGCAACTTGTACAAGACACATCGTGCAGACTGGAGGCAACAACAGCAACCACACATGCCCCGAAAACCGTTCGAGACAGTGATGTGTTCCTGGCATCAACGTATTCCTTGTGCCTGTTTGTTTCATCGCAGATGCATTAACCACACAGCAACACTCGACCGATCGACATTAGGTCGCGTCTCGATCAATGCAGGTCGACAAGAATGGCACTTACACTTTTCTTGCAACCCTGTAACTCGTGACTGTGGGTCAAAATATTTAACATTCTTCACAAGAGGTAACTCTCGTGATGAATGGATGTGTGGCCTAAACAAGAGTGTCCCATGAAATCACGACCATTAGACACCACAGCCATTAGAGGGAACACTAGGATAAGCGGCCCCGCTTATTCCCACAGCTTTCCGAGGAGCGCGATGTTGACGGGCCCCTTGGCCGAATCCAGAGTGCGACGTGGCTCCAAGTAGTGTCAATAGATGGGGAATCACATTCCCGCAGGAAGTGTAAAGTGGTGAGCGGCTCCCTAGCCGCATTAATTAATAGGAGCATTTTAGGTATTTTTAGCAGTGATTGCACCACAATTGGTTTGGGAAACCGCCCGCTCCAGCATAAAGATTAGATTATATACCATAGAAGACTGGGTGTAGTTCCGCCCCTAGTGAAGAAATCCGTGTGTCATCACATCCATACACATTCCTGTAATTATAACCATTACGACACACGCCGATTTTTATATTTTAATGATAAGAGTGTACATGCAATCATCTATCGAGAATGGGCCCCCTGAGGCATCAATTCATTTAATATCACCCTTCAAGTGTGGTGACATACTCGTGATGTCACATTCTTAGCCATATCTGGGTCTCCAATGTTCATGGGTATGTCACCAATGTGTTTTAGTTTAGTAATCATAATTATGTACAATGTCAGTTATATTTATCATGTTAGTATATAAGTTCCATTTTTTTTTTGCACCGGATTCGCCGGACGTGCTGCGAAACCGACGTCATGTTGTTAGTCAGACTTCAGCACTCCAGACAACCGACAGGGCAGACAATAAGCTCCGCGTACCCCCCTCAGCAATTCAATGTAGGCTGAATTTTCTTTCATCGCAATAGTTAACATACATCAAGAACATTTTAGTACTATTATTTATCCCAGGGGAGGTCTCTCTGCATCCTGAAGTAGCATACCAGGACTTCATGTGCGGGACACGTTTTTAAGTAAGTCTAACTTAAGGCCTACGCCTTATTTTCCATAGTAGTGACCACCGCCAGGTCCAGAGTGCCGGGTCCGCTTAACCAAGGGTACACTTTTTCATGTGCAGCAACATTTCATTGTACCTTTGCGGAAATAAAACAGTCATACCATAATTAGACGTGCTTTATTTTATTAACTCTCCTGAGTTCATCGTGTTCTGCGCCCTCATAGCAGCATTAACTTTAAAGTGTTTTTCAGTGTATGTTTTGTATTTATGGGGCCTGCCTCCCTCAAGCAGAGTAAATTCAGTGTTAATATATGCGTGCGAAATGGCCGACAGCTTCGCCCCAAAGGAAATATTTTAGAGTCAACATAATTTAGCTGACAATTAAATCAGCTCTACTTCATATTGACTCAGTATCTAGAGTCGCCCTAGGCCGTCGGCCATACGACTCCATTCAACATCGTTCACTCTACCGAACCTGGTGCCAGGCACAAAGTGTGCAGGATTTACCCGGCATCAGTATGCCCCACAGGGAACATGTAATACTTCAGGAACACGCGCAAGAGCAAGAGGAATGGGAGGAACATATGCAAGGGCAGGTAGGGGAAATGCAAGGATAGTAAAAGGAGCAGGAGCAAGGGAATAAGCATGATGAGCATGTAGATAAGAAGGTTAAACAGGAGCAAGATGTTAATGCAAGTGCTCCGAGAGCGTTTGTAAGCCGACAGATGCTACTGACAGCAGCTACATGGTCTGCGTGACCACAGGTGGTACCTCCTTCTCTGCTGTACTGCTGCTTGCTGGGTAGTTTTCTGAGTCAGCGACGACCCCCTCCTATTAGGCAACTGTGTTGGCCTGCACTGGATGCACTGCCATGGAGGACATGTCCGCCGGTGTGATCGGCGCAGGTGAAGCAAGAACTCAGACATGCTGCCCTTGCTGTCACCACCTTCACTCATGATGTCACTCCTGCTCTCATCCGATGCTTTCTGCCTCCGGTCGCGACCCGACTAAACAGCCCTTATTGCTCTCCTCCCGCTTGCTATCTCCTCCCCTTCATGTGCACTATCCTTCCTTGCTACTTCTGGCACAACAATGTCAGTTACAAAATCTGCCGTTACTGCCTCCTCCCTGCTGGCTACCTGTACTGGTATAGGTACAGGAATGCTCGTAGGCATCTTGCCAGCCATGCTGTGTCGGATCGAGTTTCCATATGCTCCCTGCTGGGCATGACTGCACAGGGTAACATGTGTGCACTCTCTTCTGCTGTTCTTGCACCCTCCTGAAGTGCTGATGCACTTTGTTGTTTGCTGTCTCCTCCAGGGAGCTCGTCGGCAGTGTCATTATCGAGGGTCACACCAGGTGAATCACCTTCCTCCTCCTGCCCATGCGGATCCTCTGTGGGTCAATCCTACTGGAGTGCCATGACACCTCTCGTCTCGCTAGGTTCCGTCTCCTGCTCGGCACAGCCATCGCCATCATGGGGCTGAATGACATCGAGAACAACCTCTTTGTCTGCCGTACCCAGAGTGATCCCGCAGTGAGCACGTCTCAATACGCCCTTCTACACATCTCCATCCATCCTTGTGTTCTTTTTTACATTGCTCTTTCATCTCTTTCGCAAATTCACAAGTTTCGTGCGCTATCACTATGTCGACGTAGAAATCTGCTATCAGTTGGTCATTCTCTCTTACCGTTATCCTATTTACATTTGCCTCCGTAATCGGTTCTGTAGTAACGGGGGGTAATATCAAAAGTGCAGCAAAAGTGCCTATCTCTTATGTTTACCACTGGCTTCCCGCGTGTTGTTGAGGCATATTAGGCAGCGATTTTCGGTTCGCAACGTGAACCAACGATATTCTACATACAGCCTATTTTTACGTATCCCCGATATCACAGCGAAACATTCACTTTCATTGACGTCATATCTGCATCCGTTAATTCCCAATTTCGTACTTACGAAGTCGATTACCTTTCTCTCACCTGTATGGCCATCCTGGTAGAGCATGGCACCCAGACCCTCCTAGCTAGCATCGGTCTGCAGGTAAAGGTGTCTTGCTGGATTGTACCGCGCTAGAGCAGGATATGATCGGATTTTTTTTTTTTTATCTGCAAAAGGCTGTTTCCTGTTCGCTGCCCACACATACCGCTTTTGTAGATATAGCAGGTCCGTGAGGGGTGTGGTGATGACTTCAAAATCCTGTACTTGTTCACGTAATCAATTGATTAGGCCGAAGAATTTACATAGTTGTTTATGTGTACGTGGTGGTGCCTGACTCAATTCGTGGTTCGGTCGGTTTCCTTGCTCGTTCACCACATGGCCTGGAAATTCTAGATCGCTCTTGCAAAGCCGGCATTTCTTAATGGCACACGTTAATCCATTTATCTCTAATCTCTCGAGTACAAGTGGCAGGTGTTTTAGATGTTCCTCCCATGTCTCCAACCAAATGACTACATCGTCGAGGTAGGCGAGTGTGAATTCGCTTATCATACCATCGAGGACTCATACCATCATAGTCTGTAATGTTGTTGGGGGCGCACTTTAGCCCAAAAGGCATGGCACAGAACTGATATCATCGGCCATCCAGGGTGGTTAAGGCTATCTTTTCCTGGTCTTCCTGGCGTACTGGTATTTACCAGTAGCCACTTTGCAAATCGAGCAACGACATGATTCTGGTCCTTCCGAGTGAGCTAAGGGAGTCTTTGACACTTATATAGAGCAGTATAGCACTGCATGTCACCTGGTTGATGGGCCTGAAGTCCACACAGAACCTCCATTTCCTATCCTTTCTTGGTGCGAGAGTTATGACCCAGTTATACCGGCTTCTAGTCGGTTCGATTACCCGTCTGCAAGCATCTTGGAAATCTGCTGTTTTATTATCTTAGCTTGGTGAAGCAAGTACCTGTGGTGATACTGAAAATCGGTTCTTCCTGAGTCAACATGATAGTGTGTTGTGCCACCGTTGTCCTGTGTAATGCATCATGGTTCGCGAAAACAAGTTTATGTTCATCTAGGAAGCACTGAAAAGCAGCTTGGTGCACTGTGGGTATATCATGTTCAAATTCTATTAAATTTACTTTAGGCACATCGTCTTTCCTTTGCTCCAAACTGGATACATCGTTTGGTGGTTTAACTATTGTGTTTTGCTCTGAGAGCCACAGTACTCCTAAAATAACATCTTAATCAATTTCATTAGTTATTACTGATGTAGTTATGTTTTCCGAATCTCCTAGTTTGGTAGTAATGGTCGCTTGGTCGACTACTGTATTAGTACAGGTGAACATAAGTCCCACTACAGTATTCAACTCCCTTACTTTTAAACATTCTCGATGAAAGTTGATTCTGCACTTCGTACACTGCAGCATAATAATGCCTTGACAATTGCATAGTAAATTATAACAATAATTTTGGAGGTGATAATTTGGAAATTCTGAGATTTCAACTTTTGTTTGCATGAATGTGTTTACTGTGCTATGCGAAGTGTCATTGTCTGTTTCACTCTCGCAGTTGATCGCGATGTGGTCGATTATTGGGCTGGACAGACGATGGTATTGGCAGTTGTTGTTGCCTCCCTCTTGTTTGACTATGAGGTCCTGAGATATATGGCATAACATTCAGGACACCACAGCACTGGTGAGCTGTAGGCGATCCTGCCAGTGAGGCTCGCAGAAGCTCGGGGTTGGGGGAAGGGAGCGCCCTCTTCGCTCAGGATGCGGATGTCCCTGCTCGGCCTGATGTGATGCAGGGGCCAGTGACCTGGTGCACTCAGCTTACATGTGGTGTGGATCATCAGCTGGCTGCTCGTGAAGTGCGAATAGTGAGTGAGATGGGAGAGGGGGAACATCGTTTCTCCTTCTCTCTGTTTCTCCCTGCTCCTGATCCTTCAGGCGGCCTGCCTTGGGTTGAGGCGTGGCACGCTTTCTCCAATTGTTGACATATGACATGGCTCCTGGCATCTGGATGGCATCTGGAAGGCGTCACGACGCTTTTGTTGCCCTTGTAGATGATTTCTTGTCGTCCTCTCTTTGTTGGCAGGTAAGAATAAGACAGTAATGATTTAGATGCATGAAATTTTACTTGGAAAGTTGCGGAAAATATTTTGGTGGGAAAATTTTGATAGGAAGTTTTCGCCCCACGGAAGGGCAGCAATTGATGGCGTGCAGTGGAATGGAAATGGGTTGGATGGGATTTGGATGGCTATGAAGTGTGAGGTCTATTCAATATTAGAATTACCCGACTAGGTTCAGGCATCGTCAAGGCGACACCATGATGGTGAATGATGCTGTAACTCGATGACTATCGATGATTTCAGGATTTCTTGGGCAGGCAATGTTTATGCTGCCTCGGTGTGCCCTAGTTTAACCTTGCACTCGTCACTCACTACGAACACTCTGTGTTCTCTGCATGTCTGCAGAGTGTGTGTCCCTGCTGTGGTGTCGTTGTGGTGTTTGCCTGCACAAACTGTCTTAGGGAAGGGGAACATGGCACACGTCAATAAGTATCAAGGTATTGTATTTGACATGTGCTCGTCCCCCACCTTAGACCATTTGTTAGACCGACTACTTCAACAGCAAAGCATGTACCCCCGCTCTGTGCCTGATCAGCACAGAAGGTGCAGTGTTGTGTGATGCTGGAGTGATAGTGCAATGAGTGCAGTGAAGTGAAATATGTGCAGGCTGGGGCAATTAATGCAGTGCGGCATGCGCTCTGTACAGCCTTGGCAAGGGCAGAGGAGTACATAATCATTAACAAGTGTTCTAGCAGGTTTCGTTGCAATTTATGAACATGTTATAAGTACATGTGTTGGTTTAATAAATGCATTGTGTGTGAAACCTAGTATCCCTATAGTAATCGTCCTTATTGTAGTGTTTTGTGTTTAATGTTTATTGTCATAGCCTCCAGTGTTTTGTTCTCATCATTTCACCATGTTTCTAATAAGATAGGTTCTGTTGTTATCCGTGTTAATTTTATGGCAGTGTTTGTGTCCTTTGCATAGTCATTGAGTAAGTTGAGATTCACGTGTGTGTGCAAGTAGATACTTCCGCGGCATGTGGGCCCGCTCTCGCCCACCCTCATGCCACAGTGGGAGTTCAGTGAGTAAGCAAGTAGCGTCCACAGTGGTGGGTCCGTGCGATTGCATTCCGCGATATCTTGTGTCAGGCAGCAGCATCATTTCTACCAGTAACCTCTCAGCAATAGTATAATAATTTTGGGACCTCTTTCTTTTATTTAGCCACCCAGGATACCATCCCTCGCCTCTCCAGGAATAGCATTACCTGGGGAGTATTTTTAATATTATCAGCACACCGTAAAACCACCTAACCAAGTGCTTTTTGTAACTGTTTCACCTTAGCCTCAGGTTTATAGCCAGCAAACGTGTAAACTTTTCACCTGGGGGAAGTGTAATAAACATAACGATTAACAATGGCATGACCTGATGAGTGCATTTCTCATTCAGACGCCGCAAGGCATTTCAGGGCGTGGGGCCCTTCAATACCGCCTTTTATTTGTAAGTTGACGTGAACACAGTTTTCACTCTGCATCTCAAACATTTGCACCGCACAGTCAATAATCACAACAAGAGCATGCCGAGGGTCGACAAGAACAGCCGAGAGTAAGCTGGTGTAGTTCGCCAAGAACAAGTCAGTCACTTTTCTTGGGGACCTGGAACATGTATCTCATAATGGTCGATTTGATAATTTTCTTTCTAGAGGTAATTCCAGAAGGCAAATCGCTAACGATCTGGCACGGCATCCCTGCAAAGCCACGACTGCCAGATACTACATACATTGTTAGGAGCGAGTGAACTGCCAGCACAGTAGTGTAGTGAGCTCCTACCATGCATGCTACGTAGGCAGGCCTGTAGACCTTTGTAAAGTGCATCGCGAGCCCTATGTAACTCCAATTGACTTTTGTAGTTTCGGCAAATTGAAGATGCCGTAGTACCCTTTCGCATGCACGAAACAGCTCATATGTAGAGATGTTACAAGGCATGTCGTGAGCTAGGCGGAAGTGACATTCTGCGGTGCCATGGAGGGGGAATTGGCAATATTTATAAAGAATCCTCCAATAGCAGCAAAGGACCTGCAAGCATATTTATTAGTAGCAAATTCAGTCGCAATTTAACTCTAATAAAAGGAACTGCACAGCACAATTATGGAGAGGATTGTTTACAGTGTAAGTGTGGTGACATTCCCTGCATAGAAGTCTTTGAGCACCAGAAGGAACGCCTGGTGGCTCGCGGGGATATCACCAACATGCATGTTTAATTCAGGGAATAAATGTGTTATGTTGGATTTTAAGAGTGCAGGCATCCTAATTCATGTAGTTAGCAACTTGACCTCGGCTCATGCTCTTAGAGTTCTCGTCGTGACCATGTTCGCATCTTAGTTAGGGCAGGCGAAGAGAGCAGCAGCACAGGAGGTAAGCTCCATAAACACCCTCGGTATTCATCATTTAGGCCACATTCACTTCAGTCTACAATAGTAAGTTTAATCAACCAGAACCTTTTCTTTTAAAGTACCGAGGGTCGGGCCCGCTGCTTTTCCCATCAGCAGTAACTTAATTTCAACTTAAAATATTAAGGGCCTGGCCCAGCTTTAAAGTTTCAGGTTATTGGCAGTCCTTTAAGTGCCTAGACCGCTTCTTTCATCACATTTATCAGATGTGTTGTATTCGTTTACATCAATAAACATATTTTTAACATAACTAACATTTATTCTTGAATTTTACCTCTCAAGGTAATTATTGGGGACAGCGCCCTTAAGCCCAAGGTGTAACCGACTTTGAAATTGTGGTCACGGGAGTTATCCCCTAAGATAGCACAGCATCTGTGTAAATAAATGGTGTATGCAAGCCCTACAGCCCACATTTTCTGTAATGGTAAAAACCACCACCTTCACGTGTGACTGAGTACATGTGGTAATCTGCAACCAACAACAGTATGACACAGACCGCAGCGATCCCCAACTCAACGCTCTCCAAACAGTGCTGACATCAGCACTCTAACCGCTTTGCCTGTCTGAAAAGTCAGATTGGCTAAATTATCATCCCTGGAGCCTGGGGACCATGTCATCAAAGTGTTATTTGTGTTAACTTTTCTGGGTATTTATTTCATGTCTGCTGCAACATGTCAAAGTGTTAATATTTCTGGGTGTGTAATTGTCCCCAAACAATCCACAACATAGGGAGTTCTGATCAATTCAGTATAATTTTAAATGCAATACCATACAGAGAATGGGCCGCACGAACAGCCTATCGTTTACTAAACCACTTGAGAATGAGGCCTACGGCCAGGTGAACTGCAGAGCATCGCGGGAATGTTGGTCTGGATGATCGGCCTGCAGCACCCCGAGAACATCAAGGTTCATCAGCTCTACTGCAACAACATTGACGCCACCAAGGCGACGTTTGGCACTTACTGGGTACCTTTTCATAACCTTCCTCTCCTTAAATTTTACAGCTCATATTACTTCAACCAACATCTTTTCCAGGCTACTGACAGTCGTCATACTGCAGGGAGACCTCAGATTGACAAAAACAGGCAGTGAGGGTGGTTGCAAAGGGAAGAAGATCTCCTGGCATGTTGCGAAGGGTGCTGAAGGGAGTCAGCTGTGGTGTGAAGGAGAACGCATATGGCACAATGGTTTGGCCAATATTAGAATGTGCTGCAGCAGTATGGAACTTGTATATGGAGGTGGAGGTGCGAGAGCTGGAAAAGGCGTAGAGAAGGGCAGCAAGATGGGTGAAGGGTAGGTGGAGAAGGCAGGGGCAGAATTATGAGGAAGGAGGAAACTATAGGCCATCAGTGATGATGAAAGAAATGGGGTGCGGCTCATTGAAGGTCAGGAGGAATGTTGATCAGCTAGTCCAGATGTACAGGGTGGTGAATGAAGAGGGAGGATAGGGAGTGGTACACTGCAAGCTCAGTAAGGGGGTTTTTAAGAGGGAGAGAAAACAACAGTGTGAAGCTTCAGAGGGTGTAATGGAGAACGAAGCGGGGTAGGCAGTCTATGCTTGTGAGTTCTGTGAGGGAATGTATTGTGGGGGGAATTGGTATCTCTGAGAGGGGTTGAAAAGTTCGGATTGGAAGAGGAGATTGGTCAGGTAAAGGAGAGGTGAGAGATTTTGCCACTGGGCGATAACTATGTATGTAACTTTCAAGTCAAGACAGAATGTGACCTATTGACATGTACCATGTTATGTCCGTCCTCAGACTCTTCATTTTATCACTGCATCTGTAGCCAGTACCACCCTTCGCCACATGAGGGCAGTGTTTTCTTTAAGTGTAATGTGTGCGCATTACATGTGAAATAGGGAAGTGTTTATTTTGTATATTTTTATTTTAGGATTTTATGACCTTTCTAAATATGTAAGGAAATCCTAGTATATTGTTATTTGTGTCAAGTGTCCACACAGCAGAAGTGTAATCACGTGTGTTTGTTTACATCAGTGTTTTGATTAATTCTTCTTTTTTGTCATTAATATAAGGTGTTGTATATTTTTATATGAGGTAAGTGATGTACACTGCAATGTGTTCATGAATAGTATAATGATGTAAAGTTGTGTATAATTATTGTAAGTGTTTTGTAGTGTCATTCATTTGTCTTTGTTGGCATCATAACATTATGTGTCCCACGTAAAACGTTCCGAGTGGATGTATCTCAGGCACACCAGGATGTGCCCACACCATGCCTTCATTTTATTCACATGTCCAAATTATATAATTTGTTTTGTCAAACTAAACATCAGAAGTCAGTATGGGGCAGTATAATATGGGGCAGTATAATACTGGTCAGTGCAAGTAGTGATAGACGCCATGCATTACCGGAGGACGTGAACCTCTAAAATGTCTGAATGGCTGTAGTCTGTGAGCGACACACCAAAGGCAAAATTCCAAATTATTATTTAAGAGTGTCTTGATGAGCATTTATGTATGTCATAATAAAGAGAGAATTCTCCTGAACACCTGTAGATAATAGAAATAAGGATATTTCCACTAGTAACAAAACACCACATTAATGAAAATGTCAGTTTATAGGTTAAGGGCTGATGGTGCTTGGCTGGACCATTGGAGGAGTAAAGGTACTGGACAGGTATGATCAATACTTATGTAGGTTATCCAGCAAGGGCGCCAGCTCAGGGAGAGCACGATGATACAGGGGTCGTGTGGCCGACGGTCTGTGGCTGTCCCACAATGTCATCTGCTGCTAGAGGTACTAGCTGTTGTAGAAATCGGTTGTCTAAATCAAGTAATGCATAGACTAGTGGGGCCTGTAGGCTTCCTATAGATGGTACTCACTCCCGAAATTAAGAAATTCCTGCCATCAATTTTAGCATACAACAACATGACACGTGCCGAGAGGAAGCGAGAGAATAACAACAGAGAAGAATTTCCTGCATCCAGTGTGTACACCACAAATGACACTGCCATGCCCACTGCCAGCTACGTGCGTGAGGACCACAACATTGGCAATTCCCCCCTCACAATTCATGCTATTACGGTCATGGCTACCATGGGCGATAGTGCCACGGGATTTGCCATGTCGTAAGAGCCAACAGGGCAGAGAAAATACGACATGCCAAGCACCATGTCTGCAAGGTTCCCATCGCTGCTATCTTACTCGAGACTAGCAAGTGAAGACCCTATAGCCTTCATACATGATTGCACCAAGAGACTTCGCCGGTACAAAGTCGACGAGGATTACAAGAATCGAATAAATCTCAAAAGTTCAATATTCTTCATTCAGTATCATCATTGCATAATTAATCACATCGCATGATTTGTAAGTGGGAGTCTCTGCCAACAAGCGAGCTCCACACCAAGTGGGAAGAGAGTAGCATCCCAGGTCTCGGGGAGTACATGATGTCCCTGCACATCATCTTTTAGCATCCAATCATCATTTAATTCTGTAAGTTTAATGTAATCTACTGGAACCATTTGTGTTTTTAACCTGGATCACACGTCACCCCTCATTTCGGTCCATCTTGTACATGACCGAGACATAACGTACAGTAATACCATGTAGGCCCCTTGGCCACTTTGTTCTGTGTAAGAGCCCACGTGGCTATAATGGCTGTTTATGTATTTTCAGTGCCCATTTAGGGATCAAGTTGTAATAAAATTACATAATGGAAATACCAGCATTTTATTGAATTTAGCAGTGTCTCGGCTACATAACCTTAATCATCAGTAATTATGGTAACTTATGTACGATGAATCATGACGTTGTATGGCCCTCACTAGACTAAGCATTCTGGATTTAGTATCTTTCTAGCGGATTATTCATCAAGACTGGAAATATTACCAGAGATGGTGGACTAGAGGAACAGCCAAGTGGCCATCGGCATCACGACCCTGAGAGCAGCGAGCTGGTGCCCTACCCTGGTAAAGCATTGAACAACACCTTTCCAGTCCATGTAACCCAGTTCTTCCAAGGTCCAGAACATGTTCCCGTCACTATTTTTATTTCAGAGTTAGTTTTATGACATGTATGGAACCCTATATAATTGGTATTTTCCTTATCAAGCACAGATTTATTTGCTAAAGATATTTCGATAGTTTTAAAAGAACTTCTTGTGATCTTTTATTCATTTTATCATTAGATTTTGCATTTATAAGAATGACATAAAGTTTATGTGAACCATTCGTCCCTGTGTACCCTGATGACCACTTGCACTACCACAGTCACTTTCGCCACCTAGTCGACATTGAGCTGAAGCAAACATTTGACCACGAGTGCATTAGTATAGGTCGACGAGAACGGCACTTACACTGCCTTGCTGACACGTACTATGTAACTCAAGTGACAGTTTGGCTTTCTTGACCTCAAGATGTAACTCCTGACGAAAAATAACAAGTGATCCAGAACAGTGCCACCCCCCTGAAGTCCACACCTGTCTGGTGCACCTGCAACTGGAGGGAACGTTGGCGCAACTCATGCTGCAATACTCGATGTCCCCCTTTTCTGCATAATGTGGAATTGCTTACTGGCCGAAGTAAAAGTACTACGTGGCCCTAAGTGTTGTTCATCAGTGGGGAATAATATTCCCAGCCCATCACAGTGTTAAGTACGTGTTAATTAGCTAAGTAAACATAATTAATTTCAAATAAGATCAATCGAGTATGGCTACCCAAACCTCTTTTCAGGAATGGGCTCGTCCAGCCCCTCAGGTTGAGACCACTTGAACTCGTCCATTGGTGAAATACGAAGTATGCAATGTTGGTGTCACAAGAAATGATATACAATGTGGTGAACCATTATTCGCATCCTTTTTTAGGTTGACAGCTGTGAATAGGATGATAAGAGGTTGATGTGATTTTCAGGAGCAGTAAAATATTAATTTAGGGAATTGTGTTCGAAAGGTGGTGTTACCCGGGGCACCAGGCATTATTCAACGAATAATTCAGTGAAGTTATTGGAGAGCGGTCTCTTCTCAGGATCATTTAGCCGACGACCAAGGCGGTAATCATTCCAATGCATGGATTATTAGCTCCTCATGATAGATTAGTAAATTATTTGCGTGCTATGCAGAGTCTTATCAGGGCTGACCACACACCCAGAATTGGCATAATTACATTGCAAAACATATGAACACTTGAAGATACTGAAATAAAACATTTGCAGAATATTGAAACTTTTGGCAGGAAGGGGACAGCCCATGCCCTGAAATGCCTTGCTGTAGACCGGAATAAAAAACATGTGATTCCCTTCATTGCTGCATTTACTCAGTGCTTGTTTAGATACCCCTCTAGGAGATCACTTTTCACTTGGTGTCTGTCTTGATCCACCGACATGGGTGATACTGTAAAAAAATGCACTAAGACATGCACAATTACATGCGAACTTAAACTTCCCTGGACGATGCTAGCACTGGGGATGATGCGGGGCAGTTTCCCAGGTGGCTGACGAACATGGTTCGGGTAATATTAAACTATTGTAAACTAAATGGCTGTGATCAAAATGTGATGCCACCCAGGCGCGCGAACCGTGGAGCACGGTGACACACGTCAAACTTCCCAAAACTCTGAGCGATGACTAAAATTTGAAACATGATGTGCATGCCTGCTTCATGGCAGGCTAACAACGTTGAACTACTTGATAACATATGCATTGCATGGAAACACTTTACCATTTACCATGCTTGCATTTAACATGACATAAAAACACTATGCATATGATAAAACATAAAACACTGACAAACAAGGGTTGAAATGATAGGAGGGTGAAAACACATGAAAATGTACATAACATAAAAATGCAAATAACACTCTCAATGCATAAAAACCTTACTGGACCATTTCATAGTGTGTATCTGGGTTTTCCGTGTCCTTGTGTGACATAAACATTGTCTTTAAGCCCTTTTTAGAAATACCTATGCCCTGGTACTACTTTGCATATTCTTGCACCCTGTAGTGCACATGCCTGCTTGGCCACGCTCTGCAATTGTTGTACTACTCTGCCTTGCTCCCTGCCCCGCACTCTCCTCATGGCGCGAACAAATCCCCACACACTATACCTCACAGAACTCTTAGAGTGTGGATGTGTTCTGCACTGCTCGAATTCTGGGCCGCGGGAAAATGGTTTTGTGAAAGGGGAATGCGGAACATGCCAAATGTCCCCCTCCCCCCTTGTGAGACAGTTAGCAGCTGCCTACCCTGCTACTTTCGGTGTAAGATGTAGGAGAGCATGATTCGGTCTCCATGTCTCGAAGACGTTGGCTGCTATTGCTACTCCTTTCTGCTCTGCTCCTTGATGTGCTGCTCCTTGCGGGGCATAGGGGCGCCCCCACAAGTTGTACCCTCTGGTAGCAGACATCTCCGCCATCGTGACTGGCACAGGTAATACCAGCCACCCGACTCATTACAATCATCACCACTGCTACTGCTGCTTTTGCTCATGCCTCTTCATTGCTCCAGGTCACGCTACCACCGGGAATGACCCAGACAGGCGGCAATTGGGTGGAGAGGTTGACCACGGTGATGTGACCCCCTGCCAGTGCTGGTCCACTTGCTTGATCTGTGCTCTCGATGGTCTCTCCACTCGACGAAGGTGCCACAAAGCCAGGCGTAATACTGTCAAATGGTGGACCCATTTCAAGAACTGCTGTCGCCGGTTGCGGCGCTGGGGATCTAACGGTGGTGCTAGTAGGTGCTGTGCCATCGAGCATTGTGGGGCTAGTCAGCGGACGTGCTCTCCCTGATTCCAGTGTGCTAGGTGACGTCGGACTCTTGGCACCTGCTGCTGGCTGTTCTGTGGAGGGTGTGGATGCACCATCCTCTACTGCACTCTGATTGTGATGCTTGGCAGCAACTTTGCTATCGCGAGTCGTCTATACCGAAGTCCCTATTGCTTGCTTCTCCGTGCTATTGCTTGAAGTTGTTGTTGGGGCGATGTCCTTAAATAGTGTCATGTCATCCCAGTCACCCGAACTCAGCTCGTTTCGACTCCTGGGGGACATGACCATGTCCAGCATCTTCGAGACCGGAGTCGCCGGGAATTGCCGACCTACCTTCCTTCCCTCTCACTTGTTCATGGAGCTTGGAAGGTGGACTGCCACCATGGGGTTGCAGTGTTCTTGGGACATCTTCGCCATCGACATCTCCGTGTGAAAGACAGATGTCGTCCCGGTGTGCACTAACTTTCTTCTTTCCCACGTGGACCAAGTATGTGGTTGGTTCAATACTCCGAAGTACCTGGTGCAACCTGCTCCATCTTGCTGCCAAGCCCATGCAGAAGTTTTGACGTGTGGCCAATTGTGGATGAGCTTGCTGGTAAACTTGCTGCCCTACTTGTTGGGCTGGAGGTCGCCTCCTGCTGGTCGGGACCCACCTTGCAGCATACTCCTTTTGGTATTGCCTTTGCTCCGTATGACTGTGTCGGCTCTTCTCTCACTGCCTTCCACTGTCCTACGTGCTGCTACTTGCCGTGTTCAGCGGGCAGTTTCTCTCTCCTGGTAGGGCCAGGTTGCACCCTAGCAAGACTTCTGTAGGTATGTGGCCGGTGGCTGCATTAACACGCCGCCGGAGGGTGAAGAGGGTGGCGAGTAGATGGTCAGCCCAGCTGGTATGCTGATCCTCCACACGAAGCCGCAGTTTCATCTTTCGGTCTTGATTGCGATACTCCATGTGGTTCGATTGCGGATGGTATACCGCCATCTTCAGATGATACATCCCCCTCCGGGTGCACATCTCTTGCAACTTCTTGCATTTGAACTGAGTACCATTATTCGTTAAGAGTTGCTTCGAGTACCCATATCGTGCAAAGAATTCATTTGTAGGGTCTTCACTATGCTTGATACACATGCACTATTAATTGCATAAGCCTCGATCCACCTTGAAAAGTTATATGTCACAACAAGAATAAACCTTTTACCCCCTGCTGATCTGGGGCACAGTCTCATGAGATCGAGACTAACTGTTTCGAACTCTTGTGTGGGAAGTCTTGGCTGCTGCTGCTGTGCGCCATCTGTGATGCGGGAGTTGAACTTCTGACACTGTTGACAATTTTTGCATATGTATTGGCATACGTCACATGACAGGCCGAGCCAAGAAAACTGCTCCTTCACATTGTGTATAGTTGGATGGTGCCTGGGTGCCCAGCCATGTGATTCGCATGCGCTTGTGCAAATGCCTTTTCTCTCATACTAGGTGGTACAAACTGTCTCCGCTTGCTGGTGTCCGTGAGTGAACATGTTTCTAGCCTATTGTCTAACATTCACCACTGTTTAACTGTCTCATTTGCACACTTCTTACTCTGCTCTTGCACAACTGTGCAACTTCTTTGTGCATTCTCAACCTCGTGGTATAACTCACTGATAATAATATCCTTGTTGGCAATGTTGACTTGTTGTAAGTTTGCCTTGCATAATGGGTTTTGGAAAACTGGAAGAAGAATATTGTCCCATTCTGTATCATCGTAAACAATGATGTCATAATTTGGTATTCATGACAGCACATCTGCTAGTTCATTTTCCTTCCCAGGGATGTGCTCTACAACAAAATCATAAGTTTGTAAAAGCAACACCCACCGAGTCAGCATTCTGTATGCCTCCTTCATGCTGCTTAGCCAGACGAGACAATGATTGTCTTTTAGCAGTGTAAATCTGTGATATTCTAGGTATGCTTATTTATATTCCACACCAATTCCAAACACTCGCGTTCATTCAAGTCTTACCTTCGTTCAGTCTGGCTAAGTTTTGCACTTTAAAAGTCTATGATGTGTCTGACACCGTCACCTGCACATTGATACAGGACCACACCCAGGCCCTCCTGACTGGCATCTGTATGTAAATACATTTGTTTTGTAGGGTCGTATCTAGCTAGAGTGTGATGCTTAGTGGGGATCGGAGTGTATGAAACCCAAGTATGGGCATGCCGATTCAGCGCTATGCAGGTTTTTCACAAGGCCTGGAGTACGATTGATAATATTTTATGGGCACTAGCTAACCTCCGAGGGGAATCCTAACAGGCTAACACATTGTCCCCTCTCCTCTTTAATCTGGCCATTGACCTGCTCCTGAGGGAGTTAAAAGAGTATAAAGGAATGAGTATTGGCAATGAATGTGTTTCTGTACTTGGATTCGCTGATGATCTGATACTTGTGGCAGATAATGTGAATGTGATGGATGGAGTGCTGAATAGAGTAAATGACTACCTGGGTGGCCTTGAGATGGAGCTATACATTCGTAAGTGTAGCACCAGCCATCTTGTAGTGAAGGGGAACTCCTGGACCTTCCTCCCTACTAAGTTTAGCCTCGGTGGGTCTATGCTCCCCACTAAGAAGGGAGGTGAACATCTAGAGTACTTGGGTATCGCACATAGGTTTGACGGTGGCAAAGACCACAGGTTTCTGAAGAAGATTGAGAAAGAGTTAGAGGAGTTGTGCACTGCCCCGCTGAAACCTTACCAGAAACTTGAATTAATACAAATGATCTGGATCCTAAGGCTTTTATACTCCCTGACTTTGCAGGGAGTTATCAAGAAATTTCTTGATGAGAAAGATGGCATTATTAAAAGAGGTGTGAATAAAATGTTGAATATCCCCATGCAGACCTCAGATGAGTTCTTGTATGTGGCAAAGATCGACGGTGGGTTGGGGCTCTTGAAGTTCCAGCACACCGTCTCTCTTTCAAGCATATGATTATTTGGAAGGATGGAGACTGTAGAAGATCCTGTTTTAGAATGGGTATGTAAAGAGATCAATGCTGGTAATATTGTAAACAAGGAGCTCAAAAGTCTTAATTTGAAGGAGTGTATAGAAGATCAGATCATAGGGAATATCGATAAGGCTGTAGAAAAATATAAGAAAGATCTAAGAGAGAGGTTGAGGCTTCAGTGGGAGCAGCAAAATACCCAAGGTGAGGTAGCGAGGTTCCTCAGGGATAACCCGGAATCAAATAAGTGGCTATATGAGCCTGAATCCCTGAGGGTCTATAGGTTCACCGAGGTGATTACGCTGCGTACTGGTCAGATGAACAACAAGGTCACTCTGACCAGGTATAAGGGAGGTGAGGTCCAATGCAGAAGGTGCAGCGCCGTGCCTGAGATGACAGGACACTATTTAGGTGCCTGTCCATTTACTAAAGATGCACTAATAAACAGACTTAATGAAGTGTGTATGATGTTGACCGAGGAATGGGCTGGGCAAAGGAAATATGGTGTAGTAGCGAATGAAGCCACCCTCGAAGTGGCTGGAAAAATTATAAGTCTGATTTGGTCTTGGCAACTAGTAGGGATGTGTTTGTAGACGAGGTGACAGTAAGGTACGAGAAGGAGAATAGTCTGGTCGATGCTGACCAGGAGAAGATTGAAAAGTACAAGGTGTTGGGGGCTGAGGTAGGGAAAAAAGTCGATGGAAAAAGGTATAGAGGTGTGATCCCGATCACTTTGGTGGTAACGGAGGTTGTCACTAGAGAAGTAATGAATATATTAGAAGAATTAGGAATAGGGTCTAAGGATTTATACAGGAGGCTAAGTTTGAGTGTGTTAAGGAGCTTCTTAGAGATCTATGTGGGATTCGTGGATGGGAAAGTTAGAAACGAAGAGGTTTTTAGTTGAGTGCTTACTAGATCCATTGCTGGACAATTTTAAATGTTATTTTTAAATGTTTTGTTTATGAGTTATTTTAATGATTGTAATTGTTAATTTTTAATATGTTTTAACGACGATTTTATATAAATTACTCTAAAATGTTTTAACTATTTTGTATATTTTAATGGTTATTTTTAATGTCTAGTAATATTTATGCATTATTTTATCATTTTGATTAGAAGGTAGTAGTTTCTCCTTTTTTGTTTTGAGAATTTATTTGAAATTATTTTAATATTTTTTTTGTATACCATGTGGATATTTTAATGTTAAAATGTTAATAAATTCAGATATTTATTTTTTTATTGACTGCAGTCTTTTTATTCTAATACATGTGTAATGGTTTTATTATTTTGATACTTGGAGAACGTAGAATATTATTCTATTGTCCTATTTTTTATAGCTCAATAGTATTTTCTTGTATAAAATCTCAGGTTTTTTTTATTAAATCTTATGTTTATTTTCATGTGCTAGAAGTATGGTTTACCATGCATTTTTGGTCAATTTTTAATAACAACTACTATTTGACAACAGGTCCTCCAATCTAGTGTTTTAATTGTGTATATGTTGTAATTGTAGACACACATCGGAATGGTACATCCCCCCCCCCCCCTTCCCGAGGGGTCGTGGTCGAAAGCCCAGTCTAAATTGACCCTGTGCTCCCTAGCATCTACTTTCAGTAGTAGTTGTTAG
Source organism: Dryococelus australis (assembly GCA_029891345.1). Classification (NCBI taxonomy): domain Eukaryota; kingdom Metazoa; phylum Arthropoda; class Insecta; order Phasmatodea; family Phasmatidae; genus Dryococelus; species Dryococelus australis. The sequence goes on from CM056997.1 coordinate 63,416,474, forward strand.
CGATGAAAATTATTAAATACATATAAGTTACTATGGGATATTTGGCTCCTAAGCACACCATTACAAGTACACACTGTATCCGTTGAATTTATGTAGATTGCATATGCACTGGGATATTTTGGCTCCCCAGCATGCCTTACCAATGCAGAACACTTGACATCGTAGACATGTATGCGAACATTGTAAGAACGTGGGCTGCAACACATGGTTATAATTAAAAAAATTATTCTGGCATTAAATTAATAAGGATCTCTCAAGCAAAAATAAAGTACACCAAGTCAATTCAGTGCAAAGAAATCACTGATTATTCAAGAATCACGTAAGATGTTACACAATTGCATTAAGCGTAAGCGGGGATGCAGGATAATGTCTTGCATGGGCTGAAACTGCTAAGTGCCGTAAGCATGGAAATTAATAAAATGGTAAATTAAACCGGAGGGGCAGCGAGTCTGCTGCGGAGGGTGGTTTGCTCGAGATGTGCATAAAAGAAATTGAAAGTGTTCCACATAATTAAATTATTGCAGTTACATGATTAGTACAAAGTTGCTTCACATATGAGTTGTGTCATAGCAACCGATCCTGATGCCCGTAAATCCAGTGACGTCAAAACTTTTCCTCGGCCTAAGGAATGAAGTACGTCCTTGACACTTATGTAAGGTGGCAACGCACTACATGTCATTTGGTTGACCGGTCGAAAATCTACACAAAAACGTCAACCTCCATCCTTTTTCAGTGCAAGTGTTATGGCTGAATTAAACTGACTGTGTGTGGATTCTATGGCACCATCTGCTCTATAGTTGTATTTTGTTCGACTAGCCATAGTATCCCTAAGATTTCCTCCTCAGTAATTTCTGTGGTTATTATTGCAGTGGTTTGTGGCGCCCTCTATGTCCAGAAGACGCAGCATGGTGGCTATCCAAAAGCCGTAAGTTGCCCTGAAGTAAGTGCTGCAAAGAAATAGCTAAGAGACACCAATTCAAAGCTTATCTATAGCAAAGAAACTGAACTGTGATTGAAAATATTCAATCAGTTTAACTCCACTTTCTAATTGCAGTGTGACCTTACTTCAACTACTGAATTGGTAGTAAAACTTTTTGCTGTATAAATAGTTAACAGGATGTTTATCTGACTTATAATTGGTTTTTCAAATAATAAATTCATGCATATATTCTCTGAGATCTATTCAGACTTCACCACAGACTGAAAAGCCAAAGTAATCAGTAAACAGTAATCAGAAAACAGCATCTGAGTTTGATATGTGTTTTTTAAATTATGCACACTGGCAACATCTCCCAGTACCAAAAGGTATGCAAGGTACTGAACAATATAGTGTACTGAACTGTAAAATAACAACAATCAATACCAGGGTGAGAGATAAATTCACTTTTTTCAATTCTACACATTGATCTTTAAATATCATAAAAATGTAAAAATTACAGAACACTACTTATTTGTTTATTGCCCATGACAAAATTCTTCAACAAGGCTGTTCTTGCCTATAAACTGGACAGTTTCAATTCTCATTTGCAAGAATTGATACTTGTAAATTGTGACAAGTTTTGTAATATACTATGACTTTAATTTGGTGAAAAAGCTATACATTATTATGAGAAACTTTATATTGGGTCATAACTTAAAAGCCATCAAACAAATGCAATATTTATCAGAAATTGCTTCAAGCCCTATGATGTATATATGTTTCCATATTTATTTTTTGTAAGGATTCCACTCATGACGGGTTAGCATACATTAACGACTCACCTTGTATATTATTTACACACCTATTTCTTGACAACAGTTAACTTTGGCTTGTGTCTTAATTGCCAGATTCTACTATTTCATGTCTTCCGGTGTCGTTGGAATCTGCTTGTACACTACATCTACCTTTGGTGTGTCCCCAGAAAAAGAAATATAACAGTGTTACATCAGGCGAGGATGCTGGATATTGCTTAACAGGATTACCTCTCCCCATTGATCGATTTGGAAATAGATGTTGTAGTTCATTTCTTGTGATTAAAGCATGTTTATCAGGATACCCGTCCTGCTGATACCACACCATCTGACGTGTATTCAGCGAGACAGCTTCCAACAATGCAAGTAAGATACATCCTAGGAAATGCTTGTACTTTCGTCTATTCAGTCTCCCTTCAATGAAATAGGGGCCAATGATTTATTATCCGACGATACCTCACCATACGTTGACGCTCCACTGGCATTGATGTTCTATCTGACGAAGCCAGTGAGGGTTTTCCTGTGACCAGTAATACAAGTTGTGCAGTACAAGTAATGCATGGTTTGTAAACATTGCTTCATCGGTGGACAGTACCCTCTCCATAAACCCTTGACCTTGGATGCATTAGCAATATTCCATTCGCTGTTGAAAGTCATTGTCGTGTAGCTCTTGGTGCAAGTACACATAATAGAGGTGGTAATTATGACTGTGAAGAATGCACATTGCACTTGTTTTACTACCTGTTGTTCAATTTCGCGAGAACTGGCATGAGGATTTACTGCAATATCTGCAAGTACTGCAACATCAGCTCCTTCATTTGTGAGGCTCTTGTTTGAAATCGGCTGCTGTAGAGCAATGCTATCAGCCTTGCGAAGTTTTACAAGATTAGTGAAGGTTGGATGGAATGGATGCTGTTGAGTAAGAAATCGTTCGAGATAAAGCTGTTGTGCTGCTGTAACATTTTCATGGCATTCTCCATAAATTATAATCATGAGGAACATTTCTTCATTTGTAAAACCCATTGTACATGCGTTTGAATAACGGATAATGGTTACATGTTTTATCATGTATATACTGCACTACATGGAAACTACACGAGTGCAATGTAACCTATATCATTCTGCCTCCAGAAACACCTTATATGTTCCCTCAACAAGTTTGTGAGGAATTAGAACGTCTAGTTCATGTTTACAGTACGGATGTACAATGCTTTATCACTCAGATGTCTTGCAAAGCACTAAAGCTGTAAAGATATGCTGATTTGACCGTCTATTCAGATGTAGACATAAGCAGACTTTGAAAACCTCAGGGAGGGGTGCATCAAAGTGTATTTGTTATTACATTTGTCATTTCTCTGGGGGAAAATAAATAAGGTAGACAGTTATTTGTAGGATTACCAGATACTCATCCACTACACTGAAAACACCGAAGGTTCCTTTTTGTTATTATGGATTCGTACATCATACCTGGCTAATTATGTATGTAAATACACAAGTGATTACACTGTATGAAGTTTCTTGCGATGTAATATGTTTACGTGTACTATTTTGTACGGTAATATCGGCTGGGATGCTGTCGGAGGTTAAAAAGTTATGCAGACCATCCGGTGTATATATATATATGTGTGTGTGTGTGTGTGTGTGGGCATGCGTGTGTGTGTGGGCATTGTATATATATATATATATATATATATATATATATATATATATATATATATATATATATATATATATGCATGATGTCTAATCCAAAGTCGCCAAAAATTAAAGTTTTTACAGAAGCCCTAACATTTTAACACCAAACAAAACACAGCATAGTTATTAAAACATGTTTATTTTTACTAGAGGAGAAGGGGGTAATATGGATCACACCACTTTGTTTTTTAGTGAAATATCATTAGCCACCTGCTTAAATTAAACCTATCTAAAATAATATGGTTCCAAAATCTATTGAATATTGATCCCTAGTTCAAATTTTCTCTGAGACAATCAAAACATATACATACTTAATTTTTTCTAAAAATGTGCAAATGTCTTGTCCTACCAAATGTGCTGGTATTATGGAACCCCTTATTTTAAGCTAGTTATCACAAACAGAACTAACCATGCATGTTACATATAAAGTTTTCATATTGAAAACACTATTCTAAAAATACAAAATCATATTTTATCAACAATTACTTCTTAAATATTACATCATTTTGAATGGAAATATTATAACTGGACATAAAAAATAAATCTCCATCCTTCTCAGTATTCTAAGAGACTATTTTAAACCTGAATTTTCCTGTAGAAGAGACAGAAAAACACTCAATATATTTTGATTACAATGAATTTATATAACGGCAATAATCACACACATACCTATTCGCCGTTTTCTACTCTGAAACAATCACCACACATTATACACTGGATCCACAATTCCCCTTCTTAGTCATCTGAAAACTACCCCTAGCAGAACACACATGAAGTATTTTACTTGATAGGCGCTGGCTCACCAATGAGAAGTTCCATTTCAGAAGCAGAAGAATGGTCTGATGGTACATCTACAGATGAATCACTTTCTGAATCACTACTTTCAGAGAACTTTCCAAGTTTCACATATATTTTTGCCTTTGAAAATACTGTTCCACAGCTAGACCCGCGCTCATTACCCCGCCTATGTACACGACCAAGCCCAGGGGTTGAAGGAAGTGTTTTTCAGACGAGTTTCTTCCAGTGGAGTTGGAGGATGACCAATACAGCCTCGAGTTGATCGAGTCTTATTTTCCTTGATTTTTTAATTGACATCTCCAACTCTGCTTTTTATGCAGATCCAGTCACAAAGGTTGTGGCAAATGCTTTTCTTCCTCGTGTGGATGTTTTCTTGTTTGGTGCAAGAACAGGGTGGGTATCTGTGGGGGAAACTGAGTGAGGTTTCACAAATTAATGGACAGGGGATGCACCAGGCTTTGTGGAAGAGGCGAAAGAACTGTCAGGGATATCAGGATTCGGATGCTCGGGTGTTGGTGTGAATATAGATCGAGCATCAGTTATTGAACCCAGTGCCAATGGGGGGGAGCTCATTTTCAGTTTCATGCTCGCCTGCGAGAAAGTCTGCATCAGTAAAAACCAGTGCGATTTAAGGTCCAGATTCCAGTAACCCTGAACCCATTCACAGCAGTAGATCCAGTTGTGCATTCGATGTACGCCTTTCCGAAAACCTCTGTCTCTGCAATGTCGTAAGGTCCGAGACACCTTTCTTGGTGAAGAATCCATCGCCGAATGTGCTCGCTGTTGTGGATTTTGAGAGAGCCCATAAACATGCGTTCCAACTGCCGGATTTTGTGTGTCGTGTGAGATGGTAGTGAAATAATGCAAACATGATTCTTTCTTGCCAAATCGACGACTTTTACATTACAAGTATGGGAGTAGAATCGATCGAAGATTAGTAAAACTGGTGATGTCTCTGTTGGTGAAGTCTTTGCGATGAACTTCTGGAACCATTCAGTAAAATGGTGGGTCTGTACGTAACCTGAAAGATGAACCCTCCCTGATAGAGCCGGGTGGAGAACCCTCTCATCAGCATTTCTGTTGATCCTTGTAAATATCAGCATTGGTGGAATATACGAACCTTTGCTCACTGAGCAGATCAAAGTGAAAAGATCTATATCTTAATAGGTGCTATATCTGCTCTACAGCAGATATAGCACCTATTTGACATTTTTCCTTCAATCCAACAACTTGAAGGATTTTGCTGAGAACTATGCTCAAACCCATTTTGTTAACATTCCACACTCTGTCAGGTGGATAGTTGTGCTGTATGTAGGCTCCTAACATATTATAAAACTTGCCTACCTCCTCATGGTTGAATCCTGTGGCTCGTGCTTACGATGTCCCAATTGGTTTGATGACTGCAAGCTTATCACGATGGCGACGAAATAAATGGTCGAACCAAGCTCTACTTGCACATTCATCTCTAAACCGATTTTCAATTACGTTTCTGGCGGCTATTTGATATGCCATTTTACGAACATCTATGCGAGTGAATCTGTAAAACTTAACTTCCTCCACAAGTAAATAGTCAACAAGTTCATTTTCATCCTTTTTGGGAATGTAGGTTTTCGTCCTGGCTTCTTCATGACGACATCCTCTGGAGACAGAATAACCTCATGTGCAAGCGGTCTCAAAATTGTCTTTGGCGCAGAAAAATGTTTAACCGCTTTATTTAGCCACAATGTATTCTCACTGACTACTCTAACAGCTTGTGTCTTCTTAGCCTTATCCCACGACTGTCTTTTATTTGCTCGGTTTATACCAAGCATTGTTAGTGGCATCTGCAAACAAGTAGAATAAAATCCTTTCATGAATTTATACTTCAAGTTGCAAACATGGTGGCGATTTGGGGTTTTGTGATTTTGTATCAATCTCTTAGGTACGAAAAACGAAATACCAGAATACAAAATACATCATCATTTTTGTATACAAAATCATGACAATTTTGTCAAAAATATTTGCTAATTCGCACACTGCCTGATGTGTGCATCTCTTGTCTGCAATACGGACCCCGGTTCCATATTACCAGCAGTAAGAGGGTTCCATATTCCAAACGTCGCCATCTTCAAAATAAATAATGGCTACCTTTATAACAATCGCATTAAAAAATGTTTAATATGGTGTATATTGTAGCCCACAACCTTTAGGACCTGCTGCTGTAAGGAAATGCGTTACCAGAGGTTACCCGATATTTATTTATAATCTACTTTGCTTTATTTGCATATTAAAATATCTTTTAATTCACATATGTTGTTGATTAACATTTCCCAATAGTAATATTTGCATTTGCATATGTGATAAAAATTCATATTACCGTATTTCAATGAAAAGTGAAACGAACAGTTTTTCATAAACAGTACTCAAGTTAGTGCAGAAGTGGTATATAGAACACATATATGACAGTCATGCAAGGATGACACGTTTGTTTTAGGAATGGTGTTTGTTTGGAACTTACGAACAATGCATTACAGAGTTCTGTTAAAAAGGAATATTTCGGCATGAAGGGAAGAGAACATTTGAGAAGGAGAGTCGTTCGAATGAAGTTTGAGAAGGATGACGTCTCATATATGTATCTCTTTTCTATGGTCTTCGTCGCAGAGCCGATGTGAGACATACTTGCATCGCCCCAGGATCAGCAGGAGGCCTGATAGAGTGTCGCAGAGGCACGGTACGACATTCTACGTCTGGAGAAAGCAGAGTTGGAAAATGGTATACTATTTTAAGTGAGGATATCGCCGCTACTCGTACATCGTAGTCCAGCTACCATCTCCACCATTACGATCGTCTTCAAGTAAGGTCTGCGTTAATGTCAGTTAATCCTGCTGTCATTTATTTGCCAAGACTTGCCTACCAATAGATTTTATTTCATTGAATTTATTTAATTCAACATCAGAAAACTATTATCCTGAAACTCTTCAAGAATTTTACATTAATTTGGAACAATGCTACGAACTTTTATCACCTTTCGAAAGACTTGATTAATTGTATATTTAGAAGATATTTTTTCCTACTTAATTAACAGCACATCCCAGAGGTACGAGTGTAAGGAGTTTTCCCTGCACTACTGACTGTAATCTAACCAGGAGCAAATGAGTGATTTTTAAACACAAGAGAATAACTGAATTACATGACAATCAACTTTATGTAAAGCTTCACTATCGTTTGTACATTAATAGTATTTGTTATATTGTGTTAGATTGGTGAAATTCTAAAGTTCCATTAATGATATAACAATATCAGACAGCGATTAGCTTTCAGTGTTCTAGCATAGTCGAATTATTTATTTACCAAAGAAATGATAATTGCAGTGTTGTATTATGTTTGGTTTTACAGAAGTGCTAGTAAAATCCACTTGAATAATCTTATTTGTTGAACGTTATTTTAATGTGTTCTGCAAACTTAATCAGATTCTTATTTTATTCTATGTTTGAAATGAAATATTCAAAAGTAGATTGTTCTGTATAATTGTTATCCTATTGTCCAAGCTAATAATCACACTGTCACGATTATTACTGAAATCGGCCATCATTGAAAGTAATTCATTCATATTTTGTTCCTGTGTCTTTCATCATCACATATAATATTTTCATATATTTCCCTATATCTTATTTCTATATTTTAAACTGTTGTCTATAATTAATACCTGCTAATAATATACATATTTATAGAAATCCAAGGATTACATAATCTTATAACAATCGAAAACTGGCGAAACAAAAAGTCTTCAGAACTCTACCATCCTTTCACAACTGACAATACCAGCGCTTATGCGGAGCTATCAACAACCCAATACACTAGTTCTAGTCGTCACCACTAGAGTGCAACTAAATGGACTCCAGATATTACGGGTTTCCATATTTTCAGCAGGGTTCCATATTAATATCTTCTTCTCTAACAAATTAAGTAATTACCATATGGGTTCCCTAACAACTGCTCGCCCAGACCGACACTAGGAGAGAAACAACTATATCCTCGCTGCGAGTCGCAACAGCACGGTTACTGTTCTCATGAGCATGATGGTGAGAGGAAAAAGAGAAACAAGCAAAACACATTCCGTTCCCCCGCCTTAGGAGACAGTGACAGCGTTGCATTGCAACAAAGTGATTCGTTTCAGCCCAAGGCGCAGAGAAAAATGGGTGGGTGCCAAATACAGATCGGATTTTCCGAGAAAAAACGTATGATGCTATGTTCTTGGTAAAAAAGGAAGAGAAGGCCATTTAAAAGAGGGCGCTGAATTGCACAATTCCTTTTACCATTGTATTTCGTTTCATTTAAAGGGCGAGTCCTTTAAAAGAGGCCCCGTGGGACATGTAACGGAGCGAGGGAATGAGGAAATACAGTCCAGTGTAACAACAAAATACCTAGCGTAGGTGCTGGAAGTGGCCGCCATTTACCTCGAGGCAGGTGTGCAGAGAACACCAAAAGTTGTGTAAGGCACGGGCGAGGACATACTGTGGGATGACATCGATAGTTGTGATAATGTTGGCCTGGAGTTCTTCGAGTGGGTGCGGGTTGTTGCTGTAGACCTGTCCCTTTAGAGCGCCCCACAAGAAGAAATCACAGACGGATAAATCTGGAGAACGGGCAGGTATAGGTCTGTTTGTTCCGCGGCTGATGACACAATTAGGCTGGAACGCCGGCTCAAAGCGCGCGATCGTTGCACATGCAGTATGCGCCGTGGCTCCATCCTGCTGAAAGTAAGCATTGTTGCATACATCCTCCGTCAGTTGTTCCGCAAAAACATTGAAAATGTGTTCGATGTAACGAGCTGAGTTCACAGTCTCATGGAAGAACACGGGGATGATGCGGCGTGATGACATGGCACACCAGACAGAGTTTCTGAGGATGCAGTGGAGCTTCCGTCAATACGTGTGGATTGTCACCTGACCAATGGCGTATGTTCTGGGAGTTTACGTAACCTGCCAGATGGAACCACGCTTCATCGGAAAAGAATACGTATTCATCCTGCAACACCTCCGGAACAATATTGGACAGAAAACACTCACAGAACTGCACTCGAGCTGCCTCGTCCACTTCCAGCACCTTACTCTACTGTATATGTTGTTGTCACACTGATCTGTATTTCCTCATTCCCTCGCTCCGTTACACCCATGTCCCACGGGGCCTCTTTCCAAAGGACTCGCCCTGTATTTGTGTTAAGAAATTTCATAAATATCAAACATGTCCGGGGGGAGGGAGGGATAAAAATTGTGAGTGAAGTGAAGAGATGTGGGCGGCTCTTAACAGATATATCTTAAGAACCGATGAGGGTGATTAGGGTGAGTATGGTGCAGCGCCGAAATGATGGAGGGGTGGGAGATTCCCGAGAAAACCTGCCGACCAGCGGCATCATCCAGCACGATTGTCAAATGCGAGAATCCGGGAGTGACCCGGCCGGGAATCGAACCCGCTTCGCCTTGGTGGGAGGCGAGCAGTCTAACCGTTCAGCCACCACGGTCCATAAGGGGGTAAGGGGGAATCGCAATTATGAATGTACAAAATGAAAATCTAATAGAAGAGGAATATTTCTTAATTGGCAAACTAAGAAGGGAGGGCAGTACCGAATGATTGGAATGACGTCTATAAATAAAGCGGGAGGGGAGGGAGCGGTTTATTTCATTCTAAATACGAAATTTTACAATAAAATATTGTTAGGTTTATTTGTAGGCATCTTTGGGCAAAATAATGCATGCTCAAATGTCACAAATTTATTTTTATTTATTTATTTATTTATTTATTTGCAGCAGAAAGAGCACACCAACCAAATCGTCTAAATTGTAGAAAAAAGAAAGTATCTGTAAAATCATTAAATAATTTGATATACATTTTTAAATATTTACTTATCCGCTGTGGAAATAGTTATTGATTTGTGTGTTTGTTGACTGATATGTAAACGATATATTTAATATTTTATAGTTTACAAATTAAAAAAAAAAAACAATTAAAAGCCAAATACATAGAAGAGAACGCCCTCTCTTAAATTAAATTATGTAGACGAGGACTTGAAAAGTGAGAGAATCAGGGACGTTTTGTGTGGCCAGGGAGATAAAATCACTTGGTCCGGACCTGACTCCTTTCACGCATACTTTCTGTCATACTGACAGTACTTCGCGGCAGTACCTACATATACACGTGTGTAAGCTCTAACACATAAGAGACCATATCACTTCGCTTTATAAGCCGACACCACAGTCCTTTACATTCATTTGCATACCAGATCAGAGGTCACTTGTTCTTTGGTTGCCGCATCAGGCAGAACTCACTCTCCTGCTCCAAGTTGAGTCCTACAGGATGTGTCGTATGAGCAAAGATCCAATGACACAGCGAAACTAATAAATCATGTATGCCGTCTACCTTTGTACTGAATTATAACATAAAATTATAGGGTTTCTGCTTTTGGCAATCTGGTCTTTATCACTGTACAGTGGCGTAGCGCGATATTTCGACGCGGAAGCGTCAAAGACGTAGGTGCATGCAAAGCGGTGATCCAACGGTTTCTCCCCAGCCTTATTGTGAAATTTGAGAATTTAAATATATTGCTATTTGGAGACACACTTTGGTCACAAAAATGAATGTTCGACAGTTATATATTTCAGCAGAAAGTGCACACTTAAACAAAATTTTGAAAACCGCTAAGAAATATTAGTAAAACCAATGGACAAGTTTTTTACGCCTGTGAAAATGTCGAGGTTAAAAATCTTAATGTTAAGGGAATTTTACATTTTTGTTTTTACGGCAATTGCCGTGCGGAGGAATGCAATATTACATTTATTATCGGGTTGTGTGCGCAACACGTTATTATTACGATTCCTTTTATGACGTTGCGATATCACGAAACTAATAATCTCGTTAAAATACAACATATAGCCACAAAGGTTACGTTACACACGCGCCTTTCTCGTATAGAAACTCAAGAATCGGCGATGCCTTCATCGCTATCTTCCTGTACGCTGTCGCCTGTGCATCTGGACAGCTTGCAGAAAGGAAAGTCTGCACATGTTGATATCTACCCGCTCTCCGCAACGTAGGCACCTAACAGCATAGGTGCCGATTTAGTGTTTCCGGAAAAGGTGCAAGTCTCAAATTAATACCCATTGTTAGGGGTATTTGTTACTATAATGTAGGGGTATTTGACTTCATAGGTTGGTACTGCGGTTTTGCGTTGTTGGGTTGGGGGGGGGGGGGAAGACAGTGGATTATGGAAGGTAAACAGTAATCGGTGTGCGCACACACTCGTGTGGGAAAATCAAGTTTTGAATATTAGATTACGTATGTCCCGTGGATCATGTTAACAGTGTCGCCCACTCAAGTGACGAGAGTTACGTTACTGGTCCTCATGACTTGGCTACGAGGTGCGAAGTGATAAACATCCATGTTCATTTAAATATTATCTCTCTCCCTCGGGACCGCGGTGGTGTACTGGTTAGACCACTCGCCTCTCACCTAGGTGAACCTGGTTAAATTCTCGGTGGGGTCGATCCAGGATTTTCTCGTGTGAGGGCTGTGCCGAACGATGCCGCTGGTCGATGAGTTTTCTCGGGGATCTCACGTTTCCCCCCGCCCCTTCATTCCAGCATTCAGACATACTTACCTCGCTTCGCCCTCATTGGCCCTCAAGAACTCGTTGTTACGAGCCGCCAAAATATCTCCACTTCCCCTTCCTCTCCCTCTCCCCTCTTTCATACTGTGCATTTGTGCATGCCGTTATGCTTATACGCAACCCTTATTTCATCTGCGCCAAGGTTTTAAATACTATTTAAATAAAATAATTTGCACTGAAATATTGCTGGTTTTGGTTATATAAAGACTTATAAACAATACATATTTGGTAAAGAATGAAGCAAGGAATCTACAATAAGTAATAATTACTTATTACAAACTGAAGTAGTGGCCATACACTGGTCCAGGGGGTGACGCCTCTGCTGATTGAAAAGTAGAGGGACAACAGTCTACTTGCCACCCCCCCCCCCCCGAAACTCGCCGCCTATGCCCAGTAGTTGCTCCGACTGAACCCAGTCTGTGCGGGTGTCTCGTTTATGACAAGGAAAAGCACAAAGAACAGAGATGGTAAAATCTCTAGCCTTCTAGTTTTCTCTGATACACATACAAATGCAGGGCCACACTTATCCGCGAAAAATTGTGGAGGACGAAAAATAAAAATCCCCCCCCCCCCCCCAGCCTGCCCTATAAAACTGTATGTTATAAATGTTTTAAATATTTATTTCCAGGAAATGCTAACCATCGTATGATGCTACGTCACTGTCGTTCTCTTGCCTCTGATAAAGAGTTGATTGCGGCACATACAGTCCATTCCCCATTGGAAGCAACTTTCTCGAAGCCCTGCTAAATATCTACTTGCAGGCCCGAATCGTATCCTTCCGCCAAATGTAAACAAACATTGTCATGTGACTGCATGTAGCATCTGTCAAAATCAATCTTTACATGCCAGTGTGTCTGTACATGTGTTCGTATACTTTCGCTACACCTAAAAATATACATTGAAATGTGACTTCTACTTTTATACCTGTCAAATGTGTTGTTTATTGTTTACAGCTTTTCAAAGAATTCTGTCTTAGGTCTATTTCAAAAACCATTTCTTACGAATATTCACAGTTTAAGCCTATAACATTATTTAGGTCAGCTTTATGACGTTTTAAAAATGCCTGAATTAACGATAGTTCTTACCGTTACGTTACATTAACATTTTGGTTTTCCACGACATAACACATTACACGTAATGCACGTTAATATTTTGCCGCGACTGTGTTAAACACTGTTACAACTGATGGGTAATGAACTGTAGTATTTAACCTTTTGTTATTGATATGTGTTGGGTTATTTCTTTAAAAGAACGGCCTCAGTTCGAATAACGATGGAATAGCCAGTCCAACGAAAAAGCGACATTAAAATCAAGCACGCAACTCGTGTCGCTCATTTTTTGTCATATAAACTTAAAAAATATAGCGGTGAACACGCACACAAAAAAGTCTACTGAAACTTTTATTCCGCTCATATTTATACGTATTGCTACTTACTGTGTATTAGGTTTATTGAAATTTATTGGAGCTGGGCTTGGTTATTTAGTTGGGATTGATGGTAAATCACTTTACACGACTGTGTTTCAAACACCCACCAGGGCTAAGGTACAACGTTGTGATAAATAAACATACGTGGATGTAAATAAATAACTTCGTCATAAAAACAGTTCACATTTAAAACGTATAAATAGTGCTAATCAAATATTTGAAATCACGCACGCACAGGACCAGCGTATCAACCACGATGCACAAAGGCACGCTATTTCACAGACGCAATGATTAACGAAACACACGTTACAGTATATTTATTACTGCCGCGGAAACGCAGATTTATCACAACATCGTAACTTGCTTAGGTAGGTTTAAAAAACACAACGTCTATAAACGTGATGTGGCAATTTGAAGTATTTTTTGAAGTAAATATAATTTGCGCTTCATTTCGTAAAACAGCAACATGCCATGTCGTGGCTCGCCACGTCTGCCAACTTCACTTTGTTTCTGCCCTGCCATCATATCTAAATATATAAAAATAAATATTCAAACATGAAAATCTCTTTTCAGTTGTAAAGTACAAATTCAAAAATAATTATTTTGCTGTAATAAGTATGAAATATATTACAATTGAAAACTTGTACAATTATTTTTGTTTATTAGCGAAGTGAAACTTCCCGAGAGTGAAAGAGACAAAGACGGGGAGAGCGAAGGAGCCTCTCTCAACATATAGTTGCTTCAAAGTTGCTCTCGCTCGATAAAACAACACCGTACCATTACGGCCTACTCGCAATATTTTCCGCTGTTATTTTAAACCAAAAAAATGAGATAGGTTGCCATCGGGGCTACCTAAATATTTAAATATCTCAATAGGCACAGTTTAATTTACAAATAGTATACTTAAAAACGAGGTTCAAATAATATTTTAACTGTGGACTATTTATTACCAGCTGTTGCCAACACGTCGCTGCTCTCGCTGTTGTTAATTAATATTTAAAAAGAAATAAATATTACAAGTTATAGAAGATATTAAGGTAAAGTTTAATTTATTTAATAATACAGTACTGTAAAGTTAACCACAGTGTCATATATTTGTGGAATACAGGTTATTGAAAAAACAGGTTGACATGTTATGCCTAGTGTTTTTTCAAAGGTTGAATTTAATAAGTCGCTTCCAATCGGGAATGGACTATAAGTGGCAGATATGGGAACATGTGAAGCGTCAGTGCTAATCACAGATGTGAGTGGTGCTGGTTTATGTTACCGAACAAAAAGAAAACAATCGCCGACTTGCTCCTCCAGCAAGGGTGGCCCAGTCTGTGTCACATTCCGTTATTTTCGCTACTTTTTTGCTTTGTGGCTGAGGCACTGAAAAATAAATTGTTTGACTTCTGCTTCTGGCGGCCAATTTGGGAAGAAAAGAAAACCAGCGATCGTAATAGTCCCCCCCCTCCCCCCTCCCTCGGCACGAAGCATTCTGCGAAGTTTTTTTTAGTAATTGTGAGGCGACATGGAAAAGGTACACGACACGTAAAAGTAAGATCAGTTATAATGTGGTGGTTTTTACTATACCTGAGTTAACTGTTTAGTATATTTTTTATTTTTTAAAGGTAAGTTTTTATCGACTTTGTGCTGTACGTCGCGTTGGATTTGGCGGATTAAGTTTAAAATTTGTGTGGCGCGCCAGCCACCAGACACAACGCCACTAACGTGGAAGAAACTTCTGGAGCGAAGATATGAAGGAAGTGTACAGAGTAGGAATGAGTCTAGTTAAAGCGAGCTCGGTCGCCATATTGTTAGCCAGCATTTTTACGTTGTATTTAATGCATTTAAATATCAATAGCAGTGTACCGAAACGCGACGTGCAAAATAATAGAATATAGGTAGTAAAATGAAAGAGATTGAATAAGAATGATGTTCACACGACATGATAGCACTATTTTATATCGGTGCACACGCCTTGAATATGGCGGCGGGTCACATGTTGAGTGACACTTCCTGAGAGCGCTGTGGTCAAAGAGACCTTTCCACATATACCGCGAACTCTAGAACTATAAGCCAGCGAAATGGCGTTACTAGTCAGTAACATAGGCTGATATCAGTACGTCGCTCATTAATCGCCTTGCAACCTACTCGCGAGCCAGCCGATAGCTAATCTTTCGTATGTCCAATTCACGGTCACCTCCAACTTTTCTGAAGCCCTGATAAAGTTCTACTTCCATGATATTCCTCCGCCTCATGAAGCTTAACCGAGTAGGCCCCCTACAAAAAAATTACACCAAAGGGACAGTGCACTGCATTCGTGCTCACTCAGTGCAATAACATTTTGCATGATAAATATTTCTTACTAGGAATTACCAACACGCATATTTTCACCCAGTTTTTATTCATATTGGTTATAAATAAAATATAATAATTTAAAAATGAAATACAGGTAAAATTCAGTTTAACTAAAAATAGGTGTTTTCTTAACCTATCCTAATTATAAGTGTTAGATGTATTTCCGAAGTAGAGACGGGAACTAAGTGCGTCTCAGTGCTGAGCTCGTTACGCTTACAGGTGGTGGGAATCTATGCAAGGAGGCATGCGTCGTGGCAGAGAGGGATTGGGTAGCCATGGCCGCCTTTGTGGCTCCATGACTACCTCCCTGAGTGTACCTATAGTTAACATATAACTAAGAAGATAAAGGGAAGAATCTTCATAGGCCCCGTAAAAATCCTTTCGACAGAACAGAATTTAAATTACATGCATGAATATAAAATGCTACAGAAGACAGGCAGGGACCATGCACTTTATTAGTGGGCAGAGAGGTACTAGTAGAGAGGGGTAGGGATCTTATTTCCATTGTAATGGTTGGCGCTGGTATAACCGTTGTGGAGGGGAAACTTCACTCTGGTGGGGGTAAAGATGTTATGGGGCCTGTGCCCACCCCCCTCTCTCTGCATCCCCAGTGAATTTCTGAAAACTTAAATAAAAATAATGAGCTGCCAGTGAATGTCAGCAATGCCAACAGTCGCCAGCTTTTATTGATTTTAAAAGATAAAGGAAATGAGAATTAATTATTACTCTAAAGAACCTAACTTTAAATCTAAAACAACGGGCATATATGTGTGATGATTGCTGTCTAAAAATAGGCACTTTTTATGTTAACACAAGTATAAAAAGCTTCTGAAACGATGTGTTTAGGAGACAACCAAAACGGCATACATAGAGTGATTGTTCAAAGGTTTGATTCAAAAAGTGTGGAGGAATCGTGAATCAGCAGCCTATCAGTAGAGCCACGAGTATAACGCGAATTCATTAGGAGGTGAGATAGACTCCAAAAAAATTGTTCTTTTCTCCTACTGTTGTGATTGGACGACAGTTGTTTAGACACGCCCCGGTTCACTGTAAGCCAGTAACAGGCAGGAAGCAGTAGTGTGAGTAAGTGTTCAACAGTCCTCTACAGAAATCTCACTTGATCACAGCAAATAATAAGCAAACGATAATGTCTTGAGTGTATAGAGGGCTGTCCAGCCTAGCTTGCTGCCAACTCAATCCGCAAAATACTCGTCAACGTCAAGGAACTGCCTCGCCACTTCGCCTCTGTATACTAATCTTCTTTGTGATTTCATCGTGTAAGCCGAGGTCCCCTTCCGCCAAGCCGGAGAGACCAGTGTTGTCAGCACAACGCGACGTGGCAACGCTGTAGAGGCGGCGCGGCGCAGCAGGCAAACAGCTCTTTCTGGAAAGGCGATACGCGTTATCAGCCGATTTTTCAAGACGCGCTATCTGCGGAGGCCATAAAATGAGCAATAATAATAACTCGGTCGATTGGCTTAACAAACAAGACAGGAGGCTATCGCACTTGTTGAGGCTGCGGGCGACCTTTGGCCCCCGGGTCAGCTTGCTACAGGAGTCGACCCGTGACTAACCGCGAGTACGCTGCCCATCGCTTGCACTCCTCCTGATCCTAATAACAAGCTACTCTCATATTAATTTACCAACGATAAGGCGGTTGGTTCCGTTGACCCGGTTACTCGTGCTGCCGCTGCCTGGTTCGAGTCCAATATGACGCACGCTTTCCACTATCACTAGCGGTAGTGAAATATCGCGAAAAGATTTCAAGACAAGTTATATTTCAAAACATTGTAAGATCGTTTACCTGTCTTGATAGGCTGATCTACGCTTTGACACGTGTCTGCAAACAAATGCCGTCCCGATGTTGTTGAACTCTGAGTGACCCGGTCAGATATGAAAACGCCTTCTCAAGCAGACAGCAAACCGTGGCAATATACAAACTGCTGTATGGTGCTTATATTATTAGAGTCTACTGTGCACTTACATTTTTTTTCGCGAAAAGTCACTAGCTCTATCACACACAACACGTACAACTAATATAACAAATGGGTTGAGGCAGGTGTTTTTCGTGAAAAAATTTCAAGACCAGTTGTACTCCAAAACACTTTTGTTGATATACACGTTCGTGGCTGGATGATTTCAAATGTCACGTGCCTCCAAGTGTCTGCCCGCGAATCATGGACTTTCAGTATCGGAGTACTTGATTACAATTGGCCCAGTCAAATAAGGACATGTATTCTCACGTAGACACGCGGCCAATAACCAAGGGAAGTTGTGGTTGTGGATGTCGGATTTTGAAGTCAAACCTGGTCTTAAGTATTTTCGCGAAATACACCTGTCTCTGCAAATGGGTGATGTAACTAATTGTCCAGGATATGCGAAACTGTGTGTCGTAGAGGCGAATCGTGAGCACGTAAAGGAAAGCAGTATTTGATGCCAGCAGGGTTCATCTAATGCATATATAACATGGTTCACAAAGATGTGTACCAACCTGAACACGTTATTCTTCACCGAAAATAGAAAACTTGATATATTAAGTAGAACACTCACGCCCCCCCCCCCGAAATGACACAAATTTCTTTAAATCCTATTATCAAAAATGTCAATCATTATATTGATATATTTGTTACTACCCACATGACACACATTTTTTACTCCCTTTACCAAAATTGCAATTATTATATTTATTTATTTGTTACTAACCACACATATGATTACATCTTATACATCAAAACATGGTTTTCTGAATAAACGGAGGGAGAATAATTATACTGTGTTACTTTCTTAGTGTAATAAAATGTGGCTGTGATTAGTTTACATATGCGACAATATTAATGCTATATTTACAGATTTAAAATGTAAGATATTTAAATGACACGATGCTGCAGTTTACATATGACTATTGTGTTGACCTATTGTAAATTTGTGTGTATATGTGAGCGAGTTTGCATAAACAGTTTCTATCCTCCTTTCCTTTCATATCCTTCCACTCTGACCTGTGAACGATGTACTACTAGTGAGAATACTGATACTCATCAGTCATCAGCTCCCCAACCCCCCAACCCCATCCAAGGTCCAACCCCCCCCCCCCCTTCTGAATAAATTTTCTGGATACGCCCCTTTATATATATATACATATACATATATATATACATATATGTGTGCTGGAGACGGCAACGCATCATGCTGGCTGTCACATATTGAAGTTCCACGTGCCTGAACTTCTGAGCGAGGATGTTCTGTGTGGACTTATAGTCCGTAGTCGCCAGGCGCACCAGCTGTCTCTCCTTGCGCAGCTAATATAGCCTACTTAATTTATATCTCAAATGAGCATCGGCCATTATTACCCATTATGATGTTACATTGACGCCTGGGGGGAGTATCTGAGTTCGTGGGGGGATAGAGGTCTTAATAAAAGTAAAATAAATAAATTTGATTTATAATTTATCCACACAGCTTTTATTTAGAGCATTAAATTATCTGTCTCAAATATTACTCTTTTTATTTAACAGTGAGCGCAATATTTAATGTAAATTTCAACTCTGATGAACGCCCTTCTTAATTGTCTTTGTTTGGTTACAGTCAATTAACTCATACCTACACATTATTAATACGTGTTCAGTCCATCTGTTGTCGCTATTTGTAATGTCTTTCGCTCACGCATCTAGTCTAGCCTGCCAGTCGCACCATTCACTAATTGATACTCGTAGTTGCAGATTTTCCTTCCCTTTGGTCACTTTTCTCGCTGCTCATCTTCTATGGCTTGGAACTCAGCCATTCTTTCACTCATCAACTACTCGGCTCGGAGGCCTGTCACACTTATATACCGCTCGCCCTGACCATCTGGAAGGTTCAACGCACCCCGAGTCGCGCTGAGAGAACGAGGTCAGTAATCCCACGAATTGTTCAGATAAACGCAGGAATCAATACAACCAGGGTCGGCAGCGTGGGCCGAAAAAGGGGTTAACGTGTCGGCTCGCTTTTTGCACCAGATACGCTGCCACCGGCCTATCGCTCGCCTTTTCATTCAAAACAATCCCTTAACTTGCTGCCGCCGCTATCATATAACTGCTGTCCTTCACTTCCACTCGCTCGGGCAGGAAGCCAAGCAGCGAGCGCGTAACAATACTTTGCATAAACCGCAGTTTGCCATTCATATTTGTCAGTGCGGCCAGTGTCTCTTTATCACAACCCATCCACGATCATTACCCACACGAAGTGTGCGATTACCTCCAAAACGGTAAAAGCTGGATATTTGCAACGACGTACATTATTTTTGTTCAATTGTATTCTTGTGTTTTATATGCTGCTGCCATACAGTGACACTACTTTGTACGACACGCTGTGTTATATACAAATTTGTTGCCAAACTCTGTTTCTCACAAGAATGAAGGTGGACACCACGTTTTACTGTCTAGTCATGTACACACAATTTCGTTGTTTTAACTCAAATACTATTCATTATATCACATAATTATAATACAACTTTCCGCCCTCCACATTGCAGGGGTTCACAGCTTTCTTAATCATTTTGTATACATGTTTCTATGATCGCGGTAATTTTACTGGAACATTCTCCCCTTGACCTTTGAAATATTCTTGAACGATAGTGCGTCGATGACTAGAGACTCTCATTTCGCTTGTAGAACGGCATCACACTAGATTTCGCAGTCATTCACTGTACGTGCTCAAGCAGATCTCATGTTCTCATTGGCCCGTGTCACCTACTCCTCTTCGACACGGCCAAAAGGAACGAAGCCATCAAGAGTGCTACATGTTTACTAATGGTGCAGAGTCCTGTAGTGCTCGTAGGATAAGCGGAGGCCCAACGACGCACATCAGGTAAACGTATATTTTCATGATGCCCAGTTTTTTGAAACTGCCGCTAACAGTCCACTGGTCCGGCGAACCAACGAACCAACGAAAAATATGTACATTTAGGACTACTTGCAAATATAAACATATATACGTAGTCCTACACACTAGTCTTTTTCAGATTATAGATACTGCATATTTGATATCACTGAATTGCAGCTTTAAGGCGGAACTTCTGTAACTCCAATATGAACATAGTTACGATTTTATGAAAAAAGAAAAGACCCAGAGAAGACACAAACTTGACATAACGATGGCCGTGTTCACTTCAATGTGAATAGGCCTCTAGAGCGGCGGCAGTGGAGAGATGCGGCAGTGGCTGTTGGGCTGGTGTTGCACGGAGCATTGCGGACGCGGCCATTGATACAGGAGCAGAGGGCGTGGTAGTGTTCCACACTGCTGGCGCTCGGAGCGGCACAACCCCGCAACTCTCCCCCACACTCTACCTGCGCTGATACACGTATCAGCTGTTCACGGTAAAGTGAGCACTTTTGAGGCCCTACGTACGTATTATCCTATCATACATTTTTTATCCTTCCACCACTTTTTTAAATAAATATTGCCATGTAAGTAATAAACGCAGAGTATATATATATATATATATATATATATATATATATATATATATATATATATATATTATATATATATATATATATATATATATATATATATATATATATATTATATATACTATATATTATATATCACCGGACTCTTAAAAGTTGACGTCTAAGGCTACAAAAAAAGATTTATTTATTGACTGTTACTCCAAACGAAAGGGCTTCAAAAAGTGCTCACTTACCGTGAATAGCTTATACCATTGAGTCCTATACCTGCCTGCTCCCTTCCTTCCTAAGCGGTTAGACGGTTCGCCTCCCACCGAGGTGAATTAGGTTTAATCCCCGGCGATCCCCCCACCCCAGACCTTTGACATACTTTTGAAAAATTTGACCTAATGTTGAAAATTTAACCTACTTTCGAAAATTATACTTACTTTTTGAAATTTAAACTACTTTCTATTTTACCATGGCGTAAGTTAGACATCCGGCGCAAGGCACTTCCAGTTCGATTCCCGAACGACTCACGTAATATTTAATATTAAAAAATGATGCAATCACTTACAAGAGCAGCTCTCCGACTGATGTCTTACCGCCACGACGTCCCTCACTCGACTGACGTAGGCCCTAACACCATCACTGGTGTAAACAGTTAAAGGTCCAGAGGGGTGGGTGATATGTATGATGTAATCGCATGTTCGATTCTCTGTCAGGTCATGTAATATTATGTTATATTCGAATTTAAAATAAAAATTTTTTTTAATTGGATAGCTGGTGGGGGTAGTTAATGTAATAGCAATTACGGACTCGGGTTCGATTCTCAGCCAGGTCATGTAATATTACTTCATTTCTGAATTTAAAGAAAATTTATATGTCGGTTGGATAGCTGGTGGAGGTAGTTAATGTAATGTTAAGTTCGGACTAGGGTTCGATTCTCGAACAGGGCATTGAATTATTTTTTTTATTTTAGATTTTTAAAAAAAATTGTAAGTGAGTTGGTTAGCTGCAAGGATAGTTAATGTCATGCTAATTTCTGATTTGGTTTCGATACCAGGGCGAAGTATTTTATCTTATTTTTATTTTTATTTTAAAAGTTATTATTTATGAATTGGATTCCCGATAGGAATACTTAATGTAATGTTAGTGTCGGACTTGGGTTCGATGCTTAATATTATTTTATTTTAAAATATAAAAAACATTTCGGATTGTATTCCTGCTTAAAACATTTAATATAATGTTATTTTTAGAACACCGACAATGATTTTCGAAGTGATGTAGGCCTAAACATTCAAAATTATAAAATTATATATATATATATAATTCCCACACAAACTAACATCTCTAAATGTTCCCAACCTTCATTGATTGCTAACAGTCTGATTTACCCAAACACATCAACAATTTATACTTTATCACCAAACCAGTATACAGCCGACAACTACACACTAGCAAACGTCCTCTCACCACACCCAGACTTTAACCGACAAAGACTACTACAAATTTAACTTATTATTATTACTAATATAAAATCATCATGCAATCACCAACCCATTGCATAATGCACATACGTATACACTACACGACAACCAGACTTCTACTTACATATGTCCACCCATTACACATCGCACATACGTCCTGTCAGCAAGATAGCCAAATTTCAACAGACAAAAAGATATTTCATTATTAATATTATTATTACGATTAGTAACATTATAGATGGGGATATTACAGTTGCACCATAGAAGTATAGGTACACCATCGCGTAAGATGTCGAGAGAGAACCTACATCCATGCCCTACCACTATCAACCCGAAACTGCAGGTTGACTGGGGTAATACAATTGTATTATTTTAAGAATATGTAAACAAATCCTAAAGTCCACGCAAACGAAGTCGCGGCGAGTATAACTAGTTTCTAATAAAGATTGTGATCATGAAAAAATTTATACTAACAATTAGATGTAAAAAAATGTAGATGAATATACTAAATTATACAATAAAATTGAATAATTAATTCGAGTCGATGTATTTGAGAATTTTATATGTGTTTGTTTAAAAACCTACAATTTAGATCCTTCATGGTATTATACAGCACCTGGTCTATCCTGAGATTCAGTGTTAAAAATTACTTGAAATATATCTGTTAAATAAATGCAATCAAATATTGTTCTTAGAAAACGTTTTCAGAAATGGAATTTGTCAATCTTATAAAAATAAGTCAAAGCAAATTTTAAATGCACAAAGAATGTTGGTGAAGATAAAGAATTCGATTAACTAATGTAATAGGATGCTAATGATTTACATAGTTGGACAATATCAGAATATTTACCATAAATAAGATTTGAATGAATATGTTAAGAACTAGACGAAGAAGCAAAAATTTACATAGGAAATCTATCAAACGATTTAGGAGAAGGGAACATTTTGGAAGTTGATTTCGAATATCAAAGAAAATTACGTTCCGAGCATAAAGGTTTTCCCCTTGCTCCAGAAAGAATAAATAAATTTGTAACAACTCTAGAAAACAAACAGAAGTATGTTTTACATTATACGACATCGAAGTTGTGCATTGAACGGGGTTTAAAGTTAACAAATATTCATGAAGTGTTAAAATTTAAAAGTATACATAATTAGCTTCAAAAAGTATTCTTATTGATCTCAGTACACAAATGAGGACCAAGCAACAAATTATTTTGAAAAGTATTTTTTATAAATTGATAAATAATTCAGTTTATGGCAAAACTATGGAAAATATAAGAAAAAGAGTAGATATAAAATTAGTGAATAATGCTTTAGAGTTGGAGGAATTAATCTGTAAACCTAATTATGATCGAGCAATTAGTTTTACTAAATATTTAGCAGTTATTCATATTAATAAAACATAATTAAAATTTAACGAGTCCAATTTATTTATCAAGACACATATTCTTTAGCATATAACGTAAAATCTGTGGATTTTCATATAGATCGAAAGAAATTATAAATGTATTTGACACTAGTAATTATCCAAAGGAGAAAAATGCAATATACCACAAGTGAACAAACAGGTAGTTGGTACGATGAAGAAATGAAAATAATAGCAAAATTATGCTACAATTTGTTGAGTAAGTGAAAAAATGTATGCATTTAAAATTGATGAAAAAGAAAGTTAAAGAACAATAGAAGTTTGAAAATCAGTTGGTAATAACGAGATATCATTTAATGATAATAAAACTGTATATTTGAAAAAAAAAAACATTTAGAAAAATTAACCTAATAAGGTCTTACAAATAGGAGGTTCATACAGTTAAAATTAATAAAATAGCTTTAAATTGTGAAGATGATAAAAAAAAAAGTAAGAATTTAGTTAAAAGTAAATAAATTAAATATATATTTTTCAATAAACTAAATAATTATGAAGATAATATAGAAAGTGATACAGAAATTATAGCAGATGTAAGAAATGCATTGAATGTAAATACATTGTTAATAAGACTGAATGATGAGGATAAAGTTAATATAGTAGATAGTAAATATTATAGAAGAGGTAGAGGATTCATTGACTGTAAATGAATTGTTATGTAAACTAAATAATTGTGAAGATGAAGGTGATTATGAAAATGAAGGACATATAAAATATATAAAAGAAGTAGAGAATTCATTGAAAATAAAACATTGTTAAGTAAAATAAATAAATGTGAAGATTAAAACTAAGCTACATACAAATAAAATAATAGGAATATTTAGTGTACTATAGTTAACATATTATAAGTAAATATTATAAATATAAAATATTTAAAAATAAACTTCTTTTGCTTTTAAACTGTTTTTAATATCACCAAAATAATTTAGATTATACTTTTCATCTCTAATTTCTAAGACTATGTGATTAAACCATTTATTATTAATTATATGAAGTAAAGGATAAGCATGTTTATATGTAATACATTTTTAAAAACAAACGTTTTTGATTCGAAACTTGCGATGATATTTCTCTCTAAGTGATTAGATCCATGATATTTAATAATAATGCCAGAAGCTAAAATGCAATGGATATTTAATGCTTTTATTGAATCAAAATTAGGTGATTTAGTATCTACAATAGTCAAATATCGTTATTAAAAGAGAATTTCTTTCAATACTTAAAATTTCCTATAATCAATCATCCGATATGATGTTGAATTTTTATTCAACTCTTATTGTAATTCTTATATTTTATGGCGATAATTCAATTCCATTAGTCAAAAACGGGTTTAAATAATTGATAGTTCCTTTCAGTGAATCGATATCATACTGACATTTAGAATTAATAGTTTTCTGATTTGTGCCTGTTATTTTTATTTCATTATTTTCTATGTTATAGATTAAATACATTATATGAAATCTAATCAATGCAATTGAGTGATAATTAGGGCTAATTTCATAGTAATGTTTCTTCTTTAATATAGAATTAATATTCTTCAACTTAAATGCCTCACTATCGATTATTTACAGAAAACCATTATATAATAAATAAATAATTGATCGTGATGCTGGTCTTTCCATTGCTTAAGAAAAATCTATAAATAAAAAGAATGGTGAACTATTGCCTGACAATATGAGAGCAATGGGGGAAAGATGCCAACAATGGACCATCGCCTCCATTGGACCACTTTAATATTTCAGGGACTGTGCACACTGCATGCGCGTGGGATGCAGTATAGTACACGCGACAGAGCCACTAGTAGTAGGGCTAAGCCGAGTATGGCACAGGATTCATGATTCGGAGCTCGAAGCCACCTGCCAAATCGGTTATCGAGGCAGCCTGGGACGGCCATGTTGTGATGGCACCCGACCACAGTATTGTATATTAGTGACCTTGAATCGAGGAACATATAACATTTACCTCACACTCGCCCCGCCATAAGCCAATTAAAATAATATATTTTATATTGTTATGTAGGTATGTGCAAGTTTTCTTCTGGTGCGAACGAGTATGGGGTTTTTCTCAGAGTGCTCCCACAAAATTATTTCATTTAAAATGTATGACAGGATGACATCTGTGAGCAGAAGTCGGTTTCTTTACTGTAAAAATAACGGATTTTATATACGAAAATGGCAGTTGTCGTTCAGAGACCAACAGTAGGGAAGGAGTTTCTAGTCATACGACGAAGATGAATTGTGAATACGAAGGCCTGCTTTTGACCTCAACAATCATGGATCCGTGACCTGCAACAACAACAATTGATTGTACAACACAACCTACGTCAGTGCTCTGCGAGCGAAGGCCTAATGTTAATGGTATTTTTCTGAAGCGATCTACATTCAGGGGTATTCTTATATAATATTATGAATCGAATATGTCAGTTACATCGAGAAATGTTTGCTCGTTACTGTCAAGAATGAAACCTAATATGATAAACCAACTTATCGATGAAGTAAGAAAATATGGCGGTGTAAAATATAATATGTGGCTGCATTATAGCTATACGAAACCAGAGCCCCACAATGATGAATGTTGTACTAGAGCCTTCAATACCTCGAATGTAGCTATGTGTATAATGTAGACACAATATAAAGTACTATTGACGATAGCATACGCAAGTTATGCCAAAACGAAGAAGAAATGTATTACAAAGGTTCGGGTTGGGCCCTGGCTTCAGTAAATCATCTAGAGCTGAGAACAAGTGGGCTCAATCCACTTGGCAAATAGGCACTTACTGGTTTCCTTCCACTTGGCTACAGAGAATTACAACATAAAAATCCAGCAAAACCACTACCTGAATGCGAAGTCTGGATTGTGTGAGGGGTCAGTTGGGGGAAAATGAGGGGTTAGTTTTGGTGTGTGAGGGGTCCTTTGCTGAGCAGGAGGGGTCATTTTCGGAGCAGGAGGGGACGTTTGTGGAGCATGAGGGGACATTTGTGGAGCATAAGGGGTAATTTGTGGAGCAGAAGGGGTCATTTGTGGAGCAGGAGGGGTCCTTTGTGGATAATGAGGGGATATTTGTGGAGCAAGAGGGGTCATTTGCAGAGCAGGAGGGGACATTTGTGGAGCATAAGGGGGAATTTATGGACCATAAGGGGTACTTTGTGGAGCAGAAGGGGTCATTTGTAGAGCAGGAGCTGTCATTTAGGGGTCAGTTAGGGGTTATTTGCAGAGCTAGAGGGGTCATTTGCAGAGCATGAGCTCAAGCTGACCAAAGAACTTGTCTGGAAGAAACTGTTGAAGATGTAAATGCATGGTAATGCAAGTAAGGAAATAGATAAAATATCTGGTTGAATAGATGAATAAAAATGCTTAAATCTCACTGATGATATGTGTTAGAAAGTTTATGTATAGAGCAGTAGCTAGGCAAAGTAGATACACAAGTTGCTCCTGCTGAAAGGATGTCAATTTTTTCATGAATATGATGCAAGCCAATTATTGTATTAAGTCTACTACAGAGCTTACCTCGGTGGTTTTACCTTTACCCACTGCTGGAAAATTACCTGGAAACAGTGTTGCTACTGTGGAAAGATCTTCAGTATAAACTGTCTTGCTTGGCGACATGAGAGAACCACCTGTACGAAGAGTGCTTTTCGCGCAATGAAGCATTACGACATTGGTATCATGCATTTTATGCAAGTTGATAGATTGAAGATACACATCCAGATATTCTAGGGTTCGTCTACTGGGAGCCAGCAAGTGATGCACGCAATACCCCATGCTGCATCGGTATTTACTGATTCGTCAGGCAATAATGATGAGAGTTGATGCTATAGAAGGAATGAGTGCAGTAGAGGTGTGGAATGTATGTACACTTGCAAGACTTTCGGTTAAGTCAACGAACTTAGAAATAAACTATCTTATTCTCTAAATACTGAAGATGGCCACGAGACTCCTACAAAGAAAAGTAAACTTGATTTTAATGATGAAACAGCAAGTGAAGACGATCATGAAGACAGCATTGATGATAATGATTTTCATAGTCATTATCATCTATGCTTCCTTCATGATGGGTTGATGAAGTATCTGATCAGAAGGGTGATGATTGTCACAACATCCCCACACATTTCACCAACGAGTTTGCTTCGACAAGTGGTGTGAAGAAGGCAGAAGGCGTCTAGAATGCTCGTTCATTTGCCGCAACGAGCGAAGTGGAGAAGGCAGAAAACTCTGCAAATACTGATGAACTTGACTTAGACATTTGATCGCTTTGCAACAAGATGGAGATTTCTCGCATATTAACGAGATATCTTTTATCATTGGTGAACTGAAGGATCGGTGTTATATCAGATGAGACTGTTG
Organism: Dryococelus australis; assembly: GCA_029891345.1. NCBI lineage: Eukaryota > Metazoa > Arthropoda > Insecta > Phasmatodea > Phasmatidae > Dryococelus > Dryococelus australis. The sequence continues at coordinate 63,444,789 of CM056997.1, forward strand.
GCTAATAACTATGATCTGCAAACGTCTTACAAATATATAACAATAGAATGTACGAAATAATTAGAAAGATTGAATGTATATAATAAGTAAATAAATTAAATTTATGTATACATAAAAATGTGAGTTTAATTTCTCATTCAGTCCGGTCTGCTTCTCTGAAGACTTTTTAATTCAGCGGTGTGTACATTCTATTGCGAAAGTTTGATCTAGATAAAATTTATGCGAGTGTGTACAGGAGGAGGGTCTATGGTAGGAACTGAAGTATTATGCCTTACTCGGGTCGATTGTAAAATCGGCCGAGTTGTATAAGGCGAACAAATGAATTGTGGGATACTTTTGAGGAATGTTTCTCAACTAGTTGGTTGGTCTGGTCATTCGTATTAGGCGACTTTTTCGAGATTGGTTGTCATCGACTGTTGGAATAGGTGGGTAGTATTGTGGGTTGATCTTGTCCACTGTTCTAGCCATTTTTATGTGAATTGGTCTTGGCAAGAGCCAGTCTTGGGTAAAGTTACGTCTCTTCAGGAACCGGTTGTCATTTCGTGTAGAGAAAGGGGGAGGGGTGAGGAATCATGTTGTTTGGTAGATGGCAAGGAGGACAGTCTATGGCAAGTTATTGTGGTTGGGTGAGGGGGGACGGTTGAATGGTTGGTGGCAAGCCTGGATGTTGATGGTGGATGAGCTAGGTTAAGTAAATGGAGATTGAAGTGGAGCGACGAGAGATGTGTTGGTGGGAGGGGGCGGGGTTATATGTTCTACATAAAGTCAATAATTCGTTTTGGGGGTTGTAAGATTGATCTGCTTTATAGCTAATGAAATATAGAGGTGAGGGTTCAGCCGTCTGCTGATCGTCGTACCACGGAGTAGTTGTTTTCCGCCATATTTACAAGAATCGAACTTTTAAAGTCACGTACATTCAACTTGATTTTTCGCATTAGGTATGTAATTTTTCCTCGATGTTCATTTACTTTTTTTTTTTTTTTTTTTTTTTTTTTTTTTTTTTTTTTTTTTTTTTTTTTTTTCGCAGTTTTTCTTGATTTTCAGATTTAAATGTAATTTGGGTTAAGTTTATGGTCGCCAACGTCCAACATTGGGGTTGGAGTCAGTAACGTATTATTTTTATCAATTCTTATAAATTTTTACAATTGTTTCTAAATTATTTGTTTTCAAGGTCATTGGGGTTAATGTCAAGCACACTGGCATCCAACGTGGGTGTCGGAGTCAGTGGTGTAATATGTTCCTACACTTTCATTAGTGTCTTTAGATTTTTTACAATATTTTCTTGGTTTTTTTTTATGATTGGGAGGGTGTTGGTGAGGAGGTGTTGGTTATGGGACCAGTTGAGCAGAAGGGGAGTGTGGCATAGTAGAAGTTATGTTTCACGATTTGTAGAATTAACATTTCAATTTTTTTTATGGGGACGTAATTTTGGGAAGGAGGGGGGAGTGTTGGTTAGATTGGCGGGGCGAGTGTAAGGTAGACTTTATATGTTTCTAGATTTTTAGAATCAATTTTTCGATTTTTTTGCGATATTTATCGATTTTTTTATGTTTGAGATTGGGTGGGGATGGAGAGGGGATGAGGTAAGAGTGGTGGGATAAGTGTGAGGTTAACGTATTGTGTTCTTCGAATATTTAAAAATGTTTAGTATTTTTGGGTTTTTCTTGATTTTCTTATAAATGGGGAAAAAGGGGGGGGGGAAGGGTCAGGTGTGGGTGTTGGGATGTGTGTGAGGTTAACATTATATGTTTCTCTTAGAATTTTTCTAGAATTGTTTTAGAATTTTTTCAATTTTTGTCGATTTTTTTATGATTAGGAGGCGGTTGGAGTGGGGAGGGTGTTAGGGTGGTGGTATGATTGTGATGTTAACATTATGTTTCTCGATATTAAAAATTATATTTTATATTTAAATTTTTTGGGTTCACAGTCATTTGAGGTCACGAGTACAGGGTCAAGGCCAACCTCACCAAGATCCAAAATTGTGGTCGGCTGCCATCACAAGATGGCCGTCCCAGGCCACCTTGACAACCGAGGTGGATCAAGGGCGGCGCAAGGTTTTCTCGCAAGGGGGTAGGGGGACAACTTTATTAGTTGCCTTGGAGCATATAACTTTGTTTTTTGCTATGTACGTCATGATACAGAGGACAAACCAGTATTTCTGTCTGGTGCAGTATTGCTTTTCATTGTTTAAATAAAGTAAATGAAACTACGGAATAAAATAAATCATGTTTGCTATATTTGTTGCAATTTAGCAAATTTATTTATTCTTCGCAAATTTTTATTATGTCAATAGATTTTTAGCCTTAGAGTCATACAGTTATAAGTATGATTCCGAAGCCATATGCCAGGAGTGTTAGAAAACTATGCTGATTCTTATAACACACACAAACACACCAGTGCTTAAAAAAATACACACTCTTGTACTCTATAATTCGGACATAAAATCTACGAAAATATTGAGATATAATATAACAATAAAATATATATATATACAAAAATATCTCTACAATTGTGTTCTCTGCCCAAATCAACAACTTCTGGTTTATTGGGACTCTTAAAATTTAACTTAGTTCATTGTAGTTCTTGAGTAACTTTTTTTCGCTTTTATTAGAAGAAAAAAGATAATGCACTGAAGCAGATTAAATTGGCAACACTAGACCAATACAGAAAACATACACATTAAAACTCGCACTTGTTCAACAGGAAAATAAATTGTAACACCTTGTAACAAAATATTATACACAAAAAGTTTACTAAACCCCATAAGACCACGTCCTTTGCTTGTAAATTCAGGTTTTAAAGTCAACGGCCTTTCCAAATTGTTATAAGCAGCAAAGTTCGACTGATGAAATCTTTCCTCAATTTCTCCAGTAATGCTATCGAAACCTGCAAAGAAGGTCGTCCATAACATATGCTTTGGTGATTCCCATTTGTGGCCGATGTTTGGTGTCGCAGTTTGTTCTAGTTTCTTTTTTTAACACATTACGCACTCTAGGTAGGGGAACCTGTTTTCTGCGAAAAGATTCCAGGTCAAGTTGTGTTCCAAAGCACTTTAGTTCAGAACCACTTTCATGATTCGATCCTTTGAATTGTTACATGTCTTATTTGTCTGCCCGCGAATCACGGGCAGTCAGTAACATAGAAACTTAGTTCTGATTGGCTCACTCATGAAACAGGCAGTTTCCACACAAAGAGAAGCGGCCAATAGTCAAATGAAGACTCGAAGTGTGCACACAGGATATTGAAGTTTAGTCACCTGGGTAAATCTTTTCGCGAAAAATAGGTGTTTCTAACTCTAGACAATTGAGTCTCTTAAAGATCACACTTTTCAATATCGTTTGACATCTACATCCAAATTTTTTCGAAATGCTCTTCTTTTCACATGCTTCTTAAATTTTTTATCACTAGTTGGATGGATTCACGCGCAGTACTGACACTCATTGTTGGCTTTTGAAGAAGAAAGCTTACCTTCTCTGTAACCTAGAAAATTTGACAACAGATGAGTAAGGCCAAATTCATAGAACATTTTTCTAACTGCTCACGAAGTCCTCTAGTTGTGCTTCCTAATGTTATGTTTGGATCCGACTCAAATTAATCAAGGAATACCAAAACCGAAGAATAACTATTAAGGAGATAACATGGAATGCACTCGTACTGTCCATCTTGTACTATACAAGGGTCTAGGAGGAGTGTTCACGCCAGAGACCTCATCTTGACGTATGTTGGAGACGAGAGCCTATCTTTAGGGAGATGTCTGTAGCAACACTCCGATGTCATTAGTTGGGTGTACAGCATCAGGAAGAAGAGGAATATTCTTAACACAATCTTGCAGTGCCAAATTCAAACTGTGGTTACCGCAGTGTACATATACGGTTAGAGATTGTTGCTTTTGTATAATGGTTTTCAAGCCTCTAAACTCGCCTTTTATGTAACTTGCTCCATCGCAAACTGACCCCTTAAATCACTGAAAGAAATATGAAAACGTGTAATGACATAATTTATTATTTTCGAAAGCTCGTGTCCTGTAGTTGGACTTGTTTCATACAAACCAAGAAAATGTTCTTGAGGCTGCAAATTTTCCACTAATCGTGAACTAATTGAAACCAGTACTTTACTACTTACATCACACGATTCAGTCACAATCAAGCTAAACAATCCACAAGATTTCGCTTTGGCCACTATATCTCTTAAAATCACGTGGGACATAATTTCGCTCATTTCATTTTGAATATCATGAGTAGTATTTATTATGTTCTTTTCTTTTAAAAAAATCAGTAACTTCAAGTACGTAACCAGCTCTTAATTTGTTCAGCTGAGCAATATTACCCTTTTCTTCTGTACGTCCTCTAAAGGCCATCCCTTGACGACAGAGGTATTACGCAGAACTAATTTATTTTTAAGGAGGTGCGAGCAGCCATTTGCTGTGTTGCATATGCCTTGTTCAACTGGAAAGAAACTGGGGTTGCCTTGAGGCTAGCTATTTTAACACACTTTTTATGGAGTGAACTATTTAGGTGTACCGGTGCCACTAATCTTTCTGCACATTTTTTTTTTCAATTAGAAAAGCCAGTATCACTTACTAAACTAGATGTCATCTAGTTTGAGTACGTTTGCAAATTATAAATAAGCTTTTTTTAAGCGATGTTCTGCAGATGAAACATGTTGCGCTTTTTTTATCCATTTTCAAAATGTATCCATGGATATTCTTAAAACCATTTAACTTGAAATTTGAAGGAACGCTTGCCAGAAATGTGTGGTGGTATATCATTTACATCGGGATGATATGGAAGGAGACATGAAGTCGCTGAAAGCTTGGCGTTAGCCCAGTTTTCCAGCGACGCCTCTTTTTCGCATTTAGATGAGAATTGTTGCGAGACAGACGGTGGTGGTGGTGGTTCATTATTTGGCTTTAATTTGTAGTTTCCTTCGCATTCATCAGTTATATTCGCGTAAGTCTCGTCTGAAAATAACAGTTTGGGATTCAAATATTTAAGCATACGTTAGGGAAATGTGGTTTAAAAAGGAATTATGTTTGTGAGATAAGAAAACAACCTAAGGTAAACTTCTTCCCATGTATATGATAAATGTCAACATTTGTTGACAGAGAAAAGAACTGTTTTGAAACATTATAATTTCTAACATTTTATCACTATTGAAGACATTAAGATTGTTCCAAGAATTAGTGTTTGCATTTTGTTGCAAGTAATAACTAAAGATTGGTGAATTATTAACACGAGTTTTAAAGAATGTTTTACAATTTGCGTTGACATTTCATTGTTGAAAAAAACATTCTCTTTCTGCACGTTACTGGTTCAAACAGTGGCTATCATATTTACTTCATAGTGTACTGTTAATTCTGTAGTACATGCAGGCCTTAGTGAAAGAAAAAAGTTTAAGTTTTCACAATCATGTTGTTAGAGATGAACCTTCAGTGGCAATAAAATAAAAAGGGAAAAATAGTTGCTGTGTCAATATTAATGTTGAATCTATGCAAGACTGTAAAGAAATCAAGCATGTGAATAGTAATTAATTTTTATGCGCTGCTGTAATGTTTTCAGTAGAGACTGCAACAGCACGAAAAGAAGTAATAGAGTTACTATTTGCTAAATAACATAACTTGACTTTGGAATCAAGAAGAGCAATGGTCAAAATCATATAAACTGTGGGCGAAAGTGAAAGCTACATCATGTGCTCTAATATGCGCTATATAAATAACAGTAATGCTATATTTTGCAGTGAATTTGATTTAAGAGACTATCACATTGAATGCATGAATAAGATCGGCGTTTCTCTAATCTACCTTTCTTAATTACTAATATTGGACCACCAGTAATAATGCGACGAGATATGCTTTCTCTCAGCAAAAAGAATACCAGAAAAATTACACATGTCTGCTGCTGCTTTTTTTTTTTTTTTTGTGCTTTTGTTTTATTATGCGCCTGTTAAATTTGTATTTGGCAAAGCAAGTACATCTGTATCGATGTACATTTTTACTGAAATATATGTAATAATATATTTCTGCTGTGCTGCATAAAAATCCATAGCGAGTTATATGGAAACATTGTTTCCCGGACAATTTATGGATTACTTTAGAATTGTGACTAATGATAATTCATCGATTCGGGTTAACTGTAACCATGAATACCATTAACTCAAAATGAAATTTGCGGAATTGTCATTTTAGTTGTAAAGACAATATGGCTAGTGCAGTTTGCTAAGTACAGGCTGAATATCAAAAGCAATATTTTTTTTTAGTTAATGACTGTGTAGCACTTATTTGTAGCCCATGAAAAATAACTGCTGCAGAATTTTTTTTGAAATTTAGTAAATGACTTTTCAGCAATTAAAAATAATATATGCTTATAGGTATAAATAAATTTGGTAATGAAAATCACACATTCGTGCTGAAAACCACACACACACACTCTCTCTCTCTCTCTCCTCTCTCTCTCTCTCTCTCTCTCTCTCTCTCTCTCTCGCTCGCTCGCTTTAAATCACTTTGCTTTGAAACACTTGTGTTAAAGGTTTTACGCCGATCACGTCAAGCAGACAGAGTGGAAAACTAAAACAGGCAATCAGAAGTCGTCCTCAGTTTCTGCACGAGTCGCGCAGAAACCGAGGATGGCTTCTAATTGGCTGTTATAGATTTCCTCTCTGTCTGTTCGGCGTGATCGGCGTACATGTGAACCAGGCATAAATCGAAATTTCTTACGTTCAAATGTTGAATACCTTACACCAAAGATATTTCAAACATCTACCTGGACGATAGTTTTGGCATTCATTACCTAAAGACTTATAAAACTGAATAGCACATTAGTCTGAAGAGTACTTTTCCTCACTGCATTTTATTTATGATTTTTTTGCGTTATTTGTTAAGAATATTAATTAATATACCACGCAGAATAAGATAATCTTGACAAAACGAGCAGCAGAATTTGGTAATCAATTGCATTTTTGCTAAAGCGAATTTTTTGGTTTTTAGTTAGACATATAGGTTACTGAATTAAGATGTAAGTTTTTTGTAACAAAGACATTTATATTACTATACTGTGTTCGGCAATAATAAGTTCTAACTACAATCTAAGTAGTAAGCACTATACGCGAAATAGAATTTTTGGGTTGTCTTGAAATACGCAAGAATATAAAATTGCATTGATCTTAAATATGGAAATTTAACTGTGATTTGTAAACTAGTTAAAATAATGACTCGTCAGTTAATTTATCTTACCGTAGGCTACATGTATGTGATCTTACTCATCTGTGTAATCTGTAATGGGTATAACAAAAACCTGAAAATTGCTGTGACTCAATAAAACAAATTTATTGCTTAACTACAGCAACATACCAGCGTCCAAACGAGGGTTTTTTTTAGTGGTACAACGAAGAAGCCACTTCACCATGCTGAAACCACTCACAGATAAAAACCCATAGGTAATGGTAAACCGTAAACAGAACACAGCTTCTAACCCACATTCCACTAGTGCACTCGGGGAAACAATGAGGGAGGAAGATTCGCTTGAAACTTTTTCTCCTTCTACTATATCCAGTTAAGAAAGATACCTCACTGCTAACTCACGAAGAATCCCTTGAAACTTTGTCTCCACCCTTCCACTGTGTGTATTTAAGAAATGCGTCTGACTTTTCCACTGGTATTCCAAGGTTCTGTGAATCCAAGAAGACCAAACCGCCAAGGCAACTGTTTAGCTTTCCAATTGGAGGTTTCGCAAGACCCAATCTCTTCCTCTTCAGGTGACGGTTAAATTCAGTAGTGCGTTTCTCGTTCATTTCAATATCTGGATTCCTGTGATTTGAGAGAAAACTACCTTCTTAATTATTGAACTTAGATATCAAACTTAGGGTGGGGACAAATGCCTACATTGTCCCTCCCCACTATTATAGGGGAGGGACAATGTCCCCCTGCCCCCCCTTTCTCCGTCAACACTGTACTCGATATAGTCAGATATATTTATTAAACAGCTTTTTGTTAATTATACCTTGTCTTTTAAGGCTTGGAATTTGTTTACATGCAATGATTGAGAAAAGCGAAATTTTAGATATTTGTAACATGAATAGCATATAACCCCTAGGCAAGACAATAACATTTGAGGTAGTATATTCACCATCTCAGTCTGGTATGCACATAATTTAGTATTTGTTCTTTAGCAGAAACTTCACAGCAAAAAATGAATCCGCAACAAAGGCGTTGGTTTTGTGAGAGGAAGTATCTCGATGTAGGAAGGTGTTCTCAGGAACGATATTGTTGCAGTAAGCCTATTTGCCTTCAACATAGTTGTTTGGAATGTTAGTGTTTGACAGTTGTAGTGTCAAAATTTATATTTGTGATCACTTCTGTAATCTTATAAATAATTTTTTACAGATATGATAAATATGAAAGGGGAGATAGATTTTTTCTTTACTCAAACGTTTCACCGGTTACATATAAGCTTTGTCTGTTTTCCCACTAAAAGTTCTGGGGGGAGTGTAATATTTAGAGAATAAGATGATGTTAGTGTGGCGATAGTTCTGAATTTTTGGGAAAATAAACTATTCTAAATAAAGACAGAATAATAGTGTCTGTCTCTGTGTATGTTCACGGCTTGTGGAATATTTGAGGAGAGGGAATGCAACACGTTTATAGAGTTAAGAAAGCTTAACGAACGTTGGTTGGTGATGGAAATAGCTATATCGTATGTTCGCATGAGTTGTTGACAAAACGAATGATGTCAATCATTCGTCTGTTGGGACGATTGCGCGGGGCGGTGTGTTTTGGAGGAGTGGTGTAGGAAAAATGAGTGTTTAAAATAAAAGCCTTATAATTACAAGACCGCAGCTGTGAATGTTGTTTGCGCAAGTGGGTCTCTCTCCGCAGGGGAGTTGCTAATGCCCTCCTTTGCAGGTTGGTTGACCGTCCTCGTGTCTACCATTCGAGAGATAATCTCGGCAGTGTTGTATAAATGTTATCCTCTCGGGCAGCTTGCTTGCGGTGCGCGTTGCATTTCATTTTATTTCTGTTTAAACTAATATATGTGATACATTTTATGTTATTTATGTTATATTATATCAAAATTGGCATTCATTCAGTAAGATGGTATACGCATATTCAACCTGATCAGGACCTGAAGCACAGAGTGCGATAGTATAAATGTTAGTACCGTCGTAAGGGTCGAAGTAGAAATATCTCGATACGTATGTTTTAACTTTGTCAGCGTTCGAAGCAATAACTCGTCCATTACAAATCTTGATTTCGATGGGAGTTGACGCAAGGTTTTATATCATAGTTAGCTTCGATGGGAATTTTTGAAATTCACATCTGAATGGTAGGTCTAAATGTTTGGTAAATCAGGTTACCATCAAAAACTATTTTTTTTGACATAAAATAGTCATGTCAAATTTGCTTTTCGAAGCGTTTCGGGGGTGGGGGGGGGGAGTGTGCTTTAGTAAATATAATCGTAGTTTTCATTAGTTTTCCAATGTTATTAATATTATGTAATAAGTTACTAAATGAATTTTTGAAATAAATATTTTTATAACACTATACTCTATAATTACATATATGTGTAAGATTATTGTATCGAAAACGCGAAGACAGTGTTTATTTAGCACTCACCTGTATCTTTTCGGGTTCGTGGAGAGCTTTGTTCTCGCGTTGAGAGATGAAGACAAACTGGTAAAGCGAGGTTGGGTGGGGATAGTTAGTTTTTTGTCATTCGACGACCTGCGGTGTTTTGCTTGCGGTCTCATGATTGCGGCACAACAATTGTACACATAGTGAGATGGTTATTGGAAATACATATTGTTTAAGTGTTTCTTCTGTTGTGCATTTGGTAATTAGAGCATGGTATGCATATAAGTTATACATATTTAAAAAAAACTTTGGTCAGTTGGCAGTATGGCATGGTTCGGGTGGGGTGTGTTCTTGAGATGGAATTATTCTTGGCGTTTGTTCATTACATAAATAAATGGTAATTACGCATATTAATTCATTATGTGAATATACACTGGGTATCCTTGATGGGATATGAAGCAAAGAGTAAATTCTCAATCCGACAGTTGCCTTCCAACCTCGTTCGTGGTGTTTCATGAGTAGTTGGTTTCAGCTCATTACACACATACTAGATGCATGTGGACATTCATTTTGCACATACTCTCCATAAGTTACTTGATACGCGATTAAAAAAATATAATTTTCCTGTATGGTTCTCGAATCAATATACAAATACTAGTTGCATGTAAATACTCTCTCTATGTAATCATTATTTGTAATATGATTACATATATTTTCTCTTGATGGTTGATGAAGCGAGAGTTCAACTCTCCCGATGTAGGCCTATACGGCAGCGCATAGCCCAACATCCTAGAAAGTTTCTCAAGACATTGTTTAGGTGACTTATCATCAAAAGGTTAGCCTATGCAGATAACAATTACTCGCGACATTCTTTGGATGCGTGCGAGAATTTCTCAGTCATTCACAACAAAGTCTTCCTAGAATACATATAAAAAATAAATATCCCTGATCATGTTAGGACTTGTTAGAACTTAGATCGACATGCATGGTGTAATGTTGATGTGCATCTCATGGGAATTCATTATATCACCTCGTGGTAAAAAGCATTGATATATGCAAACCGACTTCGGACGAGAGCTATTTGTCTTAGATGAAGAACATGGTTACGCAAGTGTGTATGGATTTCGAGTTTATGAAATGTGTAGAATAGGCAAGTGCACGAATATTTATTACTGATTATGGAAGTGTGTACATAGTCAATGGGTGAAGAGTTAACAAGTGTGCTTGGTATGTAATTACACTTGATGGGGAGTCGAAGTAGAGACTACCTCTTCCCCTCATCGAACCGAGGTCCGAAACCTCAACCCTAGACCCCTCACCAATACTTGTCGTTACATGAATATGAATAAAAAATTTTACTTTTTGCCATGATGAGAACACAAACCGAGGTCCGACAGCTTAATCCTATAGCCTTTTACCCTGGTGGAAATCCAAGCTGGTTGCATCATAGACTGACTGCAAAGCGACGTCGACGGCTGCCACACTTGTAGTGCATATTTGAACAAATATTCCTCCCTTAGGTGTGTTAACTCTATTCAAGATGGCTGCAGAGGTAATACCCTTTGATATATTCGAACGGACTTCAGTTGAGATATTTTTGTCATAGAGAGAGCATGTGTAATTAGAGTCATAGATGTGCAATAGGTTATCATTGTATAGATGATGTGTAATTAGTCTTATTATTCAAGTGCACACATGAAATTTAGGTATCCTGAATGGGAATCGAATCTAGTATCAATCCACCCACTAGTCGTCCGAGGTCCCTTCCTGTTGGTCCTCCATCCCCAAAGTCCGCCAAATATTTCTTGACATCTCCGGAAGTTCCACAGGGGGAGGTTGGGGGGAGGGGTTGGGGATAAGGATGTGTGGAATTACATACTGCTCCAGTCCTCAGTTGAGGTCCGGCAGATGACAAGGCGACACCGATGAGGTAACATGTGTGATTACGCAAGTGCACAAATAGAATGTAATATCCTGAATGGAAATCGAACTTAGTATCTCTCCGCCCACCGGCAACCCAACATAGTCCGAGGGTAAGAAAAAAAATTTAAAAAAATTTTTAATGTCTTGTTCGGGAATCGAACTAAGTACCAATCCACCCACTGGTTGTCAGAGTCCGTTGGGAAAGGGGGAGAGGGGATAGGTGAAAGTAAATGTGAAACTGCATTTCCCCCTCCACTCCTCCTCAGTTGTGAAGCGACTGCAGACGAAGTGAAATGTCAGTCGCTGTCAAGCTGCCGAAGAGTGAAGACCTCATTCCACAACACCTCACTTTCTCTCCGACCACCGAAGAGACACCATGTGTGATTGCGTAAGTAAATACTACTTAATTTCCCCCTCCACTCCTCCTCACTTGTGAACCAACAGTCAACACATGTGATTGCGCAATAACAAAAATTCCCAAAATTGTCTTGTCCAGGAATCGAATCCAATGTTCCCAAAAATTTCCAAATCCAAAAGTATTGCGTGGCTTGCCCGGGAATCGAACCCTGTATTCCCAAAAATTTACTAACTACAAAAATAAAAAATTATATATTAAATGCCCCGTCCGGGATTCGAACTCTGTATTCTCAAATTTGGCATAACGAATACTCCAAAAACACAAATTTACAAAATTACGTTCACCTGGAATCGAACCTGGTACTCTCATAACTTTCAAAATCCAAAATAAAAAATACGCAAAATTAGTAAGTGCTTTGCCCGGGAATCAAACTATAGACCAAAAATTTCCCGAATCAAAAATAATATATTAATTGACCTCACCAGAAATTGAACCCGGTAATCTAAAATTAAATTTTCCAAAATTACACTCGTCGGGAATCGAACCGGAAGGCCATGTGCATCGGAAGTGCGCCGGAAGTGCATGTGCAAAAATGCATGTGCAAAAAATTGCAACTAGACGTGCATCGCGAAAATAGGTCACTGGATGTGCAAAAAAATGGAAAGTAGCCCAAAAGTGCATTCAAAAGTACGTAGGTCAAAAGTACATCCATAAGTAGATCACAGGGGCAAAGGTTATAGTTTACTCTTGTTCATTTTAAGCCATAACTGGCTTGCTGGCTCTATTGGCGTAAGCTGGTGCAGATCAGTGCATTTTATTGTGCTTGAATGCAGATAGAATAGGTTGGTACTATTTGTGGAGACTAGTGTAATTTGATGGGAGTAAACTTAAGGGCGAACTTGTGCAGGTAAGTACAGGTTGTTGCAATTAATTGCTGATAGATATACTGATGATTTGTTCCCGTGCTAATAAGTTGAGCTTGGCACAGGTATTTATCTATTGTTTGCAACAATCATTTACAGTTTGACTTTTGTACACAAAAAAACAGAAGCCAGTATTTTATTAATACATTACAATATAATTTTATACCTTACAGTTCTTTGAGAACAACCATATATTAGCAACACAAACAAAACACTTTATATGAAATGCAAGGGTTGAAAAAAATGGTAACGCTATGTTTTAGTAGTATATATATTATATATAACTGTTTTATAAACAAATACATACGAATTTAGTGTTACATGTACCAACACTATAACGGATTCATTTTCATTTTATATAATTTCATCTCATAAAGGCCTCTGTTAACAGTATGCAGCAGCACAGCGCGTTTGACATTCATTAAATGTTCGAACAAGTAGTTTGCACTTGCGAAATACGTGTGCAGATCCCCTCGCTGCTTGAGATGACACTCGAGATCTCGGTAACCAACTGACTGTCTTGTCCGGCTGAAACAACTGTGTGATGCAAGAGTGGTGAGTTTAGGCATGCTCAGTACTACACAACATAAAAACTGATGAAACTGGTGCATCTGCGGACACAGCACATAGGTGAGGTGTGTGGTTCTCCGTCCACGTGTGTGTATGTGTGTGTGTGTGCGTGTGTGCAGAACAGCGACGACGACGTCGGCTGGCCGCCTCGCGTGTGTTCCACATTCTTGAGCGCGCGAGGAGTTTCCCGGAGAGACGAGAGCTAGAACGCAAACACGACCACTTCTGCGCGGCAATCAGAAAGCTATTAGCGGGCGACAGAGACGGTATTTGGTGAGGCGGCTGGCGTTCGTAACGCGACACCTGCAAACACAAGCACATTATCGCCCTCTGCCTTCGTTGGCGCCCGGCAGGCGACGACGTACAAGCGAGCGTCCAGCGGACACGCCCGCCTCTGCCGGAACAACACGGCGTTCCTTCCTGTCCGCTGTGCGCGTGTGTGCGTGTGTGCGTCTCGGTTTGTCTGGATCCAGGTGAAACGAGCACTTCGAGAGCCGCTGGTGCACTTATTCTCCCACGGCCACGTGCAACAATTGCCTCGTACTGGTATGACACCTTAATACTGCTATACTGTAGGTTGTTCACGGTAAAATGAACATTTTTGAGAGCCCTGCTTAAGATCTTCTTGTATACATGTTGTGTATTATACCACCTTATGTAAAATTAACATTGCCATGGGCCTCATCAATTTATTCATGCGTCAGTTAAGTGAAACTGTGAAATTATTAGAAAAGCAAACATTTTATAAATGCGCTAATTTTTACACTATGGGCATTAAAAAAAACGAAAAGCGTAAGAAATAATTTAAATTATCACAACCTTACCTAACACTTTTTATTTGATGTTAACTTAAGGAACTACTGTCCATCCTTCGTTACCAACTTTACTACGCGCTTGTCACTCAGTGCGCCCGTTAAAATACATGCTGGCAGAGGCAGTGACTTTTTTCTAAGGTTCATTTCTAAAGTGCTCACTTTATCGCGAACAGCCTTAACAGACAAGTGCATCATTGTTACGCCAGTTTTTATTCAGCTGTCTTTGAAGAAAAAAAAATTATTCGATTTCAATTGCTAAATTTGAACGTTACGGTCGTACTGTGACGTTGATTCGTAGAACTTGTCATATTCTGCTGCCAACGTCGTTGCAGATATTCCAGACATTGTTTACATAAACTTATACCGTTACGGGCAGCGATAATTTTTCAGAGGTTGAATTCAAAGTGCTCATTTCACCACGGACTAGCTATAGCCAGGGACATAATGTTCTTCGCGGAAAGAATGCAGGCGTGGTTGTATTTGAAAACAGGTTTGCTCGGAGTCACTTAACTGCTACGCAAACTACAGACTGTCACACCAGAGAAAACTTATTGTGATTGGTTCATTCAAATGAGGTAATGCCTCCTCGTAGACACGTGGACAGAAAGTAAAGGAAAACAAGTGTGCACGAGGGATATTGAAGAAGTGAGTGAGTGAAGAGATTTGGGCAACTCGCGAAAATCAAGTGTCCCTAACTATAGGCAAATAAGAGTTTGTTTGGATACAAATATTCGTGGTAGTTAGCTTCTGTTTGCAGAACACGGTCCTACAATTTTAGAGGTAGCGGTGGTAGCCCATAGCTAAATGCAGCTGGGGGTCTCGAGCTAGAACATTTTCAGGAGTCGTCTCAACTCTCTGCAGGCCGGTATTCCCAGAACCACTGAAGACAGAATCCACATTACAACACAAAGTATTGAAACTTGCTGTGGTACTATTTTCCCGGCGTGTCCGAATTCACTTTACCTTTACGTAAAGTTTAGAACGCCTCTAGCTTACGTTCAGCAAAAACTTGGCAATTTTCGTAATTGATTAATAAAGCGTACAAATACTCTAGTGAACACCTTTTTAATTTACATGATTAAAAAAATTTAATAAGTATTTTCTCAAATAAACTTCGTTTAATTGGTTCTAGTAGGCAGGATTAAACGTTACGCAAGGATGTGTAAAACATTCACTATAAATTCAGACATTTCTATTGCTCCACTGAATCTCACATTGTTGCTAGAAACTACTGCTTTAAGCATTCTCCTGCCATGTTTATTGCATTACCGCATGTATGGTTAAAAAATAATTATATACGAGTTTCCGACGTCATTACTGCCAACAGCAATTTGTGAACATAACCATGCGCGAGATTTGTTTGCTAGGTGAATGTCGGGTCTACGCGTACATTACACATGTGGATTTAAAATTTAAGAATAACTCGGAAACATTTTATAAGATTTTTTGTGATTTTTTTTCCTTGAATCTAATCACTTATAAACTAAGACACATTTTACAAACTCGTCTAGAAGCATCACAATAACTTCGTTATGTTGTATCTCAAATCATTTTTTGTAGTTTCTTAAGGCATGATTAACACTGCATATAAGTAATGGAAATATAAATGATCATTTTGTGACAATTGAAACGACTTGTGTACCAAGTGGCTGGAATACCCTGAGTTTTTGAATTAGATATCTCCGACTTACAGTGTTGCCCCAATTCTATCCTAGTAGTTGTTCTTCAAAAGGACGCCGCCGCTTAGAAATTACGACATACATCGAAGTAAGTATATTACATATGCTTGTGTTTTGAATTTTCTCGTAATAGAGTCACAGCTGCTCCTGTCAAGTTCACTAGCGGTGAGTACAAGAATGTGATCGCCCAGTACACAAATGTGATCGTTGTTTACGACTCATCGTGTCAGAACAAATGAGGTGCAAATTTCTGCGTTTTACACCACGACGTGTACCTACCCCACATTTATATGTACAGCGACGTGTAGAGATGCGACATAGTTACATATAGACCCATCTGCGACTGTCCTAATATTGTGTATAATGTACTACATTCATTTCAAAAGATACTGTACACTCATTAATGTGTGTATAGTGGGCAAGTATAATACAGCACTGGCCAGTAAAAGTGAAACGCCTGAAATCAATGCCCCAGGTAAGTGTATACACGATTTTAGTGACGTATGAATGATAGCATGGGAGAACGTCACATAAGTTCAACCTGACACATAAGAGGAAATGAAAGACCTCCCTGAACAGGCAATCAATATTGGTGTTGCATACGTATGACCTCAGATGTTGATACAGGCAATCAATATTGGTGTTGCATACGTGTGACCTCAGATGTTGATAGACCGTCCGCAACAACCTCAATATTGGCATTGTGATCTGTTCGAACGAGGCTTTATAGTGGACCTTCCGAAAGCCATTTTGTTGGCTTGACGGACAGCCCAGTCACGTGGATTGTGGGCCTGACATTATGACAAGATGGAACAAATGAAGGCTGGCTGTACGTCGTTGCACTCTGTACACCATAAAGAAAGTCACATCAGGCTGTAAAACTCAATGGAGCTGAACGCAACGCCCACACGGATCACGAGAGATATGATGCCACTAATAGCGCTGTCAGTATCGCTGAGAAACATCCGGAGGCGAGTCAACGACGGTGGGCTACAGTGTCTGCGTGCTCTGCGCAGATTGCCACTGCCACCGAACCATCACTATGCACTTCGTCCGTGGCGCAAAGAACGTGAGGAGCACTGCCCTCTCGAGTAAATCACTCTTCACTCTAGGGTGCGATGATAGATGCATGAGGACAAGGCGTTTCAGACGTTGACGTTACCATCTGTGCAGATTATGGGGAACAAAATAACAGGGGCCGAACATCTGGAGTTATGGTGTTGGTGTCACACTTATGGCGCTGAGCCAGCCTGGTGTATGTAGACTCACAGGGTTCACTAACAGCCCAGTGATATGTTCACAATATTTTCCAGCCTTATTTTCTGCCATTTTCCCAGGTATGTCACCTAACATTCTGCAGCACGACAACGCTCGGCGGCATACCGTGGCCATGGTTCAACAGACTGTACTAGATACTGACACCCTATGGTGACCTGCGATGTCTCCAGAAATGTTGCCTATTAGTAACTTGAGGGACCAATCAGGGCGTAACAGCTTCGGCTCCCGCGACCTGCGACGACACCTTGCCGAACTCCGTGAGCAATTGGAGGATGAATGGAGAGATGTGCCTCAAGACGACGTACGCTGCCTGTATGACACCATGCACCTGCCTGACCTCTGAGGAGATCGTACCACCTAGTGAACATGTGGAGAACAGCCATGACAGTTTAGATGAGTGATTTGGAAATCAAATGCCTATTTATTACCTACATTTCCGTTTTACTTGCACAGTAGTGAAGTTATAAAAATACCCTTCCAAAAAATGTGTTTAGCAAAGCGAGCAGTTATTTTTATTAATTCGATGGAAACTCCCCTTTCTGAACATTTACATATTATAAAAAACTTCATGGCATTAGTGTACTCCGGAACAAACAAATTATAAAAAAAAACTCCGGGTACTCCAGCCTCATGGTATATAATGTATACCAGCGCGTGCAGCTCGCAAATATTCATAACAGTTATGATTTTTTTAAATGTCCGAATATATTGTGAACACACCGATACTATTTGAAGCTACTTTGTTTCATTTGGTGACAGACTAGCGTTCACGATTCGTACGTGAATGTTACGTTCGTAGTTTGAGTCGACACGCCCAGAGCGATCCCCTACCAGCAGTATTGAGCGCCACAGTCAAGAGAGTTGCTGTCCACAGGGACTACAGCCCACGAGCGACTGTCACTAGGTCCAAGACAGTGAGGACTGCGGACCGCACGTGGGCCAAGTAGCAGCAGGTTTAACCTAGCGCTACAAGGAGGCGGTGCCCACCGCCCCCGGAGGCGGCAGGCAGCGACGCTATAAGGAAGTGGTGGGGGCCGTCGCCAGCCCGTGGTGGCCGTTCACGACGGCGAGCGCTGCCGCCGAGTTGTGCATGGTGGCGGCGGCGGGGGCGGCGCCGCAGCTCTGCAGGTACATGTAGTAGTTGTAGTTGTTTGTGGGGTCGGCGGCGGTGGCTGCGGTGGGGCCGGCGCGGAATCCAGCGGCGGCGGCGGTGGCAAGGTGATGGTGCGCCAGGATGTCGGTGACGGAGTGCGAGCTGGGCCAGCAGGCGGGGCCGGTGGGGGCCGCTGGCGAGGCGGCCAACTTGCTGGGGCCCGCCGCCGGGTACGGGTACGTGGGGTAGATGGAGTTGTAGAGGTGCGGGTGATGGGCTGCGGCCGTGGGGTGGTGGTGATGGTGGGCGTGGTGATGCGCCAGCGAGCCGATCTTGTTGCGCAGGATGCGGCTGATGGAGCTGACGGACGGCACGTTGTATTTGTCGCAGACACCGTCGGACAGCAGCCGGTCGCGGATCTCCCAGGCGAAGATGCCCGGGTCCTTGTGCTTGAGCTCCTTGATGTAGGCGACAACCTTGGGAGTAGTGACGCGCGGCTTGCTGCCGCCGATGGCTCCTGGCAGGATGGAGCCAGTCTCGTGATAGCGCGCCAGGATCTTGGAGACGCAGCCGTGGGAGACGCGCAGCTGGCGCGAGATGTCGCACGGCCGTATCCCCAGCTGCGCCAGCTCCACTATGCGCATGCGTACGGCGTTGGGCAGCGGCCGGCCGTTCACGAACACGCCTCCCAGCTGGTTCACCTCGCCGTACTGCTGGCACTGCGTGTCTGCAACAGTCATAACACGACCCTGCTCACTACCATCCTCCGCCTTCTTCAACACACAAACACACACGCCCTGTTGTAAGAGTACTGTCCTTCATTTCCTTCTCCACCATCACTCCTACATTATTCTTCCATTACAGCTGTTACAGCAGTACTATGCACTCCACCTCCTTTAACCCATTCAACTTAAATATTCTCTACATGCACATTCTAATAGCTATTGCATTAGCACACACCTCCACCTCCTTCAACTCTTTCAACTCACACATTACCCTTTCCTTACAGTTGTCGCAACAGTACACGTCCCAAAATGATTGCCCTGATTTCAAACGATCATAACTTTGTAATGAATATCGCCACAGAAACCAGATCTGGTTCAGAAATACATATAACCATAAAGTTTTATTGAAAGTGATTTGTTTGATTTGTCACGTAAGTAGATATGGTTATGTTTCAGGTTATAACTTCGTCACTAGGAGCACGACCTCTGCTCGGTCAGTAAAATGGCGCTAACACAGGAAAAGGCACAGTGTGTTGTGTGGTTGGCTGAGACGAAATCGTCAACCAATGTGCAACGAAGCTTCAGAACTGAATATGGCAAATAGCGCCGGATGTTAATTTGTGAACAACATTTTTCACCATACTGCATGCAGAAAATGAACATCTCTTGCAACGAACAAAATTTTATAATGAATCCACGTTTTTATTATACTCAAATTAGCCTTCAGCTCGGCAACAGATTCTACACCTTTATATCTAGAGTCACAATGAATAGGCCTAAGTATCGTAATTGACTGATTGACAATAAATAAAAGGCTGAAAGAAAGATTTTTAACACTTTATTATTGAGGGAGCGAATAAAGACCTGCAATTCACTTTAATCCCGAATAGTTCCTTTTAAGGCAATTATAGTGGCAGAAAAGCCTTTTATTTCACATATGCTGTGTGCCGCATGCTGCCTGTCGAGATTAAGCTCATTTCCGGGCTCCTGTTTCGTGAAAATATTGTCAGAAAGAAATATTTCATAAAACTGTTGGGTCGTGTATTCTTCTTCACTGGTTGGATCGCGCAGGTTTAGTACCAACGTTTCCGAACCCTTAAGCCCCTGCCACAATGTCAAATTTTTTTTCCGTCGAACTGCTTCCAATAAGTTTGGTAAAATAAATTTGGACAGTATGACGTCATTGAAACGTAATAAACGGCGTCATATTTGTCCGAGAAAGTTGGATGGCTTCAGTTTCCATCAAACATTTGAATATTGGACAGGTTATAAAATGTATTTGATGTTTGGCGGTCTTAGCCAATCAGAATCGTGCACGACAAAATGGATGTCAAGAAACTTTACAATAACGAACAATTGTTGGGAACGAAGTAGGCAATGAAAATAATGAATTTATGTAGAATCTGTCTGGGCATGCATACTATTAGGCCTTTAGGCTGTTCAGAGTAAAGTGAGCACTTTTTAAGTCCCTCCCAAAATGCATTAATCATTAATAAATATGTTTTATTGTAGTCTTGGACGTTAACTTTTGAGACTGGTAAAACGTAAACAGTCCGTTTATTAGTCAAATGATAATGTTTATATTAAAAATTGGCGAAAAGATAAAGATCGTCTCAAAAGAAAAATTTAGCATGCCCTTAAAAAGTGCTCACTTTACCGCGAACAGGCTATACAAGTGAATTTGCACATAATATTACGAAATCAGAGGCATTCAATTTCATTGTGCAGGAAACATTTCTGATAAATAAAACTTGAATTTAGTAAAGAAGCGAAAATAAAATACAACATTCCTTACATTTCTTCCTGTAATGGACTGCATGGAAAAACAAAAGCAATATCTTACTAAGGAAATAATATTGAAATAATAATTCGAATTAGATTATCCCAGTAAAACAATTTGACAGCGTAACAGATTTTTAAACTGATTCAAGATTATTTGATAACATTTTTTTTGGCAGGAAAAATTTAATTTCCCTTTTCTTTTTCCATCAAATTTTGTTGTCAAATTTAGTTGAAGACAAAAATTTGACATTGTGACAGGGGCTAGTTAGCTGGTCAAAAACAAACACGGCTTCTCACACTGCAGACAACAGCCAATGGCAAGCTAAAAATGCTGATGTGTGCATACCGTACACTGAAAGAAAAAAAATTTGTTTTACTAAAACTTTGCTTTCCAAGGTGAAATGTTGTTGTTAGTTAAAACAAATTGTGGTGCACAATAACACGTAGATTGGCACGTAGCAACACCATTTAGTGCCCACTAATATATTTGTTACTAAGAAAAATCTTTGTTGGCAGGCACCGAATATTTATTTGGCAGCAGCAGCATCCATGTAGTCCAGAGTTAAACGTTTTGTGCTGCGACTACAAAACTACATCCGTTGTTGTTTGAAAGATTCTGAACATACACCATTGTCGCCACAGAACACCAAGTGTGTGATACGAAACAAACACGGAAAAAAAAAGGAGCCGAGGGTAGCTGTGTTTAAAAGATATAAATAAAACGTTTAATAAATCCCACAAGGAATTTCGTTAGGTAAATAACAAAATATAAAACCAACAACAAAATAAAACGAATTACCAAATGAAAAAATTGAAGGGAAAAATTACAAGCACACAAATTAGGACAGCACAGCTAAGCACAAAGACGAAGAAAAACCATTTTTCTCACAAGAAAGCATGACAACGATGACGAGACAGAAGAACAGGGCCCGTTTTTTCATGTTTGGTTCGTGTCTCACGTTTGGTTTTCTGTGACGACACTGTAAAGCAATAGCGTGTGTTCAAAATATTTCATTTTATACATCCGTTATCTTCTGCTCATGTGCGCTGGCGTGTTGTAAATGGCCACCTTCTATCTGACTACGACGCCATATTGCCCCGCGTTCGTCTCCTTGCATCAGGTTACGAACTTATTTATGAGCAGTATTCTCAAGAAACTAGGGACGGATTATGTAATTCCTTTATTCCAAGTGAGTAAACGCTGCACATTAATGATTCCGGCCGCGAGGTGAAGTGTTCAGGCCCTGACGTGTGTGCCACTTTATTAGATGTGTGGTGTATAGAAATATGCTGGCCTTTATATGTATGCATGCTCAGGTCATAGCCCTAAACACCGAGCAAGGCGGCGCGATGTTAACACACCAGACCAGAAAGCCGGGTTCCAGTAGAACCCGGCTTTCTTGTCCGGCCATGTCGATTTCTATTTCTAATGGCTGTTCGAAATGACTTCAAGCCATCGCTGTATTAATATAGATATTAACTGATTTCTACCCCAATCCTGCTGTCGGCGAAGCGTTAAATTATGCCTAATCCCGCAACCCGCAACAACACTTTCGTGAGCATCACTAAGCAGTATTGCTGCTAGCATCTTAACATATTTGCTGCGACAAATGAATACGTTCTTGCTTACCAACCACTGAATTTATTAACGGTTGCCACTAATTATTGGGATAGGATGTTCAATGACATGCAGGCTAAACTCCGCAGTCATGTGAATACTCGAGCCTCAGATGTTTCTTCACTGGCTGCAGCCCCAGAGAGTATCCAGCGTTACTTCACACCTGGCAGTATGGCACAAGCTACTTATTTCCTTGCAAGTCTGCTATCGGCTCAGAGCCGTCCAGAGCGTGTCTAATAAACTGCGATCCAATTGCACAATTAACTTCAGTGTGCAAGTGCTTGAAGTCTATCTTGTCCTGAAATGAACTCGCGAAATGTTTCTATCTCTACTAATTACTAAAATGACAAAAAAAGACATATTTTGTGAGGTCTAAACCGACCATGCGTTTCGCGAAAGTCTACGTATCTACCTACAGTTTTCTCCGTGCGTGCTTTCAAAACTACACTGCAACGTGGATCGCGAAGCAAACTGACTTCAGCAAGAATGTGGCTCTTAACATCGGGATCTTGAGAGCCGATCAGGGTGAAGTGAGGTGACGGCACGATTCCCACATGCGAAATTGCGGGGGCGGGCCCGGTGGTGATCGAACCCGGTTCGCCTTGGTGGAAGGCGAGTAGACTAAGCACTATATAATTTTTTGTTTGTATTTTGTCGTTGTTGTAGTAGTTGTATTGAAATGACGTTGGCGAGCTCAAGTTAGACCGACCTGCAGATAAATTCCCAGTGCTACGATCGAACTGAAAATCTACCACGGAGGGGCCGGGGCGCGAACCCGCGACTACCAAGTCGGCCACCCTAACCATGAGCTATGGGGCAGATCAACCACTACACCACCACGGTACTACGCACGCAAGAGGGCCACATAAATAGTCGAGGGGAAAGTGTTTTGTGTCGTTATGACGTTGCTGGCTGGAGGCTCTCTCTCCGCCCGACGTCGCGTTGAACGTCGGCGTGGGCAAGTGGGTCGTGTATAGGCTGTTCACGGTAAAGTGAGCACTTTTTTAAGACCATTCACGGTTAATTCAGCCTTTTCTGAAGCCCTGCTAATGTTCTACTTCGCGGATATTCCTCCGCTAACTAAGCTTAATAAGTCTAGAAAATTACACCAGAGGTACAACGCACCACATTCTTGCGCACTCAGTTGTAATGATATTTTGTATAAGAACTGTTTCTCACTAGACGTTACCAACATACCTATTTTCTCCCTGTTTTTTATTCAAATTATTTATCAATTAAGCATTCTAATTTATAAATAACACATTAAGAACATTTCAATTTAACAGGAAAAAAAGTAACTTTTATGAACACAAGAATAAAACGCTTGTGATACAAGACGTATTTAGGAAATAACCAAACACATCATACGTGGGGAGATTTTTAAAAGGTTTGTTTCAAAAAGGCCGAAGCAACCGTGAATGGTCTATAACCACTAATAAATATATATATATCATTGCAGCCTCAGGCATTACATTTTTCGGGTAGTGAAATATATATATATATATATATATATATATATATATATATATATATATATATATATATATATATATATATATATATATATACACACATATATATATACACATACATACATATATACACACATATATATACACATACATACATATATACACGCTGTGCTTATTGGTCACATTGCAATGTTTATATTAAAAAGCAGCAGGAAGATGGAAATTAGACGAAAGGGAAAATTGAGAAGGGCCTTAAAAAGTGCTCACTTTACCGCGAAGAGCCTATAAGCGAGGCCGCACGTGTGATGGGAGCGAGAAAGCCGCGGGTGTAATGTGGCGAGGTAGCGGGCAGGTGGGTAGCAGCGTCGTGCCAATCCCCGGGATGTCTAGAGTTAACGCGCCGCTCGCTGTCCGTCGCGCGCGGTCTCTTCTTTTTGCCGTCGCTTCCCTTTTGTCCCGAGACGCCGCCAGCTCCGGAGGCGACCCTCACAGAGGCTACTTTGTTCCTACGCAGGCGGCGTGAAGAAGATGGTGCTCGTGGCGCTCTGCACGATCCCTCGCTACAAATACTACAACCCTTCGGCGCCTTCTTCGAGCTGTAGAGTGAGTATCGGCCTCGCTGGCTGCTCACAACCATAGACCAAATATGAGGTAGGCCGCGTATTCGCCTTCTGCGCATGTACCCAACATTGACCTGCCCCAATCCTACAAAACTCCTACACAACTGCCAAAGTCACATGGTCAACAGTGATTTCCGTGTTTGTTTATATCATAATTTTTAAATGGAAAATAGTTTTACCAGTCTTAATATAATCAAACTGCATTACAAATTGGTTAGAGGAAGTATACATTCATCTCAAAGCATTTGTTTACAAATCAGTTTTCTAACCTAAAATCCAAACCACGCCATTTTTGCTAGACGTGTAAGCAGAAAAGCAATTCAATGTTGGGACACTGAGATTGGTTGTGCGCAGCCAGCGAGATCGGTCTACCCCATCTTTAGTCTATGCTCACAACCAGTCTCCGTGTCCCAACATTGAACCAAATACACTGGATACCAATACCGGATAGCTTGAAGATATCTGCGAGAAAATCCGGCGCTGTTGTCACCACCAGCCAGCAGACATCAATGCCTCTGTCTTCTATCCCATGGCCGTAGAAGACAGGTCTTGTCACTAGCTTGAAAAGTTGACGCCCTTATTGACCCATTTAGTTCGTGAACCCAGCCACAGAGCGCTGCTACCGAAGTAGTGCTGTTTACATCGCTGGAATAGGGACGGAAATTGCAATTTTTTTCTTACAATGGGAAAATTACATTCATATCTCTATGGTGGTATCCCTATACCAGCAATGCTAACAACACTAGTTTGCTTGCAGCGATCTGCGGCTACTGCATGAACTAAATCAGTCAATAAGGGGCGAGTGTCCAGACCTGTATTCTACGGTCGTGTTCTATACATAGATGTTAAAGGCACAGTACCAACGTGGTGGATGTAAAAACGAAATTTTCTTTCCTATCTGGAAAATTTATTTTTAAATGGTAGAAAATTAAACTATTAAAACTAGTTCTCAATAAATCAATAGCTTCAGAACTGAAAAATATTTACTGGCAAATAATTTTGAAATGTCCTGAAAGTTTAATAACAGTAACACTTCTTGCCATTAGGTTATTTTTCGCACAACCGCCCATACTAATTGTACAGAGCTGTCCGTTATTTGTCTCTAATGTATTTGATTGAATTGCTTTGAGACGTTTGTATACTTCCTTTAATCGGTTTGTAATGCAGTTTGATTACATTCGAATTCGTAAAAGCATTTTACTGAAACACACTTTAAATCTGAAACAGTGATAATTGAGCCGAATCAGTGAGAATATGGAAAAAGTGAGCGACTGATAATCAGTGCCTGATAACTAATTAATATGGGGGCTGAATTTCACTGACTTATTTGTGATTCTCACTGAATGTCGAGAATCCCACTGCCGTAAGTCACTTGTTCTCAGTTCATTTCCTTTGACTTGCCAGTTGGCAGTAGATTATCAACTGACCTGTGAATGTTATTTCACTGACTGATATCACTGATTCGAGCTCACAGTGTAAAAGTGCTTGCCTTTTGAAATTAGGATATATTCAAAACGACACGTTCATCACTGTATAACATGTGATTTCGACTGTTGTATCGGTTTGGGGAAGGTCGTTGAAAATAATTTGATTTGTCGAGCGTACCAAAATCTCTTAAAGACTGTTCACGATAAAGTGAGCACTTATGAAATCAACCTTGGAAATAAATCACTGCTCCTATCTACATATATTTTAACGGGCGCACTGAGTAGCATGCGTCCAGTAAAGTTGGTAACGACGGACGAGAAACATTTCCATGTCTTAGAGTCGAATTAAAAGTGTTACGTGTAATAACTTAAATTATTTCTTCCGCTTTCTGCTTTATTTAATGCTCATAAGTGTATGAATTAGCTGATATGAAAAAATATATACTTTTCTAATAATTTCATATTTTCACTTAACCGACGCATGAATAAAGGGATGAAGCACATCGCAGTGTTAATTTTACATAAGGTGGAAGAATACACAACGTGCGTGCAAGTAGACCTTAAGCAGGGCTTTCAAAAGTGCTCAGTTTACTGTGAACAGCCTATATTAATGTTTGTTTGCAAGCAACACACACTCTGCTAACGTCATAAAGGCTTGACTGGTAGAAAAAACATATATATGTTCTGTAAATAATCAGAATTTTATGAAAATACAACAAAAAAACATTTATTTTAATCTTAATTTAAAAAAAAAATCGCTTTAATCCTAATGTTTAAACAATTTTGTTTGAAAATTGTTTTCATCGGTGTAAAGTGTTTTAAGCAGTTTTGAACATTTTGCTACCGTCACCTGCATCCTAGCGAGAGAGAGAGTGCTTGTTCACTCTCACTAGTCCAGGCATAGGTACTTTCAGATACAGAACAGTCGCTGCTGCGTTCGAAATCGGCTCCCTAACCTCCCGGCAAGAAGACTTAGTGTCCTAGCACATCCACAAACCACCATATATAGGCACAGCCAGATTTCCAGTCCGTATCGCACATAACAAGTATCGAACATATTTATTTCGTGGAAGATACGACGTGGATACTATGTGCAGTTGTGGGCTGTTCACGGTAAAGTAAACTTTTTTAACAAGTATTGAAAAAAAAATACTACTTGCAACGACACTGCCGTGTAAAGTCCTAGTTAGTTGGAAGCGTTCTAATAAAAGTAGTTCTTAACACCTGAAGAGGTATTCCGACTTAGCGAGCGCAATGTCTAAGTCACGGCTACTAAGGGCACTGTTTCTTGTTAGATACGCGTTACAATATAAACTTGCAAATGAGTAAAACATTTACATTCCTAACAAATTATTATTTACTTCTGATTTTAAAGATTCTGGAAATTTTTTTTTCTGAACACAATTAATTACTGAAAATTTAGCTTAATTGAGTGACCAGTGGTAAATTAACACTGTTGGAAAGCGAAACGTAAAAAAAAAAAAAAAAAAAAAAAAAAACCTCGAGTGAATATAAGGTAGAGTGCGCACGCCAGCTCGTACGTCTCCGTGTGCTAACACTGAAAAACGTTTCTTCACGCCGTTCACGACCAATGAAGCACTTTTAAAATCCAGCTCACAAGTCTCGCCGACCTTACCTGCGTATTATAGTATGTTAACGTGCACACTGATGGACATGCAGGTGCCTATTAAAATTGGAAACGACAAAAAATGGGGGGGGGGGGGGAAGCTCCATATTTTAAAGTTAAGTTTAAAGTGCTAGATAAATATTTGTGAAAACCGAAATTATTTAGTTTTCTTTGTACTTTGAATGCATATAACTGTAAGAATTAAAGAATTTGTAAAATATTTACTTTCCTAATACTTCCACAGTTTCATTTGAAAGACGCAAGTGATGACCAGGCCCAAGACAATGTTAATTTCGCATATGACGGAAGAATATATAATGTTCGTACAGGCAGATCTTGCGCTAGGCTTTCAAAAGCGTTTAGTTTACCGTGGACCTCCTGTAGAGTCTATTCGGGGTTTCTTCACATTGTTCGAATCAAACCTTTGAAAATCTTCCCGTGTATGATGTGTTTGGTTGTTTCTTAAATAAGTCATGTATCACTATAGGCTATTCACGATAAAGTGAGCACTTTTGAAAGCCCTCTCATTTGGAATAATAGTCAATAAATATATTTTATTTTATCCTAAGACGTCAACTTCCTACTGCAGTGGAATATACAAACTGTGTTTATTACTAACATGGTAATATTTATTTTAAATTGTGTTTAAAGGGTAAAAAAGGCTGAAAGGGAAAAGTAACAGGGCCTCAAAAGTGCTCGCTTTACCCTGAACAGCCTATAGCATGTTATACGTGTGCTAAAATAGAAATAGTTTATTTTTGGTTAAATCAAACTTTTCCTTATATTTTATTTATAAATTATAATATTTAATTTGTAATTAATATGAACTAAAACAGAGAGGAAGTAGGAATGTTGGCAAAGCCTGGTAAGAAACAATTCTCGTGCAATTATTAAACTGAGTACGCACGAATGAGGCACATTGTCCCATTGGTGCCGTTTTCTGCACTTGATTAACCATTGTTTGCACGAGGCAGAAGAATATCCAAAAAGTAGAACTTTAGCAGGGCGTAAGGAAAGTTGGAAGTAACTATGAGCGGATTATATATTTACTTTAGGTAAAGTTGTTATTTAAATAACTTACGATGTAATCACGTCAACCCTTGCAGTCCCTGTGTCCTCTGCAGTTCTACACGTTACAAAGGAAGGAAGTATGTGACGAGAACTGCGCACAGCTAGCATCGCTGCACCATGCAGTTTCTTCCCTGTGGGTAATGTGATTCGCGGACATCTCTACAGCTCTGGCTTGTGAGTAGTTCTCGTAATGTTTCTTAATCATCAAGCGCATGCTCCATCAGTTGCGTGAATGAAGCACCTGTTGAATCATAATAAGTGCAGCGCGAACCAAAATGTTATTTCATTGCGACACTTGAAACCACGAATTAATGCGAGGCTGTAAGGGTCAAGCAAAATGTGTTTTTTTTTTTTCGTAATGGCGCGGGGTTGAGGCTAAAACCAAACGTAAAGAAACAGAACATCATTGAACACGTGAATGTGGTAATTATTAGAATAGCAGTTCTTAGGCCAATGTTGGTAACATGTGCAGAAGACCAAAACCATTCTACTAATTTCCGTAGCTAGATGTGTCCAAAACAGAACTACAGTATTGCCAGCGTTAACGTTAATTACGATTCTGAAACTAATATGGTAAAATGAGAATGTAGGAAAGTAGCGGAAAAAAAAAACGCGAGACACCTATGCCAGCGCCCCTAGCGGTGTGAACTGTTCGTACGGTGATAAGCTATTTATTCAATGGAAAGTTTGAGTATTTTGGATGCGTTTTAATTCGAATTTTTTCGCTTCCGTGTTTATTTATTATGTCAGGAAAGATTTGTGCGGTTTTTGGCTGCAATAATTACGACGTTGCGAACTACAGCAAGTACTTTTTTAGATTCCCAAAGGATGAAGTCGGTAAGTACACAAACTGTAGTGGATAACATTTCCCATTAGTGTTATTATTGTCATTGTGTTTTTATTGCAAATTCCATTCATACAATACCTTGATTTACTTAAATACTGTTTTGTCGTTTCCTAGGTGCAAGCAATGGGTGCAGAAACCTAAGAGCAGACCTGGATGTAATAAAGGAAAAAGGGACTGGTGGTTTATACCTACATGATAATAGTGTGTTCCGACTTTTTCAGAAAAGAGGATTTTCGCAACCCAAATTTGCTTCCACAAGACCAAGAATGAAATCACTTGAGTGTCGTAGCTGCTATTTATAATCTTGTACGCTGAAGGACCTTGCGAAGTTTGATAGCCCTTAACCTGAAAGGTACAGGTTTGTTTTTATTGGAGCGACACCTTCGAAAAATTAAAGTAAGCAATATTTACAAATGCAATATTCGTATATTAAACTTGTTAAAACGCGTGTTTAGTTCAGCAAGTTGAGCTAGGGATATAATTTATTGATTGCTTCAGGAAAGTTCTTTACATAGGCATGTGTATCAGTGTTTGCTCGTACAATGTTTACATAATCAGTGTTCGTGTATTAAACTCGTTGGGGCCTCTTAAGTGTTTGTATAGTTCAGCAAGTTGAGCTAGGGATAAAATAGATTAATTGCGTCAAAAAAGTGTTTTCATATTTGTGTTAGTGATTGCTCGTACAATGTTCACATATTTGCCAAACAGTATGCACCGAGCCAGAGTCCCCGTGCTTGCAAGGGAATAGCCTAAATCCCCAAAGCCATGATTCATGGTGCACCGGCAATTTTTTTTCTGTGTTGACGCGAAGCGTCGCTGGGGGTTTCCCCATAAATGATTGTTATATGTAGCCTATTTTCACTGAGAAATAATGTGTGTGTTTTACAGTTTAACATATTTCTGTACTATTTGTAATATTACTGTAATATTGTCTCATGAAAACATGTTTAATTAATTGCAAAAAGATTGAACTAAACATTACCTAAATTAACAATGTTACCAATACAATTAATAAATACGATAGTGAGGAGGGCTACGAACTCGAGGGAAATTCAGGGGTAAAAGTTTATAATGAAAATGCACATATTTTGTATTTTTTTACCCCACAACTCACCTGATCTTCATAGCCCTCCCCAGTATCTTAATTGTAGCTTGTATTGGTAATATTGTATATTTAGTTAAGTTTGGTTCAGGTTTTTTTAAATTTAATATGTTTTCATAAATAAATATTACATTATTTACATATTTTTCACCCATTTTACCCCACAATTTCCTTGATGTTCATAACCACCCCCCACTATCGTTTTTGGGGTTTCCATTGGTCGAATGTTGATGCCCTAGTAAATTCGCGTTCTGTGTAATTAGTGCAGATTTTTTTTTTTTTTTAGGAAAGACCCTATTCTTAAGAATTGCCCATTTTTCAGCATATTTATTTTTATTATGTACATACCCGTATTGTTTATGTACTTTTTCAGTGTATTTTCATACTTTGGAATGTTATTGTTTACATTTGGGAATCTATGCATTTGAATATTAATTTGTATTGTTATTTGTGTTATGTTTTCACCAACTACCAAATATTTTCAATAATTTATTAAAGAAATAACTGAATGAAAACTGTAATAATTTCCTTTCTAAGTAGCGGCTTACTCTTTACACACCCAAAGGTATACATATCAGTACTGTTTTACTGTGCAAATATTTTTATTTCTCTACGTACTGAGTTTGCAAGTAATTTTAATTTGAATGAGTGGAGAGTTGTTGAGTAAAACTTTTGGTGGAGAGAATAATCCTTCTCCAGCCAATGTATCAAAGTTCATTCTGTGTGCTAAACACCATGTACTGACACCACACACCAGACACCACTTTAATTGTAGCAATGGAGATGTCATCAAGTTGTCTACAGTTGGTAAGTCAGTGTATATATTGCCGTGTGTGAACCAGCTGTCGAGTAAGGGTTACTGTCAAAACCAATCAAAAGAAGTAGCAACATTACCCCCTCCTCCCCATACTCACAGTTGGGTAAACAAAACTTCCAAACAATAATATTCACTCCTGAGAGTCATCGTTACATTTCAGTGGTATTTATTATAAATTTTTACAAATAAATAAAGAATTTTTTTATATTCTACTTCCTCTTATTTACTCCCTGAAATACTCAGTATTTTAACGTTTTGCATACACCTACAGTATTAACTTAAGTGGGGTATTTTTTAATGAATTATTTTGCCGCATTCTGTAATGCAGGTAAGTCACTGGTAGTGATATGCACACATTTCTTTTGACCTGTTAGCCTATTTACACAGTTTTGTTTGCGGTGATCACAGTATTTGAGAAAGTACTTTGCAAATTTCATTACAATAGCAAGTGCCATGAATCTGAACAGAAAGTACGTTAAAATCATGACCAATGTAAGTTATTTTCAGTTCAGCTGCTTTTTGATTCTGCAACATACTTTCCAATCTTCTCGCCACGAGGCATATGAAAATCTGTGGTAATATTTTTTGTAAAAAGCATGTATTCATGTTGGTTATTATAAGTGACTTGTTCGTGATGATCTAATGTTATAAAAATTATTTGGAATCCTGCCAGTTTGGAAATAAGCTTTGTTATTGAAAGTGAATTAAAAAATTTAACGTGCTTAATGCAACTTGAGAGGTTAAGTAAATAAGCTGAATGGCTTGAGTACATATGTTAGTATGTGCTATCAAATATTTTTACCAATTGCATTTTCATTCATCCTAGCACCAGCTGTACTGCATAAATCTCATTAGTAAAAAAAAAGGGGGGATAATGGTTGACAAGATTTTTAAAGATTGCCATCTAGTTATGTTCTGAAATACTCTCATTAATACAGTAGACCTTATTTGTAATTTGTGTAGTATTTAAACTATTTATATAATCTATAATCTCTCAAGTGTGACTTAAGTGGCATGATATCAGAGGCGATGGTACATTTTCATATTTAGTATAGGAGTACCATTGTGTTGTTGTAAGTTGTAAGCATTTTGCAGTCAATGTTGCTGCTTCCTCCGTGGATTATCTACACTAGCCAAGAAAATGGATGTCTTAAGTAGGAAGTTGTGTTCCAATGCACGTATGTACTATATGAACAAACCATGCGTGGTGGTCAAAGTAATGATCAAATTTAATAGTTCTACGAAATTTAATTGGGGTACTCTCCATAGACACTTACATAGTATTTTAGGAGGTAACGTGACCTAAATTAGTCAAGTAAAATAATGCCGTATTTGATATTTTACTATGGAACGATAATTACTAAAATCCTAAATTACCTAATCGCAACCACTTCTGAACAAGTGACTTAATAGCATCCAAACTGAACATTACTTCATGTTAAATTCCTATTGTACTAAATGGTAACTTTGAACACAGTCTCGCTATGTGTGGTATGTTTCGGTGCTTCTGTTTCTTTGTATATAAATACGTAAAAATAAAACATTTTAAAAGGAGTGAGGTGAGCAGTTCACCATAATGTATAAAAACCTGCTAAATGGTGAAGTGATCAGTTAGTGTCTATGAAACCAGTATTTGTAAATGAACGGAAGGAGGAGGCGATACTCTTGCGCCTTCTGTACTTAACTGTGACCCTTCAGTACAGTTATAATTTGACAGTATGCCCATTTCAATTAAAATTTCCCCCAATCCCGAGTTGCTCTGTACTACAAAGATACTTTGTATTGTTGATGAACAGGCACTAGATATTGCCAAACTACAGAATAGTCCTTTGTCTGTAATGCTTTGTTCCAGCCCCAAAATTTCATAACTGGTTCAATCAGATTATGAAGAAGTGACTGAGGTTTCGAATGTTTGTTACTTATGGTTGAAGCATGGCTGCCAGTGGGTTAACCATAACTGCCTGTGTTTCACTTGAGGCAGTGTAGTTGTGGCATAACTGCACGACAAAACTGATTTATGTGTAAAGGTGGACTCACAAACATCCTTCGCACCCGTCAGGCGGTCACATGATCTTCGACCAATCGCAGGGCAACTTTTTTATTTGTCAAACTTCAACTTTCGACGGACCGACGGATGGGCCATCACCTTCTGACGAGATTCTGTAGACACGAACACGCACTTTGAAATAAAATGCAACGCGCTGAATATGTGTTTATTTATCTTGGTGGTAAATTCAGGAAATTATACCTTAAACAATAATTCAGCATACATTTTTATCACGTAAAAATTTATTTCCCCATAATGTTCTCTCTTGTAAATGTATTTCCAACCAAAATATACATTCTACGAAAGAGGAAAGCAGAACAAAACCAATATCTATTTGGAATAGAAATTTGTGAACAATTAATTTTGTTGCTAATTAAATGATAATAGCTTCAAAAAGCAGTAAGTTAATATTTCGGCAATTTATTTGGTTGCGAGGTTAATCTTATAAACGTATCTAAAAGATATTACTGCCTATAGAGCTAATAAAAGCAACAATGTTAAATCACTAACTGTTGTTGAGCTATTTTTAATTAATCACGCGTTAATGAAACACAGATAAGTTGTGGAGATTTTGCTGTCCAGAAATGTTTTTGATTATGTTCATTCCCGATTATTTTTTGCATAAATTTAAGCTTGGTGACAGCTCCATTCTCAAGAACTTATTTAATAAATGCAGTTGGTTATGTATCTGACAAATGAAATACCGTAATGTTAAAACGCCTCAGTTCCCCATATTGTGCTTCTACTATATTTGTCTGAAATGTAAAATTTGATTACACTTTTCGTAATTGGCTACATTTGCGTCTTGAAATCAGTAAAATGGGAAAACATAAGCAATAGCGGGAAATTATTTTTTTAAAGTGGATTTCAGGGCCCAATTCCCGAGACTGTAGTGATAATTTCTCTAGCGCAATGATGTCGCTATCGGAATGTTTAAAGTCGATTTTTGAACTCTCTATAGCGGAATTGTATACTGGAATAGAGCTGTAAAGTGTCTAAATCAACACAACAGCAACGCAGCTGCCGAAATCGTCATTCCTCTAGAGATGTGCCTGTAAACAGCAATGTGAAATGAAGGAAAGGTGAAAATATACTCTCTTGTGGTTAAATATAAATATAATCAATGAAATATAAAAACCAACACTATCACCAAACATCAAATTATAATTGCTTCAAAAAGCTGTGAAAAATTCCTTTAACGTAATGTTAAGATGGCACATGGATATTGATAGGAATGTTGTGTATATTCAGTAAATTGTAACACTAAGAAGTTAAAATATAAAATGAATAATTCTAATTTTGTAGTAAAAACTATATTTTAGAAACACTTAAATATAACATAAGCTAGGCAGCTGTATATACGAGTTTTTCACGTATTGGAATGGGCTCATTCTCGAAAAAATGTATATCACACACACCTGCGCAAACCAAAGTCTATTGAATTTCTTATATTTTTGTCAGAAAAGGAAACTGTATTCACACAGAGATACTATAACTAATTTGCATTTGTCGAAACAGAACTTTATCCTAGCAACAAATTAGCATTTTATTTAGAATTATTTTACAAGTAGTTGCACAAATGCGAAACATTTCTAGGTTTTCTTACATATCTGCATCAAACTTTTAGAAATAAATAAAATAATTTAAGTTTAAAGGCCTGCCATACAAACTAAACAAATGATGAATATAATGTTAAATATAATGTTTAGCTCTCTCTACCGGACGTATTTGTAAACACATGTTCTATCATAGCATAAAAATTCAAGCCTTGTCACATTATATATGCTTGTATTTTTTTAAATATAGAAATTGGGTGAAATATTTTATCTAGTAAAGCATATTTGTGTATTATAAAATTAATTTTCGTGCCCCAACAGCTTTAATATGATGAGTCGAGCGTCTGTGACGACACCATTTCAAGAATACGCATTTTGGCATTCGAACACTCGCTACCGGAATGGAAGTATCAGATCAATACGCTACCGTAATCATTCCGATAGTTTCAAAAATTGGGCCGCCAGATGCGGTGAGTTAACAGGTGATCAAGCTACAGTCCGTCGGCAACTGGGGTAGAGGCACACAATGGCTGGTTTGGACAGCCCTGGCGCCGCCATGAGCCTCGATACCTAATTAACACCAAACCGCACGAATCTCAACGAGCGACCGTCGTGCAAGACGGTGACAAGAGCCTCTCGCTCCTCGCACACTCTCACGTATGGGCTGTTCACGGTAAAATGAGCACTTTCGAAATCAACTTTGGGAAAATGTCACTGCCCCTACCTTGCATATGTTTTAGCGGACACTCTGACTGGCACGTGCTCAGTAAAGTTGGTAATGACGCAGGGGAAAATAGTTCCACGTCTAAACGCTGAATTAGAGTGTTAGGTTAAATATTTGTGAATACTGAAACGATTCATATTGCTTTCAGGATTTTCAATCCATAGTAAGTGTAAAAATTAGCAAATTTGTAAAATATTACTCTCTTTATAATTTCACAGCTTCACTTGGCCAACGCATATATAAAGTGGCCAGACTCATGGCAATGTTAATTTCACATGTGGTGGAAGAATACACAGTGCGCACACAAGTAGATCTTAAGCAGGGCTTTCAAAAGGTGCTCAGTTTATCGTGAACAGTGAGAACTGAGCCAAATCAGTGAAAATAGTGATAACTGAGCAACTGCTAATCAGCGCCAGATAACTAATTAATATAGTGGTTGAATTTCACTGATTTATTTGTGATTTCCCACTGATCGTCAAGAATGTCACTGCTATAAATCACTTGTTCCCAGTTAATTTTCTTGATTCGCCGGTCAGCAGTAACATGTCCAATGAGTTTCAGTGAAAAATGTTTCACTGATCGATATCACTGATTCGGATTTAGAGTGTCAAAAATGCGCCATTTATGTACGGAAATGGACTCCGTCATCTGGAACAAATAACTTGTCTTCGTTACAGAGAATATAGAGTTTTCTCTTTGGCGGCGTACCTTTTGCCGAAAAAACACGAAGCTTTGGTAACTGCCTACACTGAAAGGTTTGTCTCAGGAAACATAACATTTTTTTTGTATATGGCCAAAAATTAATTTTGCTGCCGCAACAAAATATTGTGTTGAGTAAATAAAAAAATTAATTTTGTTCATCTAAATAAATACGCACTTGAATAAACAAAACTTCTGTATTGGGCCAAAAGAAATTAGACTGTCAACAAAATAATGAACTGTGTGTATTTATTTGGCCACTCACTTGATTGCCTTCGTTGGAAAATACAGTTCGAGAGTTTGTATGTTTTGTAACAATGAGGATAGTAACAGTTTTTGTTAGCGCATTTATTGGTGGTTAATAATAAAACAAGCTCAAGAGGAAACTAGAATTTAAAACTGTATATCTTGAAACATTTACTTTCGCATTTTGTCCAGTGTTTAAAGTATATTTATTAAAAAATATTCGAGGTTTGTCAGTAGACAGGTTAGCTGTGGTTTACTAGGGCGTAGCGCACGGGCGCGGAAAACCTAGGTTCGAATCCCAGTCGCAACGGAATTTTTTTAATACTAACCGAAACTGCTTAATATACTTACCTGGAGCCAAACAAATATTTAGCAGCGCCAACAAAATCTTAGTTTGGGGCAACCAGGTAAGAACAATATCCTTATATAGTTTCTACAACAATATTGTCCATAGCCTCTATACAAACAATTAATTTGGTTGCGCCAAACAAAATTTGTTTTATTCAACAAATCCTGTGTATTAGGGTACGCATCACTCAACACAAAGATAAATTACATAGCTATAGTCCATCACGCTTTCTTCAACCTTTTGGAATCGAACCTTTGGAAAATCACCCTAGGCGTAACATGTCAACACGGTTTCTTCAATCACTTGTATTCCACAAATACATAACACTGTGATTAACTCTAAAGTACTGTATTTTTTAATAAATGAAACTTTTCTTAGTATCTTCTATAACTTGTTTCGTATTATATACGAATTAGAATCAGCGAGAGCAGCGGTGTATTGGCAACGGCTAGTAAGAAATAGTTCTCAGTTCAAATATTGTTTCAATATAGTTTTTTTGGTATGCTCTTTGTAAATTAAATATTCCTATTGAAATATTTCAATATTTAGGTAGCCCCAATATAAAACATATTTCATTGTTAAAGTTAAAAATAACAGCCCAAAATAACGTGCGTAGGCCTTAGTGACTTGGTATTTGTTTTTTAGACCGACGAAACTGCTGGCTGGGCGGAGCTTATCGCTCTCTCTATCCCCATCCCTCTCTCTCCCCTCCCTCTCTCTCCCCCTCCCTCTCTCTCCCCCTCCTATGTCACTCTCTCTCTCTCTCTCTCTCGGGAAATTTCCCACCGCTAATAAATGTCGTAATTATACATGTTTAAAATTGTGGCATATTTCGTACTTATTACAGCAAAATAATGATTTTTGAATTTGGAATTTACAATTGAAAATATATTTTATTGTTTAAATGCCTATGTTATTTAGATGCGATGGCGCGACGCTTACAAATCCAGCAGGTTGGCAGAAGTGGTGAAGTGGTCCACGCGCGGACAATTTTATCCAGTTTTTATATGGCCTTATGACTGACAGTAATGTGGCGACATATCAATGATACGGCGTGTTTCTTAACGAAGAGTCTAGTTCTTACTTGTGTTTTTTAAACATTTTAGGCAAGCGTGGTGGCTGCGTTGTAATCATTACGAAGACAGGTGTGTGTGCGTGTGTTGATTTCAAATATGTGCAAAATTTGTACGTTTTAACCATGAATTGATGTTATGACGAAGTTAATTATTTATATTCACGTCTGTTCATTACAATGTTGTACCTTTGCGCTAGGTGTTTGACAAACAGTTGCGTAACGAGCTTACGTTTCTGTGATTTGAATGGCTGCCACAATACCAACGAAATACTAAGCCCACCCAGATAAAATTAAACAAATAATAAAATAAACCTACAAACCAGTAAGTACCAATAAATGAAAATATTAGCGGAATAAATGTTACGGTAGGCCTATATGTTTGCATGTTCACCACCATCTTTTACGTTTGTCGATGTATAATAAATAAGCGACACGAGTTGCGTGCTTGAATTTACTGCGTCGTTTCGTTGGACTGGTTGCCCCTTCGTTTTAATTTTTATTCCAAACACATATTAATAACAACAGGTTAAGTATAACTGTTGTTTCCGCCACAGTTGTAACAAACACCGCCGTGAGCAAAATATTAATGTGTATTATGTGTAACGTGCTATATCGTGTGCAACAAACAGTTATAAAACTGACCTAAATATTGTCATAGGCATAAATTGTGAACATTCGTAGGACATTGTTTCTGCAATATGATATAATTCTTTGAACAGCTGTAAACAGCAACCAACGCATTTGACAGTTATAAAAGTAGAAGTCACATGGCAGTATTTATGTATACGTGTAGCGAATGGATAAGTAATGAGTAACCAAAAGTAGAAATTTAGCAGGACTTCACGGAAAAGGCCGAAGTTATCGTGAATTAAGTACACCACATATTGCCCGTAACAGACAACGGCATTCAAAAACTACTATCAAGACGAGAAAGAGTAAATCCGTTAGCGTCGGCACGTATAGGACGTACAATTTCTAAAGTCATGACGTGAGGCCGCAGTAGTTCAGTTCACACTTTAACAAATGTGTTGTGTTGGTAGTACAAGCAATTATTTGGAGACTTGTCACCAACGATATTTTTGTAACACTACTTTTACGCCGGCATGAAGGCGCCTATAATTTACATCGTCACCTGAACACTCCTGCTCACATTCAGTAGAATCCAGGACAGCGATTGCGGCAAACGGGGTGTGCATTGCCAAATGACTGTAAGCAGGAACCCCGACTACGAATCAGAAACCAGGGTAGATTGCACCACTGCGACGCCAATATCTAGCTATGCGGGGTGGCGGCCATTGTCTTTCTCCTCGTGATCGCCGGCCATGAAGGACCACTACAGAAAACAGCTGTACTGCCGCCGTATCGTAATTCCCAACAGCCCCGGAACAACTACAGTCAAGGTGGGACAAACCCAATAGTGTAACATGAGTCTAATCAAGTAATATTTGTCTTTCATATCTCACATCACACCCCCGGTACATTAAAAATGCATTTTTGTAATTGTAATGTTTATTAATTCAATAATAACCAGACGCTCAACCAAGACAGTTTTACAGCTAATCAACCTGGTCACCCATTAGTTATAACCCTATAATTAATTCACAACTATAAGGCCCCTAACCCATTTCACGTATAAATGCGTCCAAGGGTATAGTTATAACACTACTAAATTTCACAAAACGTTGGTGTGGTATGTGTGAAAACTAATGTTGAATATTATCAAGCAAGTGTTGTAGTCATCAAGTTTATTATAAACATTGAGTTGCAAACAGTTTTGTAAGTTTCGTAAAATAATGTGTTGTGAATATACAATATTTCTGCTGAGAAATTACAAGTAAATCGTTGGTGATTAGTTTCCAAAGAATTGTTTGTATATAACAAGTACGGAAATTTTATTCTGTGCACTTGATGTTTGCCTTACTAATTTTTGTGTTAAGAGCTCTGTCTGTAAAAAATATTCTAACTTCTTATATTCATTTTGCTCAGTACAGCACGCACATAAAAAATAATGCTACTTTCCAAGCGAATGCTCCAAATAAAAGAACACAATGAAAATATTTAATTCAAAAATTTATGAAACAACTCGCATATTTAAGGAATTTGTTTTACTGACTATAGTTAAGGAGTTCTTATCAAATTGTGCAATTATCTTCGCGCACTCGCGAAATTAATACCGCTATTAGTAACTGTCCTTATATTCACGGAGACATAACGGTCGGAATTGACTACAGGACTACGCATGGAAGAAAATCACGCTTCCAAATACCCAAACACGCCCCGTACGTATCCAAGGTGAGATCACCCACAAGCACAAAGCAATCCTTGAAAGAAATTGTTTTTATATCTTGAAGCAAGAAATATGCACGAAGATATCTACGGCTTTACCTAAGATCCGAGGAGAGTTCTTGACAAAGTTGACAAAGATAGGTAGCAAGGCTTGGGGAACTCGACCAAAAATAAAATGGTCAACAGCAATATTTCCAGTAATCCATGATGTAATTATCGGTAAAGGTTTTATTTTTTTTTGGGGGGGGGGGGGGTCCTACTAAAACGATTTTTTCAAAGTCAATATTAGCACGTATGCAATAAATAAGCCTTACATGTTGTATAGAGTTTATCCCAGAAAAGGTAAAAATAATCAACCTGTGAATGCCGCTTTTTGCTTTTGTCCTACTAAATAAATTAAAAAATAAATTATAGTCTGTTCACCGTTAATTGAGCACTTTTAAAAGCAACGCCTACGATCTACTTTACTTCTCACATGTATCCTTCCGTCACATGTAAAATTTACATTGCAGTGCAATCTAATTCTGAATGAGTGAGGATTTCACTGTTTCAATCAGTTAACTGTACCAGACTGTTTCAACGGTCGCTTCAATTGATTTGACTACCACGACTCAGTGAAAAATGCCAAGTTTCTTTTACTTATTGATTCAGTGACTTTTCCACTGATTAATTTGCTCACTGTTTTTCAGTGATTTGTTTTTTTACTGATTGATCAGCTAATAAACGTGTAAAAATGGCCGTCAAACAACGTGTTTAAAGTAAAATAATAACTCATAAACAAATATAACCAATAAAAAATATTTCTAGAATGTGTATCGTCTTTCAAAATACTATTTTACAAGGTAACGTCAACATTCAGTCTTTTATTCCGTTTTTACGTCTTTCATTTCGTTTCCACGTAATCATTACAGCGCTCTGTTTGAAGGTTTAAACTGCGTATAGTGTGGTGAAGCGAGTGTAATCGTATGTACTATTCGTTTTAAACCATTCTAACGTTTCCAATTAAACTAAGAACGAAAAGAAAGGGCATACCATTTTAAACTACACGCTTTCGATGAGGAACTATAAGACATAAATTGGCCGTGTCACTTATTCAATCAGTGTAATTGTTTCACATCACTTATTCAATCAGCAAAATTCTTGCACCGAAATAATTCGTGGTTTTCCGCTGATTCTAAGCGGAGTCATTTTCACTGATTCGAACTTAGGTCTAATTAATATTCACACGACAGTGTAAAGCAAAAGACGTCAACCTGATTTGCCATACATTTTAACATTACTGTTACCTCCCTTAATTGGAAGTTGCGTTTGTTAGAAATTGCTTACCCTGTAAAAAATCTCACTACAAGCAACTGGTGATTACAATACCGTGACTCTACAATATAAATCGCAGTGTTAATAACTCTAATACTGTCTCTAATATTGACTCTAATACTGACTGCGGCCTCTATGTCTAAAGCCTCTTTTTACGTTCCATCAGGCGTTTCACTCACCACTGATACTTCTGCGATGCAATACGACTGGTGTACGAGGGCTCCGCCATGGCCCTCGCTTGCAGACACGCTGGCCACTGGCTCCGGCGACCCAGCGATGCTTAAAAAAAGGGGGGGGGGGGCATCCTTGTGTTCCCCTGCCTTATATATGTACGTTCCTACTGGCCTAGTTTACCTCGTGACAGCTCTGCTGTTTATTTCGTGTCTCCCAAACACCGCACCCCAGCTGCTTCTTTGCGGTCTCTGCAGCGTCTATGGTTACAATATGATTACAATACAACGCCAAGACTTGGAACTATTTTAATTAATTCTCTGCCAACCTAACTGGGAAGCCGCACGGTGGCATGCATGCAATCAACGGCAGTCATTTTTTATTTCAAAGGTTGAATTGAAAAAAAATTATTGTACAGTGGACAGTAAAAACTGCAAAATAATGGGGTGTGGCTGTATTGGGGACACGGCCGTTTGTTTTGCGTGAATACGTCTACGTTGACGCGCTTGGATGCCTCGATCTTTATATTACGTTCCCGTCGCCGCTTCACTCGTTCATATGGGGTTTTATGGGTAACACTGGATTGGTTTTGAGATGCTCTTTCCAAACCATATACGATTTCTGTATTTCGACTTGGCTTTTTGACGAGTATAGGCCGACATTGTGTTAAGTTTTCTTAGTTTTTTTCATTAAACGCATACAATTTCACCATAACCACGCCACGCAAATGTTTTTATGCACATAATCGATTGATCTTGATGAGAGCTGTCGATTAAGCGCGATGCTTCGCAGTCCTCACTCAACGTAACATATGCTCTGATCCTTTGGCAATCGAGTGGTGTAATTGAATTTTGAATGTAGACGATAGATTCGGAGCTGCAATGCCAAACTGTATCTCCGATTTTGTTATCATCTGATTTCCTGGATTGCCTCCCACTATGGTCACAAATTTAAAGACGTATCCACGTCAAAACTGCGTGTTCAGAGTTTTCCTACGGCATTTCGTTAATAGGAAAAAGTGATAATTGCAGTTCATTCAGTCCACAGACTTCAATCCCATGTAATGATATTCCATTGTTGCGTATCTAATTTGTAGAGACCATATAATTTCGCGTCATAATTCAGAATAAAGATACGAGTTTCATACTGGAACTCCGCTCATACAACACACCGTGGAGGACGCAGAGCAAATAGTAAACACTCAAAAACTCTGGTGGTTTCATTACGTGTGGTCGGGTGGAACAGGAGACTTAGCTGTAGGAACCTGCTGTGGCGCCAGCGAATAAGCAAATGACCTCTGCTCGAGTATGTAGAGGATTGTGGAGTCAAGTTCGGCGCCATCTTATCAGGATAAATCGTAGAGGCTATACTATTCTGCACAAGGTATTCATCTAAAGCGAGTGCACGTCGATCTTCAAGTTCGTGATATGGTTCTTTTCCAACTACCTGGCGAGACCTTGCGGGCGTTCAAACTTTTTGCTAGGGGATGCCTTGAAATTCAAGGCATTGCTTATTAAGGAGGATATGTTTTACAGAGAGAGCTGGCCGGAAGCAATGAAGTGACATAAGACGGAGAAGAGGAAGATATGAGATGATGAGAAAGTGGCGCGCAGTGTTTCACTTGCTTGAGCACAGCAGCAGTATCAGAGAGTTACACGTAACCTAGGAGCCTGGAGACTGTTTCCACGAGATGCACTCAGCTCACGCCGACTGCAGTGGTCGAGGGAATGGAAGTACCCTGAGAAAATACGCCACACATCGGCAACGTACATGGTGATTCTTACGTGGCTAAAATTCCTACTGAGATAAATCTGGCATCGAACCTAGATACACAACAAGAATGTCTTTAAGATGTGTATGAAATTTGAAATTTTTTACTGATGAAGGTGTTGGTAGAAGGGACTTTCTCCAAATATGAGTTTAAGCTTGACAGAAGTGTTGATCAC
Source organism: Dryococelus australis (assembly GCA_029891345.1). Taxonomy (NCBI): domain Eukaryota; kingdom Metazoa; phylum Arthropoda; class Insecta; order Phasmatodea; family Phasmatidae; genus Dryococelus; species Dryococelus australis. Next base: position 63,488,514 of record CM056997.1, read on the forward strand.
AGAGATAATAATGGAATACATCATGGGCTATAATTGCATTATGGTTATTCATATGAATTAGCGGAGTTGAATAGTGGGAGCATACTTAAGGCTGTTGTCGGAAAATACTACAGGCAGTCTAAACATTTGTAAGTACACAGTACTCCACACTTAAAAGTAAAGAAGGGGTACTTGACAGAGGTTGTCATCCAAATTAATCTCCATGTTGACAGATGCAGAAAGTGAAGCCGTTGTTTATGCGACTAAGCAACCAACGTGTAACGGTGTACAACGTGACTGGCCATTGTATCAGCCCTGCTTCAGGCACCAGAATATCACGTTGTGGCGGATGTTGAATTGTTGGAAGGTACTGTGGTGCTTGCTCACTCCTGTATGCTGTGCATGCACGCAGCAATAACCACTATGGAGACAGTGCGTATTGCAGCCACTCACTAGCTAGCGGCGAACAAGCCAGGTTCATCTGCAGTGTCTGACGCGTAAGCTACGAAACAAGCAGGTACAGCGCAGAGCAAACACCAGCATACCTTGCAACACTCCTGTTATTCCTGTGACTTCTTGCACCCTTCCCGCCACGAGAACTCTGAGCCATTAAAAGCACACAACAGATAGTACAACTGATGCAAAAGGAGAAGGAAAAGGAAGCTCAGTTCATATTAACTATAAGAGCTATTAGTGTGAAAAATACAGTTACTGTTGCTGAAGCTTGATGAGTACAAAGATCAATAGTGTTTAACACCGAGTCCGCGAATCTGCATGCCAAAAAACCCACAGAGAAATGGAACGCCTGTAAGTCGAGGAGATATAGTAGCGTAAAATAGGAGCAAATTTAGCATACGCCCGCGAGGAAACCTGTGTGTACAAATCGTGTTGATTATTATTTGAGAATTTAAGGTAAGAAACGTTAGCCTACCACATCTACATAATTTTAACATTCTGATTAATAATACAGCTCTGGAAAAGTTATGCATCCGAGTCCCAAAAGTAATGCAGAATAAGGATAGCACCAGCAGAATTATCACGAGATACTTTGATGAAAGCCACAGGCAGGTTTTATAGTGATTGTAGCAAAAATTGGTCCTGTTACGCATCATGCTAACACTCAGCAGCACATCTTAAATTTTCTCTGCAGTAAAAGTAATTTAAGTCAGGCTTCAGCTCCACTTCAAAGCACAGCCCTTGGGAATAACTTGAGATTTATTTAAAGTCGTGGGTGTCAACATAATTTAAGACCTCAGTCGCAGGTTTTCGGTCTTATTCATCTACTATTGTGCGTGTAAATTTTGCAGTTGGAGAAGTTAACCAATAAATATTCGCGAAGTTACTGAAATCAGCGTGCAGTTCTCTAACACTTATATCTGTAAATAATTTGACGGGAGACGAGTTCCAAATTTTTAGTCGCAGTTACTAGTTAAAGTTCGCGGTAAATTACAGACACTCATTTTATCCCTGAAGCAGAAGTCCATTTCCGTATACCCCTATTCACAATGGTTAAAAGAAACCAACACAATATATATATCATAACGAAGTTGTTATCGCTCCCATTGAACTTTGGCTTTAAGTAGCGCCCAGGAAAATCTTACCTGATTCATTAAGACGTGGTAATGTTGTTTTTGAGAAAATTGAAATTCCTCTCCCCATCGTTCCCTTTAAATGTGAGATGAAAAAAGATATCGTTTAACCTGGTTATAAACTTTATATCTTTATTTTTATTTTTTTGTGTGGTTAGTGTAAGTTTATTATGTCTTTATGAGAGTGGAATACATGTAACACTAAAAGCAGGGTGTGTGTGTATGTGTATATATATATATATATATATATAAAAGCATTGTGTGTGTGTATATAAGCAGGGTGTATATATATATATATATATATATATATATATATATATATATATTATGTGTATATATATATATATGTGTATATATATATATATATATATATATATATATATATATATATATATATATATATATATATACACACACACACACACACACACACACACACCCTGCTTTTCTTTATATTTATATTTATATTTTATTTATATATATAAACATATCAGTACGCACGCAGCCAGTGACACTGATGTCTGTATTTCTCTCTTCCGTTTAGAGCGGCCATTATGGAAACCGACAAAGCGACAAAGGAAGAGAGGCGAGAGAGAGAGGGTTTTTTACAGCTAGCAGAAGAATGTAGCGATTTGTTCCGGCGGATTCTTTCAAAGTGGCAGCGGCAGCGGCGAAGCAAAGAAACGAAAATAGAGGAGAGAGAGACACAGTGTGCGTGTGTGTGCGAGGGGTGAGGAAGAGCGAGGAAGGGGACTGCGAGACAATTGTAGCCGCCCACGCACATCCATCACGGCGGGCGGGTGATTTAGGTGGGCCAGGTCTCGTGTTTCAAACCCTCGCCGCCAGCTAGCGGGGGCGACTCGACGTCTTGTAGCGGCGCCCTGCCCACGTCGTCCGCAACACGTGGTGGCTCTCGTCTGCTGCGCCCTCTCTCAGCCCCGCCCCACTCCACCTACATATACCGCATTTCATAGAAAGTTCATTCCCTGTTACTTCGAATTTTTCTCAAGCTCTACTATGTTTTACCTCCACGATATTCCTCTACCTCGTGCAAACAAAGCTTAACCGTGTTAATAGTGGGTTAAACCCCCTCATTTTTTGTGAAATAGTTGTTTGCGTGAACACGCGTATCTCGGTAAATAAATCTTCTGTAAATACTCCTTTTTGTCAGAAAAGATAAAAACCCAATTATTGATGCCCTTATTTTATTACTTTTGTCATATTAAGTGTATTATTGCAGAAAAAATTCGTGAAAATGGTCAAATATTGCATTTCTAAAGCTTGTGTATGCAGTTATCGTAAGCGGCAAGAGAAAAGTACAAAGATACGGGCGTAGTTTAATCTGTGGGCGTTCATAGCTTGTAAAGGCTGCTCACGATAAAGTGAGCACTTTTGAAACCAACCTTAGAGAAAAGTCACTGCACCTACCTGCATATATTACAATGGGCGCCTTAAGTGATATGGGCCCAGTAATGTTGGTAACGATGGATGGTAAGTAGTTCCGTATTTTTAGTCGAATAAAAAGTGTTAGGGTAATCATTTCTGATAACATAAAATTATTTATTTCGCTTCCTGTTATTTGTAATGCATCGAAATGTAAAAAATTAGAAGATTTGTTACATATTTTCTTTTCTGATAATTTCACAGTTTCACTTGTCCGACGGATGAATAAAGTCACGAGGCCCACGACAATGTTAATCTTACATAAGGCGCAAAATACACAATGTGCATACAAGTATATCTTATGCAGAGCTTTCAAAAGTGCTCATTTTACCGTGAATAGCCTGTAAGGTCCCACTGTTACAGATTTACTTTGCACAGTACAGCGTTACGACGGAAACACTGCACGCCTTGCGCGTAGGAGCGATGAGGCACTAGGCTTGCTTGTTAGTGTCGCCCGTATCGCTCCCTCGCTTCTTGTCCTTGGGCTCGGTGGGTCCATCCCACTCTTAAGGTTTATGCTACTCAGGTTGGGAAGCACAACGCTTTTAGTTTGGCAACAAAAATTTTTCGGCACTAGGTAAGCGCTAGTGTCGTATGTGCTTCGTATTTTTTCTATTTTCTACGTTAAAGAAAAACAAAATAGTTGCAATAATCATAAACCAAATATAAAATAATTTCGTAACTAAGTAGAATCTTTCTCTTTTATTACTCACGTAACTTAAAGTTTGAATTAAAAGTGACGTCTTTGTAAGACTGTGCACCTAGCGACCGAAACTTTCCTTCTGCCAAACTGTCCAATAAGACAACTCATTTTATTCCTAACCTGAGTAGAATAAACCTTTACCGAGTCTAGGAAATTACTCATTCATGTGCACTCGTTTAAATAAAAGTTTGCATAAGAACTTTTTCCTACCTCACATTACCAACACACCCATTTCCACACTGTTTTGGTTCGTGCTGATTATAATTGAAACATTATAGTTTATAAATAAGATGTAAACGTAAGTTCAGTATATTACAAAAAAAAAAGTTACTCTTATGTTAACGGAAGTATTAAACGCTTATAACATGACATACAAGAAGTAACCGAACAAGTTATATATGAGCTGATTTTTCAGAGGTTAGATTCAAAAACTGCGAAGAAACAGCGAATAGACTATAAGGTTTATTCTACTCACATTAGGGACAAAACAAGATTTCTTATGGAAGAATTTGGCACAGGCAAATTTCTGCCGCTAGGTGCGCAGTATTACAAAAAGTAATTTTTAATTAAAATTTTAAACCACAGTATTAATAAAAGAGATAAAATTTACTTCGTTACGAAGTTATTTTATAATAGATTTATTATTATTGCAATTATCCATTTTAAACGTAGAAAATACAGATACTCTGGTACACTGCCGACGTTAGCGCTTACCTAGTGGCGAAAATTTTCCCATTGCCAAACTTTTAACGTTGATCTTCCTAAACTGTAGTACAAGTAACCTAACTCTACATATTTTACAGCGTGACCAACAGACGAACCTACACGGTATGTAAACTGTAAATGCTCTCGTTTGTGTACTGACGAGTTGTTCCAGGATGTACAGGTACCGTTAAATTGGCGAGCTTGGTGATTATCATGATAAAAATACTATTACAAATTGAAAATTGTAATTTATAGCCTTGATTTTTGTTGTAGTAAATATGTTGTAAAACTAATAGACGATTTTTTGAGCTATAGACCATTTTAAGCATTTATGTCAGAATAAAGGAACAACGATTAGTGAAACGTTCCGACCCAGTGGACGCCATTATGCAAGTGCTCTTCTTCATATTTACGCGGGTAATTTGTTGCTATTAGCATTTTTATTTACAGTTGTTTCTTTTTGTATTTTCTTTGATTAAGCATAGTTAGTTGTAGGTACCTTTTTAAAGCGTCTTCTTGACTGAAATGTGATATTATCGGCACGTGTAAACTGCCATATGCCGTAAGCGCGACGAAATATATTTACGTTCCGAAGTTTAGGTTTGTTGACTTCAGGAAACAGGTGAAGTGCTGTATTTACTGAATTATTCTGCAGATATATTAATTTTTATCAATGTGTGGTAACCGTCCAAGGATTGCCACAGAACAACACGTGTTCAGGAATTTCTATTATGATTACGAACAGTAAGTTTGTGCTTTCATATTTTGAAACAGTTATTTGAATGTTAGAAATGCACATGGCCTAGAAGAAAACCGCCATTTCAACTATTTGTTTTGTAGTGTAAAAATAGCACACATTTATAACACGGGAAATCTAAGGAGTACGAAGTTAAGTTCGCTAAGAAATATTTACTTCCCGAGTGAGTTTATTACTCGCATCGGTAGGAAGAGCAGCATATTTATCGTGTTTATTTCGACGAAGATAAAACTTTCCAAGTTTTTACTAATTCGAATGTTATTCCGTTCGAGGAAAATTTTCCGCTGTCCCATTAAAACAATGTGTATTTCAAAATAATATCGTCTCGTAAGAACAGCCGCAAAACCATGCCGTCTCATTAAAGACGTTAAACAGAAGTCTTTCATCCCCTCCCCTCTCTAACACTACCACCCACAATTAAATAAACAGAGCCCCAGTTGTACAACTTGCCTAGAATAAAAATAAAAGAAGTTTGAATGACAACCTACATGATCATAGCGTTTGTTTACAAACACTGTTTTCTTAATTGACATAACATCTGTGGCGGAAGGATACATTGTGGCCGCGTTACGTTTCTAGGACTGTAAAAACTTAGTGTACATACATGAGATGAGGTATACCCCCACAATCCTTAACCTGCGCCCTGCCAGTCGCCTGCTGCCCGTAGCTGGCGGCTTTTCTCCGGGTACTCCCGCTTGTATACGTCACCGCTACGCTATGAGTAACCTCCATAGGAACGTACATTAAGCAGTGCCAAAAATAGCATAGCAGCAACACCGACCAACGCAATAAATCTTTGGCGAGAATTTTGTAATTAACGCCTTGGGCGAGACAATTGGTTCCACCTCCGTGAGCCACGGTGTCGGTCAGCCATCTTCTTTTAGGGGCTACTAGAGAGCTTGCCTCCAACCAAGTCGAACCAAGTTCGATTCCCGTTGGAGACCCTCCTGGATTTTCGGACGTGGGAATCATGCCGGACGATGGCGCTCTTGTAGGTGGGTTTTCTCGAGGATCCCCCGTTTCCCCCCACCCTTGCATTCCGGCGCTAATCCATTTCCACCTCGCTTCACCCCAATCTGCACTCAAGACCCCACGGGAGCGACCAAGCAAATACCATAGCTTTTTACGTGTTAAATAATTTTAGGCATGTCTCAGCTACGTTACACAACATCGCTTTCAAACAAAAATCACTTTGTGCCCTTTGACGAGAAGAGTCGTGCTGCAAAAGAGACAGTAAAGCTGGACTCACAACCACCCGTTTCATCCGTTAGTCACCCGTCCGTCGCGTCGGTCACGTGAGCTTCAGCCATTCGCGGGGCGACTTATTTTTTTCAATACGTCAAATATATCTCAAACTTCAACTTTAGACGGACCGACGGATGGTCCACCGCCTTGTAATATCGTTCCGTGAACATGGCTGTCGGAAAACAGTCACTTGTTTATTGCCTGCAAACTTTCTTTTTAAATACACTAGGCAATGAAGTTGTTTACTTTTTTACGTTTTACCTTTGAATTGAACTGTAGATGACGTGCAAATTTTCAGAGGAAATACTGATAAATTATGTTAGGGAAAGAGAATATATTTATGAGATTCATTAAAAATATTTCTCTCTGCGCGAGAAAGTTCTTGTTGTTGGGTGGTACAATTGAAAATTTTCTAGCCAGACGGATCGCGGATGGCGGACTGTTGTGAGTCGCTTTCAATTGACGGACGAAAAAACCGACGGATGGCTGACTGACGGACGGGCGACTGACGGAAGCGACGAATGGTTGTGAGCCAAGCTTAAGAGTGACGTAATAATAGTTGGTGTTTTGTTGATTTTATAGGTCTTAAATGACCCGCAATTTTCAGTGTATTCAAAATTTGACAAAAACCTTGTTGTAGCAATGTGGCCCAAACTCTTCACTTCACTTGACTTGTCTGCGCCCTTGCACTGGCCACAGTCACTACCATTTAGTGATGTCCTCATTCCATTAGCCGTTATTACAGCAGCAGTTACGTAGAATTAACTGGTTATTCGATAAGTTACTTTTAAACGGTTACCTTCGTATAACATTAGTTATATCGCTTAGGTTGCTAGAATTTGATGAAGTTGGCGTAGTTTTCAAATTATATGTAATACTTGTGAATAAATTTCGGATTGCAGGGTCTGTTTTCCATGGTGACAACTTTAGGTATTCTTTAACACATTTTTAAAATGGTTTACAGGATGAATGTGGACTACGAAAGCTTTCTTAAATTTAGATAATGCTCTGTTGTGAATTGAACTCGCAAGATGTGGTGTTATAAAACTTAAAAAAATTAATGTATTTAATGCAGATGGCTGTTTTAACGTTTCTTTTGTTGGAAACGATCATACTTGCAAAAAACATGCATTTCTTAAAATTAAAATGAATCATGTAGTATATAACTAATTTTATACATTCCCAATTTAAAATTTTGTATTTATTGAACAACGCCAAGGGAAGGCCCTTTCGTTGCTGCATAAATTTTATACGTAAGGAACAAACTTATCGAATATGTTTCAATGATAGAAGAACTCAAACTTCTTCAAGTGTCGTTGGTAAAATCTTCCTCCTGAACTAATAAAATAATATGTTGTTGTATTGATAGATTATTAACCAGCATGTCTGAAATAACAAAAAACGCTGCCTCAGTGAAACACTCCCAGCCGAACCGTATTCGAGAAAACAGGACGAAATGTCAAAGTGTGCGGTGTAACACCTGAGGGCGTAGGCAACACTACTGACACCCGCGCCACTTGCAGAAGTGCGTCGTATGTCATTGTGATGTTTGAGGGGGCGGCACAGTTCAGTTAATAAATTCACACTTTATTTCGAAAACTCGGACTTATGTACATAAGTATTATAGTAGAATAATTTCTGCGTTCGGGTGCAATGTATTTTAAATGGGACAAAACTGGCACCTGGCGCCGACTGGCCGCCATGTTGTGACGTCACCCGACCACCATGTTGGATCCAGGTAACTTCGACCTTGACTCATGACCCTGACGCTGTGCACGTGACCTTCAATGATCGTAAACCGAAAAAATTCCCAAAAAAATTTCAGAAAAATATAAAATACCAAAAACTGTATAAATGATTTTAAAAAAAAAAACTTTGTCGTAAATTATTAACAGAATTATTTAGAGCTGTCAATGTTGGAGGTCCGGGGTTTGATGATGGGTGGATCGACTGAGCTCCCAGCATGACAAAGTTGCGAGAGTTTGTTTTAGATAACATTTATGTGAGCGTGTGCAGGAAGGTTGTGGTTTGACCTGAAGTATTATGTCTTACTCGGGTCGTTTAAAATGGATGAGTTCTATATGGCAAACGAATTAAATGAGGGGATTACTTTTGAAGAATGTTTCGCAACTAGTTAGTTGGCCTGGTAAGTTGGCTTGGTAAGTAAGTATGACCCTTTTGTATGATCCGCTGTGGAATAAATATTTTCGAGTATTTTGCGAAGATTTTGTGCGAAGAGGTTAGCTACGAGGCTCTTATTAGGAGACTTTTTTTTCGAGATTGTCCATCATTGTTTATATAGGTGGGTGGTATGGCAGGTTGGTCTTGTCGGTTGCTCTAGCAAGTTTTGCAGGAACTATGGTCTCGTCAGGAGCTAGTTTGTGCTCAGTCAGTATTGTCAGGAGCTGGTCTTGGGTCGAGTTAGAATTGGGTGGAGTGAGTCTTCGGTGGAGTCAGTCTTGCGTAGAGTCAGACTTAGGTGCAGTCAGTCGTTAATTAGTGTTTATAGTCGGCATGATCCCTTGTTGTGACCAGCTAGTAATTTACAATTTCATGTACTACGAAACATGGCAGCTGGATCGACAGCTCCTCTGGTGACGAAATCGATCACTAATACACCAGCGTCACCTAGGTGTTGAAAATTAAAACAAGTGACCAAATAAATCACAAAATAATGGCTGCATAAAAGGAAATGAGCAAAGGTGAGGAAGGTGGAGGCCTGTCAACTAATTAACCAATGAGAAACATTGGCGTGGGTCAGTCGTCTGATGGACGCGGTGCTTAGGGAAACTCAGGGAATTTAAGTATTTTTAAATCAAATTTTAAATAATAATGTTTTAATAATTTTTATTATTTCTTAAAATATTTTTTTAATAAATTTTTTTAAATTTCTAATTAATTTATTGTTTGGAGTATCTTGTAACTTTTTGGGTTTAAGGTCATACACGGTCATGGGGGCCAAGGTTTAAGGACAAGTTCAAGGTCACTTAGATTCAATACCTATGCTGGTTCAGTTATGTTATAACATGGCAGACGAAATACCAAAATGACAGAGCATGATGTCGGCTTCGGCTCCGAGTCCAGTTTTTTATATTTTTTTATTCTTGGTTAAGGGTATTGTATCATGTGTCGTGGGCCTTGATTCTTGAGACTTGATTCTTGGGTCTTGGGTCTTGTGTCTTGGGTCTTGTGTCTTTGGTCTTGAGTTTTGAGTCAAATGTCAAGGGCTTTTTTTTTTTTTGTGAAATTGTTAAAATTTCTTTGGAAATGTTTTAGAATTTTTCTAGAATTTTTTGGCTTCAAGTTTATCCCAGTTCAAGGTTGAAGGTCAAAGTTAAGGTCATAAACATCTAACATGGCTGACGAGATGGACACTGGCTGACCTGGCGATGGTCGGTCGTATCAGTATCTTAGTCGATTCACCTGTCATCAAACCCTGGACCTTAAACAATTTTTAAAAATAATTTTTCCATTTTTTAAATTATTTTTTAATGTTTTGGGCTTTTTTTTTTTTTTTTTTTTTTTTTGGTATTTTATCATTTTCTGCAATTTTTCTGGATTTTTTGGGGTTCAAATTTATCCAAGATCATAGGCATGGGGTCAAGGTCATAAGCCAAGGTAAAAGTCACCTGGATTTGACATTGTGGTTGGGTGACGTCATAACTTGGCAGCGAGCCGGCGCCGGCGCCAGGTGCTGGTTTTGTCCCATTTAAAATACAATACGGCCGAATACAGATAATTATTCTACTTATACGACATGCCTAAAGAAAAGGCTAAATTGAATAACCCCGGCGCACAACACACAATTCATATGGACGTACCAATGATTGGAGAGCAAGTCCTAAGCCACTGTGTAAGTCCGTAGTTGTGCCAACCACCGTAACATTCCGCGCGACGAGATCCTCTTCCGTCTGTACTGGGGTTTCGTTGACAATTCTTTACGTGAACCCCTAGAAGAAAAAAGCCCATTGGATTGAGACCAGATTATGGTGGAGGCCAGGCAGTGCGACCTTCGTGACTAATCCATCGGCCAAGGGATGTGTTGTTGAGAAGGTCGCTTATGAGTGCGTAAGTAATTGGGCGGTTCTAAACAGCGAGTTCTTAAGAGCCGACGAGTGTGTAGCGAGGTGGGTATAAAGCAGCGCCGGAATGAAGGGGTAAGGGAAACGGGAGATCCCCGAGAAAACCCGCCGACCAGCGGCACCGTCCGGCACGATTCCCACTTGCGAAAATCCGGGAGTAACCCGCCCCAAGATTGAACCCGGTTAGCCTTGGTGGGAGGCGAGCGCGCTAACCGTTCAGCCACCGCTGCCCTAAAGTGCCTTATACTTCGTGCACTAGTGCTGGGCCACCGTCGTGCTGGAACCACATTCGTTGCCTGGTGTCCAGTGGAATATTTTCCATTTAACTCTGGAAGTGTTTCCTGCATGAAAACCACGTAAGTGGTTACCGACGATACCCTCCCACACATACACGCCGAACAACTGTTGTTGAAAGCGGACATATGGAACACGTGGATTGGTATCCACCCACACATGATTGTCGTGGGTATTGAGTGTAATCTCACGTCCAAAGTGTGCCCCGTCGATAAAAACAAGGCTTCTCTCAAAACCCGGTTCTTAAACTCTTTGGCGCAGAAACCAGTCAGCGAACTGTATTCGAATGTCAAAACCTCCAGGACCCAAGGCGTACTTCTTCACCAAATGTAACGGATACATCGTGTACTCTTGCAGAACTCACACAATGGTACCCGTGTGCTGAACTACGTGTACCAATGCCGGGACGGTTTTTAACCATGTGCAGCACTTGCTCGCCGGATCTTGGCGTTCGGAGTGACTGTGGACGTTCAGCAGTCAGTCTTTTCACATCCAGGTGTACATTTTACATAATCGGTGATGCACAGAAGTAAATTGCATGTCCTGTGGCTGCCTGCTGTTAGGGCATCACTCCCTGCACAAGCGTTGTACAGTACGTCAATTTTCGCTGGCTGCACCATACAAGAGATGCATATCGGCAAGTTCAAACCACGTGAAACGATCTATGAAGCTCATAATACCACCTCCTCCGCAAGCAAATACAAACACATTATCACTGTCCAGTGTTACTTCTCAACGTATTTTATATCGTAGCTAAATTAACCGCACCGGACACAGTATCTGGATGTAGCGTGGCTCGGGTGTCAGGAGTGTTGCCTACTCTCGTAGGCGTTACTCCGCACCTCTTCGATTCTTCGTTCTGTTTTCTCGAAAACGGTTCGACTGTGAGGCCTGAGGCGGCTTTTTTTTTTTACCGTGCTGATAAATAATCAATCAAATAAGTAACATTGTGTAGGGTTCCAGATTTTTATAAGATATTACCAACACTATTTTATTAGTTCAGGGGGAAGCTTTTACCAACGACACTTGAAGAGGCTTGATGCCTTCTGCCCTATCAACAAAACACTTACTACATGATTGTTGCTTAAACTCGTGTGGTTTCCGAAATTTGTGTTTAAAACCGTTTAAAATCTCAATTTTTGATGGCTCCTACCTCACTTCATATTGATCATGTTGTACACCAAGAGTGCTAAATTAAATATATTTTCTACATATTTGTATGTAAGGAATCATCCCCCGAAGTTTGTTGGTCGAATTCAGACTCATAATTTATATTGGCTTTAGGAAAACATTGTATTACACAATTTTACTTTATTTAAATGTGTGACAGCATAATCGAAAAGTTGCTTTTGACGATTGCTATCTTTATTTCGCCTTATATTCGTAACATTTTTACACACTCTTTAGTCTTGTACTCACTTAGCATCTAGGGAGTATTTGGAAGTAAAATAAAAAAATAACATTCAATTCCACACACGTTTGTATTTTTTATGTTTGCTCTTGTAAATATGAGCATGAATATAAGTTACAAAATAATACTTAATAATACTTAATATTTTAGTTCGGACAAGTATATATCACGATTCGGACCAAAAACAAACATTTACACACAAAAGAATTGAATATATCTTTTTACCATCAACTAAAAAGCGACTTTGGAACAGCAGCACAACTTCAGGCAGAAATTTTCGCTGTGCCGAACTCTCCCATAAAGAATTCCGTTTTGTTTCCAACGTAAGCAAAATAAATCTCACCTCTAGCTAGTGCTCTACCTGTCGCTTGCTATCCGTGGTTGGTGCGTGTTCTCCGAGTATTCCTGCCTTCCTCTGCCACTACACTAAACGAGAATGATGGACAGCGCTATATGCACAAGAGAGGCAGCAGGGCCAGAAATAATCCTGCAACTACACCTGCCACTGCAATAGATCTTTGGTGAAAACTTTTTAAATAACGTCTAACAAATAATCGTTCACCACAAAACCTTTGACAGGGTCGAGTTCCACACAACTTGAAGCTGCCTCTAACATTTACCTGTAGACGGTGGCGACGTTAAATTTCAGTTTGACACTGAAACTTTTTGGGTTTGGCCGGGTATGTGCTGCGCCGAGGAAATGAGACGAGCAGAAGGAGGTCCTGCAAGACACGGCTTTGTTTCAGCTCATTCTCCCTGCAACCTGATGGCGAGCTCGGTAGTATTCATATAGGCTGTTCATGGTAAAATGAGCACTTTTGAAATCCCTGCTTAAGATCTATTTGTATGTACGTTGTGAAATATTCTGCCTTATGTAATATTAACATTGCAATGGGCCTCATAACTTTATTCATGCGTCGGTCAAGTGAAACTGTGAAATTATTAGAAAAGTAAATATTGTACAAATTTGCTCACTTTTACACTTAGATGACTTTTAAAAAAAATCTAGAGAAACAATTTAAGTTATTACAAATGGTTACTTAACACTTTTTATTCTACGTTATTATATGTGACTACTTTCCCTTCCATCGTTACCAACTTTCCTGGGCACATGTCACTCAGTGCGCCACTAAAAATATATGCAGGTAAGGGCAGTGACATTTTTCTAAGGTTAATTTCAGAAGTGCTCACTTTATCGTGAACAGCCTTTAACATTATAGTCACCAGTGATCCCAAAAAATAGGACATAATATGTTCGTCACATTTCCATTGTGTAGGGGGTAAGGGAGTGGTTTTTCAAACAGAGGATACCGGTTCAATTTCTGGCGCCAACCCTTGAATTTTCAAGTAGATGATGGCAGTTCTAACTCACCTCCATTCTACGGATGGCAACTGCAAACCATTGCATTATAATCATGACTGGAGAGCCTTGGGCGTCTGTGGACTTGGACTTAAGACATCTTCCACAATGGAAAAAAAGGGGCGGGGCTGTGTTGGGGACACGGCCATTTGTTTTGCTTGAATACGTCTACGTTGACACGCTCGGACGCCTTGATGATTTTTTTTTTTTTTACGTCTCCAGCACCGCTTCACTCGATCATATAGGGATTTTTGGGTATCACTGTACACTGTATTACTTTTGAGATGCTCTTTCCAGCCGTACACAATTTCTGTATTTCGACTTGCTTTTTGACGAGTATAGGCCGATATTGTGTTAAGTTTTCTTAACTTTTTCAAATTAAACTCATTCAATTTCATCATAACCATGCCACACAATCGATTGATCTTGACGATAGCTGTCGATTGAAACTTAAACGAGCGTCGTAGCTTCTCCTAGTCAAAAGTTATACTATGAGGAATTTATGAGACGGTGAGACGGGCGAAACGAACTCAAAATCCCCCCCCCCCCCCTGTCGCGTGATGCTTAGCAGTCCTCACTCAACGTAACATATTCTTTGATCCTTTGGCAATCGAATGGTGTAATTGAATTTTGAATGTAGACGATAGACTCGGAGCTGCAATGCCAAACTGTATCCCCCGATATTGTTATTATCGGATTTTCTGGATTGCCTCCCACTATTGTTGAAAATTTAAAGACGAATTCACGTCAAAATAATAAGTAGAAAAGTTACGATTGAATGGTTCCGTAATCTGGTCTCATGGCAGCAAGCAAACAAACATCTGTACGACGAACAGAATATTCTGTTCGCTTGTAATAGTTCCTTTGCTATGGGAGCAATCCGAAGACTGCGGAGGTTTTGCAGACGCGACTATATGATCTGAAGTAGACTAACAGTGAGCTGTGTTGTAGGATCGATATTCATTGCAGACAGATACAATCACATACAAGGACACTACGTAAATAGAGACCCGTAAAATTCGCGTTATTATTTTGGGACATGTTAAACTTGAAACACACTTACCTTTGCAATACGTTTGTCATTGGGCCATACTTCATGTTACACACCCTGTGTGACTCTCCACCAATAAAGGAACCCTTCACAATTATGTGCCTCTAATAACGTGTAGTTCATTCAGAGAGGGAGTGTCTTCGCATCTATGCAGCAGCTAATGGGGAAACGAAGCCGGCTGCATACAGTACTGTGAAGTTCAGCCTGATGCCAAGTAATAACGCGAATTTCGCATGTCCCTATACATAAAGTTCCGTTCCTATTACAATCTACGACGAAAGCATTTAGATGGTACAAAGCGGCAATCTGATCGCTGTCCCTATATCAGCAGTCTAAATGGGTTATGGGTTCAGAAATCTGGTTCCTACCACCATACTTTAACTCAGTACACTTCCGTGAGCCACGGTGTTAACCAATCAGCTTATCATCAAATAGTGATAAAGCTGTTCTTTACTGATGTCCGGTTGCGCCATCGTGGTTCGAAACTCGATCCGAGATCGGATCTAAGCTCGACACAGGAAACCGTTGCACCATTCGAGCTTAGAGCTGGCCTGGAGATCGAGATGAAGTTCATTTCCAACCGCCGAAATTGGTGGTTCTAAATCTCGATCCGAGATCAGCAGCCATCGGTGACAAATGTAGTTTGAAAATACGCCAACAGATAGACTACCTTCGATTGTTTTCTTGAGAAATTAAAACAATATTATACGAACTTGAATATTATTCAGTAAAATTCGTACGACAATAATTCTCTTAAAACAGATAAAACATCACACATATCGTTCTATCTATAGTGAAAAATACACCTACTTCCATTGCGTTACATATTACGAACCAATAGCGAAATTCGTCTCATATTTAACCACGATCTCTCACTTTGGAACCAAGATCGACGAATCGGAGATCCAGAATCATGATATTTCTTTGGTGCAACACTTTTACATTGGAACCATGATCAAACTGATTCCTGGTTCGGAACTAGGATCATTCGATCTCGGATCGGGGATGATGTTGGTGCAACCAGGCATGAGTCAGTCAAAAGTCTTGTAACTATACAGAAACCAAAAAAAAAAAAAACCTTAACTTTCTTAACTTGGCCACATGAACGCATTATGAGATCATTAAAAGGTGCGTACGGAGTTCCTAGGCATACACCCTATACAATAGTACAGCTGCTACCAGCTCAGCCTATGGCACGTCGCCTGCAAAGCAAACATCTACCACGTATACTAGCTGCAAGCAAGCAGGGCAAGGAATTCTTTGTATTAGGAGACACTAGGCGCTTGCTGTTTCCAGTCTCTTTTAAGTTCAAAATATTTATGTTTATAGTTCGTGATACGCAAGCTTAAAAATTTTACCGCGTAGTAGATAATTTATGAGCTATTCTGGTAAAGTTAAGGAAGAGAAAATTCACAATACACTTTTTTCAGTACTGTTAAAAATAATTAAATTATTTTGACGAAATGGTGGGCAATTACTTGTAAACGTGTGCAGAACTTTATTTACCACTGCGTTTAAAGAAAATATTCGAAAAAAATATGTGCGAACAAAGAATGATCCTAACACAATAAACGTATATATCTAGGGCCCCGTATGTTTCGCGAAATCGTTTACGTGAAATATAGGTGTACTTACTTCGATGCCCTAAGCACACTTCCTGCAGCTTCACTTTGGTAATTGGCCGCGTGTCATTGTGACAAGAAATTTTCCTACATGACTGAGCCAATCAGAATTAAAAGTTGTAATTTGATACTGAGAGTCTGTGATTAACGGGCAGACAGCTGAAGCAAATAATTATTGACCCCATGCAATCACAGAAGTGTATCTGTGCTACAGTGCTATGTAACAGTATTCTTTAGGTGTATCGTTCCCTGTCGCTAGTCGTTACGAAATACATACATAGTTATCTTCCAGCGGGCAACAACATACATTAACAAGTTCCTTGGCCTCTTGGCGCAGACAGCCCGCTATTCAAGGAGCATCCTCCTCCCCCTCCCCCCTTCCTAACGAATTTTTTGTTTTCCTAGGTTGTTTATATTTTTAAAAACGATCATTCCGAAACTACCCGCTGCTAAATACTCATCTAGCTATTGACCTTACACTAATGCAGTACACACAAGACAAGGGAACTACGAACTCATAATTACGTCACTATTTTAATTGTGCCAAAATTTTGCAAAATTAATATTGTGACAAATAAAGTGAGAGTTAGTATGCAGTTCAGTCGTCATGTCTGTAATGCTGATATGAAAAATCAATATCTAGTTGGGTATGGTGGCGGGTACTTCCGGAATTTTCTTTTTTAAAAATATAAACGATCTGGAAAGACCAAGAATACATACAATATGGCGAGGTGAGGTTCCCCTAAAATGGCTCTCATTGCTGCTTGTCAACGGCTTGTCGCCTGTGCAGGAATTAATACGTGGTACTGCAGCTCGGCTCGTATAATCCAAGTGAACCACAAGGCAGAGCGCGAACTGTTTTAATCTTCGCTCCACTCAAGTACGAGGATGAATCACATCTCCACAGTTGATTTCACGCCATAGTGCATGCCCACCTCCGCCAACCCATTCCGTCGTATACGTTTTCCCCTCTTTTCTCTAGCTCTGGAATTTTTTTTTCGCAGCTTACAAGATGAAAGAATTCCCGGTCTGCCTGGAGCAGGCGACTAGAATGGCAAATAAAAGGAGCGGCGAGTGTAAATGGGGCAGTTCCGTGTAGTGGCGCGGCCGAGATGTAGGGCTTAATGACGCCTCGGGTGTTTATTCCAGCTTGTTCCAGTGAGGCGAGCGTGGGTAACAAGCCAACCCGGCGAGTGCACAAAAGCCGTGGTGAATTCCTCGCCAGCTCCGCCACCACAGCACATTGTTACTGCCCACCCTGGCCTCGCCGCAGTCCTGCCACTGTTTACAAGCTGAAATTCCTCGGCAGTACTTCTGAAATTCCCTTTGAATCTGACGACATTCTTACATAAAGGCATTTAACTTTTTCCTATAGGCTTATCGACGAACTTCAAGGTGAAGAGAGATTATATTATAGCGTATTGCTCCTATCATAATTAGATGATACATTTTCGACATGAACGCTATTTTTAAAAATATATATGTATTTGATCTCTAACTAGTTCACCGTAATGCCCTTGAAATCAGAAACAGTGAAAATTGAGCCAAAAAAAAGTGGAAGTAATGAAAATTGAGCGACTGATAATCGGTGCCTGAAAACTAATTAATACGATGACTGAATTTCACTGATTTATTTGTGATTCCCACACAATGTCGAGAATCCCGCTTCCATAAGTCACTTGTTCTCAGTTCATTTCCTTGATTTGGCAGTCGGCAGTAGGCTATCAACTGATTTTCAGTGAATCTTATTTCACTAATATATTGATATAACTCATTCGGGCTTAGAGCGTGGGGGAATAACTTCACACGTACATGACCACCACCAGTAAAATAAAAATTTCCATATTTGTAAACGACACGTTGAAATCTAAGAATAAGTAAATTTTCCTCGCAATAATTCTGTCTCTAAAAGTAAAGAAATGTGATCTTGTATTTAAAATTTGTTCATAATCAAGCATTTAAGTAATCTTCCATGAAATAAAAGCACTGTTTTCTTTTTGTCATTTACTATAATAAGGTTTACCAATCAGAAGAAAGAAATAAGGGATAAGGTCCCTTAATGTGTGAGCGTCTTTCTAAAAGCGAAATTTTCGAATCAGTCTTCATTTAAATATATATTTTTTTAACCTACTGGAGCTGGCCTTGGTTGTTATGAGCTAGAGGATGTTAGTTGTAGGCGACGCAGTTGTACCAACCAGAATCAATGCAGCGTGCTCGTGCTTGGGGTGTGGGGGGAGGAGGAGGCTCGTCCTGCTTCAACTAGGAGTCGTCGAGCTGTGCCCGAGACTGTGTCGAGTCAGCATTAACCCTCCGGCTCTGACGTCCTCGCTGTCGCCGAGGAGCGATAAGGACTACATTGCCACGTGCTGCAAGCGCGCCATCACCGCTACGCGCAGGCTTTGAACTGGCTTGTGGTGTTCCCGTCGTGAGGCGTGTACCTATGGCACTTTCAGCGGCGACCCTATAATTTTATTGGTGGGAAGTCTGTCTTTCATGAGACTTGCTGTCCAAACTTGCATGCAAGCAGGTAAAAGCCGTTCACGATAAAGTGAACCCTTTAGAAACTAACCTTAGAGAAAGTCACTGCCCCTGCCTACATATATTTTAACGGGCGCACCGAGCGACATGCGCTCAGTAAAGTTGGTAACGATGGAGGAAACGTAGTTCCGTATCCAAGCGTCGAATAAAAAGTGTTATGTAACCAATTGCGACAACTTAAATTATTTATTTCGATTTCTAATTTTTTAAATGTATCTAAGTGCCGAAATGATCAGATTTGTAACATATTTAATTTTCTAACAATTCCACATGTACACTTGACCGACGCATGAGTAAAGTGATGAGGTTCGTGGTATGTTAATTTTACACACGGCGGAAGAATACACAACGTGCATACAAGTAAATCTTTAACAGGGCTTTCAAAAGTACTCGTTTTACCGTGAGCAAACAGCCTTTAAATGCTGTTCGCGGTAAAGTGAGCACTTTTAAGAACGCTGCTGAATATCTACTTGTAGGCCTACCTACATTCCGTATACTTCCGCCATATAAAAAATTAACATTGTTGTGGGTTTGGTCACTTCGTTCATGCATCGGTCGATTAAAACTGTGAACTGATTAGGGGAAGTAAAAATTTAACCAAAAGTAAGATACTTTTATCTTAACAGAAGTATAAAACGCTTGGGATACCTACATTACATATTTAGGAAACAACCAAACATGTTACGCACGGGTGATTTTCCAAAAGTTTGATTCAAAAAGTGTACAGAAACTGTGAATAGATTATAGCTTGCAAAATACGAGGGGAGATGTTCGCACTTTAGTTAGCACTATAGATTGCAAACAATCTATAGATGTTGATAACTCTAGTCATCTGGAAACAGCGCGTGTCATGCACACTTTATGACATCTAAGAGTGAGGCGCACTATAGTTGACGTCAAGGGTAGACGGGTTGACTCCTCGGTGGCATCGTTTCCCTTGAGAGTACTATGGAAACCCTTTCAATTATTTACCGCAGTTCCATTGCAAAATAATATTGCCGTCTTGATCATTTTTGTTTGGCATTCTCGATATTTTCATTACGGTATCAATAAAATCAATTCAAACGATATGCAAAATAACATTACAAATATTTAATATGATCAAATTATGATAAAACAATTGTAAATCTAACAAATGACTTTCTAGTGTGATCTTATGACAAAATATTCGCTAATTATAAAACATTTACAAAAAACTGTTAAACAATGAGATAATAAATATGCACACTCCGCCATTTTTTAGTTACTCTACTATAACAACTTCCCAATACATGATCTGTCAAACTAACATTAGATATTTGTTAGCGATTATACCAATGCCTAGAAGACATAGGTCAAACGGCCATATCGTTAAGAATAACTTCAATATCAAATAGCTTATTGTTCAGTAACTGTATTCATGAGAATTTAATAATTATCACATTTCTTAGTTTTTGCTATAAACCTTTGTGTTACAACCTCATTTGTTTTTAAATTTTTTATCATATTGCATAGTATTTGTGTCAGCCATTATGCTATATGAAGACTGCACACATTTATTATCAGCAATCATCTGATTTGTGCAGTCTTCGCATTAGTTTCCTCATTATTATATTTCAAAGTGGCAAATGGTAATTTTGAAATGTTAGTCTTAATTGAAATGAGTAAATTTTTACACAATTTCAATTTACCTAAATGGTTGAGATGTTGTCCATGTTGGCGAAACAATGCCTATTCTTATAATTAATTTTGATCATCTGTACATTGCGAAAATGCTTACAGAGTATGGATAATTTAGTATTTGCATTGCTTACTTATTTCAGTGTTTACACATGACATGGCAGTTAAATCATAACGTTTTGGGCATTTTTCCACAAGTACATTGGTATGAATTAGTCCTGAAAGACATTTTGTCAGATCTAAGAAGCCTTTTGCACTCTTACTTGTGGTTTTTTATCGCACAAATTATTTTTAAATGCCGAAAAGACTAATTTTATAATACAGTTCTCCCTTAAAAATCATACAGATCCTTTGGATGTACATATTGATCCAAATACAATAAAGAGGGTACAAAAAACTACGTTTCTAGGTGCCATAACTGATGACAAACTATAGTCCATTCCCGATTGGAAGCGACTTATGAAAACCAACCTTTGAAAAAACACTCTAGGCATAACATGTCACCTGTTTTTTTCAATAACCTATATTCCACAAATATATAACACTGTGGTTAACTTTACAGTACTGTATTATTGAATAAACGAACCTTTACCTTAATATCTTCTATAACTTGTAATGTTTATTTATTTTTTAAATATGAATAAACAACAACGAGTGCAGCGACGTGTTGACAACGACCGGTAAGAAATAGTTCACAGTTAAAATATTATTTTAACCTCGTTTTTAAGTACACCATTTGTAAATTAAACGGTGCCTATCGAAATATTTAAATATTTAACTAGCCCCGATGGCAACATATCTAATTTTTACAGTTTAAAATAACAGCGGAAAATATTTCGAGTAGGCCGTAATGGTACGGTATTGTTTTATAGAGCGAGAAAGCAATTGAAAAAATGTCTGCTGGCGAGGCTTGTCGCACTCTTTCACTTTCTTCGTCTCTTTCACACTCAGGAAATTTCACTTCGCTAGTAAGCAACGAAATTATACATGTTTTCAATTGTAACATATTTCATACTTATTACAGCAAATTTAATTTGTAATTTACGACTGGAAAGAGATTTTAATGTTTGAATACGTATTTTAATATATTTAGATATGATTGGGGGGGGGGGGGGAGCAGTTACCTAGTGAAGTTGGCAGACGTGGCGAGCCATGACATGGAGTGTTGCTTTTTGTCGAACGAAACGTAAATTATTCTTACTCCGAAAAGTACTTCAAACTACCACATCACGTTTGTAGACGTTGTGTTTTTTAAACCTACCTAGGTAGTTACGATGTTGTGATAAATCTGTGTTTCCATGGCAGTAATAAATATACCGTGACGTGTGTTTCGTTAATCATTGCGTCTGTGAAATAGCGCGCCTTCGTTTATCGTGGTCGATACGCCGGTCCTGTATGTGCGTGATTGCAAATAATTGATTAGCACTATTTATACGTTTTAAATGTGAACTGTTTTTATGAAGAAGTTATTTATTTACATCCACGTCTGTTTATTTATCACAACGTTGTACGTTTTCCCTAAGGGGTTTGAAACACTGTCGTTTAATGTAATTTGCTACAATCCCAGAAGAAAAATACTAAGCCCAGCCCGATAAATTTCAATAAATCTAATAAACAGTAAGTAGCAATACATAGAAATATGAGCGGAATAAAAATTATCGTAGGCTTTGTTTTTAAAGTTTGTATGACAAAAATAAGCAACACGAGTTGCGTGCTTGAATTTAATGTGCCTTTTTCACTGGTTGTTCCTTCGTTTTAATACTTATTCCAACTGAGGCCGTCCTTTTAGAGAAAAGACCCCACACATATCAATAACATAAGGATAATTACAATCAGTACAGCCCTTTACTTCGCAGTTGTAACAGTGTCAAACACAGTCGTGGCATAATACTAACGTGCATTATATGTATTGAGCTACATGGTGGAATACAAATATGTTAATTTAAAATAACCGTAAGAACTGTCTTCAATACAAGCATTTTTAAAACGTCATAAAGCTAACCTAAATAATGCTATAGGCTTAAACTGTGAATATTCGTACAAAATGGTTTTTGAAATAGACCTAAGACAGAATTCTTTGAAAAGCTGTAAACAGTAAACAACACATTTGACAGGTATAAAAGTATAAGTCGCATTTCAATGTTTATTTTCAGGTGTGGTGAAAGTATACGAACATATGTACACACACAATGGTATGTAAACATTGATTTTGACAGATGCTACATGGCAGTCACATGGCAATGTTTGTTTACATTTGGCGGAACGATACGAAACGGGCCCGCAAGTAGATATTTAGCAGGGCTCCGAGAAAGTTGGTTCCAATGGGGAATGGATTATAGTTGAAATCATCACGTTGAACATTTCACTAAAAAGCTAAGGGTAACATGCTATTCATTACGTATTTTATCTAGTAAATGTTGTCTAATTTGTCTTAAGACAGCTTATTGTGCTCACGTGCACTCGCTAATAAAATAAGGCATAATATTCTGGGGAATTAATGAACATAATTCAGATAAAATATTTGTAATGCAAAAAGAGTAATACGGTTAATGCTATTAAAATCACCAAATACACATTGTAAACCTTTGTTTCAAATTATTGGAATTTTCTCCACGCCGTGTATCTATTATAATTCAATCCTTTTCATTCTAAAATATATTGTTAGTCAATACCAATTTCATTATCAAATTCATTGTTATAACACAAGAAATGAAGCCAATCTTTATCTGAATTATGCCAATTAAAGTAGCACTGTGAAAATGGTCCAAAACAATGATAAAATATTTTATAATAATTTGCCCCTTAAACTCAAAAGAAATGGTGAACTATCAATATCAAGTAAAAAATTATTTTATTTCTTACTTGACCACTGCTTTTACAGAGTAGATGAATTTTTTAATAAGTGAACTTAATACTATCCTGTATAATAAGTAGACGATCTCTGTCTGTCTGTCCGTCTTTAATACCTCCAAGTCCCTTGAAACTTAACAGAGGCTCTTCAAATTTTGCAGATCTAATCCTCATGGTAAAATACAGGTCAAGTTCGAATTTCAGCAAGATAAGATTACGCAATCATTACCTTTTACCCTAAAAATTCATTTTTAATTGCTTTTCCCTATGAGTTTTGTATTAATGCATAGAGAATATTTCAAAGAGATATAAAGATAATGGAATATCATTTTTGTTTACTTTAAATGTCTCGCTTCAATGGTGATTTAATTAAGTGTGGTAACAGTAGCTCAGAGAATAGAGCAATTCCAAGTGGGGCCTTAGTGGCTCAGTGGATAGAACTATGTTAAGTAGGGCCGCAGTGGCTTAGTGGATAGAATTATATAAAGTAGGGACACAATGGCCAAGTGGATAGATATATATCGAATAGGCTTAGTGGATAGAGAGATTCCAAGTGGGACCGCGGAGGCTCAGTGTATAGAGACATTCCAAGTGGGGCCGCAGTGGCTCAGTGAATAGAAAGATTCCAAGTGGGGCCTTAGTGGCTCAGTGGATAGAGAGAGTCCAAGTGGGCCGCAGTGGCTCAGTGGACAAAGAGATTCCAAGTGGGACCGCAGTGGCTCAGTGGTTAAAAATATATCAAGTGGGGAGCCTTAGTGGCTCAGTGGATAGAGCGGTTCCAAGTGGGACTGCAGTGGCTCAGTGGATAGAGCAGTTCCAAGTGGGACTGAAGTGGCTCAGTGGATAGAACTATGTTAAATGGGGCCATAGTGGCTTAGTAGATAGAACTATATCAAGTGGGACCGCAGTGGCCAAGTGGATAGATATATCAAATGAGGCCTTAGTAGCTCATTGGATAGAGAGATTCCAAGTGGGGCCGCATTGGCTCAGTAGATAGAGAAATATTACATTGGACCGCAGTCGCTTCAATGTTGTGTTAATTTCACATCATTTCATTATTACCTACATAAATATATGCAATATTTTTTTCAGTCTTTGTATGATAACCAATTTTTTTAATGTGGTAACTGTTCTAGCCCATTGACAATACAAAAAAAAATGTCACGGGCTGGGTCCGCTAGTAGATTGATAACTGAAAGAATATCTCGTGAAGTAATGCTTTAATATTTATATTTTTTTATTGTACATTGTACAGTGTTAATATGCATTTTATTGTATTGTATTATTTTCATTAATGGATTGTACGTACATTTTACATGTTCCATATCACTGAATGGAGATCTACAGAACATATATAAATTAAATTAACAGTGTGTTCTGTATTGTGAAGTAAATTATTTGCTGTAGGCTGTTCACGGTCATTTCCGACTTTATGCAGCCCTGCTGAAGTTCTACTTCCAGGATATTCCTCCGCCTCGTGCAAAGGAAGCCTAAAGCCCCTGTAGTACTGTCAAATTTTCCCGTCCACCTGCTTCCAACCAGTTTGGTCAAATAAAGTTGGACAGTTGTGACGTCATCGAAACGAAACTACCGCGTCCATATTTGTCTGATAAAGTTGGACAGCTTCAGTTTCCATTAAATATTAGAATATGTTTGACGGTGTCAGCCAATCAAAACAGTTCACGACAAAAATGGACGTCAAGAAACTTAAAAATAACAAACAATTGCGGGAAACGAAGTAGGTTATGAAGATAACTAAATTATGTAGAAGCTGTCTGGGCAAGAATGCTAATTTAAGTGGATATTGCACATAATATTATAAACTCAGAGACATTAAATTTCATTGTACAGTATACATCTCTGATAATTAAAATTTGAATTTAGCAAAGATGCGAAAATAAATTACAACATTCCTTATATTTCTTCCTGTAGTGAACTGCATTGAAAAACAAAATCAATATTTTGCTATTAAAATAACTCTTAAATAATAATTCAAGTTAGATTCTCCCAGTTAAAAAATGTTATAGTGTGACACATTGTCAAACACATTCAAGATTATTTGATAAAATTTGTTGGAAGGAAAAATTTGATGACCACAGTTTGTCTTCAAATTTTATTGTCAAATATAGCTGAGGGTGAATATTTTACAGTGTGACAAGGGCTTTAGAAAGTCTAGAAAATTACAACAAATTCGTGCGCACTCAGTGTAATATTGTTTTGCATAACAACTGTTTCTTACCATGCGTTACCAACATACCTATTCTCACCTTGTTTTTATTCATATTACTTGAAAATTAATTTTTATAATTTAAAGATAGAATACAAGTAAAATTTCAATTTAACTAAAAATACGGCAATTATATAAAACGCTAGTGATACATAACATTTTTCGGAAACAACCAAACACACCATAGTGTAGAGTGATTTTTCAAATGTTTGATTTAAAAAGAAGTGTGCAGAAACCGCGAATAGACTATAGAGTTAGTCCAGAGCTGCTTCGGACACGGCGACACTCGCTCTCCGGGCACGCACACACGTGTCGAGCGCGTACAGCCGCGGCGAAGCGTCCACTCGGCAAGCAACACTGTATCACAGAGTGGAGCGAGCAGCTGTACACAGTGCGCGTGAGAACACAAGCAACGGCACACACAAACGCGCGCTAGCGCGCACACACGCAGCAGCCGTGTGTACAATGTAGCGAGGTAAGAGGCTCGCAGCGAAGGAGGGCGGGCGCCGTTAGTCACGCCGCGACCCGGCACGCGCGCTAGCCAGGCCCCGAACCACGCGTCCCGTGAAGCACACAGGGTCCCCGCTGCTGACTGCGCGCGCGCGTGCTCTACGGCCGGAGACGGGAATAGCCGCGCGTGACACGCTGCCGGGGTCAGAGGTCCCTTTATTGGCCGTCCCGCGCACAGCCACGTCCGCGGGACGAGTTACTACCCCGGGGCTGACGTCGCACGTTCACCCTCGCAGCAGCAGCAGCCGCCGCCGCTCCGGGCAAACATTAGCTTTTAGAGACCCGGAAATGTTTGCAGGTTCATCTGGCAACAAGCTAGACTCCACAATCCTTTGTATACTAGAGCCTCACTTAGTTGTTCATTGGTTGATGGTTCAGTTCTATTGCAAACCAGGTATTGTCCATATCATATAAGTGGTATCTAATTTGACAGACAATGTGACCAACCCACACACTATGTAAACAGTAAATGCTCTCGCTCCTACAGTATTGTATCAGATGATGAACTGCTGCGGGATCCGTGTTGTTAGATTGGCTATTTTGATGATGTCTTTGGAAGAAAATAGTACTCGGAACTAAAAGTTGTAATTTAAAATCTTAGTTATACTTACAACATTTATGGTTTAAATTATATTTCTAAAGCAATAATAAATATTCTTGGCTATTAGTAATGGGACTTTAAAAACATGTTCAACATTTATGACAGAGTATATCGACACATACGAACAGTAAACGTTACCAGCCAATGATTAGCCATATTTATATTTCCAGCCCTGGTGGTGAAGGCAGCTGTGCATGCGCTTTTTCTCATCGTGTTTATTATACGAATATCTTATTGGTGTTGTCGGAATATTTAATCGTTAGTTAATTATTTTTTATTTGCTTTTTTCAAACATAGTTGGTTGTAGGTACCGTTGTAGGGCGTTTTGTTGATTGAAATATAATATTAATCGGCACGTCGTTAAAACTGCTCGTTCCGCCATTTTTCCTAACCGCCTTCCACAATGAAGTGACACGAGTATAATTTCCGTATATAAGATTAAGTTCGTTTGTATCAGGAAACGTGCGCAGTGTTGATTTTACTGAATGATTTTGCAAATAAATTATTTAATGCTAGTGACCAACAAACGTGATTTTAGTGAAGTAAACTCGCAAGTTCACACGTGTTCAAGAGGTTACATCAGTAAGTTTGCATGTTTTGTAAACGTATTTGTAAACCATTAATATAATTATTGAAATGCACGTGGCCTCAAAAATGCCGCACTTTCCACACTTTTGTAGTGAGTGAACAATATTTGTTTGTATACATCGTAAATTCGAGTGTAAGGTTAACTTCGGTCAAAGAGTGTGCGTGGATATATTGCTGCATCTATACGAATACAAACAGTGACGTATGTATCGCGTTTTGTATTTTAATTAAAGTTATGATT
Organism: Dryococelus australis; assembly: GCA_029891345.1. Classification (NCBI taxonomy): domain Eukaryota; kingdom Metazoa; phylum Arthropoda; class Insecta; order Phasmatodea; family Phasmatidae; genus Dryococelus; species Dryococelus australis. The sequence continues at coordinate 63,515,969 of CM056997.1, forward strand.
TTCGGAGTTAATTCATTTAAATGTTATTTCCATACGAGCAAAATTTCCCACTGCTCCATCAAAACAATATGCAACTCAAAATGCCACACTCAAGCCGGAATCACATAGCTCCGACCAACCCAGCACGACACGACCAAAAACTCAACCACGACACATTTCAATGTGACTACTTCAATTTACAGCACGACCGACACCATGCTTTTGGCATTTAATCTAACTATTTAGAAGGAGCTGATAGGCTACGTTAGTCTTAAATGCGGTGCACAAGAGGGAAATTTGTAATACATAATGGTGACAAATTGGTATCGCTAATGCATACAAAATTAAAATTATAATCTTTAAGAGTTATATACAGTAGTTTTCAATGTATTTTTCTTTTAAACTGTGTATTTACCATTGCAAGGAAAGCTTGCAATACAATTATTAAAGATGATACGCTAATTGAGCCCACATTTAATTGATATGAACATTTCTCTGTGTTATTATTGATTGAAACTCTAACACACTGGTTCTGGAGGGTTTCGAAATGTAAAGCTTACTGGCCATACAAACTTGTAAGTTGTATCACTTGTATTTTTAGAATGTATATAAAATTTGTCATACTTGTTCCGCAGGGATACTTGTTAGCAAATAAATTTAAAGGTTTTTCCTGTTCTTAAAGGCTGTACTTGAAAGTAACATAATGGCATGTAGGTTTCAAGGTTGGAGTTTTTTATGAACTTTTTGAGCATTTTTGTTTTGCAAATTAAAAGCGTTCATGTGTTTTTAACATACTTTGTTAAGAATATCGTAAGAGTAACGGAAGAATAATTCACATAAACAGGATTTACATTGGAACAACTTTTTAATATCAAGTAAATTACAACATGCTTATCAAACAACATTCTTTGAATTTAAGCACCCAACGAAGGTGCTCCGACATCATAAAGAAGTGTCTCATGCATCAGCAGGAACTGCGACATTCCAAAATGTATCGCTAGGGAGAATGAACTTTATGATGTCTTCAACCTTGAGTAGGTGGAGCATCTTTTTAGTGTGTAAGTAACATGTTCGTTTGATATATTGTTGCTGTGGGTCACATCTGCTTCTCTAGAGCGCTTTGCAACATCTCTGAACTGAAATGCAGTTTTGATTAGGTACTCGAGAACAAGCCTAGAGTTATATTAAAAATTTTGAGGAGGGATGTTGTGCGACTGAACTTCAGTGTAAATATCAACACTGAGTTAGTCATAAATAAGTTTTTATTCGCGGCATGACAATCTGAACACGTAGGTATTTGAGAATATTATTAAAGTATATTGTATGTAGACCTGCAATACTTAACATTTGAGTTACTAAATGAGAGTTATTAAAATGACCGAAATATAGTAACATTTGCTTAAATATTATTTTGGCTACCTACATACTTTAACATCCTGAGAATTATAACCACCATTAAAGTATCAGGCTGCACAGTTTATTGTCATATCATACCACAAATCTGAATTATGTACTTTTAATGCAATAGTAGGCATAGCCTGTATGTAATAATGTATACTGTCCTTCAAAAGAAGGTTTGTGAGGGGGGGGCAGTATTTCGGTATTTGTGCATTATTTGGGGGGGGGGGGGGAGATCCTTTGTATTTGGTGTTCGTGGAAAAATGCTAAGTTTTTATGTTTACAAGAACTTACTTCAGGTAAGTCTGACAAGATTAGTTGTCATTAATATATTTAGAGTGTACATATCTTTTATTCATTTGACAGTCAAGATACAATTTCATTTTCGTGCATCCTGGTTACAAATTCCTTGCAAGATAAAAAAAAATTATAGACTTACTACATGGGCTGCTATTCATTTACATAAAATATTTATAAACTAAAAAAAATGGGATTGTTGCCAATCTAGAACTGTTTGAACAGCCCTTCACAGTTTCTAAAATTCATTTGGAAGGAGGCGCATGCAGTTTGTTTAAAAAAACAGGCAGTCATATGTTGTTTGTTTACAAATACTTGCAGTCACATGGTGTTTGTTTGCAAACAGTCACCTTCAATGACAGTTCAGCTGTGGCGGAAGGATACATAGCCACCCAGATGCCATTGGCACTACTTTCCTAGAACTGTTCAATTTGAGACCACTTAAATGAAATGGACAATATACTGTCTGGGCACGGGACAACGAGAATGAACTTTCTATATTGTATAGTTCATTACGACGAAGTTAAAACGATCGCGCACAACGAAACAACATGCGCCGACGCCATATTGCGCACAACTAAAACTTTGTTGTTCATTTGTCTGTTTAGTCAATATGGCGGACAACATGGCGTCCACAAACAGTGGGCGGGAAGAAAAAATCTAGAAGTTTGTCTACAATACACACTACACGAAATACACAAGTCTAAACATCCTGCCCACCTTGAAGCGAGCACGCTTCAAATTAATTAACTGGCAGTGGACACAATTTGACTGCAGGACAAATCAGGACTCCCTGTTGAGTAAGGACCTGGGCAAGCCACACAATGCCATCTTACCCAGGCAGTATCTTGGTGATGCGACCCAGTCGCCAACCGAGGGGTGGAAGGTTCTTATCCCTGTTTAGGACCAATTCAACAATTTTCAGAGTGTCATTGTTCTTGAGCCATTTACCTTTGGGTTGAAGCTGTTGTAGGTATTCAGTATGCCATAATTTCCAGAAAGACTGATAAATTTGTTGAATTAGTGACCATATGTTCAATCTGTTTGTAGGTTTCTTGGTGAAGTCCTGTTCTGGTATCACTTGAGGTGGACCAAGAGACATAAAATGACTTGGAGTCAGGGTGGATAAGTAATTTGGGTTACTGGAAATGTTTTGAAAGGTTTGTGTTAAAACGTCCGAATAAACCGTGAATGGGCTATACAAGTATTGTTCGCCTATTGAAGCAGAGGACTTGCCAGAGAGGTAAACAGTTTATAAATTTACTGATTATTACATTTATAAATTTTTTGAAAACAGAAAGCGAAGAAAATAATTCCAGTATTCACAAATGTTTACCTAATGCCTTTAATAAATTCAATATTAAGGTATGGGACTAGTTCACCTCTGTCGTTACCAACTTTCCCTACGTATAAGTTCTTAAGCAAAGTAATATTACAAATGAGTGCGCAGGAAAGCGGTGCGTTGTCCTCTGAGTGTAATTTTCACGACTTGGTTAAGTTTAGCTTGCGCGAGGCGGAGGAATATCCTGGAAGAAGAACTTTAGCAGGGCTTCAAAAAAGTGTGAATTAACCGGGAATAGATTATAGAGGATAACTCTTGGAAAGTTTAATCTACGTGAATTAGTAAAATATTCCCCATAGTAAATATGTTAGAAGTCACAAACAAGATGCATTTTAACATGTGATCGATGGTCGCGAGTTTATTTTTGTTGCAAACCTCTGTTGTATGATTTTCAAACCACCCAGTGGCTTAGATATAGACGTCCAAAATTAATTAATTTTTCTACGATAAATGGAGGTCGGTGAAAGATAATGCAGAGCATCTATTTTTCTTCTCATTGTGTATCCTTCTGCCAAAATGTAAAACTAATATCATCATGGTTCTCATCACTTTATCCATACCGTTACTCAAGCGAAACTATAAAACTCTTAAGAATTTAAATTTGTTACATTTATGCAATTACTTATTTCAATGTGTACAAACCAAGAAACGCCAACTTAGTGGCTAGACTCGCAATACAATGCCGAGTTTTAGGACTATTCTTTATAATAATAGCAATAATGTTTATGTTATTGAATATTTTTTATATTTGTACTATGGGTGTTCTTGAAAATTTCATGTTATTATAAGATTATTGAGGGCATGTTTTATTACCTAAGTTTACTAAATTGACAAATGCATTGCCATTTGTTTTACATCAATCGGATGATGGAAATAAATAAATAAGTAAATAAATATTACATTACTACCAACTTTACTGGGAGGCTGCGTGCTAATTTGCACTGCAGCACATAATGTAATGACATGGCAGTGATTATTTCCAAAGATCGATTCCTAAAGCACTCACTCAACCGCGAGCAACTATGGTTGCCAGCAGAATGTTGAACAAGTACAAAGTTTGTTTACGGGTATAGGCACAGAGTAAATGAGCAGAAAGAGACGAAATGGTGTGGCGGTTTCTTTGATGTGAGCGCGCAGCCATTATCTGAATGGCAGCGCGGGGTTCGGGGAACGAGCCTTGTATCCGGTTGGCTACTGCGTTCTGCGAAAGTCTCCCTGTTGGCTGGACTGCCTGCTGGCGGGTAAATTACCAGGCACTGATTGGCGAGCGTCGTTCCGACACGTCGGTGGTAAGCGATGCCATTCTACCACTCTATGTTCATTCTTCATAATAAAACAATTATAAAAATATATCACCTGCACGCGATGTACGGTGGGAATCTAGGCGCCACAGCACGAAGTGAATTTCGTTCAAGTGGAAGTGAGGAGCTTTTGCCGGCTCCTAACATCGAGGTCTTGAAAACCGATGAGGGTGATTCAGATGAGCATGGAGCAGCGCCCTAATGAAAGGGCGGGGGAAACGGGAGAGCCCCGAGAAAACTCACCGAACAGCGGCACCGTCCGTCACGATTCCCACATGCGAAAATTCGGGAGTGACCCGGCCGGGGATTGAACCCGGTTCGCCTTGGTGGGATACGAGCCGACTATGCGCTTGTCCACCGCGGCCCCTTATCGGTAAAACGTCTCGTTATGCAAGCTTGGCTGTCAGAAGACTGTTTTCAATAATGTTAAATATCTAAAAGTTTCGCTCTAGATGGTTACTGTTAACACAGTTAATGTTTGTTCGGAGTGGCGTTTGTGGGGCCGCGGCGGTGTAGTGGTTAGAGTACTGGCCTTCCACCAAGGTGAACCGGATTCGATTCCCGGTGGGATCGCCCCTGGATTCTCTGACGTGGGAATCCTGGATATGTCGGAGATATGGCTGTTTCCATAATTACGGGAATATTCCGATAATTCCATTTTTCAACAGGACGGACCACCTCCGCAGTGGAAAATTTTACTCGTATGGAAATAACATTTAAATTATTTAACTTCGAAAATTATAACTTTAATTAAAATACAAAACGCGATACATACGTCACTGTTCGTTTTCGTACAGATGCAGCAATATATACACGCACACTCTTTGACCGAAGTTAACCTTACACTCGAATTTACGACGTATACAAACAAATATGGTTCACTCACTACAAAAGTGTGGAAAGTGCGGCATTTTTCAGGCCACGTGCATTTCAATAATTATATTAACGGTTTACAAATACGTTTACAAAACACGCAAACTTACTGTTGTAACCTTTTGAACACGTGTTTTTCTGTGGCAATCCTTGCGAGTTTACTTCACTAAAATCACGTTTGTTGGTCACTAGCATTAAATAATTTATTTGCAAAATCATTCGGTGAAATCAACACTGCGCACGTTTCCTGATACAAACGAACTTAATCTTATATACGGAAATTATACTCGTGTCACTTCATTGTGGAAGGCGGTTAGGAAAAATGGCGGAACGAGCAGTTTTAACGACGTGCCGATTAATATTATATTTCAATCAACAAAACGCCCTACAACGGTACCTACAACCAACCTTGTCTGGTAAAAACAGATAAAAAAATAATTAACTACCGATCAAATATTCCGACAACGCCAATAAGAAATTCGTATAATAAACACGATGAGAAAAAAAGCGCACGCACAACTACCTTCACCGGGCTAAAACATAAACATGGCTAATCATTGGCTGGAACCTTTTACTGTTCGTTTGTGCCGATATACTCTGTCTTAAATGATGAACATTGTTTTAAAGTCCCATTACTAATAGCCAAGAAAATTAAATATTGCTTTAGAAATATATTTTAAACCATAAATGTTGTAAGTATAATTAAGATTTTAAACTACAACTTTTAGTTCCGAGTACTATTTTCTTCCAAAGACATCATCAAAATAGCCAACCTGACAACACGGATCCCGCAGCAGTTCATCAGCTGATACAATACCGTAGGAGAGAGAGCATTTACTATTTGCATAGTGTGTGGGTTGGTCACATTGTCTGTCAAATTAGATACCATTTATATAAAATGGACAATACCAAAGAATGCGCAATAATGGTGACCACGTCAGCTACCAAGTCGTGAATAATGCAACAATTGTTCTGTTAAGAATTTTACATCTCACAACAAAAAAGGGTAGATTCTAACATAAACGTAGAACACAGATTGTCAAGATTAAGAAATAAAAAATGCAAATACACATAGACCTGCATACACGCAGGCATGCTATTGTATAAAACGAAAGTTTTCATTTAGGTTATTAACTCTGAAAAATCAGTAATGAGTTAGTTCAAATAAATAATTGCGGACAGAACTTGTAAAGATTATGACTGACTGGACATCCGCAAGACACTGTTTGAAGCAATTTCAGAGGCGACAGGCAATATCTAGCGGTAATTGAACCGGAGTAGAAATTAGATCCGTGCTTCGGATTGTCAAGTTTATCTGCTACACGAGAACGAGTTCCTCGATTACGAGGTGAAGGCAGGAATTGAATTCGCGAGGCAATGTATATAACAGCCAGTGGCGTTTATTTCATAGACGCAAGGTAACCAATGCTTACACTATACATACTGAAAATGTTTGACGTTTACGGTTTTCGCCGTAATTTTATAAACACATTTAATTCTGAGCTACCCGTTTCCGATTCTAGAAACAGAGTTCTTCTAACTCCCGTACTGTACACGGACAGTGCTGCTATCTAGTATGTATTTCCACAAACGGGAGCGACTAGCGATGAATCGAACTCGCAAAAAAAAAAAAACAACACGCCACACGCTCGACCGCGTTCTGTCCGGCAGAATAAGCAGTGCGTGTTTGCGTCATCCAGTCCTGCATTTTCCCTTGGAAAGAGGATGAAAGTGTTCGAGAAAACTGGAGTTTTCTTATAATTGGTACTATGCTCTCTAAATAATATTCATTTTAATTATTATTACATTAATTTCGTTTCCATTTTCATAACTAATGTCAGGTATTATAAAACTGTAAATACATCTGGAGGGCAGGCGAAGTTGCAAGTTGCGTTTGTTTGTAGAATTTGCTTACCCAGTAAAAAAACTCACTACACGCCTCTGATAACAACCCTTCTCAAACTGCGCGGCGCGATTCCCCGGAGCGTCTCACTCTTAGATTGCAGTGTGCGGCGTAATGTACATTCACTCTCTCTTTCCAATACATGGTTTCTGTCGTTAACTCTGCCCTTGTTCCTGCGTGCACTGTTGCCTGATGTGTTATCTTTATCCAGCCTTTTGAAAAATGCCATTTTCGTTGCTTGCGCGCCTTGCAATCACAATGATATGGTTTCTCACAGGCTTCAGTTTCAAAGGAGCAGCTTAGCTTTGCGTCGCAGGGTTGCATTCCTTTACTAGTTGGCAGGGAGGTAAACAGATAAAAATTATCTTAATCAGGCCGTTTCTTTCACCGCCCATTTGTTTCTCAGCTTGCCAGTTGCGTCACAAAGCTGAAGCAATCCGGCAACAGTGAGCGCCATAAGCCCTGTACTCCAGTCTAAGCGTGAGAAGGACACAAAAGCTCAGTAAAGATAGGGTGAATGGGTTTTCCCCATTCCATGAAGAGTGGAGAGACAAGATGTCAGTTGTAAATTTATTGTCCTGTGTTTTATGACTACCATTCGCACGTCCTTGTTCAAAGGTAGGTTGCACTTGTTTTATGACAGTGACACTCTAATGATATAGACTGTTCACTGTAAAGTGAGCACTTTTGAAGCCCTGGTTACTTTTTACTTTCAGCCATTTTTTGTTCTTTAATAACCTTGCAAAATTAATGTTTGCTATGTAGGCAATAAACAGAGTGTGTAGATTCCACCGTAGTCGGAAATTAATATTTAATGCTAACACAAAAAATATTTATTGACTATTATTCCAAATGAGAGGGCTTTCAAAAGTGCTCCCTTTACCGTGAATAGCCTATACAAACATATTGACGATATTGCCATATTCAATGTCTACACTGGGGGTGTCGGTGACCCATCAGAATAGAGCAGTCGGTGTTGTTGGCTGGAAACTGTTATTTACAATAATGTAAGCATAAAAAAATCAAAAAGGCACGTGTATTCGCACAATAATGTATTCGCACAGTGGGGGCCGCGGTGGTATAGTGGTCAGACTACTCGCCTCCCACCCTGGAGAACCGGGTTCGATTTCCGGTGAGGTCACTCCCGGATTTTCGCATGTGGGAATCGTCCTGGACGATGCCGCCGTTCGGCGGGTTTTCTCGGGGATCTCCCGATTCCCCCGCCCTTGGATTCCGGCGCTGCTCCGTATTCACCACGCTTCACCATCATCGGCTTTCAGGACCCCGATGTTAAGAGCCGCCCAAATTTTCTCCACTCCGGCACAGCGTGTTGTCGGGAGTGAAGGGGTCGCGAGGAGAGGACAGGACAGCTCGCGGCAGGATACTGTCCCGCCTGCTGTTGGCGGCGCTCCAGACAAGAAATAACAACCCCCACCCACCCCCCTCCTTCAACACGACGCCCCCAGACCGTGACAAGCACCGCCGCTCGGGGGCAAATTAAAAACAACTCGGCGGGATTGTCGGGCTGTCATCGCGCCGCTCGCTCCTGCCACGTGATACCTTACACAGCGCTCACTTCCTGCGCCAAGTCGAGGGGAGAACAGTGCAGAGATCTGGCCGGTTCTTAATAACTAGGTCTCAGAGAGCCGATGAGGGTAAAGGTAAGTAGTTAGGTAGAGGCTGTCCACGGTAAAGTGAGCACTTGCTAAGAATTACGCCGTGGTTATACGAGTGCTGTTAAAACACGTTCAGCTATAGTCCGTTCCCAACTGGAACAGCTTTCTCGGAATCTTTCCTACTCCCATTTTTAAGCAATAGATAAAAAAAATGCGTTAAAACATTCAAACTATATTCTCTCTCCGTGCTGCCAAACTAACTGTGCCCGCGCCAGTCACTGTTTGTAGTAACGATGCATGCAGCTGACGACTAAGGTGTTGTTAGTCTGTTCCAGTCGTGAACCGAATATAAATATATTCGGTAGCCATGTCTGAACAAGTTTAAAAACAAAGCGTGTTGTCATGGTTACACACCCAAAGCAGAATGAAATCAATAGCAATTCTAACCACAACAAACATGGAACTTAAAAAGTACGATATTTAATTATAATAGCCTCCAACATTTATCACTATTGAACTTTTCACCTATGAAACCTTCACTTTTACTGTAGTGGCATAATGGGTAGGTATTAGTACATTCGACCTTAAACTTAAGTTAATTCAACAAGTACAGGAATTCCCGCCAAATTCAGCAATATTTATTAAGCTGTTTGTTTACTTCGAAGCAGCCAATAGGAGCGCAGCAGAGAAGAGAAGTCGTTCGAAACGACTTATGAAAACTGTTCACTTTGAACGAGAAACAAGTGCAATCGGAACTCGTCCGAAGGTAATGCAAACTCTTCAATATCCGAACTTGTTTTGGTGAAGTAGTTCTGCATCCCGTGTAACCACGGTCTTACTAGTACGCACGTTCCGTATACTTCCGCCATATGTAAAATTAACATTACCATGTGCCTGGTCACATTATTCATGCATATGTCAAGTGAAACTGTCAAATTATTAGAAAATTAAATATTTTACAATGTTGCTAATTCATATACTTATATGCACTTAACATACAAAAAGTAAAACAAATAATTGCAGTGTTCTGAAATGTTTTCCCAAAAATTTATAATCCTGCGTTAAGGCATGCAACTACTTTTTCTCCATCGTTACCAACTTTAGAGCGCGCATGCCAGTCATTGTACCAGTTAAAACACATGCAGGGAAAGGCAGCGACATTTTTCAAAGGTTCATTTTAAAAGTGCTCACTTTATCGCGAATAACTAGCCTTTAGGTAGATGTAGACTTATCGTCTCGTCGACTGCGAGGTCATTCCAGACAGAGCAAGTAGCTCAGAGAAGAAGTGACAGGCTTGTATAGACTGTTCACGGTAAACTGATCATTTTTTAAAGCCCTGCTTAAGATCTACTTGTAGGCACGTTGTGTACTCTTCCGCCTTATTTAAAATTAACATTGTCATGGACCTCGTCACTTTATTCATGCGTCAGTCACGTGAAACAGTGCAATTATTAGAAAAGTAAATATCATACGAATCTGCTCATTTTTGCACTTAGATGGATTTAGAAAATCCGAAAACGAAAGAAAACAACTAAGCTATCGCAAATGGTTAACTAACACTCTATATTCGACGTTAAGACATGGAACAACTTCCCCTCCATCGTTACCAACTTTACTGGGCGCATGTCACTCAGTGCGCCCTTTAAAATATATACGTACAGGGGCAGTGACATTTTTCTAAGATTGATTTCGAAAGTGCTCACTTTATCGTGAACAGCATATATCAAAGTACCGTCCCAGCATCCGCCTCGAGTGTTCAGGGAAACCACGGCAAACCGAGATCAGGATGACCGGATCGGGATTCGAACCCAGGTCCTCCTGAATAGGAGTACATAAGTTAACCACTGCGTCACTCGCTCCGTATAAGGTCAAAGCGAAGTGAGTACGTAGCAGCGCCGGAATGCAAGAGCGAGGAAAACTGGGGATCTCAGAGAAAACCCGCCGGCCAGCTGGCATCGTCGGAACGATTCCCGTGTGCGAAAATCCGAGGGGCAAATCCATCTGGAATCGAACCCTGTTTGCATTGATGGGGTGCGAGCAGTCTGACCACTGCACCACGGCGGCCCTCAATTGATAGTCGATCGACGCGTGAATAGAAATGATCAGACTCGTGGCAATGTTAATTTTGCGTTTGGTGGAAGAATACTATATGTGCATACAAGCAGATCTCAGGCAGGGCTTTTCAAAGTGCTCGGTTTACTGTTAACAACTAGCTTGTAAAGCCCTTGTCAAACTGTTAAATTTTCGTCTTCAACCATATTTTGACAATAAAATTTTAAGAAAAAATACGACCATCAGATCTTTAATTCCAACAAATTTTATCACATAATCTTCAATGTGTTTGAAATGTCACGCTGTCGAATTTTGTTCTGGGAGAATTTAATTTGAATGATTATTTAGAAATTATTTTCACAGTGAGATTTTGCTTATGTTTTCCCATGCAGTCCATTACAGGAAGAAATGTTAGGAATGTTGTAATTTATTTTATCTTTTTTACTAAATTCAAATTACGGTTATCAGAGACGTTACCTGCACAATGCCATTTAATGCCCCCGAGTTCGTAATATTATGTGCAATATTCGCTTAAAATAGCTTTCATGCCGACAGTTTCTGCGTAAATTAATTATATTCTTAACCTACTTCGTTTCCGGCAGTAACTGTTCGATATTTTGACGTTTCTTGACGTACATTTTTGTTGTGCCCTATTCTGATTGGCTGAGACCGTCAAAATTCAAAAAGAAAAATATAGACAGTCCAATCTTCAAATGTTTGATGGGAACTGAATCCGTCCAACTTTCTCAGACAAATATGGCTGCGTTTGTGATGTTTCAATGACGTTATAAATGTCCAACTTTATTTGACCAAACTTATTGGAAGCCGTTTGACGGAAATATGTGACAGTCTGACGAGGGCTTAAGGTTTGAACCAGCGTGCTTGAAGAAGGGATAGAAAGCCACGAGAGGAAATGGATTGCTCAGCAGCGAGGTGGGATGGAAGCCACCGCATCCCTACAGTCAGCGGGTGGGACACGACCGCACGACGAGATGTCGTGGCTCGAACACTGTAGTGCTGTGTCGTAGCTGGGACGAAGTGAGCACGCGTGCGCCACATCAAACAATGCTGTGCTCAGTTCGAGAGGAAGCTGTTGTTCCTGCCAGCAGATACACACTGCGTCAGCGTAGTTCACCAGCTCAACGGGCGGTCAGCGACGATGGCTCGTTAGGTCGCCTGCACGTCTTAGCAGTCGACTGTAGCCTTACGACACAAGTTGCAGGCGTCAGGGCGATAGTCGCGATAGCCTGCTGAAGTTATACTTCCAGGATATTCCTCCGTCTCGTGCAGTCGAAGAACTACGTCTAGGTAATTACACCAAAGCGACATTGCATCGCATTCGTTCGCATTCAATTTAATAATATTTTGTATAAGGACTATTTCTTACTAGAAGAGACCTGAAAAATTCGTGAGTTCAATGACCTGCAGGCTAGACTCTACAGCCGTATGTACAAATATGCCTATATCAACTGCACATTGGTTGTCTGCTGTCACAGTGGAAGGCGATTATTAGGCCAGCGTTCTCCATGAGTAGGGGTAGTGAAATTTCGCGAAAAGATTTCAAGGCAAGTTATATTTGAAAATACTGTAGCGTCGGTTACCTATCTGGATTGTATTGAATAACTTTTTAACACGTGTTAACTGGCTGCACACGTATCATGTAGAAGTCGTGCCGATGTTGACGAATTCTGAGTGGCCGGGACCAATACGAAAAGCCTTCTCAAGCACATAGCAACCAATGACAATAGACAAACTGCTGTTGGGTGCTTATAGTATTGAAGTCTACCCTGTACTCATATTTTTTCGCGAATAATCACTAGCTCTATCCATGAGGTGTCAAACATCGCGTAGACCAATGGCTCAAGCAATTGAAACACACGTAATTTAAATCCTAGCTTGTCCTGAAATGAAACCGCGAATTATTCAGGTCTCTAATTACTAGGCATTATCAACACACTAATTTTATCCCTGCTTTTATTCATATAAATATTATAATTTACAGATAAAGTATTATAAGTTATTGTTTAATTAAACAAAAATAAGGTACTGCGTGTTAACGCAAGTATAAAACACTTTTAATGCGTGATATATTTTAGAAAGAACCAAACACGTCTTACATGGGGTGATTTTTAATGGTTTGATTCAAAAACCGTGAAGACGCTGCGAATAGACTATACATGGAAGTGTTTCAGCAGCACACACAGGGATTGAGTACTGGATTGGACGCAGGCAAGCAGAGTGCAAAAATTGCGCAAGATGCTGGCCTAGCATGGTGATTTGGTGCACAAGATCATGTACAACGCACATCTTGCGCGAAATGAGGAGTTAGAGCATGTCGTATTTATCGAGCAAGGTGATGAAAGTTGTACATACCTAACGAGCCTCTTGCTCCTTCTATGCTGGTCAGATGACCTGTTGAACATCAACCATAGAGATGAAATAAAATCATAATCTGATCTGTGCGAAGAGGTAGGCCTGCATAGGGAAAGAAAACATAGCACGTAAAGCACTCATTTTCCGCACGTCCATTTTACACTTGTTACCTAAATGTTTTCAAAATGAGAACAATTACTTTTGGCAGGATGGATTAAAGCAAATACCTTGTTATCGTTAGCACCTTCACATTCTGTATTATAACATCGTGGCTGTTTGGTACTCACTAGGACTATTAACTAATTCTGATAAAGAGAGAAAATTTATCTTTAAATCTGTGCGTGCACTCGTTATGAGCAACATTTACTTGGGATTCTCGTACGAAAAACTTTGTACGAGATATTGCACGAAACGTAGGGCATACCTTGCGTCGTGTGAAACCTGCTTCAGACATAGACGAGTATATACGAAAATAGACGAGAGTAATCGTAACATAATTTTGGTTCTCCATCGCGTAGCCTGCAAACCGTTTACGAAGCTCCCACGACATGCGGACATGTACGACATGGCAATATTTTATTTGGTGTCATGCTCATAAGGTTTTTCAACCAATAAATTTGTAGCAGGAAAGAATAAAGTTGCAATTAATACATTTTTATTTCATTATTTTATTTCCATTTAGGACTTCGGTAGCGCAGTCGGTTGGTGCGCCGCTGGTCTGCGGTGCGGGAGGCCTTGGGTTCGAATCCTAGGCCGGGCATATGTGTTAGTTTAAGCTATATGTTGTTCACGGTAAAGTCCGCACTTTTGAAGCCCTTGTTATTTTTTTCCTTTTAGCAATTTTTTTGTCCTTTAACAACCTTCTTAAATAAATATTACTATGTAAGTAATAAACACAGTGTGTATATTTAACCGTACTCTGAAGTTAACGTCTAAGACTAAAATAAAATGTATTTATTGACTATTATTGCAAATAAGAGGGCTTTCAAAAGTACTCACTCTACCATGAATAGCCTTTAGGTAATAAATGAGATTGTAAGCCGTCCCATGATAAGCCTTCAGGCATAACACTGGGGGACGTCAATAAGCCCTTTCCAATACAACACAATACACATGGGAGAAATATCCTTGACTAGTAAAACACCAAACTCTAGCTGATTTCAAGTCGTTCGTGACTGGTTAAACCTGAGGCAGGTACACGCATGATGAACAGCACTTTTTTCTTTCTTATACGTAAATTTTCTCACTCAGGCGTCCTTTACCAAGGTATTATATTTCCATTATTGGTTTTCCTCGTGACTATTGTTTATAATGGTATTTTCTATTCAGTTTTACTATGTTTTAAAATACTTTATTGTCTGTTATAGATGTTTTAATGACTGCTGAAATCCACATTGCTTCTTAGTTTTTGTTGTACTGTTCTGTGCTTATTTGTTTGTGATGTTCTTTTTTCTATTAATTACTAATGCTTGGCAGTCGAGATAGTGCATTGAAATTGTCAAATTGATTACTTCTGAGACAGTTATGAACTACACTTGTACACGACGAAACTGAACAAAGCTTTATTATTAAGTCCTTTGTGACAGCTTATACACCGCATAGTGACTAAATTGATAAGCTGCCCACTAACAGCATTTCAAGGAGTTTCTCCGAAACATTTCCGGAACGACAAAGCTGAAAACATTACCTAAAAAAAAAAAAAATTAATACTGTGGTTTTCTTCCAAACTGCCACGAGGTCTGTGTGTGTCTGTGTTTTTGTGACAGCTTCCCCGTTTCTTTTCTGCCTTCTGGGAATTATCTTATTTTTTGCTCGCCGCGCCGGTAGCACACACGGTCGTCAATCCCCGAACTAAATAACCATCATGTTTAACAGGAAACACAGATATGGTTACAGCGTCCTTCTCCCCCCACGAGAACCCATCTCAGGCTTCCTCCTTCCACTTGTCGACACTCCACTAAACCCTCTTCCCCGCTGCCTTCTTCTCTGAGCAGGCACACATACACTCGCGGGCCGGGGTCTCCGTGTTGGGTGACAGAGGGCAGCACATGTCTCCCGCCCCGACACGAGACAAACAGCTGGGCGCCAGCGCGAGTAGAGGTCCTCGGGTTGTCCCCGGACAAACACGCCACTCTCCTGATTTATATCGCCGGCGGAGTCTCGACTGCTTGTTAAAGCTTCGTGTCCTGTCCCCGGCGCATCGGGTTTTACGTTCGCCACTGCCTATTGTCTGTGTGTCAAGTCATTACCACACTTTACTGCTACAATGTAAATTCTGGCTATAACATATTTGCGGTTTCTGCACGCTTATTGAAACAAACCGTTGAAAAATCACCCCATGAATGACGGTTTGGTTGTTTCCTAAATATGCTATGCATCACGCGCAATTTAATTTTGTTAGCCGCAAAGTAACTTGTTTTTGTTAAACTGAACTTTTACTTTGCGAATATAAACAGGGAGAAAATAGGTATGTTGATAATGCCTAGTAAGAAATAGTTCTTATGCAAAATATAATGTAACTGACAGCACAGAATGCGGTGCGTTGTCTTTTTGGTGTAGTTTTCTAGACTTAGTTAAGCTTTGTTTGCACGAGGTGAAGGCATATACAAAGGGTGTTCCCTGACGTGTAAACCAGGAAAGAGAGGAGAAGAAACACAACACAGCAGGCGGCAGTTCGTGTCGCGGACTGACTCGGCAGCAGGCTACACTTCACGCTCACCTATACACTCGCGACACTATCGTTTGCTTATTGGTTGCTGCGATCAGGTGAGGCCTTTGTACAGAACTGTTCAACAGTCACTCACACTACTGCTTCCTGCTCATCGCTGGTTCACAGCGTGTATAAACCTTTACCGTTCAATCACAATAGCAGGGGAAAAAATAAACACTTTTTTGAAGTCTCCATTGCCACCGAATGAAGTCGCGCAATCGTCCATTCAGGGTTACTTCCAACTTTCCTGAAGACCTGCTAAAGTTCTACTTCCAGTATATTGCTCCGCCTCATTTAAGCAATGCTTAACATAGTCTAGAAAATTTCACAAAATAGGCAATCACTGTAATAGTATTTTTCGTAAGAACTATTTCTTACTAGGCATTTCCAACAAACATATTATTTCGCTGTTTTTATTCATACTAATTATAAATGAAATATAATAATTTTCAGATAAAATATAAGCAATCGTTAAATTTAATAACAAATAAGTAGCGATACCCGAATTTCGCGGAAACATTTCAAGGCCATTTGTATTTCACAACACTTTAGCTCAGATCCACTTACATGATTGAACGGTTCCCGTGTAACGAGTCCTAGATGTTTGCCAGCGAATCACAGATCTGCACCATCTGAGTTATTCAATTATGATTGACCAGACAAGTAAGAAAATGTCTTCCCACAAAGACACGCCGACAATAAGCATAACCAAACTACTGATACGCCCGTAGCGTATTGAAATCAACCACATCTCTACTAGTCTTTCATCCCTTCTAATAAATAACATGATTTTCCAACACCTGTTTCCCCGTAGCATTTGTTTAGACTAAGTAATGCATGAATGATTTTGAATTCTTTTTTGTCGAAAGAGGTTTTTACGGTCCTTTGCCGCCGGTTTTTCCTCTTTCTCTTCTTATCTATAAGTAATATAGGTACACTTAGGGAGGTAGTCATGGCCCCAATTGTTGGTCATGGCTGCCCAATCCCTCTCTGCCGTGATGCATGTCTCCTTACACGATCTCCTTCCCCTCTTAGGCGTACGGGGTTAGCCCTGACACGCAATAAAATCCCGTCCTACCTTCGGACTTCCATTCCACCTAACAGTTAGATATAAGGTAGCGTAGAAAAAAAGAGCATGTGAGGAAATCTTTTCGCGAAATTAGAATGTCCCTGCAAATATGGTATTTTTATGTTACGAGGAGTATAAAACGCTAGTGATACAGGATGTATTAAGGAAACAATCAAGCAGGTCATCGATGGGGTGATTTTTCAAAGATTTTAGGGTGAGTGAGTGAGTGAGTGAGTGACGAGATTTGGGCGACTCTTAACAATGAGGTCTTTAAAACCGATGAGGGTGAGTAAGGCGAGGATGTAGCAGCACCGGAATGAAAGGGCGGGGGAAACGGGAGATCCCGAGAAAACCCGCCGATCAACGGCATCGTCCGGCACAATTCCCACATGCGAAAATTCGGTGAACCGGCCGGGGAGTGAACCCGGTTCGCTTTGGTGGGAGGCGAGAGGGTCAAAGGTTTGTTAGGTACTTATTCAAAAAGTGTGGAGAAACCGCGTATAGACTGTACTCGGGGCTCTAGTTCTGCGTGAGAGAGAAAGAGAGAGAGCGCGTAGCGGCTGTGGGGGTTAGCGACACCCTCGGCAGTTAGTCTTCAGTATGGTCAGGTGTTGCGGGCCAGCGAGGAGGGGGTGTAGGAGGGAAGGGTAGGGCAGATGGACGCCACAAAGGGACGCCCAGCAGTCCGTGAAGTGAGTAGTGGCTCGCGGGTCTGCACGAGGACGGGAGGCAATGGGACGACGCGGCCGGCCCAGCGGGGGTGTGTGCTGCTGTTTACTTTGGCCGCTGCGGGCCTCAAAGACGCTCCCTTCCCAACCCTCACAGATATGTTTACCGCTGCCCACGAAAATAGCCTCTCTAATAGCTTCGCTACACGCTCTACTCTTTTTAAACTCTAATAATCTCTTTCACTTACGTATTTAGCCGTTCATTTAAACTAATGAACAGATGATAATTCTGGTCTCGTAATTATAGGCGGTTCATAATACAATGAGCACTTTTGAAAGCCCTGCTTGGTATATATTTGTATGCACGTTGTGTGTTCTTCCGCCTTACGTAAAATTATCATTGCCATGCGCCTCATCGCTTTCTTCGTGCGTCGGTCAAGTGAAACTGTAAAATTATTAGAAAAGTAAGTATTTTTAAAATCTGTTAATTTGTACACTTAAACGCATTAAAAAATACAGAAAGCGATCAAAATATTATAAGTAGGGCCACCAGTTTTTCGCGAAAAGATTTACGCGGAGGCTAGACTTCAACATTCTATGTGCACACTTGCAGGCTTCATTTGACTATTGGCGACTCAATATGTGTGAAGACAGCCTGTTACATGTGTGAGCCAATCAGAGTTAAGTTTCTCCGATACTGACCATCCATGATATGCAGGCAAACAGATAGGACGCGTAACAATTTAAATGATCCAATCACGAAAGTGGCCCTGAACTAAAAGGCGTTGGAACACGACTTGTCCTGAAATCGTTTCGCGAAAAACAGGTGCCTCTAATTATAAGTTATCGAAAATTGTTACCTAACACTTTTTATTCGGCGCTAAGATATGGAAATACTTTCCCCTCCATCGTTACCAACTTACTGGGCGCATGTCATTCATTGTGCCCGTTAAAATATATGCAGGTAGGAGCAGTGTCATTTTGTAAGGTTGATTTCAAAAGTGCTCACTTTATCGTGAACAATCTTTACTTATAAATACCTAGCCATTACGTGTACACAAAACCCTGCGAGGAAAGTTCCTGCTGGTTCAATCATAGAATAAAAAACTTCTCAGAGACGAGATGCCGCGGCTTTCCCTTTGATGTGGGAGAATTCACTTTCTCTCGCTGATTGGCTGGCGCGAGACTCTGGAACGAGCTTTGTGTCTGATTGGCTACTGCGTGTTGTGAAATGTTTGCTATTGCATTGATGAAAAGGTTTTGTTGAATAATACCAAATATTTTCGGCAATCAAATGACCCGATCAACCTGGAGCCAACCAAATAAATGCCAGTAATGGTCCAAGCAGATTTTTTTTGCCGCCATAAATTTTGTAGTAATAAACATATCAGACGTTTCAACTAAACAAATCCATATTCACTAAAAAAAATTATTTAATTGCTTCTGTCTTGATATTTATCATGTTTACGGTAACCAGTTTGAACAAATAAGCGTTTTGCCCAACAAATTGTTTCTAAATGATTTCGATTTATTTGATTCAAGGGAATAAGTGCAGAAATTTGGAGCATGGGCAGCTTATAAAAAATACTTTTCAAATAAATTAATTTGATATCTGCAACTACATGTTCCTCTCAATGTGGCTACTTGGTCTTCGGGCTGGTAAGTACCTAAGTGAGTGAAGAATGAGTAAAGAGATTTGGGCGACTCTCAAAAGCGAGGTCTTGAGAGCCGATGAGGGTGGTTGAAGTGAATATAGAGCGGCGCCAGAATGAAGGGGTGGGGGAAGTGGAAGATTCCGAGAAAATCCGCTAACCAACGGCATCGTCCGGCACGATTCCCACTTGCGAAAATCCTGTGGCCCAGCCGGGTATTGGGCCCAGTTCGCATTGGTGGGAGGCGAGCGTGCTAATCGCTCAGCCACCGTGGCCCCCAAGTAGGCCTACCTAAGTTACCAGGCGCTGATTGGCGAACGTTGTTCCGAAGTGTTGCTGCCTGATGACGCCATTTTTCTGGCATTTTCGGCTGGAGTTAGCACTACAAGCGGCAGTTTCACCTCTGGATACTCGCTTATTCTGTGTCGAGACCAGGTAGCTCGGCATCCTGTCCTTCTTTGCTTGCAGGACTGTTGCTGCCTCAGAGTTATGCTGTGGGCGTCTGATGAACTGCGATCCAGTCACAGAGTAGTTACATAATACAGAGATGAAACTGCCGCTTATACAGCGAATTCCTCCCGTACACGCCAGCGGTATGCCAAAGCGCGATTTCGCCGATCGCTGCCTGCGGGTATAGTTCAACTGAGAAAATAATCTTCGCACAGCTCTTTGAGGGAGAGAACGTAGGAGAGGCAGTGTAGGGGTCTCCCGAGCGACTGCCGTCGAAGGAGGGGGGGGGCACGTGACACTACTGGTGCTATATAGACCAAACTGATATCATCGCTCTCTACTATAGACTGCTCACGGTAAACCGAGCACTTTTGAAAGCCCTGCTTCAGATCTACTCATATGCAATTTGTGTATTCTCCCGCATTATGTAAAATTAGCACTGCAATTGGCCTCACCACTTTATTCATGCATCTGACAAGTAAAACTATGAAATTATTAGAGAAATATATATTTTACAAATATGCAAATTTTTAAACTAGATGCATTAAAAAATAACATAAAGCAAAATAAATAACTTATGTTATCACAAATGGGTACCTAACACTTTTAATTCGACGTTAAGTCATGGAACTACTTTCCCTCCATCGTTACCAACTTTACTAGACGTATGTCACTCAGAACGTCCGTTAAAATATATGCAGGTAGGAGCAGTGACATTTTTCTAAGGTTGATTTCAAAAGAGCTCACTTTATCGTGAACAGCCTTTACACGTGTTTTCAGCGTAGCGTGCTGGTGACCGGACAGAGGCGGCAGATGGCCCGGGACCACTTCGGAGTGAGAGATGCTCCCTCTCCCTCCGCTCCCTCTCCCTCCGACACAACCGTGTGGGCCGTGTTGGAGGAAGGTGGGCAGGGTGCCGTCCAAATACCTGGCGACAGGCGGGCTCTCGGTCTACATTCCCCGCTCCTGCGTCGGTAATTTTCAGGTCACGGGACAAGCAATTTGTTGTGTCCTCGCCGTCGGCTCGAGCCAAGTGCCTGCGCTTTCTTAAGGCGCCTCGCTACAACTCCTTCCACAGCGTTCAAGGGCCTTAAATGGAATCCCTAGTGAACAACTTTGAACGCCTCTAGATCACGTCTGGCCACGAGGCAGCGATATGCAATCCCAGAAAAGATGAACTTCTTTCAAATTAGGTATGTGACACCAGGATATCATTACACGCGAAGCGAGGCGATGTATTAAACTACAGTACAGATGCCACTTTGTGTGTGTTTTTCTCATTTCCGCCAAGGAATATGCACAGAAATCCCTACAAATCCTCTTACTAATCATTTTCACTATTTCTATTTTCCTCTGTGAATAATTTAGTAGCATAAAAGTAAAAAGTGACAGACGTAAGTTCTAGTTGTTATGTTCAGAACACTTTACTTGCTTAGACGCGCCTATACAAGAAAACATTGATTTTATAGACAATATTTTTCTAGGGAGCTCCTTAACAGAGCCTGCCTACCTTGACCAATTCAGACAAAGTCACAGTTTCACATAACATGGCTGTAATTTCCTGTGCTGTACACATCACAAAGCAGCGTGCAATAAGGTAAGTCCCTCGAGTTTATGAGTTGTATACCTATAGTCCACTCAAGAGTTACTTCCAACATTTCTGTAGCCCTGCTCAAGTTCTAATTCCAGGACATTCCTCCACCTATGCAAACAAAGCTTAACCAAGTATAGAAAACTACACCAATCAGCATAATAATATTTAGCGAAGAACTATTTCTCACTAGGTATTGCCTTTTATCTCACTGCCTTTTATTAGTATTAATTATAAATTGAATATAATAATTTGTACGTAAAATGTAATTAAATGTTAAATTTATTGGTACTTTTATTTCGATGGAAGTACAAAATTCTTGTGATGCAATATATGTGTGTGTGTGGAAACAATCAGATATGTCGTACGTGGGTAGATTTTTCAAAGTTTTGATTCAAAACATGTGAAGAAACCGCGAATAATATCATTTGTTGTTGAGAATACATTTCTTAGTCTCCTGAACATGAAGCACAAACAGATTTTTATTCATTCCAATAAACGACAGGGCGTCATACAAACAGCAGTACAGTTCCAAACCAAACAAAATTGTTTGATGCAGCGCTTGAAACGATATATTTGTCTTTGACCGAAAGGGTTAAGTAGAGCAACCGGAAATATTCTCGGATCTATTTGATGAGAAGTTAGACTCCAAACACTTTTACATCTACCTGACTCACTTGAGCAGTTACAACGCAGTTTATAAGATAACAGGAATCTGCTTAACTCTGAACCTATACCAAGCCCTCGAGGAGACAAGGACGGAATTCTGTGCTCCCAGGTCTGAGGTACAACTGGCTACACATTGCGGTCGCAACGAGTGAAAAAATAGCCACGGCCGTGTCCGAATTCAGGTATATACTGGTGTACTTGCGTCTTTGCATACTGTATTTACTCTTGGCACCAAACTCGATGAATTCGGACAGGCAGTCTTGTTGGCATCGGCAAACACCTATTAGCCAGATGATCACTTTTAATGAATGTGTATTCCTACAAAGAACTTGATAATTGCCGAAAGTTACACGGTTAAATAAACGATTAAATTATATTTAAATTTTATTTACATAACATTTGTTGTCTTGCTGATTGTACGTGTGTTTGCAATTTTGATTGCTTGTTTTAACTTAGCTTTTGTAGGTTACCGCCATTGGCGTAGTGCGAATTTATTGTATAGACCTTTATTTATGGTACACCTTACGATATTATATACTCAGTTCAAAACTGTAAGCAACCAAGTAGTAATGTTGCCCTACTAAAACACTCAGAAAATAATTACTTCGAATATCAAATATAACCAATAAATAGCTTCACAAAACGGCGGCACATATACCACAAGTACGTAAGAAGTACACATCTTCGTACACTTTTATACTTGCGTACTTCACTTGCCATTCGTACAGCACTTGTGATGTCACTTCCGGGGACAGGTACGCGCAAGTATGCACTTAAGGCGAATTCGGACACAGTCTAAGGGTCGAATGCATAGGGGGTTGCAAAGTCTAACCTAAAGATCAATGAATTAGTGAATTTTCCTGTGATAATGATAAATAACATGCTACACTGTGTGAAGTTGCCATGAAGTGCGTCTCGATACAGCTAACCACAAACATATCATGATTTTGGAGACTGATATTTCGTATATATTAAATAAGAAAGTAACGTTCTGTTTTATAAAATCGTAATAATCAAACTACGTATTCAAAAAAAAATTACGTGAAAAATCCATACTGAAACTTATCCTTATTTCCTTATGGATGAATGGATGTTACCTGAAGACCTGCAAAATGGTTTGATAACGTAGACGATCGTAACTCTGACAAAATTACGATGTATTGATAACTAATATCAGTTTACGAATATACGTTTATGTAGAGTCAACAGCGCAGAAATGCAGGTATTGATGCATTTTAATTCGTTTAATGGAAAAATACACAGTTTGATAACTTCAGATGGATGGTGCATGAAAGCAGTATATTTACAGGATTTTCGATAGCATAAGTCTTTTTCCAAAGGGTTTATTGTAATTTTTGACTCAACAAGACGCAAATAATAATTTTCAACACCTTGTACGTTGTTAGATATTCACTGCCGTCATTATTCTCGGAGTACTGATGGAAGAAAAAAAAGAATTTTGGTTTACATATCTTCAATCAGTGCTGCGAGAATAACGAATACAGTGAATTTGTAAAGATATAAGAAGATGCTCAAAATTGTTATTTACGTCTTGTCGATCCAAAAATTTTGAAAAATCCGCTGTATTACAAGTTACGACAAAAATTATATAAATTTACGGTTTGCGCGTACTATTCCCCTTAACGTAGAATAAAGGCTAGAGTATTAATCGTACACGTAAAAGTAGGTCGTATTTGTTTGGGTAGTCGCTTATAGTAGTTAATCTCAATTTTACTACATAAGATATAGTTTAGAAAAAATATATCGTGTGTGCTGAGTAGTATCTTTTAAGTTAAGTAATGTTTATCTAGTTACTCCTAAAGTAGTAATTCGAACCTCCTCGTTTGGTACGTTTATTCAATTGTAACTTCCAGCTTGTGCATAACGCAAATCTCGAGGCAGTGGCCGTTCTAATAAGACAGTGGAGTGGTTTGCGCTGGAAGGCTCGAGCGTCCGTTACATCGACCGTAGTAGGTTTAGATTTTGAATGTCGGGTGCGTTGGAAATACCAGCAATGCGATATTAGCCCCTTGACTTACAATAGATAAGTATTTCATTCCAGGTGTTGCAAACGACGAGAATTTGGTGCAAGTACTTACGAATTTCTTGTAATAACTTGACTTGGTGGAACATATGAAGATAATTTCTATTGTTCTATGGTGCTGGCAGCAACCAATAATATGACATTGGTGTGCCAGTAGTAGGTAATAGCATTAATCAAGGAAAAATTGGTGTCTCTAGGGCCGATTGGCTCTAGGTCTAGCTACTGACCTTGTACACCGATCATGATTTTGCCTGTTTTGCAACACGTCACACGGGAACGAGTACAAGTGCGATAGTATGTTAAGGGCCAGAGCACGGCCAAACAATTTCTGTAAACAGTGGAAGTCTGCAGTCAATTCACGTGTTTTCTCGGTGCCCCTTTGGAGCGGCAATCATACAACCTTATCTGTAACACGCATTGCCGCTCTTCCAGGTGCAACATTCACCGTTACTGAAATTTCTTCACGTGTCTTTAGAGAAACGGAAATTTCGCGGGGTGAACGTTGTATTGGCTTGACTGCGCAGTCCTCTGTATTTTCGAGCCTCAGTTGTTGTCACTTGGCAACTAACCTTGCGAACAGCTAGTTTTACCACATACCATATATATATGTATTGTTCATGGTAAAATGAACACTTTTGAAAGCCCTGCTTAAGATTTACTTATATGCACGTTAGGTATTCTTTCGCCTTACGAAAGATTAACATTGTCATGGACCTCATCACTTTATTCATACGTCGGTCAAGTAAAACAGTGGAATTATTAGAAAAGTAAATATTTAATAAATCTGGTCATTTTTACACTTCGGTGTATTAAAAAAAACAGAAAGCGAAAGAAAAAATTTAAGTTATCAGAAATGGTTACCTAACACTTTTTATTCGGTGTTAAAATACAGAACTACTTCATATCCATCTTTACCAACTTTAATGTGCGCATGTCACTCAGGGCACCCGTTTAAAATATATGCAGGGAGGGGCAATGACTTTCTACTAAGGTTGATTACAAAAGTGCTCACTTAATCGTGAACAGCTTTTCGTAATCATTCAGTCCTTATTTGGCCCGCAGGATCTTATTGGTGAGTGCTTTCGTGACGAACCCGCAGCTTGTCAATTCCACTCCCATTAAGATCACGATGGTTCGTCCTCTGTGTGGCAGTCATATTTTGCGAAAATATCTCAATACATGGTTATTGAAAACACCGTAATGCCGTCTAGCTTTCTCTATTGAGTGAAATTATGTTTTCGCAGGTGGTAACTGCGTACAGATCACTGTGGTTCAGAACCAAACTCACTGGAAACCGCTTATCACGCCAACAGTCGATGGAGATATTGAAACTCATTTAATCGATGTGGAGGTGCCTTTGAAATAATTTTGAAACCACGTACACGACCAAATTTTCGGAATACAAATAAGTTTGCCGAGAATTTAACTAGGTGAGAATGTATTCTACATGGAATTTCTTAAGGAATAATTCTACGTTGAAATATTTGGCCAATATTTTTGTTTAATATGTTTTTTTATTGACATTGAAATTTACATCGACAAAAAAAAGATGGATAGTTTTTTTTTTCTAAAACAATTTTATTTAGCAATATTCTCTGAGAAAATCACGTCAATGTGATTTTTGTTTGAATAAGTTATATTTAATATTGACACAATGGGAAGGAATTCCGTTTAACATTGATCCCCTATTTGAAGTTCGCGACTGCCGGCTTGGTAGGCAGGCCCGTTAAGAATTAGTTGGAGCTGCGCGTCCAAGGTCAAGAAGCGAGGGAGAAATACATACGAGCGACATTAACACGCCCGCCTAGTGTCTCATCGCTCCTACGCTCAAGGAGTGCAGTGGCTCCGTCGTGACGCTGTACTGTGTAAATTATATCTGTAACAGTGGGGTTTTATTACACGCAATGAAAGCCCACAGATTAAACTACGTCCGTATCTTAAATATTTTTCTCTTGCAGTTTAAGAAAACTGTACAGGCAAGCTTTAAAAATGCGATATTTGTCTACTTCTCGAATTTTTTTCTCCAAGAATATACTAAATATGACAAAAGTAAAATAATAGGGACATAGATAATAGTTTTTTTTTTTTTTTTATCTTTTCTGACAAAAAGTCGTATTTGCAGAAATTTACCGAGATACGCGTATTCGCGCAAACAACTTTTTCACAAAAAAAAACGTGCAGGACCATATAACGCTTAAGCTTCGTTTGCACGAGGCGGAGGACTATCCTGGAAGCAGAACTTCAGCAGGGCTCCAGAAAAGGTTTTGAAGTAACCGTGAATTGACTATACGTAATGGTTTTTGGGGAGGGAGGCTGGCAAGAAGGGGGTGAGAGAGCAGGGAGTGTGGTTGAAGGCGTGTAAGCGGCGCGCGAGGGGGTGTCAGGGCGGTGTTAGCGGCGCCTCTCCTGTTGATCTTACATTACGGCCGGTCCTCCACCGTGTTTGTGCTGCCATTACCTGGCGACTGGCCCCGGCTCGGGTTACTCCTACTAGCCCAGCCCGCCCCACCACACAGCTCACTCCGAACTGCACCACAGCTGCCCTTCGCACTCCTACAAGTGTCCTTACACCTGGACCAGCATCCAGCTACTCAGTCAAGCCTACTCATCATCGTCCTTCCACCCTTACTTACAACTTTTCTGAAACCCTGCTTAAGTTCCACTTACAGAATAATTTCTTAACCAAGTCTAGAAAACTACACCAGGGGGCCAACGCACTGCATTCGTGCACACTCAATTCAATAATAGTTTCCATAAGAACTATTTCTTACTTAGAATTACCAATATACTTATTTTCTCCCTGTTTTATTTATATTAATTATAAATTAAGTATAATGATTTATAGATAAAATATAAGTAAAATTTCAGTTAAACCAAAAATAAGGTACTTTTATGCTAACATAAATATATAACGCCAGTGATAAGTGATATATTTAGGAAACAACCGAGTAGGTCTCACATAGGGTGATTTTTTTAAAGGTTTGATTTTAAAAATTGTGAAAAGACCGCGACCAGACTATAGTTTGAAACGGCAGGCCGATTAGAAAGCCCTTGTTTAGGATATACTTGTATGCACTGTGACGGCGTCGCGTCGATCACCGGGCGTCTGCATTAAGAATACCCGTGCCATTAGCTGTTGGTTGTACGAAACGTACCTACGTGGGTGATCACTGTTGTAGTGGGCGTGGCCTACCTGGGTGCGAGTGCCCTGTCTGCTCCGCCGAGCTGTCGGCGCCCTGGCTGTAGTACTCAGGCCCTCGTCACTCGAGTAGGGAAAACGAGACCTTACCGAAGATACCCGAAGTCCGCCCGAAGTCGAGGTTCTACGGTCTTACAACTTCGCCATTCAAAATAATTATTACGTATTTAAACAAAGTATATATTATATTTATATAGTTTAAATATACAATAAACAACCATGCAGTTTCTCTCTATATATATAGTATAAACTCGTGATTGATTTGCATAATTTAATTCTAATGGTGGTATCACAAGCTGCTTTCTGTAAGCATCGTTCACGTCTGTTTAATCGCGGCACGTGTCTTTTATCATAAATATACGCATTAAACTGGTTATACTGTAGTGTTTCACCTTAACGGTTACCGTTTATATCCGCTCAAATGTATTTATCATATTTAATAAGTGTGGATAAGAATGGGATCAATAATATTGCCCAGAAAACACAGTCAAATTACAATATAAAAAAATAACGGCTGGCGAAGTCTATACAATACCACCAGCTTAACAAAGTGAGAATGTGTCGATTAATCTGTGTTCTAAAGTTGGCAGCACCGTAAAACCTACTTCGGCTTGCTTCAGCAAACACATGAATCGGATAAGTATCTCTCGTTATAGCCTTGCGTTACAACTCTCTACCCGTATGCTCCTGGTCATACTGTGCGTCGGCCCGCTGGTCTCGCTTCCTCGTTGGATCGCTCCCCCCCCCCTACCCAACAAAATGGCGTCACCAATTTTGTTTCGTTACGCTAGTGCAGATGTGACGTTACCCTGGGGCGCTCTCTAATCGACGGTAACGGCGGGAGACCTTCGAGAATGAGTGAGCGAGAGAAGAGATTTGGGTGGCTCTTAACAGCGAGGTCTTGAAAGCCGATGGGGGTAGTTGAGGTGAGTATGGATCAGCGCCGGAATGAAAGAGCGCGGGAAATGGGAGATCCCCGAGAAAACCCGCTGGCCAGCGGCATCGTTCGGCACGATTCCCACATGCAAAAATCCGGGCGTGACCCGGCCGGGAATTGAACCCGGTTCGAGTTGGTGGGAATTAAGCAGGCCAACCGCTGAGCTACCACGGCTCCTTCCATAATGAGGCTTTGCAGATGTATAAGTTTTGCTTACTCAAAGAGGACTGGAGGAAGAGACTGAGGGACTCGATTAAAACGGATCTCTGTTCTTTAGGAGGGGAAAGGATACTTAATGATTTATTAAAAGGTATACGTAGTTTGCAATAGAATTTTTTTCTAATTTTTAATTATTGCCATGGTGTAACGTAAAGTAAATTTTTAAAATTTGCTATGCAGTAAATTTTCGATTTATAGCTGAAGGATTTTAAATGTGAACTGTTAGTAAATTTTAGGGATTTTGCCATGTAATTAACTATTAGACCTATGTAACATTGGGTTTTGTGAAAAATATTTTTGTAGGGGCCTATCAGCTTTTGATGACTGTTGATGGTCGGTATTGTATATCACAATTGGAAAGTCTAAACAAAATATAAACAAGAAAAAGAAGCGTCTCTGTCTTTCACTCGGCAAACACAACTATAAAATATTGCCCACACGACTCGGTGGAGGGGAGGGGATCTGTATTTCTGTTGGTAACGATGTCCAGCTGAAGGAGGTAGAGACGGCATGTGTCAGCAAGCTACTGCCACAGCCATATCTAAAATTAACTTTACCGTGGGCCTGATCTCTGTGAAAAATCGTCTGAACAAAATGGCACAAAATGCCAACAGTAAGAGAATCCATTTGAGCAAGTAAGGATAATTATCATGTGAAAATTCAAACTAGTATAGATTGTCTGAACAAAATGGTACAAAATGCCAGCAGTAAGAGAATCCATTTGAGCAAGTAAGGATAATTATTATGTGAGAATTCAAACTAGTATAGAAAGTCGTGAAGTATGTATGACCATATATTTTGATTTATTCTTTTCATTTGTTTGTTTACATTTTAATTATAATATTTTTATTCCAAAATATATATTCATAACAGTTCTCCATATACGAATTATCAAAAAAGAATCACAATATTTAATATAGTTCTCTTAATGTCATGAGCAATTTCAGAAATATTTTGTACATTTTTCCATATAAGGAAACATCTTAGCAAGAGAACAAAGTAAAATATTACACACAAACTCAACTGCCAAACGCAGCTAAATTTAATACTGAACAATTATTTTCCATTCAGAAACTGGAAACCTTTCAGATACATTAAAGCTGTATCATCAAATAGCCTATTAATTCAGGCAAGAACCACGCAACTTTCATATAACATTTAAAAGTGTGGTATGCTGACTTGACAGAGCTTCTGGCTAGCAGGCCATCCCAAAAGACCGTTCATAAAAACTCTTTACATTATGATTGCAATTCCACTTGTAATTATTTCTTTTAGTTAAACTGTAGTGCGTAACTAGAGCAGAAGGCCCTCACTAAAAATTGCCGTCTTGTTTGCAATTTTATATTTGCCATTTTATATCAAATGATTTCAGTACATAACAAGAGCTGAAGGCCCTAATTAAAATTGTAACTCTAGGCTGAGTTGACATGCCTGCCTCCAAAACTTTATACATTTTGATGCATTTTGATTTTTCCTCTATTCCAAACAGACGTGAGGCAACTGCTCGCAAGTAGCAAGCCTTACCCTCCGAGAAAAAGAATCATATTTGAAAACCCCTAGGTCTCTGTTCCAAGTGACTGATAACAAAACATTTTTAATTTAAAATCTAAGTCGCTGGCCGATTCCTTCAGAAATCAGTACGTGCAAATAGTTGAAAACATTGAAAATTAAGCCATTTCAGGCACCTACTCTCACGTTAAAATGACGTCATGACCTTTCTTTACTTTAAGAGCCTGCCATGTAAAGGTTTGATTTAATTGTAGGGACCACGGACTAACATGAGGTAGACTGACCTCGCTGGCTGCGCACAACCAGTCTCCGTGTCCCAACATTGAACTGCTTTTCTACCCACACGTCTAGCGAACATGGCGTGGTTCGGATTTTATGTTAGAAAACTGATTTGCAAACAAGTACTTTGAGATGTATGTATACTTCCTCTGGCCAATTTATAATGCAGTTTGATTAACGTTAAATTGGGAAAGGTATTTTATTCATATAATAGTGTTTGTCATTTAAAATTAAGATATAAACAAACATTTTCACCGTTGACCATGTGACTTGACAGTTGTGTTCCTTGGGGTAGGTCAATGTTGGGTACATGTGCAGAAGACGAATAAGTGGTGTGCCTCATTTTTAATCTATGGTAGGGGCAGGGACATTTATCAGCGGTTGTTTGAAAAAAGTGCTTAGTTACCCGTGAGCAGTCTGTAACCGTTCATTTGCAATAGCGAGACTTTGCATTACATCGATGAAAACATATGCATGAAATACGCGCAAATTTAGGGAGAGAGAGATAGAGAAATATTTGTAATGAGCTAAAATGTATGTATAGTCTGTGCACGGTATCTTTCCACTTTGCAATCAAACTTTTGAAAAATCACCCCGTCTACGACATAATTGGTTTTTCCTAAATAAATAATACATACACCTCAATCGTTTTACATTTACGTTAAAATTCAAGTACCTTATTTCAATGTTAAATGAAATATCCAACTAATGTCTGTCTTTAAATGTAGTAACATTTTTTTTCATAGTTAATATTGTCGCAGCCTGTTGTTACGGTGGACAAGCCATGTCCATGACACTGGCTAGAACGGACACCCACCCCTCTGCAATCAGGACGAGGCCACAAGCTGAGCGATGTTTATATTAGTAAGCCCGCGGAGAGTATTTAGCGCCGCAGGGACATGAAACGAGGCCTAACGCCAGTCGCCGCGGGGTCAAGAGGACCGCAGAAGGACGTACCGAGGACCTCCGCCGCCGAGACGTGATGCAAGGCAGCCTTCGGCATCGAGAGTAAGGTGAACAAGTTCCGATAGTTTCAGTGGCATTTAGCTAATTAATAATAACTTGGCTTCTGCTTAATTGGTTAGCAGATATTATAATTGACTCCACCGCTTTAACTCAACGATTGCAGAGAGTTGTGTTAATTGTTATTTATTTGGGTTTTATACAAAGACGTTTGAATAAGATGTTTGAATTAACCGCGTCTTTAACTTGAACTACGCCTAACCTAAACCTGTTCTCTTTGATAACATAAAACACCTCAGGTTATTCAAATGTAACACTGTAAATGGGTTGGTTTGGTTAGGGTAGAATTATCGTGGTTTTTATGTTTCTCGCCCAGTGATGAGGCAGTTGCTGTGTAGTGGAGTTGTTGGGTAGGAACCGCCAGTTGTTAGCCGGGCTTGCTCTTGTGTGCGAGGCGGTGTGACTTTCCGCCGGCCAACGCCTCTCTCGTGTCGTCAGTGTTAAGTTGTGCAGGCGACGGCCGGTGGGCCAGGCCAGGGGTTTCGCAGCGTTCCTGGGACAGTGGCCGCGTCCAGGGTCGCTGTGAGCTGACCTCAGTTGGCGTCCGACGTCCCTCAAGGCTTCTGGCCAGGAGAGTTCAGTCCGCGAGATAAAGATTAAGGCCGCGGTTACACGGGGTGCAGAACTACTGTACTTTACTAAATCAAGTTCATCTATTGACGAGGTTACATTACCTTCGAACGAGTTCTGGTCACAATTGTTTCTCGTTCAAAGTGAACAGTTTTCATGAGTAGTTTCGAACGACTTCTCTTCTCTGCTGCGCTCCTATTGGTTGCTTCGAAGTAAATAAGCACTGTAAAAGATACTGATGTATTTGGCGGGAATTCCTGCACTTGTTGAATTAACTTAAGTTTAAGGTTGAATGTACTAATAACCATCCATTATGCCATTGCAGTAAAAGTGTAGGTTTCATAGTAATTAAAAAGATCAATACTGATAAATGTTGGAGGCTATTATAATTAAATATCATACATTTTAAGTTCCGTGTTTGTTGAGGTTAGAATTTCCATAGATTTCATTCTACTTTGGGTGTGTAACCGCGGAAAACACGTTCTGTTCTTAGAATTGTTCAGACATGGCTACCGAATGTATACAGAACTCGTATAACCACGGCCCAAGTCGCTGGTACAATCTGAAACAGTGAGAATTGAGCCAAATCAGTGAAAATAGTGGAAATTGCGCTACTGAAAATCAGTGCATGATAACTAATTAATATGGTGGCTGAATTTCACTGATTTATTTGTGATTCCCACCGAACGTCAGAGATTACACTGCCATAAGTCGCTTGTTCCCAGTTCATCTCCTTGATTCTCCAGTCGGCTACAGCTTATCGACTGACTTTCAGTGGCTGTTATTTTACTGATTGAGATCACTGATTCGGGCTTAGAGTGTAGTAAATTCCAGTGTGGGGTCTTCCCCCCCCCCCCCCGGCTCAGCCCAAGAGCCGTTAATTTTATGTTTTTAGTTTTGATTGTAGTATAGTGCAAGCGGCCGTGAAATTAAGTATATTGGTACCTGAGAGCTGACTGGTGACGGCGGACGTGGAGTTGTCCATAAAACGTGAGTTTAGTCAGTGTAGTTGACAGTTTAATTTATTTCATAATTATTTAAGAGATGTAAGATTATTTAATTTAGCTCGTGCTGCAACCTACAGTGATTTATTTGTGTGCGGGCTATCTACCCGTCTAGGCTCTCAATGGGAAAGTAACCTTCCCCCACCCATTTATAAATGATTTCGTTTAAAATCTAATTAAATTACTGGCGAATCTTAAATGCTGCATGTTAGCAGGCCACGAATGTTGACACTTAGATAAAAAGTAAGGGATGCTATTGTGTTTGCTAAAAAAAATTGAATAATTTTATTTACTACAAGCCATAACGGTGAATTAATTTTGTAGAGTAACCTTAAAGAACTAGGATGGACCCGTATTTTGTCTCTCGTATGATCGCAGTCGTAAGTCGTAAGGTAGGTACTAAATGGTAATATGAATGAAGACATAATTGATAAGTTAATTTAAGTGAGTGTCGGTTTACACACCCTCCACTCCCACTTCCCTAACCCCTTCCCATTTGGATGCTGCTTGCGTAGTTGAGGTGCGTATAGACATTCCTGCAGCGCAATGTTACTGTTGACTCGGTTGAATATTTGGGATGAACTGGAGACGCGAGTCTAACACCAGCGTTACAACGTGACTTAAAAACACTGAGAAAATATGAAGCTTGGAAATAACCACTAAGAAATAGTTATTCTGGAAAATTTTACAATTTTGAGTTTTATTACGTTATTTGTGTATCCAGTGCAAAAATACGGCTTCTTTTCAAGACTCGTTTATATGTTGAGGAATGATTTGTAGTGAAAAGCGGAAAGTAGTACGTTAGTAGGCTTCATAACAGTTAGAAGTAACCACGAATGGACTATATTCAGAATTCATTAGTGAAATTCCTTTTTTTTTTTAAACATAATATATCTCTCAAATTACTGCATAACTATAATACCAATGAAGTACCGTTATTTGTTAACCATGTGAAATACATGGGAATTAATTATTTATTGCGTACTGAAAATGGTTACTTAAGTGATAGCAGTAAAGAAATGAAACGATGATCGTTTATAAAATATAATAAAATATAATTATTTGCCCTATAACTAAGTCATATCTTCAAAAATTAATCTCAAATTTAAGTGATGGCCAAAAATATGCCCAACTATCTATCTCCCGTAACATAATTCGCTTATCTAAAAGTAAAATCTCAAATCGAAGACATTGCTAGGTAGGTAGCCGACAACAATGTTCAATCCTTGTAGCGCAAGTGAGCTTAGTTTCATTCGTATCTTGCTCGTAGATGTTCCCGATTTCATGACTTATGCCTTACTGGCTGGAGATCGACTTGATATAACCTAAGCCTACCTGTTAGAATGGTAATGTAGCATACGCATACCTTACTCAGGGGTCGAATCCAGGAGCTAGGGAGTGAGACCTAGCTCCTTTGGTCAAAAAGGTATTCGTAAGCTTAAACGGTGCTACGATAGACTTGAAACACTTGCATTCGGTAGTTAGTTTTGTGATTGGTCCACTCATTTCTCGATGCGCCCTGAAGGATTGTAAATCAGTAATACATATGTAGGAAACAAGCCCAACTATCCACGTACAAGGGGCCGCGGTGGTGTACTGGACAGACTATTCGCCTGCCACCAAGCAAACCGGGTTCGATTCCGGGGGCATGTGGGAATCGTGCCGGACGATGCCGCTGGTCGGCAGGTTTTTTTTTTTCTCGGGGATCTCCCGTTTCGCCCGCCTTTGCATTCCGGCGCCGCTCTGTACTCACCTCACTTCTTCCTCATCGGCTCTCAAGACCCCGATGCTAAGAACCACCCAAATTTCTTAATTCACTAACCACGTAAAATATAACATAACGCGCTCATAATGAATGCGCCAGCCAACGAACAAACGGCAGCTTCTGCTGTGAATACACTGCTGTCGAGATTAATTCAACCGTTAAATCAACTCGCAAAATTTCAGTATCTCTACTCGTGATCATCATACAAGTTCCTGGCCCGAGGGATTGACTTCCGTATCTGAGAGTTTGGATGCCATTACGGCTGTCTGGGAGTTTGTTTGCTAACGGTAGGGATAGGAAAAATTCGCGATTTAATTTCAGGGCAACATAGATTTGAAACGCATGTAGACTGAAGTCACCTTTGCAATTGGATCAGAGTTTATTAGACACACCCTGAACGACTCCGTGCCAATAGCCGAATTGCAAGGGAACACGAAACGAATCCCGTACTGTCAAATGTGGGGTAACACTGGGGCAACAGCCAATGAACAAACATCTGAGGTTCGACTTTACAAAGGATTGTGGAGTCTAGCATACAGGTCATTAAACTCGCGAAATTTCTCTATCCCTAGCTAACGGCAACGCGGCGGCCCCTTCGCTGTCACCCAGCCAAGTACACACCACGCCGGACGCTGTTGAACCACGGCAATGTGAGGACCACCTTATTTCCCAGTGCGGTATGGCTGTCGCCTCTATCCATGCTCTGTCGGACTGGCGAAGAAATCACGTATTGCTGCCCCCCTGATGAACGTGGACCTGTGACAGAGAACCCGTGTGTTTTGCCGATTTCTCTCTCAGGCGCTTCAGTCGTTGGGTTTCCGATTCGCAACCCTAAGAATGCTGGGATTGTGATGGTTGTCACACTACTGCAATTCCCCTACACGGCAGAAAATGCTGTTACTATCTACGTTACGTGTTAGAAGACACTTTGCACATATAAGCTATTCACGGTCAAATGAGCACTTTTGAAAGCCATGCTTATGATCTATTTGTATGCACGCTGTGTGTTCTCCGCCTTATGTAAAATTATCAATGCCATGAGCCTCATCGCTGTCTTAATGCGTCGGTCAAGTGAAAATGTAAAATTATTAGAAAAGTAACAATTAAAAAAAAACTGCAATTTTTTTTACATTTCGACGCATTAAAAAAAAAAAACAGAAAATGATAAAAGTATTTTAATTTATCACAAATGGTTACCTAAAACTTTTTATTTATCGTTAAGCTGTGGAACTACTTTCCCCTCCATCGTTACCAACTTTACTGGGCGCATGTCGCTCAGTGCGCCCGTTAAAATATATGCAGGTAGGAGCAGTGAAATTTTTATAAGGTTGATTTCAAAAGTGCTTGTTGCTGGACCGCTTCGACGGCGCTGGAGCACGGTGTTAGTCTACTGTGCAACGCGGGGTAGAGATTTCGCTCCCTCGAAGCGTCGCAGTTTCCCCTCCTTATCTCCTCTGCTGGAAGCTGCTGTTGGCGGCGTGGTGGGTGTCACATCACGAAGAAACGACCATACAACTTGGCAGAAGCTATTATAATGTTCGCTGACCTTCGAGAGATTCTTGGAGCTGCGAAACGACTGAATAAAATTGACACTTTGTTGTGTTCCGAGAGAGAAATCAAAGAATTTTTCACGAGGGTGGAGCTATAGGTTCCTAAAGTAGAATAAGAGAAAGGTGGGATAAGTTAACATAAATTTTACGCCCAAGTTTTGCAAATTTTCTATTGGCATTATAGAAATGAAAAATTCGAATGTGTAAATTTTGTGGCCAATGCTGTAATTTATACATGTAGCCTACATGAAGAATTTTATTATAATAATATTTTACATAACCGTGTTGGTTGGGGCCTTAAAATAATGACTATATATTATTTTTTGGAAAAATGAAATGTATTCAATATAAAATTATATAGTTTTGTACTTTTGGGGGACTGATACAAAAAAAATTTGCCCAAATTTGCTTTTAAAAAAAGGAACACTTTGTGAAACATTTTTACAAACGCTAGTCATCTATCCGCTGTCGTGCCTCCTGACAGTTGCGTTTTGTTTATACTCTGTTGCTAGGATTTTAATTCAATTGATTTTAATGGAAAATCGCTGATTGAAGGGGGAGACGTGTTCTATGTCTCTTGCCGGAAAGCCTCCGACACAGTTATTTATAGGTTTTCCTTAAGCAGCTACATTTCACACACTGTAAAAATTGTCAGAAAGGTATGGTTTAGGTTGCATATGAAAGAAGAAAGCATACAATTTGTAGTACTGAAAAATATTTTGTTAGAATTTACTTATATAAGCCTAAATGTTTTAAAAATAAAAAAAAAATCCTATTTTAAATCAAAATTTTAGCGTATTTCCATTATAAATGCTCCAGAAAACACATTTAAAAAAAAGCGCTCCACCAAGTAAGACTGTCGTAATAGTTACTTTGATTCTAAGTAATAAAAGTTAGTCATCAAATTTACTAATATTTTTAATAATTTATTTTATGAAGGGGAAGTCCAGCCAAAGGGAATAACTTAATTTTAAATTCACATTTCTTGGTTATTAGTGACGATATATAAATACCAGCTACTGTATTGATTTATTATTCCACATGGTTTAAAACACTGCAAATACAAATAATGTTAGTAAATGATGAATAGTCTAAATTATTGATTTAAAAATATTGGACAAGATATTCGTTTTGCCCTTATATAAGAGAAAAGCAAATAAAAATACAGGGCAAAGTCAGTAATAATAAAATCAAATATAAATGCAAGCAAATAAAATGGAATTTTACACTGAAAATGAAAGTCTACATGAAAAACTCTATTGTTCTTAACAGTTGATCTGTCCATACCATATTTCAACATTTTCGCAACAAATAGAATACATTTACATTTGTCTTCGCAGGTTGTTAAAACTTCACTGCCACTACAGAAATATTACAAAGTCCTTATAAATAGGCAAAGCTTCATTTCTTTTACTATAAAGGACATCACTTTGATAATTGCAATGAAGTCTTTAGTCCCACACCTCACATGCATTCACAGCAGAAATATTGGCCAATTCCACAATATGAAGTGTAGGATTCTAGACTCCAGAGCTTGCACAAGGCGCCCTGAATCCAGTCTTCTGTTGGTGTATCCTCAGATGGAGCTTCACATATTGACATCTGCATTCCGATTCTGTCTTTTCTCCATGTTTTACAGTCTTCTTCGCTAACAGTATTTTCTAGGCTGAGATGTTTCCTTTAGTGCCATTTTTGTTTTTGCATTTTCGACTTGTTTCATATTTTGCTGGACATTGATTGGAGTGCTTGTCAGTATTTAGGCTCGTTGGGATTTTTCTTCCTCGTGGTTTCATTACAAAATACAGTTGGCAAGGATCTTATGTCTTTCGGACTAACATACAAACGTTTGAAGGGCCTGTTTCAGCTTCTAAGGTTGTTATTGTGTCAGAGACCATACTGGAGAAGAAATTTTTAGCCATTCCTATTTCTTTGCTGTATTTTTTTCATTCGCTTTTCTCTCTCTCTCTCTCTCTCTCTCTCTCTCTCTGTGTGTGTGCGTGTTACTAATGCAGGGGAATAATCTTCATCATCAAAAATATTTGGGTCGTCGGGCCACAAGCCAGCATACTTGAATCCGCTTACAGCATTCTGTGCTGTGGCAACTTTCAAGTATGCAGGGGCAAACAGTTTTGAAATGTCATGTTGATTTATTATTCTACCAGCATGATTCTTCTGGAATGAATTTAATTCTTGCTCGAACTATTTCTTCACAGGCCCATTAAACCGTTTGGTCTAGGGGCTGCATTTCGTGAGTTCTTTGTGTGGAGCAAATTATACAAATACCATATTGTTTTCTGTTTGCAAACTGAAGAACGCGGTAATACTTTTGTGACTCGTGATTGTCGAGCAAAAGCAGAATTTTCTTTTCGTTATTCGGGCGTACACGTTCAGGAAAGAAATGTAAGCACTGCAAAAATGTTTCTCCATTACGTCATCCATTGTCAGTGCAAGTTGCTGTGTTCCCTGTGATGCATCAGCTAGAAGTCTCTCTTGCATGCACTTTCAAACAAAAATTAAGAATGGCGGAATGAATGCTTCCATTGCATTACAACAACAAATCACTGTAGTAAGTGTACCTCTTTCTGCACTCGATATGGCTCCTACCTTTTTATTTCTACGTACAGAAAGGATTTTAGGTGGTATGTTTGTATTTATCTGAATGCCTGTTTCGTCCATGTTGTAAACAGTGCTTTCACTAATGCCATGTTTTACCAGCTGGTCCCAAAAATGTTGTAAAATCTGTCAACTTGCGGGTCATTAAAACCCCTTGGCTGTAGCAATTGTCAGCTCTTGCTTTCTCTGCGAAATTTCAGGATGCCTACAGTTAAATCCCATTGACCATTCATTACCAGCACTATGATTCTTATTCCAGTTTAGTGGATTAGCTATGTTGTTCTTTTGAGCGAAGCCATATGCTAGTCTAATGAATTCACTCCTTGTCAATCCGTAAAGCGAGCAGTCCATTTCTTTCAAGTATTCTACCAGTTCCATTTATTGTTCTTTAAAGAATATCCTTTACCGTACAAGTTATTTTTTCCACGAACCTGACTTGCAGTGCTGGTGTAGTGTCACGAAAAGTATTCCGTATTTTGTAGCAACAGAATTTATTGTGTTAGATTCACATTCTTCCATTGCCTGTTTAATAGTTTCTTCCGACCAGTCGCATTGGTTGGTTGTCCTTTTGTATTTATACACCATCTGTAAATAAAGTTCATTTTGCTTTCACATTACTTAAACTTCTTTCATAAAGAAATTGTGCATTATAAAATGTAAAAGTATGAAGGACATTTTGTAAAATGACAGATTTTCTTGACAAGCATAGTTAGGAATTTAAATATTAATTAAGTTACCTTTCCTGTCATATCCGTGCGCTTGTATCTAAAATGTTATAAAATTACAAGCAAAGACTACATCACACAGCTGATATAACGGGCCAAGTGGTGCTGGTAATTAAAACCAAAAAATGT
Organism: Dryococelus australis; assembly: GCA_029891345.1. Classification (NCBI taxonomy): domain Eukaryota; kingdom Metazoa; phylum Arthropoda; class Insecta; order Phasmatodea; family Phasmatidae; genus Dryococelus; species Dryococelus australis. The sequence continues at coordinate 63,555,478 of CM056997.1, forward strand.
TTTGTATGTTTACATAAAAATTCCTTAGAAACAAGTTCCCAATTCTTTTGCAATACTACAAGCAAAATTCTGTATAATTAAAAAGCATTGCACTAGATTAATTCTGCATGTCCATTTTTGCAACTTTTGTACAAAGTCTGTGACACTTGTTCATTAAAATACATTATATTTATATATCCCACAAGAAATCGTTTTAAAATGTGTTCTATTTAACTTTTTGGATTTCAAAAATAACCTTAAAAATAGTGTTTTCCTTTTAAAACTTTTGGTCGCTATTCCTAAGGAAAACAGCATTATTGCAATATGTCCATTCTGGCTACATATTAGACAATTTAAATGTAATTTATTCAAAAACATATTGGGTGGACTTAATGATTGTTCAGGCAAAATGATTAGCTATGTCTTTGACCTGGGAAAATGGAATAGGTATTCACTTTACCCTATTCACTTTGCCCGCCAAGCAGCCATTGCAATATCACGTAAGTAAAATAATATAAATTATGTACTACATTTGACGCAATATGCTGCCACAATTAAGCCACCATCGTGTTATCATATGGTAAAATAATGATTATTCTGCTGTTGAAACATTACGAGCAATACTGAAAAACTTACGTTTTTTAAAATCTTAACGAATCTTTTAAAAATCTTTCATAGTCACTAACACGCTCTGCTTCACTCGTTACCCCTTTCCTACCGAGTTCCTTCTACAGCCGATAGGTGGCTCCACCTCCAGGGTTAGCAGGTCAGAACCATCTATTCTTCTCTAGATAATACTGCTTTTATTCTTTTTTCCCCAGCTAATTCGCTTTGCCCAGACTTTCCCTACGCCCATTTTAACTATGAAAATTATAACTTTTGTGACTGAAAAGGGTTATTTATCAAAAATTGTTGTAAATATTATTACTGATATTTATTTCATACAATCAGAGTTATTATTGTGATGATCTTGCTTGATGACATTTTGTGATGATCTTGCTTAATGAATTTTTGTCGCAAAATATGCTTTCTGAAGCATTAAATTATAGTGAAGCATATACGTCTTATAGCACATGTTCCATTCACATCACATCGAGCAGGTGCGGTTCTTACTCGCTCTCTTGCTCCTTTCTATTCCTCCTACTCTTGAACATGTTACATGATATTCTGTAAGAAAGTGTTCCTGCATTGTGAAGGCCTTGTGTGTCCCAGATGTAATGTGTTTGTTCTTGTGAGCGGTCGTCTCCTTGACTCCGATTCAAATGGCGCAAGAGGCGGTGTTTGGAAAGGCGAGGTGCCGCAACGCGACGCGACGCCTCATCGAAGGTATTCTGAAGAGCTGGAGTGAAAGGCGTTTTACCAATAGTGCGAGGAGATCGCCACTTCACAAGTCACGGAACTGCACGAGCGGCCATGTAACCTGAGCATGGTCCCAGCAGCGGTGTGTCACCAGCAAGGTCATGATAACCATGTAACACAGTCTCGGGTATTACAGCCATTTCCATCATCGGGTGTGAAAACCAATAAAAAATTATTTTAAAAACTGGTTCTTGAAATGGCGCAGTAAAAGTCAGGGGCAACAATAACTTATGATTAGGGACACCCGCATTTCGTGAAAAGCTTTCACGACCAGTTGTATTTCATAGCACTTTAACTCAGATTCACTTTTGTGATTGGGTGATCTAGATGTTACGCGTCTTAAGTGTCTGCCCACGAATCAGAGACGTACAGTATCCGAGTAGCTCAATCCTGATTGGCCAGTCAACTAAGAAAATGTCTTGTCACAGACACACGCCGCCAATAAGCAAAAGGAAACTGCTGGTACGCTTGTAGGGTATTGAAATATAGCATGTACGGAATTCTTTTCGCGAAATTCAGGTGTCCCTACTTATGATCTAGAAGATTTATAGAATACGTGCGTGATACCATCTTTGTACATACAAGGGATGAGCCGAAACCAGCTTTGGAAGTTGGCTGCGAAAACTTATAGGAATTTTAAACCTAAAACTACACTCCAGCTATAAAAGTGGAACAAAGTGATTCTGTTTTGGCTAAGTTCTTTCTGTAATGGCCGCTCTGTCGACGAGAAGTGAAGATATATGTACAGTACTCACTTTCCACATTTACGATAATACATCTCAGTTCGTCATCAAACCATCCCCACCTCCGCACTGTCCTATGGATCTGCCAGTCTCCTTTCTCCAGTAGCCTTCAGTTTCAATACCACAACTACTGAAATGTCAGACATACTTCGTCCAACCTTGGTACACTATCCTGACAGTTTCTACTACAAGCATTAAATCGCTTAGTCATTCCTTCCTGAATTCACCATTTTATACGATAGCACCACCTAGGAAAGAAAGTTTTTACATCCATGTCATCGGTTACCGAAACTATTCCCAACAATTTCGTCATACAAACAATACAATTTAAGTCCACGTATACTGCAGAATTTTAAATGAACGAAGTAGTTTAAAAAAGTATTTGCCTAACTTATATTCTGTGTTACATGCTGTGTCTACGGAGCCATTTAACATATTTTATTGAGCGAGTGTAGAGATTTGAGTGGCTATTAATTAACATTGTGGTCTTGAGAGCCGATTATGGTAAAGCGAGGTGAGTATAAAGCAGCGTAGGAATGAAGGGGCTGGGAAAAGAGGAGATCCCTGAGTAAACTCGCCGGCCAGCCAGCGGCATCGTCCGGCACGATTCCACATGCGAAAACCCAGGGCGACCCCACTGCGAATCGAACACAGTTCGCCTTGGTGGGAGAGGCGGGTAGTTTAACCACTACACCACAGCGGCTCCTTGTAATTCTGGACTTTATATATATATATATATATATATATATATATATATATATAAGGAAAATCCTCACATACTGTAACATTAGTAAACAAAGGCTTATCAATTATGCTGATGCATTATTCCTGGCAACCAGCTTGCCTGTTGTAAAATTCGTGAACTCAGACGAGAGTACAATGCCGCATCCACTTTAAAAATAGCGCCATATTATTTCTTAGTGTGTGAGAAATGCTCATACGCGACCATTGATGGATTTTAAAAGACGTTATTTATGCTGCAGTGGCTTGTGTAACAGCTTAATACTATTTCATTTCTAATTACAAATCGTACTTTATCCATTACGATAGACAAAACTTACAGGGGATGAGCTAGTTTGAGAAAAATCAGCCGGTTCTCCCAGTATGGACTGGTGGACTGACGCCATTGGCCAAGCAATCTGTTAGGATAATTGTGAGATGTATTTAGTCAACAGCACTACTTTGTAAATATTGCTATCAACTTTAAATAGTATATAATGGTATTACATCTAATGCCACTGGTCGTAATTATTCACATTTAAAAATTTCAGCTTCCAAGATAATTTGGTAGTGTAGTTTAACTGCAAATTATATTTATGTATTTTACTGCGAAATTTGTCACCATTCATAATATACTTTCTGACGATTAACAACATGGATTATCTCAGCACATTTTTAACGCAAACTAATACTCGTTATAAACTAAATAAGAAAAACAGAATGCTGAATAAATAATTTTTTTTTAATCCCATTACATGTAAAATTTACTTAGAATTTTTCGTGGTTATTTTTTGTAAATTTGTGTGCTTTGTGGTTAATTATGTTGCGGTATGGTTCATTACCCGTGTGCGTAATTCGCATGTTATTGTTATAACGTGAAATTTTCAAACTTTGTATCTCGGGCTGTGTAGCGAATGTTTTCCGTCCCGCCCGTACACGGCCGGCGCGCGACGGTTGTCACAGCCATTGACCTGCGTGTTCTGGACACCCCTCAACATAAGACCAGGGAGCTCGCGCGCCCAGATAACTGCCGGCCACTGTACATGTGGACTGGTGACTATATAGAATGTTCACGGTATAATGAGCACTTTTTGAAAGCCCTGCTTAAGATCTTCTTGTTTACACCTTGTGTATTCCTCCACCTCATGTAAAATTAACTTTGCTATGGGCCTCGCCACTTTATTCATGCGTCGGTAAAATGAAACTGTGAAATTATTCAGAAAGTAAGTATTTTATAAATCTGCTCATTTTTACACTGCGATGCATTAAAAAACAGAAAGTGAAAGAATTAATTTTAATTTATCATACATGGTGAACACTTTTTATTCGACTTTAAGATTTGGGAACAAATTTCCATCCATCGTTACCATCTTTACTGGGCGAATGTCACTCAGTGCGCCTGTTAGGATATATGCGTGCAGAAGCAGTGACTTTTTTCCAAGGTTTATTTGTAAAGTGCTCACTATCGTGAAGAGTCTTTAGTTCCCAGACGGAAGTGCCGGTATGGGAGCAGCTCCTTTGTGAGGGTGGGGGGTGCCGCCCAGCTCGGTGCGTGTAAACATGTCATCCCCTCGCCGCAGAACAACCCCTGGTGATCTCCGCTCGCGCCACACACATTTGTCTGGCGTGACAGAGGACAATGCGTCTCTCCTCCCGTCGACTCCGGCGACACACCAAGTTGTCCGCCACGCTCCCGCCAGTTGACGTACTCGCAGCCATCTAATGAGCAAGCCATCTGGATGTGCACACTACTAACACATTTCCTCCGCGCTCTTAATCCTTTCAGATCTACTTCAAAACCCTTTCATTCCCACATCAATTTAAGATCACTGATGTAGTAAATAAATTGCTCGAGGCGTGCTGTATTTGAGTTGTCGAAACCTATCTTTCGTTAATACAAACAATGAGCTGCAGTGGTCGGACATATGAACCAGTCATAACGCACGGTTTACTAATTAGTAGAGCCACGAGTATTTCGCGAATTCATTCGTAGACGATGTAGACTCAAAACTCTTGTCCTTTTCTCCTACTGTTGTGATTGGACGGTAGTTCTTTAGACACGCCCCGTTTAACTATGAGCCATTAATAATCAGGAAGCAGTAGTGTGAGTGAATGTTTAACAGTCCTGTACAGAGCTCTTACTTTATCACAGCAACCAATAAGCAAACGATACTGTCTCAATTGTATATAGGACTGTCCAGCCTAGCTTGCTGCCAACTCAATCCGCGAAATACTCGGGACTCTACCAATCATTTACCATTCAAAATGAAGGCCATTGAGCAGTGAGCCACGCAGTGTACAGTCCGATCAAATACATCATTCCCGTGTAACAAATAGCCAATTGTTAGAGACCTGCAAAACTCGCGTTATTATTTGGGGACACGTTAAACTTGAAACACGCGTACCTTTGCAATACGTTTATCATTGGATCATACTTTATGTGACACGCCCTGGGTGATTCTGCACCAATAACGAATCACTTCACAATTGTATGCCCCAATCACGTGTAGTTCAGTCTGAGAGGGAGACACTTCACATCTATGGAGCAGCCAATGGAGAAACAACGCCGTCTGTATTGCATACAGTACTATGAAGTTCAGCTTGATGACAAATATGCGAATTTTGGATGTCCCTACCAATTGTCCACGCCGGGAATGAAAGGGTTAATTTACGGTTTCAGGTGTTGCAAACAAACAATTTTATGGCGCGTGCTGTATTTAAGTCGACACAGCACTTGTTTCGTTGTCGCAACCAATGAGCTGTAGGCTATACTTTCGGCTACAGCAATATGAACCAATTATGAACTATACCAGTAAGACGCTTTGCGAATCATTTACCCAGAGATAAAATCAAGTGTCATTGAGACCAAAATATCAACTACGTACACACTTATGTAGGCGCTATACTATGGATGAATTGGTTAAATCTTTCAAACATGTATAAAAGTGTAATTTTAGGTGTTGCAGCGAACTAATATTTTGTTTCGAAGTGTACTAGTGCCAGCGTAACGCCCTGTCATTAGGGATAGGAAAAATTCGCGAATTCACATCATGACAAGGTAGATTTCAAACTCATGTACACTGACTTCATCTTTGCAGTTGGATCAGAGATTATTAGACACGCCCTGGACGACTCCACGCCAATAGTCGACTTGCAAAGGAACAAGAAGCGAATCCCGTTCTGTCAAATGTGGGGTAAACACTGGGGCAACAGCCAATGAACAAACATCTGCGATTCGACTGTACAGAGGATTGTTGAGTCTAGCATACAGCTCATTGAATTCGCGAAATTTCCCTATCCCTATCTATCATCATACGTAGGTAATTGGAAGACAATGAAAATGTATTTTTGTTTGGTGTTACTGGCAACAGCTGTTTAGGAGATTGCGAAATGTTGTCTAGACAACGAATGACGTCCCCGACCTCTGGAGGGACTTCGCTTTTTTCTGTTTTCTGATGCTGCTTTCTGCTGTGCACACACCCTTAATTTTTATCAGTGGAAAATCAATGGTTCGCAGTGAAATTCAACCACTCGAACCAGTGAAGATGGCTCCAATTAGAATCGGTGGAAAAACACTGGTTGTTTTAGTGAAACAAATTCACCGATTGAATAAGTGACGACCAACTGTGTGCGGCGAATTAAATTATGTTTATGTTGTGCAATTTAGTGTAATTTTAAAATAGTAAAAACATTTGCCGAATCCAAGATTTGAACTCATGGTATCCTGCTCCTTAGGCCGTTTCCTTGCCAATTTTCTTTTAAGTAGACTTTATTGACACACTGACCGATACATTTGCCGTTGGACAGAGCGTGCGTGACGTTTGAAAGTGTTTGTTGGTGATGTTAGACGAGCCCAAGTAGTAGAACGACTTGGTGACAAATTCACAGTGCACATGTGCGGCAACATGCGAACTGAATCTCTGTCGGAGGAGCCGGGGCGCGAACTCCGGATCTTCACAAGTCGGCCACTCTGCCCCTGAGCCATGAGGGCAGAGCTACCAATCGAGCTACCAAGCCAACGTTGACTTTTAGGCTGGAAAAAAAAAATTACTATATTTGCTAAATGTTTAGCTTTCAATTGTATTTTCTTTCTTTTCAGTTTTAGTTTAATTGGTAACATTAGGATTGTTAAAATAAATGGTACGTATGAATGCACTCACTTCAACACATTCAATGCTGTTGAACCTTCAAACAGAACGGTATGATGATTACGTGAAAACAAAATGAAAGACTTAATGTTCATGCTGCGTGGTAAAATGGCATTATAAAAGACGAAATTCACATTGAATATATATATATATATATATATATATATATATATATATATATATATATATATATATATATATATATATATATTTATTTATTTATTTATTTAAAGGCCAATGTGTTTTATTAGTTTATGCTTTGTTATTTAATTTGATACACGTACATATAACTGATCCATTAGTAAAAAAAAAACAAATCACTGAAAAACAGCTAATAAAATGGTTGCTACATCAGTTAGTTAAATTGACTGAAGTGACTGTCGAATAAGTCAGAGGCTGTTAACTGGTGCTTCACACACACACACACACACACACACACACACACACACACACACACAGATATATATATATATATGCCATTCAAGTTGGTAACTATATATATATATATATATATATATATATATATATATATATATATATATATATATATATATATATATACACACACACACACACTGAAAGCAAAAGAAAGCATTTTATTACTCACAGTATTTACCCAACACTTTTAATTTGACTTTAAGACATGGAACTACTTTCCCTACGTAGTTACCGAATTGACTGGGCGCATCGCCGCGCTGGTCAGCGTGCCCGCTACAATATATACAGGTAAGGGAGCAGTGACATTTCTCATAGGTTGGGACGCCCGAATTTACCGAAAATATTTCCGCACATGCTAGATTTCAATACCGTGCGGACATACCGGCAATTTTATTTTCCTTATTGGTGGCACGTCTGTGTAAGACACATTTCCCTATTCTGAATGGCCAATCAGTCATCCAATCACGAAAGTGGTTCTGAGCTGAAGTGTTGTGGAGCACAAATTGTCGTGAATTCTTTTTTCGCGAAAATCGGGTGTCCATACTCATAGGTCGACCTCGAAATCAGTTAAACGTGAACAACGCTATAGCGGCAGTCATACCGAGAGCGACAGTTAGTACGGCGTGTATTACACACGTGTTGACTGATAAAGGGGAACGGAGGTAGAGTTATCTTGTCCGCGTGGTAGGGAGGGGTTGGAAGGGCCCGCCATACGCTCGTCATCTCCCGCCGGCTGAAATACGGCCGCTAATTGCGAGGAACATGTGTTCCAATGACACGTGACTGATCCTTCACGGCGGCCGACTGTTAATCCCTCCGCGCCGCGCATCCCCCCCCCCCCCATTTTTTCCCCCCCATCTCAGCGTTACTGGAAATAACTCCGCGTGCCGCACTACCCGCCATCTCACCTGACCCCCTGAAACCCCCCACCCACAGCACAGGCATACACCCTGTACGCTGTTCACGGGTAACTGAGCCCTTCTGAAAGCCTTGCCTTAGGATATATTTTCCTTCTAGTTTTGTATCCTTCCGGCATGCATAGGTAGGTAAGGCTTAACCCGTTCAGTGCCGAAATAACTTTCGAGCACAAATGTTGCCTTTGTTTAATTTCGTGGCACGCGCTGTACTTATGTCAGGCGTACTTCTCTCAGCCAGTGAACAGTGTATTGTGTGTGACGTTATCGCCATTAACCATTCATAAACGAGAGATGCGCAATTTAACAAATCAGATGTCTCACAGTGGGGACGCTCAAAACACTGCCCGCTGATTCCTTGTTGTGTACAGTTCCGACCATAAACATATTCCATGTGCAACATGTCCTGGATCTTGGACACGGGTACTGAACGGTTTAACGTTCGTCGACTGCGAGGTCATCAGAAACTGAGCTAGTTGCCAAGAGAAGCAGGGACGTGAAAGGAATCGCGCATCGCCTGTATTAAAGGTTGTTCACGACAAAGTGAGCACTTTTGAAATCAACCTTTGAGAAATATCGCTGCCACTACCTGCATACATATTAACGGGTGCACTGAGTGGCATACGCCTAGTAAAGTCGGTAATGATGGAGGGAAATAAGTTCCATGACTTAACGTTGAATTAAAAGTGTTATACAAACATTTGTGGAAACTCGAATAATATATTATTGCTTCGTGTTTTTTCTTTTTTAATTTTCTAAGTATAAGCATTATCAGATTTTTCAAATATTCACTTGTCTAATAATTTTACAGTTTCACTTGACCGACGCATGAATAAAGTGATCAGGCCATGGCAATGCTAATTTTACATATGGCGGAAGAATACACAATCTTCGCACAAGTAGATCTTATGTAGGGATTTGAGAAGTGCTCCGTTTACCGTGAACAGCCTATAGTAAATAATCCCAGCATTCGCCTTGAATTATTTCGGTAAACCATGGAAACATGAATTAGGACGGCGGCCGGACTTGAAGCCAGGTCCTCCGGAATGCGGGTCTGGTGAGGTATAAGCTGTTCACGATAAAATGAGAACTTTTGAAATCAACCTTTGAAAAAGTACTGCCTCTTCCTGCATGTATTTTCACGGGTACACTGACTGGCATGTACCCTCTAAAGTTGGTAACGACGAAGAGAAAGTAGTTCCTTTTCTTAGCGCTGAATTAAAAGTGTTAGGATAACATTTGAGAAAACTTAAATAATTAGTTTTACTTTCTGTATTTCTAATGCACATGGGTGATATGAATGAGCAGAAAAGTAAATTATTTACTTTTCTAATAATTGCCTAGTTTTACTTTACCGACGCATAAATAATGTGACCAGAGACATGGCAATGTTAATTTTACATATGGTGGAAGTATACGGAATGTGAATACAAGTAGATCTTTAGCAGGGCTTTCAAAAGTGCTAATTTTACCGTGAACAGCCTTTACCACTGTGGCATGCACTTCGCTCGGTTCCCCGCCATAACTAAAGTTAACATTGTCACTGGGCTGATCGCCGTATTCATTCGCCAGCCTAGTAAAGCCGTGAAATTATTAGTCATGTAAATGTGTTATTTATGCATAGGGATAGGAACAATTAGCGATTTCATTTTACGACAAGATAGAATTCAAACGCGTGTACACTGAAGTCATCTTTGCAATTACATACGAGTTTATTAGACACGCCCTGGACGACTCCGCGCCAATAGCCGACTTGCAAAGGAACAAGAAGCGAATCCCGTACTGTCAAATGTGAAGTAACACTGAGGCGACAGCCAATGAACAAACATCTGACTATACAAAGGATTGCGGAGTCTAGCATGCAGGTAATAGAACTCGCTAAATTTTCCTATCCCTACTTATACAGTGTTCTAATATGTATGAAGTAAGGAACACTTACTTCAGTGTTTATAAATTTAAACATTACACTCGCAGTACAATGTTAAGTCTTAGGACTAATTTTATTAATCCGTTACCAACAACTAAGATCCAGTGTGTACTGTACCATGGGTGTAGTTACGGGCGGAATTTGTTTTCGAAGGTTGATTATTACTGTGCTCTCTTTACCGTGGACGACCTATACGTACCTCTGGTCCTGTTGCCTGGCTACTGGGCGTCACCACCCTTCAGTAAACACTCAAGAGATAAAACTTGTGGGGGAATAAATGCCTTCTCTTAAATGAACAGCAAAACCACCCTAATAAAAAAAATAAAATAAAATATTTCCTCTTCTCATAAATATAAATTTTTAAATTATTAAATGCCACTGATATTTATTAACAACTAAATAGCCATATTTAGGACTGTACAAATCGTGCAATAGAATTTCTTCTTCAGAATAAACTGTCAATGGATATTTATCGTAGTCAATAACTCTCTATGTAACAAGAAAAGTATAAAATTAATATCGCTGGAAAATTTAAAACTCTTTTCAATTAAATGCCATAATTTAGATGAAATGCTATATAGTGGACACTCTTCTCAAAATTGTGTAGGTATTACGTGGTGTTAACAACGTGTTATAACCAAGTTCTCATAAACCGGAAAAAAATACAAACACTGTCCATAATTAAATGAAGAGACGATTTTCCAATGTTTAATAGTGTACATGATTTAATTTGACTCCGTTATATTAAACACGGCATTATTTTACTTCAATTAAATTACAAAAGATATTCAGCTCTGCTAAAGAAAATTCTGCTGAGTGATAAAAGAACATCGATTCCGATTGTTTAATGTTGTCTTCCTCGCCACTGTTATTATATATATTCTGGAAAGAAACTGCACCTTCTCCGTCGTCTTCAGTCCAGGGAAAAATAATATAACTGAATATCGGTTGGCAGCACTGCAGAGATGCACTGAAAATCTTTTAATGTATTTTAGCTTCCTCGGTTTCAGCGCTCAGGATCCACTATAGAAGAAGAAATTTCGAATCTGCGCGGTAATCTTCATATTCCGAACGCTTTTTGCCATGGACCTGAATAAATCTCCCCTGCCTGCATAGTTCTACCATCGTAAGCTTTCGTATCCATTACATCTTCAGTAGTGGTATGAATTGATTGAAGAGATATGGAACCAGAAGCTGAGACGATAACTGAATTATAAGGTGAATGAGTTTGCCGGGAAACCTCAGTAAGTGCATCCGAAACTCCCTGATCTTCAGTAGAAGTCTTCCTTTTCTGAGACTCGTTGACAGTAAAATACTGATTATTAGGGGCACGCGAATTTCGCAAAAATATTTCAAGACCAAACTTTACATTTTTTTTATAATCTTCACTGAGAAATTATTTGCAATTTTATAAAAGCTTGTAACAGTACAAATATTTCTCTTGTAAAACTACAAGGTCTGTGTTTTTACTTGAACTCAAGAAATGTTTGTTCTATACTGGCCCTTATACACGAGCTTAAGCATAATGGCGTACACTAAACCAACAACGTAAAACCGTATATAGATGTTTGTGTCAAAACTATGGATGATGTAAAGTGTATTTGATTGCAAAAATTAATAAATTGCATGTTTGAATAACGTAAAACGCTTAAAGAACTGGAATAATCATAATAAAATGACAATTTCAATCAAACGTGACCGTATTACTCATTAACTATTCATGTTTCTTTGCTACACAGAACTCTTAAAATGAACTACAGCACCAGTAAATGTATTCTTCTTTAAGATTTTGTTAGTACTTAATTATATTTAATATAAAAATTAGTGCTAAGTTTATAAGTCAAGTTGGTCTAGTAATTACGTGTGCAGGCTAGTAATATAAAGGGTTTGGGTTCTAGTCCACGTGCTTACGAAGTGTAAATTTTTTTCAATAAATTATATATTGAAATATTTTTTTAGGATAATGTCTTTTTTACTTCGTCAAATTTATTTTATAGAAGAAAAATAATTTAATGTAATCTTTCACAACTGTAACTTGTAGTACAAGCTATCATTTGTAATATGACAAATATATGTTTTGCAGGTTTTTCAAGGAAAGTGTTTGTAGATCTACAAAGGGATATCTTGGCAACTGGGTTTCCAAGCATTTTCCTTGTAAAATTACAAATAATTCTTTATAATGCAGTTGTATTTCATAACACTTTAGCTCAGGTCCACTTTCGTGATTGGACGGTTCCCTTATAATGCGTCTTAGGTGTCTGTCAGCGAATCACAGATTTTCACCATCGGAGTTATTCAGTTATGATTGGCCAGTTAAGAAAGAAAATGTCTTCTGAGAAAGACACGCCGACAATAAGCATAACAAAACTATTTATACGCCCGTAGCGTATTGAGATCTAGCATGGGAGAAAATTTGTTCGCGAAACTAGTGTGTCCCTGCTAATTATTTGGTAAATATGAATGCACACACCTCTGGAATTATATACATAACTTTATTAAATACTTTTATGTGACTTACAAGAAAAAAACTGAACAATGACACATATTATTTTGTCAACTGCAAATATCACTGAGGACTAAACTTACATTTCAATACCATAAGTAATAAATATATAACACTATGTGTTACTTTGTTATGACCTTTCTTTGCAACCATTTCATCATATGCACTTATTACTGCTACATTTTTTAACGCTGTTCACGATAAAGTGAGCACTTTAAAAATGATCCTTAGAAAAAATTCACTGCCTCTGAATTCATACATTTTAATGAGCGCACTGAGTGACATTCGCCCAGTAAAGTTGGTAACGATGGATGGAAAGTAGTTCCATATCTAATTGTCAAATAAAAAGTGTCAGGTAATTATTTATGATAACTAAAAATATTTCTTTGGCTTTCTGTTTTTCAATGCATCGAAGTGTAAAACTGATCAGATTTGTATAGTATTTCCTTTCCTAATAATTTATCTGAAAAAAAAGTTTCAGCCTTACGCAGCCTATCAATAGTTGCCTCACGTTTCTTTTCAGCAGTGGCTGCTGCTGTAATTCGCAGTTTTAATCTGTCCGTGTTGCAACAGTATCACTTCATGAAGTCCACATTTAGTGTTAAGTTAAGCCTTAAACATATTTCAGTAAATTGATCAACACATAGTTCTTCTGGATATATATCCTTTACACGTCCCATTTGATAGTGATTCAGGAATGTAGGTAGAGAAAAACCAAATACATTCAAGATTGTTTGTTTAAACGTGTGCATATGTGTATGCAAAATAAAGTATTAATTGAGCATAGTATTCTCATACGGTACATCGATATTCAGTCAACAAAACTTAGTACTATTAAAATCACTTCACATTGTTCTTAAACACATAACACGATAACTATGAAATAAACGCATGGTAAAATAAATGAGTAAATGAAAGAAAGAGACAGATTGAGACATGGGTACTTAATAATAAATCCAATAGACCTTGTCAAAAGCACTACGGAATGAAATAGCATAAATATAGTTACAGCCATTTACTTTTAAAAAATAATCAAACTAACGCAATGCTGTCCATTATGAGTGAAGTAGGTTGTCGAAACTAATCAAATTAAATTGTAAAAATTTTTTACAAAAAAATCTTAGTAAAAAATTTGAATTCCCCTTTCCTTTTAAATAACTATCAATCAATAAATATATATCAATCAATGGCATAATTAGGCAGATGGCAGCTGTTGCAAATATAATAATAATTTATCAGTTCACCAAAACGTTGCAAAATTACTGCGGCTGAGCTCAGGACTAGAACATGCAGGAAATGAGTATAGGCTCTTGGGGCCGACTTGACCGTCTGTATTAAGGTTCCAAATAATAGTCAAATTTGTAGTAAAATTTAGACAAAATTCTTTCAAGATTTCATATTAAACAATAGGGCAGAAAGTTAGGATATGCTGGTTGAAGGAATGAAGGGGTGGGGGAAACGGCGGAGATCCCCGAGAGAACCCGCCAAACAGCGGCATCGTCCGACACGTCTTACATGCGAAAACCCGCGAGCGACCCCTCCAGGAATCGAAAAACCCGTTTTGCCTTGGTGGGAGGCAAGTATTCTAACCACTACACCACCACGGCCCTCCTAAAAGAAAGAGAGAGAGAATGTGTGTGTGTGTGTGTGTTGTAGCTGTAAAAACTGGTACATTTCTGAGTAAGTCTATGCCTATTTCGTAGTTATAGGCTATTTACAGTACAATGAGCACTATTGAAAGCCCTGCTTAAGATCTACTTGACTGCACTTTCTGTATTTTTCCACCTTATGTAAGATTGACATTTTCTCTGGGCTCATTACTTTATTCGTACGTCGGTCAAGTAAAATTGTAAAATTGTAATAAAAGTATATATTTTTTTAATATGCTCATTTTTACACGTCGGTGTATTAAAAAAAAGAAAGGGAAGGAAATAATTTATCATAAATAATTACGTAACACTTTTTATTCGACTTTCAGATACATACGTAAATACTTTCCCATCCATCGTTACCAACTTAACTGGGCGCATGTCACTCAAGGCGCCCGTTAAAATATATCTAGGTATGAGCAATGACTTTTTTCTAAGGTTTATTTCGAAAGTGCTCACTTTATCGTGTACAGCCTTTAGGTGAGGAGAGGGATATGTGTTCGGACACGCTGGCGGGAAGAGCTGGCAACAGTGTGCAAGGTTGCCTAGGGCCGCGCCGCTGTGTGGGCCGGACGCGGCAATCTTTGATCTGGCCGCCCCTCCCACAGTCCCACTCCATGTTGGTTGCGAGGCGCGGCATCCCTGGAGGGTCGCCATCTGTGGAGCGGCTCAGAGCTCCTTCCGGACCAGAATAAACTGACCGGATGTTCAACTGGCCGAATCATTCTGATTGGGGTTTTACTTTGACCAATAACTAGAGACCCGGAAATTTCGCGATTTTATTTGAGGACAAGCTAGACTTCAAATACGTTTACATTTGACTTTCTGTCTCAGTTGGATCGCAGATAATAAGACACGCCCTGGGCGAATTTGAACCAATAACTTACCTGCACGAAAACCAGGACCGATTACAATTCTACCTGGTTTACAATAGAACTGGACCATCATCCAATTAACAACTAAGTGAGGCTCTAGTACACAAATTATTGTGGAGTCTAGCTTGCTGCCAGATGAACCTACGAAATTTCCGGCTCTCTACCAATAACATACAAGAGCTGCCCACTTTCTTGCAAGGGCCAGACACAATAAATGAGTGTCATGAAAATAATTTAAACGGCAAAGGATGTCAATAGCACATAATTACTACCACTTACAGAATTCTAATGTTTAGAATGAAAATGCTGTATGTCCCACCCTAAAAAATATTCAGCCTACCGAAATGAGAGGTGTAACCAAGTGACGGTTAAACTGACGGAATGTTTAACTGACGGAATGTTCAACTGACCGAATGATAAAATAACCGAACGTCTAACTGAACCATAGAAATCGATAACTGCAGTGGGTTGCCCCTTTTAACTGCAGATCATGCTGACATCTGAGTTCTTGTCTCCCATTACAGATAGCGCCCCAAACGAGATGGAAGGTTACAGAGTCCGCTTGTCCGCGCCAGAAGTCCTGTGCAAGGACTGTTTGTCGCTCTTAACATCGTCTTTGAGGAGCGTATTTTTAACAAAGCTATACTCATTTAGAGTTATAAAATGAATTTCAAAAACGACTTAAAGGATATATAATATTTACATCCCGATGAAACTCCGACAAGTGATAAACACAAAAACCTAAATAAGATACAAAAATATTAACTAAAACCATTTTATTAACTATTTGTTACTTCGTCCATCAGGGACTATTAGGGCCTGTCTACATTCGGCAGTACCTGTGGACGTGGAACTGTCAGAAACTCGGTATCAAGTGACGTCACATTGACGTGGTTCAAATATGGTCTACAAATGCGTTGTTCGAAGTGAGTTTTCAGACTAACACTAGATCGCACTAAATTCGGTATATTATTTGTTGTTACGTATTGATGTTTCAATTTGCTCTATTATTGATTATTTAATGTTTACGAAATGGTTGATTTAAATACTTATTTATAATAAATACCTTAACGGTTTTATTTTAAATATTTTCGCTAACTGACATCCAAATTTTATTTTTTAAACTTACGTTTTGAAAGTTTTAGCCTTCAAATAAAATTGTTCGGACCAAACGAAGACATTCCTAATTATTAGCGATAGGAAAATTTCGCGAGTTCAGTGACCTATATGCTAGACTCCACAATCATTTGTACAGTAAAACCTCTGATGTCTGTTCATTGGCTGTTGCCCCAGTGTTACCCCACATTTGACAGCACGGGATTCGCTTCTTGTTCCCTTAGAAGTCAGCTACTGGTGCAGAGTCGTCCAGGGCGTGTCTAATTAACTCTGATCCAATTGAAAGGGTGACTTTAATGTACACACGTTTGAAAACTATCTTGTCCTAAAATGAAATCGCGAATTTTTCCTATCCCTACTAATTATTTATTGCAATTTCATTATATTTGTTTTGAGAAAGCCCCTTGCACATCCATTGTTTACATTAGGTAATAATGTAAACATTTCACGAATGCGCGCGAAGGCATTTGAAGTCTTCTTTTTATATCAGCTTAAGACACAAACAACTTCTGACAAAAGTTCGGATTTCCGAATGCTTCAACTTGAGGCATAGGTTGACTTGGAACACGGCAGCTTGGGGCAGTGCCATGACGTCATATGGTCACGTGCACCAATCAGCACATCCTTGTCCTAAGGCACAAGTTCGGATAGCGCAATTTTAGACGGAATCTTATACACAGTCCGGAGTTCAACTGTCGGTCAGCGCAGTTGCCGACGATAGATCTCGGTGCTAATTATACGAAAATCAACGACGAACTGAAAAGGCCCAACTACTCCCCTTTGCACTGTAAAAAACGTTTTATTTATAGTAAAGAAAACATTTCTTGAATTCGTTTGCACATGTGGCAAAGCTGTCTTACATCATGCGTATTCCAATGGGAAGGTAAAAAATTCAGGCTGTTTGTAATGTCGTTGATGTGTTTTCGTTTTGTGCCAGTTAATTTCTACGCATACTTAACTGGATGAGAACCTTAATTGTGAATATAATACAATATCTTATCTCCTGCCAAATTAGTAAATATGTCTGATTTCCCATCACGTAATATGCCGTTCGACTTCCTCAAATGAAGAATCAGCAAACAAGCGGCTGAGAGAGATTTGGGAAGCACTCAACAGCTTAAGGCCGAAGGTTTTTAGCTTGAGTGAAGGTGAAGTGATGCGAAGATGGAAAAAAGATGGAATGCCTTGCTGTCCCAACTGGGACGAGAGAGCGCAAGATGGAGAGTGAACGACGATGATCACTCGCAGCTCACTCTCGCACACTCTCTGGCAGCCATATTGTTTTCAAATCTAACCTCGAATATTCCGACACACATCTTTTGTCTCTACAGCAGTATTAGAAATATTTTATTGACTTAATCATTACGATTGTGAAATGTGTAATACCGACCATATTTCGTATGATATGAAACATTACAAAGTACTCTACATTGCACATGATAGTTAAGATTTAAAACCTCCTAAATATATGGCAAATTAAAATAAGTTGCTATTTCAAATGACTGTGTAATTTATTCGAGGGAAGTGAAAGGCCAGCAATATTTATTTTACACTGTTTATTTATCATACCTTTCCGGACAGAGAAATAATTCCGAAGACATACAGAGGACACAAGTCTCAATTCGCTAGAGTGAGCCAGAGTGAGAGTGGAGAGTGAGAGTGAGCACACTTACAAGTTGGGACACGGCCCGAATCGAAATCGCCTTGGTGAAAACCGAGTGCTTTAGCTGGTACAACCACCACGGCCATTAACCCACGAAATAAAAGCAAATTTTAAGCCCGGGTTATTTAGTGATTTAAACCTATTTGTTTGTGTGTAGCCGAGTTTATGTGAACAAATTGATTAAATTTAAATAACGTGTCAAAGCTCTTTGCAATGACGTCTATTTAAACAAAATTAATTATTTGAATATTTACAATTTTCTTTGAGAGCTGTGGTGACGTATAGCGTCCAGAGTGCTCGCCTCCTACCAAGGCGAACCTGGTTTGATTCCCTGCGGGGTCACTCATGGATTTTCGCATAGTGCCTGACGACGCTGGTCGGAGGGTTTTCTCGGAGATCTCCCATATCCCTCGCCCTTCCAATCTGGTACTTCTTTATCTTCACCTCGCTTCACCTTCTTCAGCTGTCAAGACCCCGTTAAGAGCCTCACAAACCTCTCAAACTCAACTCAACTGAACAACTAGTGTGTATCGTGCATCCGCAGATTTAGACCGGTATTCCAGAAAGTTCAGTTTGCCATTACATATGTGCTACCATCTTGGGCGATAGAAAAGCCATGATTAATCCTTAACGGGCCTGCCTACCAAGCCGGCAGCCGCGAACTTCAAATGGGGAATCAACGTTAAACGAGATTCCTTCTCTTTGCGCCAGTTTTCAAATAACTATATCAAACAAAAAGTGAAATTTCTTAGGGAATGATGCTACGTTAAAATATTTTGCCAATTTTTTTGGTTTAGTAGGTTTTTTATAAAATGTAAATTTATAAATTGACACATAGCAAGAAAAGGATGGATATACATATATATATATATATATATATATATATATAATTTATTTAGCAATATTCTCTGATAAAATCGCGTAAACGTGTTTTTTTTTGTTTGAAATAGCTATCTCTAAAATTGGCGCAATGAGAAGGAATTAAGATTAACATTGATCCTCTATTTGAAGTTCGCGACTGCTGGCTTGGTAGGCAGGCCCGTTAACTCGTGGAACGTATTTCCGAACAAGTTTTCTCAATATTCTTTGATGGTATTGGATGTGTCGCGTTTTGTTAATCGCCGCCTCGTGCGAGGCTACAAATAAATGAAAGCGACACTGCAGCGTTAATTTACAATGAATTTGGAAAATTAATACCTGCACGGTTTGTTGGTTATGTTATCTGTAGCGCTAGCAGTTATTACATACTTCGACTATTTACAAGTGAGGCGTTGCGTTCACTCGTACTGGCTATATTTCAGCTGCGCTCTTCCTGCTGTTCGAGTTTGACAGTGTTAACGCATGTGTCGGCTTTTCACCTCACCCCATGTTTCCTAAATATATAATGTATCGCAAGAGTCTTATACGATACTTGTCTTATTTTCGGTCAAATTAATTTTTTTAAATATTTTGTCTGTAAATTATAATACATTTAGAATTAATATAAATAAAACGGTGAGAAAATAGGTGTGTTGGTAATACCTAATAAGAAATAGTTCTCGTGCGAAATATTATAAAACTGAGTGCCCGCAGAAGCGATGCGTCGTCAATTTTGTGTCATTTTCTAAGACATGATTAAGCTTGGTTTGGATGTGGCGGAGAAATAACCTGGAAGTAGAACTTCAGTAGGGTTTCAGAAAAGTTGGATGTAACCATAAATGGACTATCGCATGTGCGTTGATATGAAGGTCACACACACACGGCTTAGATAGCTCATTATAACAAACAAAACCGTAATTATAGGCTGCTCACGGAAAAATTAGCACTTTTGAAAGCCCTGCTTAAGATCTGCTTGTAAACACGTTGTGTATTCCTCCGCCCTATGTAAAATTAACATTGCCATGTGCCTCATCGCTTTATTCATGCGTCGATCAAATGAAACTGTGGTATTATTAGGAAAGTAAATACTTTACAAATCTGCTCATTTTTACACTTCGATGCATTAGAACAGCAGAGAGCAAAATAAATAATTTTAAGTTATCACAAATGGCTACCTAACACTTTTTATTCGACGTTAAGATATGGAACTACTTTCCATACACCGTTACCAGCTTTACTGGGTGAATTTCACTCATTACGCTCATTAGAATATATGCATTCAGGGCCAGTGATTTTTTTATAAGGTTCATTTCTGAAGTGCTCTCTTTATCGTAAACAGCCTTTAATATATTTATTTATGGCGTTGCTATGCTACTGAGATTTGTGCAGACCGTCCGTCATACCTGTACGCTCATGTTTGATAGTTTTATTTCATTTATTGTCCATTTAATACTAACATATTGATTGTGTTCATACTAAGATACAAAGCATTTAAGTCTGCATAACATAATTTTGATTACACTTTGCTACTTTAACTTAAGGTAGGTCAGTTCTTCTTGACGAATTTCCATAAGGCACAGTATGATTAGGATATTCAAATACGTTGGACAGAATTTCAGAATTAGCTGGCCAACTTAGTCATTAACACTCGAGTTTAAGAGCTACAAAGAAGAGCTTTCAAATGTGTTCAGTTGACTTATAAATAAGTATACTAACCACAAAGCTAACGTTAATGTGGACGATTACAAAATAAAAGTATGTAAACGGGTAGATATGTCGCAAAACCATCACAACTCAGAGCACGCTACTTTCTTCATTGCCGCGACACATTTTGTGAGGGCATTTAACAATCAGTTATAAACTCAGAAAAAATGCTGGCCTTGCAATTTTAAACTTACTCAGCAGCAACTAGCCCGAGTTAAGCAATCTTTTCACAATCTTCGTCTTCATTTCTGCATACTGCTTGGTAAGAGCAGCGTTTTTGCATGCCAGCCCAATAGACATCACATACACAACTAAAATAAAATATTCATTTGTTATTAACGTCGCTGTTACCCATTATCACTGTTGAGTGGACTCAATTATTTTCCACGCTCTGTATTGAAAAGCAGGTAACTGTGAGTAAATTCTTTGGCAGGCCAAATATTTACTCTGACAGTGCTACAGAGGCCAGACGTCAGCTGCAATGGTCGATTGCAACTTTAGAGGGAACATGGAGTAGAGTGCGTGTGAGAGATGCTCAGTAGCACGCGCTGTGTTCCAACATTAGACGGAAATTTCCACCAATAGCACTATTGGACAGAATTTGAGTTTAGAGCATTGTAAAGAAGGGGGATTTTAGTTGTTTCTGCGCTTCCTTTAATCTAGTTTTAATGCATGTAGAATATATTCAAGCTAGTCGGATTGCCTGTTGAAGGTTCATACGTAAACAAACACATTCCTCAATCTCGACCATGTGATTCCACCAGATGTATTGGCGACGGTTGATAGAATGTTTCGGACATGCACAGACGATTAAAATCGGTTTACATCAACTTAAATCGATACCTCGTTTCTCTCAACTGCACAAGCTGCATAAACTCCCAAACCTACACAGCGTTGCACGTCAACAGAGTGTCTCTTAGTCGGATGTAACGTCACAAATATTTTGCACATTATTTCTCAATGTTGGTGTTAATTATTTCGGGGCAATTTGTGCACCACAAACTGCACCAGCTTTTGAGGATGTATAGCTGGTATAGCGTAATGTAAATAAATACGTACAGTATTTTGCAGTTAGGCCTGTCAATCGGTTTGATGAAGGGAGTGTATCAATGTGATATGAATGCTCACAATTCCTTATTGTATTTCGTGGATGCCTTATAAATGTTTACAATCGCACAGGGAAGTTAAGACTAGTAATTAAAACATAATGATTTTTTTGTGAGACAGAAGTTTACGAACTAAACATCAAGTACTATGCTGTGTCATTAGGTTATTTAGATTTCAAGAAAATTACAAAAGTAAATATATTCAGCAAAAATCGAGGGTAATTATAAATATTATACCACTTAGGTTAACGAATTAATCGTCGTCTTCACTTGTGGGACTGCTTACTATAATGTATTTTGGCATTTCGTTCATCCTGCCAACATGTAATTTAGCATTTCGTTCATCCTGCCAACATGTAATTTAGCATTTCGTTCATCCTGCCAACATGTAATTTAGCATTTCGTTCATCCTGCCAAAACTGAGCAAATGCTACACAAATGTTGTTTCACTCTTACTGTTTGCACACGTACTGGTGTAGCTTTGCACAACACTACACTATACTGTATACTAAGTAGGCATGTAGCTTGAAATAAAATAACCTTTTGGTTTGTTCACAATAAAAAATACATAGACACAGGACATAACAGTAGAACATTCACGCGACCAGAAAATTTGTGCGAATTTAATTCACAATTTAATAATTATGTATTATGTTCAGCGAATGGAATTTTGCGACGTGTCTGACGTCAGTTGGCTGTGTTGGTAAATCATATTTTAATGTTCGATCGTCTTTACATGCAAAAAATTGATTTCCGTGCCATATAAAGGAATTTTTGAAAATTGAACAGTAATTTAAATGAGTTGGCATTTTTTGCGTTCCTTTTAAAGCTTCGCTTTTGCGATCGTAAAGATGCGGGTAGGTAACCTTTACATATTTCTGCCAGCAAAGTGTATTCTGTTATTTCCTTCAAATGTATTTATTGCGACATTTTTTCGTTTCCGAAGCTTAGCTATTCTTCTATTTTATATAAGCAACTTTGTCAAAAATTTGATACTCTGCCCTGATTCGCTGTTGCCCCATCTGCCTACGTGAAAAATATAAAAAAGTAGTTCATTCACGGCTACTTCCAACTTTTCTGAAGCCCTGCTAAAGTTCTACTTCCAGGATATTCCTCCGCCTCATGCAAGCATAGCTTAACCGAGTCTAGAAAATTACACCAAAGGGACAGCGCACCGCATTCGTGTGCACTCAGTGTCATCATATTTTGCATGAGAACTATTTCTTACTAGGCATTGCCAACATATGTATCTTCTCCCTGGTTTTATTCATATTAAGTATAAATTAAATATTATCATTTATATGTAAAATACAAGTAGAAGTTCAATATAATAAACAATACGGTATTTTTACGGTAACATAAGCATAAAACGCTTGTGATACACGGCATATTTAAGAAACAACGAAACACGTCATATATGGCGGGATTTTTCAAAGGTTCGTTTCAAAAAGTGTGAAGAAACCGCGAAGAATAGATTATATAAAGGCTGTATACGATAAAGTGAGCACTTTTGAAATCAACCAAAAAAATCACTGCTCCTACCTGCATATATTTTAACGGCCACCTTTAACGCCCAGTTAAGTTGGTAACGATAAATGGGAAAGTAGTTCCGTATCTTAACGTCGAATAAAAAGTGTCAGGTAACCATTTCTGTTAACTTAAAGTATTTCTTTCGCTTTTTTTAATGCATTAAGTGTGAAAGTGAGCAGATTTGTAAAATGTTTACTTTTGTAAAAATTTAACAGTTTCACTTGACCGAAGCACGAATAAAGTGATGACGCCCATGACAATGTTAATCTCAAATAAGGCGGAAGAATGCACAAAGTACGTACAAGTAGATCGTAAGCAGGACTTTCAAAAGTGCTCATTTTATCGTGAATAGCATATACCTGATCATTCCCTTTATGCACTATGTCAGGAAGTCTCATGCGCAAGACGTATTATGCGAAGTTGTGAATCAAAATGTTCGAAATCATGGCGCTCAACTCTTGTGTATACGACCTATGTGTAGAGCCACGAGTATTTCGCGAATTCATTCGGAGGCTAGATAGACGCCAAACACACATTTTTTTTATCCTACTGTTGTTATTGGACAACAGTTGTTTAAACACGCCCCGTTAAACTGTGAACCAGTAGTGTATAGTGTATAGAGGACTGTCAAGCCTAGCATGCTGCCAACTCAATCCGCGAAATACTTGGGGCTCTACCTATGTCCTATGGTTACCGTCATGTTTCGAATTGTGAACGAAGCAGGTAGGGAGGGGAGCAGACGGCATTGCACCTGCAGGTTGGGCTTGCAACGAGCACGGCCGCCTTAAGGGTGAAGCAGAGGGTTGGGAGGGACCGGGTAGTGTGTTTGGGGCGCTGCGGTAATTGGCAGTTTGACCGAGTGTCACGACACGCGCCCTGCACCTCGTTAATGCCGCTGCCTCGCCGCCAACTGCCGGCAAATGTTGCCTCGCAATTAGCGTCCTTCCGCGACCATCTGGGAACTTCCTGCGTCCCCTCTGCATCACTGCCTGCTCGGCCCCCTCCTGCTGCCACTGAGACATATTGTAGCTGCTGAGACACAAGCATTTCGCAGCTTCACTGAACTCTAAGGTAAGTGAATGAGAGAAGAGATTTGGGCTGCTTTTAACCCTTTCGGACCTACTTTAATTTACGGTTTCAGGTGTTGCAAACAAAAAGTTGTACAATGCGTGCTGTACTTAAGTCATCACGCAGGAGCGTATCGAGAATTTTTTTCTGGGTGGTAAGGGGGGGGGGGTGATGAGTATTAGTATTGTCACGAAGTTTTGATGCATAAGATATTATCATATGTATGGTTGATAAAAAATTAATAAATATAATGATTGCCATTTTAATAGCGGGTGTAAAAAATGTGTGGTCATGTAGGTAATAACAAATATATAAATATAATGATTGACATTTTTATAACGGGGCTAAAAATGTGTGTCTTTTAAGGGAGGAGAGCTGCAGCCCCCTCACCCCCCCCCCCAGATACGACCATGTCGTTACAACACATGTTTCGTTGTCACAGCCAGTTAGCTGTAGCCTATATGTTCGGTTATAGTTATATAAACCAATTAAGAAGTATACCAGTAAAACGATTTCCAAGAGGAAAAAATCATTGGTTGTTAAGCTCCGCAGTGTCCAGTACAGACCAAAAAATTACCTACACGTGCGTAACATGCACAAGTGCGTCACTGGGTCTGAATTGGTTATCTTCGTAGTCTCGAGAGTCAATGAGAGTGAACTGAGTGAAGTGAGGCATGGACGGAGCAGTGCCAGAATGCAAGGGCGGGGGAAATTGGACATCCCCGAGGAAGCCCGCCGACCTGCGGCATCGTCCGGCAAGTTTCCTCACATGCGAAACTCCGGGATCAACCCCACCGGGAATCTAACCCGGTTCGCGTAGGTTGGAGGTGGGTAATCTAACCGCTACCCCACCACGGCCCCACGAATGATGGTCTTCTCCCACACATAAGGCCAGCTTAGCGATGGCAGAAACCTTGCGTAAAGGAAAAGGGGCGTAAGCTGACTTGATCCCGACACTCAGTAGTAGTTATAAATGGCCGATACGGTGTCAAGGGAAGGGGGATCCGAATCGGGCAGATCGCCCGATGTCTTCCTTGACCTTTGTCCGCCACCTCGTTTTCTGTCACCATGTTAGATTATGTACAGGCCATATGGTTTTCGGTCGTCATCTTGTTTCCGTCTGCCATTTTGTTTCTTGTTTGTTTCCGTCGGCCATCTTGTTTCTGCCCACCATATTGCGTGCTTTATTCGTGCCTATAGTCCATTCACGCCTTCTTCGGCCTTTTGGAACTAAACCTCTGAAAAATCACACTAGGCGTAACATGTCAACCTGTTGTGTTCAATCACTTGTATTCCAAAATTATATAACCCTGTGATTAACGTTAAAGTACCGTGTTCTTGAATAGATTAATAATCTACTTAGTATCTACAATCATTTGTAATATTCATTTCGTATTAAATACGAATTAACAACAGCGAGAGTAGCGACGTGTCGGCAACGGCCGATAATAAATAGTTCACGGTTACAATATTTCTTAACCTCGTTGTATGTATACTATTTGTAAATTAAACGTTGCCAGTTGATATATTTGTATAGTTATGTAGTATTGACGAAAACACATTTTATTGATGCATTAAAAAATATCAGCGGAAATTACCGTGCGTAGGCTCGCTCTAGTGACACGGTGGATTTTTTTCCGTCCGGAAGAAAAGTTTAAGCGAAACGGATGGTGTCGCTCTCTCTCGTTCTCTCTCGTTCTCTCCCTTTTCTCTCTCTCTCTCTCTCTCTCTTGGGAAGTTCGTACCACATGTGTGGTAGAAAAAGTATGTCTTGTTATTTCTAATTTCAGCACTTTTATGCTAATTACAGCAACAATAATGATGTTTGAAATTGTAATTTACAACTAAAACGAGATTTTATTGTTTAAATATATATTATATGTTATTTAGATGCGATGTGATGGCGCTTACAAATCCAACAAGTTGAGAGACGTAGTGTGGAAAGGAGAATCACGTGCTTGTCCCAACCCAACCCTAT
This sequence comes from Dryococelus australis, assembly GCA_029891345.1. NCBI lineage: Eukaryota > Metazoa > Arthropoda > Insecta > Phasmatodea > Phasmatidae > Dryococelus > Dryococelus australis. The sequence continues at coordinate 63,581,756 of CM056997.1, forward strand.
ATGGCGGGCGATTATACCCATTGCCTTACGAATGGCAGTGATGTGGCAACGTGTCAATGAGAGGGCGTGTTTCTGAACGAAGCGTAAAGTTGGTACTCGTGTTTTTTAAACATCCTAACAAGTTACAATAATGTGATAAAAAGGTGTTTTCACGGCAGGGTTAAAAGTGTTGTGTTGTGATCGCTGTTGTTGAAAGGGCGTGGTGACTGTGTTGTAATCGTTACGCAGGCCAGGTGTCAGTGGATTTCAAGTATGTGCAAAATGAGTATGTTATAACCATGAACTGATGTTATGGCGAAGTTACTTAATGAAATTCACGTCTGTTTATCACAGCGTTGTATGTACCTTTGCACTACGTGTTTGAAACATAGTTGTGTAACGAGCTTACGTTTCTGTGATTTGAATGTCTGCCACAATCCCCTCGAAATACTAGGCCCAACCAAATAAATTAAAATAAATAATTCATTAAACCTACAAACCAGTAAGTACCAATGCATGTAAATATTAGCGGAATAAATGTTACGGTAGGCATATGTGTTTGCATGTTCACCATTATCTTTTACGTTTGTCGAAGTTACGTACAATAAATACGCGACAAGAGTTGCGTGCTTGAATTTACTGTGTCGTTTCGTTGGACTGGTTATCCCTTCGTTTTAATTTTTATTCCAAATAAGGCCGTCCTTTTAACGAAATAACCCAACACATATGAATAACAATAGGTTAAATACTACTGTTATTTTTGCCTCAGTTGTAACAAACACCATCTTTGCAAAATATTAATGCGTATTATGTGTAACGTGCTATATCGTGTGTAGCAAATAGTTATAAAGCCAACCTAAATATTATTATATTCCTAAATTATGAACATTCGTAGGAAATATGACAGCATTCTTTGAACAGCAACCAACGCATTTGACAGTTATAGAAGCAGACGTCACATGGCAGTGTTTATGCTTATGTGTAGCGGAAGGATACATAATCAATAACCAAAAGTAGATATTTAGCAGGGCTTCAGAAAAGGCCGAAGTTATCGTGAATCAACTATATCGATCCTTTTGCAGTGGTGAGTTTTCAGCAAGAGGCGTCTGAAAACTTATTGGCTGCGGTTTTCTACTGTGTAGGTATATTTCAAAAGTGCTCACTTTTTCGTGAACAGTCTTTACATAGTATACATAGATCATTAAATCAACTTATATAGAACCCAGTACCTGTCAGCAAATAATAATAAAGCGAACCTCGCAGGTTTGCTGTCATCCCGCGCGAAGAATTTCAGTAAGTTGTACTACTCGGCTGAGGACGTCGGGAGGAGTGTGGATGTGGCAAAGAGGCGGTCGGAGCTAGTGCAGCAGGCTGCGGGGCGAGGCAGCAGCTAGTTAGCCAGGGAGGAAGGAGGCGGACGAGTTCCGCCGTATTTTCCGAGTGGTCGCGGCGCGCCACGCAACGCTGGCCCGGCACAGACGCGCGGTGCGGCGGCCTGCGCAGGTGTCGTGTCGGGACGATGCCAGCCTCCCCCCCCCCCCCCCTCTGTCAACCTACTTCCTCTAGATGCTATCTGCCCCGCCAGCTAGCTGCACCAGCAGACCCGGCCCGTCGTATATCCAGCTATAACTATTCACGCTGAAGTGAGCACTTTTTAAGGCCCTGCTAGATTTTTCCTTTCAATTAATGTCTACCTTTGCGCCACTTTTTATTGTAAACATTGCAATATGGCTAATAAACATACTGTATACAGTTCATCACTCTCGTAAATTAACGTCTGAGGCTGCAATAAAATATATTTATTAGGCGTTAATGCCTTTTGAGAGATCCTGAAAAAATGTTACCTTACTAAAAATGTCACTGTTCCTACAAAATTTATTTGAACTGATGCACTGAGTGACAAATCGCCTAGTAAAGTTGGTAACGATCGAGGGGAAGTAGTTCCATGTCTTAACGTCGAATTAAAAATGCTAGGTAACCATTTGTGATAACTTAAATTATCTTACGCGTTTGTAAAATATTTACTTTTCTAATAATTTCATAGTTTCATTTGGCGGCCGCATGAATCAAGTGGCAAGGCCCATGGCAGTGTTAATTGCACATAAGGCGGAAGGGTACACAACGTGCATACAAGTAGATCTTAGGCAGGGCTTTCAAAAGTGCTCAGCGCCAAGTTAAAGTTAATACTACTCAGGTTACGAACAAAACGAGATTTCTTATGAGTGAGTTTGGCATGGGGGAAATTTCTGCCACAAGGCGCGCCGGTTTTCCAATGAGGCCGCTTGTAAGCTGGCGGTCACTGGACAAAAAATTCTATATATATTTTGTGTAAACGTTAGTGTTCGGCCCGAATTGTTATGTATATTTCATCAACCAACATTTTAAGCATTAACTTTATTCCGTAACTATTATTCGCGCCACCCAATGGTGTTAACAAAATCCGAACAGTATAAATATAACTGTGACTCGCACTGGATGTTCATAAGCAGCTTAATTCACTGGGAAAACGCCACGAATTTGAGTGCGAAATATACGTAACCGTCATTAAAAGGAACGTTGTACTTTGCTCCTTTCGCGTAATGAAAATGAGCAGGAAAGTTCTAAAAATTGTTTTCTTGACCATTTGAATATTACATTTCTCGATTCAGTTGTGATGTTTAAATAAAGTAATCGTATACGCCTGCGTTTCGCAAAATACATTTAGGACACAATATTTAACAATATGCGAATATATTTCGTTATATTTCCATTCCAGTGCGAAAAGCAAACGTCATTCTTTACGTAGGGCCTAATACAATAAAACTCGGAAAATTTTACACAAGTACATTTATTTTATGAACATTGCTATTATCCCATTTACTTAACCCACGTACGAATTGAACAACCCAGTACCTATACATACAAAATCAGTGATGCTTGACAGCGGAAGATTCTAGTTGCCAAACTAAAAACATGGACGTTAACCGTGCTCATCTGCATTGCCCAGACACGTTAAGGTGCAGGAATCCTACCCATTTTGGATTTTGCTACAAATATACGTAACCAAACATTATCAATCCGGACATTATAAATCAAAATTTGACAGGACATAATGGACCGTTTAAAATAATGTTTTAATATATGTGCGACAAAAATAACTGTTTTAAGACTAGTATAGTCCATTTCATTTAAGTGGTCTCAAATTTGACAGTTCTAGGAAAGTAGTGCCAACGGCATTTAGGTGGCTATGTATCCTTCCGCCACAGCTGAACTGTCATTGAAGGTGACTGTTTTCAAAACAAACACCATGTGGCTGCCAGTATTTGTAAACAAACTGCATGTGCCTCCTCTCAAATGACTCTTAGAAGCTATGAAGGGCTGTTTAAACAGTTGCAGGTTGGCAACAATCCCATTTTTTTTTTTAGTTTGTAAATATTTTATATAAATAATTAACAGCCCATGTAATAAGTCTATAAATTGTGAATACAGACCTAGGCTTGTTCTCGGGTACCTAATGAAAAACTGTATTTCAGTTCAGAGATGTTACAAAGCGCTCTAGAGAAGCAGATGTGACCCACAGCAGCAATATATCAAACGAACATGTTACTTACACACTAAAAAGATGCTCCACCTACTCAAGGTTGAAGACATCATAAAGTTCATTCTCCCTAGCGATACATTTTGGAATGTCGCAGTTCCTGCTGATGTTGGAGCACCTTCGTTGGGTGCTTAAATTGAAAGAATTTTGTTTAATAAGCATGTTGCAATTTACTTGATATTAAAAAGGTGTCTTTCCAATGTAAATCCTGTTTATGTGAATTATTCTTCCGTTACTCTTACAATATTCTTAACAAAGTATGTTAAAAACACATGAACGCTTTTAATTTGCAAAACAAAAATGCTCAAAAAGTTCATAAAAAACTCCAACGTTGAAACCTACATGCCATTATGTTACTTTCAAATACAGCCTTTAAAAAAGGAAAATCCTTTAAAATTATTTGCTAACAAATATCCCTGAGTAACAAGCTTGACAAATTTTATATACGTTCTAAAAAAATACAAGTGATACAACTTATAAGTTTGTATGGCCGGTAAGCTTTACATTTCGAAACCTTCCAGAACCAGTGTGTTAGAGTTTCAATCGATAATAACACAGAGAAATGTTCATATCAATGAAATGTGGGCCCAATTAGGGTATCATCTTAATTTTATTTCGAGGGAAGAAGGAAGAAGTGAGCGGAGTTAAGGAGGGGGGGGGGGGCTTTAGTTTATCGTCTTTCATGAGACGGGATTATTTTGATGTTCTTACGATGCCGGAATTACGATGAAATACAAGATAGATTGTCGTAAGCCCGACCGATTCTGTCGTCCGACCAGAAATTTTGCATTAGAAATTATATCTATTCTTCGTAGTGTCATGCGGCACGACACAAGAATGTACAACATTGCACAATTACATTGTATTGCAAGCTTTCCTTGCAATGGTAAATACACAGCTTAAAAGGAAAATAAATTGAAAACTACTGTAGCTATCTAACTCTTCAAAATAATAATTATACTTTTGTATGCATTAGCGATACCAATTTGTCACCATTATGTATTACAAATTTCCCTCTTGTGCACCGCATTTAAGACTAACGTAGTCCTTAAGCGCCTTATAAATAGTTAGGTTAAATGCCGAGAGTATTGTGTCGATCGTGCTGTAAATTCAAGTAGTCACATTCAAATGTGTCGTGGTTGCGTTTTTGGTCGTGTCGTGTCGTGCTGTGTTGGTCGGGTCTATGTGATTCCGGCTTAAGTGTGTGGATTTGAGTTGCATATTGTTTTGATGGAACAGTGAAAAATTTTTCTCGTATGGAAATGACATTTAAATGATTTACTTTAATTAAAATACAAAACGCGATACATACATCACTGTTCGTATTCGTACAGTTGCAGCAATATATCCACGCACACTCTTTGACCGAAGTTAACCTTACACTCGAATTTACGATGTATACAAACAAATATTGTTCACTCACTACAAAAGTGTGGAAAGTGCGGCATTTCTCAGGCCACGTGCATTTCAATAATTATGTTAACGGTTTACAAATACGTTTACAAAACATGCAAACTTACTGTTGTAACCTTTTGAACACGTGTTTTTCTATTACAACCTTGCGAGTTTACATCACTAAAATCACGTTTGTTGGTCACTAGCATTAAATAATTTATTTGGAAAATCATTCAGTAAAATGAACACTGCGCACGTTTCCTAATACAAACAAACTTAAACTGATATACGGAAATTACATTTGTGTTACTTCATTGTGGAAGTGGTTAGGAAAATGGCGGAACGAGCAGTTTTAACGACGTTCCGATTAATATTACATTTCATTCAACAAAACGCACTACAACGGTACCTACAACCAACTATGTTTGGAGAAAGCAAATAAAAATAATTAACTACCGATTAAATATTCCGAGAACACCAATAAGATATTCGTATAATAAACACGACGGGAAAAAAAGCGCTCGCACAACTTCGACATTCGAAAAAAGAGTGAGTGAAAATATTTGCGCGGCTCCCAACAGCGAGGTGTTGAGAGCGATAAGGGTGAAGCGAGGTGAGTATGGAGCAGAGGCGGAATGAATAAGCGGGGAAACGGGAAAACCCGCCGACCAACGGCATTGTCCGGCACGATTCCCACATTCCGGGAATGACCCCGCTGGGGATCAAACCTGGTTCGTCTAGATGTGAGACGAGTAGTCTTACCACTGCACCACTGTGGCCTAACATTCGAATAAAAAAAGGGGCATTTCAAAGAGAACTGATGTCCTGAGAGCGTCACACCTAGGCGACCTATGTTAATCTGGAAGTAGTAGTTATAAATGTGTCGAGAAACATTGATTAACATGACTGGCCACAGCCGACCTGCTGTGGCGCAGTCGGATGGTACGCTGCCGATCTGGAGTACAGAAGGTTCTGGGGTTCGAATCCTAGGTAAGGCAAGGATGTTAGATTAAGTTAGGTCATATGTTAGTTTATAAGCCGTCCCCTAATAAGCCTTCAGGCATAAAACCGGGGAATGTTAATAAAACCTTTCCAATACAATGACTGGTTACACATCAAACATTACAACGATTCCACACCCATTTTTACCATTGTTAGAGGGGTGATATTGGCAAACAAAAACGCACACATTTAACATCTACATTTACATAAACGTTACACTAAAATTTGTTGTTTATTATCACGTAGTTTTTTATTTTCATTCATTGAAGCATTATCTAACCTCTTGCATTAAGGTTGCGTACCTTTCTTAAAAATCCCTTTCGGCTATAACTCGTACTATAGTTTTCGCCCCATTTTGTACAAAGAATCACGTACAACATTCGTATCATTTGGTCTAAAACCACCTGTATAATTCAGTACTATATTAGATGACAGTAGGCCAGTAAAATCGTTGCACAGTACAGTACGTATGAGAAGCCTTAGTCAGAGGAAAATTACTTTCGACGCCTCTTTTAAAACATTATTACAAAACTTTTAATTTTAAACTTTGTAACAAACAAATTTTATAAAGTTTTCTATCCACAAATTGAGTTACTACTAAAATGTTAAGTGATGTCACAGGAATACAATAAAACATTTTCTTCGAAATCGCCCCAAATAAATGTTTCATTAACATCACGTTATTTAAATACGAATGTTGCCGAAACACAAAAAAAAAAAAAAAAAATACAACTTGCGAACCACACAATCTAAATCCAATGAATTTCCGTATGGTATTCTGATTCAAAAATTGTTATAGCTTTACACAAAAATATTACTTATGTAAAGAGCCAAAGATTATTAAAGAAAAAATTTTTGAACATAAGCGGACTTCAATAATAGGGCCTATAAGCACAATCTAGCAAATTTTATTTTGCCATTTTGTTTGAAAACCGTTTCTGTATTTAACCTGGCCACTATTATTTCTTGAACCTCGGCACTCAACCTCCGCCTTTCACGTGAAAATAGTTAACCGTGAAAATAGTTAACCGTTTAAACAAAATAAAAAAAATACATCAAACTAAATTATTCTTCAGTGCTTTGAAGTAAATCTTGTTTTAAAATCTTTCCACGAAATATCAACCACTCCTCTCACCCTATTCGCACGCCATTTTTTTTTTTTTTTTTTTATATTTGCTTGGCACGGTGGGTTAACTTAAATTCTCATAGTTCTCTTTATTTGTTTTTATAAATTAATAGCCCCTATCTAACTGAAATTTTAAAAGACTGTTGTCTTTGGTTCTAATCGCAAATGTATGTACAAAACATGTAAAACGAAAGGTCTGCCGTGACAAGATGACACAGGAGTGCTCGCCTCATATCCGACCTGCCACGTGTTTCTTCCACTAGCGCAGTGATGTGAAACACATCAGTTATATAGGCTGTTCACGGTAAAAGTGAGCACATTTGAAAGCCCTGTTTAAGATCTACTTGAATGCACGTTGTGTATTATTCAGACTTATGTAAAATTGACATTGCCATAGCTCATCACTTTATAGATGCGTCGGTTAGGTGAAACTGTGAAATTATTAGAACAGTAAATATATTTCCAATTTGCTTATTTCTACATTTCGATGCATAAAAAAAAATAAAGCGAAAGAAATAATATAAGTTATCACAAATGGTTACCTAACACTTTTTATTCGACGTTGAGATATGGAACTACTTTCCATTCATTCTTACCAACCTCACTGGGCGCATGTCACTCAGTGCGCCCGTTAAAATGTATGCAGGCAGGGACAGTGACTTTTTTTTAAAGGTTGATTTCAAAAGTGCTCTCTTTATCGTGAACAGCCTTTATCGTGTTTGTCGTGAAGTTGTGCCTGACTGGCACTCTGGAAGAAGTGACTCCATCTCGGCTCCTTCCGTACTAAAACTGAGTAAATAAGCAAATTGTATTCAAGGTCTCTTCACACACTTCGAATCAAATATTTGAAAAATCACCCCATGTATGACGCGTTTGGCTGTTTCCTAAATATGTCATGTATCATAGGGTCTTATACTTCTGTTACCACAAAAGTAACCTTTTTTTTTAATTGTTCTTTTGGTTATATTTTATCTATAATTTCATTAATGGTTAGGCCTAATATTAATAAAAAATATATGTATTGGTAATGCCTACTAAGAAATAGTTCTTATGTTAAATATTATTACACTGTGTGCGCACGATTGTGGTGCTTGATCCTTTCAGTGAGATTTGTGATACTCGATTAAGCTTAGTTTGCAGAAGGCGGAGATATATCACGTAAGTAGAACTTGAGCAGGATTTCAGAAAAGTTGGAGGTGACCATGGATTGACTTGCACGCAGAGATTAAATGTCTTGGCGATTTCTTCAGTGCAAGCGTTCCCATTCCCTGACTGGCTTCGCGAGACTCCGGAAAAAGGGCATTGCGTTGGCCTGGCTACCCCGGCGTGCTGCCGCCTGTTGAACAGCTTAGGTACCAGGCGCTCGTTGGGAAGTGACTTATTGACACGTGGCTGGCCAGTGACACTCCGCTGACAAGTGCGATTGCAGTTCGGGTTTATAGGCGAATGTTTCGACTATGTATAAAGGCTGTTCACGATTAAGTGAACACATTCGGGATCAACCTTAGAAAAAAGTTACTGCTCCTAACTGCATATATTTGAACGGGCGCCCTGATTGGCATGCGCCCAGTAAAGTTGGTAACGATGGATAGGAAAGTAGTTACGAATCTTAACGTCGAATAAAAAGTGTTAGGTTACTATCTCTGATAACTTAAATTATTTCTTTCGCTTTCGTTTTTTTTTTGCTTGGAAGTGTACCAATGAGCAGATTTGTAAAATATTTACTTTTCCAACAATTTCATAGTTTCACTTGACCGACGCATGAATTAAGTAATAAGACCCGTGACAATGTCAATCTCACATAAGGCGGAAGAATACACAACGTGCATACAAGTAGTAGATCTTGAGCAGGGCTTTCGAAAGTGCTAATTTTACTGTGAATAGCTTATATTCTTAAGTATACACTGTTCACGGTGTTATAATGCCTTACACCTCTCCAGAACTTCCGTGAGTGCACTATCGGATGCACTGGCTTCTACTTGTAAATATAAGACTATTTTTACTATAGCAGTTGGTAGACTCGTGTGTGTGTGTGAGGCTGTCAGCAGAGCGGAAACTGCTGGCGAGAAGCCAGTAGAGAACCAGCGGTGTACACACGTTTGATTAATTGTCCACATTTGTCTAGGACAAGTCCAGCAGGTGAAGAAAAAACTAAAATAGTTTTTTTTTTCCAAGAAGAGCATGTATATTGCTGTACCGTTTCGTGCTGTCGGATGTCGAAGCAAGGCGTCGAGCGCCTAAAACTATGACGTATTTAGATCCAAGATGGGATATTTTATAATCATACATGAGAATGTAGAGGGCAGGGATAGCAGTTAAGATGTTCGGGAGTGCGCGCAACGACTTGGCCACGGGAATATAAAAAACTAGCGATCCGCCCCGGTCTCGCTCGGGTGCGATTTACAAATATGGCGTTGTTTAGGTTTACAGCAAGTATATACACTAAATACTTAAGGTAACTAACATAGGATTAATACTGTGTTGTTCAAAACGTCTTCTTAAGTGAACCCCTATTTTAATAAGACAAAAATGGTTACTGTGGGTCATACTTAAAAGATAAGTAAATGCTGTGGCGGACTTTTTGTAGACCTTTTTGAGATTGACAGTTCTGTAGTACATTAATTTGGTGTATCTGTTATGGTTTACTCAGCGTAACCCATGTAAGCTCCCTAAAAGCGACTTTTTCTGACTAACCATCGACATTTATCTACTATCCTTAGATTAAATACTAATGTTTTATATACCTGAACCTTCCTCAACAAATTCTCTAAATGATGGTGAAAACCGCATCAAAATCCATCAAGTAGGTTAGAAGCCTTAGCAGAATACTTTGTTCTGTACTACATATGTACTGTGTAGAATAATATGCAGGGATGAAACTGCCGTTATAAACCTACCGCGAACTTCTGAAGCACACGCCAGCAAAATGGCTTCACTGGTCAGCAAATCGGAATTCCTTTCGCCAATCAGCGCCTGTCCGCCAGCCGGCACGCCAGCCAATAGCGAACCTTTCACATCATGCAGTAGCCAATCAAAAAATGACTACACACATATCCAATGATCATTTACGCGCCTCTTTAATTTGCAGCTTACCCATTTGGATGAAAGACGCCAGGATTGAGTCGAGTTTAGGAGGTTTTGGCGCGCCCTTAACAGGAAGGTGTTGAACGCCGGGGAGGATGAAATGAGGTGACGATGGAGCAGCAGTGGAGTGCAAGGGCAGGAGAAACGGGGAGTGCCGAGAGGAAACCCGCCGGCCAACGACCACATTCGCCACGTTTCCCATATCAGAAAATTCGGCTGATCCTTCAGCAAACTGAACTCGGTTCGCCTTAGCGGGAGGCGGGTAGTCTGAACCACGACATTACCTCGAGATGCCGGGATTGGATCTCGCTGGCTGCGCACAACCAGTCTCCGTGTTCCAACATCGAACTGCTTTTCTGAAAATACAGCTTGGCTCACAACCATCCGTCGCTTTCATCAGTCACCCGTCCGTCGTCCTTCGATCCGTCGGGCCAGAAAATATTCAGTGTTACCGCCCAAAAACACGAACTTTCTCGCGCAGAGAAATGTTTTTAATGACTTAATAAATATATTCTGTTTTCCTAACATTATTTATCAGCATTTTCTCTGAAAATCTTCAGTTCAATTCAAAGGTGAAACGTACAAAAGTAAACAACTTCACTGCCTTGTATATTTAAAAAGAAAAATATCCAGACAAATAAACAAGTGACTGTTTCCAAGCAGTCATGTTCAAGGAACGATATTAAAAGGCGGTGGACTATCCGTCGGTCCGTTGAAAGTTAAAGTTTGAGATGTATTTGACGGATTGACGGATAGAAAAAAAGTTGCCCTGAGATTGGTTGAAGATCACGTGACCTACGGATGGACGGGCGACTGACGGATGGAACGGATGGTTGTGAGTCCAGCTTTTAGACTAGCAAAACGGCGTGGATTGAATTTGAGGTTAAAACACTGTTTAGTAAACAAGTGCTTTGGAATGTTTGTGTACCTACTTCCTCTAACCAATTTGTAAAGCAGTTTGATCGAATTCAAATTGGTGAAAGTAATTTATTCATATAAAAGGGCTCGTCTTTCGAAAATTAACGTTTAAAAAACACTTCCATCACTGTTGACCATGTGACTTTGACAGTTGTGTTCCTTTGAGGTTGGCCAATGTTGAGTACATGCGCAGAATAAAGATAGGCGGTCTACCTCATCTTTAGCTATGATGAGTGGCCCGGCACTGTAACTGCTACCGTTACTCCCATTCAGACCTAACGGTGGAACATAACGCAGCAGGCTTGACTTCACTGTCCTGTGACTGCAAGGGATATTGTCATTTGTTTATTGTCGTAGTGAAAAACATTAAGTAGTTACTTGAAACAACAAACTGGAAAAGAACAAGCTGGATTATACAATCACTAATCCTTCTGCAGGAAAAATGTCGACAAGATATCCAACAATAACTTCATCTGCTTTAACCGAAATGAAAAAAAAAACTAAATTGTAAAATTTGATAGTTGTAACACTAAATCTGGATGGCACTATACTGCTTCTAGTATACAACTGGCTCACAGTAACACACTGCATGTCCAAAAGACCACTGTCCAGCCATAACCGTAGAAGTACAAAAGTTGTTTAATCCACTAAGTCGCAGTTTACTATTTACGGGGCGTCGTATAAGAAGTATATTTTATCACCAGCACGGTACACAGCAGAAAACAGCGTACAATAAGAGAAGTACCTCGCGTTTATGACATAAGTTCATTCGCGGTTACTTCAAACATTTCTGAAGACCTGCTAATGTTATAAGTTCAGGATATATTTTCCGCCTCATGCAAAAAAAAAAAAAAAAAAAAAAGAAGCTTAACTGAGTCTAGAAGATTGCATCAAAGTCACAATGTAGCGCATTTGTGCGCACTCAGCGCAATAACATTTTGCATAAGAACTACGTATTTCGTACTAGGCATTACCAACACACACATTTTCTCTCGATTTTCATTGCAATTTTAAATAAAATAAAAGTAAAAAATTATATTAACAAAAAAAAGGCACTTTTATGTTGACACAAGCAACAAAAAACGCTCATGGTACATGGCTTATTTAGGAAATAACCAAACACGTCATACATGGGGTGATTTTTAAAAAATTATATTCTAAACGTGTGACGTAACCGCGAATAATCGATATATTCCACAGTCTAATAAACAGCTGCTGCCATTAACATCAAGGATGAACACATTTTTATTAATTTCTATGTACCTACGACGAGGCGTTATACTTACGAGGTAGGTGAATTTCACTATAGGCAGTTCACGTTTAACTGGGCACTTTTGAAAGTCCTGCTTAAGATCTACTTCTATACACACTGCATACTCTTCTACTATATGTAAAACTAACATGGCACTGACCTAAACACTTTATTCGTGAGTCGGCTAAGGAAATCTGTGAAATTATTATAAAAGTAAATATTTTTCAACAGTCGCTGATTCCTGCCCGCGTTAAAGCACATAAAGCATAAGAAATCATTTTCAGTATTCACAAATGTTTACCAAACACTTTTCGATTAAATGTAAAGATGTGGATGGAGCCATGGTGGCCGAGCGGTTAGCCCGCTCACCTCCCACCTTGGCGAACCGGGTTCAATTCCCAGCCGGGTCACCGGCATGTGAGAATCGTGCCGGACGATACCGTTAGTCGGTGGGTTTTCTTGGGGATCTCCCGTTTCCCCCACCCTTTTTGCATTTCGGGCGCTACTTCATACTCACCTCAATCACCCTCATCGGGTCTCATGACATCGCTGTTGAGAGCGATGTCATGAGACCCGATGTCTCTGCACTCACTCACTCTAGCTACGCACGCCAGCGAAACGGCGTTAATTAGCCAACAGACGTCGGGACGCCGTTCACTAAACAGTTCCTGGTAACCTACTTGTAACGGGTACCCGTAATTTGGCCGCAAATTGTTTGGCAGAATTTTTTACCGAACGCTTGTTCGTCCAAATGCCTGTCCGGCCAAAGTCTGTTCTGCGAAAAGCCTGTTCTGCCAAACGCCTGGTTTGCCAAATGCCTGTTCTGCCAATTGCCTGTATATGATTTGAGAGAGAAATCTTTTGGCCAAACGCTAGTTTTGCCAAATGACATTTTGGCCAAATGCCACGTCCCCGTTGTAACCCGGCGTTACAGTCAATGGGGAAAATCTCGCAGTACGCAATAGTTAGTCGGACACAAGGTCCGTTCCTAGAGCCTCGCTCAGCCAATGAAAGGATGGGCACGTGCACATCAAAGGTACCGCCTCGCCATTTCTCCTCTTTGATTTGAAGGTGTATTTCACAGACGTAGAAACACTTTCACCGTGCGAACTTGCGCCTGCACCTGTCTACAACTCAGTCGAGAGAGGCTAAGGACCTCGGGGACTAGCTGGCACCGTGACGCCGGCTGCGCCAATCAGGGAAGTTGTCTTATCTTAATTTGCTGCGCGACGGATAAGAATGATGCATGTCTCGGTTAGTTAGTCGGGGAGATGCTAAAAGATTAAAGGAATATTTGTGCTGCAGCAAACGAGGACATCGCGTGAGATTTATGGACTGCATTAAGACTCGCGGGGAGACGGCTGGTCGTACACTGTGTGCGGGCAGGGACGGTATAACTCTGTATTCGTGAACATGTCGATCCGCTGGGAAAGCACTGAAAAGAGTGCAAAGTGTACGCAAGAACTTTACTGTTGAGAGGCATTTATGAGTTACAAGAAGAGGAATATTTTTCGAAGACGGTACACAGATCTGAATGGTTCCTTGAACCAATAGACAATGCGTTGAGTAATTCTCCTCCAAGTATCCCGCAGTAGATGAAAGAAGAATACTCCAATAATATAGCAGGCAATCACGTATGCCCGTGTAACTTTTATATAAAAATGTTAAAGTGGACAGTTTTTTGTTTGTGTCTGTACTGGCATCAGATGCACGGGATCAATAAAATAATAGGCCCTACGTGTGTGCAAAGTTACTAGCAGCAAATGTTTATTTGCGACTACGGAATACAGTCTAAACAACAAGTTATTATGTCCCATACTGGATGCAGTTTCTTGCTGTGTACATTATTAAATACTCTTTCTGTGCGCGACGTCCATCTACAAGGTTCGCCATGACCGAAATGGTTAAAGGGTAAAGTAGGCATCAAATATTGTTTCCCCTGCGACATGCATAAGATTTGCCGCTGCCGTTTTACCGACGACTGCGGGTTACTATATTGCAATAGGAGTAACTAACACACAATTAAAAATTCAAAACCAAACTGAACTTGTCGACAGACACACATACAAAATGTTTCTTTTCCGTTTATTAAAAAAATTTCTTGAATTTTAGTGGACAAAGCTTTACATTAACACTTTTTTTACTAGTACCACATTAATCGTAGGATGTTTACGGACATAGGAGTATTATTGGCTGTGGTAACAGACCACAGAGCTCGTACAGGATGGCACATGCATATTCTCGTGTATGATGCTGTGATCGGCGACGACGAACGACAAAGCGAGACGTCAAAAGTGGTACTGTAAGACGCATATGCAGAGCAGAACACAAATAAATCTTCAACGCATAAATAAAGTTCGATATGAATGATGAATACTAGAAAGTACTCATTGGATTGCTTCACAACAAGCAGTCGCAAGGAATTTGTGACTCCTTCAAAATTACGCGTGTTGGCCCCATAGGTAGGGATACGAAAAATTAACAATTTCATTTCAGGACAAGATAGATTTGAAACGCTTGTGCACTGAAGTCCCCTTTGCAATTAGTTCAGAGTTTACACCCTGGACGGCTCCGCGCCAATAGCCGACTTGGAAGGGAACAAGAAGCGAATCCCGCTCTGTCAAATGTGGGGTAACCCTGGGGCAACAGCCAATGGACAAACATCTGAGTTTAGACAATACAAAGGATTGTGGAGTCAGGCATACAGGTCATTGAACTTGCGAAATTTTTCTATCACTACCCATAGGTTAATAATGAGGAGAGACTTAACCGTGTTGAAAGACAACACCACACCATGCTATATTCCACAGTCCTATGCAAACTCAAGCAGAGGCCATTCGTTCATGGGTGTTGCCATAGTCATTATTGAGAGTGTTATTTGAATAGGCAACATAGATTTTTGTATTCGTTCCAATCATGCAGAGCGGGCCGGAAGGGTGGAGATCCAATGACAATTGTGAAACTGACATTTAATTTATCATAACTAGGCTGGCTGTGCACTATTACGAAAAATGATATAGGAGCTCTAATGATATAGAGTGATATTCATCTTCTGCGCAAATCTTGTCTAATGAAATACCAGCACAAGTCTCGAAAACACGTTTTAAGTAATGACGTGTACGTTTCTTGGTTTGGCTTATCAAACCACCCGTGATTTATAGAGGAAAAATTTTTGCACGACTTGAATGTATCATTTTTTGCAGGGAGACCGTACTTTCTCGAAATAGTTCCATGCAGAGTAGACGTCAATATCGTACTTACAAACGTGCAGTTTTATTTTGGATACTGCTATGTCTCTTTTTGAGACGACATTTTAATTTGTTAATATCTCAATGATAGCTAGTTTACTCCTGTGTATTGAGCTTCTGTGATTCGTTTTCATACTGTATATGACACATGACAATCAAAACCATCCAACCACGGAAGTGGATCTGAGCTTAAGTGTTTTGAAATACAAGTAGACAATCATGAAATCTTTTCGCGAAAATCAGGAGATATTTATGGGCAGCGACAGGAAAATTTCTCGTTTAAAAAGCTTTTTTTTTTATAAGCGAAACTCCACGATCCTATGAATTCTGGAGCCTCAGCTGCAGCCTGTTCATTGGCTGCTGTCCCAGTGTATAGCCAGTTCTTCCTCAGACCAGGTAGTACGGGGTTCGGTGTTCGGGTCCTTGCAGGTCTGTTACTGGACCAATAAACTTAGATACAATTGCAAAAAACAGTACAGAACTACACATGTGTTTGAAGTCTAGTTTGCATTAAAGTGAAAACGTGAGAATTTTCAGTCCTCGTATATCGGCTACTGCAAACTGAAAATAAGGGAGGCAATGACTGAACCCTGTAATGGAACATTGTTTAAATTTTTAGGTGTGTATGAAATTAATCTAATCTATGATCACCCGGTATTGTTTCAAAATTCCCCCTATTACATCTGCGCGCTCTGTGTCGGCACTATATGCCGTGTAATAAATGTATGCTGACAATGTAACAATCTGGTGTAATTACAATGTTCTGTTGGTGTCTACTCGTTCAGACACACCGTACACGATCGCTCACACACCACACACACACACACACATATATATCTTGCACAGGAAGATTGCATTTCGCCGGTAGTATACACTGCGAGGCTCAGTGCCCGATAAGGTTTTCTATGAGTAACTGATTTATAAATAATGCTTGATGCAGTAGGTTACGTTTGGTACATATTATTCTCACCAAACACGAAGCCTACAGCTGATCTCATTGGTGATGGTATATCGATAATGAAATAAGTATCAACGTAACTGATAGGAGAAGGGACCACGGTGGTGTAGTGGTTAGACTACTCGCCTCTCACCTATGCGAACCGGGTTCGATTCCCGGTAGGGCTACTCCCGAACCTTTGCATGTGGGAATCGTGCTGGGGGATGTCGCTGGTTGGCGGGAACTCCGGTTTCCCCCCACCATTCCATCCCGGCGCTGCTCCATACTCACTTCGCTTCACCCTCATCTGCTCTCAAGACCTCGATGTTAAGAGCCACCCAAATCTCTTCACTCACACTCACTTAGCCTAAGGTATGTGGTGACATCTACAAACATCGGTTCAATGTTTATAGCTTGTTACTGGCATGGTAGAGAGTATTCCTTCCACACTATAAATCCGAATCAGTGGACAACCATTGATTCGCAGTGAAATTCTACTACTCGAACCAGTGAAAATGGCTCCACATTGAATCGGTGGAAAACCACTGGTGTTCTCAGTGAAACAATTTCACTGGTTGAATAAGTGACAGCCAACTGCGTGCGGCGAATTAAATGTTGTTTTTATTGAGTGGAGGGGAGAGATTTGGGCGGCTTTTAACTTCGAGGTCTTGACAGACGATGAGTGTGAAACGAAGTGAGTATGTAGCAGGGCCGGAATGCAGGGGTAAGGGCAACGTGAGACCCCCGAGAAAATCCGTCCTGCACGGTTCCCACACCGAAAGCGAATAGTCTAATCTCTACACCATAACCGTCCCTCCTTTTGTTGAATTTAGGCGAATCATTACGAAAAATAAACGTGTATTCTGTAGTCACTCTAATCCCCGGTCGGGTCACCGGATTTTCGCAAGTGGGAATCGTGCCGGACGATGCTGTTGGTCGGCCGGTTTTCTCGGGGATCTCCCGTTTCCCGCGGTGCTCCATATTCACTTCACTCACCCTTATCGGCTCTGAAGACCTCGATGTTAAGAGCCGCCCAAATCTCTTCACTTCACTCACTCTATAGTCACTGTTTAGGTCTATATTTGCGCAACTTAACGAAATTAATTAAATAAACAAAAAAAGTATTTGTGGAATGCTGCATTTAGACCAATAAGTTACTAATATAACTACCAATCCAACGTTGACTGCAATGGGGAAAATATATAGTAAATTGTTTAATGAAAATACATAGCGTTAAATTCTATTTTAAATTATATGCATTTTCTTTCTGATTTAATTTAATTGGTAACACAAAGATTGTTAAAACAAACAGTACGTATGAATCCACTCACTTCATTACATTTAATGCCGTTAAAACATTCAAACCGAGCGCTATGATTATTACGTGAAAACGAAATTAAATACGTAAAAAAGAGAGTGAATGACTTGATGTTCATGTTACCTCGAAAAATAATATTATAAAACATGAAACTCGCATTTTTAAATATATTGAATGGTTTTGATTAGTTTAAGAGTTACATAATTTGATACACGGTCTTGAACTGATCCATTAGTCAAAAAACAAAATCACTGATAAACAGCGAATGAAATGGTTGTTGAATCAGTGGGAAATGTCACTTAATCAGTAAGTGAAGGAAAACTAGCACTTTCCCTCTTATGCACCAGATAAATTGACTGAAGTGGTTGTTTAATAAGTGAGATGCTGTTAACTGAATTAAAACAGTGAAATTCTCACTGATTCAGATTTAGAGTACAGAGACGTTCTCCAGCAGTAACAAACAGTACTGTGTCAACTTAGGTACAGCATGGCTCAATACATGTGTTATTTACAAGAATAGGAAACGTAGTAACAGCAGTTGATATTGAAAGGTTAGGATGAGACTGTGCACATAGATGAACTGTCAACGCACCAACTCCTGCAGAACTGTGCGAAAAGAACATGTCCGAGATAGCGGTCGGGGACGCCAGTTTTGGTCTGAGGTGTATAACGTCTGCTCTGAGTGATAACACCTGCTGCTTTGACGTGTTTTGGCGTCGCGTCTAAAACAACAAATTCATCACAAGGGAATAAGTCTCTCTCTCTCCACTTCCTGCAATGTGCACAATTTTCTACATGAAACTAGCGAGAATAGTTCAGAATGCTCTTTTGCGGAACTGTGTGACATCGCCTGCTAGACAGTGGTGAGACACTGGGGATGTTCAATAAACTATTGTTTCTTTTTACATACGCCACTGCAATAACTAGGGATAGGAAAATTTCACGAATTCGTTTCGGGACAAGTTAGACGTCAAATACACGTACAGTGAAGTCTCCTTTCCAATTGGATCACAGTTTATTAGACACTCCCTGGACGCCTCTGAGCCAATAGCAGACTTGCAGGGGAACAAGTAGCGAATCCCGAAACACCTTGAGAATCCCATACTGCCAGGTGTGAAGCAACACTGGCCGCTATCTGGGGAAGCAGCCAATGAACACACAGCTGAGGCTCGAGTATACACCGGACTGTGAAGTATAGCCTACAGGTCATCCAACTCGCGAAATTTTCCTATCCCTAGCAATAACATTTATATAAAACAATAGTTCACGCAATCACTTAACCCCATTGCACTATTGGGCATGTTACTATGTCACGAATAAGAAAAATATGAAAATGGCCAACTTTGTAAAGAAAAATAGCACATCAGAAAAAATATTACATCAATAGTAACATTTATAAAAGAATTTCATTACATGAAAAAAAAAAAAAGTACGGCTGTACGCAGTTACAAATCTGTGCTCCATACGTCATAAAAGCCCAAAAAAAAAAAAATTAGAAAACAATCCCAGGTTTTTAACTGTGGTAAGCCAGGCTTCACCACACGACTGCATATTGGACGTACAAGTCAAGGTCGATCCCTGATTTTTGTTTGTGGGAAACATGATGTACTGTACGTTGTCGTTCTCCGGTGTGCTTTCTCAGGGTGCTTCCCGCTTTTACAGTAGAAACTTCAACACGCCATTCAGTGAACCCCGGCCCTGTGATGAACTCCTCTCTCAGTATCTTATAGCGAATTCCCCAGAATAAATTAGTCGGTTATCACAAAGATAACGAGAAAAAATCTACGTGTAATGAAAACAACAGGTACGGATATATGCAGAACAACTGTTGACGTCACAACGAATCAAAACAGATGAACAGAGAAGTAATTCTACGATGAAGCTGTTGTGAATTCACGCAAATTATAAGGCCTGTCCCGTCTTCATCAGATATATTGAGGTGTTCCTAGAGACGTGAAATATTTTGCTTATATTACATAACATGTGGTATAAATTGTTTCCTACTGAAATTTTTTCTTTATTATTTCGTTATTTTGGATGTACTCAGCAAAATAATAGAAACACTTAGTTTTGTAAATAAAACATTTTATAACAATTTTTTAATTATCTCATATTCCCCAGCGTTGCGTCGACTATATACATATATAGAGTCGACGCTATATATATATGTATATATATATATATATACATATATATATACATATATATATATACATATATATATATATATATATATATATATTATATATATATATATATATATATATATATATATATATATATATATATATATATATATATATATATATACACACGCTTACAAACATTATTTCGTGTTTCGTGTTTACCTGCGTAATTGATTCACCGCTGCTGAGCAAAAAAGATAATTTGTTTGAAAAAAATTATAATATAAAAATGATTGGCGTTACCGGGAAGAAAAAGAAACCGCACTTTCACTTCAGCTTTTCAACTGCGCCACTATCTTGTTGTAAAGACATATGCCGCTAAGTTACCACGACCAGGAACACAATTGAAAACGTTTATATGTAGCTGCGGCCCATATTATCAGAAAAAAAAAGTCTTGGAAAAGCCGGAGACGATGACACCATTTCATAATAATGACGTCCGTACTACGTGTCACTGGGTGTTTATAAAGTTAGGGACCGTGGTGAGAACGACAGTCGGGGGCCATCTTGATCGAACAGAACACATTCACAGTGACAACCATCAATCGATGTGCAGTTCGTGGACAGGGGAAAACTATGGTCATTAGGTGCACAGATATCCTGCAAAAACGTTTCCAGACAATACGCCCATATTCTTCAAATTACAGAATAATCGAAAAAAGAATGGTATAATTTCATAAATTTATAGCGACGAAACTATTTAACGGAGTTAGCTGATTCTTGAGCCAAATTGTAATGGAAGGATGAGAGATTTCTAGAGGGGAGAAAATGTTCGACACTCGCACACCGACCTTTAGATTGGGGCAGGGGCGAGCGCACCATTAAGTAGGCCTATCTGCGCCGACCCTTCCAGTGAGATGGCAACCGTGCAACAGAAAGCACAGTGTGTTCTATGATTTGCGGAGTTCAAGTCTGTAGTGGCTGTGCAACATAATTTTAGGCGGCAGTATCCGGGACAACATGTACCACGGAGGGCTATTTGTCATTGGGTTAAAAGTTTCCGCGAAACCGGTACCTTACAGAAAAGAACAATCACCACGTTATCCAAGAACGTCCGAAGGAAAGCTGGAACAGTTTAGGCTATCTTGTGTGCGCAGCCTAAAAAGTCAATTGCACACCGCAGTTTGGAGCTTGGCATTCCGAAGACTACCATGCAAAATATTCATGAACGTTTAAGATTGCATGCTCGCAAGATTCAGTTGAGACATGAAATCAAGCCGGGAGACCGGCCCAAACGTTTTGCATTCGCTGCTTTCGTGTTAAATGAAATGGACACGGAAAAAAGCCCCGATCTTACCCCTCTAGACTTTTTCTTTCGGGGATATGTCAAAAACATTGTCTAAGTTGTGAATATTCGAGAGTTGCAGCATTTGCGACGGAGAATCACTGCTGCCATTGAGAAGATTACGCCGATGATGCTCCGGGATACGTGGGTGGAGGTCGAATAACGCCTGGGCATATGCAGAACTACAAATGAAGCACACATAGAAATATTGTAAGGTAAGCAAAACTTTGATTCTTCCTGTCAATTTTTGTGGAAGAACCAACCAAATCGGTCAAATAGTTTCGAAGCTGTGATTTTTTGAAACTGTGTCATTGTTTTTCGACGGACCTGTACTTTAGTAACGTTTAGTGAAGAATGAAGAGATTTGGGTGGCTCTTAAAATTGAGGTCTTGAGAACCGATGAGGGTCAAACGAGGTAAGTGTGGAGTAGCGCCGGAATGCAAGGGCGGGGGAAACGGGAAGTCCCGAGAAAACCCGCCGACCAGCGGCATCGTCTGGCACGATTCCCACATGCAAAAAATCAGGGAGCGGCCAAGAGTGGCGTTTAGATTTCTTGGGTGGTTAAAATACTGCTTGTTTTGGCAGGTGTTGTCTTCACTTGAATCACGGAACTTGAGAGCCGAAGTTCCCGAATTTTATGTGGCTGTATGACCTACGGATGCGACTTTTCAAGAAGTGTCATGAAATATAGTCTCATCACGGCAAAGTGAGCACTTTTTGAAGTCCCCTCATCTGGAATTATAGTTATTAAAAATATTTTATTGTAGCCTTAAACGTTCACTTTCCAGTACGGCTATATATATATATATATATATATATATATATATATATATATATATATATATATATATATATATATATATATATACACACACATATATATATAGAGAGAGAGAGACACACTCACACACACACATACACTGTGTTCATTACTTACATGGCGATGATATTTATTTTAAAAAAGTGGTGGAAGGATAAAAATGGCTGACTGGGGCTCAAAAGTGCTCACTTCCAGCGTGAACAGCATATAAACGGTTGGTTTGTGTAGGTATACATTGTTGAAGTGTGTCACGTGCTCCGACTTTTATTCTACGTATAAAATCACTGGCTCTAACGAGTAGTCTTCAACAACTGTCAAAACACAACGAAGTATATTTCGCGGCGCAGGACGTAAACATCATCAGTTAGTCGTGTAGAAGTGAAGAGAAGGGGGGACGGTGAGCTGGGAAGTATAGAACGCGGTCCCGGAACGAGGGCAGATGATTGGTCGGCGTTACCGCCGTGGCGCGACGTACGCTGTCATAACATTGGCCCCACACACCTCGGCGTCTCACCTCGCGTGTCCTCCTCGGCCAACTGTTTATTTCCCGGCCGTCCCAAGCGTTTATCTTGCAGGAGGGGGTGTGTGCTCAATCTTCCTCCCCCCGGGGCCCCGGCGACTGAGATATCCGGCGAAAATTTATCGTCCGCCGAGATCAAAGGGTCGTGCGCGGCTCGGAAGAGGCGCTTCTGCCGCCCGAACATCGTGTACCGCTGACGTCGCCGTCGTCAGTCAGTTGCGTGCGACACGGGCGTGAACACGGCAGCAAGACAGTTAATAACCGAAGATGGCGGCGGAGGCACAAAAACAATTAACACGCCGACACACGCAGAGGCGGCGAGACACAAAGGCGGGCGGCTCGGCTATAAATAGGCGCCGCGATGGCTAGGCCGGTCGCCAAACGTGATTACGGCTAAGGAGGGGTGTGCAGGTCGCGGGTTTGACCCCGTACTGCGCCCTGCTTCACTGAGGGTCCTCCCTAGGGACATTCTCTATCATTGGCTGTTACTGCGACGTCTACACTCTAGACGCGGTTTCTTCACACTTTTTGAACCAAACCTTTGAAAAATCACACCTTATACGACGTGTTTGGTTGTTTCATAGTTGTTTTATGTATCACAAACCGCTTACATTAAATTACCTTATTATTGTTTTTATTGAAAACTAATACATATATTATCTATAAATTATATTTCATTCATAGTTAATCTATACATAGTATAAAACGAAGTAGGCAGACTGCATGTGTCTGTGTATTCGGCTAAGGATTCTAAACAACTTGATGGATTTTGATGCGGTTTTCACCATTATTTAGAGAATTTTTTGAGGAAGATAGCTAAAGTATCAAAAATCCGCCACCAATCCTCCTCAGTCTCTAGAAATCAATGGTCTTGCCGGGTGCCTCTACCCATACATATAAGAAAACAAAAAGATTCACCTACTGTCTCCAAAATTTTTACATGTCGACAGAGTTAATGATTGAGTATTCAATCAACAATCCGTACATTTTATACTAACGTCTTTATTATCATTATATTTACACTTCTTGACGTTTATAAGCGAGTGCTTATAACACCAATTTACAGTTGTGGGGGATAAAAGGATACGACAGACAATAAAAGTTAAGGAAACAACATTAATTTTATAATAATAATTTATTATTATTTTATAATTACATTTTCAGAACAAAGCAGTTCATCACATCATCTGATATAACCCCGATCCTTAAGTTCTCTTATGATCGAAATCACCTTTTTCATGGCCGTGTAACCCCGCGTTGTTGCCTATCAAGCAAATAATTAAGCCTGTCTACAAGTTTGTTGCGATCTTCGGTAAACATATCGTCATTATACTCGACGTCTTCTGCCTTCTTCACCATCACTTGTCGAACGAAATTCGTTGGGGAAATGTGTAGGACCGTCGAGGGAATAATCGTCTTCAACACTATCAGTGTCGACATAGTCATCATCAATGCTATCTTCATTATCGTCTTCACTTCCTGCAGCATCCTCAATACCAAGTTTACTTTTCTGTGTAGCAGAAGTTGTATGTTCATCAGTATTTAGAGCTGATAATCGTTTATTTTGAAGTTCGTCGACTTCACACGGACATCTTGCAAGTGTACGTTCCTCACAAACCGACTGTAGTGCACTCATTCCGACTTTAGCATTAACTGTGGCGCCACTATCGTCTTCGGAAAGGGGTACCCACCGATGTAGGAGAAGGTATTGATGGCAGCACTTGCTGGCTACCAGTAGATGAACCCTTGCCGATCTAACTATCTTCCTGCAGTGTATCATCTTACAGAAGCTGCATGTGGCCATTGTCGTAATGCTTCATCGTGCGAAAAGGTCGCTTCGTACAGGCCGTTCTCTCATGTCGTCGAGCATTTTGGCCATAGGTGAATACTCGATCGCAGAATCGACACTGTAGACAACCAGTTAGCGGTGGCACAGGTCGTGGTTCCATGTTAACTGAGGTCAAAGGCAGACATTCGTTTTCGCAATTCTTCTTTGTGGTATAGCGAGAGTGCGCTTCCAAATCGATGTTTACCTAGCGGAGTCAGAACATAAAATGCCATTTTTTTTATATAGATGCGGTTCTTTTAGAAGTAAATCGCCTAGCTTGTGCCCATAAAATGTCTATGTAAAAATGGGCGCACTCTGAGAAAACCCAAATACTCGTTCGCCTCAGATGGAAACATCCAAGATGACGGTCGGGTGACGTAACAAGATGGCGGCTCCCCCGGCTCCAGCTCCGATCCCCGATCCCCTTGCCACCAAGCATACATAATCATACTGCTGTAGTTCCATATGTTAACACTGAATAAAAAGTGTTAGGTAAACATTTTAATAACTTAAATTATTTCTTTCGCTTTCTGTTTTTTAAGCACCAAAGTGTCAAAATTAACAGATTTTAAAATATTTAGTTTTCTAATATTTTCAAAGTGATGAGGGCCATGACGATGTTAATTTTACATAAGACAGAAGAATACACAGCGTGCATACAAGTACATCTTAAACAGGGTTTTCCAAAAGTACTCGTTTTACCGTGAACAACCTATACACCGAGTGCACACGAATGCGGTGCGTTGTCCTATTGGTGACATTTTCTAGACTCGGTTAAGCTTTGTTTGCATGGGGTACAGGAATAACCTGGAAGAATAACTATAGCAGGGCTTTAAAAAGGATGGAATAAACCGTGTATGGACTATACGTATACGGCAGCAAAGCACTTCAGAATACAGAGGCGAAAAAATGACCGCTTGTTCCGCGAACTCTGGTCGCACACGCCAGAAAAATGGAATCACTGGACAACAGAACGCTGGAACTCCGCCCGCCAATCAGCACCTGGTAACGTACTCTCCAGCCGGCAAACCAATATGGAAATTTTCACAGCATGCAGCAACCAATCAGACACTCAAGGACCGTTCCAGAACCTCGTGCGGCAAATCACAGAATGGGTATGTCCACGTGAAAATCACCGCCACGCCATTTTGTCTCTATGTAGGTAGCTACTTATCTACTCTGAGCTAAGGCATGACTGACATTACGCCCGTGTGCACCGCTATACGCTGTTTGCGGTTAAGGGTTATGGAAAGTTCTTGCAGTGCGTGAGTTCCTCAAACATAAAATGAACTACAGATTTGATCTACTTAACTTTTTTAAATAAGGGTAATATTACTGGCAAAATATTTTAATGCTGGTAACTATCATATGTAGCAATAGTTCATACAGCCTATATATTTCAATTGAAAAGCTGCCAACGTTTTGCTAGAACTTAGTTATTTAAGCCACAAAATCACCAAAAGTGTTGAAATAATTTTCTCAAAATTAACAAAAAAATAATATCTGCAAATTTATAATATCGACAGAAAAGTCCTTTTTCTACAAAACCTTTTTATTTTAGCAGCAGTTTGTAAGAACATGAAAATAGATTGAAATTTAAAAATTACACCATTTTGTTATAATAAAATGTTGGAAATGTTTTATACATTTAAGCATTTTTTGCATTAGTTATATATTGGTTTTGTAATTCCTGTACGTTATTATTGAATAAAAGTCTATATACTTATGTAGGGGTCTGTATTTAAAACCTATGCCTACATTTTATGTACGTAGTGGTCCACAAATTAAAAATTATAGTCAATAAAATTAACCCTGTCTCAAAATATGAACTGTTCAAATTAAGTAATTAACATTATATTTTGGAATATCCCGTATAGCGAGACCTTTCCATAACCCTTATTAAGCACTATTCAGTTCCCTGCTAGGATCTACTTTTGTCCCCTGTAGTAACATTCCACCATTCGTAAATTCAACATTTCCATGGACTTTCTAACTTTATTCACAAGTCTAAGGTGTGTAATTGAGAAATTATTAGGAATGTATATACTATACTAATATGTTAATTAATACTCTTTTGGGCATAAAACAAACAGAAAGTTAATTAATACAATTCGCAGTCTATAAATTTAAGTTTAATATCTTATACAAGACGTTGAAGACAAATACCTACTTTTCCTCGTCGCTGCCATCTTTGCAGGTAGCGTGCATGTCAGTGTGTCCGTTAAAATGCAATGCAGTTAGTGGCCAAGAACTTTCTCAAAGCTGTATTTTAAAACCTGTAAAATTAACTACGTATCATATTTAACCTCCGTTAACTGCATTTAGAACAATCCGTACATAGTAACACTAACAATACCTATACTACAGCAAACATTATTTGGGAAGTTGAATTAGACTACATGCGCGGTTATAAGCATGCCAGCGACAGTAATAACAAACGTCAACTGGTACGGAAAAGAATATAAAAAAAATTGTAGACATTATTACCACAAATATAATGAGCTTAAAAAAAATACGGCAGAAACTTTTCAAAAATCGACCAGTTCCATACAATAAAAAAGAGAAATTTTCATTACACAAGAATATTAATAAAATATTAAGAAATGAGAATATTTAAAAGTGTTCTTACTCTTATAATTTTTATTTTAACGTCCTCGTCATTATTCGTAGACTCCAAGGTTTTTCGACGGTAACATAGCCGAGTGTCGCCCTCTCGCTGCGAGTATTGTTGTGGTGTCGTTATTATCATATGATATTTTTGTACTGATAGATGGAGGGTCGTTGAATTATTTTTTTACTAGAGACCTAAAGTAATTGCTGCTCTACTCGCTGACAAGCTACACCTCACTTTTTAAACTGGCCCACGACTCATTTGACACCTCCTGGAGATGGCCAAGCCAATAATGAAGACGCGACAATACGCAGGACCAATCACGGGCTTCCACTGTGACAGCAAGTAACCAACGAGCAGTAGATATCTGCTCGCGTTTGCATACATATGTGACGTCCGTTCGCCGAGAGCTTGTGAGTTTCTCTGTCTCGACTTGTAGAATATTTTTTTAAGATTGAAGTGTAAGACGGCAGTCGTCTTCTACTCGCTAAGATGGCGTCACGCTCGTCTTGTGAGAGGCTCGGGTCAGCGTGGTATCACTCTTCAAAGTTTCTAACCACCGATTCGGTTACCACGTACTTCACAGCTCACCGTAGGCTAAAAAGCCTCTATTCATTAGCGTGCCACACGAAACACAAACTTTAACTGTTTTACACTGAAGAAAAATGTATTTTTAAGGGACAGGAGATTTTCGCGAATGAGTTTTAGGACAAGCCAGAACTTGAACATTTAAGTCACATTCGCTACCGGATCACAGTTTATAAGTAGGGATAGGAAAAATTCGCGAGTTCATTTCAGAGCAAGGTAGATTTCAACCGCGTGTACACTGAAGTCACCTTTGCAATTGTATCAGAATTTATTAAATACACCCTGGACGACTCTGCTCCAATAGCCAACTTGTAAGGGAACAAGAAGTACTGTCAAATGTGGGGTAACACTGGAGATACAGTCTATGAACAAACATCTCAGGTTCGACTATACAGAGAATTGTGAAGTCTAGCATACATGTCATTGAACTCGCAAAAATTTTCTGTCCCTATTTTATAAGACACGCCGACGATGACCCAGAGTCAGTGACAGACCCTGAAGGAATAAATCATTGACTGCCAGGTTCCACCTAGACGAACTGGGTTCAATTCCTGATGGAGTCACTGCAAGATTTTCGCGCGTGATAATTGTGCCGGACGATGCAGCTGGTCGGAGGATTTTCTCGGGGATCTCCCGTTTCCCACCTCGATTTTAAGAGTCGTTCAAATCTATCTCCACTTTCCATTCCGACTACCATGCTATTTGCGCTGGGGTAGACTTGGTTATTCACGGGGACAGCAGACAGTGAGTTGATGGTTGAGTATAGTCTATTCGTGGTTTCTTCACAGATTTTGAATCAAACCTTTGAAAAATTACACCACGTCAGCCTATGGCGGGTTTGGTTTCTTCCTAAATATGCCATGTATCTTTCACAAGTATTTTATACACGTGTCAACATAAAAGTACCTAATTTTTTATTAAATTGAACTGTTACTTAAATTGTATATATAAGTTATGATATTTAATTTATAATTAAAATTAATAAAACAGAGAAAATAGGACTGTTGTTAATGCCTAATAAGAGCTAGTTGTTATGCAAAATATTATGTAACTGAGTGCCCACGAATGAGGTACGTTGTCTGTCTGGTGTAATTTCTAGACTTTTTTTGCATGAAGCGGAGGAATATTCTGGAAGTAGAACCCAAGCAGGGCTTCAGAAATGTCAGAAGTAACCTTGAATGGACTAATTATAAGCATAGCACTATGGAGTACAGGCTACAGGTTACTGAATCCGGAAGATTTTCCTGTCATTATATATTACAGTAATTTGGAAAGTATTTCTCAAAGAGTAAAACGTATTTAATGGAAGTTAGGCAATTTCCGTCGCTACTCGTACACCCTGAACTGAGCTAACCTGCAGACTTGCGCAAATGCTTTTGAAATCTCGGAACTTTGAGCACTCATTCTAGTCTGTAGCAAAGTTGACGTTGTTTGTTTTCAGGTATAACAGTAGGGAAGTAACATTTCTGGAATTGCATGTGCGTGTGTGTGTGTGTAATACCCGAGATGTCTTGGATGTTGTGCTGCCAAACGTTCTGGAGCTTTAGTTATTTGTGCAACAAACCAGACTGCGAAAACGTTCAGAGATACTCGTATGCAAGCGCGTGTCTCCACCACCTCGGCGCAGTTGGAGAAGCGTGACTCACGACTGTTTTATACGCAGCTTATGATGTACTTTTCTACTCGACTTGTATCTCTCCGCCATATGGACGTTTACTTGGCAACGGACGAGTTCATTCATGCGTCGACCAAGCAAAACTCTGAAACTCTTACCAATATAAACATTTTACTAATATGCCAACTACACTGAAAAAGAAAGGTTCTGTTGAATCAAACAAGATTTGTTTGGTGCAACCAAATTATTTGTTTGTATAGGGGCAATGAAATATTTTGTTGCTGAAACCAAATTATTTTGTTGTTCTCATTTGGTTGACCTAAACTGTAAGATTTGGTTGGTGTAACTAAAGATTTGTTTGGCTACACGTACAGTAAACAGTTTGGGCTGATATAAAAAAAATTACAAGTTCGATTGAGTTTCGAACCCAGTTAGATCACCTGCATCCGAGCGCTACGCCTTATTAATCTCAGCTAACGTGACAACCTGCGTCACCTGAAAGCTTTTAAATAGATATAATACTGCAAATATTGGACAACTTGTGCAAAAAATATTTCAAGTTTTACCGCTTTAACTGCCAATTTCTTGTTTCATTGTTTTATTAATGTGTTTATTCGATTGTTAAGCATCAATACATGCACTGACAAACACGGTTACTATCCTAACTGTCACAAAAATACAAACAAACCCTCGAACTGTATTTTCGAATGAAGGCAGTCAAATGAGTGGCCAAATAAATATATACAGTTGATTCAACAAAATGTTTACTTGACAGTCAAATTTTTTTGGCCCAACACAGAGATTTTGTTTATTTAAACATATATTTTGCTATACGAACAAAAGTAATTTTGTTGCTCTTCGAATTTGGTTTGCTCAACAATATATTTTGTTCGGGCAACTAATATATTTGGCCTTATACAAACAAATATTTTGTTCGATATTATATCAGTGTATTACTAGTAGTTGGACATAGAACA
The DNA here is from genome assembly GCA_029891345.1 of Dryococelus australis. Classification (NCBI taxonomy): domain Eukaryota; kingdom Metazoa; phylum Arthropoda; class Insecta; order Phasmatodea; family Phasmatidae; genus Dryococelus; species Dryococelus australis. Next base: position 63,612,022 of record CM056997.1, read on the forward strand.
AGTATAAACTTAAGTAAGTAAAATCAGTCTCCAAAATTTAAAACACCACGCTTTTAAAAAGACGTTTAGACATGGAACATTTGTTTCCTTTATAACTACCAACTTTTTGGTATCATGTCAGTTAGTGTGTGTGTTAAAATGTATGAAGTTAAACGCCAGAGACTTTTTGCAAATGTTTAATAAATCGCTAACCAGAATCCATACATAGTAAATCTTGCCACCGAAAACAAGGCGTGGTACGTTCTCTCGTTTGCTACATTGTCTAGAGGCGAGAACACAGTCGCCTTGCTTGCGGCCTCGACGTCGCTACGTACTCAACACTACTGCAGAAATAAAAACTCGTCAACATGTCCACGTCGCAGGAAAAATATTTACTGTGGCTTTTGTATAATGACTAATGTAGTGACATTTCGCGAAACGTTTCAAGGAACTACCTCTTTCAAAGCCCTTTTAGGGTCGCATATCTTTATTGACTGGTTGGCCTGTTCGGATGGACCGTCAGTACCATAGTTACGTACTCAAACGGGAATGGCTTCTCATAGAGTGAACTAAATGAGTGAAGGATTTTGGGCGGCTATTAACATCGAGAGCCGATAAGGGCGAAGCGAGGCGAGTGTGGAGCAGCGCCGGAATGCAGAGAAATTCCACCGACCAGCGGCATCTTCTGCCATGGTACCCACATGCGAAAATCCGGTGGCGACCCCAGCGGGAAGTGAACCAGGTTCACCTTGGTGGGAGGCGAGTAGTCTACCCATTACACCACAGCGGCCTCGCTTCTAACGGCAAAAGAAAAACAGCTGGTATGTCTGAAGTACTGAAGTCTACCTCGCGTTCCGATTGCTAAGAGAATAAAACTACTGGCTTTCATAACTGAACACCAGAATTACAATTCTGTTTCCAGTGGCGCGATCTCAAAAATACCATAAACGTTCCCGCTGGTATGAATCATGACCGCATCGAATAAACGATGTGTAATCGTGCATAGAAAATAACTGTTCATTCATCATACGTATCCCGTTAAGGTGGCTTCCCGCCCGTTGGATTTATCATATTTTCGTCAAAGTTTCTATTTCAGAAGGTGTATTGAAATTTCCCGCACTACATAACCTAAATAACAGCTTCCCAAACTTTATCGAACTGCCATAGCTTCGCTACATTAATTAATTTTTTCCTGGTAACCTTTGAGGCGAAACGCGAGGTTATTTATTACGAACGATTACAAACGTGACTATATCAACAGCAATCAAGAAATACTGCAGACAACGCACTAGGCAATGATCTGTAATCTGTCGTTCCAAAAAAAAATACAAAACTGTATTTCCAGAGTAAGGCAAAAATTCAGTAAATCCAAGATGGCGGGTGGAAATCTGCCTTAACCTCTTGACATATTATCCCGGGTATACCTACTCGTTTATTGACGATATGCCGCAGAGTGGGTGAAATCAAGGAGGCCACTGTGCACGGTTAGAAATCTGGACCAGTACGGACATATGTAATATGTTGATAGGTGACGCTACTGACTGCTTCTGTCAGGCTGAAATGTTACAATTGGCTGTTGTTTATGTGCTGGGCGAAAATACATTCGTCTGGAAGACTCCAGTCTGGAAGTTACTGTTCGGTGTTAATAGTTACTTGTCAAACCACACATTTTCCTGTATTGCAACGGTTAAAATGAAAAATAAATGTTCTTAATAAGTTGTTAATAAATGCGTGGACAATTTTATTTATTTATTATATTAGACTGTCAATGATTTCTGAATTAAATTTTATAATTTGATGGCTACATACTGAAATTAATTATTTTATTAAACGTTTGAATTTTTTAAATTTAATTTGTGCGACTCGAAAATAGTGCGATTATTATATTCGCACTACCACGCGAAAAAATAATTTTGTGGCAACCATTGAATTAAGTTACTGTCTAATTAAAAAAAAAATTATTTTAACACCATGTAAAATAATTGAGTGTGGTAAATTTCGTGGGGTCATTTGACAGTAGAACAGATGTCAACACTGTAAATTACCCGTGATTTCTGTCGTCGGTCCAGGAATTTCCTGTCTCGTCTTGAGAGAGTATTATGCAATTCTAACCAATTAACGATAAAAGAGCGACTCACATACAGATAAAGAAAAAAAAGGGGGAAAAATATTTACTTAGACAAACAACAAATGAGAGCGGCTGGCGTTGCGTTAAGAACCGTGAAATCTAACCTTGACTGCAAACACACTCCCGAAATTCCCGTGCCCGTTATCATAAATATTTATCCCACTGGCATCATCGAGAGGCCACGAGACACAATCTGATAACACAACTAGCATGTTTATGGGGGTCATTGTCGTCTATGTATGTCGTGTGTGTATGTCTATATATATATATATACAAACAGTATTAAAACTGTCATTTTTCAGTGGGAAACATTAGTGGAAGTGATTTTTTGCTAAATAATGTCAGCACCTCAATGTAGACTTCAGATCTCTATTACCACACGCCAACCACCGTTTTTCTCTTGTCATTACCAGCTGCCTGTGTAAGAAGCCGTAGCTGACTCGTCATTCCGCAAGTTTGTCACTTTGTCCTCTACCGTGTGCCACGTAATCTATGGAAGCGGCTAGCACGTTGAACATTTTGTTTACATGCAAATCACCATCACTTTCAGCCAACTTGGTTTTAATGAGCGGGAGGTGGAAAAGTGTTTATATACTTTTATTAAACTAGAATATATTAGTAAACAGAATTTTAGTGTATTTGAACGCCTTATTCTTTTAGTATTATTTTGTGTATAACTAGTATTCTCAGCTTCTGTGCGCGGTAAATTAGCTTTGTTTGCAATGCCTAAGAACTCAGTAGAGGCAGGGCAAAGGGAAGATTACTTCCGTAGTGATGATTTTAATGCGTCAGACACATCGAGAATGATATGTAAATATTGTAGCCCAACAGTTTCATATGTCAAAAGTGGAAAAAAATTATTGGACCAGCAAAATTATGCTAAGAGGCCTGACGAAAAAAATTACTCAAACATCTGTTGCGGAAATAATAAATAATTAAAAAAACATGGAGGTGTACTGGGGTGTATAGTGGTCAGACTAATCGCCTCTCACCTAGGTTCGATTCCCGGCGGGGTCCCACCTGCGTTTTCGCATGTGGGAATTGCGCCGTACGATGCCGCTGGTCGGCGGCTTTTCTCGGGGATCTCCCGTTTCCCACGCCCTTTATTCCGGCGCTGCTCCATACTCACCTCAATCACCTCCATCAGGCTCTCAAGACCTCTACATTAAGGGCCGTCCAAATCTCTTCACTCACTTTCAATAAAGTTACCGTTGCGATTTTCAGGTCTCTAATTATCACATATTTACTTCCTTGCAGTTTGAAAATTTACAATTGATCGATGCAGAAATAAAATTATTGGACCCTATGTCAATTAATTTTTGCTTACTGTGGAAGAACACAAACTTGGCACAAAGTAGATCATGTGCAGAGCGTTAAAATGTGCTAAAGTAACTGCGAACAGCAATCAAACCACTTATGTTTAAACTATTTCACATAGTGATTTCATGAGCACAAGTGCTCTCGTCGATCCATGTCAGCGATAAAAAATGTTTACATGTATGTGAATAAAAAATAGAAGAAGGAAGGAAGTAGAAACTCAGACGAGCTGTAACAAGTGCTCAATCAACGACAAACAAGCAACTGTAAAGCTCAGACACATGCAAATTTCGCGAGTCCATTTCAGGAATAGGTAGACTTCGAACACGCATACATTTAAATATTTCACGTTTGGATCAAAATTTACTACGTACGCCTTCTCAATTCTGATTCAGTAAGGGAACTGAAACAAAATAAATACATCGTCTCTATTACCTGGGCAATGATAAAATCGTGTGGTCAATGGGTCAACAGTATTATGAAAAATGTGTATAAAAACAATGGTTTAACACGAAAATTTGACTCTCCAAGACGTTTTCTTATTTTTTTCTTATAAAGATTATATCGTGCATTACTTATTTTGACTCAGCTCAGCTGTTCGTAGGCGAGTCGTAGACAGGCAGTAACAGAGAGCAGCCGAAGTCTCATGAGGCCTGCAAATGTGTAAACGTCTTCCCACACGGACGACACCCGGTAACAAGAGACAAACTGCAGAACTACGCATGCTTCACACTTTGGAGCATGGCCAGCTCTAAAAATGTTTCACGAAACCGTCGAGGCTAGATTATACATACATATGGCTGTGGAGTTTAGCTTAAACGAGTTCTCGCGTACCTGTATCTAGCAACTATGTTGCCGTCTAAGATGCCTCGACATCCAATATGGAAGACGTTCTTCAAGGGCATTAGGAGTAGAATACAATCGTCCTCTACATCCTGCAGGTAACATTAGTTTTTAAAAATACCTTTTAAATACATAAACAGCTTTTACGTAAAACGTAAAACACGTTGCACTATTGACTGGGAGATGTAAAAGAACGTTACAATGCTGTACTCCATTTCATATAAGTTCACTAGATTTTGACAGTTTTAGAAATGTAGCGCATCGACCATGTATCCTTCCGCCACAGTTATTCTATCTATGAAGAAAACAAAGCGTGTAAACAAATGCTATGATCAGTGAAGGTTACAATTCTAGCTTAGTTTATTTTTGTTATATCCAAGTTATACAGCTGGAGCTCTGTTTATTTTATTGCGGGTGGATGGAGTTGGGAGAGACTTTAGTTTCAAGTCTTTCATGAGACGGTATTGTCTTGTAGCACTTATTATGAGACGGTATAATTTTGAATTACATACGTATTGTTTTAATGGACCAGTAGAAAATTTTGTTCGTACGAAAGTAACATTGAAATTATTGTAAACTGTAAAGTTTTAACATCGCCGAAAGATAAAAACACCATAAATTTTATGATATTTTCTACCTATGCGAATACTAAGCCCATTATGTACTTAAGTAAATCTTATTGGCGAAGTTAACGTTACACTTGGATTTTCCATATACTTAGACTACGGTAAACGTGCTATTTTTACACTACAAAACAGCATTGAGATGGTGGTTTTGTAGGCCCCGTAGGCTACATATCAAACATTTTAATAACCATTTCGAAATACGTTATTTAAAAACACTTTGACTTACGGTTCGTAATTCCTATTTGCAACTCCTGAACACACGTTGTTCTGTGGCAGTCCTTCGGCACGTTTGTCTGTCACTGATATTAAATATTTGCAGAATCATTAAGTAGGTCTATATACGACACTTCACCGGTTTCTAGAAATTAATCAATTCGCCGAACGAAACTACACGTTCACGCTTCATAACACATAACAGTACCGAAGATGGCGGACCAAGCCGCACGTGTCGATAAAATTACATTTCACGCAAGAAAACTCACTAAAAAGGCACCCATGCTTAACAAAATTGACTACAAAATTATTTAACTACCGATGAAATATTCTGATAACACCTCTAAGATACTCGTGTAAATGTGACGGGAAAAGATCACATGTACAATGGCGTTTACAAGAGCTGGAAATGTTTCACTGACCGGAACTGTCTGTAAGCTCCGCCATAATTGCTAAACATATTTTTTAACCAATTCGATAAAAACCGAATAAAATTGTACGTTACTTTAAAGCGTAATTTAAACCACAAATGTTGTAAGTCTATATTAAGTTTTGAATTACAATCTTCAGTTCCAAGTTCTATTTTTTTCCATGATGGCCATCGATTTCGCCAACATAACAATATACATCCCGCAGCAACTCATCAGCTGATACAATACTTTGCAAACGAGAGCATTTACTACTTACATAGTGTGTAGGTTGGACACATTGTCTATGAAACTTTAGTGTACTTATACGAAATGCAATATACAAGGATTCGTTACAAACAAACTGCTCTAGGTGCTGTAATGATGGATGAGTTTGAAGTGGCGGGGCAGATCATAGGCTTATTTTAGAACCTAGTAACGTCTTCGAGGAAATTTTACGGAAAAGTAAACAAAGAAAATGAAACTAATTTTTATTATTTTAAAATAATAGCAACGTAATGACGTGCGTACGTATACTTACATGACTCACGTAGCTAGAGCTGTTAACAGGGAGGTGCGTAAGCAATAAGGACGATACTACCATCCACTTACAGTGCGCCGTCGCATCTACGCGCAAGGCTCTGAACTGGCTTCATTGTTTTCGACGTGCTGCGTGTACCTAGAGCCCCAAGTATTTCGCGGATTGAGTTAGCAGCAAGGTAGACTTGCTGGTTGCTGCTACCAAGTGAGGCCTTTATACAAGACTGATAAACACTCACTCACACTACTGCTTCCTGCTTATTACTGGCTCACAGTTAAATGGTGGTGCGTGTTTAAACAACTGTCGTCCAATCACTACAGCAGGGGAGAAAAGAACAAGTGTGTTTGGAGTCTATCTCGCCTCAGAATGAATTCGCGAAATACTCGTGGCTCTACCTATAGGGCTTTCAGCAATGTTTCTATCATTTGATTACTGAGAAGTCTGTAGCACGTTCACTACAGGTTCCTATCGTAGTTCCACTCTTTTCCGAGTAGTATGTTACAAAACACAGTAGTCTGATACAAAGTCGTTTTTAAAGATGTTGGGGTGGGGACCTCCAAAATAATATTTATATCATTCTTGATATCTTTGAAGTACAAGCGAGTCCTCGTCTGGAGGTATATTTTATTTTTGGTATGCAAACATACTGGGGACACGTTTAATATTCACGTAAAAAAAAAAAAACGCGTTCTTCAAACACGCTGCAACGGAGTTCAAGCAGCGACAGGCGGGCTACCGACCGCCTTCAGAAGTTTTATGGGCTGTTCACATTTAGGCTATTCACGGTATAAAGTGAGCACTTTTTTAAGCCCTCTCATTTATAACAACATTCAATGAATATATTTGATTGCAACAATAGACGTGAACTTCCAGATACGGCGGAATATACACACTGCGTTTATTATTTGCATGGCAACATTTATTTTAAAAGCGGTGGAAGGATACAAAACGGCTGACAGGAAAAAAGTAACTATAGGCTGTTCACGGTAAAACTAGCACTTTTGAGAGCCCTGCTTAAGATCTCCTTGTATGCAAAGTGTGAATCCTTCCGCCTTATGTAAAATTATCATTGCCATTGGCCTCATCACATTATTCATGCGTCGGTGAAGTGAAACTGTTAAATAATTAGGAAAGTAAATATTTTACAAACCTGTTCATTTTCACACTTCAACGCAATAAAATAAGCATAAAGTGAAATATATAATTTAAGCTAGGTATCACAAATGGTTATCTAACACTTTTTATTCAACGTCAAGATATGGAACTACTTTCCCTCCGTCGTTACCAACTTTATTGGGCAGGAACAGTGGTTTTTTCTGTGGTTGGATTCTAAAGTGCTCACTTTATCGTGAACAATCTTTAGTGCCTCAAAAGAACTCGCTTTACCGTGAACAGCCTATATCACCCATAACTAAACAGCCGAAGGAAAAAAAACGTAACGTGCGAGGTTTGGAAAGATGCTGGCGGCTGATGGCGGGGGCGCGGGCCCAGGGAACGGCCGAGGAGTTTATCGGCAGGCGGCCATAGTCCGACCCTGATATATTTAAACGTCAGGCAGGGGTCAGGCGGTTATCGGCGCAGCGCGACGGGCGGGAGGATACGCACACTCGTCGTGGTCACGGCTAGTTGGCTTCCGTCGGCTCCGCGGCCAGACGCCGCCCGGGCCACCTATAGCTGCTCCACATAGCCTGCCTGCCTGCCTGCCTGCCTCTGTCTGCCTATAGTCCATTCACGGTTTCTTCAGCCTTTTAGAATCAAATCTTTGAAGAATCTCCCCATGTATGACGTGTTTAGTTATTTCCTAAATACCCCTGTATCACAAGCGTTTTATACTCGTGTATAAATTGTAATGCTTCGTTTATAAATAATTTGAATAAAAACAGTGAGAAAACACGTGTGTTAGTAGCGCCTAGTAAGAAGTAATTCTTATACGAAACACTGTTGCAACAGAGAGCGCATGAATCCGGTGCGTTGTCCCTCTGGGGTAATCTTCCAGACTTAGTTAAGCTTAGTTTGCACGAGGCGGAGGAATATCCTGGAAGTAGAACTTTATCAGGGCTTCAGAAAAGGCCGAATATACCGTGAATCAACTATACTGCTATCTGTTCGCGGCTTCTTCGCACTTTTCGAATCAAACCTTTAAAAATCACTCCATCCATGATGTGTTTGGTTGTTCCCTAATTATGTGATGTATCACAAGTTTTTTTTTGCACATGTATCAAACACAAAATAATGTAAATGTATGAGCTATTCGCGGTTAGTAGAACACTTTTGAAATCAACATTTGAAAAATGTCCCTGCCCCTGAACGTATATATTTTAATGGGCGTACTGAGTGACATTTGCCTAGTAAAGTTGGTAGCGATGGATAGAAAATAGCTCTATATCTTAACATCGAATAAAAAGTGTTAGGCAACCATTTGTGATAATTTAAATTATTTCTTTCGCTTTCTGTTTTTTTTAATGCATCGAAGTGTGAAAAAAAGCAGATTTGTGTAATATATACTTTCCTAAAAATTCCACAGTTTTACTTGACCGACTCATGAATAAAGTGACGAGGCCCATGAAAATGTTAATTTTATATAAGGCGGAAGAATACATAATTTGCACATAAATATATTTTAAGCAGGTCTTCCAAAAGTGCTCATTTTACCGTGAACAGCCTATAGGCGAGTATTTATATGAATATTGGAATAATTTATTCTAATTTCTGTTTTTATGAACGCATATATGCCTAAGTATAAGAATTAGTAAATTTGTAAAAATGTTTACTTTTGTAATCATTTAACGTTTCACGCGACCGACTCATGGATAAAGTGATCACGCCCATGGCAATATAATTTTTGCATGTGGTGGAAGAATACACGGTACGCAAACAAGTAGATCTTAAGGAGGGCTTTCAAAAGTGTTCAATTTAACGTCAACATCTTTTAACTTATTTTTTTGGTTTAATTTAACTTTTGATTTTTTTTTTGTCTATAATTTATAATGTCTCATTTGTAACTAATACGAACAGAGACAGAGAGAAGATACGTGTGTTGGTAATGCCTAGTAAGAAATAGTTCTTATGCAAAACCTTATTACAGTGAGCACGCACGAATGCTGTACGTTAGCCTTCTGGTGTAATTTTCTAAGCTTTGTTTGCATGGGGCGGAGGAATATCCAGGAAGTAGAACTTAAGCAGGGCTTCAGGAAAGCTGGAAGTAACCGTGGATCGAGTGTACTTTCAACATTTCTGAAGTCCTGCTGAAGTTCTGCCTCCAGGATATTCCTCCACCTCATGCAAACAAAGCTTCAACGAATCTAGAAAATTACATCAGAGAAACAACGCACTGCATTCGCTCGCACTCCCTTTAATGATATTTTGCATCAGAACTACTTCTTGTTAGGTATTACCAACACACCTATTTTCTCATTGCTTTTATTCATTTGTACTATAAATGAAATACCATAATTTGCAAATAAAATATAAATAAAATTTCAACTCAACAGAAAATGTGGTATTTTATATTTTTCTACGTTAGCAAAAGTATAAAACTCTTGCCATATACAACATAGTTAGGAAACAACGAAACCCGTTATATACGGGGTGATTTTTCAATGATTTGATTTATAAAGTGCGAATAAACCGCGAATATACTGTATACAGAGTGTTCCGAGGCCTCGAGATGCCGACTCTCACTCGCCACTTGCAACATCATATGGCCTCTACGCGCGAGACGCTCAACTGGCGTCGGTTACTCGCCTGAACGTGACTTATAGCGGTGACACTACACTGTTATGGCACGCCAATAAAGATAAAAGTACGATGAAGACCACTCTGAAGTTTCTGTAGAGAAAATGTAGCAGCTAAAACTGATTCTGTGAACACATCCACCCCCCCCCCCCCCCCGGCACAACATATAGCTAGGGATACGGAAAATTCGAGATTTCATTTCAGGACAAGATAGATTTGAAACGCGTGTACACTGAAGTCACCTTTGCAATCGTATCAGTTTATTAGATACGCCCTGGACGACTCTGCGCCAGTAGCCGACTTGCAAGGAAACAAGAAGCGAATCCCGAACTGTCAAATGTGGGGTAAACACTGGGGCAACAGCCAATGAGCAAACATCTGAGGTTCGACTGTACAAAGGATTGTGGAGTCTAGCATACAGGTCATTGAACTCGCGAAATTTTCCTATCCCTACATATAACACATATACATCCAAATAATATATAATGGTTGTTACTTTCTGACGTTCATGATACCCAGGGAAATCCAGGAAAAGTAAAGTTACATCCAAAAGATTGCTAAAAGATATCCAAATTTCCACCCAATATAAAAAATATATATAGCTATTTTGGATATCCTATAGACATTTTTAGATCTAGTCACTTAACATAAATAATGGCCATAAGTGGTTTTGTAACATCTAATGGATATCCAGTAGTCTAAGTGGTACAAATCTGCTACTAGATAACCAAAGGTTATCCTTAAGAGAGTCACTTCAGGACTTGGATGACTTTAAGATATTGTGGATACAATTAGGATATCCGGGAGATATCCAGTGCTACTTGAGCCGTTTAAGCAATTTCTACGCAGAAGAAAGTCATCCCTAGAGTTGAAATAAGAATTCGAAACTTTTCCTTGGACACGAAACTGTTATTACATGCTTTTCGAGTTTAGACGCCAATGCAAGATGTCCAAAAAAATGTTAATCACAGGTTTTCTACCTAAGCTCTACAACGAGGTTCCTGTGCCAGCCAGGCGGGACCCTCAAGAGATATAGAATGGTCTCACAGCCCGGGAATCCTGGTAACTCAAAATAAAGAACAAAAATTTTTACTACTAAATATTTTTTTATGGAATTATATATTTAATGAGAGGGTATTTGAATGCTGGAAAGTATAATATACAGCAATATCGATACAGCCAATAGTTTTCTACTTAAAAATTGTCATTTTTTTTTTGCGAAAAATAGGGATGTAAACATTAAAATTGTTTGATATTCCAAATAAATTGCCTTAAAATTAAAACTATAATTTATATAACTCCATAATACTGAAACGTATATATCGTGAAGAAAAGGCAGTTAAAAAATTGTTTTCATACAGGAACTTACAAGACTACGGAAATCGATTAAAAATAAGGATTTTTTTTAAACGTTGTTGTTATAGAGTTAGTTACACATAATAAAATGCTATACGTTTTGAATGAAATTTTTTTTGAACATGAAGTGAGTTTGTGGCTTCTAAGACATCACAAAGAAAAACAGTCATCTTTATTTTCGAAAACTATATATTGTATAAACTGTATCTGTACGTAATTGTCTTTTTAATTCAGATATATGTTATAATCAATAAAACAAACCCCACGGAAATATATATATTAATAAGTTCAGATTCAGTTCTTGATCTTATATTTCGGAATTTCACGCACAGCAAGACATTTCCATAGGTCTTAACGCTTTCATTCTTGGCGGTCCATATAGTGGTCGTTCCACTGTAAGTTAGTTTCATGATCTGCACTGCACTCTCTAATATCGAAACAGTTCAAACTGTAAGTCTCTAGTATTCATTGACTGAACATAAACAGTTATTTCTAGTGGTTTCTAGTCAACTGCACTGCCTGGCAGTAAAACCTCAGTGCATTAAATTGATTCGCCAGTCGATACGAGCTCGTTGACTGAATATTCAGTATAATATTCTACTGATTGAAATCCCTGATTCACATTTAGAGTATAGGCTACACAGCAAAATAAAAACAACGTATAACTAGTCTTTCACTTGGCCGGGGACATTATTCTTTGTTATGCCTCGGTGTCATAAACAACTGCTGCCTGTAACATCAAACACGTTGTTATTGGTTCTGACACGACAGCGTGTTGTATTGATATTTATACAGTTGCAGACAAAAAACCCTACTTTGAAACGATTAAAATAATAGATTTATTTGTTACTGTAAACGTGGCGGTGTTTTGCGCAATTAGTAGGGGTAGTAAAAATTCGTGAAAATATTTCAAGGCAAGTTATATTTCAAAACACTTTAGGGTCATTTACATATCTTGATTGGCTGAATTACCTTTTGACGCGTGTAAACTGTCTGCACATGAATCACGTAGGAGCCATGCCGATGTTTCCGAATTTTGAGTGGCCCGGTCAAATATGAAAATGTCTTCTCAAGCAGAGACCAACCAATGAAAAAAGACAAATTGCTGTTAGGTACTTACAGTATTGAAGTCTATCGTTTACTCAAATTTATTGGCGGAAAATAACTAGCTCTAGCAATTAGGCATGGACACTGAGTATAGGTTACTACAAAACACTATATAGGGCTGTAGAGCTTGATACATTGAATTATATTTAGGCTGATATTAACTGCTTGCAAGAGAGCACCGATGATATAGACTTCTAAGAGCCGTGGTCAAATGCGGTAGAAAAATATCAAACACACAGGAGCCAATGGCAAAAAAAAAAAAGCTGATGGTGTTATCATATAGTATCGAAGGCTACCGGGTGCTCAGATTGCTTCCCGAGAAAAACCACTGGCTCTACCAATGGTTATCGGTAATTAGAGCAGTGGCGTTGGTGAACTGTTGCAAGTCCACCGTAGTAATCCTTCAATATTGTTAACCTGCATATTCCTGTAGTAATGTTCACCTGGCAGTGGTTTCTAGAAATATTTTCCTTATAGAAATGTAATCACTAATCAAAGAAAACCTACCAAACTAGATAGTAGATAGCGTATGAATAATAATTACTATTAGTATAATTTTAGAAACTAAATTACTAACTGTTTCTCTTGAACCCTAACAAATAATACATCACGTATCAATACAAACAATAATATTCATTATATATATGTCGAACTACCCACACATGCATCAATAAAACAGATATATATATATATATATATATATATATATATAAGAACAAGTAAACTGAAGAAACAACACTTACACTACACAACACCTACACAAACAACATTACACTGACACCAACACAACACCGACACAAACATCAAACACACGGCGGACTCCTCACAAAACGACAACAGCCACTGCCGGCCCCTCTTTCTCCGGTGAGGATGGCAGGGTGAGGGTTCAAGGCGGGAGGCAGAGGAATTTTAAATTTTGGCATTTTAAAATTATAACCTAACTTTTTCTTTTAAACTTTAACAAAATAATTTTGAGCTTTTTTTTTTTAATTTAACTTGTTTTTAAATGTTATAACGTGGCAAATTCTATATTTAAACTATTTTATAATTTTATTTTAAATTCAAGTAACTGAGACCAGTTATGGCTTTCAGCTGGGTACTGGTGTCATTTTAATATGTTCTGTTCTGTTGCAAGGTATTCTGGTGCTTGTTCAATGCTGTACACTCTGTGAGTGCACGCAGAAAGGAAAAATAACCGCCGTGGATCCGGTACATACTGAGCGTATTGTCATCACTGACTACCGAGTGGCTAGCCAGCCAATTAATGAGACGCTTGTTTTCCACAAAATTATTCATGCCTGGTTGCATTAAAAATACCAGTCGTGCTCCAAATATTTCTTCACTCTTCCAGGCATGAAAATGAAATTTCTGGCGTTGCGACGAACAGTTCTTTATTTTGTAGCTTTACTAGCGTCAGAAAACTCTCTGCCATACGTCGGGATCAATAAAAATGTGTTTGTTTCTTTATGTAATTGGCAACAACTGTTTAGGGAATCAGGCAGTGTAGTCTTATACACTCTAAAAATAAATGTTTGTACTTTTACAAGAAAAATCCTTGGAAACCCAGATGCCAAGAAATTCCTTTGTAAAACTACAAACAGTTTCCTGGTAAAATCTGCAAAACATATATTAATAATAGTACAAATGATAGCCTTGTATTACGACTTACAGTATTGATATGTGTGCATTTTTTTCCTTTTAGAAAACAAATGTGATGAATTAATGAAAGAGAATATCTTAAAAACAAATATTTCACAATATAATTTATGGAAAGGAAACATTACACTTTGACAGCACGGGGACTAGAACCCACACCGCTTATTATTAGCCTGTACACTTAACCACTAGACCAACTTGACTTACGTACTTAACGCTTATTTTTATACCACATAAATATATTTCCAAGTAGTTACAAAATGCTAAAGAAGTTATTTGATTAAGAAGAATACATTTACCCGTACTGTAATTAATTTTAAGAGTTCCGCGTAGCTAGGAAACAATAAAAGATAATAAGCAATATGGTTACATTTGATTGGAATTGTCGTTTTATTATGATTATTTGAGTTCTTTAAGCGTTTTACGTTATTCAACTTCGCAATAAATTAATTTTTACACGTCAACTACTCTTTACACCACCTCTAGGTTCTACACTAACTGCTATATACGGTTTTACGTTGTTGGTTGCGCGTCCGCCATTTTGCTGAAGCTCGTGGTTACCCGTCAGTATAGTACAAACATTTCTTAAGTTTTACTGCAAACACGACCCTTGTAGTTTTACAAGAGAAATCTTTATACTTTTACAAGCATTTGTAAAATTACGAACAATTTCTCATTAAAAATTACAAAAATGTTTACAGTGTAAACAACGAATGATGTCTCCCACCACGTGACTTCTCATGTTGGATGCCGTTTTCCGCTGTGTACAGCGAACATAATTAAATCAACTTCCTGCGTTAATACCGCTCGATTTGACTGGATGCTCGCAAATCACAAATGCTGGTATTGGACGAATATAATTTTCGTAAACCCAGTCAATTAGGAAAACTTTTTACAAAAACGCTGCAGCCAAAGAGCGAAAGAAAGCTTCATTCGGGTGTGCTCAAACGATACTGATGTCCGACCTACGAGAAAAATTTTCTCGAAAATATGTAAGGTGTCCTTAACCACTGCAGCAGGCAGGGTGCGACGTCAGCTGCAAAAATACGTTTTAGTGACTGACTGTAATATGTGGACTAACCTGGTGCAAGTTTCCTATTTACTATCTCTATATATATGTATATATAGAACTTGTACTGGATCTAGATTACGATAACATGTCAACATGAAGACGACAACAGAGTGCAGTTGAATAACACCAACAGATAGCAGCTGCAGTTTCATCACAATGAAATTCCTCGAAAACCTCCCATCTAAATTTGTCCCCAAAGGCAGTGCGCGCTGTACAAGTTATAGCTGAAGCGAAACTGCTGAGTAATGACCTTTACAGATAAGCACAATGGGTAGCAGTTGTTTTTATATAAACTGAAAGCCTTCACTGGTACCACTTAAATTGACATATTCTAGGAGAAAAATTGTGTACTTCATTGCATTATAAATGCATGGTTTATTTGGCTTATGTCGCTATCAGAACGAGTGAAAAGTGTGATTAATGTTAGGAGCTACATTAGTATCAAAATTGCCACTTATTGTTTGCTCGAGTTCCGAAGTAGAATGTAAAATCTTAGACTAACTGTTGCGGAGCAGTATTGTCACTTAACCGTAAAACGCATTTGTAAGACCAACTGAATTCATAAGCATCAATCATTTCATAATCCTCTTTCTTAGAAGAGTCTCTGTGGCTACAAGTAACGTTGTGTTTATTAGGGTAATACACTTTTGTTAATATTTCCAATAATGATGAAGGGAGAGATTAGCCAGCGTCTTGAACTCTCATTTCTTCGAGAGTGCGTAGAAGTCCTGAACTACTTTCTTTGTCTTTGAACGCTTTTTTTAGACAGGTATATTTCCTTGTGAACTAATATAACGAAAACCATATTTATTCGCTGTTTGAAGTTCCAGTAACTGTATGTTATAATTGCAGAACGTTAATGTTGTTAGCATGACTGCTGCACAAAACAGATAATATATCAGGATTTATCTTTCCGCGTAATTGACTTATCACTAGAAGAAAGGTGAAGCAGATTCTCACACCGTTCTATGAATATACTCAGAATCTTGACAGATAACGAGGAACTGTCATTTTTTTCTCAAGTACAGATTCATACCATGGATGCTCTTTTGAAACCTATGGAGCCTCTTCAAGCGAATAGCAAACATTTCCCGAGCTCGTGAATAGAGACCTTATTTTTTCGTATAATAATTCGGTGCCAAGATAGACGACATAGATATATGTTATTTAGACGTATATCATTGAAGCTCCACTCATCTGACACGCCCTGCACAACTTACATCCAACAGAAAACTTCCTGCACTCCGGTAATTCCACTCCGCAGGTAGGTACTGTAGTTGGGCTTAGTGTTTCGTCCACCGCGTGGTCAGTAGAGACGGAGTTAGTTGCTCAGGGAAGGGGCATTGAGAAAATAATGGGAAGGAATCGGTAATGGCCTTTGTTAAGGAAGGATCTAACCCAGCTGGAGTGATTTTGGGAAACCCATGGAAAACCATAATCAGGATGGTCGGACCAGGAATGGAACCAGGGTCTTACCGAATGCGAGTCCAGTAAGCTACCACAGCGCCACCGCTCTCGGCAACTTCATTCCGTGCAGCCAGGTGGAAACAGGAGAACGAGTTTCGACTCTGGCGGCAACCAATAAACAAGTGACCTTCGCTCGACTACATATGTAGAACACTATGAAGTGGAGCTTGGCGCCGCACTCAAAAAATAATGATTGTCCTAGCCGACCAAATATTTTTATAGGAACAAAAATATATTTAGTTGCCCCAACAAACTATTTCGTTGAGTAAACTAAACTTGAAAAGCCACAAAATTAATTTTGTTCATCTAACAAAATTTTCGCTTGAATTAACAAAATCTCTGTGTTGGACCAAAAGATATTTAATTGTCAACAAATGACTTAGTTGAATCAACTGCGTGTATTTGTTTGGCCACTCATTTGATTTCATTCTTTCGAAAATACAGTTCGAGAGTCTGTTTGCATTTTTTGTGACACTTAGTATAGTGACAATATTTCGTAGTGCATTTATTGATGCTTAATAATGGTATAAACATTTAAATAATAGAATTTCATCAGGAAACTATGAAGTAAAGCTGCATAACTTGTAAATATTTATTCACCCAAGCTGCCCAGTATTCTAAATGTATGTATTTAAAAACATTCCCATGACGTCAGAAGTCGGGTTAGATGAGGTTGAAAATGACGTAGCTCTCGGCTGCAAACGGTCTGGATTTGAGCCTCGGCTGGACTTGTAGTTTTTTTTAAATATACTAACCGAAACTCTTTCATGTACCTAGTTAGAGCCAAACAAATCTTTAGTCATACCAACTGGAGCAACCAAATAAGAACAACATAATTTGGTTTCAGCAACAAAATATTTAATTGCCACTATATAAACCATTCATTTCGTTGGGCCAGACAAACCTTGTTTGAGTCTACGAAAGCTTTTTCTGTTCATCTTATAACGCGAAGTGGTATGACCTCTACACATGAACTTGTAAATACTGCCCTCGTGGTGTAAACGACTGTCCGCAGTTGCATTTTGCAAGCGCAGTCGAACTTTGCTAGCATTTTCTAATTCAGACTGAAGAAGGGCTTCTCGGTGCGACCACAGACATATCACGGATGATACCCCCGGAGCCACAGAGTAGATAAATATACAGAGACGAAATAACGTGGCGGCTCCTTCGGCGTGGACGTGCCAATCATCCGATTGGCTACTGTACATACCCACATTGATCCCCCCGATATCACAAGCATAAAGGGGTCGCGGTGGTGCAGCGGCTAGTGCGATTGCCTCCCATCAATGCGAACGCGGTTCGATTCGCAGCGGGTTCCTCCCAGATATTTGCACTTGGGAATCGTGCCGGACGATGCCGTTGGTTAGGGGGTTTCCTCGGTGATCTCCTGCCTTTCCTGCCCTTGCATTCCAGTGCTGCTCCGTAATCAGCTCGCTTCACCCTTATCGTATCTCATGAACCCCTACGTTCAGAGCCACCAAAACCTCTTCCCATAAACATATTGTTCCATATGAAGTAGAGTAAAAGGCTATTCACGATAAAGTGAGCACTTTTGAAATCAACCTTAGAAAAATGTCAATGCCCCTGCCTGCATATATTTTACCGGGCGCACTGAGTGACATGCGCCCGGTAAAGTTGGCAACGATGGATGGAAAGTAGTTCGATATGTTAAAGTCGAATAAAAAGTTTGTGGTAATTTAAATTATTTCTTACGCTTCATGTAATTTTGACGCCCCAGTGTGTAAAAATTATCAGATTTAAAAAATGTTTACTTTACTAATAATTTTACAGTTTCACTTAACCGACGCATGGATAGTGGTGAGGCGTGATGGGTATCAAATAGATCTGAAGCAGGGCTTTCAAAAGTGCTCATTTTTACCGTGAACAGCATATAAAAAGACACAAAGTTTAATATCATTATGTTTGGAGGTTGAAGATTATACGTTGGGGGCATGTAAACATATGTTCTTTGAATGCTAATTGCAATGGGGATAAGTGATCAAATGAAAAATTCATTCGAACTAACGCCATTGTATAGCTATGTACACATTGTCCTTGTTACTCGATCGTTTGTTTCTCCGTCTTGGTTTTGTTTAGTTGAGTTGAAAGATTTGAGTGGCTCTAACAACGAGGTCTTGAGAGCCAATGAGGTTGAAATGAGGGGGGGGGGGGAGGGGAACGGGAAACCCTCGAGAAAATCCGCCGAACAACGGCATCGTCTGGCACGATTCCCACTTAAGAAAATCTGGGAATGACCCGGCTGGGGATTGAATCCAATTCGCCTCGGTGGGAGACGAGCAGTCTAACTGCTCAGCCACCGAGGCCTCGTTTTTGTTTAGTTTAATTATAGTTCTTGACTGAATTCCTTGTGGAGTTATTTTTGTTTGAAATATGTGTTAACAGCAGCGAGTCGTGGCTTGTTTTCGTGTATAGTGTAGCACACGAGAAATACGTATTGTTTTTAATACACAATTAATTTATGCATTTTGTATTTTTCTCATATGTAATATATTATTTATGTTTATTTTATGATTTTCGTATTTTAAAATTTAATTACATGATTTTTATGACTAGATGTTATGATGGCAACCAGGAATATTTAAATGAGTTAGTTTAATTAAAGTTTTCTAATTTATATTTATATTTATTTTTATTTTTAATTTTCGGTCTTATTTTGTATGTGTTTCAGGATTTTTAATTTTTGTGTCGCAGTTTTGAGACCACATACTCTTTGGTTTTAGGACGTTAGTATCGTTGGAGTGGTATGTTCAAGTAGGTTTTAATTTGCAGCCTTCCGATTGGCTGGCAGGTTCGAACCCTGCGTTAAGATAGGCTGGCATTGTATGCTAGCGTTCACTTTGCCTTGACTCTTCAACACGTCAGGACTGCTCTGGGCCTCTCACCTGAGTGGGTGCAGCAATAGGATTTTTAATTACCTTATTAGGAAGTCTGGTTTGGCCCCTGATTTCAGTTTGTGTTTTGAAGGAAGCCGCGAGGAATTTAAGACGGCCGATAAGCCCTCTCTGTTCAGGAGTTAGCAGGTACCAGAAACGACTGTTGATCCGTAAGCTGTACGCTTACGTAGTAAAGACTACCCTATCTGCTAATTGTTTCTGCTGCGGGAGAGGCCAACATACTGCCAGTTCCTGATAAAAACAAAGCAGAGTCCTACAAGATCGTCAGAATTACACAGCTAAGACTGAGTTTTGTTTCTACATTAACATATTACAAGATACGTAACATTAACTTTGTTCCATTTGTTCTGGAAGATCTATCCGACGCCATTCTGTTTTGCTATCAAGAACACGTATTCCAGCACCGTTTACCATGGCTAGCTTAAGAAAGAGTTTGTGTTTCTGACTTAGTATAACTGGAGAATATTACTCAAAATTTTAATTATTTTCAGGAACAGTGCAATTTTTGGAAGTTTTCAGTTAGTTTGAGAAGTTAAAGACATTTTATTTTTCTCACACTAAGTCATGGGGAGTATATATACGTAACAGCCACTACCCAGCGATAATAGCTTGATCTTCTATTAAATTCTTTTGCAATTGCCATGAAGGGTTTTTAAAATGGTTTTTCACTCAGCATTTTAAGTTTGAAAACTGAAAATAAATTCCTCATTAAAAATGTCAAATGTTGAAACTAGCCTTGGTGTATCCTATTCATTCAGTAGTGAAATGCTTCACCCCACTCCTCCTAAGCATTTTTTATAATTTTCCTTGTCTGAAAATGACTAGTTTGTATGTGTATTCCTGATCGCATACAAATAGTGCGCGCAACGGCTAAGTATAACGGAGATGCTCTCCATTGTAAGTAGTAAATGTGTCATCTATTCCACAGGTGCAGAGGGCCGGGCTATAGTTACCCATCAGGTTGTATTAAAACCGTTCCTTAGTGTTCCTCTTTACACATAAATTTGAATTACCTCACAGAAAAATTCGGTAAAGGTAATGAGCGAGAGCAAGGCTGCTATTAATGGGAAAAACACTGCTCAGCTATTATTTATGTTCTCCCTACTGGGCGGCCTGGTACGGCGTTCTGTCACCCGATTGGCTTGAAGTGATCTGTACCCCCGTGCCCAACCTAGTGGTTCATGAAAATTAATATTTTGCTGTTAAACATTCACACCTACACACACGACCTGTTGCACAGTGTAATGTTGTACTGTAGACCTACGTGTTCAGGGTTTATTGAGGTCCCGGTACGTAAACCATATGTGAGTATTTACTCAACACATAATTTGCATATACGTAAGATTTTCAGAGGGCCTACGAATGTGCCTGCCATTAATTTACTATAGTTTTGTTACCGCAGTGAGTAAGTCAGTGGATGTGCCAGTGCTTCGAGTGTAGTCAGCCACGCACAACGGCGTCTACGGAGTTATTGACTGTACTACTTAATCATCCTCTGTTTTTTCCTTGGTGACATAACTCTGTTATGACGTTTATCTTAAGTAATTTTTAATTTAATCAACACATGGATATACTGTACATACACTGCCGGACATGTAAATCGCTACACCCTATTTCCTTGCGTGAAACTTTATTAAACCATCACAGATGATAGATGAGAGTACAAATGAGGAGTGATTGGTCTTCCCCGCATAGAGGATGCGTTGTTCAGCATTCGCAAAGCACGCGTTCGATATGAGGTAAAACCTCCTCACGTCTATATAGACAACGATGCGATTATGCACTCCACCACACAGGTGGCGGATAGTGTCCTGAGGGACATACCACCATGCTTCCTGAGACTGCACACGTAGATCAGCCACAGTGTTACGGCAGGTGGTTGACGGCGGTGCAAACGTCTGCCCATCATATCTCATACGTTTTCAAAAGAGGGTAAATATGGAGTGGAGACCTGGCCGGCCAATAATGGTGACTACGTCTTGTAGAGCCTGTTGGGTGATGCGAGCTGTATGGGAAATAGCATTATCTTTCTGCACGATAGCGTTGGGTATGCTGCGCACAAATGGCAGAAAATGCGGCCACTTGATCTCATTGACTCTATCGCTGTGCTGTCTCCGTACCTTCAACAACCACGAGACGTGACCGGGAGTCATAACTAGATACGGGTGTTTTTCGCGAAAATGTTTATGGTCATGCTAGATTTCAATATCCTACGCTTATAACTTAAAATTCCTTTAATTATTGGCAGCGCATCTGCTTGAGAAGATATGTGCTTATTTGACTGGGCCAATCAGAATAAAGTACTCCGATAATGAACGTCCATGACTCGCGGACAGACACTTGAGGCACGTGACATTTAAAATCACCCAACCACGAAAGTGCATACGAACAAAAGTGTTTTGAAGTAAAACTGGACTTTAAATCTTTTCGCGAAAAACATCTGTCCCTAAGACATAACTGATGGGAACTCATATCATAGGCCCTAATACATGGTGCCCAGGACGTATGGCGTGTAGGATCGTTGCGTTGCCCTCTGCAGCACCCAAACCCTGCTGTGACCATCATCTGCATTAATATAGAAGCGGGAGTGATCGGAAAACAGAATGCGACTCCAATATTCTGTCCAATGCTGACGTTCCTGGCAGCATTGACCGCCTACCGCATAATGCCGAGGGATCAAAGGCAAACGGCGCCGTGGACGCCGTGCGTGTATACCAGCGTCATTCAAATAACGACGAACGGTTCTTGTTGAGACCAGTAAATACAGTGTAGGCCCCGCAGACTGCGAGATACCCCCGGATGTGGTGCCGCGTTCGGCTACTGCAAGTCGGTGGATACGACGATCTTCTCTATCTGCAGTGCGTCTGGCAGAGCCAGTACCTACTCCACGCGACATACCGTGTCAGAGTGGCGACTGTACGGCCAAGATGAGTAGCTATACGACAAGCAGACCATTCGGCTTCGTGCAGTCCGGCCATACAACTGGATCTAGGTGGTGATATTCTCTGCTAGTGCGACGTGCGCCGTGGGTAAAATTGCAGTAACGTTAACGCAACGTCACTTAAACAACTTGGACCGCGGTTGTGTAGTGGTTAGACTACTCGCCTCTCACCTAGACGAACCGGGTTCGATTCCGGCGTTGTAGTTCCCGGATTTCCGCATGTGGGAATCGCGCCAGAAGATGCCACTGGTCAGCGGGTTTTTTTCCAGCGGGTTTTTTTTTCCCAAGATCTCCCGTTTCCCAAGCCCTTTCATTCCGGCACTGCTCCATACCCACCTCGCTTCACCCTCATCGGCTCTCAAGACCTCGGTTTTTAAGAGCCGCCCGAATCTCTCCACTGTCTCCACTCACTTAAACAATTTGCATTGTGAAATTGGTGGTCTTGATTTGATTGCAAATAGATGACACCTTAGGCGTGTAGCAATTTCCACGTTCAGCAATGTACAAGCACCCAGATTTCATACGCCTATCTTTCCGTGGAAAGCGGGCTGAAAAGGGAAGGGAGTTAGGAAGCGTTGGGTATCGTGCGGTGGGGGGGGGGGGGGGATCTTGCGGCAGGCGACTCGGCGGCACTTGTAAAGACGGAGCGCATGTTGCACGCCAGACAATTAATGTCCTCTAATTAGGGCGCGCGTCTCGTCTGCAGAGAGCGTTTTTACCAGCTTGCGGCCCGGGAGATGGATCTGCCCGGCCGCCGACACCCACACACACACACACACACACACACACACACACACCACACACACACACATGCTCCAGTCCTGCCCCGACGAGCATCCGCTCTGCTCGCTGCGGATGGCTTGCTTGTCCCTTACT
Organism: Dryococelus australis; assembly: GCA_029891345.1. Classification (NCBI taxonomy): domain Eukaryota; kingdom Metazoa; phylum Arthropoda; class Insecta; order Phasmatodea; family Phasmatidae; genus Dryococelus; species Dryococelus australis. The sequence goes on from CM056997.1 coordinate 63,635,201, forward strand.
TCGTTGCCGCTCATATGAACATCATAGGAATACCTGACTAGAAGTGCGTGTATCATCACGTCGATAATGACTGCGGCGTGTCTACGGCAATGATGTCAGCGAATTATTACAAGTATAGTACATTTACGGTTGCTTCCAACTTTTCTGAACTCCTGCCAAAGTTCTACTTCCAGAATATTCCTCCGCCTTATGCAAACAAATCTTACCTGAGTCTAGAAATTTGCATCAGAGGGACAACGCACTGCATTCGTGCGCACTCCGCGTAATGATATTTTGCATAAGAACTATCTCTTACCAGGCATTACCGACACACCTATATTGTGACCGTTTTAATGACAATAATTATTATAACTTATGGATAAATTATATTTTAGAGTTAAATTTAACAAACATTAAGGTACTTAAATGTTAACACAAGTGTATATTGCTTGTGATACATGACATATTTAGGAAATAACCAAAAACTTCATAGATGGGGTAATTTTTTTTTTTTTAAGGTTTGATTCAAGAAGTGTCAAGTAACCGCCAGTTGACTATACTTCTACGGCTCTACGTGTTTGGTGGCCACTGAAATTACTTCCTTTGACTATCATACTAGTTACGGTATGAACTGGTATGACAGTAGCATCACTATAATAATAGTCGGAAAATTTACCCCATGCTGTACACACGCGGATTGATAAAACTCCCATATTAGAATATTTCCCCATACATGCATGGTAGCTTTACTACATTAAATGTGGAATTGGTCAAATGCTTTGTAAAATTCCCATATTTATGTAGCAGTGATACTGAATATTCCCATATTTGCAGCTTGATGTACGGTAAAATGTCTAAACTGAGTATAAGTTAATAACTTCCATTGCAGACAATGCATAGCTTTCAAATCCGTAACAATTACATTATGATAATCGTCTGCCGTAGAGACGGTAATTTAATAATATTGCCTCGTTTTTGTCATACACCACCAGGCTTACCTACCTGTATTTTTTAACTTGGTAAGCTAAGAGCATCCGACCAACAACTTGCTCTTCAAAAAATATTCGTTATAATAGGCGGGGTGAGTGTGGAGCGGCGCCGGGGCGCGTGGGCGGGGGGGGGGGGGGCGGTGATCTCCGAGTAAACTTGTCGACCAGCGGCATCGTCCGGCACGATTCTCCCATTTGCAAGTCCCAGCACGGCTCCGCCGGGAATCGAACCTGGTTCGTCTAGGTGGGAGGGAATTAGTCTAACCACCATTATTTTGGATAATAGATTAAGTTTTGTCCCACATGTTAAATATATAACCGAAAAAGTTAAAAATATATTTTTAAAATTAAAACAAACTGTACGGATTATCAAAAATTATAATAATAAAATAAGACAATAATATATTAGGCATTATACCGTAATGTGATACAATATGATAGCAATTGTTACAAAAATAAAATTGAGAACACACACATTAAAAGAATACTAAGAGCATCACATAGATATGTATTGATAAAAATAATGAATTTAACACCAACAACATCATTTGTATCCACGATAACTGTTAGTAACGAAATCCCAATAGACTGTAGTATAAAAGATAGAAATATGATATATCAAATCACAGATGAAGTAGACGAAATGTAATACAACGGAAATTCATATAATAAGATAGTAGAGCACAATAATATTTGGACTGAAAAAAAATAGAAATAATCAACCTATTAGTTAAAAAGAATTAAAGAAATAAATCTATAAACTAAGTGTTATAAATTGGCAAACAGAGTACGAAGTAACAGAAACCGGCCTAAATACTAAAAATTATATTAAAAATATACAACAATGGTACGAAAGTAAAGGCAATATAAATAATAGTGTGTTGAAAGGAATAACGGGACACTGTCAAATTAAAGAATATCTAGATAAAATAAATAAAATAGAAGACGACAGTTTCCAATGTGAAAAGGGAGCTCAGACGGTATACCGTATTATGTACTTGTGTGACATGTTTAAAGAAGAAAGGAAAAAACCGAAATTAAAAACTTTTAATGACAAATGTCCATTACAAAAACATAATATATATGACAAGGAAATCGTAGAAATAATAATTGAAAGTATTATTAAAATATATGATTTGTTAAAAACTATGAATGATGATTTAACGGAGTAGTCTAGGTAGCAGATGGAGTGTGCTGGAACTAAAGGAATTATTGAGTGTGTGTCTGTGTTTGTCTAGTGTTTTATCGTTTAAATAAATAAAAAATAAAAATTATTTTAGAGAAGAAACAGAATTTTCAGCAAATATCGAAGTTTTGCAGAATAACAGTGGAGAAGAAAAGTTGAAAAGCTCCAAACACGAAAAAGTTATAAAGAAGAATACAAGATCTGAAATGAATGCAAGAAGAATTGAAGGAAATATGGAGAAAAATAGAAGGACAAGAAGGAGGAAGAGAAGAAAAAAACAGAGAAAGAAGAAGAGGAAAGAAAATGGGGAGGAGAACAGAGAAGGAAAGTAGAAGAACAACAGAAGAGAGAAAAAGAGGAGGAGAAGCAGCAAGAAAGAGATCTGAAACGAATGAAAGAAGAACGGAAGGAACTGCAGAGAAGAAAATCTAAATGAGGGAAAGATGTGATTTGTGATAATATGTTGGTTGATGTCTGTGTATAGTCTGTGTAAAAAAAAGAGGGGGCGCCCGTAGGAGCGGAGATCCATTCCCTCGTCCTCCGGGAAACGAAGGCCTGGGTGTCGAGAAGGGGTAATTCGATGTTCAGGACTATAGAGGGGTGCTGGGGGCCATCGGGTTCGTGGGCGGGGCCATTCGACCGTTGGGTGCCATGACGAACTAGCCGAAAGGCTAGTTAGCTGTGTGCGGACCCGACGCGTCTGGTCGCGTGGGCGAATTCGTGGGAATCCCGGTCCCTTGTCTGTTCCGTCCGAAAGGAGGGGGGGGGGGGGCGAAGCGGGGAGCTGCCGGAAGGATACCTGTCGGGGAGCTGTCTCGGTCGGTGCAGAATAGCTCACCACCTTCCTAGGAAGTGTGAATTATGCTTTTGAATATAAATATAATCTGTAGCTTAAATTACGGGCGCCCAGATGAACATCCGCCCTCCCGCCAAAAAAAAAAAAAAAAGTGAATCTATATATTTATTTTTCTGTTTTTAAAGTTGTAGTAGTCGTGATATAATTGAACACTCTGGATGGCTGTACTGCTAAGTAGGGTTAATGAAATAAATTAAAAAAAAAAAGTCTAACCAGTACACCACCGCGGGCCCTAGATAATCGTAATCTTTTCCCGCCTTCAAGCACATTGAACAAGCAGAGTAATATTTCAAAGAAATCAATTTAAGTATTTGTTGAGAAGAGATAACCATAACTGTTTTTATACTGTGTTTTATACCATATTTCTTTTTTTTTCTGTGACGTTCGATAAAGTCCTTCAGTGACGTATGTCCGGAATAACAGTTCATTAGGTCCCATACGTTAATATCTACGTATGTCGATTTTAGTACTGTACATCAATGCCCTTTTCTTCAGCTTCTAGGCGAAGAATTCTGGTTAAACCGGTAGCGCCGAAATTCATACTAAAAATCAACAGTACTGCCCTCTCCAGCCACTTAAAAAAATACTGTGGGTAAGTCTCTGGTTCTCCTGCATACAAGCGCCTGCAAACAAGAAAGCAGGTCAGTGGAAGAGACAACTTCATATTTTCCTTTAACGGTGCTGAAAAGCCATACTTCATTAATTAGATTTTGAGGATTCTTTATGGTTTTCCGATATATTATTTATGACTTCAAAGAACACGCAGAGTGCGCGAGTAATTGTAAAAAAAAATTCTGGTAAACGTCCTAAACTGTAATGAAAGTGTTTAACCCATGATCTGTATGGAAATAATACCACACATCATGCTGCAGATTTGGGAATGTTTAGCAGCGCTACTATACAAAGTTGGGAACTTCCCTACGCATTTGACTGTTTCCTTATAAAATGTAGGAACGCTACAACGAACGTATAGGAGAAGAAATTACCCTGCTCTTTTTCTTGCTAAGGGTATACATTGGTGTGGTAAATTTCGAAATAATTTCTTAGAGTGGGCCTACACGTCGTGTTAATGGCGGCCTGAAATCAAAACAGTATTATGTCAGTCATACCGAGTGAGGTGGGGCAGTGATAACTCACTGGACTCGCATACGGGAGGTCCCGCGTTCGATTACCGGTCCGGACTTCCTGATTTCGGTTTTCCATGATCTGCCGAAATCACTCCAGGCGAATGCTGAGATGGGTCCTTGCCATTCCTTTCCCACTCCCTCTTCCATAAGCAACTCGTTCCGTATCTAACGACCTCGCTGTCGACGATGTAACTATCTACACTGAGAAATATGTTTTGTTGAATCAAATAAGATTTGTTTGGTGCAACCAAATTATTTGTTTGTATAGGGGCAATGGAATATTTTGTTGCTGAAACCAAATTATTTTGTTGCTCTCATTTGGTTGACCCAAACTGTAAGATTTGGTTGGTGTAACTAAAGATTTGTTTGGCTACACGTACAGTAAACAGCTGGGCAACGCGTGCAAACAAATATTTCAAGTTTTACAGCTTTACTTGTGAGTTTATTGTTGCATTGTTTTATTAATGTGTTTATACGATTGTTAAACATTAAAAATGCACTAACAAACACGGTTACTATCCTAATTGTCACAGAAAATTGAAACAAACTCTCGAGCTATATTTTCGGACGAAGGCAGTCAAATGAGTTGTCAAAAAAATTGGTAATTACAGTTTATTCAACAAAATATTTGACAATCTGATTTTTTTTTTGGACCAACACAGAGATTTTGTTTATTCAAACATATATTTTGTTAGACCAACAAAAGTAATTTTGTTACTTTTCAAATTGTATTTGCTCAACAGGGCAACTAAAGATATGTATATTGGCCCTATACAAATAAATATTTCGTTCGATTTTCTCTCACTGTTCCTACACCATTATGACAGTGTTGCATACAGGAGGGAGGAGGTGGAGAAAATATGATTAATAAGTGGTTTCAAGCCCCATGAAGAGAAGTTTTGTCCAGCCCTTAGATAAAACAATGGGGTAGTGTGCGCGTGGGAACTGGGCAGTGCCCAGCTGTTGAGTACCAACTTTCAATTGCTCTTTCACTTCTAGGAATACTCTAGGATAACTCACTGTTTACATAAATATACTCAGGTTAGGAACAAAACGAGTTTTCTTATGGGAGAGTTTGGCATAGGGAAATTTTCCACCGCTAGGTGCGTAGTGTTCCAAAGAGGTCACTTTAAATAAAAAAAATTAAGCTACGTGAATAATAATGGCGAAAGATTTTACTTAGATACATACTTATTTTATATTTGACTTATAATTATTGCAATTATTTTAGTTTTTTTAACTCTTAGAAAATTTGAGAGCATCCGGTACAGGCTATTCACGGTAAAATTAGCACTATGTGAAATTAACGTTGTCATGGACATCATTTTATTTATGCGTTGGTCAAGTGAAACTGTGATATAAAAGTTAATATCTTACAAATGTGCTCATTTTCACACTTCGGTGCATTAAAAAAAACACAAAGACAAAGAAATATTTAAGTAATCACAAATGGTTACTTAACACTTTTTATTCGACGTTAAGAAATGGAACTACTTCCCACCCATCGTTACCAACTTTACTGGGCCAATGTCACTCAGTGCGCTCGTTAAAATATATGCAGGTAGGAGCAGTGAGTTTTCTCCAAGGTTGATTTCAAAAGTGCTCACTTTATCGTGAACAGCCTTTACACATGCGACACTAGCTCTTACCTAGAGGCGAAACATTTTAGTTGCCAAACTAGAAACATTGAGCTACCCAACCTGAGGAGAGCAAACCTTAACCCGGGTAAATAACATGGCGAGCTCGCAGGAAAACAGAATGCAAACACGGGTAAGTGGTAGTTGCGCTGGCGACTGCGGGCAGGCGGGAAGGAGCCAGCTCGTGTTCAGTGCACGGTCGAGCAGGCGGGCGGCGATGACGTGTGCGGGCCGACGTGTCTGTCTGGAGAAGGTGTGCCAGAAGTCGACACGCGCCACTAAGCCGCTACGATCCCTCTCGAAAACATTGTCCCCCAGCCTCGGCACCTAAAGGCTGTTCACAATAAAGTGAGCAGTTTTAAAATTCACCTTAGAAAAAAGTCTCTTACCCTGTCTACATATATTTTAACGGGCGCACCGAGTGACATGCGCCCAGTAAATTTGGTAACGATGGAAGAGAAAGTAGTTTAATATCTTAACGTCGAAAAAAAGTGTTAAGAGTAACCATTTGTGATAACTTAAAATATTTCTTTAGCTTCCTGTTTTTTTTAACGAATCGAGGTGTAAAAATTAACAGATTTGTAACACATTTACTTATCTAATAATTTTACAGTTTCGGCTGATCGACGCATGAATAAATTATGAGGCCTATGGCTACGTTAATTTTACATGAGTCGGAGGAATACACAACGTGCGTACAAGTAGATCTTAAGCAGGGCTTTCAAAAGTGGTCGTTTTACCGCGAACAGCCTATACTACTCCGACTGTCTGCACTCCCGCCGTGAGCCACGCGAGTACGCCGCAAAGAAACAATTTCGTGGCAGTTGCGTTGATGCGGGTGTACTCTACGTCTTGTCACGGGGCGAGAGCACACGGAGGAAACACAACCACCTCATTACAGTGACCAATGCTTCCTTCCCCATCCACGCCATCCATATCAATGTATGGACTAATAAACTCTTTTAAAACTTCGCTCAGGTACCACGAATACGTTAGAAAGCTCAAGTAAACAATCCCATCCCATAGGAACAAATTACAAGGTATGAGAAATGAATAATTTACGCTAATTTCGTTTTTAACCATATCATTGCGGGCTAATATATATATATATATATATATATATATATATATATATATATATATATATATATATATATATATATATATATAATTTTTTTTTGCAAAATGCCCCAAAAATTTTAATACAAAAATATGAAATATAACTAAAAACGCTTTTAATCAGATAAAAAATCGCACAGTGTAATAATACTGGGCTTAAGTAGAATTACAGAGTAAATTCCTGATTATATTAAATTCCCATTAAAAATACTAATCTTTTAAAGTGTTCCCTTTATGAAGTCCACCCCATTTTCTCTTCAGGCCAGGTTATATGTAGTTTAGCCAGAGACCCTCCAGAGTTCGTGACGTCAGGTGTTGAGGAAACTCCATAACTGTAGCGCTGATCGTCTTGGCGACGCAATCACAATCCGATGACGTAGTACAAGCGTCGCACCGTCTCCAGGCAACGCCGGCTAGGTGGAGGGGGAACCCCTCGTCAACGTCCAGTCGACCAGCTGATCGCGGTGCGGAAACAAGACCTCAACCTGCCTTCCTGCACCGCCGGGCGTCGTACGAGGGCATACACAAGGTATGTTGAATAACCCGTATTGTATCCCTCATAGAATACGTAATTCAGCAGCATAGTAGGCGGAAGTAATGTACGGTGTTCCAGACACACCGTCACACAGGCTTCACAGTACACAGGGAAAGGACCTTACTCCTGATTGGCTACTGCGTGCTAAGAAAGGTTCCCTATTGGTAGAGTCGGCAGATTTTCGCGAAAATAATTCCTGTCAAGTTCTATTTCAATATACTTTAGACCTAGATCCACTTTCGTGATTAGATGGTTTCAGTTGCTGCGCGTAATTTGCCTGTCCGCGATTACAGACGTTCAGCACCGAAGTAACTTAATTCTCATTGGCCTAGTCAAATAACCACACGGTTTCCGATGAAGACACGCTGCCAATAACGGAAGGAAAACTGCTAGTAGAATATTGAAATCTAGCTTCTGTGGAATTCATTTTGCCAATATCTGGCGGCCCTACCACTGGCTAGGTTGGCAGGTGTGATTGGCGCAGTTCGTCCCAACATGTTGCAGGCCAGTGACGTCATTTAGCTGGAGTTGCGGGTACAGGTGGTTCAGTGGCGTGTCGTGAACTGTTGCAAGGTAAGTTGGCGTCAGATCTGTGCTACACCCTGCTGTTCGTCTGTTCACACTTCCACCAGTAAAACGTAGCTCGCCAGCTGACGCCACATGACGCGTGTAATGGGTCGCTTGCTGCTCGTTTGCGAGTGGTCGGAATACATTCTGTTTCCCTAGGCTGCACGGGTGTTTCCTGGCTCCTGATGCGTCCGCCGAGAATGTACAGCAGTGAGTAAACACCAGCTTGCCTTGCAACAGTTCACGACACGCCACTGAAGTGGCTGCTTCATCTCTGTATCCCAAGTACTCCGAGGCCGAGTACTTTTGAGGCCGTGACGTGGGGCCGCCTTCAAGCCGCGCTTGTTCAGCGGGAAAATATTACATGTGCTTCCGTTTGCTATAACTGTAAAAAAAACTACTCAAGCTGAACTCAAAATAGTGCGTCGCATCCGTCAGTCCATCCAGTGATCACGTGATATTCAACCAATCGCAGGGCAAATTTTTTTTTCTATCCGTCCAACCGTCAAATATTTACCAAACTTTAACTTTCGTCGGACGGACGGTCTTTTGGCGAAATTCCTTAGATGTGAACATGCACTTTGAAGTAAAATGCATGGCGGTGGATCTGTGTTTGTTTATCTTCGATGGTAAAATCAAGAATTAAAAATGCAAAAAGAAAATGATTCTACAAATTCTTATTATGTAAAAAATGATCTCAAAATATTTCTTTCTTGAAAATGTATTTCCTTCGAAAATGTATCTTGAACTAAAGGATCACGATGCTAAGTTGTCACACTGAAATTTTGCCGTACAGAAGGATTGACGGACGACGGATTGTTGTGAATCACTTTCAACTGACGGACAAAAACACAGACGGATGGATGCTGGATGGACTGGCAACTGACGGATGCGACTGACTTTTATGAGTCCAGCCTTGTTCCCCATTAATAACAGCAGTCTCGTTAATAACACCTTCATGAATGGCAAAAGTCTTCCAACACAACAGTCATCCTCTGATGAAAGCTACAAGGGATTCCGGCCGACTATATTAATACAGCTCTTCGTTTCAAAACTCAAGCAACACAACTCGTGCTGCCTATTTTATCTAAAATCACGTGTGTGTGTGTGTGTGTGTGTGTGTGTGTGTGTGTGTGTGTGTGTGTGCAGAAAGGACACTATTTTAAAAGCGCCTGTATTATATTTATAATTCTACATAAGTGCTCCGACACATAGGGCTGAAGTAGTTATTTGCCGTATAGTGTCATTTCATAAAACTGGTAATCTGATCTTCTTCAACTTGATGCAAAAATTGCTGTATTTGTAGAACTTTTTTTGAGATGTGACCCTGTTACAAATGAAAATACCATAGGCCGTATCTGTAGCACTGGGAATGCGATATTATTATATCACGTACATAAATTTGATTCATACACAAGAGGCAGGAGAATTATGGGCCGTATGACGAAAACACGTCTACAAAAGGGGCCACGGTGTTGCGGCGGGTAGAGCGCTTGCCTCCCTCCAAGGCAAACAGGGTTCGATTCCCGGTGGGGTCGCTCTCGGATTTTCGCAACGTATAAATAGTGCACTGAAGTGGGAGGTTTGGACCGAACTACCAAGTTCAGTGTGTGATGCAGGCAAAATACAAAACGCAACAGGACGGCGCAACTAGTCCCGTAGAATCACAGAGCATAAGGTACTATACTAGGGTGAAACAGCCGCTTAGGACGTTAATTGCAACCGCACATTCCAACAAAACAATTCCACTGGCCAGCAACACTTTAGAGTCTCCACATATTCACAGACTCTCAGGTCATTCCAAAAGTGAGGTGCCTACATCGAACACTGCAGTAACACCAATTTATTTGGTCTCTGTATTTCCAATTACTACAGTCTTAATGGCAAACGACACACCGTGCGCGCGTTTACTTCACAATACAAAGAGTTTTATTTGCTGGCTATCACTCAATGGAGTGTGCAAATCAATTTCTTTTCGCATGTAAGAGGATAAAGCTACTACATGTCGTCTTCGTTTATGCGGCTATTATTCTGTCACTAAAGCATCTTTTTGATGCTATGGGATGATCTTGTAAGAACGCTATTAAAATCAAGCGAAACATTGAATATATGTCTGAGCAAGTTTTATTCTGAAGAGCAGATAAATCTTAGCTTTGCTCAAGTCATAATCGGGTCATTAGCTCATATTAAGGACCGTTCCTAGGTAGGTATGTGAGAATTAGGACAAAGTAGCTCATTGTCTGCAAATAAAATTCACCTTCATCTTTAAAATATCCGTTCTGTGAATTCTAGCTCAGTTGCAAAAGAAATTGACTGCATTGGTACTTCATGCCGCGACCTTAAAATAACGATAGACCAATTTACATAACACTCGTACCAACAACTTGTCGGTTAAAAATGTAGTTGTCTGCTGTATCATTCTCTCATGAGGCAGGATCGGCACGAAGTAGTTAAGAGTAGTCTGGCACTACCTGAGATACGCTTGTTCCCAGCGGGTCTGCAGAATGAAGCAAAGACGGAGTAAAGGCAGGAAGGAAATGGGAGTACACTGAAGAAACTCCGACGACTATATACTGATGCGACACGAGCAAGGTTTAAAGCTGTGTATTGGCCAACAGGTCAGCCATCGACTCCTAGCGAGAGCCGACGATTTCTGGTGAAAAAGTCTGAGTAAGCGTTAAGTACTGTGTGCACACACCAACAGCTTTTCTTTTGCCGTTGGGGACACATGATTCTCGCGAAAATATTTCACGTCTAATTGTTAGAAACCCTGTAATTTTGCAGTGTAGGCTGTTCATGGTAAAATGGGCACTTTTGAAAGTCCTCTCATTTGGAATAGTAGTCGATAAACGTATTATATTTTAGCTTTAGATATAAACTTCCGAATGAGGTGGAATATACACACTGTCTTTATTACTTACATGACCATATTTATGTAAAAATAAGTGGCTAAAGGATCAAAAATGGCTGAAAGTAAAAAGTAACTAAGGCTTCAAAGGTGCTCACTTGACCGTGAACAGCTTATAAAATTGAGTGCCAAGGCAGACCGCATACAATCCATTTAGCAAAACACATATGGCCCATTTATGGTTTACAATCGGATGCCAAGCTGGCCAAAAGTTGGCCAACAGCTGGCATGCACCCGGCACCATTGCTGGTCATGTAATGGCACCACTAACTAGCTATTCTCTGCCCATAGCTGACCCTGGTGTGGTGAACACAAATGTCCCAAGAATGGCCCATCAATGTATTCACAGCCACCAGATTGCCTACTGATGGTTAGCTATGCTTCTACCATATGTTATACACTATATCGTAACTTTTCATTGTTTTAAATTTCGTTTACTTCATACTTCACTATTAAACACATTACACGACATGAAAATTTTATGATTCAGTGGAGGGAGGGGGCGTGGACTTACGACCCTTGCAGTGACAGCCCAGCATGCTAACCATTACACCACCGTGTATTCTTATATATAGACGAGCTAATTTATAACATATTTGGATTTGAATTATTAACAATCACTAATATAATATAAATTAGACCAGTTATTTCACAGGCGTAAATGTACCATACGAACAAATTGGTTTTTAAAAAAGATGCAGATAAACAAAACAAATACTGTCGTTGAGAAAAACTTCCTATTTGAATTGCAATATTAAAACAAAACCTTCCCTTTAATTAAATTTTTTTCAGTATGTATGTAACCTGGATTTAATTAATTATTTTGAAATGCAGTCGGCATATATGAATATTTTAGTTATGTAAAACCACAAAAGCCCTTCAATGTTAATTTTCTAAAGGTGGTTCGATACTTTTTTTTTAACCACTTCTCATTTTAACTATACGCAGTCGTACATTTAAATTATTACATATGTAAAATTGTTCAATACTAGTCACGAAGTCGCGTATAATACTGTATTTATAGCATTTTGTTACAAATATTTTCAGCACTACATATTTACAAATAATCTACTCATTGTATCATATGATCTATAATTATATTAGACACACACACAAATATACATAAACGTGTGTGTGCAGTTTAAAAAAACTATCTGCGAAGAGTGGGAGCCATAAAAATTCCCTAATAAGCTAAAATTACACCATCAATGGTCCATCGATGTACCACTTCACAGTCATAAAATAGCCTACAGATGGTTACCCATACTTTCACCAGCAATACTTATAGGTTATGTACGCCCATTTCTAGAATACAGTTGGTAAGCCATTTATAGGCCATTAGTAGTTCACCTACTCTCAACCATCAGTTTCATTTCCATCAATATCAAAGTTCCCGGTGGAACAGGCGCTGGCCTCTCCATCCTCCCCTCTAGGTGACCGATACCTATTAAAAGGTTATACCTAGAGCCCTACTTTCTTATCTTTACTTTATCCTCCGCAAAGCAAAAGCTAAATCGGCTTTTTGATCTTCAGAGTCCACAGGGAACTTTGCAGTTTTTGAAACCGTCACGCTGTCCGAAAAATGGAAAGAAACACTATACTAAACTACTCACTCACACAAACTAACTACCGCGTCCGCGCTTCTCCTTCTTTCACGTTAAAATTAACCATGACGGTACCCCATTATCTACATTCGCGGCCCAGTGCGCTCGAGTGTGTATGGACTTAGTTTTGGGGAATGACTGGTAACCAGAATCCTCCGGGCGCAAAGGGCGTAGTCAAACCACACTGCAGCCATTCGTTACGGTTCTCATTTACACACACATCCATTCAATAGGCCTACAATCTGCTGGTGACCTCGTTGAGGTCCGATCCTTCATTCCGTGGGTTGTCCTTCCATTCTCACGTTCCGTTGCTGTCTGCCTGGTCGTCATCGGATATTCTCTGAACGAGACTAAGTCCCATCCAGAGAAAGGGGACATATCCGGGTACTGTCGTGATCGGTGTTTGAGGGAGGGGGAGGGAGGGGATGTGTATCTTGTTTTTGCGGTTACTCTCCACTTTCTTGTTCTTTCAAACATCAGTCAGGTGCAGCCGGGAGAGGGGCCTGTGGACCTCTTTTCGACCACCCTCCACCCGCAGAATCCCTCCCTCGGACTGGTTTCCCACAGGGGAAAACTTCTATTCTTGTCGGGACTGGGAAGAAGGACTAATACCGGACCACAGTGTACCCCGTAAAGGGCTTGCTGTATTCAAAGTTACGCCTTCCGTATGTACAGACGACATACTTGAAGATCTCTGACTCTGAGAATCTTTCACCTCTTCGCCAGTAGCACTCTCTGAGCAAGCTCAGGAGTGCGTCTCTTTCGGTTGGTAGGTCCGCCTGGGCGACGACGAGCATGTCTACTGCCGCCACTCGGGGGAAGAGGATCTTGTCTCCCCCCTCCATCTGCCTGATTACCGTGGCCAGGGCTGCCATCAGAGTACTGGGTTCTTCCAACCTCGAGAGGTACATGCCTCGTACGATTTCATCGTACAACCACAGTGGCTCGTCCGGGTGCACTCCTACAGGACAAGCCTGCACGGCCGCATCCACCATCTTAACAATATTTCATCTGTGTGCGATAAATGTCATGTCAAATGTCCTGGTGCCAGCGGTTAACCATAGCAGGGCCAGTTGTGTAGTACTATAAGTTTTCTGGGCCACCAATGGCCGAAAAATGGATGAGTTAAGGGCTGCCAGTGCTGGAGTACAGTTGGAAAGCCATTTGTGGGTCATTAGCAGTATACCCACTCTCAGCCATCAGTTTCATTTCCAACAACATCCCATTAATGCGCCATTGATGGCATGCAAGCAGTAAAACCACAGTCGGTCGACTGTGGCTTGCTACATGGCAGGTTAATGTTAGTTTCAGGTGTGCGATTTAATACCCACTCACTTGACACGCCCTGCAGGATGCAAAACCAATAGGAAACACCCAGCACTCTAGAGGCTTCGTTTCGTGTGGTCGGGTTAAACGGATTATGAGTTCTGTCTTTATAGCATCAGCCAATGAATAGTGACTTATTAGAGTAGGGATAGGAAAAATTCGCGACTTCGTTTCAGGGCAAGATAGATTTCAAACGCGTGTACACTGAGTCACCTTTGCGACTGGGTCAGAGTTTATTAGACACATACTGGATGACTTCGCGCTAATAGCCTACTTGCAAGGGAACAAGAAGCGAATCCCATACTGTCAAATTTGGAGTAACACTGGGGCAACAGCCAATGAACAAACATACGAGGTTCGACCATACAAAGGATTGTGGAGTCTAGCATACAGATCATTGAACTCACGAAATTTTCCTATCCCTAATTATGAGACAAGCTAAAATTCGAAACACGTGTGTTTATAAAACTTTAGACATTGGTCCACACGGTGTTTGACACCTCCCGGGGAATGCTGGCCAAATCGTCGCCTTCCACTGTGACAGCAGATCACAAAATGTGCAGTTAATATCGGCATATTTGTACATAAGACTGTACAGTTTAGTCTGCAGGTAATTTAACTCGTGAATTTTTCAGATCTCTAGATATAGTCTATTCACGGCTTCTTCCCACTTTTGGAATACAATCTTTAAAAAAATCACCCCTTTGATGACGTTCTTAGTTGTTTGCTAAATATGGCATGTATCGCAAGCATTTTGTATTTGTACTAACACAAAAATACCTAATTTTTTATTAAATTAAAAGTTTACTTCTATTTAATTTATAAACTATAATATTTCATTTTTTAATGGTGTGAATAAAATAGGGAGAAAGAAGGTAGGTCGGTAATGCCCAGTAACAAATAGTTCTCACGTTGGACGTTGCTGTGTATGATCTACATAAATACTTTAGACAGGATTTCTTTTCACGAAAATGTGGAGTCCCCCTACAAGAAACAAATCCTGCCTGATAGTGTTTTGAAATATATTCTGTTTTGAGATCTTTTCGTGAGATTTCTACTTCACCTATCCAAAGCCCTATTTGCCCATCAAGAAATTTAGACCTACATTCCTCCATTGAGTGTATACGACGTAGGCCAATAGTTACTATATATTCTTAGCGATCTGTGGCAGGTGTCATTCGTCAATTTAATAATTTTGTTTAAAATGTACTTCACCATTTTTCCTTGTACTTATTCACTTGTTTTCAAAGTACTGAGAATTTTGTGAATTCATTAGATGGCAGATTTTAATCGGAGTACTTTTAAGTTGGTATTACTTGGGACACCCGAATTTATCGAAAAGATTTCCGTGCATACTAGACTTAAATGCCCTACGAGCGTACCAGCAGTTTCATTTCGCATATTGGCGACGTGTGTCTGTGAGAAGACATTTCCTTAGTTGGTAAGCAAGTCAGAATTGAGTTACTCCGATACTGTGCGGCTCTGATTCGTAGGCAGACACTTAATACGGGTAACATCTAGATCACCCAATCATAAAAGTGGATCTGAGCTAGGAAGTACTATGAAATACAACTGTTCGTGAAATCTTTTCGCGAAATTCGGGTGTCCCAAGGTATTACTCTTTTGGTTGTGCCATTTGTTGTTTTGATACTTCTCGAACTATTTAGAGTAGCAAAACGGTAACAAGCGCCTAATAGTTTTACGGTAAGAACAATAATAACTGGCGAAATATAGGCCTAATGCAAACACATTCACGTATTCGGGAAATTGTTGTTAAGGAGACAGGGTATATTCGCTGGCTAATCCTGACCTAATAACTAGAGATGACGGTTATCGAGGATAGGCTAACGTCAGTAGCACAAATGAAGTCGGATTTTTTAAGTTTTGAGCACTAATCTTGAAGGATTTTTGGCATATATTGCATGCCGAAAACACAGCCACAATATTTCTGAAGAAAAATAACTGGTTATTTTAAGTTTGTTCCTTCAGCCAGTTGTGTACCAATGCTTGTTACACACATTAATTTACTCTATGCAAGAGATGATGGCTAGTATGTGTGCGTCGTGGGCATAACACTGCGAAATGGCCAGAAACTCAATAATGATATTACTAAATCAGGTTAAATTTTGTACATGGTTAAAAGAAATAGAAAAACACATACATTAATTTTAGATGTTACCAACTGAAAAATTACATTTCTAAGAAAACGGTAACTCATTCAATTATTTTTCTCTATACAGTTTTCCTGGCTGATTTAGGCATTATGAAGTTATCTTTAAAATAATTCTCTGTCAGTAATTTGCAAATATTTTAACAGACACACCAACTAAGTTGGCATGCAATGTATGTAAAGTAGTTCCATGTCTTAACGTCGTATTGTAAGCCTAAAGTTTAGTTCTGTGACATTGAACAACGTGTAGATTCTAAATAGGCTTTAGGAGCTGCTCCTCTAAGTCGCTGGGGTGACGTCAGGGAGTGTTACGTGCGCTCAAGAACCGAGTTTCTCCGCTCTGACAGGCGAGCAGCTCGCCACGCCGTGTTTCACTTCTGACTGTCCGGGAACGACTTTTACGTGTCAAGGACGCGACTCATCTTCCACCAAAACCGCAACATATTCCTCACACAAGGTTCCCCACAGTGGCCTTCCTTGCTTTACCCTGTCACATTGCGCATCTGGCAGTTTTAACACGACAAATACGCACTGCGAGATAGCTGTTCATTCCTGTGCCTTGTAGTACAAAACCTCCATCATGAGCTTGAACTGTCGTTTTCGGTATGGGGCTTTACCGAGGTTTCTTATTTACCAGAGTAAAAAAAATGAAGCAAATAACACGGACACTTAACACGAATAAAATCAAAATCTAGTCAAGATATAGAGAATTCCGCAGAAGATATAAATCATTTATCGCAAGGTAACAAAAAACAGAACGGTTAATCACATAAACTAATGACGACATTTATTTTGGGGTTCTTGAGACATACAACAAACCTTAGCGATATCTTAAGACCAAAACAAACTGTAGTTAAGGAAAAAAGTTTTATTTGATATCCCTGCGGCACTCTATGCCAATAATACAAATAACATGCCAGCAACAAAAGAACCTAATTATGTGCAATCGGGCTCTGATGGTTTCTTTGTAGCAGTATCAGTCAAGCAGTAAATAACATAAGCTTAAAGTAGACAAAGAACTGTGAAGTATAGTCTGCAGTGCATATTTTTCCTGTACGTGATTAACACCAGAACCAGTGATTCTTATCAAAAAATTCGGAGTACATGGTTGGATTCAGTAATAAACATACACGTCAGCAGTTTTCATTATGCCACTGGCTGCGACCTGCATCGAAATCCGTTTCTGCATTTGACCGGGCCGCCTAGATATCGATAACTTAGGCACTTAACGTACGTGGCAGGCGCGTAAACGGTCACCAGCTGTCAGAAATTGATTTAACTCGTTCAGTCCCGAATTCATTCACAAGCTCAGCTGTTTGAATCGTTTAACTTTTTGATGCGCGCTGTATGAGTGTAGAGCGTGGCTTCGCACAACCAGTGCGTGTTAGCCGTCAGTGTTAAGGTTGAAGTAAAGCAACTATGGAGCTCTGCACCCGACTATATAATGTGAATAACTGATATAAAAAAATGCTTCAGACACCATAAAAATTATCAGAAAATTGCGATTTATTCTGTATATGACAGAAGAATGTATATATTTTGTAACAATATAAGATATTTTATTTAAATGTACTTTCTAAAATAAAAATAATCAATTAAAATAGTCTGTATTTTTAAACAAAATTTAAGCGCATTTCCATTCTGAATGCTTCGGAAAGCAGAATTTGCAAGAAAATCTTCTTCAAGAAAGATCGTCATAATATTTACTGTGATAATGTGTAATAAAATCATAGTAATAATGTATCATATCAATTTTATAATAAACATTATTTACGTCAGTTTCAGCCATAAATGTTTGTGACAAATGGACGCACATTAAAATAATTATAAATATATTTTTCTACGTTATTATTACAATTTTCTATACAAACAATCATAGTAAACATTATAACGATATTCCATGCCCAAGATTTTCTTGTAAATTCCTCTTTCTGAGGCATCCAGAATGGAAATGCGCTTAAACTTTGTTTAAAATACAGACTATTTTAAAACATTTTTTTTTTCATTTAAAAAGTATATTTTAGTAAAGCATATTATAATGTTGCAAAATATATACATTCTTCTTTCATATACAGCAAAAATCGTACTTTTCTGACAATTTTGATGGTGTCTGTACTACTTTATTTTTATGAGTTCTTCACATTGTACAGTCGGTTGCAGTGCGCCATAGGCAGTTGCTTTACTTCAACTTTAACAATTCACAAGTGAGACTTGCAGAAGTTTCAACAAATCAGATTTCTCTAAAGGAAAACGCTCTAAATACAGACTAGTTATTCCTTGTTGTGCAGAGTGCCACGTACAACATGTGCTCCATCATGGATACGGGGAATGAGCGGGTAAACCGATCACAAAAGATGAATGACCCTAAGACACAGGTACTATGATAGAACGTTTTAGATATTGGATATCTCCAATTACAAGACTCTGCACATTCCACTTGCTATACATATCTCCCAGTCATACACGTACAAAACCTGCCATCTTGTCTCTAGCCTCAGCCTCACGGCTGCCAACCTCTGACTGACCTTACGGAGATTTGAAGTATACGATGTATCTAAAATACTGTAAAAAACTTCGGGAGGTGTTCCCTGTCAAAACAAACAAAAATGGACTTATGAACATGTGTCCTACAAAGCGCTTTTATTGAGTTGCAGGTGCTTCACATTAATGTGGTAACATGTATCACTACCGCCCCTTACTGTGCTGTTACGTTGGATTAGCCTGCCCGGCCACCCGACCTTAATCACTTGACTATTAACTGTGGGGACACATGAAACGCATGACGTATGCCACGCCGGTTAACGACATCAACGACTCGGAACAACGTATCAATAACACCTGAGCAGCTGTTCGACATGACCCAGGTTAGGTTTCTTCGAGAGGGCTTCGCCAGTCCATGATGAGGCGTTGATACGCATGCATTGCTTCCCGTGGTGGACACTTCAAGCATCACCTGTGATGTGGCAAGACGTACTTAACTCAATAACAATGCGCTGTAGGACATATGTTCATAGGAATCTTTTTGCTAGTTTTGATCCCAGGAATCACATTTCTCGAAGTTTGTTACAATAATTTAGATATACCCTGTGTGTATTATATATATATATATATATATATATATATATATATATATATATACAGGATGGCTTGTAAATGGCGAATCACCTCGTGGCCCATGGTAGCCAGGCTAAAAGCAAGAAGAACGAGCATAGGAACCACCCCTTAATAAGGAAGAGTAAGGGTGTAAATCCCCCATTAAAGTGAAGATGAAGAACATGTAAGGTGACAGTAAAGTAAAAACTATTTGAGATGGAACATTAAACTTCTGGATTCCGTTCACTTGCATGGCTATACATGCATGGTGAATAAATGGATACTGTCATCCTACTCTGTCATTGGAAAACTGGGTTTTGCCACCCTTATATAAAAGGTTCTCTTGTTTGAACTCGCGCAGGCTAACCGTTTCTGTGATAAGAGAACACAAAGTTTGAGTGTCGTGTCCATGCCTGCAGACAGGCAACCTTTTCAACACGCTCATAGCAACACGTGCGGCCGGGGGACCACTAGCGGTCATATCTGACACGCAATTCACATCCTACATACTGTATGTCTACACTGTTAACATTCGCCATTTACAATCCACCCTGCATATCAATAAATAAATTTAAAAAACATATATATATATATATAGAGAGAGAGAGAGAGACAGAGAGCGAGAGAGAGAGAGAGAGAGAGAAGTTTTTCGGCCGCTAGCCATGAGGACAAGGGTCATGTGTGTGCGGGTGGAGAGGAGAGGGGCGCGAAAGGCAGGTGGGAAGTCGCACAGACAGCGGTGCTGCGTGGCGTTCGCCTCGCTGCCCGGTGCAGAAGGCGTGCAGGCGTCACTGGTGACCCGCGCACCGCCGTCGGCATACCGTGCACGGAATCTGGCGCCGCTGAGTGGATGTCTGCCAGCGGGTATTCTCGCCCCGAGAGCACAGCCTCTGCCCGCAGAGACGCCCGCCTACCTTCTCCATCCACACTTTCCTCGCTTACATTTCACCACCACCTACACGATCGCTAGGAAACCATTCGTTAATTTACCACGCCGGTATGTAACCTACGCATAGGGAGAAAGCGCGAGTGGTAAATTACTTCCCCATACTTCCACGAAAGAGACAAATGCATGCGGAAGTTGCCAACTCTAGTAGCGACGCTTCAACATTCTCATATTTGCAGCTTGATACATATAAGCCATTCAAGGTTACTTTACATTTTTTTCTGAAGTGCTGCTAAAGTTCTTCATCCAGGACATTCCTCAGCCTCTTGCAAACAAAGCTTAACAGAGTCTCGAATATTACACCAAAGGGGCAGCGCACCACATTCGTGCGCACTCACTGTAATAATATTTTGCATGGCAACTATTACTTACTAGTAGAGCTAGTGATATTTCGCGAAATAATATTAGTACACGCTAGACTTCAACTCTATAAGCACCCAACAGAAGTTTGTGTATTGCCATAGGTTGCGTGTCTGTTTGAGAAGGCGTTTTCATATTTGATTGGACTACTCAGAATTCGGCAAGTCGGACGGCTCCTACGTGATGCGTGTGCAGACAGTCAACACCTGTCAAATAGTTCAGCCGATCGGAATAGATAAACGGCTCAATAGTGTTTTGGAATTTAACTTGTCTTGAAATCTTTTCGCGAAATTTCACTACCTCTACTTACTAGGCATTACCAACACACCTATACTCTCCCTGTTTTCATTCATATTAATTATAAATGAAATGTAATTTGTATATTAAATATAAGTAAAATTTCAATATAGTAAAAAATAAGGTACTTTTATGTTAACATAAGTATAAAATGCTTGTCATATGTGGTATATTTAGGAAACAACCAAACACATACATGGAGTGATTTTCCAAAGATTTGATTCGTCAAGTGTGAAGAAACCGCGAATATACTATAGTATTAGGTATTTATAGAAGCAACTGTTTTTCGCGGAAAGATTCTACATCCAGTTTTACTCCAAAACACTCCAGGTATGACCCGCTCTTCTGATTGGATGATTTTGATTGCCACGCGTCTTACGTGTCCACCCGCGAATCACGGGGGGCTAGAGTCTTAGCAACTTGATTCTGATTGGCCCGGCCGTCTATGGAACTGTCGTCTACGCAGCCAGTAACCACGTTAATTTTGCAAATGTGCACTAGGTTATTGAAGTCTACCCTGCGCTTAAACCTTTCCGCAAAAAAAAAAAAACAGATGGCCCTAATTATTTCCATGCTATGTACAAGTTAACCTCCATTACAGTTTAGGAAATCTACGAGAAATTATTTTAACAATATACAGTACACTGTCACTGATACCCGCGAGTTTACTTGACCTCCGCACTACACTTTAAGAAATTATTTGTAAATGTACTATATAAGTGCATACATACAGTGAGAAAGCGCGAATGGTAAATAATTTCCTCATACATGCATGATAACGTTCATACAGTTGGTCAGCAAATAGTTAAATGCTAAGGAAAGTTCCCAACATTGTATGTTAGCAATGCTGAATATTCTTATACTTTCAGTCTGACATGTAGTATTTTTCCCATACATTGTATAGGTTAAAACTTCCACTCCAGTTTAGGAAGTTTACCAGAATTTTTTTTACAGTGTAGGCTTCACGTTCCTCTCTACACTGGAGCAGCCAACGAATGCTCAGTGTCTCCTTGATGCTGCAGTGAAAGTGCGTTGACTGGACTGTAACATAAGCTTGTATATTATTGTCCCATAGACTTGTCTAGGAGGTTGGGTCAGATGGGTCTTTAGGACTATTTTCAAAATCAAGCAACTCTAGCTTGTCCCCAAATGAATCAGCTGTCTCATCATGTCTCATCATTAGAGACCAGAGAAATTCGCGTATTCAATGACCTGTAGGCTAGACTTCACATTCTTATCTACTCTCGTACAGATATCAATTATATATTGGTAGATTGCTGTGGTAGTAAAAGGCAGTGGTTGGGCGCACAATTTATTGCATGTTTGTTATTGGCTCATTTATCTCCAGGAGGTGTCAAATTACACGTCGACCAATTGCAAAAGTAACATGAACGTACAAGTGGGTGAATTCCAACTTGTCTAAAAATGAACCAGCGAAATTGTCGGGTATCTACTCATCATTAGAGACCCGAAATTTCCGCGCATTCATCTGTTAACAAGCTATACTCCACAATCCTTTGTCTACTCGAACCTCAGTTAGTTGTTAATTTACTGATGCTCCAGTTTTATCCCAGACCGTTTGTAGCGCAGTATTCGATAATTGTTTACTTGCAGGTTAGTTATTGGCTCTAATACGCCCAGGACGTGGCTTACATACTGTGATTCAATTCAAAGAGAAAGTAAAAGTGTACATGTGTCTGAATGTTATCTTGTCCTCAAATTGATTCTGCGAAATTTCCGTGTTTGTACTCATCGTTGCTAGTTTACTTTCCAAACAAAACTTTCCTTCGCAACGAGATTCAGCGTGTGACCACCCTAACTTGCAACGGTTGCCAATCTTTCGCTTCAGCGCAGAATTATTTGTCTCGAAGCAGACTTTGTTGCAGTAAATATAGATGGGTAAACTCAAGTTTCCTAAACACTTGCCTTGAGTTTACTGAAACAAACAGTACCTGGAAATAATAAATAACACATAAATAAACTTCAGAACCTCGCATATAATTCATGAGATTGTAAAGTTTCGTGAACGCGCAAGAATTCGTAAAGTCAATGGAAAACTTTTAGGTTACCGCTTTACGCTTTAACAATATTGAGCTTGCCTGCCCTCTGCGTTAAGGTTGCGTCAATTTTTAACAATATTGAGCTTGCCTGCCCTCTGCGTTAAGGTTGCGTCAATTTTTAACAATATTGAGCGTGCCTGCCCTCTGCGTTAAGGTTGCGTCAATTTTTTAACAATATTGAGCGTGCCTGCCCTCTGCGTTAAGGTTGCGTCAATTTTTATCGTCGATTCTGACTTTGCGTTTAATAACTGAACGGCGATGACAAGAACCAAAGCAAACTTGTTTGAGAGTGCCAACTCGTGTTGTGTTTCCTGGTGCCGCGGTCCTAACAAACCTGCCGTGTGTTGAGTGGCCGCGACGTGACGGGGACATTCGCAGTATCGCTATGTATTCAACCTTGTCCCGCACTATCTGGAGTTAGAGAGACCGGTTTTCCGTCGAAAAGTCAGAGTCTTTGCCAGACTCCAGAGTACCGGGTACACTTTTGTAACTTTTCTGTTCTCACTATAAGCTGTTCACGGTAGAGTGAGCACTTTTGAAGCCCTAGTTACTTTTTTATTCCGGACATTTTTTAAATCCTGTAACCACCTCATAAAAATATTTTTTCACGTAAGTAATAATCACAGTGTGCACGTACATTCCACCGCACTCGGAAGTTAAGAGTGGGATGGACCCCGCGTCCAAGGTCATGAAGCGAAGGAGCGATACGGGCGACACTAACCCGCACGCCTATTGACTCGTCGCTCCTACGCGCAAGACGTGCATTGTTTCCGTCACGTCTTAACGCTGTACTGAGAAAATTAGATCTGTAGCAGTGGGACTTTATCACACGTGATGAATGCCCACAGATTAAACAACGGCAGTATCTTTGTACGTTTCTCTTGCCACTTAAGGAAACTGAATAGCAAAGCTTTAAAAGTGCGATATTTAACCATTTTCACGAAATTTTTTCCCAAGATACACTTAATATGACAAAAGTAAAAAAAAAAAAACAAATAGGGCACAGATAATGTTTTTTTTTATCTTTTCTGACAAACAAGTTGTATTTGCAGAACATTTACTTACCGAAATACGCGTATTTGCGCAAACAACTATTTCACAAAAAAAAACGCGGGGTTATCCTACTCTTATTGTCTAAGACTAAAATAAAATTTTTTATTGTCTATTATTCCAAATGAGAGGGTTTTCGTAAATGCTCACTTTACCGTGAATAATATATATAATGTAATCTATGTGAAAATATATATTCTCTTTTTTGACTGGCCCTGTGACATTTCTAGATACTCTGGAGCCGCCAATACGTGATTCGCCTGTGAACAGGTGCTTGGAAACAACTAGGCCTATGGGCTGTTGGAAGTCTCCGTGGCTGAGTGGTTAGCTTTCTCGCCTCCCACCAAGGCGCGCCGGGTTCAATCCTCGGCCAGGTCACTCCTGGATTTCCGCATATCGGAATCCCGCCGGATGATACCGCTGGTCGGCAGGTTTTCTCGGGTATCACCCCTTTCCCCCGCCCCTTCAATCCGGCGCTACTCCATACTCACCTCAATCACCCTCATCAGCTCTCAATACCTCGCTGTTACGAGCCACCCAGATTTCTTCATTCACTCGCTATGGCCTATAATTGATGTGAATAAAACCAGGGAGAAAAAAAAGTATGTTGATAATACCAAGAGATGGTGGACTTAGAGATGATGGCTTATTGCGGGAAAATATGACTGTTTGCTAGGATCCAATGTACTGAACACATGACCGACAGTTTTACTTTCCTTGCTGGCTGGCATGCGTGTATGAAGCTACTATCCCTTTTCACTGGGCCAATGAGGATTCTAATACTATAAGGCAGAACGTTCGTGATTGGTCTGCAAATAACATAGCCGAGTTAAAACCTTGTTCATCCAATCATGAAAGAATAAACTAGTTAGAGTGTTATAAAATATATGTTGGTTCAAAACTTTTTCGCGATTTCCCATCATCTCTAATAACACCTAGTAAGAAATTATTCTTACGCAAGTTATTATTAGACTGAGTGCGTTGTCCCTTTAGTATGATTTTTATACATGACACTGCTTTGTTTGCATGAGGCGGAGGAATTTTGTGGAAGTAGGACTTGAGCAGAGCTTCAGAAAGATTGGAAGTAATGACGGATGGACTATACACACACTGTAAAAAATATCCTGGCAAACTTCCTAAACTGCAATGAAAGTTTCTAACCCATACCTTGTATGAGAAAATTACCATACATCAGCTTGCGAATATAGGAATGATATTGTAGAGCGTTGTGAGTTTCCCTACGCATTTGGCTGCCAGCTGGAGAGTAGTATTACCAGGCGCTGATTGGCGAACGGCGTTCCAACGATTTTGCTGGGCCAGTGACGCCATTTTGCTGGACAGTGTGTGCGGATGGAGTTCTCGGAATAAGCAACTGTTTAACTTCCGTGTTCTGAAGTACTCCGTGGTCGCACCTTGGCAGCACCCAATGAAAACAAACAACTGAAGCTCGAATATGTAGAAGAATGTGATAACTATAGATTCTACCGAGTGAATTCGCAGAATTCACGTAACTGTTGTTACTGGTAAAGATACTGGGAAATCTGAGCTTTTTTTTTTGTGTGCCAACGTATCTTCGAAAACGTAACGTCTTGATAATTTTGTGGCTGGTTGGTGCAGATGCGTTGTTACGTCACTCAACTCTCTGCAGACAATTCCCAAACATTCAGAACTACAGTATAAGTATTCTCTGTGGCCCAGTAGAATTTCAAAGTCGCTTCGTACACGCGTAACAGACAATAACGACAGAAACATTTTTAACTTGTGTTCAGTATGTTGAAACCTTAGAAGCACATGCTAGATTTCAACACCTTACGGGCGTGCCAGCAGTTTTCTTTTGCTTGTTGGCGGCGCATCTTTGTGAGGAGACATTGTAAACTTGACGGGCCAATCAGATTTAAGTAACTCCAATGCTGTACGTCTGTGATTCGCGTGCATGCGCCTAAGACGCGTAACACCCAGATCAGCCAATCAAGCAAGGGGATCTGAGCTAAAGTGTTATGGGATACAACTGGTCGTGAAATCTTACCGCGAAATTCGGGTGTGGCTATCTATAGCTATTGGCAGAATGTCTTTTAGAAAAGATATTTTCTTACTTTGACGGGGCAATTAGAACTATGTAACTCCCATGCCGGATGATTCTAATTTGTAAGCGCTGACTAATAAACGTAACTATTAGGGGTCTGCAAAATTGACTCTATTTTGTGGCTGCAGACCAAACTCCAATATGCTGTTCACTCGTTTGACTTTAGGTATTGGCCGACAACTTTTGAAACACATCCCAAGGTCAGTATCCAAAGGTCGGTTTTAGCCAACGTTAAGGGCTCAGCGGTAAAGCAACCAATCATAAGTGAAGCAGTTACATAGGTTCATGACGCCTTTTAGTTGACAGTGCCAATGAAATCACAAATTGCCCTCAAGCAGGTACAAGTTAGTGAACACTACCATGTTACCAAATATTAGTGCAACTATTGAAGTCTCAAGTAGGTATCAACCGAAGTCATCCAATCACGAAAGTATATCTGAGGAAGTTATCATCTCATGTACGACGTGTCTGATTGTTTCTTAAACATACCTTCACGTATCGCAAGCGTCTTATACTTGTGTTGATAAAAGAAAGTACCTTATTTTTGGTTAAATTGAACTTTAACTTATATTCTGTCTATGAATTATAATATTTCATTTATGATTAATATGAATAAAACAGAGAGAAGGTAGGTGTGTTGGTAATGCCTAGTAAGAAATAGTTCTTATGGAAAATGTTATTACACTGAGTGCGCATGAATGCGGTGCGTTGTCCCTTTTAATGCAATATTCTAGGCTCGGTTTAACATTGTTTGCAAGAGGTGGAGGAATAGCCATAGAAGAAGAACTTTAGCTGGGCTTCAGAAAATGTGAGATAACCGAGAGTGAATTATAGTAATGGAGACTTTGCAAAAGACAGTTGCTCCTGACTAACGCGTGCACACACGCACACACACATATACATTAGAAATTTCGTCCACGTATTACTCCCCCCTTTCGCCTTTCGCAGTCATAACGACTTCTGAGTAGCTTAGCTGATTTATTTGCTGTGCACGGCTGTGCAGTAGCCAGTGAGCCGTGGGATCCCTGTGTAAACACATCTCCTCAGCGAGATGGAACCGACAGTGCTGGAAACCAAACTCTCGAGCATGGCCACGACTGGGAACACAGCAGTGCTGGGTTGGCAGGACTTGAGTGGATTCACAGCTCTCACATCAGGCACATGCTTCTCATCACTGACAATTCCTCTTTCTGTACGCCTCATGCCCTTTGGCTTACGCACATGTAACGTTGATGAGAGCCCTATATCATTTTATCTTCTTCGTTTCGTTTCACTTCAAATTACGATTTTATCAAAATAATTAGACTCGGGAAAATTACGGAAATTTTTCCGAGACAACATATCTTCCAAAGATTGTAACGTTATGATCCTTTTATGATTGTATGGTGCAATTTTAATTCGTCTCGGCACGTTGCAGACAAATCAATGTCAGAATTCTTATTGGGCCAGAAAAGTACACGCTGGACAATCTATATAAAAAAATTCAGAAATATGCACAGTAGGCCTACGTCTTAACTTAAAAAACATTAACTTTTTCCCGCGATAAAGTATTGTTTCTACCAATGGTAAATAAATATATCTCAGGGACAGTACATGTGCGAGGTAACTTGGCACCCCGGGAGAAAGACCTGTAGGCGTATCCTACCCCCGTCGTATTCCCTTCGGTTAGAACTAATTTCTACAATTAGCGGACTAAACAAGCATCGGAACATCTTCGATATTAGTCGATAGATACTGTTCACTAATAAAAACGAGCGAAAGGAAATTATTTTCCTAATAAATTAAAATTCGCAAATGATAATACGTAATATATGAAAGTATTTATCAAGAAATAACTCGTTATATTAAAGTAATAAATAATTATCCAACAACGTGAATAAATATTTATTTCAGTTTTTTTATTTTTCATAATGGAACTGCAAAGTGTCTTAGCTCTGCCGCCGATCGATCTGCCACCTCCCAGCTTCTTGTTACCCTAGGCTGTCGCCTAGTTCACCTAGATTGTAGCAGCGGTCCTGCAGTAAAAAAAAAAACGCGGTCGTTAAGTAAAGGAAAACTGCAAATGTTCAGGTTAGATATTGAAGTTTACGCTGCGCGGAACTCTTTTCGCTAAAATAAGGCGTCCCTACTTAACTCCTTTCTTTAATGATAAATGAATCTATATTTTTGTAGGCGTTGCAACTGACAAGTTTTTTGTTTGGAAGAGTACAGAACAGTCTGTCAATGCAACGAACTCTGTGTTTGATGTTACTGGCAGCAGATGGTTATGAGACAGAGAAATATAAGTCTCAACAACGAACGATGTTTCCCACACGTAAGGGCCTTTCCTTTTTGTACAAGGTTTTCTGCTGTGTGCAGTGTAGAACACTAGATAAACTTCCTCTGCAACGTAGAACCACCATGACTGAAAGTTTTAAGATATTCCACTACAAATATTTTGAATAGTGCATGTATGTCGCAAATTCTATCAGTTTGTAGGTATAGGCAACGCATAGTAAAATGCCCATTAAAGTAAAAATTTTCGGGCTCTACGGTTTTTAAAAAAGTAGGTAAGTCATGTATGATTTTCGGACAGCGGTGGCTGAGAAGCGAGACTGCTTTCCCCCCACCAAGGCGAACCGGGTTCAATCCCCGGCCGGGTCACTCCCGGATTTTCGCATGTGGGAATCGTGCCGGACGATGCCATTGGTCGGCGGATTTTCTCGAGGATATCCCGTTTTCCCCCGCTCTTGCATTCCGGCACTGCTCAATTCTCACCTCATCTCACCCTCATTGGTTCCCAAGACGTCGTTGTTAAGAGTCGCCCAAATCTCTCAACTTAATTTATGAGTTCACGGTTTTTGTCACGTGCATTAAATCAGTTAAAACCATAAAAAAAAATTATTTTCGGGAAACCCGTACAGAAAATGGGGGTTTATGGTATATCGGACACTATATAGGACAGGCGGAGTTTGTGGTGTATCGCACGTTCTCTAAAGAGAGAAATGTATGTGGTACTTCGGACTTCCTTAAGAAGAACTGTAGTCTGTGGCGTATCGAAAGCACTATAAAACGAGTCGAGTCGTTGGTGTATCGGTAGTAAGGACACCCTTATTTTTGCGAAAAGATTTCCTCGCGCGCTAGATTTCAATACCCTACGGGTTCATAAAAAGTTTTGTTATGCTTATTGGCGGCGTGTCTTTGTGAGAAGTGAGAAGACATTTTCTTACTTGACTGGCCAATCATAATTGAATAACTCCGATAGCGCACATCTGTGATTCGCTGGCAGACACCTAAGGCGCGTTATACGGGAACCATCCAATCACGAAAGTGGATCTGAGCTAAAGTATTATGAAATATGTACAATTTGTTTTGAAACGTTTTCGCGAAATTCGGGTGTTCCTGCGTATCGGACATACTATAGACAATAAAAGTATTTAGTGGTGTATCGCAGGTGCTATATAGGGTGAGATGTTAATGGTGTATCGGACATCCTATATAAGAAGTGCAGGTAGCGTTGCATCGCACGTTCTGAAGCGGAGGAGGAGGAAGAGGTGTTTGTGGAGGAGCGGCGCGGCGCCGCGCTACCAGTGTTGCCTCGCCCGCCTCCAGGGTCGCCCTTGTTTGCCCACAGCTCGCCTCTAAAAGCAGAACACACACGCGACCCAACTTGTTTTTAATGTCGTTTGTCGGCGGGATTATTTGGTCAGGGGCTGACAGCTCCCGTTTCGCCGCTCACAAGTGCCTGACCCAGCCTCTCTCGGGCACTGTCCTCCCTTCCTTCCTTCCGCCTCTGCTTCGCGTCGCAGCACCGCACTAGAGCTGCACTGTAGCTTCACCTATGCCGTCATCTTTAAGATTACCAAGGCGTAGCGCTCGGACGCAGGTGGTCTAGGTTCGAAACTCGGTAGAACTCGTACAATTTTTTTTATATCATCCCAAACTGTTTAATGTACGTGTAGCCAACTAAATCTTTCGTTGCACCAATCAAATCTTACAGTTTGGAGCAACCAATTGAGAATAACAAAATAATTTGGTTTCAGCAACAAAATATTTCATTGCCCCTATACAAACAAATGATTTGGTTGCACCAAACAAATCTTGTTTGAGTCAACAAAACCTTTTTCTCAGTGCAGAATCTCATGCTGCTACGTCACTTGAGAGCGAAAATTCTCCACTAACCGTAGGCGTTTCGCACAAAAGGGAATTCACGGTAGCCCCATAAAAAATTCTAGTGGAATTAAGGCCTGGCCGCTTAGTGAATTTCCTAACCTCTGCTAATCCACCGGTCTGGGAAATGTAGCATTGAACCAGTCTCCTGCAATATTTGATGTAGCCTTACAAATGCCGGGTGGGAGAGACGGATATCGCTGTCCGATAGCTGCTGTGGGCTTCACCGTACACAAGGTGCACGTCGGGTAGCTCTGCTCGTGTAAACATGCCGTGCTTTCCCAACCAGCTATACGCACAAACCGACTTGCCAGTAACCAAGGCAACCTAGATGCACGCGTCGATTACACCTTAACTTGTTTCCTACCTGCCGCTGTAACTTCATTTTGTTGTCCAGGGGAGAAGGGAAGTTTTGCGATCCCGAATTCCTCATACGAATCTCTTTCTTTTGCGCCGCCCTCTTAGCATGTGAGTTCTGTACATTAATTCTGCCGTGTGTGTGCGTTTATGTACGTATATAATATACATGTATGTTTTAAATTACCTGGCATGTACGAACTAATATAAAAAATAAATCATAGTAGCAAAATGTTTGGAAAAATCTTCTAGTATTTTTTTAATTTGAATTGAAATTAGCAAAACATCGCCGGGAGTCCGCAACTTCACCTACCTGCGTGCACAACCAGTTGCATACCACGAAGGCGAGTGGACCTGTAGCGTCAAACGCAGAGTGTCTGCACATGGTACACCACAAACTCGAGATATATGGGCGACGCTAGTGATAGCTCGTTAGTACACATGTGTCAAACTACATGAACAAATGGGGAATAAGCCATTGAGTAGTAAAGGCTGCCAGAAGTGATTGCATTTCATTTCCAAAAATACACAAACAGCAGTATCCGTGATGTAGGGTCTGCACGTATATCATGGCGACCTATGTACAGGCGGTTGGCGCATGACGTGTCGGTTCCGTTCGCCTTCGTGGTATGCAACTAGTTGTACACGCTGGTACGTGAAGTTGCGGACACCCGGCGCTGTTTTGATAACTTCAATTCAAATTTAAAAACACTGGCTGAATTTTCTGAATATTTTGCTAATAGGACTTCTTGTCTATATTAGCCCATATCTACTGTGGTTTGATTTTCGACATGTAGTTTAAAAACACGTAGTGTGTGTGTGTGTGTGTGTGTGTGTATGTGTGTGTGTGTGTGTGTGTGTGTGTGTTATATATATATATATATATATACATATACATACAAATATACACACTTTACGTGTGTGCTGTTCACTTTTGAAAGCGGTGCTTAAGATCTACTTGTGTGCACATTTTGTATTCTTCTATCACATGTATGTATAATTAACACTTTCATGGGCCTTTATCACTTCATTCAAGCATCGGGCAAGTGAACCCGCAAAATTATTACAAAAACAAAACATTTAAATGTTGCTACTTCTTCAATTGACATGCATTGCAACAAGAAGCAAACGAAAAGAAATATTTTCATTACTCACAAATGTTTACCCAACACTTTTAATTCGGCGTTAAAACACGGGGAACTGCGTGCCCGTTGAAATACACGCAGGTGAGGACAATGACATTTCTGCAAAGGTTACTTTGATATGTTATCAATTAATCGTACATATGTGTGTGTTCACTGTTCGGAGAGGTTTGTTTGGGAAAAAAAGGGGGGGGGGGGCGTTTCCATATGTTTCAGAGTCATGTAATGAACGTAGAAGCAGAGCTATTGTCTATTCGGAGTTTCCTCAGACTTTTCGAATTAAACCTTAGAATAATCACCGCCATGTATGGCGTATTTAGTTACTTCCTAAACATGCCATGTATCACAAGCGTTTTATATCTCTGATAACATAGAAGTATCTTATTTTTCGTTAAATTGAAGTTTTGCGTATATATTATAATAATTCATTTATAGTAAATATGAGTTAAAAATAGCGAGAAAACACTTGTGGTGGTAGCTCCTAGTAAGAAATATTATTACACTTGAGTGAGCACGAATTCGATGCGTTGTCCTTCGGTGTAATTTTCTAGGCACAGTTAAGCTTAGTTTGCACGAGGCGGAGGAATATCCTGGAAGTAGAACATTATCAGGGCTCCAGAACAGAGTAAAGTAACCGTGTATGGAATATACGTATAGGCTGTTCGCGGTAAAATGAGCACTTTTCAAACCCCTGCTTAAGATGTATATTGTGTGCACGTTGTGTGTTCTTCCGCCTTATGCAAAATTAACATTGCCATGGGTCTCGTCACTTTATTCATGCGTCGGTCAAGTGCCACTGTGAAATTATTTCAAAAGAAAATGTTTTGCGAATCGGCTCATTTTTACACTTCGATGCATAAAAAAAAAACAAAAAGCGAATGAAATAATTTAAGTTATCACAAATGGGTTACCTGACACTTTTTATTCGACGTTAAGTTATGGAACACAGGCACAGGTTCTCTGCCATCACGTCTAGCGAAATCGGCATGGTTTGGATTTTATGTTAGAAAACTGATTTGTAATGTATGTATGCTTCCTCTGACCAATTTGTAATGCAGTTAGATTAAATTAAAACTAGTAAAAGTATTTTATTTATATAAGTACTTGTCATTTAAAATCAATATATAAACAATCACGTTCATTGCTATTGACCATGTTATTTTGACAGATGTGTTTCTTTGGGGTAGGTCAATGTTGGGTAAATGCGCAAAAGACGAATAAGCGGTCTACCTCATCTTTAGTCTATGATATGGAATTATTTTTTATTCATCGTTACCAGCTTTACTGGGCGCATGCTACTAAGTTCGCACTGAAAAAAATATTTTGTGGCGGGCACAAAATTATTTTGTTGGTATTCACACTGCCAAATTTTTTGTAGTGTACACACAAAATTTTGTAGCTGCCACAAAATAAGTTTTTAGTGGCCAGTAAACTTTTGTGGCCACTAAAAACTTACTTTGTGTGTACACCACAGAAAATTTGGCAGGGCGAATACCAACAAAATATTTTTGTGGCCGCCACAAAATATTTTTTGTCAGTGCGCCCGTTAAAATATATGCAGGTGGGGATAGTGACTTTTCATTCTAAGGTTGATTTAAAAAGTGCTCACTTTATCGTGAACAGACTTTAGCTACGCTGTTGGAGAGTGGCGCGTGTAGAGAGTAGGGGAGAGTGACTCAGCTGGACCCACAGATGGACGGACGTGACTGTAGGACGAGAGTGTACGGACGCACGCTTGTCTTGCCGGCCCCAGCTCTCTGTCGTGCGACTTGGTTCCCAGTTGTAATCGCGCGCCGGCCATCGACAGCCGGCTTCCGGTCCGGCGAGCAGCAACAGTTTCCACAGCCACGCTGGCCGGCATAACGAGCCGCGTTATGTAGCCCTCACTGGCCGCCCACCCGCCACGCGGCGGCCACAGACCAGCGGCACGTACAGAGGACAAACTGCCACGCGTTGCGTATAACCAACAGCAGCCACTGCAATCCGTTCGCCGTTACTTCCAACTTTTCTCAAGCCCTGCTCAAGTTATACTTCCAAGCCGTTCCTACGCCTCGTGCAAACAAAGCTTAACCACGCTAAAGACTGTTCACGATCAAGTGAACACTATTGAAATCAACCTTAGAAAAAAGTCACTGCCCCTACCTGGATATATTTTAACGGGCGCCGTGAGTGACATTCGCCCGGTAAAGTTGGTCGATGGAGGGAAAGTAGTTCCATATCTTAACGTCGAATAAAAAGGGTTAGGTAACCATTTGTGAATATTTAAATTATTGCTTACTCTTTCTGTTCTTTTTAACGCCTCTGTGTGTAAAAATGAGCAGATTTACAAAATGTTTACTGACAAGTGAATAAAGTGATGAGACCCATGGCAATGTTAATTTCACACAAAGCGTAAGAATACACAACGTGCATGTAAGTAGATCTTAAGTAGGGCTTTCAAAAGTGCTCATTTTACCGTGAACAGTCTTTAAGGTTTATTCTACTCAGGTTACGAATAAAACGAGATTTCTAATGGGACAGTTTTCAAAAGGATAAAATTTCCGCTGTTAGGTGCGTAATATTCCAAAACGTAACTTTTAATTAAACTTTTAAGCTACGTAAATAATTAAAGAAAGATTTTTACTCAGTTACGAAATTATTTTATATTTTATCTACGATTATTGCAATTGTCTTGCTTTTTTAACGTAAAAAAATAGAGACAATCTGATACCTTTCTGACACTAGCGCTTACCTAGTGGTGAAAATTATCCCACTGCCAAACTTTTAAAATTTATCTTGCAAACCTTAAGTAGAAGAAACCTTAACCAAGCTAAGGTTCAATCTTCGCAGGTTAATAATGAAGCCAATTCCTTATGTTAGTGTTTGGTATAATAAAATTCCCCGCCTTAAGGTGCGCCAGAGATCCAAAGAGTCGCCTTCAAGCTGGCGGTAAATGGATCAATTCTGTTTATTTGTACGTGAAAGTTCGTGTTTGGGTCGAATTGTGACGTATACTTGCGCCAGTAAAAATTTTAAGTAGTATTAACTTTGTTTTGTAACTATTATTCACGCCCTCCAGTGGTGTTTACAAGAGCGAACTGTAAAAGCACTGCATGTTTGGCTCTGAACGTTCATAAACAATCTTATTTCAATGGGAAAACGTTAGGAATTTAAGAGCGAAATTAAGATAGCAGGCATTAAAGTGAAATGTCTACCTTTCTCCTTCCTGTTAAGAAAAATGGGCAGGAAAACCTAGGAATTATATTTTCAACCTGTTTCACTATTTTTTTTTTTCGATTCAGTTTGTCAAATTTAAATTAATTAGTTAATTATGTAAGCCAACGTTTTGATAAATACAGTTTTACGACAGAATATAAAACAACAAATGTGGACGTGTTTCGTTATATTTCCACTCTAGTACAGAGAACAGTGCTTGTTCTTTACATAGATTCTAACACACTATTGTTACGTGCTCACTGCTTCACATTCCGCGAGAGCGAGCGAAGAGGAGAACAGAAAGTCGTTACATGATAGCGACGGCGGAGGCAAGGCAATCACGGGTTTCGAATTACAGATGCGCACCGCGGACCCTGGTTGTATTGTTTTCTGCGTTTATCTGAATAATGTTCTGGATTACTGACCTCGTTCTCTCAGCGCGACTCGGGGTGCGTTGAACCTTCCAGATGGTAAGGTGAACACTATAAATATTGCGGCAGGCCTCCGGGCCGGGAGTGGAGTTGGAGTTGAGTGAATGAGTGGCTGAGTTCCGAACGATAGAAGACGTGTAGCAGGAAAAGTGACTAGCGAAAGGGAAGTGTGTGACCGAGTATCTAGCAGTGAAGGACACGGCTGGCAGGCTGGACTGTTGGACTAGATGCGTGAGTGAAGGGCATAAACGTTGGCAACATATAGACTGAACAAATGTTAATAATGAGCATGAGTTAAACGACTGTAACCAAGAGAGACGATTTTGAAGGACGTTGAAATTGACGTAAAATTTTTTGCTCACTGTTAAAAAAAAAAGAGTAAAAGGGAAGATGGATAATTTAAGGCTGTAAATATTAAGGAGTGAATAAATTAGAAGTCAAATTTAGTTTCTTTTTCTTCTTAAGACCTATATCCCTCACGAACTCAGATACGCCCCTCAGGCATCCTCATGTAACAATATAATAGGAAGGTTTTACGCAATTATATTTATTGCATGAAAATTGCAACTATTCGATTTACTTATATATAAAATGGAAATATCCGGTACACTTGCGACAGCAGTGAACCCTGGTGAAGAAAATTTTTAGTTGACTAACTTGAAGCTTTGAGATCCCCAACCTGAGTAGAATAGAAACTTAACCAAGTTCAATAAAATTGTGCATCATGAATTATTTCTTACCATGCATTGCCCACGCACCAATTTTCTTTTTGTTTTATTCATGTTAAATGTAAATTAACAATTATACATAAATGTTCAGTTTCGCAAAAAATAAAATACTTCTATGTCAACAGAAGTATGAAACGCTTGTTATACATATATGACATATATAAAATAAACCAATCATGCCATACATTGAGTGATTTTAAAAGGTCTGATTCAAAGAGCGTGAAGGTACCGTTAATAGACTGTAGCGTGGCGGGCCGTCGTTAGCCAGCCTGAACATGGACATTAAGGCCGCTGTCACATGAGACGTCTGAACGTGTTTCATGTTAATTCGTCCGGCAGCCATGTTCATATGCATTTACCAAGGGAGGCCCGTGCAAAGGACCATGCACCCTTTAGGAAAGTGTTAGATCCCACTAATATTCTTCTCTGTATATCACTATCTCAAAACATTTTATAAGCGGAATGAGCCTCTCGATAATTTTCATAATATTTGTCGATTTTATCGCACCGCACGTAATGGCTGATCACGATAACTTTTGAAATCAACCTTTGAAAAATGCCACTGCCCCTTCTTGCATGCATTTTAGCGGGAACACTGACTGAAATGCGCCCAGTAAAGTTGGCAACGAAGTAAGGAAAGTAGTTCCATGAATTTACGTTAAATTAAAAATGTTAGAATAACATCTTTTAATTTCGTTTTTTTAAATGCATGTGAGTGTAAGAATAGCTAATTGGTAAAACATTAACTTTTCTAATAATTTTACGGTTTCACTTAACCGACGCATGAATAAAGTGATCAGGCTAATGGCGATGTTACCAGTGCAGAATGCACAATCTGCATACAAGTAGAGCTCAAGCAAGGCTTTCAAAAGTGCTCAGTTTACCGTGAACGGCCTATACACATATACTATCCTTGACCACATTGGACGTCCAATTAAAGTGTTGGCTCCTGAGTCCTTGGAATAGGACCACTCGATACCAGAATAGAGACAAATCTGACTACGTCTATGGCAGAAGTGCCTACGA
This sequence comes from Dryococelus australis, assembly GCA_029891345.1. Taxonomy (NCBI): domain Eukaryota; kingdom Metazoa; phylum Arthropoda; class Insecta; order Phasmatodea; family Phasmatidae; genus Dryococelus; species Dryococelus australis. Next base: position 63,672,121 of record CM056997.1, read on the forward strand.
GGACGGTCCATGACGCAAACTGCATCATAACATTTAAGGAGGATGGAGGAAATGCAGATTCAGTATATCATCGCGTAGGGAATATTATAAATAGGTTCAGCTAACAGTAAGTACTCAGGTTCTAAGTAACCACCACTTTCTCTGGGACCTTACTGAAGCAACCTCTTTAATAATTTAAATATATTTTTCTTTTAAGCTGGACTCACGACCATCCGTCGCAACCGTCGTCGTCCGTCTGTCACGCAGTCATCCGTCTGTTTTCGTCCGTCAGTTTAAAGCGATACACGACATCCCGTCGTCCGTCAATCCTTCTGTTCAGTGTGACAGCTTAACAACGTGATATTTCTTTAGTTGAAGGTATATTTTGGTTGGAAATGCATTTTCAAGAGAAAAGCATTTTGAGGAAATAATTATTTTACGCGAAGAGAATTTATGCTGAAGTATTGTTTAAATTTTAAATTCGTGAATTTACCACCAAAGGTAAATAAACATATATCCACCGTCTTGCATTTTATTTCAAAGTGTTTATTCACGTCTACGGAATATCGTCAGAAAGCGGTGGCCCGTACGTCTGTCGAAAGTTACAGTTTGGTAAATATTTGACGCAATGACGGATATAAAAATAGCTGCGCCACGATCGGTTGAAAATCTCGAGACCGCCGGACGGACGGACGGCTGACAAATGCGACGGATGGTTGCGAGTCCAGCCTTAGCCCACTATTTGATTTCATAGTCTGCTTACGGTAAACTGAGCACTTTTAAAAGCCCTGCTTAAGATACCTAAATTCGAACCACTGATTCGCAATAAAATTCGACTATTCGAATAGGTGAAAATGGCTTCACTTAGAATCGGTGGAAAACCCCCGGTTACTCAAGTGAAGCAATTTCACAGATGGAATAAGTGACAGTCAACTACGTGCGGTGAATTTAATGTTGTTTTGATTGAATTTAGTCAAGTCATTACGAGAGATAATCATGTTTCCGATATTCATTATTTATATTGTGCAACTTAAAATATTTAAAAAAAGTAAAAAAAAATAACACCTACATTGTTTAAGATCCCACCCCCCCCCCCCCCCCAGCGTATATCACTGCCAGACCGTTATGTTACCGATCGAACTACCAAGCCAACGTTACGGTAAGGAAGACAATTGATGTATTATACGTCCTTATCGAAAATGTGTAACTTTAAAGTTTACGATATAGTCTACACTTTAAAGCTACACATTTTCGATATTATTATCCTTTTTTGATTTTTTTTTCCTTTTAGTTTTATTAACGTAGGATTGTTGAAACAAATAGTATGTATGAATACACTCACTTTGCCTCATTTAAAGCAGTTTAAACCTTCAAAGCGAGAGCTATAATGATTACGTGCAAACGATATAAAAATACGTAAAAATGGAATGAAATACTGAATGTTAATGTGGCCTCGTAAAATGGTATTATAAAAGACGAAAAACACATTTAAAAAAATATGGTATGGGTTTTATTTGTTTATGGGGTATTTCATTCGATCCATCAGTCAAAAAACCGGGGACACGTTGTTTTGCCTAATGTTAGGCAAAACGCCGGTTAGGAAAAACGCCGTTAAACTAAACACCGTTAGGCATAACACCGTTAGGCAAATTGCCGTTAGGAAATTCGCCGATAGGTAATTCGCCGTTAGGCAAATCGCCATTAGGCAAAACGTAATTAAGCAAAATGTCGTAGGGAAACCATCGTTAGGCAAAATACCTGGCACCCAAAAACCAATCACTGGAAAACAGCAGAATAAATGGTTGATGAATCAGCGGAAAATGTCACCAAATTAGTAAGTGAATGAAAGTTGGCGCATCTCACTAATTTATCAGTTAAATTTACTGAAGTTTCTGTTGAATAAGTCAGGTGCTGTTAACTGAATTAAACAGTGAAATTCTCGATGATTCAGATTTAGAGTATAACTGACCGACTCACTCTGCATTCGGCAGTTTAGGCACTGATTGAATCGCGTAAGAGCAGTTAAAACAAACCAAAACACGGTTCAGTTAGTCAATAAAGATACACGCTCACAAAGGGGTTGTAAAATACAGTACATCTTGTGTCAAAATCTTCTTGCAAAACATCACTGCTGCAAGTGGTAATCTTCAGAAGTGCAATGAGAGCCGACGAGAGCCGACAACACGGCTTAACGTTGTGATCGTAACCTCCGTATCACAGCTGTTAAACGCCCCGCTCTGAAACTGCGAGCCGTTAAATGGTGTTAGCTACGAGAATAAGGACGAGCGATCGTGTTACCGCCAGTCACCGCAGACACTTCAAACGGAGATGGACAAGCCGCCGGCGAAACAAACTGCTGGGCTACTCCTGTATACAGAGTGTTGCAATACTGCATGTCAATACTTCGGGGAATAATTCCTCACATCGGGAGGACGAAAAAATGTTATGTGAACATAGGTCCGCAAACGTTTCGTTTGTTCTCTGCAGCCCATAATACATAACGTACAGTGTATGGTCCGCAGGCTGGATCATGTTACTGTGGAATGCCATAGAAGCTGTGATTGGCAGCTCCATACCATCCCCCAAGGAGCCATGATTTTAATCCAATAGACTTTTATTTGTGGGGACATTTAAATGCTCTTGTGTATGCAACCCCAGTGGATGATGTGGGCACAATACATAACCGTATAGTCGGGGAATTTCCAGGGATTCATCAACGCATCCGGATGTCCATGCAATGGCGGATTGATGCTGATGTAGGGTATTTTGAACACTTCCTTTAGTGCCGACTATAAGCATTCACATATGTGTAACTACTTCCTGTGCAGTTCCTACTGTTCTCGGTGTAGTGTCATAGTGTGAGTGGTCGTGTATCATGCCAGTTGTATTTCAAAACACGTTAGCACAGAACCAGCGTCGTTGTCGGACGCTTGTTGACGATTTTAAATCTCACCCGGCTTTGGTTTGTGCCAGCCAGTTACGGGCATTCACTGTCGAGAGTGAACTTAATTCTGATTGGCCCAGTCGAGTACAAACTGTCTTCTCGTGCAGACACCCGGCCAATACCCAGAGGAAATTTACAAGTACGCAGCGCGAAATTATCAGGAAAAAACTCTACAAATATGCCAACGCTCAAATTTATATCTATTACAAATAGAAAACAAAATAAATAATTTCAGTATTCAAAGATGTTTACCCAGCACTTAATTCATTGTTAAGACTTGGAAATACTGTCCGCGATAAAGTGAACACTGTTGAAATCAACCTTACACTCTCAATCCGAATCGGTGATATCAATCAGTGAAATAACACTCACTGAAAGTCAGTTGGTAAGCTACTGCTGGCCTTCGAATCAAACTGGGAACAAGTGTTTTATAGTAGTGGAATTCTTGACAGTCAGTGGGAAATCACAAACAAATCAGTGAAATCCAACCACTTTATTAATAATTATATGGCACTTATTATCAGTTCCTCAATTCAAACTGTTTTCACTGACTTGGCTCAATTCTCTCTGTTTCAAGTTTGGAGTGTAGAAAAAAGTCACTGCTCTACCTGCATATATTTTAACGGGCACACTGAGTGACACGCGCCCAGTAAGGTTGTAACAATGGAGGGAAAGTAGTTCTATATCTTAACGTATAATAAAAACTGATAAATAAGCATTGGTAATTACTTAAATTATTCTTTCGCTTTGTGTTTTTTTTAATACATCGAAGTGTAAAAGTGATCATATTTGTAATAATTTCACATTTTCACTTGACCGGCTCATGAATTAAAGTGATGATGCCCATGGCAATGTTAATTTTACTTAAGGCGGAATAATACACAACGTGCATACAAGTAGATCTCAAGCAGAGCTTTCAAAAGTGTTCAGTTTACCATGAACTGCAGACAAAATCGAAGAGTTTCGCACTGTGTAGGTATTCATGATCGTCACTCGGATTTCTATACACTTTATTTGACACAGTTAGTTTAATCTCAGTTGAGCTCTTGCAAAAGTCCTGCTTGATTTCCTTCGTGGGTATTTTTTTATTTTCATATTTTTCCACACTTACATGTAGGCCTATAATTAACACTTATAAGTGTTAACTATAGGCCTGCATGTACGAGCGAAACTCGGGCTACACTACGAAAGCAAATTTTTCAACCGCTGAAGACAATATTCGCGTGTATGTAAATTGGTTGTTTCTTTAATACTTGTCAGGATCTTAAAATGACTTTACAGCACACCAACAAAACTTATCGCGAACAAAAAAAAAAAGATTTTATAACAACTGAAGTGAATAATATGGATTATATTACTTGTTACATACGAAAGAATACTTATTGTTAGAGACCGGGAATTTATGCGAGTTCAATTACCTGTATTTTAGATTCCATATTATTTTGTGTGGTGGCTGCGGTAGTAAAGAGGTCATACTACTGGCCTCCCGTCCAAACGAACTGGAATCGATTTCCAAATTCCATGGTTATAAGAGGTGCCCAATCTCTCTACTCCACTCCAATGATTTGTATACTCGAGGAAATATCAACTGCTCTTTGACTGCATGACTGGGGCTGCGTTTCGTTGCATGTTTGTCACTGACTTAGAGTCCTGGAGGTGGTGTCGAAAAGGCAGTGGACCAATTGCAAAAGTACTGAAATGTACAAGTTGTCGAGTTCCGCCGAGTATGGGTGGATCCATTTTTCACCAAGCTATCGAACTGTGATTGGCTGTAAATCAGTGTTACCCCGCATTTGACAGTACTGTATTCGCTTCTTGTTCCCTTACAAGTCGGCTATTGGCAGGGCGTGTCTAATAAATTCTGATCCAATTGAAAATATGACTTCAGTCTATAAATGTTTGAAATCTATCTTGTCCTGAAATGAATTCGCGAATTTTTCCTGCTCCTAGTCGATGAAGCACCATAGCTACTATTATATTTCTTGGGAAATTGTAGTATCCTGTACATTATTTTTGTAATTTATAATGAGAATTTTTTTTACACATTCACAAACCTTTGTTAAAAACACAATAATATACTGTAATAGGCCTACACATAGAAAACTGCTGAACTGACGAGGTCATCATGAATCAGGTTACGTCGTGAAGTCAAAGTTGCAAAACTATATATTATAAACTACGTATTTCACTCAAAGCAAGCAAATGTGTCCGCGAATGACAGTTATTATTTTCGGGCTGGAGGAGGGGGAGGGGCGTATGTGAGGTTATTTGAAATGTTGAAAACTGAATTTACTTCTACTTTACTTTCCTACGAAAGATAAAAGAAAAATATGCCCCTAACCAAAGATTTTTGGAGCTGACCCGACTCACGTGCATGCGTAATAAAGCTAAGTAGGCTATAATCAAAGACTTGCATCATATACGAATTACCATCTCTCAGTATTTCCACTGTCTCAGTATGGTGTGCAGAGCAGATTCTGTAATTGTAATTTAGTCTAGGGCTTAAGGATTTTTTTTAAACATATAATTCTATAAGATCAGCGACACATTTGAATTATAGTTAGAGATCCTCATTTTGCGTTTTGATTGGGTGATATAGGCCTACTAGGTGTCACAAAAGTCCTATGTGTCAATTTTACATATACCTATGTCATGCAACACCGATCATCATACACATACCTGCGCCGAAGTCTGAACAAATAGCTTACGCTAGTAGGTATACATTCAGCACTCGAAAGGTTTAAAATTTCGACATAGGCTGACGTTAGTTTTTCGTTCTAGGTGTTGCAAAAGACGAGGATTTTGACCTGACAAGTACTTACGAATTTATTGTAATAACTTACACGTTGAATCATATGAAAATAATTTATATTGGTCTATGGGATCGGTAAAAACCGATAATAAAATTCCTAGAGGGCTTAGCAGCGGGTAAAATTGTATAACATATAGTTGAATTAGGTATGCGAAACAGATTTATACTAATGAAACAAAATGTATTGACGTAAAGTTCTGAAAGGGGAAAAAAAAAAAAAAAAAAAAAAAAAAAAAAACCAAGTGTGGCAGGAATGTTGCAAAATCCACATATGACTTACAAGTGCTGTTAAGTTTCGTTATATAGTTCGGGGACCGCAGCTTCACGTCAAACAAACTACTGTGTACTGGTTACATTTTCTCACAAAGAAAGATTACATCCAAGTACTAAAGAAGAGCGTTTTCATGCTATGCATTGTATCACACATAATTTATCATTTTACGTGGAAAAAATTTTGGTGAAGTCCCCCTCTTATAAAATTTGTTCCTTGACTCATGCAAGAAAATTTAATTCCATGCCAGGGAAAATGATTTACTTTCCTGAAGAGAAGTGGTGCATGATGGTTGAAGAGACGAATCGCTTCCACGGACACATTATTTATTCAGTTCACGGTTACTGCCAACTTTTCTAAAGACTTGCTTAGGTTCCACTTTCAGGATATCCCTCTTCCTCATGCAAACAAAGCTTAGCCAAGTCTAGAAGATTACATTATAGGGACAACGCACCGCATTCGTGCGCACTAAGTGTAATACTGTTGTGCGTAGGAACTATTTCTTACCTGATATTGCCATCACAACCGTTTTTCTCCATGTTTTCGTTAATATTATAAATAAAATATTAGAATTTAAAGATTAAATATAAGAAAAGGCCAATTTTCTTTTACGTTAACGAAAGTATGAAACGCTTGTGTTATATAACATATTAAGGAAGCAACCAAACACGTTTTAGGCCTACACGGAATGATTTTACAAAGGTTAGATTCAAAAGGTGTGAAGAAACCACGAATAGACTATATATAGCAACGAAGCCTGATGCCTACTTCACACGGAAAGCATTGAATGTAAAACACACGAGACCACAGACGACTGATATATACTGACTAATAGAAATCTATAGTTAAAATTAACTTATATCCATTGGATTTAAATTATTGTTTTTAAATATTTTAACCTAACATATCACTTGTACTATTACCTACTTTAGGTATAATGTACAAAATTAAAATCTTTACAAGTTAGGTGCATGTTATTTTAGCTTCCAATAGTATGTCATATCATAGTATTTACGCCAAATCTCCAGAGTCTCGCTTTAACTTAAAAAAAGTTTCCGTCCCTCAGCAAAAAGCTTAATTCACAACCTGAATATATTTATTTTGTACTTTAGGCAATACAATATTGCATGCATTGTAAACTGCCTGACTACTGTAGAAACAAACTTTACAAGAAGATAATGGCAAAATTAGAGCGGAACGTTTCCACAAACTTTTTAACAGAAACCTTACGGCAGCACTTATATAACTGGTATTTGCCAAATAGGTTGGTCTAAATAACATGTTATTTTCTTTCGTTGATATCGTGTTTATCGCAACTCAGTAGCATTCGATCAACGTTATTGAACACGAAATTTTGAAGAAAAAAATTGGGTTAATGTATTCTGGAATTAACATTTTAGTGGAAATAACTGCCGATTTCTACAAAACTGTTAAATAAAAATTTGACATTAAACACATGTACAAATTATATTTGTGCAGGTGTAATTTTTATTCTTCAGAATATTAAGTACGATAAATATATTTAAAAATTCTGCATATTTTCACTGTTGACTTCTATAATTGTATCGTTACTTATAAGGCCCCAACACCGTAGTACACCCCAAGTAACTAATTTTTCAACCCTACATAAAACCTAAGCATATTTAAAAACCATCATGAAAATAGGAAAGAGCATAGAGTTGTAAATCAACTAAGGCAGAATGTATCCTGCAAAACTGCATTAATAAACAAGATGTTAAAACTAAACTACAAAGTGAAAGATTGGAATCATTAATAGTATATTTTAATATTTCTTAATTTTTTTCTCTTTTATTTGTACAAATATTACAAAGACCTCAAGAGGATCAGAACAACAATCAATTTTGCCATCTTAAAACAAACGAGTATTTTACAATAATATTTTGAAAATATGCATGATAAACTATTCTTTCCCAAATTGACTTTTTAATGATTTGCTTTCTCATTAAATTTCTTGTCCTACATGGACTCTTAAAAGGTTCGTTTGCACACGAATTAATAAATTCATTTTTTTTTCTTTTCTTTTTTCTTTCCTCGCAATAATCGGTTAAAAACATTTACAAAAGTTACCTAAGTGTTGAGCCAATAGAATTTCAACATTAAAATTCACAAATATTATTTAAAAAAATAGGCAAGCGATGACTCATACTGTCGTTCCGTCCTTAACTTTCCCTAGCCATAACATTCACCGCCATTAAAAATTTTATCTTTGGCTTTGTACAACAAACGCAAAAATTTATGTCTCCCAAACCTGGCCACCTAAGATGTTCCAAGGCCATTAACAGGTATTTTTTAAGGTAAAGTTGGTTTACTTCAGTTACACAATTCATTATTCAAAACATGTAAATCCACCATTATTTTCAAATTAAAACAGAGAAAATCTCTGGCTTCTAAGTTCTGGCAGAGGTCATTTAATCTTCCCGGACAGCCCGTTTCCAAAACGGAGGGCGAAACAAGACCAAGAATGAAGCTATTCGGTCAGCCCAAAAATTACAGAGAACTGACAACATACAGAGTATCATTTTCGGGAAAATTTAAATTGTTTTAGACAAGAAAAATTCAAGGTCCCTCCTCTCATATATATATATATATATATATATATATATATCTTATTAGAAAATTGGAAGCGATTCCTTATTATGTTCTGCAGAAAATTCATGTCCTGCTCATATTATCCAAAAATATCCTGACTGTAAATTAAAAATTAGAGCGTCAAAATAACGTTCCTTCATACCTTAAGGGCTTTACATTGTTATTTAACCAGTGATCAAACCGAAATACCTGACCTGTTATCTGGGGAGACTTCCCTCGCAGCCAAGCGTCTGATTCTGATACCAGGTTTTGGTGACGCTTAAATACAAACCTCGAGCACTGCCTCACTACGGGGGTAGGTACAATTATCCACCAACAGCGAGCCAGTGTCGAATAAAACCTCCTCGCAACTATCCCCTAGCGGGGTACCCACAGTTCACTAAGTGTAAAGAACAGTCCATTTCATTTTCTATGACGCTAAGTCCGCCGATTTAAATTCAGTCGTTCAAATTGGCGCGAGTTAGGTGCGTGGTTTCCGCCACGCGGTGAACAAGGAACACTGCTGACATCTGGTGGGCGCCGCGTCAACTCCCGCCGGCACCATGCGGCTGGGCAGTTTAACGTTGACGTTGCCGCGGTCGGGAGCATGTCCAACAAAACGTTTATTTGTGCGGTAATTATGCAGCTACGAGCCGAAACTCGATCAATGTGGACATCCTTCTTCAGAAATGTAAGTGAAGTTCTGTAGTATATTTAGTTCATTTTTCACATAATTTGTTTTCACCACACGTCGCTCGATCAATAATTTTCCATGGCGGACGGGTGAAGTCGTTCTTGCGTGAGGAAACGGGGCAATGCGGAGAGACACAACGCGTAATTATTAGCGTACGTGTCTCACTTAATCATTCATGCTTGGTCGCTTAAAGTTCGGCCGTATGAACGCGAACACTTTGTAATTGTCGTACAATTTATTTTGTGTGTTGTGTACTTCTTCCTCTGAGACATGCGTTTGCTGCAGCAGGTAGCCACGCCCACTTGACACGCGTGGTGGCGCGCCTGTCCACTGCACTCTCCCATTCTCTCCTTCACTGTAGGAAGATAACGCCTTTCTCTTTAATTATTTTGTGTTGTTCTGTTTGGAATAACGGCGCAGCAACAACGTAGCGTTATGAGATCTATATCCGAGTGTACAGTGAGAAACAGCAGAGATCTTAGTCCTTTCAGGCACTCTTCATTTTACGGTTTCAGGTGATGCAAACAAATTGTTTTATGATGCGTGCTGTACTTAAGTCGACACAACACCTGTTTCGTTGTGACAGCCAATGAACTGTAGGCTATATGTTCGGCTACACTAATATGAACTAATTATTACGTAGACCAGTAAGATGGTTCGTGAATCATTTACTCACAGGTTATATCATTGGTTATCGAGTTCGCAGTGTGTGGTACAGACTAAGACTACGTGAGTAATGTACGGAATTGTGTTCACTGGATCTGAATGGGTTACAATTATACAATCCGCTTTAAAGATAGCAACACCCAAACTTTCATACTAGCGTCAGAATGTTCTGTAAATATGTTACTTTGCTAAAGGTGGTCTGGTGAAGGTACTCTTCTCTGTAGTATGAACAGAGTACTTTATTATATAGGAACTAGCCTGCGTTATATGTAAGTATACGATAGTTACATAAAGAGTGACAGAACAAGATCACAACAATCAGTTTGTCGGTACTACTTTCTACGTTAACTATATTTTTATTGCGATACTGTCAACCCTTCTGACTGCTGTTCCTACCTATATTATTACTCTGAAGTTGACACAGATGTTTTTCTGACATCCGTGACAAATTACGTAGAATTGTGTCACACCCGTATTCCCACTAACCGCTGTCATATCATTACGCAATAGCCTACACCAAACACTACAAGTTCATTACTGGCCCCAACTATTAGCCAACATAACGCCGAGTTAATCATGTGCCAATGAATTGTTATTCCATATGTAACAAACTATACTTACTACATAGTGCTTATTGAAGTAATTATTCAATAACTAATTTTTATTCAAGAAAATATTTTTTGATGCGGAATAATTTTGTTGTATTATTTTAGCTGAAACAAAAAACAACGAAAACACGCGTGTACCTCCCCCTCTCCCTCCTCTAACAAGCGCAGATAAAATTACGCTCTATCTTTTTTCGAGCTCCATCAAAAATACTCGTTTAAAGTATCAACGGAACTGCGGTTTCTAAAAACATGTCTTTCTCTCACTGTAGCTCGAGCTAGAAGATTGTTTATCTTTGAAGACGCAACACACATTAGTAATAATTTATTCATTTGTTTATTTAGTTTTAGTGTTCTAAGTGAACTAAAATTAATCACAGTCCATTAAAAATCGTTTCATCTGTGAGAGATTACCAAATATTTTAGCTTCATTAGGATGAGATATCATTTCAGGATGTATTAGATAATTTTCAAAATACACCAATCTTCAAGTAAAATATGGTGCAGTGAAGATACGTAAAACAAATCCTGCGGGGACACATTTATTGCTGTAAGGCAGTAGCAAGAAAGCGTTAGCGCCGAATGAGAGAAAGGCTATTTCCTGGTTCACGTTCTCTATATACTAAGAACCCTGTCACACGTGATTTACTGACTCCAACAGCAACGGAATCAACTACTCTAGTAACCTTTTTTTTTTGCAAAATATTCTGAGAATACAGTAAACTTTTATGCATTCACACAAGCAGTTTGTTGTTATTTCATTGGCTGCTGTTTGTACAAGAAACTGTTTTCGACAAAGCCTGTCGGCATTTGGTAGCTTCTAATGCGATTCGCGGGCAAGTAGACACCAGCCAAAACACAGCTGAACAAGTGAAGGAAGCGAAACAACCGTACAGTGCTCTGAATTAGGCTACAACTTATTTCGAAATCCATTAGCGAAAAAACGCGACACTTGACTTTTATTTTTTCGACCACGCCGGACACTTACTTTCAAAATAGCGGCCATTTTAATATTCAGGATGATATGTCATATCTCTGGAACCAAACATTCAAGCGATTTAAACCAAGTTTCGTATGCTGGCAGAACATTCTGTAAGCATTAAATTTTGAAATTAATATAATTGTTAGTCCGCCATTTTGGAAGACAGCACCAAATGAAAAAATTAAAATTTTACAATATTTCTCGAAAACCATCAACACAATTCTCACCCAATTTGGCATGTAAGTAATACTATGACTGGCCAGTAAAACGTAAATGACTAAACTTGTTTAGGTATTTATTTTCAAAATGGTTGCCAAACAATTATTTTAGATTTATTTGGTACGTCTACTATACCATTTAACAAATTTCGACCAAATTTTGTATACTGAAGGTATTTATTACAAGCATCGTGTATGCCAACAAACAGCCGCTTTCACCAGCCATTTTACAAGATAGTGCCACATGAATAAATTAAGTACTGTGGCAGATTATGTAAAATGGTATGTTTAAGTATGTCATACACTTATTTTTAAAATGGCGTCCACAGAGAACTCTCAATTTAGAATGCGATATCGTCGTAAACATGTAATAATTCCAACTTAACTTTGTATGCTGGCAGTATATACATATTTTAACTATTAACTCTAACTACTCGAAGGATCTTTTGGCCGCATTTTCTAAGATAGCGCCAAATGAATAAATAAAAACTTTATGTCGTAGCTAGGAAAACAATTGACCGATTCCTACCAAATTTGGCAAACAAGTATTACTGCGGTAGATGATGTAAAAGTGTATGTTTTAAATATGTCGGACACTTGTTATCCTCGAAATGGCGGTCACATAGGAATCTTAGCTTAGTACTTATAATTTATCGTCGAAACCATGTAGTCAATTGCAACTTAATTCTGTATGCTGGCAGTATATATAGGCCTATCAACTATCAAATGCGTATACGCGGAGCATCTTTTGTCCACCATTTTGTAAGACATGCAACATGAAAAAATAAATATTTTATGTAATATCTCGGAAAACAATTACAAGATTCCTACCAAATTTAGCAAACAATTGGCACTGCTGCAGGTGGTACAAACTGCTGTTTTAAGTAGGTCAGGCAACTATTTTCAAAATGGTGGCTGTATAAATATTTTAGCTTAGTATCTTTTATTAACGAAACAAATTCCAACTTAACTTTGTATGCTATCAACATCAGTCTGTAGTCAACATTTGTCTATAGTGGGCCTTATTTCTCTGTCATTTTGTAACTATACCCACAATAAAAATTAAGTTATTATGTCATATCTCGGGAAACAAACCAGGCCATTCTTACATATTTGGCGAAGAAGTTGTATTGTAGCAGGCCATATAATCGTATGTCCTGTAAAGTGTGACTGACACTTATTTTCAGAATAGCGGCTATAAAATTATTTTAGCTGAGTGTGCTACATCTACGAAAGTAGGTAATTGATGTTAGCTTTACTTTGTATACTGACAGTATACCTACGATCATCGAATGTGTTAAAGCATATCTTTTTTGTCGTCCATGTATGATCATCGTCATATGAAAAATATGGAAGTTGTATCATGTCATACCTCAGGGACCAATCAACCGATTAGCACCAAATTCTTCACACAAGTAGGCTAGCGGTATGGAACGCCATGGAAACTTACGTGTTTTAAGTGGCGCAATTACTTATTTTCAAAATGAAGACACTGTAAATATTTTGGGTTAATAAATCATAGCCTATCATTCGAAAAATAAGACTGATTAAATTCGAAGTTAATGCTCGATACGACCTCCGTAATGCGTTGATTGCACATTAGCATATAGTACGAGGTTTTCTGGGTTCGAGTCCCGGGTAAGGCACGCGTGTATTTGTAATTGTCACGCTACTGTTGCATGTGGTTCTGGTTTCATCGCTAATGATATTGCTGTCAACGTGACGTCAAGGCTACCTACCATCTAAGTTTTTAAGAACTTCATTAAAAGTTATTTACACCCATGTAGATGTAAGTAAGCTCATTAGTTATATCACTAACTTCTTGTCATATTAACTTACGTCATTACATTTTATGTCAATGTTTTTCATTGCAGTACAGTACACACATACATACATACACACACATATATAATATATTGATACATACATAATAATTTCTTGGCATTAATAAAACTTAACATTCTACGCATGTCTAAAAAGGAAACTAAAAGCTACTCAATATAAAACAAGTTAATTTTATAAATTTATTTGTATCTATAAAATATAACCTTAAATACAAATTTAAGAAGATCCTAAAAATGTTAATTGTATAACAGCATATTAGGTATTCGACCAACAATAGCTACAATTAACTTTAATCTCTTTATTCATCTGCGAGATCTTCCCTCTCATCATGTTTATTCTTGTCCTGCTCGTATTTCGCTTCCCCTCCACGTTATCCTTTTTCATATTCTTAGTGTTTCATACAGATCTTGGTGTTGTTAGCTGAAGTTACAATGTATTTTAATATAATGCATATTCTTTTTTTTTTTCCTTCACATTAATACAGGTTAAACTTCTGCTCAAACAGAAAAAGAAATTTAAAAATCAACTGAAATGCATAAGACAATTTCACTCCACAAATTTATTTGAGTAAAATAAGACATTAAATACAACGTTATTAAGATAGTAAAATATTCAGATTCTATCACAATATTTATTATATTTAAAAAATAATATTTACAATTAGTTTTAGTTGGTTTCTTCATCTGTTATAGATCTTCTATTTCCTCGTCTTTGTCTTCCTCTTCCCCGCCTCTTTCTCCTTTCTCATATTCTACTTGTTTCCGCGCATATGTAGGTGTTTCATATAGCGGAAGCTGTAATGTTAGAAAATGGCTTCTTTTCCTTCTTGGTGTTTTTCTTGACAAGCTCAGAGAGGATTTGAAGTCAGTATATGTTGACTGTATCTATTTTGTACCCACTGGAAAAAGCTTGATATGTTTCCATCATTCCCGTTGGCGAACCATTGTTTGGGAACATGTAGAAGAAGACTTATTTTTTTTAAAAACCTTTTTGAATTTGCTATTTTGTTTCTTTCGCCGTTTTCTTACCCTCCTCTGCCCTGGCTTGCTATTTCCTAGAGATAATTTGTAAGATAGTAAGTGTAATATGGGCTCAAAAAACCATATTCTTGAGTGTAATATTAAAAGCCCAAACGTAACTCGACCAAGATCTTCTTTGAATTTTTTATTTTCATTTGACTCGCAAGACCTCAATGTTGAGAGCCGTCCAAATCTCTTGAGTCACTCGTTTATACAGTTAAGATTTTTCGATGTTACGCCACATACGTAACAACGCATCGTGGATGAAATTCTTGTTGCCGCATTGCAGACTATACCGTCTACCATTGTGAAGAGCAGTGCTGAATGTCCCCCCCCCCCCCCCGAGGTACACGCAGCACTACAAGAACACTGCACGCCAGTCCAGAGTCCTGCGCGTAGCGGCGATGGCGCTCTTGTAGCGCATGCAAGTGTAACCCTTATCGCGCCCGCGCTTCTCAGCCAAGAAAGGAGGAAAACGGTGTAGGTAGGCGGGCAGGCCCCCCGTGGATCTGAAAGTCTACGACACACGAGCTCCGGACTACGTCGGGACGTCAGCAGGTCACGTG
This sequence comes from Dryococelus australis, assembly GCA_029891345.1. Taxonomy (NCBI): domain Eukaryota; kingdom Metazoa; phylum Arthropoda; class Insecta; order Phasmatodea; family Phasmatidae; genus Dryococelus; species Dryococelus australis. The sequence continues at coordinate 63,687,311 of CM056997.1, forward strand.
CACCAATCAGCATGTTGCCGTCTTGGGACACAACCAAGGACAGCGCACTAACTGTAGACGGGGTCGAGACGTGTGCCAGCAGAGACAGGTAAAGACTGTTCACGATAACGTGAGAACTTTTGAAATCAACATTAGAACAAAGTCACTGCCCACTACCTGCATATATTTTAACGGGCGCACTGAGTGACATGCGTCCAGTAAAGTTGGTAACGGTGGAGGGAAAGTAGTTCCATATTTTAGCGTCGAATAAAAACTGTTAGGTAATCATTTGTGACTTAAATTATTTTATTCGCTTTCTGTTTTTTTTATGCTTGGGAATGTAAAAATGAGCAGATTGGTAAAATATTTACTTCTATAATAATTTTACAGTATCACTTGATCGACGCATGAATAAAGTGGTGAAGCCCATGACAATGTAAATTTTGCATAAGGTGGACGATTACACAGCGTGTGTGTAAATATACCTTAGGCAGGGATTTCAAAAGTGCTCATTTTACCGTGAACAGCCTATTGCGAGATATGGCGGAGTGAACTCGGCTCCTCCAGGAGGAACTCTGCCTATATCCGGCTGGTGGCGGGCTGGGTGAGGGGCGGCGAGGGGGGTTGGAGGGACCCTGAGGTCCGCGTGTTGCTCACGTGTTTCCGGCGAACCCCTCCCTCCCTTTTATTCCTCCACCATCAACCCGCCCTACCTCCCTCTGGCACTGGCTTTTATTACAGTTGCCGGCCAAATGTCGCGACCCGCTCTGTTGTCACCTCCTGCCAACCCCCCTCCCCCTTGTGCAGTAGTCTTCTCCACTCACAACTCATGTTTACCCAATTATTATATACTTTATTTCTTCCGTATTGCATTAAATTTTTTCGGATGAAATAGCAAAATAAAAAAAATAATGGCAAAGCGTTCACAATAATAAATTACGGGTGTTGTATCAACAGGAAATTTTTGCCACATAAATGCTACATTTTTGCATAGGCATACATAACGTGTTTTCGGCTACAGTTAAAAATAATTGCTCTTAAAGTCGCCAGAATGCCATTCAGAAATAAATTGCATGTCATAGCGTGGTTCACAGATTTATGATAAAGTTAAAAATAAATGTAGTAAGAACATAGGCACAATCGTAGGTGACTAAAACGTCTTGTTAAAAGTAAACTGCTTCATGGCGTTTCTATAGACTTCAAGAAATAAAATTCTACGCTGAAGTAAACTTTTTTTAAATAGTCCTAAGGTTACAATGGCCATGACAGTGCTAAGCATAAAAATTGTTGAAAGGTGCTTTAAAAATCAATATTTCTTATTTAATTTCAAATAATGTCACAAAAGGGTGAAAATATTTTTTTACATAAGAAAGAAGATGTTGGCATTTGAAAGCAGTTAAGGACGACCCGGACACTCAGTCTGCATAGTCTCTTCATCCCTATCGCCCAATCACTTGAGGGCAGTTTTCTGCACCACTCACTACTGAACACTGCACGTTTGCCTCCTATTCAAACAGTGCCTGTCCACAAGTCACTGCTGGTGAAACTAATATCTGATATTACGAGCCAGTGCTAGTTTAAAGTGATCTAGGTATTTCCCATCCATTGCGAAGACTTCTTTTTGATTTATACGAGATTTATTTTGAATTTGCGGTATTTTCTGTGTATTTGCGTAGAACGCTAATTTTTTGGTATTACGAAAAGGAAATTTTTTTTTCTCCATGGTGCTAGTTTCCACCCATCGTTACCTACGATACTGGGGGAATGTTACTCAGTGCGCCTATTAAAATATACGCAAGAAGGGACAGTGACTTTTTCTAAGGTTAATTTTCAAAGTGCTCTCTTTATCGTGAATAGTCATGTGTATATACACAAGGTATACACAAGATATTTTTAAACTACATGTCGAAATTCAAACAACAGCATCTATGGGTTAATATAAACAATAAATTCTAGTAGAGGCTGTTCACGGTAAAATGAGCACCTTTGAAAGCCCTGCTTAAAATCCAATTGTATGTACGCTGTATACTCCTCCGCCTTATGTAAAATTAACGTTGCCATAGGCCGCATCACTTTATTCATGCGTTGGTAAAATGAAACAGTGGAGTTATTAAGAAAGTAAATACTTTACAAATCTGATTATTTTTACACTTCGGTGTATTAAAAAACAGAGAGCGAAATAATTAAATTTAAGTTATCACAAATGGTTACCTAACACTTTTTATTCGACTCTGAGATATGGCACTATTTTCCATCCATCGTTACTAACTTTATTGGGTGAATGTTTCTCAGTGCGTCCATTAAAATAAATGCATGCCGGGGCAGTGACTTTTTTTCTAAGGTTCATTTCTATAGTGCTCACTTTATCGTGAACAGCCTTTAGTAACATTTTCAGAAAATTCGTCTATTATTTTTAAATTGAAATTGAAATCAGCGAAACGGCGCTGGGAGTCCGCAACTTCACGTACATGTGTGCACAAGTTGCATATAATGTAGGCGAACGGAACTGGCGCGTCACGTGGAGAGCGCCTGCACATAAAGACACCATAAACTCGAGGTTGGTGGGCGCAGCTTGCAGGTTGCTTGTTGGTGCACGTGTGTCGAACTGTGTAAACAATGCAGGGTCTGTACACCAATCTGTATAGAAGCTTTACAAAGTGGCAGGCGTATGTACAGGCGGTCACCGCATGACGCGCGCGCGCACACAAACACACAAAACACACACACACAAAACACACACACACACACACATATATATATATATTTATTTATTTATTTATATATTTATACACACACACATACATACAATACATACAACATAGAAATATTCCATCCTTCTCGGTACCGTAGCTACTTGAAACACAAAGACTTGGCGTCTGTGTATTTTATAAATACTTTGCCCTACAGAGAACAGTCCCGCTTTTCATTAGTTTCCTTGTAATAACTTTACGTCGTTTCCGTGAAAATTTTATCTTAGTTTGATGTATTGTTTCAACAGTGTAGCGGTCTGGAAATGATGCTCTTGAATTACTTTTTTTTTGTACCATTACTTGCTTTTGTTATGAATTTCTTCATATCTTCTGAAAACACTGCCCTTTGTAATGGTTTTTTTTTTGCAGTTGCTTTTGATGCCAAGTTTTAGTAAATACGAAACGCGTTAACATAAGTCTCGACAAGCTAGCACCTCAAGCTTCACTTACCACGACCCAGATTTACTTTATTTGTCTATGTAATGACGTAATTTTTCTGGATACAATACTCTTTTTTTAATGGCTTGTTATGACAAATTGCATAAGCCGGTATCTCTATAAGTTTATTAAGTTATAACAATTTTGCTTTAATCATTAAGTGACTAATTTGTAGTTGAAGAGAGAGTAGGCTACAAATAACAAGTTTCTAATTAAGAATGCAGAAGTGGTGATAGAAACAGCGGCAAGTATTTGTTACCTGTGCCAAAACGTCACGAAATGATTAAGAAACTGAAGTTCAGTTGAAGACGAGAGGTTTCCGACATATTTCGCTACTTGCTGTGTAACATCTGCGAATTCCGTAAAACACCATTTTTCCCTAATGACTTGAGAAAAACAATCAACTAGCTGTAAATAAGGCATAATGAGAGTGAGGCAAGAGGGCAAGCCATGCACCAGTGCTCAGCGTGATGGCTCAGCTGTTTCTAATTTACGATAAAACGATTAGTCCTATGACGGGTTGACAGCTTTCGAGACAGTTGCTTGAAGCGCAGATCAAGATGGTGGCCCTGAAAACACGCTGACGTCGACCTCTCACAACAACGCACACTGAAGTAAATCTCATATTCAAAACGCTTAAAGACTCTTCACGATAAAGTGAGCACTTTTGAGATCAACCTTAGAAAAAAGTCACTGCACCTACCTGCATATATTTCAAAGGGCGCACTGAGTGACATCTATCCAGTATAGTTGGTAACGATGGGGGAGAAATTAGTTCCATGTATTAACGTCGGACAAAAAGGGCTAGGTGACCATTTGCGATAACTTAAATTTTTTCTCTCGCTTTCTGTATTTTTTAATGCATCGAGGAGTAAAAATGAGCAGATTTGTATAGTAATTACTTTTTAAATAATTCCGCAGTGAATAAAGTGATGAGGGCCATGACAATATTAATCTTATATAAGGCGGAATAATACACATTGTGTATACAATTGGATCTTAAGCAGGGTTTTCAAAAGTGCTAATTTTACTATGAACAGCCTATAGAATAAAAATTGAAGAAATAACATATGCTAGAAAGTTTTATTAATTTTCATGCCCTCTTAACATTTTGCTCCACATTCTAGCATAAAAAAATAAGACAAGCTGGACATATTTAATATTTGTCAACGATATTCCTTGAATTTTGAATAACCCGTTGCCGGGTTCGGGTCTCGGTTAAGATATGGAAGTACATATATGCTGTTTTAATATGTGCGCCTGTTAGTTTATCGTGCAAACCATCTCCCACTTTTAAGGAAAAAAAACATAACTTATTCAATTATGAGTGTAACTGTAGACACAGCGACCTGTACCATCTGATTATTCAAACCAATGTTTTTTACACTGTAAACTTTTATTATAAACGTTGCTAAGAAATTTTTTATAGTTTTCCAATTTTTTATAGTTTTGCAATTCTTGTGAAAATTCAGTAATATAGGCCTACGTTGTAAACTGTTTTTTTTTTTTTTTTTTTTCGTAACGTTGCAAGAGCCATGACCACCAGGAATCACTTTAAGTGGTGCAGATAATGTTACAAACCATTAGATCTACATTCTGTGATAACTATTTCATCTGGAACAAGCGAATGTTTACAAATTACTTTCTATTGAATAATAATCATTGAATTTGGGATGGTTGGGGACAAGGGGAGATATTTACTTTAAACGTCCTTTCGAGGATAAACAATTGATTTTTTTTTAATTTACTTTTCCAGAAACGACAAGCTTCTGCGACCACATTGCTATGTGTATTTCCCGTATAAAATCAATTTATTTTTGTAACCGACCAAACAGCAACTGCTCAATCCACCCACAGACATAATGTCCTCCTGAAGTACAGTAATTGCTTAAATCACTAACATCAGTCCTTTGCCAGATAAACGTGTAAAATTATTATAATTAATATTTACCTCTAAGATGAAGTGGTCGGGTGATTAGGCGCTTCCGTTTTTTTTTTTTTTTTTTTTTTTTTTTTTTTTCCCAAAGGATACGGGTTCGTGTCTTCTGCCGACATGGTTTTAAATTTAGTGAATACATCGATTGAAAAATGTTTATTTCTATATCACTTATTTTAATTATAATGCGTTTTTTTCCGAAAGCATAAAAATTAGTTTGTTCTCATATGTCTTAAACGTAATATCACATAGTTTCATTAATTCGTAATATTACAAATTAATTTTTGCAGGGCTTCAAAAATCAGTGGCAACTGGTTTCCAAAAAAAAGTTTGTCAAAGAACAAGAGTTTTCTAGTGTTGAAATCAGTCATCATTGCGTCGTAATATTTTGACGTTAAGTCCCTACTGATCTGCTTAAGGCGGCCGCCTACCTGGCAACTGAAGTGCGATGCAGCGTCTTTGAAATAGAGTACCTTCTAAAAGAAAATTATCGAAGCTGTATGTTCAAGCACGACGAAACACCGCACGCCAATGACCGCGCTGGGGCACTTGACACGCGTTATCGCTCCCGAGCTTCTGACACACACGCGCAAAAATAGATAAACACTTATGATCGGAACGGTTGTTGGAATTGTAGCCCAATGTTTAAACCGGTGGCAGGTGAAAGATGGTACATTTTTGTATAGGATGTTCACGGTAAAATTAGCATTTTTGAAAGCCCTGCTCAAGATCTACTTGTATGTACGTTGTGTATTCTTCCGCCCTATGTAAAATTAACAAGGCCATCAGCCTCGTCACTTTAGGCATGCGTCGGCCAAGTGAATATGAGGAATTATTAGCAAAGCAAATATTCTACAAATCTGCTAGTCTTTGTACTTTGAAGCATCAAAAGAAATAAATTTAAGTTATCATAAATGGTTACCTAACACTTTGTATTCAACGTTAAGACAAGAAACTACTTTACCTCTGCGATTATCAACTATGCTGGGCGCACGTCACTAAGTGCGCCCGTTAAAATATATTCAGGTAGGAGCATTGACTTTTTCCTAATGGTGATTTCAAAAGTGCTCACTTTATCGTGAACAGCCGTTAGACGTTAGAGTGAGAAGTGTCGTAAAGCTGGCTATTCGTAACAGTTCGCCGCCAGTCATTAGACAAGGCAGTTTTGGTACCTACTTACTTAGTGCGGGAAGAACAAAGGACTGGCGGTGAGAAGAAACTGGCGATGGCTCGGACAGTCAGGAATCCAGGAATTTCATTCGGGCGGGCATGATCACTATAGTCCATTCCCGATTGGAAGCGACTTATGAAAATCAACCTTTGAAAAAACTCTCTAGGCATAACATGTCAACCTCTTTTTTCAATAACATGTATTCCACACGCACACACACACACACACACACACACACACACACACACACACACACACACATACACATATATATATATATATATATATATATATATATATATATATATATATATATATATATATATATATAACACTCTGGTTAACTTTAGAGTACTTTATTATTGAATAAATGAAATTTCACCTTAATATCTTTATAACTTGTAATATTTATTTCTTTTTGAAATATGAATTACAACAGTCAGTGCAGCGACGTGTTGGCAACGATCGGTAAGAGATAGTTCATATTAAAAATATTATTTTAACCTCGTTGTTTAGTATACTATTTGTAAATTAAACTGTGCCTATTGAAATATTGAAATATTTAGGTAGCCCCGATGGCAAACAGATCTCATTTATACAGTTTAAAATTACAGCGGAAAATATCGTGAGTAGGCCTTAATGGTACGGCGTTCTTTGTCGAGCGAGAACAGCTTTGAAGCAACTGTCTGCTGAGGAAGCTTGGCGCTCTCTCTCTCTCTCTCTCTCTCTCTCTCTCTCTCTCTCTCTCTCTCTCTCTTCTCTCTCTCTCCTCTCTCTCTCTCTGTCTGTTTCTCTTTCACACTCTGGAAGTTTCACTTCGCTAGTACGCGCCCAAATTGTACATATTTTCAATTTTTGCATATTTAATATTTATTACAGCAAAATAATGATTTCTGAATTTGTAATTTACAACTGAAAAGAGATTTTAATGTTTGAATACTTATTTTCATATATTTAGATACGATGGCGGGCAGAAACAAAGTGAAGTTGGTAGACGTGGCGAGCCATGACATGGCGGGTTGTTGTTTTACCAAACGAAGCGTAAATTATACTTACTCCGAAAAATACTTCTAATTACCACATCACGTCTGTAGATGTAGTGTTTTTTAAACCTACCAAAGCAAATTACTAGGTTGTGATAAATCTTTTTTTCCGCGGCAGTAATAAATATAATGTTACGGTGTGTTTCGTTAACCGCTGCGTGTGAAATAGCGTGGCGTGGCTGCGTAGTGATAGTTACGCTGGATCTGTCTGTGCGCGTGATTTGAAATATTTGATATGAACTATTTATACGTTTTAAATGTAAACTGTTTTTATGGCGAAGTTATTTATTTACATCCACTTCTGTTTATTTATCACGACGTTGTACCTTTGCCCTGGTGGGTGTTTGAAACACAGTCTTGTAATGTGATTTACCACCAATCCCAACAAAATAACCAAGCCCAGCACCAATAAATTTCAGTAAACCCAATACACAGTAAGTAGCAATACATATAAATATGAGCGGAATAAAATTATGGTAGGCTTATTTGTGTGCATGTTCACCGCTATATTTTAAGTTTCTGTAACAAAAATGAGCGATACGAGTTGCGTGCTCATTTTTATGTCGCTTTTTCGTTGGGCTCTATTCCTTCGTTATTCGGACTGAGGCCGTCCTTTTAAAGAAATAATCCAACATATATCAATAACAAAAAGTTACATACTAGAGTTCATTACCCCGCAGTTGTAACAGTGTTTAACACAGTCGCGGCAAAATATTAACTTGCATTACGTGTAATGTGCTATGTTATGGAAAACATATATGTTAATGTAACGTAACCGTAAGAACTATCGTTAATTGAGGCATCTCTATAATGTCATAAAGCTGACCTAAATATTGTTATAGGCCTAAACTGTGACTATTCGTACGAAATTGTTTTTGAAATAGATTTAAGGCCGAATTCTTTGAAAAGCTGTAAACAGTAAACAACACACTTGTCAGGTATAAAAGTAGAAGTCAAATTTAAATGTCTATTTGTAGGCGTAGCGACAGTATACGAACACATGTACACACACAATGGCATGTAAACATTGATTTTGACAGATGCTACATGGCAGTCACATGGCAATGTTTGTTTACATTTGGCGGAAGGATACGATTCGGGCCTGCAAGTAGATATTTAACAGGGCTCCGAATAAGTTGCTTCCAATGGGGAATGGATTATACATGTGTAGCCGAGGTGGACCTTGACGGGAGCACAGGTACCGACTCTAGAGGGCGCAAGTATTTAGCTCCCCCCTCCCCCTCCCCTTCAGAAACTGACTAGAGGGGCATGGTCCCCTCTCATATATCGGTTGTACATGGTAAAGTAAGCACTTTTGAAAGCCGTCTAGTTAGGAGTAATTAGGGATAGGAAAATGTTGCGAGTTCAATGACCAGTATGCTAGACTCCAAAGGTCTTTGTATAGTCGAACATCAGATGTTTGTTCATTGGCTGTTGCCTCAGTGTTGCCCCACATTTGACAGTACGGGATTCGCTTCTTGTTCCCTTGCAAGTCGGCTATTGGCGCGGAGTCGTCCAGGGCGTGTCTAATAAACTCTGATCCAATTGCAAAGGTGACTTCAGTGTACACGAGTTTGAATTTCATCTTGTCCTAAAATGAAATCGCGAATTTTTCCTATCCTTAGTAATAATGCATTGTCAATAAATATATTTTATTGTAGCCTTAGACGTTAACATTCGAGTCCGATGAAATATATTAACTGTGATTACCATTTATATGGCAATATTTATTTAAAAAGGTGGTTAAAGGATAAAAAATGGCTGAAAGGAAAAATTAACTAGGGCCTCAAAAGTGCTCACCTGAACGTGAACGGCCTTTAACGACACGCACGACATAGAAGTAGAGACAGGTGTATTTCGCGAAAATATTTATGGCCATGCTGGACTTCAATATCTTCATCCAAAACTACAACTTCCTTTGGTTATTGGCCTCATGTTTACATGAGAAGACATGTTCTTATTTGACTAGGCCAATTGTAATAAAGTACTCCGATACTGAACGTCCATGATTCGCGGACAGACACATGTGGCATGTGACATTTGAAATCACCCAACCACGAACGTGTATTATCAACAAAAGTGTTTTGGAGTACAACTGGTCTTGAAATATTTTCGCGAAAAACACCTGTCTCTACATAAAAGTCATTAACTGGCATCCATAGGCGACAACCTCTTTTTTTTTTTACAGAAAGGGGGCAGGTCTCAAACTTTCTGTGACAGTATCCATGTTCGTTTAAACCTTATATCTCTGTCTCCCACCCACTCTCTAATATAGTGTGCGATATATGTTTGTGAATGCGGTTATAATATGCATATGTAACAACTGTTTCATGTGGGCCAAAGTTTTAAGCATTATAATAAAATAGTTTCTACTGAGGAAGTGCTGTTTTTTGTTAAGTAAAGACATATAAAAATTTGTATTTTGAAAAGAATGAGGCAAGCAGTCTACAATACTCTATAAATACTTATTACGAACTGCAGTGGTGGCCATACAAAGTTTATCAACTTAAGGGGGGGGGTGGTAGGAGGGCTACGCCCCGCACCTGGCTGAAAAATGGAGGGGCGACCCCCCCCCCCTCCTCCCGACCGCACTCGGCGCATATGCGCAAAGAACCTATATTGAGAAACACTGGCGAGATTTAGGTTAATAATGCGAGTTAACCACTGTATTACTTCTTTAATATCTGTATTGAAAGTTATGACACGCATCAGTACATAATTTGGACAACTTAATTTAACGATGAACTCTAAATAATCCAAATGTTTTTTATAACTTCGGCCGTCCTGTAATTTACGTAAGCCAGCGCTTATAGACGGATCTCATTTGGAGGCTAATACAACCACGAAATAGAAGCAGTGAAACTACTTAAATTAAAAGAAAGAAATTTGCCACATATAGGTATTATAATCTACATTACTCATATCGTAGTAACGGTTTCTTGTGGAAAAATAATTTGAACTAGTAGAAAAAAAATAGCCTACGTAAACGTTAAAAGTTTTCCTTTCATGCTTGTCCATGTCGGACTTAAATTCTAGTTACGCCCATGGATGTCAACTTTTTATTCATAGATGCAAAATCTTTCATGATACTGCCTCCGTGGTGACTGAAAATGTATATAAGTTAACAAATTAAAAGGCTACACAAGTTCAAGTAATTAAAAACAAAAATTATATTTAAAAAAACCTCACATTACGGTGCTATAACAATAGAGACCAGCCGGATGTAAAAAGTAGCCTGCAGATGTGCTATAAGTATACGATTACCTCAGCTAACAATTCATGAGCAATACAACAGTTATCTCAAAATATTTATCTCACAAGTTTTATTTCTGCTTGTTACAATTCCTTTCATTGTATTCAAATTTGTGTTTACCCTCTAAGAGGGATTCGGACCCCTGAACCCCTCTTGGATACCTACGTGCCTGGCAGTAGCGAAACAACGTCTCAAACCTAGAAAAGGGGGGGAGGGCAAACTATAGCCACCCCCCTCCAAACATTTTTGTATTTTTTATTCCCTTATAAGTTTTATTTTGCTGTGAAGAAAACCTGAAACACATGCTGCATAAAATATGTCGAAAAATATATAACCATATAAATATGTAACAATATAGAACAAAAATCTCGGTGGGCGAAAAAAGGTATGGGTATTCACTCTCACTCTGGCGCCCTTCAACGTTTGAAAAATGTCACTGTCCATACCTGCGTAAAGTTTAGCAGGCACGCCAACTGGAATTTGACCAGTAAGGTTGGTAGTTACGGAGGGAAAGTAGTTCCGTGTATTAACGTTGAATTATAATTGTTAGGTACAAATATTTGAACACTGAAATGATTTATTTTGCTTTTAATTTTTGTTAATGCAAACAAGTATGCCCATAAGAATTAGAACATTGGTAAAATATATTTAATTTTATAAAAATTTTACGATTCCACTTCACCTACACGACGCATGAATAGGCCTAAAGAGATGTGGCCCATGGCAATGTTCATGTTATACTATAGTCTATATGGCGGGAGAATACACAATGTGCACACGAGTAGACCTTGAGCACGGTTCTGAAAAGTAAACAGTTTATTGTGAACATCCTACCAATAAACTTATGGAAGTGTAATATATACCCCGCTTCCTCCTCCCCCTTCGTCCCTAGCCTGAGTTGAGATGTGAGGTGGTAGCTCGGTCGGGAGTGGAGGGCACGAGTATGAGTGGCACGAAGCCTGCTCCGGCCGACAACTGAGTGGCCCGAGATGCGCTCTCGAGTGCGTGCTACGTCGCCACCCGAGGGCGCCAGCGCGACAATACGGGCGCTCTTTCAGCAGCGATCTAGGATTCTCTATACACCCTGCAAACGTCCGCTAATGCCGCTTAAAATTGTTGTCGAGAAAGTACAGATATTTTTTGTGGATCCGAGAAAATAAAAAAATTGACCGGTACGGAGAAAGCATGATACTCGCAACTCCGATTAACCACATTAATGTATGCTAGAAGTTCTGATAAGTTCACGTATGGTTTAGAAGTACCGTGTCGGCTAAGCTTTTTATTAACAACGATAATGTTACACTCCATAGGCCATGTCCTAACTGCGCTGATTGTTAGTACCACTGCAATAGCTACACGTATAATCACGTGTATGTATATGTAGGTACATGTGTTTATACACGTGTGTAGCCTACATGTCTGTATATGCACGTATACACACAAGCCGACACGTTTTGAAGACTTTCCACACAAACTTTCTGTTGTAAATCCCCTGCGTTATTTTAGGAACCTTGAGAATGTACTTTGGTTGTGGCGCAAATTTTAAACTCCATACCTCGCTGCATTTATTTCTTTAAATTTAATGGTTTACGAAAGAATTATTTGGTTTTTGAAAATTTCGCTTAGTTTTGTACCATACCTCGAAACTGGCAACCTTACTACGTACCAATCGGCTTATATTATAAATTAGTCTCATTGTGGCAAAAAATTGAAATAGACCTATTTTAACACAGTGTCGTCTCAGTTCTGATACAAATAACTCGCTCGTTTGCTTAAACTGTATTGTGTACAATTATTTTGTATATGGATATTTTTCAATTCAGTGGTTTTGTTCAGTTTTTAACGAACTCCAAGAAGCACTTTCAAATTAAGTTTTTTCTAGAGGGGCATTTGTAAGTATATCAGGCCTTGAATAGATACAGATTCACTGAATAGTCAGACTACAATTTCTTTCGTAATTGTGTCATGGTGCGTTAAGTTCGTACCCCTAATGTCAAAATACGGTAAAAGTAACCCAATGACATTTCTGCAGTTGCGTTTCTCTAACAGGTGGGAGGATATAACCAGCAATCATTCGTTTTAATGAGTTTATTTATTGAAACATTTATTGTGGTTTTCTACTCGCGCTAAAGAAGTTTTAAAGGACGTTTCAAATAATAATCTGTGTGACAAGGTGAAAACAATGTCACACTTCTTCTATCACGCGAAAGTAAATAAGCGTACATTGTATTAGGGTTATCGCTCTGAATTGTATATGTTATAGCCTCTATGGAAGTAGTTTTCCTCATTCAACAACGGATTTATGGTTCATTAGAACGTGTTGCGAGCTGAGACTGTTGAGAACTTTCGTGTTAAGTTTCATTGCTGCTGTTGTGATGCTGGTAGATGAAGATGCCCTTTCATAGCAGGGCGTCTTTTTATTATTAACCTAGTCGATTAAATTATACCCCTGGCCCCTTCGCCGTTTGCAGGGCACACATAAAAACAATATTGCTTTTTACAATAACATTTTCTAACGCCAAAACGGCTGTCTGAAAATCTCGAATTCAAATATGTTTACTTACAGATAACGTGAATGTGTGTGTATGCTTGTGTGCGACAGTTCGATCAATATTGGTACGTAGTGTCAAAGGTTTTTTTTAAGTCCAAGTGCGCACCAAATTGGACTAATTATATAATTACAAGATGTGGACGATTCTTAGGCAGTACTAAACAGGAAGAAGTTTTCAGACTGTATCATGCGTAACCAAGTTAAAAATTCTCTCACCATGACAGTGCTAGTGAAAAAAATATAGTGGCCCGAGTATACAAAACAGAAAGCGAAAAAATAATTTAAGTTAACACAAATGGTCACGTACACTTTTAATTCGGCGTTAAAATATGGAAGTACTTTCCATCCATCGCTACCAACTTTACTGGGCGCATGTCACTCAGTGCGCCCGTTAAAATATATACAGGCAGGGACAGTGACTTTTTTTTCTAATGTTGGTTTCAATAGTGCTCACTATATCGTGAACAGCTTTATAAAACTAGAGATAGGAATGTGTGAGACAGAGACAAGGGGGAGAGTCGCTTGCTCGCCAGCAACGTGTACAGTAGAGCGTGGTCTTTCGTCCACCGTGAGCGGTTGTGCTGAGCCACAACTCACATTGTGTATGACAAATAGTGGGAGCAGTAGTTTATTTAATTGTTTAAAATGAAAGCAACAACCAACAAGCAGCGGTCGCGACAGTTTGAAGAACCACTAAAAATATATATATATATATATATATATATATATATATATATAATTCAGTCAACTAAATAATACTGGCTCCTATACCGTGAAAACTTACATCTATTTTGTTTCCAGGCAGATTTTTAGTCTTTTCATTGCTAGATGCAGTCATGTTGTAATTCGAATTTTATTAATCCAACTAAAAATATTATTAGGAATTACGTTTCGCGTAGAAAGTTTATTTTGTCGTCTTAAATTAAACAAAGAAAACGTTTATCTTCTTTCTGATGTGGACATATTTTTATCGGTACCTAGCAAACGAGTTTTTGTAAGAGCGTTGGAAATACCACATGGTAATTATCAGCCTTATAGTTGATTTTATTTGGGAAGCATCCAGGAGCATAAAGACATTGTCGGTAGTGTCTGGGCGACACATCCTTCACATTTTCCTCGTGTACTCGAGTGTATACCTTCCGCGCCGAGAGACGAATGCTTGGTCGTCACGCACTTCTTCAGGATCATTAAAGATGCCGTCACCTCAATGAATCCTTCAGCCACTAACCTCTATTTTCTTGTGCTCGCCTCCAAGCTGACGCCACATTCTCGTAACCTCATTATGTCCGGACACAAAAACAAAGGTAGCCGCTTTGAAACACTGCCTCTATAACTGACAGGCAAGCGAATTTACGGGCTATTATTGCCTACAAAAATATTTTGCAGAAAAATGTTTTTAATACCACAATAAAAAAAACGTGGAAATAGACTACTCCAAAAATTTGTTAACCGAACAGAAAATTCTTTTGTAAAATTAGAAATGCTAGTAAAACATTTTGTTGTAAACTTATTGAATTTATACCTACTTGTGCAAAAACAGGATTTTTAGAACTACAGATAAATTCTTGCAGTAATACCGACACGTGTAGTTTACAAGTATTAACCTGTAATGGCACAAAAAAATTTTTGGCAACTAGTTTCCAAAAAATATATATATTTATTTGTAGAATTACAGATTTTTTTGGGCGAATGCAGATTTTTTACACCCAAAATTACTATGTAGTGACAACAAATCTTATTGTCTGTGATAACATAATAAATATTTCATGCTCGATCTAACAAATAGTTGGGCGATTACGACACAGTATTTTTGTGTTCACCGCAGAATAAATTCGCAGGGCATATTTTCAAATATTGTATGTTTTTTTTTTTTTTTAAGTATGCCGAACGAGTTGGCATAGTGCTGACATATTAGATTCGCATTCACAGGGACCCGTGTTCCATTCCCTGCCAGCCATCCTGGTTTAATCTTTCTACGATTTTCCAAAATCGCTCCAGAAAAATGGGTGAACGCTGTGGCGATTCCTTACTACAGGATCCTGGTTGTTTGAGACCATTATTTCGTCTTTAATGACTTCGGTGTCGACGAAATGTTAATCTATACTGCTAAATAAAATATAAGTGTCTGTTTGCGATTTTAAAATTTTCAACTTTTAATTATTTTTTCATATAGTATAATTGATAACTAAGCCATATCTGATGTTAATATTTTTAATTTTCTGTCTGTCCGAACGGATTTAACTCAGAAACCACTGAACGGATTGACATCAAATTTACACAGTCTATAGATAATAACCCCAGAACCAACTTAGTCTTTGTTTCATCGAGATATCTCAAACAGTTCCGGAAAAAAATGATGATCAGGGATGTACATAGGTACTGGATTAAACTTTTATTAGGATTTATTACTGCATAAAAAAAGCATTGTTAAAAAAGTTCCGTCATTTCTCCTTTCTTTTTTGTCTATAGGCTGTCCTCCGTTCCTTACAAAAAGCCTTAGTGGCCCAGTGGCTAGAGTTATTCCAAGTGGGGCCGCAGTCGTTTAATGGATAGAACTATATCAAGTGGGGCCGTAGTGACTCAGTGGATAGATATATATCAAATGGGGCCGCAGTGGCTAGAGCCACATGATTATCAGGGAGGTAAATAGATACTGGATTAAGCTTTTCTTAGGATTACTGCATAATAAAAAGATTGTAAAAAAAATTTCCTTCCTTTCTTCTTTTTTTTTATGGGCTGTCCTTTCTATCCCAAGAGAAGTTGCTGGATCGATTCAAAGTCCTAAATATCATGCTAACGAAGTAGCACTGGCCTGCTGGTTTATAATAAAAAAGAAGTGTAACTGTCTAAAGAAAATGCATATATGCATATGTCTATACGAAATCATGATTCCCTTATTATCGGTTTATTTTCTTGTCTGTACTTGTCACAATTATTAAAGCAGTAGCTGCAGCGAGAATACATCAAAAATTAAAATGAGTAATTAGTCATGATAAAATAACTGATGTGGTGGTGAGGATGGTTTTCGGTAACGGAAGGGTTATTCCTGGATAATGTATACGTCAGACAGTATATGATAAATAGAGGTGCAGTAACTTGCCTAAACATGTGCAGTTGTATCAGAAAACATTTGCCTTACCCGGCTTCAACGTATTTATAAATTGTGAGTTAGACACATGCAAAATACAACTCTATCGTTTCAAACACTGACATTTGATTTTTCATCCCTTTCGATATACTCACAATTGGAGACATGTTGAAAACACTGTAAATTACTGAATAAACCAAACAAGAAAGACAATCACTATTCAACTGTCCAACTCTACATGAATAAAATTGACACTGCCTGCCTTTAAACTGGATTCAAGAACAATTGATATTAATTGTGAAACAATAGGTTGACTAAATATAGATTGAAATAAAATTGCAGAAAATTATTTCATCTATCTGGTAGATCAAAAATAGTTTCTAGAAAAATTCTTATCTTTAAGAAAGGACGACACTAGCACGTTATTTACTGAATTTCTCGCAGATGGATAAATAGATTTAACTGTTTTCCATAGCTCAGCATCAGTTAATGAGAATTCAAAAAAAAATCTCAGTTTCTCGAAGAATAAGTTGTCTGGATTGGCAAACAAAGGTAAACTATTAACATTCATAGTATAAATTCCACCAAATTATTGCTGCTGCATTGTGGTACAAAATGTGACTAAGCTGTTGAGTCCCGTAGCTCAGTATGATCACATGTTCCGTAGAATTCCAAAAAATTAAGACAACTTACCTTGTAGGAATTATTCTCCCGGTGTCTTTCCACTTTTTTGTCAAAATCTTTCCTTTGCAAAAAATATTGTTTGCAAAATAATAATTTAAAATTCGTGGTTCGTATAGGTTTGGTATTACCGTGTTTACATTCCAAAACTTCTGTCGTCATCGTTACCATACCAAATTATGCCGTATCTCCCTTTTACTAACAAACTTCTTGATATAAATATTGATAAATCAATTTTACGTTCATACGGCAGAAACAATGAGATGATTCAATTACAATTTAGTTTTCAAAGGAAATGGGAAATTTTAAGATAGTAAACAAGCACATCTAGTATTCTTAATAATCATAAACAAATAGGTACTCTGCTTTCTATTGTAGAAATCAAAATGAAATACGGACTTAAATTAAGCAGCTCGTGATCTGAACTCAATAGCATAAAGAAAATAGTAAATTTTACACAGTGTAAGTATGAATAAGAAATAAATATATCAATTCTTTCAAACGTTTCACTGTGTTCTCTCGTCCTCCATTACGTTAATATCTGAAATACATGTCATGATCTGCGTTTAAAGAAAGTGATTAAAAGGCCAGTCATAACCAACACAGTTAATTAAAAAAAAACGCTGCGGGGTAGTTTGGACTTGGGCCTATATTAATTTATATTAAAGCCTAGTAGTCATTGTGTATAATATTTCTCCCAATAGCTTTATGCAATTCATAAATCTCCAGAGAAGTACGATCTCAAAGATCGTGTAAAGAATAAGCTATCCTTACGTGTATTGTGACGGGCATACTAACATTAACTGAGGCCCAAAGCGAATGAACTCCACTTGATAGCTGTCTCTTGTGTCGTTAGCCTGGTGTAGCATTATTATAGGCTGTTCACGGTAAAGCGAGCACTTTTTAAGGCCCTCCCAACCGGCATTAACCATATATATATATATATATATATATATATATATATATATATATATATATATATATATATATATATATTGCAGCCACAGACATTAAATTTTGAGGGTGGTGAAATGAATATACCGTGTCTATTGGTCCATTGCAACGCTTATATTAACGTGAAGCCGGAAGATGGGAATTGTATGAAAGGAAAAATTTAGAGGGGCCTTAAAAAGTGCTCACTTTACCGTTAACAGCCAATAGCAAACATTTCAGTCATATGTTAATGTAGATTGAAGGATTTCTCTACGCAACCAATAATGTATAGGTGCTGATAATATTTTGAATGTCTCAGTATTACACCGTGAAAGGACTTAAGTGTCCTTGACTCGTTTCAAAGTAACACGATCTATCAGCGTGTCGATGTAGGAGCAATTTTTGTGTCTGTGAGTGACTGCCTCGCACATTTAAAGTGGCTGGCAGTTGCGCACAACCTGCTGCTATAGGGACTATAGGAATCGCCGTCCAACAAAGTAGCCGCAGCTTGCACTATCCCAGTGGCCGCTATAAATCACTCACTGCTGCCATCGAGGTTAATATCTCTTTCAAGTTCACAACCACCAACTTGGCCGAGAACAAACTCCCCTATGCGTGACGAACACACTGCTGTCTTATTTATGGTGCCCGGCTTGCAGTTGTTATTTATAGCAGCGCACACCTATTGCGTATCAAACTAGAGGAATATGTGTGTACTCAGGGGCTAGTAGTGAGTATAGGCCACCCAGTATTTATACTCGAAAGTCACTTCTAATGCTTTCTCTAGCGAGTATTTCCCGCAGTCAGACCTATATACCTCGTGGAAAACCGGCTGCTTTACTCTGAGTTTGAGTAAATAATAATTTGACAAATAGTCGGATATTTTCCATGGAAATCATCTGCTGTTAAAGTGGATCGTTTGGCCTGAAACATATTTTAAGACTTGTATTTTTCTGTACTTTCACGAAAGCTGAAATTGTGAATTTTTTCGACCGTTTTGTAATAGGCCTATGTGTCTGTTTGCGGACACTATAACAACCTTGATATGTTAACGACTTATAAATTAAAATGTAATCAAAACGGATGTTCTCCCGTTAGCCGTACCCTTGATTGTACGTTTAAGCTCAAGGTCACTTTAAAAAGGCTTCGTTCTAAGAATACCAAATAAAGTGATGTTTAACAAACGGAAATTTTATTTTTTTGTTTTCACAAATATTTCTTTGTTTTCTAAAGTTCTCTCTTTGTAATTCATGCAATTAGGCCCTAAATGCGTTTAAAAATAAAAGCATAATTTGAACTAATCTTTACGGCCTGCGAAATGTTTGAAAACATAATTTAAAATTTATGTTAGGCCTAGGTGAAACAAAACTTTTGAACATTTTCCCGTAGCATAGCAACAGTTCTCTGTTATTTCAAAATTTAAACTGTGAAAGAATGTTCGGTTGGACGAGTGATGTCATAGGAAAATTGTTACTTTTATTTTAAAATGGGGGGATATATTTGGTGTTAGTAAGACTTAATTCATCTATGAAATCACGTTTCTCGACTACTTGACAATATTTCGTTGTTAGATAATACTTAGTTACAGTGAAAATTATTTCATTTATTATTTCGTCGTTTGAGCTCTATCCCGCTTAGGTAAAATGCACTATAGTGCATGTTTCTACATTCTACTGTGGTTTGAAAGTTTTTTTGATATTTTGCTATAACTTTTATTTTTATCACACTTTCCTTGTCCTGCGAGAAGCACGTTCTATGCGACGTAATCGTTTAGTAGCTATATCTAGAGCCCCGAGTATTTCGCGGACTGAGTTGGCAGCAAGCTATGCTGAACAGTCGTCTATACACTCGAGACATTATCGTGAAACCTTTGAACAGGACTATTAAACACTCACCCACACTACTGCTTCCTGCTTAGTTAAATGGGGCGTGTCTAAACAAGTGTCGTCCAATTACTACAGCATGAGAAAAGAACAAGTGTTCGAAGTCTATCACTCCTCAGAATGAATTCGTGAAATACCCGTGGCTCTAGCTATATCACACAGCACGAAAAAGTAGTTTAAATCGCTTTTTTTTATGACTTGACTTTTAAATATCCCCACCGCATCTAAACATTGCTGCATTCATCTCTATGCAGCTGATCCGGGTTTTTTTTTCCTCCCCCCCCCCCCCCCCCCGTGAAAATCCATTCTCGCCGGCGCGGCGGCGATTAAAATATTTTAGTATGTATGTATGTTCGCGAGCCGAGTTCGACTACCAGGAGACTCGTATACTGCGCCTGCATCGTTCCCGTGTTGCTCGAGTGAGTTTTATGTCAAATCATACTAACTTATTTTCTCCCCTTTCGTAGTCCAATTCTTTATCAACACTATAGAATATGTAAATATTAATCTTTTCCATTTTTATGGGACATTTCTGTAGCACGCATTATACAATAAAATAATATCGCGAAGACGATTACAATTAAAAAAGACTAACTAAACGTAATATATGAAAATATACGATTTCATAACAAAACATAATTTTCCTAATACATACATTGTAAAAAGATTTGTAATTTTTACTGAAAAATAGTTTGTAATATTTGTCATGCTTGTAACAGTACTAAGATTTCTCTTGTAAAACTGCAAGGGTCGTGTTTGTAATATACCTCAAGAAATGCTTGTACTTTATGTACTGACCCTTATCTACAAGCTTCAGCATGGTAGCGGACACTCAACAACGTAAAACCGTAGGCCTATATAGCTGTTTGTGCACAAATTATAGGTAGTGTAGTTGCGTGCGAAAATAAATGTATTGCAAGTTCGAACAACGCAAAACACTTCAAACAACCCAAATAATCATAATTAAACGACAATTTCAACAAAACGTGACCGTATGACTCATTGGCTGTTATAATGTTTCCTAGCTACACAGATCTCTTAAATTGGCTCTCAAGACCTCGTTGTTAAAAACCGTCCAAATCTCTCAACTCAACAGCAGAACTCTTGAAATGAGATAGGCCTAGATTTGCCTATTCTTCTTAACCAAAGAACTTCATTGATATTATGTAGGTACATGCAAGTATATTTACTACAAAAATAAGTGTTGAGCTCGTAAGTCAAAAGTAGGTCTTATGGTTAAGGGTTTCGGCTAATAATACGAGGTTAGTCCCTGCGTTGGCAAGGTGTAATTTTTTTTTCGTAAATTATATTTTGAAATATATATATGTATAAATTATTCTCTGTAATTAATTCATCACATTTGTTTTCTAAAAGAAACAGATAATTCTATGTTCACTTCTCAATAATGTAAATTTTAATACAAAGCTATAATTTGTAACGTTACAAACAAATATTTTGCTGTTTAACAAGAAAACTCTTTGTAGTTTTACAAAGGATTTTCTTGGCAACTGGGTTTCCAAAGATTTTTCTTGTAAAAGTACAAAAAAATTTCTAGAGTGACATCGGAACCAAATGGCAGCATTCAGCACGTAGGCCTAATTGAGTGCGGTCCAAATTTTCATTTTATTCGTCTAAAAAAAATGTTACCTAATCATTAATGCCATTGCAGAAATAGGAGATGTACTCAAGCACTACATGCCCTTCGAAATAAAAGGATTCGATTCTGAAAGCTGCACACACATCTATAGGACAAATAGGCGATTACATACATATTTTGTGGGGTGATCCTATGCCCATGTGTGGCGTTGTCAATGTCCAGTTATTTCACGCCGTGAGAAGAACACTTGCCTACTTGTAGCGCGGTGATGTAAAGCACGAAAAAGGAGGCACGGATACATACGCGCTTCTCTGTCGTTGTAAACGAGCGCGTTCACAGCAAGTCTATGCCTATAAAGTGAACGGATTGAAGAATTTCTGTGTCGTGACTACACAAGATTCGCAAACACCATACAGCATTTCAACTCAATTTTTTTTTTTTTAAATATTTGTTATCGCTATGCAGAAGGCTGAAAATTCGTGTAGATGTACCTAATGACAGAAAAGTGAATGTCTACAGTCAATACCAAGAATTCGGAGAGACCTACGTTATAGAACTCATCGAGATAGATGGAATGGTTATGAATGCAGTCTACCTCATTGCACGACAGGGAGTGGTATGTATGCTTTACATTTTTCTCCTTATACTTATTTTAATTTGCAGAGATCACTCTAATATTTTTGTTGATTGGAAGAACTAACTTTTTGGTTCCTCATACAACAAAATAATGGCGAATGAACTAGCTGAATAAACATTCTATGTAATAGCCGGACGCATAAATTTGTGAATTAGGCTTAAGGGATTTTTAAAGTCCTGTCACATATGTATCTTTCTGAGAGTATCTGAGAGTTCCTATAATCACTGAAAAGCAGTGAACAGCTGAGATAATAGCTATATTGATAGGGCAAGTTTCAGTCAAGAAGATTCTACTAATGATAGTTTAATCTCAATGCTGCGAATTCCACTTATCCAGTGAAATCAATTTTGTCGTAATGTGAAAGAACGGTGTCAACAGTCTCTCCCCCGCCCTCTAAAAAACCTTCCACCCCACCCCCACCACCCTCCATATCACCAAAGAACCTCATATTTGGAAGTCCCAAACGTCATGCACAGATATGAATACTTATTTGTTTTAAAATTTTCACATTTTCACTTGAAATGTCATTAACTCAATTTTTTTTTGCCACGGGTTACAAAAAATTTAAGAGTAGCCTACAAAATGTTTTATTTCAGGTTTATAATGGTTTTCTGTTAAAATGGAATGCCCAGAGCAGGCTAACTTGATTGATCAATCTGAAAAAGATTTATTTTCTCGCTGTTCAGGTTTGTAACATGACTTAGTGTTGTCACTACATAGTTAAGGTGTCTACATATAGTCTAATCGCGGTTTCTTCACACTTTTTTAATCAAATTTTTGAAAACTCACCCTATGTGTGACTTGTTTAGTTATATCCTAAATATGCAATATAATTATTATTTATAAATTATAATATTTCATTTATAGTAAATTTGAATAAAAGCAGTGAGAAAACAACTGAGTGCGCATGAATTCGGTGCGTCGTCCTTTTGCATCATTTTATAGACTTAGCTAAGCTTAGTTTGCACGAGGCGGAGGACTATCGAGGAAGTAGAACTTTAGCAGGGCTTCAGAAATGTATGAAGTAACCGTGAATTCATCGCTACCATATGAATTCGCAAAATACTCGTGCTTCTACCTATAGAGTAAATAAAAAATTAATAATTTCAAATAATTTTTACGGCATTATTTTTCAGGTAAGCCTAACAGAACATAAACTGTTCAATCTGCGAACATTTCGGTAATTTAAAGGTTTCCTTAAAAAAAAAAAAAAACCATATTATGCTTGCTTCTGTTAGAAATTCCGCGTACAAGATAAATTAGCTGTTTATAGCGCGTCCGTTCATTTCAAAACATTCTTAGTCTATGTTAGTAGGCCTACAGTGTTAATCATTTTTTAAACGTATCGAGCTACTTATTTCGACAGTCCCTTGTTAACAGAAACAGAGCGGGGAATGAATGCAAACCTGCCATTTCACAGATGCGAAACAAAATTGAACAGTAAAGTATGCGGAAACACTAACGTAAGGTTTCATAATTTAGCAAAATTAAGATGAATAAA
This sequence comes from Dryococelus australis, assembly GCA_029891345.1. Lineage (NCBI taxonomy): Eukaryota > Metazoa > Arthropoda > Insecta > Phasmatodea > Phasmatidae > Dryococelus > Dryococelus australis. The sequence goes on from CM056997.1 coordinate 63,710,752, forward strand.
TATGTTTTTAAAGTAAATCAACTTAAGAGAACTCAACCGATAACTACATATATGCAATACAATAATACACATACAAAAGTATTTAACACTTTGTAGACCATGCTCGAGTGTAGCTTGAGCAAAGCTAATTTGAAGGTTTCTTTATTGTTCAGAACAAAACTCGCATGGATGTGCAGTATTTTTTCGGCTACTAGTGTTCAACACGATTTCACAAAAACACGATAGTGCAGTAGCAATGATTTTGCTAACGATAGAATTTTTTTATAGTCATTTGATTGGATCAATATCAGCTCGGCTCTCCATTGGTTGATGACCGGCCGATGAGAAACGCTGTAAATCACAGGGTAGTGTCCGGTGTGGTATGGACCAATATGACGATAGTGAGTTCTAACACAGACACCAAGATAACCAGTGTTCTTGCAGTAGTGGATATAGGCGACTCACTTCTAATTTGTCTTAAGTGCCAGTAAATGCGTACAGACCTCAATGTGTTAACAGATAGTAAGCTTAAATACGACACATTTGAGACTGAATTATAATTTTCACCCAACAGAGTTAACTAGATTATTCTATAACTCCAGGAGGGGATTCGTAAATGTCTAAAGACGCCATTTGAACGGTGTAAACAAAAACAAAATATTAAGGAACTGTGATCTCAACTTCCTTTGGTCATTGACTGCGTATCTACGTGAGAATACATGGTCATATTTGACTGGGCCAATTGTAATAAGGTATTCCGATACTGAACGTCCATGATTTGCGGGCAGACACTTGAGGCACGTGACATTTGAAATAATCCAACCACGAACGTGCATATAAAAAAAAGTGTTTTGGAGTACAACTGGTCTTGAAATCTTTTCGCAAAAAACACCTGTCTCTAGCTATGACTAGAGCCCCGACTATTTCGCGGGTTGATGTTGCAGCAGGCTATACTTCGTGGACTCTATACGCTCGAGACAACATCGTTTGCTTATTGGTTGCTGCGATCAAGAGAAGCCTTCATACAGCATTGTACACTACTGCCTCCGGCTGACTACTGGCTCATAGCTAAACGGAGCGTGTCTGAACAGCTGCCGTCCAATCACAACGGAAAGAGAAAAGACCAAGTGCTTGAAGTCTACCTCGCCTCCTAATGAATTTGCGAAACACTCGGGGCTCTAACTATGACACGTCAGCCAACTGGTTCAGAGTTAACCGATGTGGTTCCTACAAGCATGTGTTCGCTCAGTGTTGTGTTGGCAGGCAGTCGCCTGTCTTCACTAGACTGCAGCGACTGCCTTTTCCCTGCGGGACATCGCAGAGAGCGACGTCTGGACACGTGTAGTCCCCAACAACCGCGCTACTCTAGGCCTAGGCTGTTCACAGTAAAGTGAGCACTCTCGAATCCCCAGTTACTTTTTATTGACGTGAATACGTCTTTAAATTCGCAACCGTAGTGGGAGGTAATCCAGAAAATCCGATGATAACAAAATCGGGGGATACAGTTTGGCAATGCAGCTCCGAATCTATCGTCTACATTAAAAATTCAATTACACCACTCGACTGCCAAAGGATCAAAGAATGTGTTACGTTGAGTGAGGACTGCGAAGCATCGAGTGAGGCAGAATTAAGGGGGGGGGGGGGGGAATTTTGGGTTTGTTTTTCCGTCTCTCTTAACTTCCACGTAGTATAACTTTTGACTAGTACGACGCTCTTTTAAGTTTCAATCGACAGCTCTCGTCAATATCAATTTATTGTGTTTATAAAAACATTTGTGTGGCATGGCTATGGTGAAATTGAATGAGTTTAATGTAAAAAATTAAGAAAACTTAACACAATGTCGGCTTATACTTGTCAAAAAGCCAAGTCGAAATACAGAAATCGTATACGGTTGGAAAGAGCACCTCAAAAGCAATCCAGTGATACCCAAAACCCCATATGATCGAGTGAAGCTGTGCCGTGAGCGTGAAAAAAAAAACATCAAGTCATCCGAGCTCGTCAACGTAGACGTATTCACGCAAAACAAACGGCTGCATCCCCAGCACAGCCACACCCCATTTTTTCAGCTATTTCTTATCCTTTAACCACCTTTTAAAATAAATATTGCCATTTAAGTAATAAGCACAGTGTATATATTCCACCGCACTCGGAAGTTAACGTCTAAGGCTAAAATAAGATATATTTATTGAATATTATTCAAAATGAGAGGGCTTTCAAAAGTGCTGAATTTACCGTGAACAGCCTATATTGCAATCCATTCACGGCTACCTTCAAATTTTTCTGAAGCCTTGCTAAAATTATACTCTTATGCTAAGCCTCCGCCTCATGAAAACAAAGCTTAACCCAGTCTAGATAATTGCAACAAGACAACACACCGTATGTGTGTGCACTCAGTTTAATAATATTTTGCATGATAACTATTTATATTTGGCCATTATCAACACATATGTTTTCTCTATGTTTTGTTAATATTAATTATATTTTTAATTAATTATAAATTAAATATTATAGTTAGGGATAAGAAAATTTCGGAATGTGTTGCAGTCTTACAAACAAGTAGCAAATTTTACTGTTAAGTGAACAAAAATAGGCTCTGTTGCCGGACATATTTTTCCAGTGCTGTTGGTTCCAGTGCTGAAACGACTGCACTCATGATTCAGTCTTGCCTAAAAGGGTGAAGTTGTATACTTCATAAGTATAATTTCCATTGTAGGCTATCTGCGTATATGACACTCAATACAATTGTCTATAGGTATAACATTCGTGTCCCCCAATCAAAAATTTCCAGTCGAGAAAATTTCGAAAAAGTAATTATTTACAAGTTATATTATTTTCATTATATGAATGTTAGCCTACCTTAAATCACTGAGAATTTTTCGTTGTACGTATTACAGAAATACGATCTACCGATGAATATTAGAGCACAATATTTCTATCCCTCGCGACTACATTGCATCAATATCATCCCATTAATCTAACCATCAGCTGAAAATAAAATTTTGTCGTCTGTTCAAATATTTTGTCAGTAGACCTGTAGATACACATACTGACACATATTCTACAACAGTATTTTTTTTTGTGGTGGCCATTATACGCTTTTGTATCAATTACAAAAATATATTTACGCATTTTGTAGTCAGTCCAACAGACATCTCTGTATGCGAAACACTTGCCATGAGGAAAATATCAACAAAACGTAGCCCATTGGGAAAGTTAGTAACCCCCTTTATAAGCAATTTTTTTTTCTGGTTTTTGTATTATTGCTCCTTCCTGTCAGATGAAGTGTGTACGGGAACAAGAGAAAAATAAATAGGGAATAACACAAAACTTGCAGATATTAAAAATAACTCATTCTTTCTTCTTTATTATCGAACGAAGTAGACCCATTACTAATACAAAAAAAAAGTTTATTTAACTACATAAATTTAGCATTAAATAAATATCTACAGAGGGCTTTTGAATTTTATCTATTAGCATTTGAGCAAGATGCTTGGACACTCATCCATAGCAAGATTTAAGTTAAATAAAGTACAGCACGTCTGCTGCACGCATAAATAGAGCATTTTAATTTCTAGTATGAACTGCTAGCAAATGGTTTTTCATTTAGGCCTATTCAGCTCAGCAAAATTTCTTCAGCCTATTCTAATCTGCAATTTTATCCCAGTTGCTATAAAAAAAGTAAATAACTTGCTGAATTGGTTGTACAGCTATTTGTGGTGACGTTTCTGTCTTATCAATAAAACATTTTTTATATAGAACACATTTAGTCTTGCTGTCGAATTACAAGACAAGCCAGTCAGTGTCAAGATTACTAGACTTTTGTAAGTTCATCTGACTAGTGCAAATTTTGCGTACGGTTTCTCCGATGAAGACGTGCAACAGATTTAAGAAATGAAATAAATGACACGTGATCGATGGCGGCAACTTCAGGGAGCAAAACTTTAACCCGACGCTAACTCTTTTGTAGGTTTTACAAACAATTACTTCGAAAGTAGTTGCCAAAACGGCACTCTGCGAGTAAATTATTGTAGACTATATTTACGATGTTGAGATAGGCTATATTAAACATTCAATTAATTAGGCCTATAGGCTCGACATCATGTTTTACAGAACATGAATGCTTTCATGTTAAAATTAACTATCTCCACACAAAAAATGCTGTAATTTTACAAAAAAAGGAACTGTTCGGTAATTAATTTCCAAGAAAATGTCTAGTACAATTACAAGATAAAAATAGTAAATTCACAGGTGTCAGTAGAATTTTTCTGTAGTTCTACAAATCCTGTTTTGCACAAGTACGAACTCAACAGGTTTAGAACAGAACGTTTTGTGAAAGTACTAGCATTTGTATTTTTACAAGCAATTTTCTGTTCGGTTGACAACATTTTTTCCCTTCGTGTATATTTTCACATTACAAACTGTTGTGAACTTTGTTCTAATACGCCTGTAGTAGGCCCAACCGCGAAAATTATCTTGGCAGCTAAACAAAAGAAGGGGAAAAAAATTGTGGAGTTACAAAAAAAGTGTGCAGTGGCCAGCGAGACATTGTTAGGCCTTGGGCAAGTCGCAGTGTGGCTCAGGTGGACCAACAACAGGAAAATAAATAAGACACGAGACACGCGCCTCTGAGCCGCACCACGCGACACAATGACATTATTACACCGACAACAAAGTTCTGTTAAGGGTGTTGGACCCCAAAAAATGAATTACTATTGTTCGACTCGTACGCATTGCACGTGAAGACATTTTGCTCAAATAAAAAAAAAATTACACACTACATTATTTCGAATAATTTGATCTATTTCAAATATAAAATTCTTCTGTTTTGGTGCAGAGGTTGCGAAAAAATAACTTATCAGGCAACAGCGCCTGCAGGAACAAGGACACCGTTAACGACAGAAACCATGTATTGGAAAGAGAGAGCGAATGCTCATTACACCGCACACTGCAATCTAAGAGTGAGACCCTCTATAGAATTGATGTGTTATTCTGTCCGCTCACGATGTAAAACTTCTAGCCTACATGTAGGCAGGCTACGGTGTTCATTCACTTAAAAAGTCTTAAATATAATAATTATGTTATGCGTTATTTGTGTTGTTCCGAAGTGTCACTAAACGGGCTGGTAAAAAAATGCCAGTCACAATTTTTTAAAATTAGCTATAGGCCTATCTATTCCGATGGTCGCAGAAGACGTACGCTCTAGCTCTACAGCCTGTCTAGTCTGAAAATGGTTGGTTTGTTTTTTGAACGATATACATATCAGTTTTCAAATGGTGGGAATAGCTGCAGCTGCAAACATATATAGCCTACAGTATAAGAAAAGGGGCAAGACAGTCCGAGCGACATATATACATATAATAAAGTATAATATTTACATTTAAAATAAAATATAAAAATTCTGCGTTCATGTAAACTGGCAGTTAATAATTGTCAGTTTCCAAATTTATTAGTTAAGTTATTTATTAAAAAAAATTGAAACCTATTAAAATTGGAAAATTATTTCTGGAAACTTAACACAGAAAATCATTGGCAAATAGTCGCCACATTTTTATTTTGTAAACGTAAAATAATAAAATATTTTGTAGCATATATGAACTCACTTACAGAAATGTCTAGCGTGGTTATCATAAAAGTTCGTTAATTTAGCTATAGGTTTGCGCATTTAACTTTTTCCCAAACAAAAGTAGGAGAGCTATTATTGATATGTAAGAGAAAAATTTTAGCAGTGGTAGGCAGCCTATACCTACTTCGTTGTCAATTGTGTAGGATACAGTGTTGCGAAAGCACTGCAGATAGGCAAGTACTTACAAGTGCTACTTACTTCGTAGTCAGTTGTGTAGGCTATAACTTTGCGGTAAACACAAGCAGAGTAGATTATTGCGAGTAGTTTTGAGCACACTTCTCCCTTGTAATTGCACGGGCCCCATAACGGACCACAACAATACGTATGGTAGATCACACGCGCGTAGTGCAACGACAGGTGAGTGTGTCAGTGCATTGGGCGGCGATGCAGTCGTTCGTTACCTGTGTCCATGGCAGCAGCGCGCTGTGGGACCGGCTGGGCTGTGCGCTCCTCACTGCTCCCGCTCCGTCATTCCTGCCGTGCTCCTTCCGCACCTCAGTCTCTAACCCACACTCTTCTCTCAGCAGGTCGCCATCACCACCGCAGCTGTCCGCGGTTCAATTCCCGCACTGCTCGCTCGCTTCCACCGGCTCAGATCTGTGCGAATCTCAATTACAAACCATAAAAAAAAAAAACTAGCGTGGTTCCGTTAGTGGCGGTAAAATAAAAAACCAAGGGCAGGTCTGAAATGGGAAAATGCGCCGTCTCCGGCCCGTGTGCTTTAAACCATTTCGAACGTTGATGGAGTGAAAAATGTCCTTTTCATTGTTCGTAAAAACTTAGTCGTCCGTTTGTTTGGGCTGTTCTTTTAATTTTTTCACGCCCCCGCACCTGCGTCGCGGCCTGGCAGTTGCGCGGAAGATGGAGAGGGAAGCAGGAGGAAGAGGAGAGACGTGTCGGCGGACACTGCTCGCGCTGCGGACTGAAGCGCGACCGTCGCGCGCCGTGCGCGGCGCAAGCTGGCGTCAGCGCCCCCTGCCGGCGCCCCGCCCACTCCGCCGCGAGCCCGCCAATGACGGCGCCCGGGGGGCGGCCCCGCTCTTCCGGTTGGCCGGCGCGCTCGCCCAATGCCGCCGCCCCCTTCGCGGGGAGGAGTGGCCGCCGAACCTTCTTCCCCCCTCCAACCTACCGTTGGGGCCGTGGGGGAAAAATAAATGACCGACGCTGGCGCCTCGCTTCTGTGAAACACTTCCGCCGAGTTTCCACGAATCGAGACACAGCCCGTCGCCACTCCACGCCGCCCATCTTCCTAACGTCATAATCTTCGTGCCGCTGTTGCTTGCACCGTCTTTCCGATATCTGTACAGACAATGATTATAAACGTGGGAAATTCACGTAATTATTTTTTAAATCTCTTGAGTGACCGCCAAATTTTCGTCTTCCAATATAGGCTAATTTACAATAAAATTTAAAAACGAAATACATATGCCTACCAAAAAAAAAGTTAGAACTATACAATTTTCGAAATGTTTAATGGAAAATAGAGCCATCCAACTTTTTCTGACAAAGATGACGGTGATAATTACGTTTCGGTGACGTCAGAACCATCCAATTTTATTTGACCAACATATTTATTTGAAGGACTTTTACTGGCATACTTGACTTTGTTACACTATAGGGTCTAGGAAACGAAATTCGTAGGGATAGGAAAAATTCGCGAATTCACATCATGACAAGGTATATTTCAAACGCGTGTACACTGATTTAACCTTTGCAATTGGATCAGAGTTAATTAGACACGCCTTGGACGACTCCGCACCAATAGCCGACTTGCAATGTAACAAGAAGCGAATCCCGTACTGTCAAATGTGGGGTAAACACTGGGGCAACAGCCAATGAACAAACATCTGCGGTTCGACTGTACAGAGGATTGTGGAGTCTAGCATACAGGTCATTGAACTCGCGAAATTTTCCTATCCCTACAAATTCGTTATTACGTGTGCTGCTGACATTTATACAGCGTCAGTTACAAGGCATTGGTCACTATACATATGCATTTCTACTGTTGTGTAAAAAGAGTTCTGCGGGTATGCATGCAAATTGTTTACCAATGGCGGTAGGAGCCGCCCGGGGCGCCGACTCGTCAAATAGACCCAAACTGAGGCAAAAAAAATTAAATTAATTGTTTTAAATTGACTTTGTAGTTACCGAGTTATTCTAGTGCAAGGGCAAGTGAGAGAGACAATGAAAACATGGCACGCGTCGCGTGTGTACAGATTTTATTTATAACTTCCAAATTGTACACAAGCCCAGCTTTTCTGCTCGAGTGGCGGCTAAGAACTGCGAACTACTCTCTTGGTTGCGAAGAGCCTCGAACGAGGAAATACCTCGTCGGCTAAAGCTGCTTGTGCATGCTCACACACACACACACACACACACACACACACACACACACACACACACACACACACACACACACACACACACACACACACACCATGTGTCGAAACAGTCCATTAGTGCTCTCACCACAGTCCATTAACACTCTGCGCCGTGCCAACAGCTTACGCTCACTTATCCAGCGGCCATTGTGACGTGCCACCACATCGGCCTACCTTTTCAAAATTTAAGAAATTGTTACGCTTCAGACAAATCACAAATGTACAATTATCACATTGGGAGCCGGTTGTTACATTTCAGTAGAATCAGATGTGAAGAAATTATGTGGAATTAGAAATCAGAAATTCTTTTCACCATTTTATTTTATTTTTGTTTATCTTCTTTAACACATCACACAAATTATTATTTCATGTGGTCAAAAGAATTCAACAATTATTTTTATCTTCTCAAAATAAAATTCAATCGTTATTACTCGTTTTACATAACCAATTAATGGTCTTAAACATCTTGCAGCGCTAATTTCTCAATAATTTTATTTCTTTTAAAGTGCACACGTCCATCTTTGGAGGAAGTGATAATTATTCTTCTGTAGAAAAAATAATTCTATTTTACTTCTGCCTTACTTATATTGTCACATGTCCGCTGGTTGGCTGTCGTCTGACCTTGCCACATCTCTCCGCCAATCAGCAATGGTGCGACGAGAGACAACCAGGATAGTTTTATTTAGTACTTTTGTTTAATAAATATTTAATGCTGACCACCCTCTATGAACGAAATGAAAAATAACAAATGGTACTTACTTATGTTAATACTGAGTACTGTCGAGAAACAAATTACAATTACTTACACATGGTCTCTCTGGTATAGTAAAATATTAAAATAACGAAAGATTATACTGTTAACTCATATAGTAAAATGAAATTTGGAAATTATATTAAAGAAAGTGACAACATAAGCAAGTACCTACTCTATAATCATCTCTAAGCTTAGATATAGCCTAATTAAAAATATAATGCTCAACGTTAAATATAATCCTAAAAACTGCAATGTTACATAAACCCCCCTCGGTTTGGAACAAATGTTATAATTTTGTTACTAACGGAAATAACTATAAATATTATTTCCCTATAATTGCTACAAAATGTTTTCACAATAAAATTGAAATTTTACAATCATTATATATCTCCTAATATTAATGTTAACAACTGTAAGCCAAATATTGACATTAATAACTTTAGGTCATAGCCAGTATTATGACTTTTTTCCCTAGTTTTGCTTGCTGGAAACGTATCTGAAAATTTCGTGAATAATTTTCAGGATAACGTACCTAGTCTTCAGTTTCTTTCCCTGCTTCATCGTGTTTTGTCAGACACGTTCCAAACGACTGTTATGAGTCACTGGCAAACATAGAAAGACAAGAACCGAAAGTTCAGTGATTTATCGCCGTAAATTTGAGCTGTCAGCGTGGCTCGTATGTACATTTGTGATGCTATTCTTCCGTGGTACAGTCATATTTCTGGTGTTCTAGTACTGCAAGAGTAAAATGACGTCAACAGTGTCGTCCCAGTCATTATACAGCAATGCGATATACCTGGAGTTTGGAAAAATAAGTTAGAGCTACATTCTATCCACATAAGCACATTATGGTCCTTATCCATACACCCATACCCATTGTTACGATAGACATACTGAGCGCAACATGACATAATAAAACGGGATGTTTCGTTTGCTGGCGAATAGGTAGGGCCCTATTCACTTCCATGGTAATTTTTTTTAATGAATAGTTATTAAAATTTTTACTCCTGTAAGTTGGCCAACTTGTTATATATTTTTATCTGATTTTGTATGTACTAGACATCTCGTGAAACAGTCGATGAATGAAACAGAAGAATAATTTTAGTTGCAGTTCTCATTTCGCAAACCGCGCTCTGTATATACATATAGACTACGCACAAAAAGAAAATTAATAGGCCCTAATTGGATTTAAAGGTTGTTTAGCTTCCTGACCAGAAATGCACCGTTGTGAAAGCGAATTTGACGTGTGCAGTAATAAAAATGGACTCTTGACTGGCTGCTCATAGACTATTGCACAAGTTCGTCAACTTGCTATGCAGCTGTGCGGGGGCAATGGTTATGGGTATTGTCATGCGTGGTTTCTAGTAAGCACCATTGTAGAGAACGTATTCAACTTTTACTGTTATTTGTAACTTATGGTTAGGCCTACAGGCTATGTGGTGTTTGCTCCAGTAGGACATTCGCTGTGCCCAGATGTTTAACTTAGCACAGCATTCCGGTGCTCCGTAGCCATCCAACCCTCTGTTAGGAATAGCCACAGAATCAACACTTAAGAATCAATACAGAAGTGGAACAGTAGGGGTCTACCTTATACGGGCGATAAAAATGGCGGAAATGGCTTTGAAGTTGAGAGGTTTGGGCAGCTCTGAACAGCGAGGTCTTGAGAACCGATGAGGGCTAAATGGGGTGAGAATGGAGCAGCACCGGAATGAAAGAGCGGGGGAAACGGGAGCTCCCCGAGAAAACCCACCGACCAGCGGCATCGTCCGGCACGATTCCCACTTGCGAAAAATTCGGAGTGACCCGGCCGGGGATTGAACCCGGTTCGCCTTGGTGGGAGGCGAGCAATTTAACCACTTACCCATCACGGCTATAATGTAGGCCTAATATAGGAAATTTATCATTTCTTAAACACTTAAAAAGTAGAAATCTGAAATTATTTATCAACAATAGGACACACAGTAAATATGGCAGACCTACAGTTGCTAAAAGAATTTTCGTTAACGTGATAACCAGCAGCGTATGGTGAACTGTTGCAAGGTAAGTTGTGTTTTTCTCTGTGCTGTACCTAATTGTTTGCTAGTTTACACGTCGGCCACTTAAACGTAGTATTGCAGTTGACGTCACAGCACATGTGAAATGGGTGGGTGCCTCGCCGCTCTCTTGTGAGTGGCCGCAGTACATCCAGTTTCTCTCGGCTCCACTCTGGTTAATGGTCCCTGGGGCGTGCACCGAGTGTGTACAGCACTGAGCAAGGACCAGCTTACTTTGCAACACTTCACCACACGCCACTGGTGCTAACGTATGATCAATTCTAAGTTAACTAAACTTTTGGTTAAATATCCCTACTAGTAATGTAACTCACTTTTGGTTTAAAGTTCTTCAGACGACCTCTGTGCGTAAGTGTTAGTAGGCTATCACTTGCGAGATTAACCTGCCACGAATAAAGACATTGTCTTGGTATACAGTTTTCAGAAATAAATTAATGAACTCCAGTAGGCCTATTAATTCCAATATGTTTCTGTAGTGGTCCAATGGTTTCTCTTGCTAATATACACCCACGAAACTATCACTAAGAAAGTATTGGCTTAACGTCTCATCGACAGCGAGGTTATTAGAGACGGGGCAAGTTGTTCAGAGAAACCACGGAAAACTGAAGTCAGGATGCCGGAACCGGGAATCGAGCCTGTGTTCTTCCGAATGCAAGTCCAGTGGTTTACCATTGCGCCACCTCGCTTGGAGATTAAAAAAATTGTATATACGCAAATTTCTGTACCATTACAAAATATTTCAGCCTCAATTTAAAAAAAAAATCGTTTACATAGTTGCATAACATTGCTGCAATAATAACAGCAACGTGCTGAGAACTATCAGAGATTTGCGTTAGTAATTTGCCAAGAGGCCAGATTTCACAGTCCTGTATATAGGCCTATTCACGAAAGCGTCGTTTGTTCTCTTGCCATTTAATTCCTGACTGCTCTCCACATATTTCGGTCGGGTCACTGCGAAGTGTTCTTATCGCTAGGCTATGGAGTCGTAGACAGCGTGTAAAAAGAATAACGAGGGACATCTCATTTACGTGAAAAAGTGAAGTTCCACGGAACTAGAATTCAATACCTACACAGTAAAAAATTTATGTAGCCTACTTGTTACAAAAAACTTCCTGGGAAACTACATCGTTTCCAAAGAATGTCTAGTAACTATATAAGTACAGCTGAAACATTGCGTGTGGTCCATTCACTGGTTTCTTCTAATTTTTCTTCAGCCTTGATAGATTTTTCCTTTCAGAGTATTGCTCCACCGCATGCAAACAGAGCTTAGCTAAGTTGTAGCAAGTTACACCAAAGGGAAGACGCACTGCATTCGTGCGCACTCAATTACGTATGTTGCCTGAGAACCATATCCTATCTTACCAGGACTTACAGACACATTTATTTTTTCTCTGTTCTTGTTCATTTTAATTACAGACTATCACATTTTATAGTTTAAATATAAGAAAAAGTTCAAATTTAATAAATAATATATTTTAATATCTAAAATAAGTATGAAACGTTTGTGATACCCGTCATGTATAGTGTTACAATTTCTCTCTCTAGAAATTGAGTGGGCGATACCAAGTTCGTTAAGGGATGGGGGTCTTAATCAAATAAAATAATTAATTATAATTTCCTTATTTTATTTACTACTACTACAGAAAAATTCTCTGAACTCAAAATCACACAATAAATTTATGTCACTTACTGTTCACAACTTAAAACTCCAATTTAATAGAATCTATAATTACTACAAATAAATCCATTAAATAAAATAATTAAATATCAGTCCCAATAGACAGTGTATCAGCCTATTCAGATATCCTGTAAAATATGTGTCCAAATTGACAGTTCGAATATTTACAATAAAATCCGTATTACACTTCCATTCAGTCCCACCTCAGTTCAGTCCATATCCCGCCAGTCCCAATGTTCTAGAGAACTCCAAGCGTCCTCACGCACAGTAGGCTTCACTCGTCGGTTTCACACTTTCTCGTCCATTCACGCCACGAACACCATCGCTCGCCGTCGTCCCGCAATCTCCTGTCGTCGTCTACACTTCATTACTTACCTCGCGCACACTCGTCCAGGCGGCCTCCATCAAAGACTGCCAACCACTGGGTTGCTATTTCATTAATATTACATCAAAATTTATTTTCTACAGAAATCTGTTTTTTAAATAAGTTTATATTTGTTCAAATATACACATTTTATGGCACATAGTAGAGTCGAAAATCTCGGCTGGGTAGCTTTTGAATTGAAACTTTGGACATAAGTAAATTTTATTGTCTTAGAGAAGTCTACATGCAAAAAAAATATATCTTTCTCTGCTGTGCACAAATATTTGAAACAGATCGAATATGTATGTTTTAAGTTAACCTAAAATTTAAAGACATTTGGTTTTAATGTAATTTTTCAAAATATGAAGAAACTGCAACCTTATATATTGCTTATATCGAATGATACATGTTTTTTCATTACTTACAGATTTAGCAAGTGATAATATCTCTTGAACGAAATATTTTCATAGATTCCCGGAGTTCTGTGCGATTTAAGAAAGTTATGCTGGGATTAAAATTCATTTCTAGGAATTTTTTTAGGAATTAAAATATCGGGTAAGATTTAATTGCTAGTGTTGAGGGAAATAACTTTATCAGTGGGAATTGAAAAAAAAAAAAAAAAAGAATCCTTCGATGACAGTACAAGCAAGCCATTGCTTGGCTTCGAGAATAGCAGAAGCCTTCCCTTCTGAACAGGTTAATGGCCAGGTGAAAGTAGAAGCTTGGTTGGCGGAGGGTAGAGGAGAGGTAACCAGACTACTGGTCTACTTCAAATTCGTGGGTAGAGGGCAGATTTTGCAAACAGGTTAACACATTCGGAAGAGTCCAAACTTTGTGTCTTGAGGGGGAGTCTGGCAGGTGGACAGTTCCCAATATGGTGGACAAAGACCCGTTCTGGGCTGGAGATTGAGGAGGAGGGGGCGCCTAGTGAGTGCACGCAGTCCTCGAGCTAGCCGAAGACGTGCTCTGGTCTACTGGCTGCAGCGAGGGGGGAGGGGGCGCATACCCGAAGAAATTCTCTGGTCTAGAGGTGTAGGGTGTCGGGGGAGGGGGACGCCCAGCAAGAGTTTCCAACCATCCTGGCTACCCTGCGCCATTTTTAGTTTGTGATTGAATCTCGCACTGGACACATCGCTCTCTGCACACGCATCACTGACCATCGCTCTTCACCGCTTGGGATGACGCTTGGCGGGGACTTGTGGCACGATCGAGGGTTAGGTTATCTGCGAAGCCGGGGTTTCAATCCAGCCTACAGTGGACTTCACCTCTCGCTTTCTTCGAATAGTATCTGCCCCGGGTTCAGATCTTGTTCACAGTCTTCATAAACTACAGGGCAAAATATTTTTATAAGTTTTAATTTAATAATTTATCGGAACAATGTATTAGTGTGTTAAGCCAATATAGTGCGTCCATTATTTTTAATAATTTTATAAGCATTTATCATGTCAAGTACGTTTCTGAGATCAGTCTACGAAAGTTCATGGGAGTTTCAACTACTGTTTGTGTTAACAAGTGCGGTGAATTTCCCAGACTTAGGGAATTTGTGTTAACATTATTCAGCTCGATGTAGTATGTCTATATTAATTTTTTAAACGTAATGTAATATTAATTTTATCGTTTTTTCTTCTACGATGTGTCTGGACTCAAATCGTTCCTAGATTTATTAATTTTTTTAATAAGCTTTGAGGAATTAAGCTTTGTGGGATTAAGCCCTTCATCACACGATCCGACTATCCCTACACTTCGACGGAAATCGTATTAAAAATGAATTATTCTTACAATAGTGACATTTAATTTTCCCAGTGAAATGAAACCTGTGTTAAAAATTTGGATAAGTTTTTCTCAATACTAGTTTGTCTTTGTTTAATAAATGTGCTTCCATCTACACAGGATTTCATGCAGGTGGTAAACGAATTTTCATTTTGATGTGGAAATAGTTTAATTTTCATACGAATTACAGAACCTATGTAAATCATTTTCACCTCTCTTTTCGTTCCTTTTTCGAGTTTTTCAGCTCACTAGTCTGCCAATCGGCATTCGAAACAGATGTCTCTAACAGCTTATAAGTCTCCACAAATCCTATACTGACGTCATTCATACACCAACCTACCGATCGAACGGATGCATATTTAAATCATTTAAGGTATGTGTAGAACTGAGAGGCGTATGCGCCAAGTAGTGTAATTGATATATTTTAGCTTCGTTAGAACTCGTTAATTAATTTCTTTCCATAGCTGGGGTCCGTCATTCGTTTAGTGATAGCCATGTAGTGGTGTTCGTTCGTTATACTTTTCTCGTGTAATTTATATTGATAGCTAAAACACGCTACTTAATTTCTTCCCATAGCTGCCCTACGTTTAAAGACTCCTAAATTTCTGTCATGTATTACGTCAGCATTGTTATTCATTTGGAAACAGTCGTTTTGTAATTGGACGTAAATCGTATTTACCTCTCTTTTCCGTAATTTCAGCTCAGTAGCCTAGCAGCTGCGCTCGAAACAGGTGTCTCTAACAGCTTATAAGTCTCCGCAAATCCTATACTGACGTCATTCCTTCAGACATCTCCCGACCAAATGGAAGTGTTTTAAAATCATTTAAGGTGCATATAGAACTCATTGGCGTATGTGGAATAGTGTAATTTGTATGTGTTTAGGAAGACTGCAGTTTAATTAAAGTAATGTAGTTTATATATTGCTACCGACATTTGATTAACTTGTTTGTTCTTACATACACCAGGATAGACGGGTTCTATAGAGAAATAATTCGTTACTTGATTTCTTTATGACACCTGGATAACTAGGGTCTGTAATTCGTTTGAAATTTATATTTCCAATTCGATGAGTCCTTCGTGTCATTTAGTCTGTCGTAAATTATATTGCTACCATACAGGACGGGTTAGTAAAATCACGTTGTAGACGTATTCATCTCTCTTTTCGTTTAATTGATTTTCATTACATAATAATTTCTTTGAATACGCCTTTCCGAACTCCGCCATTACCTGCCGATCTCTCAGTCGGCTGCCAGACGAAATATTATGTAAATTAATATATTACACAATACCTATAGACATACTCCTTCCCCAACACAGCCCTGCCTCAGTACAACGCCAGAGCTCCGAGGGTGAACATCGCTCCCCTATATACACACCTTACCCAACACACGACCACCCTAGTACCACGTCAGAGCTCCGAGCGTCAACATCTACCAGAGCTGCTCCCCACCCCCAAAAAATTTATAAAATAAAGTGTCATACCACCAAAATATACACAAAAAATCCACCAAAGAAATTTGATCAAAAAAGTTTGATGCAAAACTTTGATCAAATTTCTTTGATCAAACAATCACATTTTTCATACGATTTAATAGGATTAGGATTAATATTAATGTATTGAAATTTTTCATCCTATTGAGATCGGATTAATATTTAATCCAATCAATTTTATATCAAATTGATAATACCATTAATCAAGGCGGCATCCCCTTTGATATGAAACCCGCACATCCCTACTACTGACATTGTTTTAGAAAACAAACAAAATTGTTTTTAGAGCTTAGTCTTGAAGCCTATACAATACTTGCTTGTTAAAATTCAGTATTAGTTTCATATATCTCACATTAAGGTTTCTGTGAAATTTAGGCCTAACTTAACTTATCTATATTGTTACAAAAACATATTTGACAATTAGTTTCTAAAGAATTCCTTGTATACTTAAACAAATACAAAAAATAATAATTACATCGTATCCTACATGTGTATCTGCAGTTTTCCATCGGTTATTAGCTGCGTGACTTAATGAGATGAAATTTTGACATGAGGTTACGCTGGTAGTGTACATCTACGATTCGCGGGCAGACACTTAAGATGCATAACTGTCCAGAACTATCCAATTATGAACGTAAATTTGAGACGCAGTCTTTTTTAAATTAAACTAAACAAGAATTCTTTCTTGAAATCGGGTATCGCTAGCCCTAATCCAAGTTCGAAACCAATGTAAATACGTAGTCTACGTGCCTAATTAAAGTCTACGGTCAAATATTAACCTATGTGTTTTGCTATAGACATCTAAACAAAAAATACCCAATTTTGTTCAAAATAAACCTCACAATCTTAAAAAAAATTTCAGCATATTAACAAAACATTTTCCCAAAAAAGGCCATTATTAGACCTTTACAGTACAGAACAGGTGTGTCGGAATGGAAGAGACACGAGCATGGTCTCCATATTTATAAAATAGAGAACATCTCTATGTCGGATGAGTACGGTGCCTGAGTTTCTGAGGCAAGCAGTACGTTCATGCAACCAACAGCTCTAAGTAAGAACAGGCCTATTAAAAGTATATATCATTGCTTTCAACCCAATAGTAAAGAGACATAACTGGGATTAGTCGCGTAAATGGGCAACGATTTGTGAGTATCTCGTAGGTAATGATCAGGCTTTGACTAAGCGAATTCACGATGTTTTATTTATGTTCTAATTCACAACACTAAGAATTTTTTCAGTTAAAGGTAATATATAATTTTACATAAATATGCGAAATATGTGAACGTCTCTTCTCAAGAGTAAATCGAAATCTATAATTTTTTTTTTTTTTTTTCAGATCGTTATAACTAGAATGTAAACATTGTTCGACATCATTCGAAATCGTTATTTACCTTTATTTGGGAATATTTTTTCCTCGCATTCGGAAACTGACTCCTGCTGGAAAATCAATCCTCTCCACGAATCAAAGCAAACAGCAGAACAATAGACTGTTAAAGATTTACATTATCGAATGGTTAATGTATCCGGGTTAAATTATTTGTTATTTATACCTGGCACCACAACCGTAATGTTTATCTGTTTACTGAAACGTGTTTTACGATGCATTTTATGTGAAACTCTAGCTTTGTTTAACCGCTGTGTGTATGAAACTTCGGTCACGGCAGCGTTATCAGACATGGCGAAAAACTATTAGGCGGATAGCCTATATGCCCTTTACAGCAAGATAAATCTAATTAATAATAGTGTAGTACGTTTCTCTTAACCGTTTACAACTTTGCTGAACACGAAATTAAATATTGTATTAAAAATAAATAATGTTCCACTAGTATTTTTGTAACCTACTAATTTAAAAAGCCGATCAACATGATGGTTAATACGCATCATTACGCATACTGTTAGTACACGTGTTCGTCTGGCAAAAACAATAAATAGGGATGTATCAAATATAAATAAAATTGAAATATTACATCACTGACGTTTTTCACGTGTGGACAAAGTCAGTTCTCGCGCATACACGATAAAAAATATGCTTGAAATTAAAAAAAATAATTTAGGAAACTACATAACTAGAGGTAATGAATTTTCGCGAAAAAATATCAGTACAGGGTAGACTTCAATACTATAAGCACCCAACAGCAGTTTGTCTATTGACATTGGTTGCTATCTGCTTGAGAAGGCGTTTTCATATTGGACCGAACCAATCAAAATTCGCCAACATTGGCACGGCTCCTACGTGATTCGTGTACAGTCAGTTAACGCGTGCTAAAAATCTATCCTACAGAATCAAGATAAGCAAACGACCCTACAGTGTTTTGAAATATAACTTGTCTTGAAACCGTTCGTGAAATTTCACTACCCCTATTAATAACTACAAATTAGTAACACTACGAAAAAAAAATTAATTCGGCAAGTTATCACATATATGGTTGATGATCTCAAAAAATTACTTTCTTATATTTATGTTTGGGTTGACCAATAAAATTTTTGCTCCCTATGCTATTAATGCTCGGTTTCTCTCGTGAAAAGGGTAGACAGGGTGATTCTTAGTTACAATTAGTCTGTATTACACATAACCTATTAAGAAATTAATACAATTAAATTAGCAAATCACGCTGGTTTTTTAGTTCACAGCGAAGAGCTTTAAGTTATTGATTTAAAATGTAATTTGAAGAAAACTATCCTTCCTTTAAAAAAATTGATTTAATTACTCTTATAAAGGATTATGAGTGGATAGTTTAAATGTCCACGCTTCTTAGACGCTTGCCCATCATCAAAATTTCTCTTATTTTATACTGTCGTTTTGCCTGGTTTTCCTGGCTCGAATATGAATGCAGTTTATTTGCTCTACAAGTTTTTGAGTATTGTTGGTAGTTGCAGATTTCTGCTATTGCGAAATAAACGCGCTGCGGCGTGTCTCCGAAGTGTATTTATTCGCACTGGCCAACCAAACTGGCGTTACATTTTTGTAACAAACTAAACTTCACAGCCCTATAGGTACTTACTTGAGCGCAATTCGTGACTTAATAGTATACTTGCAACCATACGGTCTAATTTGCCTGTGGGACTGTTGTACTGGGAATCGGTGTCTCAACCGCGCAACCTTTATTATTGGCTAAAAGCATTCTTGGGACAAGCCACACAAGTTGTACGCCGATGGTAGAAGTCGGACGAGCATACAAACGTCTTGGAGTTAAGGTGGTTGCCTGGTTTGAAGGAATTTTGCACGTGTAAGGCCTAAATGCGTGGGAGCGCTAGGGGCCACCGAGACATGCGCATCTACTCTCTCATCGCCTCTACGCGCAAAGCACTGGACTGGCGTGCAGCCTTGTCGCCGATAACGCGCCTCTATGAAACTATCAGAGGAGACCCTACCATTTTATGACGTAATAATAAAAATTAAGGTTTACTGGACGTCCCTTTTAATTTTCTTAACGGAATGTTCATACCTAAAATAACCGCGAAAACACTCGTTTTAGCCATTTTCCCCCATCACAAAAACTTGCTTTAGAGAGAAATGGAGGAACTAAAAACGCATACAAACGTGTAACGTTTCTTAAATGCAATTTGTAAGCATATTTTACGGCCTGGAGGACGGCACAACCTCCATCTTCCCGCGCTGTAACTGTAGGCCTACTCCGATGAGCAAAACAGTACACGGCACTTTTCTCTTCTATTTTTCGTGCCTTGCGCCTTTCTTGATGTCTTACACGCTTTCTGCCAGTTTTCTCAGTAAAGCCTGTCCTCCTCGCCATTCAGTAGTACTCCAACTTTAGACATAAAGCCTTTACCAGAGTATTCCCTCATGGATCATCGGAATGCTCGAGCTGCCACTGGCTAAACTCTTCCAGTATTTTCTCTACCTTAGTGGCAAAATTATTCCACAGTTTATGCAGTTCTTCATCTGCCATGGCTGTCTGAGTATCCAACTGCAGACCTCTCCGGTCAGCCACCCCCTGTAGCCATTCTCTGAGGTATTAAATCTTATGACACTCCATCAAGACATGTTGCAAAGTGTCATTAACTCCACATACATCACACAATGGGGAGGTGACCAATCCAAGATTATACAGTTTTGCCTTGAAATTTCCATGACCAGTGTACAACTGAGCACTATAGTGTGTTCATGGTAACCCACTTTCGTTTTATTCTCTCCTTAATTCTTGGTATCAGTTCATAGGTGATCCTCGCCTTGGTGTACTGATCCCATCTGTCCTGCCATTCTTCAATAGTGTCCTGCCTTATTAACCATCATTCTTGAATGTTGAGCCTTCCAATCCTTCTTCTTTCAGCTATCAATTCTCTTTCTCTTACTAGTAGATTAACAGGCAGGACACCCGCCAACACGGGAAGTGCCTCATTGGACACAGTTCTGCATGCTTTCATAACTGCCAGCAGTACCGCTTTCTGAGCACTGATGAGCTTTTTGCTATGCCATGCCAATTCCACACATGTGTGCCACATTACAGCACAGTGTGATATTATGCCTTCAAAAGCGGCTTTATAGATTTTCCTCAATGTAGGAAAGTCTAATCCCCACTCCATGTTTCCAATTATTCTCAGTTTGTGAAACACCACTCCTGCTTTTCTGGCAATATATCGAATGTGCTTCAGAAAGCTCATCTTGTCATCCAGAATAACTTCCAAGTGCTTATATTCACTGACGTACTGGAGAAACTCCTCATTGGACTTCACATTTTGTTTAATGCTAATTTTCTTTTTAACATCATGGTCTTTGTTTTGCTAGTGGATAAACTCAACTTCACTCTTGTGGCTCATTCTTCTAAAGCAGTCATTATTGCCGCTGCCTTCTCTTCCATCTGTCTCTTTGCTGATCTGCTTACCAAGACCAATCCGTCGTTTGCATACCCGAAGATCTTGCATCCTTCTGGGAGAGTTATCTCCAGTAGCCCATCGAATAGGATGTTCCATAATATCGGCCCTAGAAACAATCCCTGGGGGCACCTCTTCGTCAAATCCTTCTTCGCTTGCACCGATTTGGCAGAGTACCAAGTAACTCTGTTTCTGAAGTAGTCCAGAAACACTTGCAAATGTTGGCTGGGCACTGTTTTTGTTTCAGTTGCCACATCACCTCTGGCCATTAGGCAATATCGAAGGCCCCCGCGATGTCCAAGAAAATAGCCAGTATGTATGTACTTCTCCTAGCTTCTGGCTATGGTAGATTTTACATCATATAATGCAAAATCTGTACCACTGACCTTCTTGAATTCATATTGCCTTTCGTAAAGTGTGCCAATTGCTTCCAATGCTGAAATCAATCTACCATTCAGGGCCTTTCATACACCTTCCCCAGGACCACAAGCAAAGTCAGAGGTCTATAAGACTTCACATCCAACTTGTCTCTGCAATTTACTTTGTACAGGATCCGAAGAGCACCCTATTTCCAAGGGCGAGTAAACACTCCCTCTCTGATAAACCAATTATAGATGTCTAAAAGCCGATTCTTAACTCTGGAAAACCACTTCTTTATAATTTATGCCCCGATGCCATCCATGCCAGGGGCTTTCCCATTCTTCATGCTGTAAACAGTGTCCATTAACTTGTCAATCGTGAACTCTGAAGTATCAAGCTCCTCTGGAAACTCTTCTATTACCTGTCTCTTGAAAGAGTGCTCCTCACCCTTTTTCTCCCGGGAGTCATCTGGTAACAGTGAGTGGAGCAGAACTTCCAAACTTTCACTCAGATCCATCACCAGGGTCCCATATACTTTAATGTTAGGCGGTGGTGTCGACTTCTTCATTTTACCAGCCATAATTTTATTAACAACCCCAAAGTGGTTCTCATTTCCGACCCTGGTGACTAAATCTGTCCAAGATTTTCTATTCTTTTGCCTGACCTTGCTAAAATAAGACTGTTTATTCCTTTTGTAATCTCTTACAAGAGCTTCTATTTCTTCGGCTTTTTTTCCGTGAAGTCACTTTCTCTCTGTTCGCAAGTTCTTCCTCTCCTCTTCTAACTCCTGCTCCCAACAGCTGAGGTTCGAAAGTCTCTGTTAGGTCTTGCGAAGCACCTCTTCACAGGTCCACATCATGAAATTGGTGATTGCCTCGATCTACTCTTGCAAGTCTCCATCTTGGAAGATGGTGTCATTCTTGCCCAATTTTCTCAGTAGAGCCAGGTCAAAAGACTGTCAATCAGCATTGTTGTGTACAAATCTGATCTGAGATTCCCATTCATCCGGCTGCCGCAGGACATTCACATTTCTGCCCCCAGGAAGACCCAATTAAAATATTATTAGCTTGTGGTAACTCCAGCTATCTTCTGTGACTTTTCAACCACTCACCAAACCATTAATTCTGATGTTCCTGAATGTAACATCTAGTATAATTTCCTCTGTGCCGTGAGCCTGCAACATATATGTTGGGAGTTCTTCTTCCTCGTTGAGCACTTCTAAATTGTTGGTCAGTATGTCCTGACTTACGAGGTCTCCCTTTTTATCAGTTTCAGAAGAGTGCCACATCTATGATTTTGCATTTGCACCAGCCCCAATGACCACAGGCGTACCCTACAACACATAAAAAACTACATCCCATCTGTGTAAGTGGTCTTGTGTTTCCTCCCCAAACTCCCAAACTGGAAATAGGAGAACACAATCCACACCTTCAAATCCTTATACTATACTTGTGCACAGACATAATGTGTACTTGACAAGCTGGACAGCATCATGTCCACCTCCATATTACTCCTCACTATCCCAACCTGAGGTCTTATTCCAGATGTTAGGAATGTTTCCTTCAGTCCGACCACCTTGTCAGATGGGACATAGGGCTCCTGGAACAGAACCAAGTCCAACTTCTGCTCCACTACTATTCTATTAAACTCAGTGGGCAGGTAAACCTTTGCAGGTTTACCTGCCCCACATCTTTCCATAATCAATCCTTGCGAGTTCTACCGAATTAGCCCTCTGATATGCCAGAAATTCCTTACTGTAGACCCTGTGATTGTGCTCAAGCTTTTTGTTCTTGCAGTTGACACACTTCTCAGTGAACTACTTGTCTCCCTTATGAGGACTTTCTTCGAACTTAATGGCCTTTTTCAGCGCACTTAGAGCGGGCCATTTCTGCATTACATCTTCTTACAATATGTCCCCAAGCTTGACATCTATAACGTTGTGAGAATGACAGGTAGTCTCTCACCCTACAGCTGTAGCATCCGACGAAAATCATTCCATCATTTATAATTTTATTTCTTATTTCAGGGTCTTATTCCAAAACCAGATTTGACTCTGCGCTCTGACTAATTTACACTTTTCTCATGAGATCCTTAGTCAAACTGGCAGTCTTAAAATGTTCTTTATATAGTCTCGATAAAGCTACCATTATCATCTGCTCTTAGTTCATCATAAACGATGACCTTAGGGCCTTTGCTTTTCACGACTTCTAGCTTTAATCCCAGGTCCCTTATCTTTTGTTGGTTTTTCAGTTTCCCAGGGTTTCGTTGTCCCCTGCTTCAATCATTATTCTTCCTTTACGGATCTCTCTGATATTTCTTATTTTTAGTCCTACCTCCCTAGGGTCTAAAGATTTCTTTAACTTTTCCTTTACTTGTGTTCTAGTAGTACCCTCACCTTCCGGGTACACCAATACCACTTCTTTGGGGGTTTAACTCAGACACGTTGGACAGTTTTTTAATAAAAAAATTTCTGCTGGAGCTCTGTATACCGTTCGGCGGTCTACATAGGCGGCCACCTTGAGATGCTTTTACTCTTACCCACAGTTAATTAACCTCACAATAACCTTTTCGTTTTAGGTGTTGCAATAGAGGAAATTTTTGGTCTGACAAGTACTTACGAATTCCTCGTAATAAATTATAATATGGAACTAACGAAAAGAATTTCTATTGGCGTATGGCTGTGACAGCAAGCAACTTTGGTTTACCAGCAGCAGCGAATACCAATAACCAGGAAAAATACGCTGTCTTTATTGGTATTAATTCTGACATTGTATAACATCGACCAATACTTTACATATTTTACGACATGTCATACTTGGACGAATATACTCGGGATAATGTGTCAACGGGTTAAATAACACCTCGATTAACTCCTCGCTAAATTGTCTAAACTCTAACCACCCCACACAGTAGATCAATGCACAGAGACGAAATTGTGTGGCGCTTGCTTTGATGCGGACGTGCCCACTCTCTAATTGGCTGTACGAAGCTCTGAGGAAGATTCTTGCGTCTGATTGCCAACTGCATGGTGCGAAAGATTCCTTATTGTTAGGGTTACCAGCGGACGAGTAGGTTATAGTCCGTTCATGGATACCAAGAACGCTATATGAAGAAGGTAGGGCCGTAACAGCCCCTCCTGAGCCCGGGCCAACCGATGTGACGTCACGGTGGTAAACATTTAAAGCGGCAGCAAGTGGCCCGTAATGCGCTCGCGGACAATCCTTCGCTTTCGTCGCTATGTTTTAACGTTTCCCGTTCAAATTTCGAAACATAGATATAAAAATAAAAGCTCTTTATAATTTAATTTTGCATTACGCATTCATTTTATAACAGTTAATTTAATAATCTCATAACTTAATACTTTTCGACATCATCCCATCACCATCCTACCACCGTCGTGACGTCACGCCCCATTTAGTATCAACAGTTTTCATCAACATACGTCACTGTCAATGTATTGTTTCCAGTTGTAGATTTTTATTATAATATCTGTGATACAATGGTACTGATGTCCCATGCATAATATGTACTTTCTCTTACAGTTTTCATAATAATTTTTGTAAACACAATAATCATTGTAACGGGGAGAGCTGTTAATCTTGCAGGTCAATTTTACAATTCAATTAATTTCATTATTGTTATATTAATTTTCATTATAATTACAATTTATTTCAATATATTTACAGGATACTTGAGTTTTCTATTTTAAAGTATAAATATATTAATTAAAGACACGCCAAGTAGTGTTAGGGAACCACAGCATCAAGTAAAGCGTGTCGCGTACCGTCACAGTGGCATCTGGAAGACAGTTTGCACACCCCAGCACATTTGAAGTTCAATGCCCGGCCGGCCGCAGCATAAACAAACCGCAGCTCTTCTCTGGTACAACAGCGTTTTTACGGCCTAAACTGCTTGAGGACTGCAAGGCAGTTCCTTTTACCTCAGCTATCCATCTCTCCTGTCAAATAAACTCATCCTTATCGTAGCGAAGAGGTCGTCAACCAACTACCTTTTCATACTGCCACATCAAGAGCCACACAACTACCACCTCAGTACAAAGACAAATTTCCAGACTCTAGGGCGAGGTGAGGGCACCTCGCAAGTGAACGTTGGGGGAGATGTTACGATTGTATGAGAGAGCCTTAACTTAAAATTCCCGCCTGAACCCGGCAGCACAACTTCAGTAAACCAGGATGCCAGAAATTACAGCAGCATATTGCAAAAGAAGGGTCGACAGCAATATTCCCCTCCACCAGCCGGCAATCAGGGACAACCCATGTCTAAACAACGCGCCGATATAGGCCGCCTCGAGCCAGGGCGCTGTGCCTTTCCAACTTCGGCCAGCTTCGAGGGAAGGTCAAGAAAGGGTGTGTCCGTTCGTGGCTAGCCGCTCTGCTAGATACAGCCTTTGACATCTTGTTAAGGTGGGAACTGTCTATTTTAGTGTAACAACACAAGGGGTGAGTTAAACATAATAGAAAGGTAATATAGTATAATTCAATTATAGTAGCTCCCCCGAACATTTTATATTACAGCGTCTTCAATTGTCTGTGTCTCATATCTAAATCAAACTCCCTCGATATCAGTAAAAACTCTAGCATCATCTTATCTTTCAGCTACGCCCATCTTGGGTGAATATAACCATAAGTTATATTCATAACAGAGGATTTGTTCTGTCCATTTATTTTAAAAAAATGACGCATTTCCTCACTTGTTGCTGACAAACACAATAGCGGAAGTGTGTGTTGTAAAAGACGAACGGCTGAAAATAACAGAACAGTAAAACTAAAATTAGCTGTGGACTTAAAAAACACTCGGAAAAGGAGGAAAACAGTGCATTTTCTGGTTCTAATAGTAATGAAAATGAAGACACATGTACCGAAACAAAAAGGTAAATTATAATAGCGGAGTTATGTTCAGAGTCCAGTTTAAATATGAAAAAATTAAAAGACGTGGAAGAGGAATTGAAACTGTAGGCCCTATCGAATGCGCGTTTTGTCGCTGGAGGAGGAAATTAAAAGAAAAACAAACTCAGGGAAGTGTCTCAAATATAAAAACGCGAAGTTGTGATAGAGTTCATGGACCTCAAAATCCAGCAAAGGCAATGGCTGAAAAATACTGTCAAGAAAGTAAAGGAAATCTTGAAATACATTTTTACCCCAAAGCAGATTGACAGAATTATTTACAAAAACAAACAGTGGATATGGTGGGAATATGAGGGCATAGCAGCATATGTTACTTTACGGTCACGTTCAAGGCGGGCGTACGTATTTATGCAGAAAAATGTACGTATGCCGCTGCCCGGTTTATCTACCATACGAAAATGAACTCGTAAATTCAAATGTTTTCCTGGAATCCATCATGAAAGAGTCACTGTTTTTTAAGCCAGATCTCAGTCAATCACACCAAGATAACGTTTGGCTGTCCTCTCGTTTGATGAAATGACAGTTGAGAGTAGACGTTATCATCAAGGAGAAGACGGAATCATTGGCCCCGCATTTAAATGCTCAATTTGTTATGGTTAGAAGAATCACCTGAAAATGGAAATAGTAGATTTATTTTGATTTTGACAAAAACATTACCATGGACATACCTACTCTTCGAAATCATAAAAGTAACTGAAAATGGTGGGTTCAAAGTAGATGTTATTGTTAGTGATATGGGTAACGGAAATCGAAGTTTGTGGAAAAATCTGAGTATTTCACAAGAAATTTTTTTTCCCCCAAGTTCAGCTCATGTTTCCCGAGAAGTCAGGGTATTTGCTGGCATACCACACTTACTCACACTTCTTAGAAATTACTTCTTGGATCATGGAATACGTCTTCCGAGCAGAACTGAAATATTTAAATGGGACGTTAAGCGAATACTTAACGATAAAGAACTGTCGTTAACTCCGAAGTTAGACAGGAATGTGCACATAAATGTTACCGGCAGTACACGACAAAACGGAAATACGCTGCAGAGCTGTTTTATCACCATACGGCGACTTTACTCCGCAAAATATATCTACAAAAACCTCAAATACCACAGTTCAATTGATTTGACAGATCAATGGTTTGATGTAATGAATCACAGATTTGTAAATGACCCACGAAAACTATGGCACGGAGCATTTGGCTTAAATGTCGACAAACAGAGAACAATTTTGGATAAAATGAAGCAGTTGATATTCAACATGAGAGTTGTAGGTAAAAAATAATTTACGTATTTTCAAAAATGTATATTAATGTCAGTATCGTCTCTACTTGACTTGTACCGTTGTACGACTATTTAGTGTCGAGCGAAAAGTTAAAATACCTAATAATCTGTCGTCTTATCCAAGACTCACTCGCAATTTTTTTTTCTCGAGTGCGTAGTATTTGTAACCCTACACCCCTACACCAACACAATTCAAATACAGAAGGCGTATGCTTTTATTCGGGAATGAACTTCCTCTTCAAGCTGGAACTGACGTTCAAAAATCAAGCTCAAAGAAGCCATATTTAACATCAGAGATGTTTGTACGGTATGCAGAAACTCAGTAGGACATTCTGAATATTACCTTGAATTATGAAGAGACGGCTGAAGAAAATGAAGGAGAGGAATATGATATCCAGTTTACAAACACCACAAACAAATCCGATGAAGATGAAGTGCTGAGTTACATCGTAGGTTATTTGGCCCACTGCAGCGAGGACAGCAGTCTGATAAGCACGAAGACACCACATCCGAAGGCAAATTACTTTTATATGTACAATTTTTAATATTTCATGTGTTTTTAAGCTTAAAATAAGTACTTCGAATATTCACTTATTCTTTGTGGAGGTAGCGGGATAGAAGCTTTAAGTCGTGGAGGGCTCACTATTCCCACCCAGGCGTTAGTCGACATGGCGAACGTGGCCGAGAAAATGTTCGATTCGCATCATGGTTTAGATCTAAGCAAAGAGTCGGGTGTTCTAAAGAACTTCGTGGCAAGACTGAAAAAAAAAAAAATCCCAGTGCCAACAGACTTTGAAGAAGCTAGTCAGGACAAGGAATTTTATCAGGATTCACTATCTGAACCGCATAGCACATGCCGATTTGTTACACAGGAGGAAAAATAGAGAACGGAAGCAATTTGGTGTTATACCTCGACCGCAAAAATAAGGAATTCATGACCGAGCACTCAGTATTTGTTATTTATTTATTTACTTAATTCATGGTAATTAAAATTGTTAAGAATTATTATTGTTGGTGTGAAGCTATTCTGAGGTTTTCAATAGCATTTCCATAATTTTTTTTATTCAATTCTCCGCCAGATACCTTAGCCTACCAGATGTTTAAAAGGGCTGTTTGAGTGAACAAATGTTAGGTGCGGTGTATCTAGACACAAAAAAAAAAAAACAGAATTTTGAACTTTCCGTTAATTTACTGGCGAATTGAATGTTTTTAGTGGATTTAGCCAATTAATTACGAAAAAAGTAAAAAAGTAAAAAAAAACCGCAAATGGCCATGATTGAATACACACACACACGCTATCCATTTCGCGTTTATGCTGTTACTTTACCATCTGAGCTATCAAATCACGTTGATAATAAATATGAAAATTAATGTCTTAGAGTTTTTCATCGAAAATGTTTAGTTTTAAATTGTATGCCCTGTCTTCAAGTTTTTGTTTAATTGGTAACGTTAGGCTTCCTAAAACTAATAGTGGCGTTTTGAAAGACGAAACACAATTTAGAAAATATTTTCATTGGTTTTATAAGTTTATGCGTTATTATTTCACTTCTTACACATTGTTTGACGGCCATTTTTACGCGCTGTTTAAATGATCCACCAGTCAAAAAACAAATCACTGAAAAACAGTTAAATAAATGCACTGTTAAAAATTTCCGTATACTTACGGAATTTTTTACGGAAATGTACAGTAAATATATGGAAACGTAATCCGTAAATACAAAACACGGAAGGTTGCCTTATTTGCTATAGCTTAGGGTTTCGGGAACGAATAATGCCGAACCCACACGAAGTTTAGTAGAAACTGAAAAAAAATTGTTTCTGTGACAGCAGTAGAAATACATAAGTTATACCACTTATATTGTGTGAGAGTTGTAATTGAGTCGAACCCTGCTCTCATAGCTCAGGGGTAGGGTGGCCGACCCTTAGTCGGAGGGTCACGGGCTCGCACCCCGGTGCCGCCCATGTGGCAGACCTTCAGTTCGCTCGTCACACTGGGAACTTGTCAGCTAGTCGGTATCACTGGAGCGTCGTCAACGTCGAATACTACAACAAAGTCAAATAAAGGAAAACGAGAGATTTCTTGACTCGGGTTCAAATCTTGATCAAGTATAAATTATTTTAACTTTTTAAAATAATTCTTTTACACATTATAACACCCATGTATCGAAAATTAAAGACTTTTTCATTACCTAATTTTTTTTTTAACTGGAAGCACAGAAAACTAACTGTGAAATAACGGAGAGGTTCCGCAAAATTTACGGAAAATCGATTTTTGAAAATCAATGTGTCCGTTATTTAAGGAGAGTTTACTGACACCTCTGGATAAATTTTTACCAGCACTTTTTCGTAAAAATTAAGAAAATTTTATTAACAGCGTGGCTGATGAATCAGTGGGAAATGTCACTGAATCAATACATGAAGGAAAACGTGCATTTTATCATTGATTTATCAGTTAAATTCACTGAAGTGACTGTTGAATCAGTCAGTTACTGTTAACTGATTGTAACAGTGAAATTGTCACTGATTCAGATTTAGGGTGCACACAATAGCGTATATATTTTTTCTTGGAAATTTCGCATTCCTGTAGAATTGCATACATTTATTAACATGCAACATTATGACATGTAGGCGTATAAAAATCTGCTCCCTTCCAAGACCAGCACTTGTGTGGATAATGACAGAAATTTTGTATCGTCACAAACATTTATTAAAAATGTGAAATGTGAAATTTGGTTATAGTTCTACTCGTTCTGACGATTACATAGTTTTAAACGGTTGGCTTTGCCTTGCAAGTTCGGTTTTCGAAGACATCTGATTTTCGCGAAAGAGTTGGATGCAACTTAGTATTCAAATATCCTACCTGTACACATTTGCACTCATACAGTCTTTCATATGGTTATTGGCAACGTATCTTTGTGAGAAGAAATTTGCGTATATTTGACGGGTCCAATGATAATCAGTTCACTCCGGTAAGGAACATCTGTGATTCGCGGGCAGACGCCCGAGAAACACATACGGAAGTGAATCTGAGCTATATAAGTGTTTCGAAATTCAACTAGATCGTAAATATTTTCATCGCGGAATCGGGTGTTTGTAGTTACGTATAACAACGGATACCCGCCGAAAAAGGACGGTTTAGTTCAAAATGTTTAGTAGACAATGATTAATTTTATAGGTTCTTTGCAACATGCATAAAATTCGATAATTTCTGAAAAATGTGCGTAATTAGTTGGCAGTATACTGAACTACAAATTTTTCTACGCTCGTCTGATTTGTGCCAATTTTTTTAAGACACATTACGAAAAACTCACAAAATCATTGATAAAAGCTCGTCCGTTGCCTGGCCAGTCTGTAGACCTAATTCTGTCACACTATTAATATAGGCTATTAATGGTAAAGTGCCCACTTTTGGAATAATATTCAATAAAATATATTTTTTATTTTAGCCTTATACGTTGACTTCCGAGTGCGGTGGAATATATACACTGTGTTTATTATATACATGGCAATATTTATTTAAAAAAGGTGGTTAAAGAATAAAAAATGATTGTAAGGAAAAAGTAACCAGAGCCTCAAAAAAGCTAACTTTACCGTGAACAGCCTATACAACTATTGATATAAAAAGCAAACAGCCATTGAAATCACAATGGTAAAGTAGGCTTAGACAGAGCGTTGAAACTACTGATTCTTGTACAGTCCCAAACAAAGAATTAGTTCTTTTCAACGCCTGAAATAATATTTCCTATCTATGACTGAAGAGTTAAGTGAAAAAATGTGTATTACTTAGGTTGTGTTCCAACTTGTAGTTTAGTGGTTTAGTATTTAGATTTTAGAGTTTAACGAAACTTAAATAGTAAATTGCTAAATCCGAATTTACCACCGTATGTATTTGTTTTGAATCTAACGCGGCACAAAATGTACGGAGATGGCTTCATACTGTACAAATTCGTTGTTTGTTTTACGAATTCGCGTATTGAATATATAGACCTACATATAGGCCTATAGGGCATATAAGTAAATAACTGTATGTATGAAATTAATTCCAGTGACACGTTGAGGCCTTTTTGATTCATTTGAATGTAAACGTAATCAAAGAGATAATATATATATGCGTTTTTTCATGTATTTATTTGGTTATTTATTATAATAGTCTCGAAGAAACGTCATGACAGTGTGTGTTAAGTAACGCAGACTACAACTTTGCATTAAATAGCACCATCACGGTAAACAAGTGAACATCAGTCGAGTTCCAATTGAACTGTAGGCACTAATTTTTAAAAATTAAATCACTAAATCGCCAATTCGAACACGGCCTTCGTGTATCCCAGGATTAACGGGTTCGATGCACGGCGCAATGGCGTACACTCCAAGAAGTTATTTGCAAATTTGCCAAATCAGTGTACATGCCTAGTGGGAAAGATAATATGGAAAAGTTATTTCCATAATACATGGTAGCGTTCCTACATTTGCTCAGAAAAAAGTCAGATGCGTAGGGAAGTTATCAACTTTGTATAGTAATGATACTAAACTTCTCTACATTTGCAGTTTGATATGTGGCAATATTTCCATACAATGCATTTGTTATAAACTTCCAATACAGTTTAGGAAATTTACCAGAAATTTTTTTACAGTGTAGGGAAATCATTACTTTCAACACGCTATAAGCGAAACGTCTGTAGGCTATGCATCTGTGAGACGTTGAACGTTTAACTGGCTGTTGCACTTTGCTTTGTCGTGGCTGTATTTCACTCCGTAACTGACTAGAAATACCGAGAATCGTCTGCTAACAGCCCGCTGGATCCGACGGCAGCGTCGCAATTTTCACATGCTTCATTAACACTGGCGATGCTAATGAATAGTGATCATCACTTTATCACTCCCCGCTGGTGTATTCCATGGCCGAACTGTATTTTTTTTTTTTTTCAGACGCGAAATTTTCTCAAGGAGATATTTTTTCTCGCCGTACTGAAGAGTAAAAAATAAATGGGCGGGGGTTACAGAGATTTAAAAGCAGGGCATTATCAATAAATAATAATCTATACGGCTTGCGGGTCTCGTGTTGAAATTGTACTGGCTGTCATCTACCAGACGTATTTAGCGTGTCCGAGTTGCGTATAAGCGCACTAGAGGTAAGGGCTACCCAAACCTCATCATACCTCTACAATCTTGCCGTCAACAACTAGCGTATATGACAATAGGTCGGGGCTATTCCGCTCAGTTTCCGTTTAACACCCTTAAAATAATTCTTAGTAGATTTACATTATTATTTTAACGTATTACAGCGAAAGAGTAAGCTACACAAATATATAATTATATGGAGGAAAAAAATTAAACATAAATCATGACAACAAGGCACTTCTCTAAACAAGACAAATTTGAGAAAATGTTTAATTTGCGGGTAATTCCACTCACAGAAAAAACTTTTCAACATTTATTTGTAATATCTGCAGGCAAATTACACGTTTGGCCTGCAGCGCCTACATGCAACTCGTGAAACTGCAGTAGTCACGTTTTCTTGCTCATTTCTCTGGACAGTATTAGAGACGAATGCAACCACATGTCGTATTTGCAGCTGATATAGGGCAGGACTATCACATTTTGTAACTGGCATCTAATATGTAAAAAGGATAGAAGGCAGGAATCTGCTATCTAGTATGAAATATGGGTTAAACAGAAATCAATCTGTGCATTCGAACTCCTTTAAATGTCAGTCGAATTGAACGCACTTGGCACGACGTGCGAACTAATCCTTTTCTGTTGAGACATTTTATTAGCCTCTCAGAAAATACTTATCTTCCTAAATGTCGTAGACAAGTCCAAGCGAAGCTATGCGAGAAATGTAATTTCACCACCTACCAATGCCTTTGTTTATTATATTTAAAAGTGGATTGGCTATCTTTCTATGCTGAAAATGGAACGCTGAAGTGAGGAGCAGCATTCCAAAGGCTCATTTGTCTGTGAGAAACTTTCTGAGAAGCTATGTCCATGTTTTCATTGATTACTTTTTTTATTTCAATATTTAACACATTTATAATTGCGGATAGACTCAAAATCAAATAAGTAAACACACGCTTTCTAACTGAGTGCAACAGCTACGTTTTCACTGAGCGAAATAACCCCATTAGTGATAACTAGAGCCCCGACTATTTCGCGGATTGATGCAGCACGTTATACTTCGTGGACTCCATACACTCGAGACACTATCGCTTGCTTATTGGTTGCTGCTATCAAGAGAGACCTTCGTACAGCATTGTTCAACGCTAACTCACACTACTGCCTCCGGCTTACAACTGGCTCATGCACTCTAAGAAATTAATCGGAAATTTACCATACTAGTGTATATACTTAGTGAGAAAGCACTTAGGGTAATATTTTACCCCTTACATTCATTGTAGCGCTCCTACATTTGCTCAGGAAACAGTCAAATGCGTAGGGAAGTTCCCAACTTTGTATAGTAGCGCCGCTAAACATTCCTGTGTCTACAGCTTGATGTGTGGTGTTATTACCATGTACTGTATAGGGTAAAAACTTCCATTACAGTTTAGGAAGTTTGCCACAAATTTTTCTACAGTGTAGTTAAACGGGGCGTGTCTAAACAGCTGCCGTACAATCACAACGGAAAGAGCAAAGACCACGTGTTTGATGTCTATCTCGCCACCGAATGAATTCGCGAAATACTCGGGGCTCTAGTGATAACTGTCAAGAAGGCATATTACGATAAGAAGGTACTACAAGACCCTCCCCATTCACCTGTACCGACCTACGGACAAAGTTTCTTATAATGAGCGTATTAGTTCCTTCCGTTCTACCCTATGAGATTTCCAGCAGTGATCCTATCGTTATACGGCGTGACTATAAAGGCAAATCAGTGTTGTAGTTAGGGTTGTCAGATATTCGAAAAGGAATAGAACAACATTAGCTGAAGACGTATTGTCTTCAAGTAACGCATTTTTATTATAAAAATCAGTACAGGTTACGCTATAGTCGAAAAATGTTAACAAGTGTTATTTCAGTATGATAACTGAACTTGTGTTTCGTGAATCTCTCCATTTCATGTAAAGGACAGATTGTTGTAGGGCGTACTTGAAAATACGTACTATAGTTTTTATTTTGCGATTGCGAACATAACTTTTGTGGTCGAAATATTACAATGCAAAGAGAGTGCTCAGAAAAGAAAACACATTTCTTCACTGAATGCTACGATTTTTATAGGCGGTTCACGGTAAACTAAGAACTAAGATCTTCTTGTATGCACATGTTGTATTTTTCCACCATATATAAGATCAACATGCAATCATGCGTCGGTCAAATAAAAATGTTAAAATTATTTGAAAAGTAAATATTGACAAATTTGCTCATTCTTACACTTATATGTATTAAAATGACAGAAAGCGAAATAAATAATGTCAGCATTCACAAATGTTTACATAACAATCTTAATTCAACTAGGCTATGCATGGTGAAGTGAGCACTTTTAGAAGCCCTCTTATTTGAATTAATTGTCTATAAATATATTTTATTTTAGCCTTAGACGTTAACTTCCGAGTGCGGTTGAATATAAACACTCTGTTTATTACTTACATGGCAATATTTGCTTTTAAATTGGCGGGAAGACAAAAAATGACTGAAAGGAAAATGTAAGTAGGGCCTCAAAAGAGCTTACTTTACCGTGAACAGCCTATGCTATCCCTCCGTCGTTACCATTTTGACTGGTCGCAAGTAAGTCAGTGTGCCCGTTAAAAGAAATGCATTAGGGGCAGTGACACTTTTCAAAGGTTGATTTCAAATGTGCTCTGTTAATCGTGAACTGCCTTTAATATAATAAATTTGGCAATGGGGCCAGATTTGTTAGGCAGTGTATTGGTTTTTTTAAAAACTTATGATTTAGCGTAGTGCCAAAGACAAGAAAACCACGCGGAATGAAATGTGCGCAAACGGAATTGTTCCGCTTAAAACGGCACATCTGGCATTCCTAGCTGTAGCCCCTGAAAAACAAAATTGTAATAGGCCTAAGCTATGTCTGAGTGTTCTCACATTTAGAATGATTTTAAAAATTTCTGTTTTAATTATGTTCACGCAAAAAATGGAAAAAACTAACTTAGTTTTCAAACTCCCTGAACAAAAAAAAAAAAAAAAATATCTTAGGTATTGCTATTCGTAAGCAAATGTCACTAGACAAAGAGTAGTTTCGGTTAAAACCACGTGACTGAAGCTGAGCCTACTACTTGGCGGCCGGGGCTGGTAGCAGAGGCCCTGCGAATATTCCAACGACGTGGTCGTTGGGAGTGGGATGGACCCGCGCGTCCGAGGTCAAGAAGCGAGGGAGCGATACGGGCGACACTAACACGCACGCCTGGCGGCTCATCGCTCCTACGTGCAAGGCGTGCAGTGTTACCGTCGTAACGCTCTACTGTGTAAATTAGACCTGTAACATAGGGGTTTTATTACAAGCGATGAAAGTCCACAGATTAAACTACGCCCGTACATTTGTACTTTTTTCTTGCCGCTTAAGGAAATTACATACACAAGCTTTAAAATGCGATTTTTGACCATTTTCACGAATTTTTTTCTCCAATTATACACTTAATATGTGAAAAGTAAAAAAAAAAAAGGAGCAAAGATAATAATTTTTTAATCTTTTCTGACAAAAAGTCGTATTTGCAGAACATTTATTTAGAGAGATACGCGTATTATCGTAATAACAACCATTTCACAGAAACTGTTTCAGTACATCCTGCACTCTTAGGTATTCTCTGATCGAAGATTTGTTATTCACAAGCAACTATTACGTGTATACCAAGACTGTATTAATTACTCGGCAAAGGAATCTCACAGCATATCCGATCGTTTTATCGTTACTCATGTAACTACGCGATATCAATCAAATGTGCTAAGACATCTTAGGTTTATCAAGTATGGCGTCGTAGTTTGTGTTTCGTTGGTGTCTTTGTTCGTTTTGTTCCTCCAGATGCTGTTCCTTCAGAGTTTTTCAAAGAAGTAAGTGTTTCGAATTATTAATTATCATCCGAACAGAAAAACAATTGGCAAGTAATATCTCAGATGAGTTATTGGCAGTTTCATACATACTGGTTCCTTTCATTTCCCAAGTTATAGATGAAAGTTTTGTTTGTTAATTACGTATCAACTGATTTCACGCTCCGGGGTTAGCAATATATAATCGTTAGGCACTAACTGAGGTTTATTATACTTGGGTTAGGAATAAAACGAGATTCGCTTCGGAAGAGTTTGGTATAAGGGAAAATTTCCGCTGCGAGGTGCGTTTGGTGCTCCAATAAAGTCGCCTTTAAGCTGGCGGTAAAAGTAGGAATTGCATATATTCGTGTGTAAAAGTTCGCATTTCGACAACATTTAATTTCACACACACACACACACACACACACACACACCGAGCGAGGTGGCGCAGTGGTAACTCATAGGACTCGCATTCGGGAGGACCCGGGTTCGATTCCCGGTTTTCCATGGTTTTCCGATATCACTCCAGGTGAATGCTGGGATGGGTCCC
The DNA here is from genome assembly GCA_029891345.1 of Dryococelus australis. Taxonomy (NCBI): domain Eukaryota; kingdom Metazoa; phylum Arthropoda; class Insecta; order Phasmatodea; family Phasmatidae; genus Dryococelus; species Dryococelus australis. Next base: position 63,747,754 of record CM056997.1, read on the forward strand.
TAACAAAGGCCATGGTCGTTTCCTTCCCAATCCTTACCCAACCCCTCTACCCTGTGCAACTTGCACCGTCTCTATTGACAGCGCTGTCGACGAGACGTTAAGCCCAGTTACCTACCTTAACCCCCCCCCCCCCACGCACACATACATACACAAACATATGTGTATATGTGTATATATATATATATATATAGACCACACACACATATATTAAACATTGACGTTAACATGCAACTTTTATTCACGACCTCCAACTGTGTTTATAAACATAAACAGTGAAAATACAACTGTGTTTTGCATTAAGCTTTCGTAAACATGCATATTTTTGTGGAAAATGTTATGAATTTAAGAGAGCTCTCATCAACAAGAATTTTTCGATTAATTTTCACATTCAAGTAAACTAATTGTGCAAGCTAACGTTTTCCTAAATCCCAGTTTTACGAACAATTATAAGGTCTAAATAACATTTTGATATATTTGGTTAAATTTCCATTCAGGTACGAAGAACAAAGGTTGTTACTTACGTACGCTCTAGCACAATGCAAATCGGAAGGTTTTTCATATGAAAATTGCAATTCTCCCATTTGTTTACACACAAAAATGTAGCAAATGTGATACTCATTCAACACGTGTGTCACCTAGCTGCAGAAATATTTATTTACCGAACTAGTAAAATTAAAGTTCTCAATGTGAGTACAATAAATCTTAGTGACGACATATGGTTATGATGTGATTAGGCCTTACGCAGACGGCCTGCCTGATCACACCCTTAAACATTAAACCAGGAAGCGAGCGGAATTGCATCAACTTATTGCGAAAAACCCACGTGCAGAAACCCTCTCCACCGGCCAGCAATCGGGGACGAATTTGCCAAACAACGCGCCTATATACCTAGGCCAGCGTCACACTGGGCGCATCGTCCTTTCTCGTCAGGCCATCGCCGAGAGAAGATCACAGAGATGGGTATATCCGATCGTCGATAACCGCTTACCAGAAACCGCCTCCGGAACCATGATTAATATGGGGACATTCCTATCAGTTTGTCATTATAGCAGCGTCTGGTAAACAAACATAACATGCTAAATTTCAATAACGGATTCCTTATTATCTCCCCCGAGTAATTAATAGTCACATAATATGGTATTGTAAGATGAATTTTGTTAATAAACCCCCTCAGTCTCAGTTGTGCTCTCCCAAATCATCTCTCATTCAGCTACGCCTCTAGCCCTTTTTGTATGAGTATGACCATAGGTCGTACTTCAGAACAATATATTACCAGCAATAAGAGTAGAAGCCTAAACCAGAACTGCCATCAGTTTCTGTCACATGGTCCTGGCGGTACAGTGCGGTCCAGGCGAGCAACCCTGGCCGCGATATGGTGATGCCAGATGGCTTGAGAAATGACCGTCATACACGAGATAATTTCCCGCTTCATTTGGCACTTACAGCGAGGCTTCATTGACGTCACATCTTCCGCACGTGCACTGCGGGGTTGAAGCTGCCTGCAGCCGGCTGGGACGTACACGCCTCTACCTGTAGTTTCAACAAGCCCGGAAAATGCTTGATGAGAGATGAGCGCGTGAGAGAAGAGAGTAGGGTAGCTCTTAACATCGAGGTCTTGAGAGCTGATGAGGGCGAAGCAAGGTGAGACTGGAGAAGCCCCGGAATGAAAGGGCGGGGGAAACGGAAGATGCCTGAGAAAACCTGCCGACCAGCGGCATCGTACGGCATGATTCCTACATGCGAAAATCCGGGTGCGACCCTGCCGGGAAACGAACCCGAACCTACGTTGGAAGAGAGTAATCAGCCATTACACCACCGCGGCCCCTATGAGAGATTCTGATGTGGAGCAGTGGTTGTGTGAATATGAGGTAGAAAACAGAAGAACTCTGAGGAAACTTCCACACCACGATATATTCCGCTGCACTTCTGTGATGCTGGAGTCACAATAGCACGAGGATCACAACACGACACATCTGACACGACGATAAATTTATAACAGCTAAGGTCAGTCCGATAAGATCATAGCCCCCTAACAAACATGACAGAAGTACTTTCTGCTTCTACTTTTCGTCGTCTGGGACTGGTCGCGGGATGCGCAAAGAGTGTAAGCACATTATAAAACAAAATTTAGTGCAAATGTTCTTTCTGTAGTAAATAATACACGAGCATTAAAGAAATCTTTCGGTTAGTTAATGTGGTTTTCGTTTGCATTATTATTTTGCAAAATGCAAGTAATCTTCGTTTTGTAGTGAATTACATACCGCAAGAACTCGATGGTATATGAGTAACTTGCCATTTTCAGATTTTCCAACAGCCAAATGCAACACTCGTCAAACTGACATTGTCGGGGTATTGTGAACACAGTAGAATACCAGATGAAGTATCGTTAGTAGTTAGGAGTAGGGTATCCGAGTGCAACTGGTGTTTGGTAAGGGATTTTTTTCTAAGGCGGTCGGGCAAAATGGGCTAGGGAGGCCAGGCGGCAGGGTCATTAACCACCCGCATGAGCTTACTCCTCTGTCATTCTGGTCGATGAGGTGTCCATCTTGGATTTAACCATAACCTTTGCCCGACATCTTGTTTACCATATTCTGCTAGGGGTCACTAATGTCGGTGGACATCATTGTTTCTCTCAACGCCTGCTAGGCAGAGCTAGTGTATACATTAAGCTTCATCCACCATACATTTAAGAGCGTAGTGACATTTGCCGTACGTGGTAAATTCGTCTCTACCCTTACGCCAATTATAATGTAACTTGAAAACTCCTCTGTTAAGAAGGAGCCTCGAAATGCCGGATAGTGTGTTGGTAGACATGTACTAACCGACTGAGCTGAAATGTCCACTACCAAGTAAGCAATCTAAATGCTCTACTACTGCCACCATCTTTGTGGTAGGTTGAAAAAATTATATGTTTGTTAGGCATACTTAAGACAATAACTGGCATCTGTTATTTTGAGTTGTAGGGCAGCCTCCTTCGTTCAAAAAATTTACCTTGTTTCTCACGGAATTGCCTTTCTTTCCTTCAAAATTTCGCTTATTACTTTTAAACTCGGGTACCCAATAGCATATAATTATAAATAACATATAGGTCTATTTTATATTTATATTATGCAAAGAATTATATTTTTTTAACACTTAAATATTTGTGTTTTGACATTTAAATGCAATATTTTTTCTTCTCTTAACCAAACATTCTTTTTCCTGGTCAGGGATTTTTCCCCAGCTGTTGGCTGGTGGGGGACTGGGAGCCAGGAAATTGTGGTCTGGCGAGGGATAGGGAGACAGGGTCACTAATCACCCACGTATGTCTTCTGCTGGTTTGTCATTCCGGTTGATGTGACGGCCATATTGCAAGCCAGATAAAGATAAAAAAATAGGTAACACTTCTGGCTAGAAGCAAGTAAGTATTGTGTTTTGCCCATTGCACTTTTATGGGCACAGATGACTGCCATTTTCGAACTGTTGGAGGTAAAGCCCCAAAAATTCGACTGTAAGTTACACTCTTGACCCACAACACACTGATATGTCGTGTTATATCCTATGTCACCTTAGAGGAATACTAAGGTGCCATTTTAGGAGATACAGTTGGTAAATATGGACCGTAGGTAATACTCCCATCCTCTAACATGCAGAAATACTCTGTTATGTCCCTAAGCTATTTTGTACGCATAATTTACTATCATTATCGAACCACTAGATATAGGGCTATAAAATTAAGACTGAAGATGAACTACCCGACATTAAATTTTTTTAAAACATGTCTGAACACAACTTCAAAACCATTACACCTACAAAACTTAAAATCATAACAATAGGTGTTCACCCATATCAGGATTTACAAGCTATTTTTTTAAGCATGATTGATTGCCATTCTCAAGTCATTGTCAGTAGAATAGTTACCGAACCACAGCAATGTCCTGTTCAAAGTCCAGAGTGGTCGATCTGATGCAGTATAGCCAGGTCACACAGGTGAGTGACGTAAGTAAAGACGAGTAGCTTTGCTCACATATGTATATGACTGTAGATTCGAGCATGCCATCGAAAATAACGCGAACTTGCCATGTCTCTACTAATTTAAGAGAAATTGTTAGTGTCGGTGATTTTTTGAAGGAAAAAAGGAAAAAAAAAACCTGCAGAATTCAGCACCGTATATGCTCCCTCCCCAGCAATTTTCCTACTGTTATCGATTGTTGTCTGGATGGCAAGTTGTTTCCGGATACGTCTCAGAATACGGCTACTTTAGCACTTAAGGCCATTGGTGCATGAACACAATATGTTTGTATAATTTGTGTCATAACTTGTTTCACAGCCAATTTTTCAAATTTTTTGGCTCGTCAAGACGCAGATAACAACCTTTAGCACCTTCTTACGTTCTTAGATATTAACTGCCGTCATTATTGTCGAGGCACTGATTGCAGATAAGAAAACAAAAATTCTTTATTTTCTTCCATCAGTGCTCCGAGAATAATGACGGCAGTTAATGTCTAACAACGTAAGAAGGTTCTAAAAGCCAAAAATTATACAAACATATTACTTTCATGCACCAATGGCCTTAACTTTCGCGATTATCGCACAAACAGTTAACACCCACCAAAATATTCATTCCGCCAATCATTAAATACATAACTTAACGCTACACTGATATTTGCCTAACGATAGTTTAACCCAATGGAAGTTGTCTGATTCCCTGTGGTAGCGTAGGTTCGAATCCTGCTGACAGATAGCATGACTGCAATTAAAAAAAAAAATATTGGTTTAACTCTTACATATGTAAAAATGTAATTCAAAGAGTTGAAAAAAATAACTGGCGTTTATACGACAACGGAACATAGACTAGAAAACGAATGACGTCCTCCACCACGGGAAGGATTTCCCTTATAGGATGCCGTTTTCTGCTGTGTACGGTGTACAACATTAAATACACATCTGCCGTCACACACAATATTTTATGTCACAGTGCCTGAATGGGTTAACTCATCTCATTCTCATGATAAATCTACACCAACTGAAACAGTCTAGAGTCCTCAATACAATAGTTAGTCATAATCCTACTACCAGCCTGGAAACAATAACCTTAACACATTCTCACGATAGCAGAAATCGAATCTATAATTAATAGTTTACTCTATACGCGGTTTCTTCGCACGTTTTGAATCAAACTTTTGAAAAGTCATCCCATGTATGACGTGTTTGGTTGCTTCCTAAATGTGTCATATCTATATTACATGCATTTTGTACTTCCGTTAACGTAAAAGTCTCTTATTGTTAGTTAAATTGAAGATTTAGTTATATTTTATTTATAAATTATAATATTTCATTTATAATTTATATGAATAAAAACAGCGTGAATATATAGGTATGTGTTGATAATGACAAGTAAGAGATAGTTCTTATGCAAATGAATGCGCACTAATATGGTGCGTTGTCCCTCTGGTGTAATTTCCTAGACTTGGTTTGCATGACGCGGAGGAATATCCTGAAACTTTGTAGTGACCGTGAATGTACTATACACTCAATAATAGGTTGTTCACGGTAAACTGAGCACTTTGGAAAGCCCTGCTTAAGATCTACTTGTATACACGTTGTGTACTCCTACGCCTTATGGGAAATTAACATTGCCACGGATCTCATCACTGTTCGTGCGTCGGTCAAACGAAATTGTAAAATTATTGAGACAGTAAATACTTTACATATCTGCCTATTTTTACACTTCGATGCATTAAAAAAGCAGAAAGGGAAAGAAATAATTTTAATTTACCACAAACGGTTAGGCCTACATAACACTTTTTATAGGACGTTAAGATATGGAACTACTTTCCATTCATCGTTACCAACTTTACTGGGCGAATGTCATTCAGTGCACCCATTAAAATATATGCATGCAAGGCAATTACTTTTTTCTAAGGTTCGTTTCTGAATTGCTCACTTTATTGTGAACAGCCGTTATCAATGTATCGCGTACGATCCAGAAATGGCCATCGTGTTCTTGTGTTTGCTCGTTTAGAAGATATTTCCTCATCCCTGAGCCGATGATAAATTTCACACAGTAATACGGTGCACGTTAATGGTTCGGATGTGTAGCGGGTGGGATGGGTGGAGAGATTTGGGCTGCTCTTAACAGAGCGGTCTTTACAGCCGATGAGGGTGAAATGAGGTGAGAATGGAGCAGCGCCGGAATGCAAGGGCGTGGGAAACGGGAAATTTCCGAGAAAACTCGCCGACCAGCGGCATCGTCCGGCACAATTCTTACTTGCGAAAATCCGGCAGTGGCCCGGCCGGGGATTGAACCCTGTTCAACTTGGTGGGAGGCGAGCAGTTTAACCGCTCAGCCACCTCTGTTCCGTACGGACGTGTAAAAAACGCGCTATCCGGTCACGAAAGCAACCAGACTCTACAGAGATCTCTAGGTACAATAAGTTAAAGGCTGTTCACGATAAAATGAGCATTTTAAAAATCAACCTTATAAATAGGTCACTGCCCCTTCCTGCATATATTTTAGCGAGCGCACTGAGTGACATGCGGCCAATAAAGTTGGTATAGGCTGTTCACGGTAAAGTGAGCGCTTTTTAAGGCCCTTCTAAATTTTTCCTTTCATCCAATTTCCATCTTCCTGCTGCTTTTTAATATAAACATTGCAATGTGACCAACATACACAGTGTATACTTTTCACCACCCTCAAAATTTAATGCCTGAGGCTAAAATAAGATATATTTATTAGTGGTTAATACATGTTGGGAGGGCCTTAAAAAGCGCTCAGTTTAACGTGAACAGTCTATAACGATGGATGGGAAGTAGTTCCGTATCTTAACGTAGAATAAAAATTGTTAGGTAACCATTTTGTCATAACTTAAATTATTTCTTTCGCTTTCTGTATTTTTAAATACATCGAAGTGTAAAAATGAGCAGATTTGTTAAATATATATTTTTCTAATAATTTCACAGTAATATATATTTTTCTAATAATTTCACAGTTTCACTTGACCGATGCATGAATAACGAGATGAGACTCATGACAATGTTAATCTTACATAAGGCGGAGGAATACACTACGTGCTTACAAGTAGATCTTTAGCAGGGCATAGGGATAGGAAAATTACGCGAATTCATTTCGCAACAAGATAGACGTACAACACGTGTACACTGGTCACCTTTGTAATTGGATCTCAGTATATTAGACACGCCCTGGTAGACACTGAGTCAACAGCGGACTATGAAACGAGTAGCGAGTGCCATACTACCAGTTGTGGAGTAACACTGCCTTTCTCTCTGGGCCAGCAGCCAATGAACAAACATCTGAGGCTCGAGTTTACACAGGATTGTAGAGTCTAGCCTACACGTCATCGAACTCGAGAAATTTTCCTCTCTCTACCTATAAATGCCGTTCACAAAAAAGTGAGCACTTTTGAAATCAACCTTAGAAAAAAATTCACTGCTCCTACCTGCATATATTTTAACGGGTGCACCGAGTGACATGCGCCCAGTAAATTTGTTAATGATGGAGGGGTAAGTAGTTCCACATCTTAACGTCGAATAAAAAGTTTTGGAGTAACAATTTGTGATAACTTAAATTATTTCTTTAGCTTCCTGTTTTTCTTAACGCATCGAAGTGTAAAAATTTACAGATTTGTAACACATTTACTTCTCTAATAATTCTACAGTTTTGCCTGACCGACGCATGAATAAAGTGATGAGGCCCACGGCAATGTTAATTTTACATAAGGCGGGGAATGCACCACGTGCGTATGAGTAGATCTTAAACAGAGCTTCAAAATTGCTCATTTTGCCGTGAACAGCCTATACAGCAGTGTAGTCCATATAGCAGCATGTGTAATTGTGGCTGGTAGTGGGCCCGAAGTGGAGCGGGCGGCAAGCGCCGACTACAGCAGGTGGCAGCCGGGTTATTCCTGCAAGTGACGTGTGTACCACCGCAGCTGATACAGCACGCCGCCCTGCTCTGCCTCTCTAGTCACGTGTGCGTGGGAACGTGGTCTCCCCCGCAGCTAAGATAACCTCCATACTCGTACGTGTCTTGACACCGGCTCCCTCCCTCCCACCCTGCTCTTGGCTCCTCCCTCAGACGTACTTGTTACCTTTTAACACCTTCGAGGTCGGCGCTGATTTACACACACCTAAGCCAAGCGACGAGTTAGTTGTCAGTTTACACCACTGCAGGTATAGGCTTTTCGCGCTAAAATGAGCACTTTTGGAAGCCCTGCTACTTGTATACACGTCGTGTGTTCTTCCGCCTTGTGTAACATTAATATTACCATGGGCCTCATCACTTTATTCACGCGTCGCTCATGTGAAAGTATGAAATTATTAGAAAAGTAAATACTTTACAAATTATGCTAACTTTTACACTCCGATGCATTAAAAACACGCAAAGCTAAATAAATAGTTTCAGTTATCACAAATGGTTATTTAACACTTCTTACTTGACGTTATTATATGGAACTACTTTCCCTCCATCGTTACCAACGTTAATGGGTGCATGTCACTCAGTGCGCCTGTTAAAATATGTGCAGATAGGAGTAGTGACATTTATCTAAGGTTGAGTTCAATAGTGGTCACTTTATCGTGAACAACCTTTAAATTAGTTTTGCTGGTCTGTGTATTCCTACTTACCACACCGTCCTACTGCAGTCCAAACAATACCGGACACTACACTGTGCTGTACCAAGATTTCAACCAATGTGATGCCGCGTTTACAGTGCACCAAACCGACGTTCTTCCCTATGTAACATAATATGCAGCTCATCATGTTCATCTGAATAATTTACACTTCTAGGCTGCAGACGTATTAATTCGCCAGCTTCTCCACAGAATGCGGATAAGGGGACGAAATATGACATCGGAAGCACCAGAAATATTTCTTATCCATTTTACGTCCTCGCATGAGCCTAACTTGAGCAACGTCTTTTTGAAAAATATGTTTATTTTTGTAGACTGAAACCGCACGAAAATATTTTTAATTGTTACGGTAGTGTTCTCAAGCAGATTACAAGAACATAACAAAAACATTGCAATTGAAGAAAAATATTTGTGTTAAGTTTTAAAACGAATACTATAGCTTGCAAATCCTGTTACATAGGTAGCTTCACTCTAGTTGTAAAACAGTCAACTTACCACACCATTGGTGATGGTTAACCAACAATGCATGATTTTTTAGGGTAAGCGACAGTTCCTGTGCAGTGATGTCCAATAGCACTGCGGTGACTGGAAATACAACAGCGCATGCTACCTGAGGTCCTGGGAGCCGAGGCTCCCATGTCAGGGACACGCCCACAACGGCGCCTCATCTCTTTGGAACGTCCTCAGCGGACGCTTACCGTGGTGAAGAGGCTATAGCTGCGCATCAATAAGCTGGACCCAATTCGAGCCTGCTCCTCCTACATCGCCCTGCCTGCTGCGATCTCGGCTAGGAAGGCGATCATCAATCCATGTGAGAGGCCCAGTTGCAAAGTTCCGAGATAAACAGCGCAGGAACCTCCGTCTAACACAACAATTGACCAGACACAAGCCCCAAGGCTTGTACAGTTGTGTGCCGTTGGTGCCATGCCTCATTTTCATTGAGACCGTCGCATTGAGATCCCCCGTGGTAAGGTCGATGTAATATCCTCGCATCTGCTGCCTGTCCGACCCATCAATGACCCTCAAGTTCTCTCCATCATGCGGAGTTTCACACACTGCCCCTCAACTGATCGGTGACCGTAGAAAAAATCTAGTGGAGTCTACCGACTGTCCCGTGCTCCTACTAATGTTTCCATGCCACTAATGGGTTTTACACCGGAGTGTTCTTCACCGCCAAGGAAAGGAAATTTTTGACTGTGAAATTCAGGCTTCGGGCCTTAAACGGCTTGAGCGCTCAGTACTTCAATACTTCTCCTCTCCCCTTCCTCCTAGTCGTAAGGACTTAGCTGGAGAGAGTTGAGAGATTTGGACGGCTCTTAACAACGGTCTCGAGAGCCGATGAGGGTGAAATGAGGTGAGACTGGATCAGCGGCATCGTCCGGCACTATCCCCACTTGCGAAAATCCGGAGTGACCCAGCCGGGTATTGAAATCGGTTCGCCTTGGTGGGAGGCGAGCCGTCTAACCGCTCAGCGACAGAGGTCCCCACTGATAACGTGTTTGGGAGTCCAGCAACAAATCTCCATTGAGATATTTCTGGCAGTTGGTAACATTCCGCTATAGACACTTACTGGGATCAGCATTCTGAAATAGATAAGGAATGTCTTTATTGCTGCAGTCCCTGCAGGAAAAAGGTTTCCGTTAATTTGAGGGCGCAGTGTTAACTTTTATCTGGGACGGTCTTAATGTTGAAGTTAAGCAACAACTGCCTATGGAGCACTGCACCTGACTGTACAATGTGAAGAACTCATGAAAAACAAACACAGAAACCATAAAAATTGTCATAAAAGCGTGATTTATGCGTATATGAAAGGATGCATATATTTTGTAACTTTATAAAATATTTTACTAAAATACCACGTCGTAAGATAGTTTGGCAATCTGTAGTAAAATTTTTGTGGTTTCTTATATGAAAAAAAGGCACATCTCTGTGTGTCATATGCTACTAATATCACGGATATTGTAATATGCCATTCGTTGCTAATTAGTTACATTTAAAAAACTTGGTCTGTGCAACCATTAATTCAGCTCCTTTCCAATTATTATTTTTTACAGTGTGTGTGTGTGTGTGTGTATGTGTGCGTGTGTGTATGCCAGTTGTGCATGTCTGCAGAGCGTGCGGTATGTAAGCGGCATGCGCGGAAGTCTCCCGGCCAGATCAAAGACACGTTTAGTTGTCGGCTGAAGTCGTAGTTCCTTCTGAGCTCAAGGAAAGCTGTGGGCGCCCATGTGTACTGCACCCACGCCTACTCGGCAACACGCCTTGCCTCGCCTAGTTCACACCATTACAGCTCTTCGGCGACAACCACGCCAGTTAGCCCACTTCAATTTGAACACTGTGGGTCCGGCCTCTGCTGCGCAGAATAGTGGTGTGGCTGGCTCTGCTGGGGATACCGGCGCGGGTTGTACGTAAATACGTCTGCGTTAGCGGGTAATATTTTCTTTGGGATATGGGAATTAAATGAAAGCAACAAAATGGCTATTTCACTTTTATGGATTAATTGGACATACACTCTAAATTAGAATCAGGGGAACACCACTGATTTGCAGTGAAAATGGCTCCACTGAGAATCAGTTGGGGGGGGGGGGGGAACTAATTTGTTTCAGTGGAAAAATTACAGTGATTGAATTAGTGATCTAAAAATGTTAGTTGATTTATTGTGGAGCCATTTCCACTGATTCTAATTTAGAGTGTACATAGACGATATCTGTCGTTTGATACCAAAATTAGCGCGCTACAACACTGGAGTCACAGAGGTACAGCCCGGAAATTTTCGCCCAGCACGTGTCCCAAAATTACCGCCAGTCGTCGAGGGCCGCCACCCACGCCTCGCACATTTTCGGCACCAACTCAAGGTCATGCTCAGATCGCAGTCGTATGATCGTGTGAGACGACATTTACTTCAACTGTGTTATTACGAAGTTATAGGAACAATGCAAACGTTACGTCATCGTCTTCGCCCTGGTAAAGACTGTTCACAATAAAGTGAGCAAATTAGTAAAGTATTCACTTTCGTAAGAATTTCAGTTTAACTTGGCCGACGCATGAATAAAGTGGTGAGTCCCGCGACAGAATTAATTTCATATCAGGCGGAAGAATACACAAGGTGCATACAAGTAGATCTTAAACAGGGCTTTTAAAAGTGCTCATTTTACCGTGAACAACCTATACCCGGTTATGGCAGTCTAATTTTAAAAACTTAGCCATGTAAAAAAAAAATTGTGAGTAGAGCTTAAAAATAATTTTTACAAACCTAAATTTTTTTGGGGTCCCAATCTATTTTGTCCTGAACCTGCCCCTTTTACACACAAAAAAAAAAACAGTAAATGTGTTTTTTTCAAAAATATCCCAATACCACAAATTTAGTATAGAGCTGATGTAATCTAACAAGCACAGATGAGGTTTCTACATTACCTTTGAAAGAATTGTGTCAACGTGAGTTTCAAATTACAAAGGATATTTCTATGGTTGCGCGGGCCAATTTATTTAAGCTTTATTGATTAGCAATGACATAGTGCGACAATGTCACACTCGTAAGACACGATACAGAAAGATAAGTTCGCTTATGAACTTCGCAAATTTTTTCTTTGCTGTGTTACCAAATTATTTTACAATTCCTTACGAAAAAAATGTTTAAGCCTGCTGTGTATACCATCTAACGTTGCAGACATACTGCGAACGAGCTGCACATTTCGAAAACACTAATCAATATTTGAAACATTAGAACATACGACATAAAACTAAAGCTGGATGCCCAGAATATCGAGTACAATTAAGGCCTATTTTTTTTCTATGCGAAGCTACTTTTCAGAAAGTTACACTTGTCTCGAAAGCAAAAATAAATATTAAAATGACTATAAAATAAGGTTTACTCCGTCGAAAAATGTACACCAACAAATATTTTCACCCACCGAGTTAATATTGTGAATAGATACAATATTTAGATAGTCAAAATGGCTTTTTACAGGAATCGAAACATATCTAACTAACAGTTTTGCTTCCATGTTGGGTTTTGTATTATTATTTACAAAAATAAAGTAAGTAATTTTGAAGAAAGAAAAAAATGCAACTTAATTGCAACTATCAGTAATTTCGTGTATTTTTGCACTGAACTCCTAATAAAGGACTTCACCAGTCCGAACAGAAATTGTACGCTCGTAGGTGCATCTCCTGACTATACGCTCATCTGTCTCGCCTATTTCTGGTCTACGGGGCTATTTCCGTTCAATATATAACCTTGAATATGTCGAAAACTTATCATCGTATGCAATAATCCTAGTCCCCAAACATCGTCGAAAGTTTTTTTATTTCCAAATTCGTTATTAGAAGTGACGTTTTACATGGGTTTTGCAGGGGAACACTGTTGTAGTTAAAAACTCTGTAAAATATATTCATTTATCTGTTAGAATTAGGCTGAAAGAAAAACACATTAGTTTCTTTAGCTAATAATGCAACGAGAATCTAGAGTGAACAATTTATAAGAAAAAGCAACTATCGATAATAATTAATTCGTATTTCATATTTTAATTTAAGTGACGTAATTTCCGTTGAAAAATTGTTCATGTAAGGAAACGCCACCTATATTCGACCAGTTTTTGCAATTATAGATTTTTCGTAATAAAAATAATACATTTACGGATAAATTCATGATTGGTAATTTCGCGCGGTGTATTTATTCAACTGGTAGTAACATAATAAAAACGCATATATTTTGTAGGTTAAAATAATTCAAATCCCTGTGATTAAATTTAGGAAGAATACACGCAGTCACATCAGATTGCCTTTAATAATTTCTCTGTTATTGACGTTCAAAGAGTGAATTAATTTGGGGCATCGGTAGGCCTATTTAACTGATTGCATAAACGAGACTATTTAACTATGCTCTAAATAATGTAGTCAAGCGTTTTTGTAAGATATATATTATAATCACAATTCGTAAAAATCTCTTTCGCTCTTATTAAGGTCCCTGCGTAGCAAACCTGCAGTGACGGGCTTTGAATCGGGAATCGATGTTATAGGCTATTCACGGTAATCTGAGCACTTTTGAAAGCCCTGCTTAATATCTACTTGTATGTAAGTTGTGTATTCTTCTGCCTTATGTAAAATTAACATTGTCATGGGTCTCATCCGTTTATTCATGCATCGGTCAAGTGAAACTGTGAAATAATTAGAAAAGTAATAATTTTACAAATCTGCTTATTTTTACACTTCGATGCACTAAAAAATACTTAAAGCGAAATAAATAATTTAAGTGATCACAAATGGTCGCCTAACACTTTTTATTCGAAGTTAAGATATGAAACTACTTCCCCTCCATCGTTAACAACATTACTGGGTGCACGCGGCTCAGAGCACCCCTTGAAATATACGCAGTGACTTGTTTCAAACGTTGATTTCAAAATTGCTCACTTTATCGTGAACAGCCTTTAAATAACCTAACTAACTCCCCATTGCATCAATTTTAAAGATAACAGTTTCAGACAAAAACATATTCAACGCAACTTTCTCAGAAAATACTGCCGTGTTAACATAATTAAAAAAAAAATATTAATCAAAAAATTTTTTTTTGTCAAATGTTAATTTATATTACATTTCAGAAAAAATATACTAAACGTAAAATTTAGTAAGAGTGTTTATCTTGTCAGCAATCCTTAAGAAAATGTCACTTAGGATACTTTTTGCTTATAACGGTTATCTTTAAAACTGATGCACCGAGGCGGGATTTCTTTAACATCGATTCCCCTTTTTAAACAAACCGTGGCTGCAACATTCCGCGTCATTTTCTTGCGGCACGCCATTCTGCAAAATGCTTCCCGCTCGCTTGATTTCTGCCATCGGTAGATTTGCTATTTCTCTGTAACGCGGCCAGATAAATTAATGGCTCTGTATAAAGACCAGCAGGCAACGAAGTTGTGCAGTGTGTAGTGATGTCTGGCACGCCACTTGTAGTTTTCTGAAGCCCTGATAAAGTTCTACTTCCATGAGGATAATCCTCCACCTCGTGCAAACTAGGCTTAACTAATTCTAGAAAATAACACCAAAGAACAACGTACCGAATTCGTGCGCACTCATATGTAGTAATAGTTTGCAAGAGAACTATTTTTTACTAAGCGCTGCCAACAGATTTTTTCTCGCTGTTTTTATTCAAGTTTATTATAGTGAAATATTATTATGTAAACTTAATTGAAATATAGGTAAAACTTCAGTTTTACGAAAAATAAGTTACTTCTGTGTTAACAGAGGTATTAAACGTTTCTGATAGAGGGCATATTAAGAAAATAACTAAATACGTCATGCATGAGGTGATTTTTTAAAGGTTTGATTCCAAAAGAGCGTAAGAAATTGTGAATAGGCTATAACAAAACCACTCGCAAAACTGAAACAGTAAAATTAAAAGCGTTGTCTTAAACCACACAGACGTGACTTGCGAAATTTCTCCTACAGATTCTCAGGGACGGCCACAAAAAAGTGCATTTGGTTACATAGGTATTTTAATGCAAATAAATTTTTCTTTGTTATCACAGATATTCCTTTAGGTAGCCCAAGAAATTTTTTTTAGTGGATATGATCTAATTTATGTAAGTGCCTTAGTTTTTATTATTTTCGTAAAAAAAAATGTAGCGAAATCGCGTTTACATGTAATTCCGCAAACATTTTACATGCCTGGATATTTATCAATTTTTTTTTGTGATCGGCGTTAGATGTAAAGCAGAAGAGTGTTCGTGGCCAATACAACATAATAAGGGATATGAAAAATTCGCGATTTCATTTTAGGACAAGATAGATTTGAAACGCGTGTACACTGAAGTCACCTTTGCAATTGTATCAGAGTTTATTAGATACGCTCTGGACGACTCTGCGCCAGCAGCCGACTTGCAAGGGAACAAGAAGCGAATCCCGAACTGTCAAATGTGGGGTAACACTGGGGCAACAGCCAATGAGCAAACATCTGAGGTTCGACTATACAAAGGATTGTGGAGTCTAGCATACAGGTCATTGAACTTGCGAAATTATCCTGTAATTAAAAATAACGAAGTGTTTGGTGTGACGACGCGACGGTTGCTGGCGAAGTGATGCAGATGCGACCACGCCTAACAGGGTGCGTGTTGTTGGGAGGAACTAAACAAGCACCAGTGGCGGAGTGGAGAGCAGGGCGAGCTAAGGCACGTGGCCTTCAGATGGCAAGTTCGTTAGCCCGGGTCTTCTCCGAGCTGACAGCCGATGATAGCCTCTCTGCGAGCTGACAAGTGTCAGAACTGATAGCGTCAGGCGCGCCAGTCCTCACAACATGGCCGCGCCAATCGCACAACAAAAAATACACTCTATCTATTAGGAAAAAAAAACTCGGAAACCATAGTCACCAATGAATTCCTATGAAGTGTTTCACTGAAAACGTTGCGAAATGTTTCTTTATTCACACATTCTACACCGTGCTCACATGCCTTCCATAAATACACTTATTTTAATTTCCTGGTTTTTAAAACCGCATTCATTCATATAATCCAATTTTATTCTGAAGTCTGGTAGGCGAGGAGAATAAGACGAGAATACCGTCCCTCAGAAAATATCAAAGAGGGCTGAAAAATATCTCTCGACTTTAAAATGCTTGAATAAATTGATATCTATTCGCGGTTTCACATTTTTTAAATCAAGCCTTTGAAAAATCACCCCATGTAGACTATGACGTGCTCGGTTGTTTCATAAATTTTCCAGTTATCACTGTCGTTTTACACTGTGTTTACACAAAAGTACATCAGCATATATTTAGTAAAATTGCATTCTCTTATGTGATATAATATTTCATTTATTATTAATGCGAACGAAAACGGAGAGAAAATATGCGTGTTTGGAAATGCCTAGTAACAAATAGTTCTCATGCAAAATATTATTACACTGAGTGCGCACGAATTCGGTGCGTTGTACATTTGGTGTAATTATTTACACATGGTTAAACTTTGTTTGCTCGAGGTGGAGAAATATCCTGGAAATAGAACTTTATCAGGACTTCAGAAGATTTGAAAGTAAAAGTAAATGTACCTATAAACATTATTTATTCTGCTCGCTGTTGTTGTAGGTGGGCGTAAACATGGCCACACCCGTAAACGCATTGACTCATTACCCATTCATCGGCACACCTAATGAGCGCTCTGTGAACAAGTGAACAGAAGAAATGGAGAAAGAAATAATCATAAAGACCAATGAAATGTGCAGCTCTTCACAGACGCACACAGGTGTTTTTCATCCAAGGCAATCGACGATTTTATCTATACGTAATTTCAGCGACCTTTGAAAGTGTTAACAGTTCATCTAGTTAAAAAATAACAAAATACAATGCAGTGTTAATACGCTAGATTGAGTCGTTTTAGAGATATTGATGAAAAATGTTTGCAACTGTCTCAAAAATGATGCAGCCTAGCTTAATTACACAAAACGACCGTCTTCGTTACTTCCGACGTGCTTATTTATTATGCGCCATGAATATTCCATTGGTATTTTGCATGGCAAAATTCCAAACAATAACACTTTTATGACAAAGACTCTATTTGCTGTAGGTGTGTGTCCTAGTTCAACCCCTTAACATACGCATTAATTTTTCGTTTCAGGTTTGGCGAAAAGAATATTTTCAAAAGTACTACGAATTCCCTATAACTACTGACATTTTTAATATATAAGGAAAGGGTTACAGTAGTATATGGCACAAGAAGGAATCAACTATAAAATATTCGGTGTGTCTAGAAACCAATAACTAGAGACACATTACACTTGAAACACACGTACTTTTTCAATAAATTTGTGATTGGGCCGTACTTTATTTGACACGCCCCGGGTAACTCTGCGCCCCAGTGCACTTCAGACAGATAGGAAGTGACTTCACATCTAGGTGACAACCAATGGAGAAGCGATGCCAGCTCGAGTATATACAGTACTGTGAAGTTCAGCTTGATACAAAATAATAACGCGAATTGCTCAGGTCTCTACCAATAACATTAACGCAAGGAAAGGTGCTGTTCTGTGTTGGTACTAGCTTCAAACCTTGCTCATAGCAACGACCATGACTTGAGCTACATGTCAGATGTGAAGGAGTAAACTCAGGATAATAATTTAAGGGATGGCGTATTATGGGATTATCCGTATACTAAACGTTCCAAGAAAATAATTTTCCGTGCTATATGCAAAAAACCATTTCACCATCTCTATGTTGAAGAGCATGCACCATCGTTAGGAAGCGCGTTAGGCATCGTTAGGAAGCGCGTTAGGCTACATGTCACGTAAGTACATTTCGTCTATATTTCTTGTGAGTAATCACTTGCCGGAGTTTGTCGGTGTTACGTGTCAACATCCTGTATGCATACGTACATGTGGCAGTTTTTCCAATCCAGACACCTTAAGCAACACTGCTCGGATAGGGGAAGACGCTGTTCATTAAACTAAACGCGCTAACAACAAATTTAGGAACACGGGAAGGAAGTGAGAGGAGACAATTTTAGAAGATTGACGGGGCTCATCTGCTCGAAGCGTCGTGGCGCCTGACAGCGGTGTTTCTTTGACGCCAGTCTCCAAGAAACCCACGCAGTCTACCTGGAAGCAGTGATGGCCGTGTTGTCATAAAGAGGGTGGGGGGCGAGGGGGGTAAATTACGGGGGCTGTAACCCCCTCCCTTTACCTCTAACATTGTCAACAAATAGCATTCGAATTATTAATAAAACTTTCATTGTTATACAAATATGCAATTTTTGTATAAAATTACAAGTATATCCTGAAGTAACTTTTCTCCCTGTATTTGTCCTAATTGACACGTACGCTTTGAACCGCTAACGTTTTGTAACGCCCTTCGCTTCCTTTCAGTCAATGTAACTCCTCCAATGAGATATTTTTGACTACTACGCCATTTCCTGGAAGTGACATGTTATATTTAAAGATTGTGGAAAATCGCAGAAAAAAAAATTGAGCCAGCATATTTTCGGTAACGCACTTGCTATTTTATGATTGGATGATCAATACTCAGACTCGGCTAAATTCTTCGAAGACCATTTATAAATGTACTAATTTAGAGTATCAGAAACATCATTGGCTTTATGAAAGGTGATAGTTGCTTGAAACATGAATGACAGAGCCAGTGAAGGGAAGAAAGCTGTCGTACGTGTGTACAGTACCCTGAATCCAACGAAACAGTAAATTCTTCCTACGATGAGAGTAGTATTTACGTATTACACATTATATTGTTCAGAATATAGAATTAGGCTTAAACTGAACATTTGAAAATATTTCTAACTGTATTGATATACAGGATTAACACACGAATATCCCATGAAGCGTAAAGAGCATACGTCAGCAATCTTGAAATCACACAGGTTATTCAAATCTGAATAAAAATTAAGTACATTATGTCACGGCTTTTCACCTAATATCTGCGGTACTAGAACCCTTTGCTGCTGAACAGAATCTTCGAATTGTTTCTTCATGTTTAAATTGTAAAGTACAGTGATGTGAAATAGCTAGGGATAATTCAACGCAATTATCCCTAGCTTGTTTGTGTAAGCTGTGTCTACATCAGGCCGCAGTAAAGCACTGCAGACACGATCAGAGCAGAGAGGACTTACAACCGCATATACTGCGAGGTCTAGCCGCACACGCCAGCAAAATGTCGTCCCTGGTCAGAGAAATGCCGGGCCTCCGTTTTCCAGTCAGCGCGCCTGGTAACCTACTCGCCAGCCAGTAGGGAACCTCTCGCAGCGTGCAGGAGCCAATAAGACACGAGGCCTGTTCCCCAGAGCCCAGCGCAGCCTATCAGAGAATGAGCTCGGCTACATCAGCGAGACCTCCACGTCAGTTCTTCTCTATGTACGTAAATATATTCTGAGTGATGATAGGCAGACTGTGTGTAGCGTCGCAGTAGGAGGAATAGAACGGAGGTGGTATATGTGCATATTCTCGATAAAAAAAACTGAAGGGCGTTTTACCTCAGTGGCTGCCCAAGAAACCCATACTGGCAATGTTAGGTGCTTAACAGATTAACATATTATTCTAGGCGTTACAACGAACAATATTTTTTTTTTGGAACTGTAAAATTACGAGTACAACGTACTACCAATGTCAGAACCATTAACATAAGTGTGTTAGATGTTGGCGCCTTTTTTCTTTTTTCTTTTTCGTTGTCAGCCAAAGCCTGGTCACGCATTGTTCTTATCACTCCTGTACCTGTGGCCTTTATGGGTAATACAGGGGTATGGGACGTTCCTTTATTTATTTGTTTTCTTTTATTTGTTACTTTATTTTCCCATTACAGCCTTTATGGATTACAATTTTATATATTATCATCTACTACTATCTACACCAAGTTGCCTGGAAGGTGAGAGTGGCGCTGTTTTCCTGCATTCCACCTTGACTCCCCTAGCAGCTCAATTTCTTGACATTATTTTCTATTTTTCTATTGATGATTATTGTATGCCTATATTGCGGCACTAAACTACGACTACTTAGATTATATATATATATATATATATTTAAATTCCAGCAATCAGTTTTCGAAATGCCAGCGAAGAGGGGGGTCTGTGGACTCTATTTCGACCCCCCCCCCCCGCCGTAGTCCGGTACTTTAGTCCGGAACCTTGTCATAATATTATCTTTCTCCTTATACATTGCCTAAGTCTTCAGCATCCTGATTCGTGTCCTATTCACTTGCCTGGGTCATTACTATCCCGATTTCTCATGTCCTTTGTTCGTTGCTTTGATCTTCAGTATATCTTTTAGGGTTTCTCCGAGTGGAAGGCAAGGCCTCCCAACTCATCAGTCGCCTTCTGATGTTTCCTTTCTAAGTTATTCTTTGAATTCTTCAAGACGTTTGCTTATATTTCTTGCAAACTCTTCCATTATCTTGGCAGTTTTTCTATTCGCCATGATATCGCTAGGATATATTTAATTTTATTCTGTTTTCAAGTTTCCTACAAAGTTCAGTTCTTATATCTTTTATTCTTGGACATTATCTATGTATATACATACATGTTAGGCAGTATCTTCTACCTGACACATTCGGTAGAAGGGAGAGTCAACTAAATTAGATCCACGTAATTTTGCATTATAGTTTCCATGTCCAGTTAGAAGCTGTGAGAGATGATAATCTGTAACAGTCCATTGCTGGCCATATATTTCCATTATGTTTAGAAAGATTCTATACGTGACTCGGCCCTTCTCCTAATTTTCCCACCTTCCTGCCAGAGGGATATTGTAACTCTAATGGCTTCTTTCTTCATGATATTCGTTGCAGATCTTGCTTGAGTTTCTTGCTTTAGCTGTCCTCGTTCTTCTGCAAGCAAATCAAGTGGGATTGCTCCAGCGATCACCTGTAGTGCTTCAGGTGATGTTGTCTTGTAAGCCTTTGTTATGGCTAGTAATGCAGCTCTTTGTGTCTTTCTCAGTAATCTCTGAGTATGTACCAGTCTTGCTTTCTTATACCACACACCAGCTCCATAAAGGGCGATTCCTAAGAATACACTCTTGTATAGCGTCATCATGGTCCTGAACCCAAGTGCCCATGATGATGCTGAGACTGCCCTCATTTTAGTGAATAGATTCACTGCCTTATCCATCTAATACCTTATGTGTTCCTGGAAGTGAAGTTTGCTATCCAAGATCTCACCTAAGTACTTCACTTGGTTCTGTAGATGTAGTGGTCTTACCTTGAAGCGGACCAGAGGCGATCGGTTTAAGTTTCCTTTAAGTTACATTAAGCTGGTCTTCTACTCTGAAAATTCTAACATTACACTGCTACCCAGCTCTCAATCTTTTTCAGTATTTCATTAGCTTTGGTCTCAATTTCAGCACGACTCCAGCTTAATTAAGAGCAACTCATCGTCTGCATATGAAAAGATCTCACAGTCTTCTGGCAGCTGTAGCCGAATAAGTGTGCCAAAAAGAATGTTCCGTAGGATCGGTCCAAGGACCGATACCTGGGGTCATCCCTCTGAGAGTTTCTTCCTCACTGTCACATTGTTCACTTCATACTGGCTGTACCTTTCTTTAAAGTAATTAACAATAATGCTGTAGTTGTTTCTTGGGCATTCCTTGTCTCTGAGTAGTCAGAGCACCTCCGACCACCACTCATTGTCCAGGAAAATGCCTAATACATACGTCTGTCTACTTGAGTTCACTTTTTCAACCACATCCATGACTGCCTTCTCGGTATCTCGTCCTTTTCTAAACCATATTGTTTTACGTGGAGCCTTTGTGCAGCTTCAAGGAAGCTTATCAGTCTCATATTGACGAGTTTTTCTAACATTTTCTCCATGATTGGCAACAGGGTTAAAGGACGGTATGACTTAGCTAATGTTGGATCTTTATTGCCTCCCTTGTAGAGAATTCTCAATATTCCTGGTTTCCAGATGTTAGGAAAACAGCCACTTTGTAGACAGTCATTAATTATCTGCAACATATCGAGTTTAATACTACTATAAACTATCATCATTATTTCAGCAGTGACTCCGTCATGCCCTAGAGCTTCCTAGTTTTTCAACTCCTTAATATCTTTATCCAGTTATTTTATATTTAATTCAGTGGTGGGAGGAGTGCCTGGCAACACAGGCATCTTCTC
Organism: Dryococelus australis; assembly: GCA_029891345.1. NCBI lineage: Eukaryota > Metazoa > Arthropoda > Insecta > Phasmatodea > Phasmatidae > Dryococelus > Dryococelus australis. The sequence continues at coordinate 63,769,973 of CM056997.1, forward strand.
TCTCTCTTCATTTGATGAATTTCTCCTTTATCTTTCACACTATCCTCTGACAGGAGCGCATTTACAGGTTCTTCCGCGTTCTGCTACTGATCGATAATGATCCTGTTCTGGATTTTAAGGCTTTTCATGATTTGGTTATGCTTGAGCTCGTTTGCAAGGATCTTGTAGGATCTTGTATACGAGCCCCCGCGGATCTTCATTTCCTTTTTCTGTTACATAGCTTCTCCAGGATGTCTGTTTCTTTTCATTCAACATTATTGCATAGTTCTTTCATTAGGGCCTACTGGCAACAGTTGTTTATGAGACTTGAGGAATGGTCTGTAAGCGCCACAAGTTCTGGCGGGTCTAGATGCCTGCGCTCGGTCCGCCGGCATGGTCGACAGCAGTAGATATTAGTGTCGACCCGGCTGCGTACAAAGTGTTATAGGTTGTACACGGTAAAATGAGCACTTTTGAAATCCCTGCTTAAGATATACCTGTATGAAAATTGTGTATCTTTCCGCCAAATGTAAAGTCAACATTGCCATGGACCTGATCGCTAGGGACACCCGAATTTCGCGAAAAGATTATCGCACATGCTATATTTCAATACCATACGGGCATGCCAGCAGTTTTCTTTTGCTTATTGGCGGCGTGTCTCTGCGAGAAGACATTTTCTTACTTGTCTGGCCAATCAGAATTTGGTTACTCCGATACTGTGCGTCTGTGATTCGCGGGCAGACACCTAAGATGCGTAATACTTAGATCATCCAATCAAGAAAGTGGATCTGATCTAAAGTGTTAAGAAATACACCTGGTCTTGTAAATCTTTTCGTGAAATTCGGGTGTCCCTACTGATCACTTTATTCATGCGTCAGTAAAGGAAAATTAAAAATGGTAAAAATTAAATATTTGGCAAATTTTATAATTATCTATGCATAAAAAAAATCCGAAATAAGAGTAAATCATTGTAGTATCGACAAATGTTTACCGAACACTTTTAATTTAGCGTTGAAACATGAAACTACTTTCCGTCCGACAGTACCAACTTTACTGGACGAATGCTACTACGTGTGGGCGTTGAAAATACAAGCAGATAGGGACAGCGATATTTTTCAAGGAATGATTACCGTGAACTGCCTTTACAACAATATTGGGCGCGCATCGGCAAACGCGCAACTGATGATACGTAGAGTAATGTTTTCATCACGGCATCAGGCTGCGCGCGCAGCTACCTGTCGCCTTGCCGGCCATTCCTCGCTCCCCGTCAATTCGCCCGCCGGCAACTGTGGCGCTGACGTTAGTCTCAACAGCGAACTATGTCTCCCACGCTCGAGCGACTTTCCTTATTGGACGCTTTTTAGTTTTATAAATCATCAAATTCGCTTCCAATGCACTTTATAGAGACCTGCAGAATTCCCGTCATTAACTAAACCTCACTTCTCGATGTATATTTAAAAGCAACAAGCGAGATCGTTGGCTGCTTCGCTTTATAAGAAGTCTTTTGCCTGCGAGACCGCTTCCAGGAGATTGGTCAGTCTGCCGATCATCGTGTGTTATTGGCTGGACTGTCCTTGGGGAATGGGTTTCGCAAACTGTCAGCCAATGAAAGAAGTCAAATTAGCATATAGCGTCGTGTGGTTTATTCTGCCCCAGAAAATAACGCGAATTTTGTATGTCTCTAAGTGTCTCATGTATAGGCCACACTGTAAAAAAGTATTTCAGGAAACTTCCTGAAATAGTATGTTCTTTGAATGATACTTGTAATGGGGAAAGTTATGAAATGAAAAAAAAAATAAAACTTTGGACACACGCCATTGCAGAGCTACGTCAGTAAGGAATGCACAAAGTGATAATATTACTTGATGAAGGTTTTAGTTTTTGCAAAATAATTTTTGTTCCGACCAGGATGGGAATACGCTTGAATTTTGATTAAAAACATACTCGTATTAATTTATATTTTAAACATTTAAATAAGTAAATTCTAGACAATTATGTTACAGTGTGACAAAATGTATACAATCTAGTTTCATACGCAATATAAATCGTATTTTCTGAATATTTTGGTAGTTTATGTAGTACTATATTTTATTTATGGGTTGTGCATGTTGTATTCCCGGGAGCAGTATGATAGTTATCGTTGTCACTGTGCACAAGTAGCCAGTGTTTGAGCGTATTCCTTGTGAGAAATATGATTTGTGAGTGGTTACCGCTGACGTTGACGAACACGCAGTACCTCGTTCACTGGTTGGTTACACGAAGCACACGCGGCAAAAGTACAGCGAATATATATAAAAAAAAACTAAGGGATTGCAGCATTCCAGCTAGTAAATTAATTCTGGACTGAAAGAGTCGAAGAGTTACGTGAACAGGTATCATGTGACGACGCCGCGGGCTGGAGCAGGAGCCGCGCTGATTGGCTATGAGAGTATCGGCGACCTGGGTATGGCCGACAGTGGGGCAAGGACGCATGTTCCACGCCGCATCAGGCTGCCTGTCACATGTGTCGTCCTCGCAGGTTCGAGTTAATTAACTCCTTCGGTGAAGCGTTCATCTACGACCTCGTGTTGCACGCCTCCGTGTAACGTCTTGTTGGTGCGATGTCACATGCTCGGCGATATTACCACCGACCTTGAACAAACCAGAGGTGCAGATACTTGACGGAAATCAGACTACTCCCACGGAAGACAGCGAATGAACTGGGTACTGATTCCTCACTGTGTATAACGCAGACCGTGAGTATTCCTCACGAGCCACACGTTTACGGTAGTGGACGCGGTGAGTGGACATTCAGTTCCTGCTCCTGTAGTCCACTATTTTTAGGGATAGGAAAAATTCGCGATTTCATTTTAGGACAAGATAGATTTCAAACTTGTGCACACTAAAGTCATCCTTTCAATTGGATCAGAGTTTATTAGATACACCCTGGACGACTCTGCGCCAGTAGCCGACTTGCAAGGGAACAACAAGCGAATCCCGTACTGTCTAATGTGGGATAACACTGGGCCAACAGCCAATGAACAAACATCTGAGGTTTGATTATACAAAGGATTGTGGAGTCTAGCATACAGCTCACTGAGCTCGCAAAATTTTCCTATCCCTAACTATTGTGTAGGGACCTACATAGGTCTGCAAAATATGATTTTATTTGTCAGACGCTCTACAAAACGGCGCTTAGTACATAAATAAATTTGAGTCTGAGGGTTTTAACGCGTTCTGGTTAGCGCTCGAACGATGTCAAGTGTATGTGGGTTGAATAGCCAACCGAAACGGAGTGGAGAGACTTTTAGACGGCTATTAACAACGAGGTCTGGGTGGGACCATTTTCTCAATGAAAGCAATAATCTTGCTCATTTTGCTTGGGGGGGGGGGGGTTGTGATGAGTTTTAAATTAGAAATTACGAGTTTTTTATTCAGAGAAATTGCCAATCGCAAGCACGAAACCGAGTCTTCGAATTATGTTAAATTTTTCTCTTCCAGCCAGTGGACAATTGCTCTCTTTACATTCGCTTGATAACTAAACCTGACCCAAACCAATCAAAAGTCACAGCGGGTTTAAAGACTTGCATATTGTAATGGCGAGTCTTGGGATATATTAGTTGAACCCGTTATTGAAGGCATAATCGTACTTAAAATTTTGTTTTTGGTTGTGTTCAGTGCTCGTTTTACAGTAAATATCAATTTCTTCAACAACGACTTTTGCTATCATGCACTGATCAGGTGCTTATTCCAAACTTACACTAAAATTATGAAACATCTGATTTTCTTAATTTTTCAGAAAACTCCAAACCGCACATGGCCGCGTTAAGTTTTTCGATGAAGTAGTTAGTACCTCAGACATAACGTTCTAACTTTTCTATTTCACGTCTTAAATTCTAATTCAACTGCTATGTGACCAATTGCAAACTCAGCCTTATAAGTTTGGCGCCTTAAAATTTCGCTAGGCTAAACTGGACAGTTATGTATACATCTCAGGCGCTGCCATATGTTCATAGGCTGTTGCCTTCGTGGCGAGCATTTTCCCCTGTGGGTTAGGTGTACGTGATTCGCTCCCTCTGTATCTACATGTGTAGGCATATTACTGGCCCAATCACAAACGTAACGAAGGAATACAAGTGTTTAAAGTCTATCGTAGCACCGTTTGAGCTCGCAAAAACACGGGGTCTCTATACCTAGTACTTATCAGTATCCCCGACGCCCAACAGACCATCAGTGACATTGTTGCAAGTGGTGGGATATGAGGGTGGCGAGTGATGTGAGGTGATAGGTGTTGGGTTGGGGGGGGGGGGAGGTTACTTGCATCGATCATTAAGAGAAGCGGGTAGACAAAAAAAACATTTTTGTTCCAATGTGTGGTCGTAAACAAACTTGATTCCTGCGAAGTCCACGAAGTCTAGATTCCAGTATTCTACGAGCGCATCCACATTTTTTTCTTGTGGACCGCGCTCCTTTGTGAAACGTTATTTTCTTAACCGACGAGGCCAAACGGAGTTAGGTTACTCCGACACCGAACGGCTGTGGTTTGCAGGCACGTAGCTCAAAATCGTAGCAAATATAATCTCCCGATCACGAATATGAACCTGCGCCTGATGCAAAGTGACAGCTAGTCGTCGGATCTTTTCACGAAAATGGTGTGTCCCTACCGACGTATCTCTGAAAATACTGACGCGTCTTGCTCTTTTCACGACGTGATGATACATTGTTGACAGATCACAAACGTCTAATATTAGCGTACCAGAATTCTCACCAGAGTCAGTCAGTTCGCCGAATCCCAGCACAGAGAACCGTGACACAGAACATCAAACAACACAGAAGCGAAACTGGCAGCGTTTCGCGAACTCCAGTCACACGTGCGAGCAATATGGCGGAACTTCTTTAGCCTGCTACCGCTAGGACTCTAATTGTCTATACGAAATACTAGCCAATTGAGAATATTTCGCATCGCGAAACAGCCAATCAAACACAAGGCCCGTTTCCAGATTCTCACGCAGCCAATGAGTGACCGAGTACGCTAACTTCAAAGGAGTGTTCAGCCCGTTTAGCTAGGCCTTTGTATTACCTGTCGTGTGTCCATGCCTCATTCCTGGTGCGGCCGACCACTGCTGCATGCTCCAGTAACCCCCCCCCCCCCAACCACGGCCGCCTTCGCATTTCGTCAGGACCTTAGTACTCGTGACACTTTACACTGTAAGAAATGGTTCGTAAGTGTACCAAAACAGTCTAGATCCTATATGCGTACTGATAAAGCACGGAGAGTAAAGAGATTTTCATATAGTCCATTCATTATTACTTCCAACTTTTCTGAAACCCTTCTAAAGTTCTACTTTCAAGCTATTCCTCCTCCTAGTGCAAACAAAGTTTGGCCAAGTTAAATATTAATATGCTCAGGTCAGGAAGCCCAATGCTTTTAGTCTGGCAACTGGAGGCTATTCACGATAAAATGAGAGCTTTTGAAACCCCTGCTAAAGATCTACTTGTACGCACGTTTTCTATTCTTTCGCCTTATACAAGATTAACATTGTCGGGGCCTCGTCACTTTATTCATGCGAAGGTCAAGTGAAACTCTGAAATTATTAGAAAAGTAAATATTTCACAAATCTGCTAATTTTTGCACTTCGATGCATTAAAAAAAAAGAAAGCGAAAGATATAATTTAAGTTATCAGAAATGGCACACCTAACATTTTTATTCGACGTCAAGATATGGCAATACTTTCCGTCAACCGTTACCAACTCTACTGGGCGCATGTCACTCAGTGCGCCCATTAAAATAAATGCAGGTAGGGAAAGTGACATTTTTCTAAGGTTGATTTCAAAAGTGCTCAATTTATCGTGAACAGTCTTCAACAATATTCGCCGCCAGGTAGTAGGCTAATGGTGTCACATGTTTACCACATTTTCCCGTCTTGTACGTAAGTAAGTGTGACAATTCCAATTTTCATACAATAGATATAATTGTGTATAACCTTCTGAAATTGTTTTATGTGAGAACCCATGTAAATAATCACATTTGTCCACTCTAAATTAGAATCAGTGAAAAACCACTGATTCGCAGTGAAATTCAACTACTAGAATCAGTGAAAACGGCTCCACTTAGAATCAGTGGAAAACCACTGATTGTTTAAGTGGAAAAAAATATCACTGATTGAATTAGTTAAGTAAAACAATTTCACTGATTGAATAAATGACGGTCAACTGCAGTGGCGAATTAAATATTGTTTTTATTGAATTTAGTCAATAAATTACGCGAAATAAACATATCTACAATAGTTTACAACTTATATTGCCCAATTTACCGTAATTTAAAAAAGCAAAAAAATTCTAGATGGTGGACAGGATTGAACTCGCACAACCTTTCCTCTTCGATTTTTGGCCATAACTTTCCCATCTGCACTACCAAGCTAAGTTGAAAAAAATGAGGAACATATGTGTCTTACAGCTCTTATCGAAATCGTGAAGATTTAAATTGTATACGCTTACTTTTCGTTTTTGGTTTAATTGGCACCATTGGGATTGTTAAAACAAATAGTATATATATATATATATATATATATATATATATATATATATATATATATATATATATATATATATATATATAATTGCACTTTCTTCGCCACATTATACAGTTTAAACCTTCAAACAGAGCGATGTGATGATTACATGAAAACGAAACGAAAGACGTAAAAATGGAATGAAAGACTATATGTTCATAAAACCTCGCAAAATGGTGTTTTGAAAGGTGAAAAACATTTTAGAACGTATTTGGTGTTGTTATTATTATTTTACTCGTTATTTCACTTGATACACGTTGTTTGAAGGCCATTTTTAAACGTTGTTTGACGGCCATTTTTTACAATCTGTTTAACTGACCCTTCAGTCAGAAATAAACCACTGAAAAACAGTGGGGAAAAAAAAGACTGATAAATCAGTGGGAAATGTCACTGAATCAATAAGTGAAGGAAATCCGACATTTCTCACTGATTCATCAGTTAAGTGGCTTTTGAATCAGTCAGGTACCTGCTGTTGACTGATTGAAACAGCAAAACTCTCACTGATTCAGATTTAGAGTGTAACGGCACGCGCACAGTGCAGGCAGAATGTCAGTTTCCGATAACTGGCGCCGACCGGCGCGGCGCGAGATATGAGACCCGTGTGTAGATATGAGTGCGCATAGTGGCGCCGACCGGCGCGGCGCGAGATATGAGACCCGTGTGTAGATATGAGTGCGCATAGTGGCGCCGACCGGCGCGGCGCGAGATATGAGACCCGTGTGTAGATATGAGTGCGCATAGTGGCGCCGACCGGCGCGGCGCGAGATATGAGAAACCTTGTGTAGATATGAGTGCGCATAGTGGCGCCGACCGGCGCGACGCGAGATATGAGACCCGTGTGTAGATGTGAGTGCGCATAGTGGCGCCGACCGGCGCGGCGCGAGATATGAGACCCGTGTGTAGATATGAGTGCGCATAGTGGCGCCGACCGGCGCGGCGCGAGATATGAGACCCTTGTGTAGATATGAGTGCGCATAGTGGAGGCAGGCATCGCCGTGCACCTGCGGGTCGTGTCGTCTCAGTCAGGCAGTTTACCGGAATGACAAGAATCGACGAGGTTGGCACGAGATTTCACCTGTGTTTATTGTCGCATGATCTGTTTCTGTAGTGACATATTTGTGTGTTTACAAAATATTACGTTTGTTTAGTGATTTACTGAGATGGATACTAAACCTCTAAAATCCAAAGTGTTCCTTAAACCGGAAGTTTGGGACAAGAGACTGAAAGTGTATTTAAATCGGTTGTGATGGATCGTTGCTGGAAAGACATTTCAAAATAAATGGGTGTTCCAGGTTATAAATAAAACAAGAGTGAAAAGCGTAGTAATTTACGTTCAATTAAATAAGAAAAGTCAGTGCATGACTTTGCGAAAACAGTTTTTGTAATGTAAAACATTTATTTCCCGTAAAAAGTGATATTAAGTATAGAGAGTTAAATATAAACGTACACAATTGTATATTCGCACAAACTAACATTGCTTTTGACATTGATTTTTTTCCCTTTTAATCATATGTCAAGGGAAACTTTTTCATGTAGAGAGAAAAAACGTCTCTCACTTTTTTAGCATCATTCGGATATCTCCCTGGTCTTTCCAATGTTACTGATTCGCCATGTGCAGTTCTATCAGTCAAGGGCCTTTCATACCCTTCTTCGTCTATTGTAGTGTTGTGCAATGCACAAACACATTTCACGATATTGTCAGCTACCTCAACCTTCGTCTCGATGCATTTCGAGAGAATACGCCATTTCGAATATAAAATTCCAAACGCGCATTTCACAGTTTTTCTAACTCGAGATAAACGCATGTTGAAATTGAGTCCTCGGATGGTTGTGGTTTGACGTTTGTATGGTGTCATTAGGTATGGAAGCGAAGGATAGTCATCATCTGCTAAAATAACGTATGGTGTTTTCACATTGCTACGAGGTAGGAAGTCGGGTTCTGGAAAAATTATATTGTTTTCATTAATGAATCGAAACAAGCCTGAAGCCAAAAATGTAGCCCCATCACTTTGTTTTCCGAAACCTCCCACGTCTACACTAATTAACCTATAGTTTGCATCCACGAGTCCTTGAAGCACGACGGAGATAAACGTTCTGTAGTTTAGAAACATTGACCCTGAATCACTAGAAAAAATCACACGAATATGTTTGCCGTCTAAGCAGCCAACAACACGAGGAAAATTGCAATATTTTTTCAAAGACAATAGCATTGTTTTTCAATGATTTTGTAGTTGGCACTGGCATGTACAAAGGCTGTAGAACTTCCCAAAGTATAAGTACAGTTTTAATCCGTCCGACAGTATTATTTCCCATCCGGAAGCTGAACGCCAAAGTACAGAATGACATTCCAGTGGAGAGGTATCTGAAACAAATAATTACACAATAGTATAAATAACAAACAGGATATACAGTTGTCGTAATATTTATATTTACATTTCACAAAAATAATATTGCGCACATGTTAACGATTTTTCCTCTTTCTTCAGAAGAAGTGCTTCGCAAGAAGTGGAAGTATCTAAGGGATCAATTGTATGTTGAGTTTGGGAAGGTCAAGCCACCACGTTCAGGTGATCCTGGAGACGCATCGCATGAACCAAAATGGCTTTATTGTAAGTCCTTGCTGTTTATGAAGGAAGTTGTCAAGCCTCGAGCGTCATCAAGTAACTTGACGTCAAAAAGAACTTGTTCACCTACTGAACTAAATAATGCAGATGCTGATGATGTCGAGGATGTTAGTGAGGCTGTTGGTCGAAACAACGACAATGATGAAAATTGAATTGAGAAAGGAAGCCTAGATGAAGGTGGCGTCAACAGTGGTCCACAAAGACCACAACAGAAGAGCAGGATGTGTCAAGTAAACTCTCAATACAATGAAACTATAATTGAAGTGGAGAAAAGAAAGGTTCAGATTTTGGAAAATGCTATAGGTACATATCGCCAACCTGAAAATGATGACTTGTTACTTCGTTGCTTTTGTCTTACGTCAACAAGATACCCGATGATCAGAAATTACGCTTCCGGAGCAGAATTCAAGATCTTGTTCATGAGTTTGCTTTCTCTCCAGGCCCTTCTCGTCCAGTTTCGCTCCCATTTACATCACCCACAACAACCCAAACATCTTACCCCATCAATTCTATAACTACAGGCTAGGCTGTAACGCCTCCCCTTCCCGTGACTCTGGACATGTATTCCAACAGTGAGTACTTTTCTTCGGGCAGCTGGAACGTGCAGGAGTTCTCTAGCAATCCTCCTAACCACTATTGACATCTTTGTACGACAATATGTGTTTATCACAAAACTACTTTGGTTATAATTGTATAATGCTATGTTTTAAATTAAATACCTTTCTCTACTAAAAATAAACTTTTCCCTTTGGTTTTTATTCACCAGTAGGTACTTCTGGAAACTAGCATTTTAATGTTTTTTCTAGAGGGAAATATATTTTAGTATTAAATTATGAACTTCAAATTCGTTTTTATTATACCTACTTTAAAGAGGTTAACACTTTTCCATAAAATCATCACAAAATAAATCTGGAATTATTAAATATCTTACTTCATGTTTACTACAAGCAAGTATTATGGAAGAATCATTATTTGCTAATGGAATATACACCAATTCATCAGCAATCGATGATTAATTTTGTCTAAACTATAGGTAATAGAAGGTTTGTTTTGTCATTCTAAAATATTCCTTAAACAGTTTCTTGTCTGCTTTCAATTGAGGGAATAGGTAATGGTATTCACCAAAAGTAGCTCTTAACTAATTAATTTCATGTACACCACGTTTCTGTGGTTTAAAATTTAAACTAACATTTAATAAAAATAATAATAAGGTACGTTTATTAAAAGGCGTATAAACCGTTTGTGATACATGTCGTATTTACGAAACAAGCAAACACATAGTACACGCGCGGGACGATTTTTCAAATGCTTCATTCCTAAAGTGTGTAGAGATGGCTAATAGAAAGTATCTGAATGGTAGCATTCCAATAGTTGCTTAGGAAAGAGTCGAATGCGTAGTGAGTTTTCCAACATTGTGTTGTGGCTTCTCTAAACAGTTCTGTATTTGCTGCCTGGTGTATGGTCAATGATCAAACACTTGAATTACTGTTTGGGTAGTTGACCGAAGAATTTTTTTTACTGTGTAGTTACGACGGTCACCAACGAGTCCACGCTTAGAGACCCTTCTTTCGGTCGTTGCAGCGCCCACACGACATTTACATTTATTTTTAGACCTCTCTGGCTTGGTGAAATGAGAAAATAGCTTTAAACACACACAGGCGTTCAAAGACGACAGAAAAAAAAAATTCCAGGCACGTACCGAGCTCTTTGAAACCTAAGAACGAGAATTTTTGTCGCTAGAAACCGCCGCTTTAAGGGGCTTCAAGAGTATAATATTATTTTTTAACGTTTTTAGTTTATTACATTATTTTTCATTGTGATATGCATGTGTGACTAGAAAATGTATCACGATGGAGAAAAATGATTTTACAAAAATGTATTAAGTAAAATAGGCCATAGGAATTATAAATTTACATCTGTTGCCGCACGAATTTCAATATTGTATGTTACCGTACAGCTCAAAACAATTATTCAGGTTATTAGAATGTTACGAGGAACATTTCTTGGAAAATCTGCTAAACGATTCGCCCGCGTTCCAATTTTAACCTTTGCAATAAACTTATAGTCAAAATAGCCCAGAGTTAAAACATTTACCGCAGGTTGAATCAAGTGTCAGATTTATAAGGAACTCCAGTATGCCACTCATGTAACTTCAATACACACTTCATCTGAAACCAAACTTTGTGTTTAACAACTTTGTGAAATTCGTAATAATAAAGGCTTCGAGTTGAAATCCTCGTATTTACACAAAAAAAAAAAAAAAAACACTTTATGAACGTTATTTTCCGAATTATTTGGTATCGTAACCAATACGCTTCGTAATTAATTTACGAGCTAAGTGTTGCAGTCGTTTAATTTTTTGATATGCGCTGTACTTGTGTGGAGCGCACTTCTCGCACTCAGTGAACAACGTAAGCTGTTGCGCGTTCTTTAATGTCGACATTAGAGGAAGATCGGGTATTCTAGACCATCCTCCCCTTACTTGGTTTTCAATTTTTTTTTCAGTAACTACATTAGATATTTTACATTCGCTCTGGTATATTACAGCTTGATATGTCGGTTTACGGTACACATATGACTTACACAGTTAATTAAATATTTGTACTTGGTATCTTTATATTCGTACTAGTCTGCAAAGATCCACTTTTTCTATTCTAAGTTATTAAAAAGTGTAAATCCCAGTTTTAATCCACATTGTATGCAAGTGTACAGTTGGTTCATGTTTTGGACACATTACAGTCATAAATGGTGTTAATTGACATAAAGTAAACGAAAATCGTTTATTACTAAAATAATTCAGAACGTGTTCTTGGCACACATGAAAATATTCTACTGAATTAAGATTAAGGCGCACCAAACACACTATCTATAAATATGCGTAAAATAGAGACTGATTAGGATTTGTAAATATCACACGCAAAGTCCAAAGTTTCATTATCAGCACATTCTTCGTGACACCAGGTTAAACACTCTAAATATTGAACCCATTTTTCTCCATATTTGTCATCTGAAAATTTTTCACAATAGTATATACACACAGCATCAGTTTCATGCGATGTTCAACACGTCGCTTTTTGTTCGTAGTCTTCTCAGATACTTCAGTTGTTCGCTTTCTGTATTCGTAACTAGGTTATAGATAGAATAAGATAATAACATGCACGATCACAGCCTCACAGTTATATAAAATTATTTATTACTAATGAAATTTGAAGTAAAGTAAACTACGGCAGGTAACGTGGGCCGGTGCCATTAATTCCGAACCTCGCCATTATTTTTCGAATGGTGCTGTACACCGAACTACTTTCATACTACGAATTAGATACACCTACAATAAACACAGACACCTGTATCATTACTTTAAAATATCCTAAGCCATTTTGTTATCATTAATAATTTCAACACGTTTAACAATTTTACACACCTACATAATATTTTAATACTGAATTTCCCGTCACCGTATTACTATAGGATATTCACGATAATATGAACACTTTTGGAAGCAGTCTCATTTAGAATAATAGTCAATAAATATAAATTATTTTACCTTTAGACGTTAACATCCAAGTGCGGTCAATATACATGTTGTGTTCATTATATACATGGTAATATTTATTTTAAAAAGTGGCTAAAGGATTAAATACGGGCGAAAGGAAAAAGTAACTAGGGCCTCAAAAGTGCCCACTTTAACGTGAACAGCCTATACTTTATCGATTAACGCGCACCTCTCCGGCTGTCCAGGCGACTAATGTAATGTGACCGAGTACTTCATGTGACTTTTACTATTTATTTATTTAGCTTCCACTTTTACACAACATATGTGCTTGGAATTGCCATAGAGATAAACATATGAATATAAATATATAATAAAAAATCACATAGAAATTTCACAAAAAAACATCCTACAAATCAAGACGTTATTTGTAAGAATGTATGCCCAAACTACACATCAAAGGAGAACATGTTCATCACAATATAAACATAGGGGCAATCTAAACATTACAATTTGAAAATAAATATTACAATATAAACATAAGTACGATAACTTGTTGATTACAATACAAGTACTAATAACTCTACATAGCTGCGAAATTTGTAGCACGCTATGTTCATTTAAATTATTCTTCTGCACTAGGTTGCAGCACCTACACTAAATTTTACAGCGTGGGCTCACTTTAATCGAAGGGTCCAAAATACCCGAACTTCCTCCAACGAATCACGAATCAGAAGTTTAGAAACTTCAACAAATCAGATTTCTCACAAGGAAATACCGGATACTGATTCCTCATCGTGTACACAGTGCGCCGACCATAAATATTCATATTTAACTTGTCATCGTGGAGACGGGAACTGAATGGTTTAATCAAGTTATCCTGATTGGCCCTGTCGGATAAAAAAATGATTCTCACACATGCACACGCGGCCAATAGCCAAAGGAAATTTGCAAGTGTGCACATACGAAGTTGAAGTCCAACCTGCGCATAAATATTTTCGCGGAAAACAGGTGGCCCTACAATGACGGTTGCAGGGAAAATGCACATTTATTTTAAATATATTGTTGTGCCTCTCGCTTTCCCTGACCTGCCCCGCGCGAGCAGGCAGACAGAGTAGGGATATGATAGCGGCCGGCGAATAACTAAGAGATTTTTGAAAGACAGGCGAGCGATAATCCTATCAGGGTTTTAAATTATGACGAGCGCAGCCGCGTAGTCTTCTGCCTGGCGCCGTGATAAGTCTCTTGTGGCTCGTACACTCCTAACCTTCAGCAGATTCAATTACTGCATTTATGTGAAGAATGTTCTGGTTTTCATCGTCCTTGCCTCTCTCAGCGTGACTCGGGGTGCAGGGAATATTCCAGATCTGGGCTGCTGATACTATAAAAGCGCATCAGGTCTCCGAGACTGTTGGAGTTGACGAATGTCTGGAGTTTGAACGATTGTGCGACCTTGTGCGATAGACGACGAGCGAGAAGAGCAACGAGTAGCGAGAGAAGTGAGCAGCGGGAGGAAAATCTGCGACTGCGAACATCGGCGCAGCGAATAGTGTGACTGGCTGGACCATTGGACTGGATGCGTGAATGGAAGACTTTTCAAATTATGGTAACAGACATACTGAACATGTGTTAATGATGAGTGTGAGTTAATTGACTATAACCAAACAGCGACATTGAGAAGGACTTTAATTAGAGTTGAGATGGACATTAAACACTGTGCTCATTGAGAAACAAAGAGAGTAATAGTGGAGATTATTGGTGTTAATAATAGCTGCATGAATAAACTAAAACCTACTTCAGTTATTTTATTTTTATTTAGACCTCCATCCTCTCGAACTCAGAAACGCCCCTCAGGAGTCCTGTAACAATATGCTGTCCCCAAAAAATAATGTGAATTACTCAGGCCACTACATATTGCGGGGCCACGGTGGCTGAGTGGTTAGCGTTCTCACCTCCCACCAAGGCGAACCGGGTTCAATCCCTGGCCGAGCCACCGGATTTTCGCTAGTGGGAATAGTGCGGTCGGTGGATTTTCTCGGGGATCTTCTGTTCCCTCGCCCTTTCATTCCGGCGCCGCTCTACACTCGTATCAATCTCCCTTCTCGGCTCTCATGACCTCGATGTTAAGAGCCGCCCAAATCTCTTCTCTCGCTAGGCTTGCATATTACGAAACCACCGTTAAAACTTAAGGGGAAAATGTTTGGCTGTTGAAAGGCCTTAAGGACTCACATGGCGGCAGAGGCGGTTTATGGCACTGGTCGTTTGTTCCAGCGAACAGCACATACACACACGCGATATGTGGGCTACGGGTCCCGCCAGGCTCGGCGGAGCGCACCCATTGCTCGCGAGGGTTTATTGGCCGTGTGCGTGCGTGTGTGGTCGCTACCGGACTGTGATTGGTCCTTCCCCCGTGTACCAACACTCTTACTGCTGCTATTTCAGGCTGCGAGCCCCGACCCTTCTGCACGACACCAGCTACCAGCAACTCAGATAGGGAAAACAAATACTTACCGAAGACACTCGACGTTACGCTTAAAAAAAATTGTTCCCTATTTCTACGGAATAATTACTTCCTGCTATTATTATTTTTGTTTTTCTATTTAGATATTGTAGAAATATGTGCTTGGTTACATACTTTTAGTTTCATTGTGGTTGCACGGTATTCTATGTCTATGTAATTTTTACGAATTTTACATCACACCACTTGTATTTTCGTCAATATTTGTGTATGTGTTTATAAAATAGTGCTTCATCTTCATGATTATGATTTTTATTCTCTGAAATGCATTTGTGTTATGGAATAACAGAACTGTGGAACAAACATGCGATATATACCTATCCCGAGATAACGTAGGTCAGTGATAAAACAAAAATAAAATGCAACTTGTTGACGTCAGGCGCTTTGTAAGCAAACTATAACGAAAATAACATTAGTAATTTACTGTTTTAAAACGTCGGCAATAGCGCAGAACCTACTTCGGCAAACAAATGAAGAAGATACAGCTCCAAACGAGTTGCAACTCTATCCTCGCACGTTCCTTAATCCACGCCATCATTGCTCCAGGTCGCGGACAACACACGTCACGTCTTCAGACGAGACACTCCGAGAAATAAGTTTGCAATGCACCACATCAGTGTATACGCATACTGAGAAAGCACGAATTGTTAAGTTTACACTCTAAGTTCGAATCAGTGGAAAACCACCGATTCGCATTGAAGTTCAATTACTCGAATTAGTGAAAATGGCTCCACTTACAATCGGTATAAAATCACTGGTTGTTTCAGGAAAACAGTTTCACTGATTGAACAAGTGACAGTGAACTGACAGCGTGTGGCGAATTAAATAATGTTTACATTGAATTTAGCCAAGTCATAACAAAAAAAAAATAAACATATTTCTGATAGTCACTGTTTATATTGTGCAATTTAAGGTCATTAAAAGAAAAGTAAAAACAATCTCATTCACCCGGATTGGAACTCACATTGTCTTGCTTTTATATCATCACCTCACCAATCGTGCTGTCAAGCCATCGTTGATAATAAAGTGGGGAATACATGTATTATATTTATTTACCGAAAATACGTAGCTTTGCATAGTGTGCCCTTTATTTTCGTCTTTAGTTTAATTGGTAGCACTAGAATTCTAAAAACAAATAGTACGTATTAATGCACTCATTTTACCACATTTAATACAGTTTAAACCTTCAAACCGACCGCCATGACGATTACGTGAAAACGAAATGAAGGACGTAAACGGGATGAAAGAATTAATATTGATGTTGCTTCATAAAATGGTATTTATAAAGACGAAACTCACATAAAAAAAATATTTTTATTGATTATATTAGTTTATGGATTGTTATTTCATTTGAGATAGCCTACGTTGTTTGTCTTTTGATACACGTTGTTAAACTGATTTATCAGTCTAAAAACAAATTACTGATAAACAGAGAATGAAATGGCGGATGAATCAGTGGAAA
The DNA here is from genome assembly GCA_029891345.1 of Dryococelus australis. Classification (NCBI taxonomy): domain Eukaryota; kingdom Metazoa; phylum Arthropoda; class Insecta; order Phasmatodea; family Phasmatidae; genus Dryococelus; species Dryococelus australis. The sequence goes on from CM056997.1 coordinate 63,786,598, forward strand.
ATGACAATGAATCAATAAGTGAAGGAAAACAACAATTTATTCGCTAATTCCAGTTAAAATACTGTTGAATAAGTCATGTACTTTTAACTGATTTGAACAATGAAAATCTCACTGATTCAGATTTAGAGTGTACTGCTACATCTACTGTACAGAACCTCTACTTTTGCCCAGAAAAAAAATCAAATGTGTAGTGAAGTTTCCATCTTTGCCTAGCAGCGACACTCAACAGTTTAAATAACATCTTTAGGTTAAAAATTCCCACTACAGTTCAGGAAGTTCACCGAATATTTTATACAGTGCAGGTTAGACTTAAAATACTTGAATGTTCCGTGCGTGTGAGTTTGTTTTGCGAATATTCACTTCTTATAGTTCTTAAAACATGCCCCGGAGGGCCTTGAGTCAATAACAAATCTGCTGGAAACAATGGCGGAAAGCCATGTTACTTAGTCTGAGGCAAAACTGGCTACTCGCTGGGGTTACAAGTATCTGTGGCTCGAGTATACAGATGGATGTGGAGCCCAAGCCTACAAGACACTGAGTCCACGAGTTTTTCCGGAAATACGAGACTGAGGACGTTCCCTGAGTTACTCGTTTATTTTACGCATATGGACCAACAAATCTATGGTTCTTCCTGTGTGCAATAGCCAGAGACAGGAAAATTCGTGAGTTCAGTGGCCTGCAAGGTATACTCCATGTTATTTTGTATACTCTCGAAGACATCAACTGCTCATTGACTACTTGCGTCCACAGTGAGAAGCCGTGATTGGACCTGCATCCCGTTCCCAGTTTCTTATTGTTTCTGAGTGCTTGAGTAGCAAAAGACAATTGGCCCACTTGTGCAAATCTGTTTGTATACGAACAGTTTCCATAACCTCCGTATTGCACCCGCAGATGCACATGGCTCACATAATGATCCTTAAATGTTCTATGCGGTCTGCCACATCTGGGCGACCGTTCAGATAACTTTGATGCATCATTATACAATCTGCCCATAAGCGGCTCGATTATACGTAAAGGCTGTTCACGATAAAGTGAGCACTTTTGAAACTACCCTAAGTAAAATGTCACTGCCCGTGCCTGCACTGAGGGACACGCGCCCAGTTAAGTTCGTAACGATGTATGGAAAGTAGTACCATATCTTAAGGTTGAAGTAAAGGAACTGCCTATGGAGCACTGCACCCGACAATACAACGTGAAGAACTCATAAAAAAAGTAGTACAGACACCATCAAAAATTATCAGAAAAGTGCGATTTATGCTGTATATGAAAGAAGAATACACACAACAACAACAACAACAACAACAACAACAACAACACACACACACACACATATATATATATATTAAAATGATCAAATATTTTACTGAAATATACTTTTTAAATGTAAAAAAATAATCGATGAAAATATTTAATATTTCAAACTAAATTTAAGCATATTGCTATTCTGTGTGCTTCATAAAGCAGAATTTGCCAGAAAATCTTCATCATGGAATATCGTCATAATGTTTACTGTGATTGTGTGTAACAAAATAGTAATAATAATGTAGGATATAATTTTTATAGTTGGTTTTATGTGCGTCCATTTGTCACAAATATTCATGGCTGAAACTGAAGTAAATAAAGTAAATTATAAAATTGATATGATACATTATCACTATGATTTTATTACACGTGATCACTGTAAATATTATGACGATCTTTCTTGAAGAGTTTCTAGTAAATGCTGCTTTCCGAAGCATCCAAAACGGAAATGCGCCGAAATTAGGTAAAAAATGCGGATCTATCGAGCCAACTGTCGTCAGCCAACTGTTGCCAAGCCACTTTAGCCCAGATATTTGCCATTTGTAGTCCAGATATTTGCCACTTACAACCAAGCTACTGGTCACTTGTAGTCCACTTAAAAGCAACTTGCTATGAATTTTCACAAACAAAAGGTGCCACGGTAGTGTAGTGGTTAGACTATTCGCCTCCCGCCTAGGCGAACCGAGTTAGATTCCCGGTGGGGTCACTGTCGGATTTTCGCATGTGGGAATCGTGCCGGGCGATGCCGCTGGCCAGAGGGTTTTCTCGGGATCCCTCTTTTCTCCCACCCTTGCATTCCGGTTCCTTCTCCATTCACCTTACTTCACCCTTATCGGCTCTCAAGACCTCGATGTCAATAGTAGCCCAAATCTCTCCACTCACGCCACTCAAAACCAAAAAATATTTACGTTTTGCCCAAATAAAAACCACTTATTTCCCATCGTCGCATACGTATGTTAACTCTGATATTATTTTATGATAGTTGAATTTCTTTGGAAGAGCATGGGATCGAACCCATAACCCTTGAGTTTTTAGTCTATAAGGTTACCACCAACTACTCTACCATGTAGTCACATGAAATGTTAAGTAAATCTGGAAAATTTTATACATAAAATATGCGTTATTAACTTTGTTACACACACAATTTATGTTAGTATTATTAGTAAAGCGATTTATGTGTTCGGAAAACTTTCAGGCAATATTTAAAATGCTCCATAAAGAATTTTTTTTACATGTTATGCTTTGCAGGTTTCCAATCTGTAATCTTTTTTTCCTAATGCTAGTAATGTTACGTGATGATTTTACTTCACAAATGCATGAAATTAAAATGTGAAATGAATTCGCGTATGCAATTTCCTATTTCAAAACATATATTTAGCATACTATAAATCCACGGAATTGTCGCTAATGTAATATGTCCCTAGTAGTAACAGTTGACATGCGAATTATTTGATCTATTTTTCGATTTTTTACTTTAGGTATAACAAAACACTGATCTTGCTGTAAACAGTGTAGATTTAAACAATTTTTACACACGAACTAGCGAATGTAAATTGTCACCGTATGTTTAGCACGTCACGTTACACTAGTGAAATTTGGCAACACAGATAACTTTCTTTGTTTCAGTCGATCGATTGGTGGTATTTCAGTAGCACCTGTTTTCGCTGTTTACTGAAGTCATATAGAATAAGACACTATAAAGCTGAGTATTGCTATTTCGGGAAAATATTTGCAGACAAGATACTTACAGCACTGAAGTGTCTTTATTTTTTTTCTACTGTCAGTATTTAGTTTTGACAGGCGTAAATTTTGGCCACGAATCACGAAAGTTCAATGCCAAGTTACCAAATTCTAATTGGTCTGGTCAAATGCGATATGACTTTTCCTGTAGGCTTCAGATAACGGTGAAAGAAGAAATTCCGGTGAGTCCATAGAGTTCTAAAACTTTACTCAAATTTTCTGCCAACATTTACTGGCCTTATTCCATTGTTCGTTTAGGTACAAGTTTTCATATCAATGTATAGTATGTCAAGATGTTTATGTTAACAATTTTTTAAAAAATACTAATCGATTAGTGAGAAGTTTCAATTTCGACTGAGCTTCACAAATACAATTTTCTTGATGTTATCATCCTTTTCCGATGCCTTTAATAAATCGTTTCAGGCGTTTCAAATAGGGAATATTTAAGTCCTGTGTTTAAGTTGACACAGCCTTGTATGTTATGACTAGAGATCTGCAGAATTAGCGTTATTACACGACAGCACGATACGCTCTACAGTGTTCTATACACTCGTATCTATCCCGTTTGTTTACTGGTTACTTACAAGAAATAAAGTTAAACTTAATTAGTTAGATATGGGGTTGCGCCTGATGCGGTCATCCTACTGCTGTTTGTTATCCGCTGAGAGATCTACAGGCCGCATCAAATTCTGGTCCAATGGCAATGGACATACAAAGGCACACATATTTGAAGTATAGTCTGTAATGCAATAAAATCGCGAATATTGCAAGTGCCTAGTTACAACAACCAACGAGCAATAGGCTTTGTGCTCGACTTGAGTGACACGTAAGTCATCAACTAGAGCTGTAGCAGGACTTCTCGCAGGATGATGATTGGTTACTCAGCCTCGCAATGTACGTACATACAGTAACGGCCAAGCACACCATCTTCCTGTGCCTTACTTACACATCGTGTACACTCATTCTGAATGGTTGAATTGGCCGATCTAGAAATAGTAATAAAAAAAATTAAAAATAAATATTGGAATATTTTTTGTATGCATGGTTTTACCTTAAAGCTAAACTTTAATTCTACTATCAATGAATTCTTGATTTCTCACATTGATTAACTTTTTCATAAATACTAGATATTCAGAGAACTACTTCTAAGCCAAATTATTCCCAATACGACAAGATTATGACTAGACATAAAACGCAACTAAATATTTGTTTTGCGTGTAAACATGTTTGAATATCCCAATTTTGTTACTAATTTTGATAGAGATTATAATTACATAACACGAACTTCGCTGCTATTTCTGTACGCAGATCCAGATTAATTCAAATAACATGTAAAAAAATTGCAAATTCAGTAGTTTATATCTTGTGTTAGTACGTTGTCATACAAACTTAAGGTTGAAGTGAAGCAACCGCCTATGGAGCACTGCACCCGACTATACAACGCGAAGAACTCATAAAATAGTACTACGGACACCATCAAAATTGTCAGAAAAGTGCGATTTATGCTGCAAATGAAAGGAGAATGTATATATTTTGCAACATTATTAAATATTTTACTAAAATACACTTTTTAAATGTAAAAAAATAACCGATCGATAAAGTCCGCATTTTTTAATTTAAGCGCATTGCCGTTTTGGATGCTTCCAAAAGCAGAATTTACAAGAAAATCTTCTTCAAGAAATATTGTCATAAAATTTACTATGATTGCATGTAATAAAATCATAATAATAATTAATCATATCAGTTTTATAATGAAACTATTTACGCCAGTTTCAGCAATAAATGTTTTTGACAAATGGACGCACATAAAATGAATTATAAAAATTATTTCCTACATTATTATTACAATTTTCTTACACGCGATCATAGTAAACATTATGACGATATTCCATGACCACGTGTCACAAAGTAATTCAGCCAATCAAGATAGGTAAACTACCCTACAGTGGTTTGAAATATAACTTGTCTTGAATTATTTTCACGAAATCTCACTACCCATAAACATGCCTCAAGGAAGAAAACCATGCATAGGTATTGTTAAACCTTGCACATCAAACTGTGAGAAAACAGCTCTCTTAAAATTTTCAAACAATAAAATAACGAAATCTAAGCAGCTATGCCATCATCCAAATGAAACTGTGACAAAATCTGAACTGGCGCTCGAGACGTAGACATCGGTAAAAATGTATTTATTTTTCAATTAGGAAATGTACTGTACAACTACAATAAGAGTTAATTACTCATACAATTGCTCTGGACCACTGAAACCATGCGTTACAATTTAAACAAAGCTACACATCCCTAAGTTTTAAGCAGATTTTTTTTCTAGAATATTTATGTAAATTTATAAAACTTATTTTTGAAAATTGCTCTTTCAAGTCGTAAAATGACGGAAAATATTTATTGTAAACGAATTTATTTATATTGTTTTTTTTTTTTTAATGATATTCTTTAGAAAGAATTTCGTGTAATTTCAACTCTGTTAGAACGCCAGTATGCTTTATTCCTTCTCTCATGGCAAGCATTTCGCAAAGTTAGGAATTATATTTTTGTGTTTAAAATGTTGCTTTCAATACACTCATGTAGATGAACCTGGTTTCTCTGTAAACCATTAAAGAATTACAGTCACAAATTGGCAATGCAGCGTTGTTCAAGCGCGCGCTACCATAATAATTTATATTTAAAACACACGTAATAATTTAGAACGTACTGTGTGTGTGTGTGTGTGTGTGTGTGTGTGTGTGTGTGTATATATATATATATATATATATATATATATATATATATATATATATATATATATATATATATATAGGCTGTTCACGGTAAAATGAGCGCTTTTGGAAGCCCTGCTTAAGATCTACTTGTACGCACGTTATGTAATTCTCCGCCCTATGTTAAATTAACATTGCCATTGGCCTCATCACTTTATTCATGTGTTGATCAAATAAAACTGTGGAATTATTAGGCAAGTAAATATGTCTCAAATCTGCTCATTCTTATACTTAGCCGCATTTAAAAAACAGCGAGGAAAAGAAATAATTTAAAATCAGAAATGGTTACCTGACATTATTTATTCGACGTTTAGATATGGAACTACTTCTCATCCATCGTTTCCAACTTTACTGGGCGCATGTCGCTCATTGCGCCCGTTAAAAGATACGCAGGTAGGAGCGGTGACTATTTTTCTAAAGTTGATTTCAAAAGTACTCACTTTATCGTGAACAGCCTTTAATAAACAGCACTTCTGTTGGCCTACAGCATGTTTATGCTCACGTACAAAGTATAAAACATCATTCCACCGCAATGCGTCAGGAAATAGCGCATTGTGTATATGCGATCCCGATTCATGAAACAGATCATTTTTCATGAGTTAACTCTCACTGAACGTAAAACAGGTAATGAGCAGCTTATAATGTCTGGTCCGAAGGCTTGGATTTCATTTCAGAAAATAGTGTTATCGAACGAAGACAGAGATATATTAAATACCATATTAATGTGCCATACGTTCACGAAGCTGTGGTACATATTACGCCAAAAAGTTTAGGAACGAGACGTCACTTGGTCAGTCGAACAAAACCAGGCAGAACTCATTAAAATACCTTCAGTAATGTGTTTCAAAGCAAGGCAAGTACCTGTGAGTTTGCGACTCTATACTCACTAACTACTTAACTTTCTGCCGGCATATTTCGTTGAAGGGTGTTGGAGCCCAACAAATTAATAATTTAATTTTTGTACCATACATTGTTCAACTTGTACACATTATATGTGATGACACTTTACTCGAATAAATATAACTATTTATATTTTTTGAATAATTTGATGTTAAATTCAATTTTTTTTCTGTTTTGCCGCAGCAACAATAACAAAAATACTAAGTTGTACAAATGGAAAATTTACAAAGTAAACTAATGCCAAGGGTTACCGCGTAACATATATGCCATCACCAAATAACATGCCATATATACAAAAAACTTTTTAAGTAGAAAACATTTCTGCATATTGTTGCCGTGAATACGTCTATAAATTTGCAACCGTAGTGGGAGGCAATCCAGAAAATCCGATGATAACAAAATCGGGGGATACAGTTTGGCATTGCAGCTCCGAATCTATCGTCTACATTCACAATTTAATTACACCACTCGACTGCCAAAGGATCAAAGAATATCTTACGTAGAGTGAGGACTGCGAAACATCGACCATGGCGGGGGGAGGGGAAGGGGCGCCGCAATATTGTGTTCGTTTCGCCACGTCTCATAACTTCCGCGTAGTAATAACTTTTGACTAGGAGAAACTACGACACTCGTTTAGGTTTAAATCGACAGCTCTCGTCAAGATCAATCGATTGCGTGTATAAAAATATTTTTGTGGCTTGGTTATAGTGAAATTGTATGCGTTTAAGGAAAAAAAAAAAAAGAAACCATAACACAATTTCGGCCTATACTCGTGAAAAAGCCAAGTAGAAATACAGAGATCGTATACGGCTGGAAAGAGCATCTCAAAATAAATCCAGTGATACCCATAAAACCCCATATGAACGAGTGAAGCGGTGCCGGGAAAAAAAAAAAAAACCCAGCAAGGTGTTTGAGCGCGTCAACGTAGACGTATTCACGCAAAAAAAAAGCGGCCGTGTCCCCACACAGCCAAACCCAATTTTTAATTCTTCAACTTTTTTAAAAATGTATGAACTGTTATTTAGTGATTACATATGTCACACGGTAGTCCATGGCATTAGTTTACTTGGTAAATTTTTTCATTTGTACAACTTAGCATTTGTTATTCATTATGGCTGCAAAAAAAAATTTGAATTTGACTTCAAATTATTCAAAGAAACCCAAAGCGTAAACTTTTTTATGCGAGGAAAATGTCATCACATATAACGTGTACAGTTGAACAATGTTTGCTACAAAAATTAAAATATTCTTTTGGCTCCAACACCGTTAAGTTTTATCCATAAAAGTTTAACAGAAAAAAAAATTCAAAACTCGAATCAAATATTTACTGAGTGTTCGCATTTCCCAAACTACGTATATTTCGTTCTGTTGGAAAAAAAAAAAATAAAAAAAAAAAATCTCTTATATTGACTCAGCGACAGATTCCCATATAAATATTTTTGGTGATTTTCGCCTGCACAATTGATCACTTAGATATCGATATAGTAGAATCATCCCACGTCCAAAGAATTTCGAAATATTTGCGTCACACACTCTGGCATGTAACCACACCTCTATCACTTTATCAGATTTTTTTTGTTTTGTTTTCAGATTGTCAAAATATTACCCATTTTCCCATTATAATTGTTTTTATTTGTATGAACACTTCGCATATTCCGAAGTACTAACGATCACATAGATTTAATTGTCAGGTCTAAAGAGTTGAACAATATTGTAACGTTTGAAGTGCCTCACAAAAAAATGTTGCTTAACGGAAACTATAAAAGTACTCGTTACTGGCAGATATCGTTTGTTAGTATTTTAGTCTGTCCGAGAAGCTGAAGACTACTACATAACTAGCGATGTGCGTGCAGTCGTACGCCTGACAGCCGAGTCGCTCGACTGCAGTCACAAACACGAGGGTGCACTCAAATAGTTCGGTCGTACGTCGTCATGTCAATCCGTGAAACACCGCATAAATTGCAACTCACATTCCACTCAAATATAACCCTCTAATGCCCGGTTCTACGCCCGATTATTTTCTTGGGAAATTAAAACAACATTATACGCACTTGAATATTATTCAGTAGTATTCGAACAACAATAATTCACCTAAAACAGATAAAACATCGCATATCTAGTTCTATCTATAATGAAAAATACGCCTACTTCTATGACGTCATATATTACAAACCAATAGCAAAATTTGTCTTATACTTAATCTCGATCTCTCACTTTGGAACTAAGATCGGCGAATAGGAGATCCAGAATCATGAAACTTCGTTGGTGCAACACATTTACATTGGAACCAAGATCAAACTGGATCCTGGTTCGGAACTAGGATCATTCGATTTCAGATCGGGGAAGATGTTGTTGCAACCGGGCATTAGAGTGGCGTCGTGCATGTGCCACTTATAAACAGTCTCAGTTTGCATTCTGAGAAATACTGTATTTACATGAAAGCCCGGCACTGCATAAAGCCGCTGTTTTGATTGTCACACATGTGTATTCGATGATTTATAAAGTTCAGCATGTATAGAATTCTTTTCGCGAACATCAGGTGTTCATATATGTACTAGTAATGTGAGTCCTGAACACCAAGCGGCGTGGCCAGTGGTAACTCACCCGACTTGCATTTGGGAAGACCCAGGTTCGAGTCCCGGTACATCCGTCCTGATTTCGAGATTTCTGTTTACCGTGGTTTCCCGAAATCACTCCAGGCGAGTGCTGGGACGGGTTATTGACAAAGACCATGGATAGAGATAGTGATTCTTCGCGAAAAAAATATGAGTGCAGGGTACAGTTCAATACTACAAGCACCCTACAGAAGTTTGTCTATTGCCATTAGTTGCTGTTTGCTTGACAAGGCGTTTTCATATTTAACGGGCCAATCAGAAATCGGCAACATCAGCATGGCTCCTAAGTGGTTCGTGAACAGAAAGTTAACACGTGTCAGAAAGTAACTCAGCCAATCAAGGTAAGTAAACGACCCTACAGTGATATGAAGTATAACTTGTCTTGAAATATTTTCGCGGAATTTCACTACCCCTAACCATCTTCTCCAATCCATTGTCTGGTGACCTCGCTGTTGACGAGACATAGAAGCACAAATACCGATGGTTCATTCACGGTTTCTTCCAGCTCTTATGAAGCCTTGCTTAACCGATCATAGAAAATTACACCAAAGGGAGAAAGCTTCGGATTTGTGCGCACTCAATACGATATTATTTTGCATAAAAACTATTTCTTACTAGGCGTTACCACCGCAGCTTTCTTCGCCCTGTTTTTATTCATATTAATTATAAATTAAATAATATAATTTATAGATCAAATATAAGTAAAAGTTCAATTTAAGTAAAACTAGGGTACTTTCATAACACAAGTAAAAAACGCTTATAATTAGAGACAGGTGTTACGCGAAAATATTTCAAGGCCAGCTGCACTCCAAAACACTTTTGTTGATATGCACGTTCGTGATTGGATGACTTCAAACGTCACATGCCTCAAGTATCTGCCCGCGAATCATGGACGTTCAGTATCGGAGTACTTTATTACAATTGGCCCAGTAAAATGAGAACATGTCCTTTCATGTAGACACGCGGTGTACGTAGGATATTGAAGTCAGCATGGCCATAAATATTTTCGCGAAATACACCTGTCTCTACCTATAAAACGGCATCCAATAAATGAAGTCCTTCCCGTGGTAGAGGACATAATTTGTTGTTGAGACTATATTTCATCAGCCACTTTTCTACAGAGAGAATGTTATGAGCTGTTGTTACTGTTCCTTTTACTTTTTACGTTGACTTAATTTTTGCGAACTATTTTTCTCGTATTTTTCGAGAACAAATTAATAATTGTAAAAAAAAATTAATGAATAAATTTATTAATTTCATAGTAATACGTTTCTTTTTTCTAATCTGTAAAGTTATCCATAAGAGTAACTAAAATGTGGTTACGGAAATAAAACTTTATACACGCCTGTTTTTATGACCGAAACAACAAAACAATGAATTAAATTACATATCTGTCCAATTTTTACAAGTAGGTTATTATTTGCGGTAGCTACTGCTAAAAAATAGTTACAGATACAAAACATTTTGTGGGGTTTTACTGCCAGGATTTATTTGTGGTGGACACGGTATTTTTTATAATTATTGGTAATCTTTATTTTTTTTAGTGACTACGAAATGAAGAGTTGATTTCGTAATCACTAAGAAAGTGCTTTTGTATTCGCCGTAAAAAAAATAGTTAGGAGTTACCTTTCCAACAAAAATTGTTGTTTAGTGAAAGCGCGTCGGATCGATGTGAGAATTTTGATTAAGTCAAGCAGCTGGTCACGTACTGTCAGTCCAGTCCGGCGGAGGCCACACTTTATCTCGTGTAAAGGCTGTTCACGATAAATTGAGTACTTTTGAAATCAACTTTACAAAAAAGTTACTGTCCCAGCCTGCATATTTTTAACAGGCGCACTGAGTGACATGCATCCATTGAAGTTGGTAATAATAGATAAAAAATAGTTCCATAACTTAACGTCGAATAAAAAGTGTTAGGTAACCATTTATGAAAACTTCAATTACTCATTTTGCTTTCTGTTTTTTTTTTAATGCCTCGAACTGTAAAAATAACCAGATTAGTAAATTTTTTTCTTTTCTTATAACTCCACATTTTCACCTGACCGATATATGAATAAAGCGATGAGGCAGATGACAATGTTAATTTTGCATAAGGTTGAGGAATACACAACGGGCATACAAGTAGAACTTAAACAGGGCTTTCAAAAATGCTCATTTTACCGTGTCGGCAATGTATCTAGACGCCTGCTAACGTATATGACATTGTCACTGTCTTTCAAGTAAGGCACTGTTTGGTTTGGGTTCACACACGGATGTTTTCCATCCACGTCCATAATGTGCACCACTCACTCAGAGCGTGTCGCAATATTCATTAGAGCAGAATCTCATTACAGTCCATTCATGATTACTTACAACTTTTATGAAGCCCAGCTAAAGTTGTAGAACTTCCAGGATATTCCTCCGCCTCCTGCAAACAAAGCTTAACTGAGTCTACAAAAATTACACCAAAGGGACAACGCACCGTATTCGTTCGCCACTCAGTGTAATAATATATTGAATAAGAGCTATTTATTACTAGGCATTAGCAGCACACCTATTGTCTCTTTTGTTTTTATTCGCAATAATTATACATGAAATAACATAATTTATAAATAAAATATTAGTTACATTCCAGTTTATGCAAAAATAAGATAGTTACTATTATGCCAAGAGAAGTACAAAACACTTGTGATATATATCATATTTAAGAAATAACCAAACACATCATATATGGGGTGATTTTTCAAAGGTTTGTTTTAGGAAGTTTGAATAAACCGCGAATAGACTTGAAACACGTGCACAGTTATGTCTGCACACGTTGCGAGCTCCGCACGTCCCTGTCGACAGCTTCTCAACGCGGTTACCAGCAAGGAGTGAATGATTGCCTACATACTTAAAAAAAAAAAAAAAAAATTAACCCTACAGTTTGCAGTACAGCCATAGAGGGTGTTCAATTCTATAATTGCTACTACAATTTAACAAACAATATATACGTTATATAAATTTACTTTTTTTTTTTTTTTTTTGGAGGGCGGCTGTTCGCCTGGGCGCCCGTAATTTAAGCTACAAATTCTATTTTAATTCAAAAGCATCATTCACACTTCCTAGGAAGGTGGTGAGCTATTCTACCCCGACCTAGACAGCTCCCCGACGGGTATCCTTTCGGCTGCCCCCCGTTTCACCCCCCTCCCCCCAAATGGAACAGACCACAGACCGGAATTTCCACGAATCCGCCCGTGCGACCAAACGCCGTCGGGCCCGCACACAGCTAACTAGCCTTTCGGCCAGTCTGCCATGGCACCTAAGGGTCGAATGACTCCGCCCACGAACCCGAAGGCCTCCAGCCCCCTCCCTATCTGTACTATTCTATTTTGTTCTTTTTATTTTTTCCCCTCGCCCACCGTTTTGCTCCAACCTAAGCATCGTCCAGGACATAGAATTACCCCTTCTGGACACCCAGGCCTTAGTTTCCCGGCGGACGAGGGAATGGAGCTCCACTCCTAGTACGGGTGCCCCCCCCCCCCAATCACCCTTTTTGTACACAGACACATACACAGACATCAATCAACATATTATCACAAATCACATCTTTCCCTCATTTAGATTTTCTTCTTCGCAGTTCCATCCGTACTTCTTTCATCTTTTCTTTCTTGCTGCTTCTCCTCCTCTTTTTCCTTCTTCTGTTATTCTACTTTCCTTCTCTGTTCTCCTCCCCATTTTCTTTCCTCTTCTTCTTTCTCTTCTTTTTCTTCTCTTCCTCCTACATGTTCTTATATTTTTCTACATATTTCCTTCAATTCTTTTTGCATTCATTTCGGATCTTGTGTTCTTCTTTATAACTTTTGCGTGTTTGGAATTTTTTCAATTTTTAATATTAACTGAAAATTCTGTTTCTAATCTACGAGAGAGAGAGAGAGAGAGAGAGAGAGAGAGAGAGAGAGAGAGAGAGAGAGAGAGAGCGCGAGAGAGAGTTATTTATAATTTTTATTTAATTTAAACGATAAAACACTAGACAAATACAAAAACTCACTCAATAATTCCCTTAGTTCCAGCACACTCTCATCCGCTCCCTAGACTACTCAGTTAAATCATCATTCATATTTTTTACCAAATCATATATTTTACTTATACTTTCATCTATTACTTCTTCAATTTCCTTGTCATACATATTATGTTTTTGTAATGACCATTTGTCATTAAAAGGTTTTAATTTCTGACATACTGTCTTCCTCGTCGATGTACGGTTGTCCGCTTTCTCTTCACCCCACCGAGCGCCGCCCGCTGGAGTGCTGCTTCCATTTCGTCATGCTGATCAATATCCTTCGTTTTACACACGATAAAAAAAAAGTTGTTAGTCATTTACCATTCTTGTTGAACATAGGCCTAAATAAATTGAGGAAGTATATGTATTAAATTAATATGCTGAATTGGTTATTATTTAACTTTACTGCCATTGTTTACTAATTCTATACTGTCACTGGGTTACAATATTTTGATACTTTTTTTTGTCACGAGCTAATATGACGAATTGTATCTGTCTGTGAAGCTGATGAGTTGTCATGTTGTTGTTCGTACAGACAGTCCTCCATTAAAAATTTTTCTGAAGGTATAAATCGTATGTATTTCTGCGTTTAAGCGAATTTTCAGTGGCTGATCATTTATGTTATACCACCAAAATATTTCGAGTAATTTGTTCGTGTTTTTGCTATAAAGTTTCTAATAAAACTTGTACATTCACAAGAGTGATGTCTGATAATTTTATTCGACTACAATTGTCTCCATTTAAATATATTAAAACCCTCACGCTTAGCTAATTTAGTGTATAAACAGTAATTTTACTGACACAAATGAACTTACATGGAGGCGGGGCATTCATGGTTGGTGGCACTGCACACACAAGGAATGAGTAGCCGATGTTATGAGCGTCTGCCTTGTGAGAAGTATGCTTTTTGTAAAAGTTTATGTACTCCTCAGTTATGATTGGTTAATGCTGACGTCAGTGAACACATAGTACGTTGTTTGCTGGTCGCGAGAAGTGCACTCGATATAAGTACAGCGCATATCAAAAAATTGGGGCAGTGGTGGCGCAGCGGCTAGGGCGCTGGCCTCCCACCACGGCGATCCGGGCTCGATACCCGGCGGGTTCACTCCCGGATCCTCGCATGTGGGAATCGTGCTGGACGACGCTGCTTGTCGGTGGGTTTTCTTGGGGTATTCCCATTTCCCCCACCCTTGCATTCCAGCCCCACTCCATCCTAGGGCCTCACTTCATGTCATGTCCGGGGATGACGGGCACCTACAGGTCCCAGCTGGAAAGCCGTCACTCGAAGAGTGTTGCCTCGCCCTGGGTTCACTCCCCACTCGAGTTTTTTAATCAAAAAATTAGAATCTCGTAAACGAATTCGGGGTGAACTGGTTTCAAAACTTTCTTAAATATGGAGATGATATTGCCAAATAAACAGAATGGTACTGAACTACAGGTACAAACGCTGTGAGATGATTCCTTATGCAAAATGGGATAGAAAATATTATACGAACTATGCGGTACAGTAACTCGCAAGGAAGGTAGCCACACTTGCAATTCGAGATATCCAACGGTGTTAACTGAAAATAATAAAATCTACTTGATATGGAAGAGCAATATTTTGCAAAATGTTTTCGGTAACCAAGACCTGAAACCTTCGATTAGTTGTGGAGTACTATCATCCCCGTACAGTGAGGAAATAGGGGGTGGTATGATAGTATACTACCTATGTGCGTGCAGCCCTTTTTATTTATTTAAGACGTCATGATCACACGCATCGCACGTCAATGCACACATAACTTGCAGTAACCAATGATTATGCCGTCTTTACAAAATACCCGAGGGCTACGCACACATTGATAAAGGATGATAGTACGCCACAACTGTTCGGAGGAGTCAGGTCTTGGTTAAAGAAAGCATTATTCATCTGATGTAGGTTCCCTTATTTTCCGGTCGAATCATATGAAATATCGATTTTCAAGAGTTATTGTACGACATTATTTGTATGCCGTTTTACGTCCCATTTTGCATAGAGAATCATTTCACACCATTTGTACCTGTAGTTCAGGACCATCTTGTATTGTCGGCTGAGTATAACACACTGTAGAGCAAAACTAATTTTATTCTGCCAAGCACACGTGTGTAAAATTCGACTGTGTTCTTTATTTTAATAAACAAAATTTTTGTTCAACCAGGTGATCCGAAATACAGATTGTTGTATATGGCCTGCACTCTTCAAACAAATATTTAGTCACTTGAAACAAAATCACAGAGAGAATATTCGTTATTTTCGAGTGTATTCCAATTTGGTTGAGGACATTTTCGTCCTCTGCGACAGGTAAGATGTCAGGCGATGTTGATGTCTGGTGTTTCAATAACCATTTCAGAAAGCCGTGCTGTCTTTATTTTTTATATTCATTATGTATTCTTCCGCCACAAGTAAAATCATAATTGCTCTGTACCTCATGACTATATCCACGCGTTCTTCTTCATGATCTGGGGCCGCGGTGGTATAGCGGTTAGACTACCCGTCTACCACCAAGGCACACTGGGTCCGATTCCCGGATTTCTACATGTGGGAATCGTGCCGGACGATGCCGCTGGCCGGCGGGTTTTCTTCTGGATCTCCATACTCACCGTGCTTCACCCTCATCGGCTCTCAAGACGCTGTCAAGAGTCGCCTACACTTCTCCACTTCGCTACTGCTCTAGATGATACCTTGTTCGTATTACTACAGCTGAACACAATGCCCACAGCTGACAGCTCAGTGGTCATGATGACGAAACATGCACCAAATAAGTATTTTTTCAAAGCTACAAATTATGTAGGCCTATTTAACAACTTCTGGAAAAGTTAATTTATGTACAACAGGTCACTGGTGCTGCTTCCCCCAGTTTCTATTTCCAAGAGACATAACTATTTCACATAATTTAAAAGTGGCACATTGTTTGACACTCCTTTGTCGTTGTATTCGCAGCGAGAGAAAGGGACACCGATGACTGTCCGAGGCGCCGAGAGCCCCCTGGGCAGGCGTGTTCTCTTCAAAGGCCGGTTACAAAAGTGCTCAGTGTAGCTTGACGTGGTTGGAAGTACGTCGCTCGCGTGTGACGACACGACGCCTGTTGGAGTGCGAGCGTGTATATAGAAAGGTATGGGGGGGGGGGGGGGGGAGATGCGGCAAGTATTCTGGTCGCGGTGCAGAAGGAAGGCCGGGCCGTGCCGCCGTCTAGCAGCAGGCGACGCGCGTCGTTGCCCGTCGTTCCGGCGTCTTCGGGGGCGACCAGACGCTCGTATGTCGCTGCAGCGGAGCGTCGCCGCGCCTTTACAGCTTCCGGCCGTCGCGCTGCACTGCCGGCGGCGACGGCGGCGTCTTGGCCGGGCGCCGCGGCGCGCTCCTCTCCCCACCAGAACTGCGCTTCCTCGCTGCTAAGCAGCGTCTGTCTCACGCGAGACCACGCCTCGCCTCTAGCCTCCAGGTAAACACATCCATCCACCTGGGTTAGGCTGCACTCACAATAGTCCGTCTCATCCGTCAGTCGTCCATCCGTCGGCCAGTCGTACATTTATCTTTTCATCCTTCTGCACGGCAAAATTTCAGTGCGACAACTTAACATCGCGATCTTTATTTCGTTGGAAGAATGTTTTGATTGCAAATATATTTTCAAGAGAGAAACATTGTGGGGGAAAATAATGATGTATACTAAAAATATTTTACATTAAAAATTTTTGAATTTACCACCAAAGCGAAATAAACACATCCACCGCCTTACATTTTATTTCAGAGTGCTTATTCCCGCCCGTCTATCGAAAGTTAAAGTTTTCACGGACGGGCAGAAAAAGGTTTCGCTGCGAGTGGTTGAAGATCACGTGACCGCCGGACGGACGGAGGAGTGACGGGTACGATGGACTTTTGTGAGTCCAGCCTTAGTCTAATTCTTATGCCCGTGAGTAGTTTATTTATACCGGTTCGGGCACATGCATCATGCATCGGATCTCGGATTCCTCCATGTTATCGACAAAATTGCCTGTTTCATTCAAAAAATTACTTCCTAGATTAATTATGTTGCCTAAAAATCCCTTTTTCTATCAAAATAAATTAAAATAAGAAGAAGAAAGCGGATTTGAATCTTCTCTTAGCAGGAATCGAAGAATCCTCAGTCGAGTAAGAGGATTAGAGGCTCTTAGCGGAATGAGTCACGTAATCCTCAGAGCAGGAGAGGAGGATTAGAAATTCCGAGGCAAGTCAAGCAGACCGGGGAGGATCAGCAGATCTGTCCCCTCCTTCACCGCCAATCCTTCACATACCACGTCCACACCCCACTACCTCCATCCCACCCCCCTCCCCATGCCCAAAATTACCCTAACCTCACCCCCTCCCCTCCTCCAACCACTGGCAATTATTTATAAAAAAACCGCAAAAAATCTTTAAAAAAATTCGAGACACATAATAATGTTATCCTTACACTCATCCCACCAGCCTCACCCCACCCTCTCCCCACTCCCACCCCCTTCCAATGACAAAAAATCGAGAGAAATTACAAACAATCTAAAACAATTCTAAAAAATCGAGGATCATATAACGTTTACCTCCCTCTCACCCCACCATCCCCAATCTCTCCTCACCAAATTAATCATTGGACCAACATAACAGAAATTAAACCTGCACCCATACCAATCAATGGTATACGCCATTGGCCACTAAATTTTGACTCTAACACACATGTTTCCATTTGGGTGAAGTTGGTTGCGTGCCGACTTATGGCGCGAGGGTTCTGGATTCAAGTCCCGGGTAAGGCGTAGGTGTGTGTTTATGTTCGTCCGTCTGAGTCACCCTTTGTGGAGCTGAGTCAACAAACTTCGTCACATGTCAAATGTATCGGTCAAGAATGTAAAATAAGAAAAAATGATAAGATGTAGCGCTTGGCCGCGTGACCTAGGTTCTAATCTTTCTGATATACACAATAATCGAAACTTGTTAATACACGTAGAGACGACAAATATTTACATGCACCGACTACATCTTAGTTTGGGGCAACCAACTTTCGACAACTAAATATTTCATTGCCCCTACGCAAACACTTTTTGGTTGCGCCAAACAAACTTTGTTTGATTCGACGAAACATTTTTTTCAGTGGAATTGTGTGGCTCATCTTGTGGTAGTAGGAATATGGACTGTTTTGAAGCCCTCTTCACTGCGGTATTAGTTCGTAAAAATGAATTTTTGTAAACGGAAAAATGTAAAAGTAACTGCCAATTGCTTCATTTTTGCAGTCCTTTGTCTTGGACGGGCCATACCAAATGCTATGTATGTTAGGAGTGGCCATTCTTGCGCATAGAGTAAACAAAGTGCTAGTCCAGAGTGGCCACCCCTTTCCTATTGAATGCACAAGTCTTTTTGTCCCAAGTGCTATACCAAAGAAAAACCTTACTAACATGAAAATAGATTCGCAGCGACTTTGAAATAAAATTTTACTAGCAGTTCTCCAAATTTTGATCCTTGTTACTATTCTTAATTTGTTTTAAACACCGAAACCTGAGTTCAAATAAGTAGTATCCAAATTTCTTTTAATACAATTGGGAACTTTCTATTTGCAGTGGAGCCACCCTGCTGCTTTTTTTCTGTTTCAAGTGGCTAAAATAGGTTAATTAGAATTTTCATAGTTATTTATTTCATATAGTGAATGATGCTTTGTACATACAACTCGAAATTTAATGTCTCACAAAATTAATTTATCATGACACTGTGATTTTCTGGGGGGGGGGGGGGGAGGGAATGCTTGCACGTCACACTCTTTTCGACTGATGAAGCTGCATTTGTTCCATAAAGAAATTGATGTGGCACGGATTTGTTTTAAATTAGTTGCGAAGGATTTCCTTTTAACTCTACACCTTAAATATTTTAGAAAATATACACAATGTTTATGTAGCTTAATATTTATAGTCAACTTGAAATCTACAAAACTTGCTTGTCTAAATGCAACTTTAGTATTACACATTCCACATTACGGTTTTGTGAAATAAACTCTAATTTATTTGCAGCAATACAAAGATATTTTGAGAAACCAATTTCTAAATAATCCCTTGTACAAACACCGAATAAAACTCTACAGTACATTACGGAGAAACTACTGTGAAGTACAGAAATATTAGAGCTAATGCCATAATAGTATATACTTAAGTTGAACGTGACCTCGCGTTTGTAGGCTGGTGATCATATTATAAGAAAACGTAGAAGGCTATTTATTTAATCATTTAAACTTTGGTTAATTTTGAAAACGAGAATACAAGTGCATCTGATTTTCTACTACTTTCCAATACTCAAGAGGCCAATGGATCGGACGCTTTCAATTATCTAGTGTTGTTATATGTAATCTGACATAAATTAATACAATTGTGTTGAAGGTACTGATAGCAAATACAACTGTAATAAAGAGAAATGCAAACTATTGAAAAGTACAAAGGTTTAAATAGTAATACACTTACATCTAGTATTTACAGTATCTTTGATTTTGAATATGTTTTCCTTCTGAAAAAGTTGTTTAATTACTGATATACGTACAGTGTTGATAAATTTCTTTTATTAGTTAATTATAACTACAGTTTTTTTTAGCCACTATACAATAGCGTGAGACGTCTTTAAATTATGTTTTGGGCAATGCATTGTGTTACTAGTTTTTTATATAACAGAAATTTTGTTCCTAACACGGCATTTACAGTGTTCGCTGTTTCACGCGGTCATGGACGGATGCTCAACAGTTGCGTTGGCGATTACTTCCAACTTTTCTGAAGCCCTGCTATAGTTCTACTTCCAAGATATTCCTCCGCCTCAAGCACGTAAGCTCAATCAAGTCTACAAAAGTACATCAAAGGAACAACGCACGGCATTCGTGCGCACTCAGTGTAACAACTTTTTTCATAAGAAATGTTTCTTTCTAGACATTTCCAACACACCTATTTTCTCTCTGCTTTTATTAGTATTAATTATAAATTAAATATTACAATTTAGACAATAGATTACTAAAAGTAAAAGTTCAATTTAACCAAGAATATGTTACTTATGTTAACACGAGTATAGTACATCATACACGGGATAGTTTTTTTAAAGGTTCGATTCAATAAGTGTGAAGAAACCACGAATATAGTATATAGTTGCTAATATAATTGTTATAATCACCCGTAAAAACACTTGGGAGCCAATGAGGGCGGAGCGAGGTGAGTGTGGAGCAACGACGGAATGCAATGGCGGAGGAAACTGGAGATTCCCGAGAAAACACGCCGACCAGCTGCATCATCCGGCACGATTACCACGTGCTAGAATCCGGGAGCGACCCCACCGGGAATCGAACCCAGTTCGTAGCTGGATAGTAACTATTTTCATATTTTGCTAATAATTTTAAAGAAACTGAGCTGCGAATGGACAAATAATTTTTTGCAACTAGATTAATAAAAAAATACATCACAACATTTCCTGTCCAAGATCATACGCTGATCCCACCCCTCTTATTTAATAGACTGAGAGAAAAAAATTGCAGGAATTTCAAAAAATTTCAAAACAACCGTGGGGTAAGTAAAACTTATCTTCCAATTTACAGTTATAAAATGCTGTTGTCGATATCACTGCAGGGCAACTCAACGTTCACGACAACGTAAAATTCAAAAAACATTTCAATGACTTATTATAGTTGTGATCCTGGCGTGAAGCAATATTTCCAGGCTGGCAAGTTCGCCCAGAGGTTTCTGAGTATCAAACGTGCGCGCGCAAATGTACATATGTGTTTATATAATATATATATACACAAATGCTTGTTGTTTAGAATGAACAGTTTACGGGAAAAAAAAATGTCAATGCCAGAAAATTAATCAAATTATAAAACAAGAGTAATAAAATCTATGCAGATATACTATATTCCACTACTTTTCGTGTAAAATTATCCACTCACATGATTCCTTAAGAATAAAGAAATATTATATTGAATGATGAAATATTTATTTATTTATAGGAGTACCCAATAGATTCAGAACTTGAACATATGTTCACTGAACACATATATACATCTAACTTAACGACAATTTTACATGTTGTGCACATTGTTCTTTATAAATAGTTTAACGACACAAAAAAAATATTAATATAATAAAGGTAAATTAATAAAGAAAAATAAACTATTTGATCACGTGCAAAAAAGAATGTATGTGTTTCCTTAAGAAATGTGACAGAAACTCCAATACAATATTATAATTTGGCACTCATCCACATCTTATGCTCATTATTTTGGAGATAAATTTTATAGGCACAAATGTAAATTTTTCAAATTGAATTAAATAATAATTATAATAATGAAACAGTGACTAAATTTGTGACAAACATTATCTGTTGACGATACAGTTTATTTTCAAGTGGAATCACTAATGAATAAATAGTCTCTGGAATGCAACAACCCACCTAGCCATACATCTTGGTGTTTCGCTATTAAGGAAACCAAACATGTTTTAGATTTGTCCCTTTATATTATGCAGGTCTCCGTATCGTCACGATTCTGCCGTGAGGGACAGAATGACTACTTTTTCAGCTCAATAAAGAAACAAGGCGATACTAACCCGGTAACTGACAGTGTGCAAAAGTTCTATGTCACAAGATAGACAGAGGAGGGAAAAAAGGAAGTGGCTACCTGCCCACTTTTTTATCTTCTTTACTCCCACCCCGAACGTACCGTCTAAGAGAAAGAACACGGGCTTAAAGCAAGAACTGCTGCATATAGTCTATTCACGGCAAAGTGAACACTCATGAAAGCCCTCTCATTTGGAATAATAGTTAATAAATGTATTTTTTTAAAATAATAAATATTAACTTCCGAGAGCGGTAGAATATACACAATATGTTTATTATTTACATTAGAATATATATGTAAAAAGGTGGTTGAAGGATAAAAAAGGGCTGAACTAAAAAAGTAATTAGGGCCTCAAAAGTGCTCACTTTACTGTGAACAGCCTATAACTGCAAATATTACATTGGGGACTAGGCTGTTCAAGGTAAACTGATCACTTTTGAAAACTCTACTTAAGATCTACTTGTATGCACATTGTGTATTCTTCCACCACATGTACTATTAGCATTGCCATTGGCTTGGTCACTTTATTCATTCGTCGGTTAAGTAAAACCGGGAAATTATTGGAAAAGTAAATGTTTTACAAATTAGCTATTCTTACATCTATATGCATTTAAAAAACTCTAAATTAAAATAAATAGTTTCAGTATTCACAAACGTTTACGAACATTTTTAATTCAACGTGAATACACGGAACTACTTTCTTTCCGTCGTTGCCAACTTTACTGGACGCATGTTAGTCAATGTCCCCTCTAAAATATTTGCAGAGAGGGGCAGTGGCATTATTCAAAGGTTGATTTCAAAAGTGCTCACTTTACCGTGAACAGCCTTTATCAGTGTACATACATAAATCTTGCCTTAAGAGACAGCTCTTGTTATATAACCTAGTACGTAGTGCGTAGGATGTGATACAAAACACTGTATGTCACTGTCCCGGGTAAAGGTAGATTTACAGTCGAAAAGTCGCTTTAAACTAATAATTATGACGTAGGCGGGCCTGCAGGCTGGAGTGACAGGAAGACAACCACATAGCCCCACGTCAACACAGCAACAAGCCCAGGGCAGGCACCCTAACCATTCCACTAAACACCTACCTTGCGTCAAGTTCCGTTAAACTAACTTTCTAGCTTACACACTTAACAAACAAAATATAACTACATATAGCTCCAAAAATTATTTTTCATAAAACAGTAGCTATTGCGGAATAAATAAATATTAATTTTCTTAATGCCAGTACCTAACTAACTGTGGCTTCGGACGAATAAAAAGTAATCTATGTCACTGTTTTACTGGACGCTGTTGATATTTTCAGTGCTTAGAATTGATTTTAGTTATTACTTACTTCCGCAAGACCAATAATATTTGTACGGAAATACCAAACAATTAGTTTGTCGTTATAATCCGTATTTACCTACTGAGGGTAAATACCCAGGCTTTGTGCGAAATTCGGTTGGCAGAAATTAAAAATGAGAGAAAGAAAGTTGGCTGAAGTAAGAGCATGGTACTGAGCTTTGTGCCCCGTACTGAATATCGTAGTCCCTCCATGCATTATTGAATTTAATGACCACTGAATCCTGAAACTGTAATGTGATTCTGCGTAATGTTGCCCATTAAATGGGAAAGATCATAAAACTACGAGCCGTTAAATATATTCAGAAGGAATAGAACGAAAGAGGCTGCACAAGGAAACGCCGCAGAATCGCTAAGCTGAATAGACAACCACAAATACAATATCCACCACGTCTGAAATACTCTACAACACATACGACATTTAGTCAAATGTCGTATGTGTTAACTTTCTGATCTAAGTATCTACAGAAAAATCAAACGTCATGCAAGTTTTGATCAATCTCTCAGATTAGAGCATTTTGTTTCCAATAATTAAACATATTTTCTTTCCAGTTACAGCAAATAGGCCCAGTGTCCTCAATAGTAAATGAACATCGAATTGCAGAATTTTCGCACATACAGTATTTCTGTATACAGTTGAAATTGTAGGTGCTGTCACTCAGTTTATTTCAAAGAGCGCTGCCGTGCACGGAAATTATTATTGTAAGTATACTTTATAAGTATATAACAGATTTATTACTTAAATAATACTTATAAAATACGAAATTATCACAGCTATGAATTACGTAATTATGCCATTCTAAAAATAGATATTACATCACTACAGAATTATTTGCAGATAAGTTTCAGTGGTGTATGTTAATGCGTGTTTTGTATTTTTCAAATTGGGAAGTACAAGCTTATTCAGTTCAACATAAAAATGAAAAGTTATTAGAAGTTACAGATGAACAAAAAGCTAGGAGGGAACCTATTAAACATATGTTTCTCCCTAATGGAGAAGTAAAGAAAGATGACGATATAATACATTTAGTTTACAATGACAAATTAGCCTAACTGCTGATCCGTATAGTAAATTTCCCACATTTTATTTAAGATATTACAAGCAAATTCATACTGTTTTGATGCAAAAAATATGCTTCCTACGATAAGCTATTGAGTTCAAGTCGTATTAATCCTGGTTCAAAAATTAATTTGTGTGTATCCCAGGTATAATAATTATAGTGATGGCTTGTGTGGTTTAAGAGCCAGAAAATCAGTTAATTTGATAATTTGGTTACTTACAGTGGTACTGGCCTAAGTACTAAATTTGGTTTGTTATTTTATAAGCAGGAGATTTTTCCAGATATGTCAAAGGATGATGATTTCTTACAGGAGCAAGCCATTACATGCACTTGTAATGGTTATTTTTTTTTCATTTGCAGATCCAAAATAATGACTGGCATAGAAAATAATCATCTGTGGAATGAATTTGTAGATAATGCAGGTGACTATTGGAGGATACCTTACCGTATAAGATGAACTTTTTTTGTAGTTAGTTTATTATAAAAATTTAGTAGGGCTTCAGAAAAGTTGGAAGAAATCGTGAATGAACTTTACTGGTGCTGCCAGCGGACCAACGATTTCGCGCGATAGGTTAATAGTGACACACCGAAACTGCGAAATCAAACTGCGTCGTCATCGTAAATACACTGAGCATGCACATGTCACGGCTAATTGAAGTCAAATGATTTTAAAAGTAAGCGTGGAAAATAGTAATTATACTCACATGATTTACTGTAAATATACGTATCTCACGCAACATAAGAATATTCCTTTTTCAATTGTGCAGCATAGCTTGCATAATAAGTTCCTTAATATGAAAACTATTTTGACGTAAGTTCAGATACAGTGTGGAGGTGAACCAATCAGAATAAGACGAACGTGCGCACGGGAGAGGATTAGGGAGCTCAACCCTTCCCACGAAGTTCCAAGAAATAAAGGCCAAAAATGGCATTAAAAATAATATAAACAAACGGTGCCAAATATAAATTTTAATTGGTCTCGATAAGGTGATGGTATTTGATTGTCCTGCACTGTACCAAAATATTATATTCACTGTGAGACTGAAGGGAAACTCGATATAGTCCATTCACAGTTACTTCCAACTTTTCTGAAGCCCTTTTAAAGTTATATTTCTGGGATATTCCTCCGCCTCATATAAACAAAGCATAACCGAGTCTAGAAAATTACACTACGGTATAGGAACAGCGCACCGTATTCGTGCGCATTAAGTGTATTATTATGTTGCAAAAGAACTATTTATTATTAGGTATTTTCAACGCACATATTTTATCACTCTTTTTATTAATACTAATTATAAAAAAATTATTAAAATTAATTAATAAAATATAAATAAAAGTTACATTTAACCAAAAATATGGTACTTTTATTTTAACGTAAGCATAAAACGCTTGTGATACATGACTTATTTAGGAAACAACTAGACACGCAATATATGAGGTGATTTTCAAACGTTTCATTCAAAAATCGTGAAGAAATTGCGGCTAAACTATACTTATAATGAAGTATTGCGCATACTGAGTGATAGCGGTGGAGGCTTTGCCAGGTCTCGGTGCAGGAAAGAAAACAAATTACTACCGCCGGCCGTCGCAGAGGAACTTGTATGCGTTAATGATAGTGCCGTTAGTTTCCTGGCAGCTGTGGCGCTATGGTGAGACCCTAATAATACTCCATGCTAAGGATAAAGAGAGGGGGGGGTGTGGCTGGTGCACGCGCCATCTACCCCCGGCCACGTATACAGAATGATGGATGTGGGCGAGGACAGGCCTCAGCGAGCCGTCCCGGGCACGGGACTCCTCCGCCGCCGACTGCTGTTCACGGGTAAGCCCTGGGCGGCGTGCGTTCCGAAACGTTACTCCGAGAGTAGAGTAAGGTAACAGAGAGTAACAGCTGAAGAATGCAAAAGTAAACGTGGTTTTGGAACGAGCATGAAGTAAATCGCATTCTGCGTTTACAAATATGTACTAATTAAGCAATCAATGTAAATTCCAAATTCTACTTGTCCCTTTCCCCAAATTTTTTTTTTTTTTTCTTCAAAATATTAGTTATGTACATAAACTGCTTTAGTTGCGATAAATTAAATATAGACATTATGCATAACAATATAACCTTTATAAAAGTCAATTTTTAATAAATATACAAATTTTTTCACTCGTCACTTGTAATGTTTCCGCGTGTGTCTGTAAACAGAATGTCCACACTTCCTTTCAATTTGTTTAGTTCTACTAAACTTTCCGATATTTTTAAGTTTAGCCCTCGTTATTCGATAAAATATCATGTTTAAAACAACTTTTACTCTGGAATATTGCTCTGAGTAACTATATTCTGTAGTTATGGGACACTGCCGAGGGCCGGTAAAACATTTATTCAAAGTGTTTTGGGACAACCAAAGGGAAAAGTTTACTCACAGAGTAACTTTTTGGAACTTCGCCCTGCTAAACATCTGCTTCGGCAAGCCTCTCCTTACTTTATACCACCGAGCGACGTGGCGCAGTGGTAACTCACTGGACTCGTATTCGGGATGACCTGGGTTCGATTCCCGGTCCGGCCATCCTGATCTCGATTTTCCATGGCTTTCCGAAATCACTCCAGGTGAATGCTGGGATGGGTCCCTAACAAAGGCCATGGCCGATTCCGTCCCATTCTTTCCCCAATCTCTCTTCCCTGTGCAACTTGCACCGTCTCTAATGACATCGCTGTCGACGAGACGTTTAACCCAATTACCTCGCTACCTTATTTTGTACCCTTCCGCCACCGCCGACCTCCCGTGGTGCAGTCGATTGGTGCGCCGCCGATATGGGATGCGGTAGGCTCTGAGTTCGAATCCCAGGCAAGGCATGGGTGTTAGTTTAAGTTATGTCATAAGTTAGTTTGTAAGCCGTCCTCTGATAAACCTTCAGGCATAACACCCGGGGGGGGTGGGGGCGTTATTAAGCCCTTTCCAATCCAATCCAATAGAACCTATAATAGCTAAATTACTTATGCCCGGTTGCACCATCATGGTTCGAAACTTGATCCGAGATCGGATCTAAGATAGACACAGGAAAATGTTGCACCATTCGAGTTCAGAGCTGGACTGTAGATTGAAATGAAGTTCATTTCTAACCGCCGAAATTGGCGGTTCGAAATCTTGATCCGAAATCAGCAGCCATCGTCGATAAATGTAGTTTGAAAACACGCCAACAGATAGAACCACGTTCGATTGTTTTCTTGGGAAATTAAAACAACATTATACGCACTTGAATATTATTCAGTAAAATTCGTGCAACAATAATTCACTTAAAACAGATAAAATATCGCATATCTAGTTCTATCTATAGTGAAAAATACGCCTACTTCCATGACGTCATATATTACGAACCAATAGCAGAATTTGTCTCATACTTAATATCGAGCTCTCACTTTGGAACCAAAATCGACGAATCGGAGATCCAGAATCATGAAATTTCGGTGGTGCAACACATTTACATTGGAACTAATTTCAAACTGGATCCTGGTTCGGAACTAGGATCATTCGATTCGGATGGCGGAATATGTTGGTGCAACCGAGCATAAGTGTCCGATAGTAACGTGTAGCAAAGGATTATTACTACCGCGTCAAAGTTAATGAAGCACGGTGAGGCACGGTGGGCAGACCACGGGTTCTCAGAATACAGCCGGTTGGGAAGTAAGTAGTCTACTCGGGCATCTACTTGTCGGCGTCCAGGCATCCAGTCACGCAGGTTTCGCGCATGTCAACTGAAATTGTGAAATTGTAAGATATATAAGTAATATATATTATACATTAAAAAAAACTCAGTATCGATAAATTTCATTATCACATTATGCTATAAAACGACAATAATGAAGGTAACTACTGTTCATTATATCGTTGCCAAATTTTCTGGGAGTGCAGTTTGCAGAACTGACATTCGTAGTTTAAAAGGTTGGCATCAGAAGCTGTTACGGGCGCTGAAAAAAAAAATTCATTAATTTATGTTTGTACGTAATACCGCTCAACGTGTAGACATTATCTGTATAAATCCGTTGACGATTACTTCAGACTTTTCTGAAGCCCTGCTAAAGTTCTGCTTCCAGGATATTCCTCCGTCTCGTGCAAACTAAGCTTAACTGAGCTTAGAAAATTTCACCAAAGGACAACGCACATATTTCGTGCGCACTCATTGCAATAGTATTTTGTATAAGAACTATTTCGTACTGGGTGCTACCAGTACACGTGTTTTCTCGCCGGTTTTATATTCAAATTATTTATAAATGAAGCATTACAATTTATAAATAAAATATGAATAACATCTAAACTTAACAGAAAAAAAGTAACTTTTATGAACACAGGTATAAAAAGCTGGCGATGCATGGCATGTGTTGGAAATAACTAAAACACGTCATACATGGGTAGTTTTTTCAGAGGTTTGATTTAAAAAGGATGAAGAAACCGCGAACAGACCTAAACTACTTTTTCCTTAAATACATTTTTTTAGCTCTCGTGGTTTTTGTATCATGGTAAGTCAAAATGTTTTCGGATCGTTCAAATAAAATAAACGAAAACATTTAGGCCTACAGAACATTTAGGCTGTTCACGATAAAGTGAGCACTTTTTAAAGCCCTCCCAACAGGCATTAACCACTTATAAATATGTTTTATTGCAGCCTCAGACATTAACTTTTGAGAGGGGTGAAAGTATTCACCATATTTATTAGTCACGTGACAATGCTGGTATTAAAAAAATTGCTTAAATATAAAATCTGGCTTAAAAGAAAATTTTGGAAGGGCCTAAAAAAGTGCTCACTTTACCGTGAACGGCGTATAACAAAGATTACTGATAGGATAATGTTTTAATTCATTTTAAAGTATGCTTAGGCAAATCTATTTGACAAAAATATCAGACTGCTTAAAATAAATCACATACAATAATTTACTTATTTTAAGAACTTTTTTTTAACTGCGAAAACATTTACAAGCACGATTTTAAAAACTTCTTGAATATCTGATATTTTATTTCAACGTGAATTATTTCATTTCAGTAAGTGAGTTAGTTATTAACATTTTTACGCCCCAAAACACTATAATTGTGTTCTCGGCGTACCATCACGCAAACATATGCGGTCTAAATCTTTTTTAAGCGAGGAAATAGTACTTGTAAAAATGGTTCACAATTTATACCTAGTCCATTCACGGTTACTCTCAACTTTTCTAAAGCATTGCTGAAGTTCTACTTCCAGGATATTCCTCCGTCTAATGCAAACAACGCTTAATTAAGTCTAGACAATTATACAAACTTATACCGAAGGGACAAAGTGCCTCATTCTTGCGAATTCATTGTAATAATATTTTGCATAAGAACTATTTGTTATTAAGCATTACCAACACGCCCATTTTCTACCCGTTGCTATTCGTATTAATTATTAAAGAAATATTATAATTCATAGATAAAATATAAATAAAATTTAATTTTAACAAAAAATAGGGTCCTTTGTTAACAAAATATATAGGATGATTCGCAATTAGACCAACAAACTTCGGGAGGTGATTCTTCATGAAAAAGTAAAAGGAAAACATATGTGACACTTTATACCTAAACCTAATATTAAGGGAGGTATTAGCCATAAAGAAACGAGGTTTTAAGCCGTATTTGTAAAAAATATCGGTAGCAAAGTAAAATACAATGACAGCTCTCGGAACATTATTATTGTACGTTATCGAGACCTTCAACGTAAGAGCCAATATTTTGCAAGAAATACGGCTTAAAATGTCGTTTTTTTAAGGGCTCTTATCTCCCTTAATTTTCGGTTTTGGTATAAAGTGTCACATATGTTATCCTTTTACTTTTTCATGAAGAATCACCTCCCGAAGTTTGGTGGTATAATTGAGAATCATCCTGTAAAACGTGCTTGTTATACGTCGGGACATATTAAGCAAAGCACCCAAGACGTCATGTATGCGGTGATTTTTCAAAAGGTTTGACTCAAAAAGTGGATGAAACGGCGAATAGATTATAAGCAGTATTTCGTAAAAATACAAAATATTGTAGTTGGTGATTACTGAACAGCGCTGGTGGCGCAAGAGAGGAAGATACAGTGTTGGCAGACGTGTGTGTAGGGTAGCTGAGTCGCCAGGCAGGAAGTGGTAGCAGGAGTACGGCCTGGCCGTGGTGCTGGTGGGAGAGAGCGTGGTCTATAGGTGAGGCTGCACCAGCAGCAGGTCGCCACGGCTCGCCGCCGTGCCGCCTTCATGCCACGCTGACCGACAGCTATTCGCTGCCCCAACACTGCCGTCGTCCTCCCCCTTTGTTCTCCACCCTCTTCACCTCCTGCGACTCCTCGCTCACCAGACACACACGCACCACGACCGCACAGAAGCCGAGCAGTCACGTGTCTCGCCGACTACAGACGTAACAATATCGCCTTGCTCACAGCCATGCGTCTTCCCTGAATCACGACATAAGGATACAAACTGATGTGCTTAATCATATACCGTAAGCAAGGGTCAATTTGTGGAGAGTGGGTGACTTTGTGACACAAATTAATTTAATTTATTATTCAAGATTTCCTTCCAGTTCACAGAGATTGTTTCAAATGTTCAGTGGTTAAATCGGTACAGCTGGATGTCTGCATCATTACATTAAATATGGATACATTTTAAAACTAATTTTTGTATCATAACGTCATACCAAACTTGTCACAAAGTGACTCCTGCTTACAGTAATATTGAAAATTTTCACGGGTAAAAAATCACTTTAATTCTGCTTTCATTTATCTCAGTAAACACGTATTTTGAGTCCAAGATCCCCCCACCCCCCCAAAAAAAAACTGTCTTCGGCTGGGCAACGGAACTATATTTACATCTACACTAATCCTTTAAATGCTATTCAGCTCGTACGCACACCCGAGGATGACCTTATCGGTGCCGAGATGTTTCTCAATAGGCACGAGAATCCCCGACATTCTCGAAGGTGTTAGTGGCCGCCAGATGCAAGCTGTTCCATCAAACATACACGTGCAAACCACATTACATCTCCTCCTCCCCACGTCACGTCGTCTCTTGCTGGACTCCTTCCTTTCTCTCACGTTACTGAACCTCAATGTCGGCAGTCGGCAGTTAGGGGGACAGACTACAGTCCCGCAACAGCACACTGTAAGCAGTAGTTTACCATCCCGCAGAGTTTTCACTCCCTGCACTGAGAAGTCTGAAATAGTAACCATGGTGTCCTGAACCTTGAAAAGTATTCTCTGCAGGATGGTAGCCACATCTGCTTTTAGAGTAGATAGTGACATTACAAAAAAATTTCCCAAAAATGTTGCGCAATATGAGTGGTTATATCATTCCAGATCGGTCTGCACGAGGGAGAACGAAAAATTGTATGGAATGTTTAATCATACCGACTGGATTTATTTCGGTAGCCCTGACAACTCCTTCACAAAACTCTGCAGTGGAGGTTGCTAAGGCGTTACTTCGCTCCACCACGCCCCCGTTGACTTCAGATCTATAATATTTTTGTCACTGTCTGGCAGCAGAACAACTTACGCAATTTTGTTCTGCCATTGACCAGTAACATATATGGCACGACTCGAGAACTCCACAGTCAATAATTATGTTAAACGAAGGAATGGCTTACCTTGTACATAGCTCTCACACTGATATAATGAACAGGTTTTACGACCCAAAGGCCAGCACACCCTCCATACTCCCGCACTGCAACTGTACTCGGATGAGTAAGACAGTGCACAGCACTTTCTCTTCTTCTCTCTTCGGGCCATTTACAGTTCTTAGTGCCTTTACATGGTACTGTACCGGCTCTCTCGGTAAAACATGTCCTATTCCCCAACCAGAAGTATTCCGACTTCAAGCTCTGAAGCCTTTGCCCGAATACCCCCACATGGATCCTCGGTATTTTCCTCTCGCCGTTGGTCATATTGCTCCAATCTCTTCCCAATCTTTGTGCCAAATTCATTCCATATCTTGTGGAACTCTTGATCTTTCATTACATTACCCAATTCAAAGTGAATGCCCTTTCTATATATTATTTCCTGTAGCCATTACCTCATGTCTTAAGTTTTGACGCAGTCCATAATCACCTACTGCATTGTGTCGTGGACACCGCAAACATTACATAAAGATGATCACACCAGCCGAAAACTGTGAAGTTTCGCCTTGAAGTTCCCTTGTTCTATATTCAGTTGCATACTGTAATGATTCATGCTGATACAATCCCATTTCATTTGTTCCTTTACTTTTGGATTCAGCTCGTACGTAACTCTTCCCTTTTCGGCAGTTGACCATGCGTCTTCCCACTTCTGGAGAACTTCTTTCATGACTTCCGACTTGACCTCCTTAGACAATCTTTCAACTCGCTCTCCCCCCCATAATGCAGCGGTATCTGACCAGAAAATCAGCAGGTAGTACGCCAGCCAAGACCGGGAGAAACTCATTGGATACATTACAAATAAGTAGAGCCCAGAGTATTTCGCGGATTGAGTAGGCAGCAAGCTAAGCTGGACAGCCCTCTATACACTCGAGACATTAACGTTTGCTTATTGGTTGCTGTGGTCAAGCGAGGTCTCTGTACAAGACTGTTAAAACACTCACTTCACACTACTGCTTCCTGCTTATAAATGGCTCGCAGTTAAATGGGGCGTGTCTGAAGAACTGTCGTCGAATCACAACAGTAGGAGAAAAGAACAAGTGTTTGGAGTCTACATCGCCTCTGAATTAATTCGCGAAATACTCGTGGCTCTACAAATAATTTGTGCAAAAAAACACATTCGTGTGTTTTATTTTAATCTGGAGCATCTTTTGTTAGTAGTTGGTTGAATATTGGAATGTCTGACAATATGAATAAATTACGACATCATGCCGGGTCTTCAGTTTTAAGCTCCTCGAAAAGCGTACCACATGCTCCCAAAACATTAAGTCTTCTTGTCCAACTCCTCACTCACACCTTTCTCCTCTTCTGGTGACGATTTCCCAAAATAGTACCCCAGGCCTTTACAAAGAATATGTATTGTTCACTACAGTGAACTTCCATCTATAAACCGACATTCAGCACAAAATTCGCTACTCTGTGCAATGCTTCTGCGCATGTATTTCGTTTAGAATTTACTCGACCAGTATCGAGTGCGTGAATTTACGACCAACTTTCTCGACCCGTTTACACGCACCTTTAAAAGCGAGGCTTTTAAGCTTACGTTTACGCTAGGATACTGTAACAGACCTTTGAAACAGCTTGCAGGCACTTTACGCACATAACCTCCTGCTAATGGCGTTGTGCGATACATTACGTACCAATTGAAGGGAAAGAATTCCCATTTTCTAAAACAAAGGCTTCATAGCAAACTATTTAAGTTTTTGGTTGTGTATTACGGTGTACCAAATAAATGTCTTCAATATTTGGTGAATTTGTTTAGTCACTGCCCAGCCAATACTGTGCTGTACATATCGTGCTGAGAGGTAATTTGTCGAAACTGTAGTTACTTTATTGTTTTTGGTTTTGAGATTTTCAGGTTCTTGATTCATCTAGTTTATAAAACGGCCCTGAGTAATGTATGGTGCCTTGATATTTGTGGGTCAAAGCAAAATCCGATAGATACCATAGGCGCTGTGATGATAAAGTTTACGGGGTAAATTCTTTATTATATTATGTAAGCTTTTTTTTAAAAAAATATGTCCGAATTGCGTCGTCTATTTGAATAGCATTAGCTTAAAATGGGGTTTTCAGTTTTCATACTAGCTTTATTGTACAGAGTTAACCTTCGACAACTTAACAATTTGTACAAACGACCGCATTTAATTTTATAATATGCGAATTATCTTTTCTTTTCCCAACAGAACGCCAGTCTTGCAACATATTCTCGACATATAAAATTAAGTTTTAATTAAGCTAGTTTGCTATCGCCTTTGCGATAACCCTGAACATCGCAACAAGTACATAGTCACTGCCTACCGAGCGTAACGAGTATACTAATTAAAGAGATAAAAGATACAAACGTTTGTGTTTGATAGTGCCCATTATCTTGCCTTGCCGTCATCATCTTAACGTTTCATAGTCTCGCAAACAGTCATCGTAAGACGGCGTGTGATCTTTTCAAACTTCTCACACATACAGAAAATTTTCGCAATAATCTGGAATTATTTAACGCAGTGCCCAAAATCTTCGGGCCTGGTATTGATGCTGGAATGATACAACGGCACATAG
The DNA here is from genome assembly GCA_029891345.1 of Dryococelus australis. Taxonomy (NCBI): domain Eukaryota; kingdom Metazoa; phylum Arthropoda; class Insecta; order Phasmatodea; family Phasmatidae; genus Dryococelus; species Dryococelus australis. Next base: position 63,821,136 of record CM056997.1, read on the forward strand.
TTGTTGCCGTACAATCTATATCGGAATCGGCTATTTTTTACTGGGTGTCAGTTGAAACTGCTCCATCCGTAATCAGTAGAATAAGAAAACTATTAATCTCTTCAGTTAAATGAAATCCACTAATACAAACAGTAGAAAATCTGTTATTTATAGTCGATTAATAAAATGCACAGGAATTAAAAACCGCACATTACGGTTTGAAATAAATTAAGTACAATTTTTTGTCGCAAAACAAAAGTATTATATGTACAAGGAAATTTTGGAAGTGGTTGGTATCGAACAGTTACCCCAAAACGCAACACATTCTCTTGTTTCTTTTGGCTAACGTTCTACCAACTCTGCTACTTTGCCACTGAGATAACCGGCCTCGCATTTGCGTAGTAACATAAACTTACAATGGCGAACGGCTGTAAGATTCGTAATGTGAAACTACTTCATGTTGTCGAAATATACACATATTATGTGTACGTAGGTGCATGTCTTCGTAAGGGCTCGAAACTCATTCCAAGTTAAGTTTAGTTCAGATTGTGTGCTTTAAAAGAGAAATATAGTGGTTTTAACGGTGTTGTCGGTGTTTTCTATGTATCTGCCATTTTACAAAGCAACGAGATTTCATAGAATGAAACTGTTATTTTGAAGAGACAGATTGAAAAGTAACAACTTTGATAATTAGACAATGGAACGTTATAAAAAAAATGCCATTTTTTTTATCAAATTTGTCGTTTCCTCATTATTTGATCTGTTATCTTGCAAACCACAAAACTTTTGTTGGTGTAAATCCACCTTTCTTATTGAACCACCGCACTATCGAGTCAGTAAAATTATCACTGATCTGTCACTAAAAATAATAATTTATATCTATAGTGTCTCGTATTGTAAAATGGTGGATACTATTGGAAATCAATAACCTAGTACATTTAAACCACAATATTTATCTTTTAAAGCACAGAATCCGAACTAAACTAAAGATAGATAGACTTTCGAACTTTGCAAGACATGTACTTGCGCAGAAAATCTATATTTTTCGACCACAAAAAAATGCTTTCACATCATGAAAATTACAGCAATATTTGACATTACATTTTGTGGTTCAGTACCTATAATACGAGCACACATTTGGCAGTAGTAAAGTAGGGCAGTGGATATGGCTGATCAGGAAAGTTTCAGCATACTTTACTTTATGGGCGGAGGTTCGAGCCCAATCACGTCCAAAAACGCTTTTGTGTAGACAATATTTGTGTTCTGCGATAAAATAAATCGTACCTAACTTACATCACATGGGAATGCTCTGTGCTTATTTACTAATAACAACCACAAATAACTAGTTTTCTACTGCTTCAATTAGTAGACTTCTTTTAACTGATGAATTAGTGATATTTTTTCTACAGATTCTGGATGGAGCAGTTTCAACTGACAAGTAAAAAATAACTGATTCCTATTTAGAATGAAGGTGCATGCCACGTAATTCATGTTGTGGTAATGAAAGTGATCTTTCACTGACTCGAGGAAACTCACTCTAAATCCTAATCAGTAGAAAACCACTGATTCGCAGTGAAAATGGCTCCACTTAGAATCAGTGAAAATTTTCACATCACTAATTCAATCAGCGTAATTTTTCCACTCAAACAATCAATTTATTTTCACTGATCCTGAGTGGAGCCATTTTCACTGCGAATCAGTGGTTTTCCACTAGTTCGAATTTAGAGTGTACTATAGTCGCCGATAGATAGTTTCTTCTTTCTATTTTCAATTCGTTGAGTATCGTTCAACTACTTGTGAAAGTTTGCGTTGCAGAGGTTATACATCACAAGTACATTCTAAAACAGTCAAAACTGCTCCAAATCAGCGAATGTGACTGCAGGTTTGTTGAAACCGCTCCACTTGGACCAGTGAAATTATATCGATCATTTTAGTTGCTGGCATTCACTGATTAAACAGTAATTTACACTGACATAAGCAGCAGTAAAATGAGTACGTTTGAAAGCCTTATGTAAGATTAACATTGTCATGGGCCACATCACTTTATTCATGCGTCGGTCATGTGAAACTGTGAAATTATTAGAAAAGTAAATATTTTACAAATCTGCTCATTTTTACACTTCGGTGCTTAAAAAAAGAACAGAAAGCGAAAGAAATAATTAAACTTATCACACGTGTTTACTAACTATTTTATTAGTCGACGTTAAGATATGGAACTACTATTCCTCCATCATTACCAACTTTAAAGGGCGTATGTCACTCAGGGCACCCGTTAAAATATATGACTTTATTCTAAGGTTGATTTCAAAAGTGCTCCCTCTATTGTGAACAGCTTTTACCTAGGGATTTGCACTGGCCCGACAGTGAAACCTCAGTGCATTCCACTGATTCGCCAGTAGATAACAGTTTGTTAACTGAAGATTCAGAAAAAACAATTCTACTTATTGCAATCGCTGATTCACTTCTAGAGTGCTAGCCTACGCATGAAAGAGGCGCTGTGGAATTGATAGAAACATAAATGCAGCATTAATGCGCTAATTCTCACCCTACTGGCTACACAACAAGAAACCATTTCCTGCTGCCACCAGCTTAAACATTTCACCTTGAATGTTAATTAGACTGCATGACGCATGTCATCACTATGTGCGCCATCTCGCTGGAGATATTTTGTGTTTTCGAGGACTAGAAACGCGGGAGCGCTAAGGGAGTCCTAAAAAGTAAAAAAAATTCTGTACTTGTTACAAACAATTATTTGGAAATTAGTTGCCAAAGATTTTCTTGTTGCTCTGCAGCTGCAATACTATGTATTTACAACACATTGTCTAAGGAAACATACAAAGTTGTTCTTGTAACTCAATGTCTAATAAACCTATAGTCTACAACACTTTCTTTATATAATTCAACATTAGTTTTACACATTCCACACAAAGGTTTGGAGAAATTTACTGTAATTTATTTGTGATAGTACAAAAATATCTCTAGAAACTAGTTTCCATAGAATTATTTGTGCAAATACAAAAAAAAATTCAGTTACGTTACGCACATCGAATGTATGGTCACATTTACACTCAAGGCACTGAACTGACTCGCCGTCTTTCTCTCGCCTCATCGGACTTTCAGTGTTGAAACTATCATCTTATAGAGTAATAAAAGAGTAACTCTTAGTAGTATACTTTAGTATTTTTCTGGCACAGGAATCGGGATGAGTCTCGGGACTTCTGCAAACGCCATCTTATTTCCTGCTACCATCTTGTTTCAGGTCATTATATTGTTTCCGACCGTCATATTATTTCCGGTCGACATCTTGTGTCCATCTGCCGTTCTGTTTCCTGCCATTATCTTGATTCCCAATCACTCACATTAGTTTTATCCCACCATACTGGATTTTATTTTATCATGCTCTATCATCCCTTCTAACCTTAGTCGCATTCGTTCCATACCACCATCTTGATATCACACTTTGTAATTCTTTTCCATCTTAGTCGCATTTGCTCCACCCCACCATCTTGAATTTCGTCTTCTGTGAGCAACCATCATTGGCAGACTTGTAAATTTTCCCACTCATGTTGGAACTTAGAATATTTTTAACCTTTCATCGAACTTACAAACATTTCAATCATGTAGGTGTAGGACCTAGAAAAATTCAACTTGTGAAGGACTTAGAATATTTCATGTGTGCAGGACTTGTACATTTATCTGCTGCTGTAAGACATAGACAATTTTTTATTTAGTTACCTTTGTTCCACTTTTGTTCCAGCTTGTGCAGGACTAAAAAATTTTCAGTCATGTAGAACTTAGAAAATTTTCACTTGTGTAGGACTTGGGATATTTCATGCATGTAGGAACTTTGAATATGTTACCACACCTAACCTAATGTAACCTGACCCAACCTGACTTAACAAAACCTAACTCAACCTGACATGATGTAAACCTAACATAACCCAACTCAACATAATATAACCTGACCTAACATAACATAACCATCATGTGAGAACTCATTTTGTCTCCTCGTCGATGTTGAGGTCACACATTGCTTCCTTGTCACTCATCGAGTCGTGTCCCCAGTCGTCTGACATCTTGAGTGAACTGTTGCTAGTTTTAAATTGATGCCAGATTCCTGCAGGCAGCCATCTCGGTTTTCTCTCATTCCTTCCCAATTTAGTCTATAGGCAAGCTGTCGGCGCAGCCATCATGTTTCGTCTCCTGATAATCTGATTTGTTTTTTTTTTTTGTGTAATCTAGGTCATTATCTAATATTCAATTTTTCTAAGCCACCAGGAAAGCTCGCTTTCGGCCACCAACTTTATGTATTATAAATTTCTCATCTGATATATTACTGATAAGTTTTTCCATTCAGGTAAGTCTTTTCACTTCGTGCATAGTATTTAACCACTCATATTTTACCTAACCACAAGTATAAGACTTTCAATATCTATTCACATACTCCCTTAGTCTATAGGGCTCAGAAAAATCAAACCTAGCACATTCTAGAAAAATCATAGGTAACCCACCACAGTCCAAATAAAAAAATACATATACTAAGCAAACCTACACCTGTATGACTCACAACATACCGACCAGCCATACCTTCCACTGTAACCTAAGAAAAACTCACGTTATACAAACCAACCACACCATTCTCTATAATCCAAGAAAAAACCCAGTCCTACCAATACACCATAACACATATGCAAACAATTATACTTTGCAGTTTGGCCCATAACACACAACATTCCTACTATCTGTCAAACTAACAACCAAACTTACCAAAGACCAGAAAAAATAAAAACCTAATCTATCATAACCTAACCTACCATAGCACCGATAAAAATCATTCGACTATTTCCCACATGCCCCCTATCATTAGTTCAATCACTTTGACAAAATTAAATGTCCCGACCTCGGAAGCATATGTTATTATTCCTGCAGACAATAATAAATTCGGGTAACATTCAAATTACACTTACGAAAGAACAGTAGAAGCAAACAAAATTATAATTAAAACCCAGTATAGCCAAAGAGAAAGTCAAACACCATAACATCTACCCACGCGACCATGCATTCAAGGCTAGCCCATGTCACAATAATTCCTACGATTTGTCAGTGTAACAGAAACTAATGATACCAGACCACACAAACTACCAACCAGCCATACAAGATCCTATAACCCAAGAATAAGTCAATCATTACTAATCAACCATATCACCAAACACACCATCTATACCATCTGCCATAACTGAAAAACTCAAATGTACTAGGCAACCATACAGATCAGACTAGCCCATAACACTATCATACCTCGTACCCATACCTTCTACTCTACTGACTAATACCAGACAAATATAATGGAAAACAAACCACCCAACATAATAACCAGTCATACCATTTCATATAACCCAAGAAAACTTATTCATCACTAATAAACCATACTCAAGAATACAAAGGAACTTTACAGTCCAGACCAACCCATAACACCAACATTCCTACCATATGTCAAACTATCATTAACTACTGATACTAGGCAAGACAATGTACAATATCCCATTACATGCGAAACACTCTCACATACTAATCAACCATACCACCCAATACACCAATCACACCACCCATCATGACTCAATTGTACCAAGTAACTATACAGTTGAGACCAGCCCACAACCTAACATCGACTCCATTTGCTCTATCAACCGACACCACTCACTATAACTCAAGCATACCTCAACCATTCAGTCCACAAAGGTCGTACCAAAAAATAAACCTATTGCCCATACCATCTACTCTACCGACCGGCACCAGAAAATATATTTGCAACATACTATACAGCATACAAACACCAAAAAACCAGCCGATTTTACCAGCTAACCATTCCATTAACAACATCGTCCAAAACATAGTAGTTGACATTTCTCCAACATACCAACAGGCCTTTAGACAGAGGAGGGGGTGTCCAGGGTGTCCGAACCCCCCTCCCGAAATATTTATTTAATGAAAGTGAAAAACTAACAAAATGACTCATGGATTTACAGTAGCCTAGCTGTCGCAAATGCAGTTAGGAGAAATTTATGATGGGGGTTTGTTGTGCAGAAAAATACCGTAAGCTGGTCGGGTGGACCTTGAGCACATGATCGTTGACCTGTAGCTTTTACCCCGCAGTGCGCCTGCGAGCTGCGACCAGCTAACTTCTACCTACACCTGCATAGGCACAGCAGCTCATTGTGTCTACAGTTGTTCACGTGTTGGGTTGTGGTTTAGTACCTACTTATTACTTGTGTGTCGCAGAAAGTTTCTTCCTTTTATACAATGGACACTAAAGATCTAGTTTTCAATGGGTAGATTTGTTGCAAAAAAAACTGGAAGTGGAAGATAATGCCACCGACACCAATTCAAAGATACTGGTGTGTAGTCGCAGCATGTGTACTGTACAATTCTCAGTTAATTAACATATACACTTGGAAGGTGTAATTAGATAATTCAATATACCATATTATGTTTATGAGACACTGTATGACTGGAGTAAACATGTTTTCATGATAAGCAGGTACTAGCGAAAATTAAAGCCCCTTGAAATTGATGAAATCTGAAATTAATGAAATACTGCGAAATTACAGCTCTTTTATCATTTGGCGTGGAATTCTGTTGTTCTAAGTTTTTAAGCGAACTTTAAGAAATTGCACACAAACTTCGTCTGTCGTATTTGAAAGTAAAGCTCAAATCAAGTCTTATACTATTATGGTGTCTCTATTGAACGATTGCAGTAGAGTCAGTTGTAAAACTTTTCATGAAAATATGTTTAAAGGAAATGATATTGAACGGCGACTATTTTCAGAATAGGGATATAACTGAGCAATTAGTCTAAGGTATCAGTGAATAATGAACTTAAAAGCAAAATGCTGTGATCAGTTTCTTGTAACAATTAGATTTTTTCACTATATAATTTAACAAATACGACATGTTTACTATTGTCAAACACAAACGAAACAATAACTATAGTTCATTCAGAGTTACTTCCAACATTTCTGAAGCCCTGCCGAAGGTCTACTCCCAGGATATTCCTCATCCTTACGCAAACAAAGCTTAACCGAGTCTATAAGATTACCCCCAAGGGACAATGCACCACATTAGTGGGCACTCAGTGTAATAATATTTTGTATAAGAACTACTTCTTATTGGCCTGGCACTCATGTCGATTCACTATCCATTGCTTTTCTCGCCTGATGACGTCTCAGATGCCAGGGCCAGAAAACATAACAGGAGAATGTTGTTATTGTAAATGTTATATGAGGCATCAATACTTTCCCATCTAAATATGGTATTTTTATCATTAATATTGTTGCATACATTCTTCTTATTTTGTGTTCATTTTTGTTAGTAGTGTGACTGGTTAAAAGTTTTTGATTCTTAGATATTTAGAATTCAATGTTCAACAAACAAATCTTTTATACATTTTTATTAGCCATGTGATTGATTAAATGTGTTCGCTTCTTGGGTATCTAGAATTTAATGTTCAACAAACAAATTCGTGAACATTTTTATTAGTAATGTGATAGTTTAAACGTATTTGATCCTTGGCTGTTTAGAATGTAATGTTTAACAAACCCATTTTGTATATGTTTTTATTTGCCATTTCTGAGTAGTTAATAATACTTGATAAAGCAAATTAGCTTATGAAGTGTATATCACTTTCAACACCATAGTTTTCTAATAAAAACTAATAAGTGTGTATATATATATATATATATATATATATATATATATATATATATATATATATATATATATATATATATATATATATATATATACTCCTCTAGAATGTATCCTTCAAAATTTCTAAATACTAGGGTCACAAATGGTGGTTTTCAAAAAGAAATATTGGGGGTAGCATTGGAGAACACCCCCCGAAATAAAATTCTGGCTATGGACCTGATACCAAACAACCATATCAACAACTATAACAACCAAAATAACAGTTAATTATACCACCCATTAATGCCAATAACTGCACTGGCAAAACATACTAGGTCCAATAACTCCAGCATACCATGTAATTATATTGATAACTCCAGTGGTACTGAGTACCATAGAGATAACAACTTTCACTATAACACTAGCTTATCAACATGTCATCTGAATATATATGCTATCCTCAGCGAGCACCATACCAGATAGCTATACCAACAATCATATACGCTTGAAGTTAATACCGAAAAAAAAATAGTATAACCAAACCAAATGTATCATCTGCTCTAACCCAATCATGTCTCAGTCATGCTATTAACGATACAGACTATATCAAACACCGACCTCAGAAATACTGATCAATCTTAACAGTTAACTATGTCATTGACTGCCGTATCGACTGCCTTTTCATATAACCTCACTAGTTATACATATATCCATCTGTCCAGCCAACCAAATATTCCAATCATAAATTCCAAACAAGTTATCATAACACCCATGCCATCAATTTAACCACCTACTACACCCATACAGACTTCGTTATCAAAGACCATACCAACTTACCATACAATCCAATCATACTAACCGACCATACCAGCCAAGCGCTCTGACCATCTTGCGCTAACTAAACGTTCCATCAAACTATTCCATTAAAACAAACTAATCATGCCATTAAACCATTCTGCCCACACCATCGATGCTAAACTCTTGCCATATCACTAAACCAACCAAACATGTGAACAGTTCATTTCATAAGATATACCTACCAGACAATCAAACTAACTGTATATCAACTATACATTCAGTCAGGAAGTACTAAAATATTCTAAGTAACCCTACATTCGAACCAACCGTACTATAATTTAATTCTGATAAAAGACTCCAACAAGTCGTCACAGCTATATAAGCAAAACCAACTGTACAACCAAGTCATACCTCTGGGTCATACCATTAAGATGTATCAGCCATGAAATCAACCCATCCATACAGACAAGTCATACCAATCATTATGGTTAACTTTACTGACAGACAATATGAGCAGGCCATTCCAAGATACAGCCAAGGAAACTTACTACTCAGCTCTGGCAACCAAACATTTCACCAGAACATTATGTCCTTAATAACAACAAAGATACCATCCAGTCATAACATCGAGCCAACATATCACCAAAATGAACTACCTATGTCAGTATTGCAATCGGCCCATACAATATAATTCATATTGTCAGATTCACTAACTTAATATTGAAACCATACATTTCAACCATCCATACTAACCCCCATACCTGTCATACCTCCCGCGCCTCCTGTTTAGCAGCTAACCATGTCACACAAGTTGTATTAACAACCATAACTCAGGAATTCCATCCAGCCATACAGAATGCCACACCTATAGACAATATAGGCAAGTTATTTCATCAACAAGAGCACTTCCGCTACCACCAGTCTAACCTACTAAATATCCCAATCACACATTCCAAACCATCGCTACTACCATATCGATAGACCAAAACAAGCAAGACATATAGCCAAATCCATTCATCCAAATAATAAAATCATACATTTTAACCATATTAATAGGCCACACAAGCGAGACATGCCACCGGGCCAGCAAATGAAATATTCCAGCCAAACATTCCATCATTAATGCCCATAGACCATAGCATTGGAGTGGGTGGAGGATGTGAGGAGAGGAGAGGCGGAAGAGGAATAACCAAACATTCTGACATACATGTTTTTTTTTGGCAGATTAAATTTTGTCTTTAAATACCACTCCAAGTAAACTGACAGTGGCAAGGTTATGCATAGTCTCACATGTATACAACATTTCGGTACTGTTATAACTTTATCACAATGCGAAAAACATTGCCAATTAAGACATTTTTTAAGGTTCTGTAGCTTAAGACAATGTTTCATTTAATGTGCAGAGGATTATCGCTTATATCAATATAATTCTAATTAAATATGCTAACCGGCCAAAGTATTATTAAAAACTGTAACATAATGCCATGTTGGATACATGTACACATCATAATATCAGTCACTACCTACAGTCCATACCATTAAGCCATATCAGCTATACGAAACCATTCCCTTCATACCAGCCAGACCAAAAATAAAAGCTACCATACAGGCATTCCTATGAAATATTCCAAGCGAATTATTCTGACAAACCATTCCATCATGTAATACCGACCGCATGATCAGATAATACCATCACTCCAAACAGAATACCCTCGCCAGTGAACCAACCATAACGGAATGTAATATCAATAGGTTATACCACCAGACCAGCAAATCAATTGGTCCAGCCGAAAACATTCTAACCATCAATGCTCACAGACCACACCACTCATTTGCAAAAACCCTTATCATCAGATCATACCAGCAAACCAATAAACCATATAGACAATTCATATCAACCATTGAACTAAAATATTTCAACTAATCATTCCGACTAACAATACTAACACTCCATATGAACAGATCATTCCACATGACAATACTCATTGGCTATACCATCAGAACAAACCAACCAGCCATTCCTCCGACAAATATAAGAACCAAATACTTAGCAACCATCATCATATCATATAAGTCATATGAACAAATTATACAAAATACAGACACGACCTTGTTATGAGACCATTTCTAGCAGTAATACTAACAACCTACTATCCCGCTATACCTACCAACACTTATCAGCCATACCATCCCGACAATATAACACTACCTTTACATACCTTGTGATGCATATGCAAAATTATTGCTTCTAGCAAATGGTGTACTACCACAGTCATATCGTAGCAGTTCGGAGGGCAGTCCTTTTGCACATTTGCTCTTTACACAGTCAGTTATATCTAAAAAGTCTTGTCACATCAACAACACTGTGTTACTGACTAATGATAGAATAAGCTGTGCATATAGACATATGCTCAGAACTAGAACTGACGCCTGCCGAGAACAAATATCATTTGAGCTTTTACCGATGTCAGGTAGCTGCCTGTATACTTATATAAAATATATATATATATATATATATATATTTATATATATATATAAACCAATCAACGGTACCTAGGAGGAAAGAGCTGATTTTATAGTTGCGGTCCAAACATCTCACAATAATTAATACAGTTTACAAAAAAAATCTTGTACAGTCTCTCCATCTTTAATCTCAGAATACCCTTTAGTCGAAAAAAAATATTTCAACAACGTTCCCATATTTATTTTCTAAATATCACTCGAATGTCCACAGAAATCGATCCTAATAGCAATACTAATCATGCATGTACACATATTTAAAGTTCTTAGAACCTCACAGCTTACAATTATTTGTACTTATCAAGACACTGTGTACGACCATCAGAAAAAAAATGTATATTTGATGTTAAAATGAATAACGTCTTCAATGTACACGTATCTCTGCTTAGTCTTAGTCGTTTCTCCCGGACAGCGTAATATTAGCAGGGATCGAAATAAACGAATAACACAGAAGTCATTTGTACCCGTTAACTTTATTTGACAGATTTGTTAGAAAAAATACATAGTAAGAGTTACACACTCAAACTTATTCTTCATTCGAAAAAAACAATTATGATTTGGTCTGTTTTATAGAAAAATTCCTGCTGCGAGCATTCAACACACTCTTATTCGCATATATCACACTACAGTTATCACATAGGTAAATCTTGTATGAAGAGCTTAATACGAAGTTATTGGCTTCATGTCGCCAGACATTAGTGCTATTCTTGGATATTTAACCACAATATTTGCACTCGGTTGTTGCTGTAAAACTTCGACTCCCAGAATCCGTGGGTTTTCGCAGCACCATTGCCGATGTCGACATAGTAGATGTCTGCTGGCTATGTCGCTGCAAAACGGCATGGTTGATAGACTGTTTTACGAGGCCTAATCAAGCCGATCTCTGTCTAGCACGCGAAGTCGCTCCATCAGACAACCGATCTTCTTAACAGTTATACATCTTTCGGTGTTGGATGTGCTTTGAAAACTCTCTAGGTACGGGAGACAGCCAAAAATCTCTTCGTCCTGTTGCAGATATGCAGGTAGGTGTTTTGAGACAGATTGTACTTCGTGTTGTGTATACACGAGAAGGATTTTTTAGGCAGGCATGCAAGCTTGGCATGTTTGTCGTGTACTGCAAGTGATTTAAGCTTGTCATATTTCAATATAGCCGATAAAATTTTCTGACTGCTAGAACAGTATGCCATCGTTTTCACTTCGTCCTCTCGATGAGAGAAAGAAGTTCTGGATGATTTGTGGTGGTACAAGCTTATATGTTTGACAGAGAGGCAGTCCTATTTCTAATGGAAATGTCTAGACGTGTGCAGGCGCAAAACTACAGAAGTGATGCCACAACGGCCTATTTAAAAAACAGGAAATTTTATTTCACTGTAGTGTATTTCTTAACGACAAACATGGCTGATGGCCGCAAAGATGTGGAGGGAAGTATTTTATTTTTCAATAACACGTAGGTTTTTTATTTCGAAGAGCTTCGGGCATTTTGCTGTATGTTTTCTGTAACACAGGAGTTGGCTTGACGTATATATTTTACGCTCTTCTTCACTGAAGCTTGGTCGTAAGTAGCTACTGTGTATGTGCGTGTTCGTAGTTCGCCGCAGAATTCCATCAGTTGTAGCTTAAGTGCTGAATCAACAATGGACTGACGGTGCGCAAACCAAAATGCTCAACTGTAGAAGTTTATTCCAAAACACAGAGTCAGTTCGTCAACTTTGGGAGGCTGTTAATTATGCCCTGTCACGTTAAAGAACAGACATTCCAAAATAAAAGTCAAGGCAAAGATATTGTAAATTCTAAGTGCGTTTCTGACGAGTTTACCATATATAAAGTATATACAGAATGTTGCAATATTGCATGTCAATACTTTGGGGGGCACAGTCCTCACATCTGGAGGATGAAAATTATTATGTGAACATAGGTCCGCAAAGACTTCGTTTCTTCGCTACAGCCCATAATACATAACGTACAGTGTATGGTCCGCAGGCTGGCTCATGTTACTGTGGAATGCCATAGAAGCTGTAATTGGCAGACCCATACCAGCCCCTAATGAGCCATGATTTGAATCCACTAGACTTTTATTTGTGGGGACATTTAAAGGCACGTGTGTATGCAACCCCAGTGGAAGATGTGGGCACCCTACGTAACCGTGTTGTGGCGGGTTGCGAAACAGTCGGGGAATTTCCAGGGATTCATTAACGCATCCGGATGTCCATGCAATGGCGGATTGATGCTGATGTAGGGTATTTTGAACACTTCCTTTAGTGCCGACGATAAGCTTTCACATATGTGTAACTACTTCCTGTGCAGTTCCTATTGTTCTAGGAGTAGTGACTTAGTGTGAGGTGTCGTGTATCATACAAACGAACGCTGCGTTGGCATTCCACAGTAACATGATCCAGCCCGCGGGCCATACACTGTACGTTATGCATTATGGGCTGTAGCGAAGAAACGAAGCGTTTGCGGACCTATGTTCACAGAACATTTTTTGATCATCCAGATGTGAGGAATGTTCTGCCGAAGTATTGACATGCAGTATTGCAACACTCTGTATAGTATGCTCATCAGTTCAGGTGTAGCTAGTAATCTTTCAGTGAACATCGAAAGAGGCGAGATTCCCCTAAATGACGACTAATAAGTCACCTGTTTAGTAAATTCTTGTAACAACACAAACATTCTGCTGTCGCGGACAACGCAAATGAAAACCTCGTAAATTATTAAAGACCCTAGATTTCCAAATGCGAGCAGTGAATCTACTGACAATTTTTACTGTTTAGTTTGAGGGAATTCAAGAACTAAAACACAAACATGTAAAAAGAATGGCTCTCTACGTTATGGAATTTATCACGTAATCCAAATGAGATAAAAACGCAAAAGATATATTTAAGGATATACTTACCGAATATATTAAAAATTAAAGGAATAGTAACCATATGGTTAAAATGAAATAACTGCAAAATTAAGAACATCTAAAAGAAAGGAAACTTTATTTGTCATTGATAAACTCCGTGTTTCTGTACACGAAGTTAAAGAAATAATATCCCAATGTACAAAATAGAAAAAAGCATCTGACCGCAGACTCATTGATTATGTGCTAATAAGAAGCAACTCAAATAAAAGAACGGGGAAAATCAAGGATAGTTACTAGGAACGCTCCAACAAATGGAGCATAACTATAGAACGTCTCACTCTTAGATTGCAGTGTGCGGTGTAATGGACATTCACTTTTTCTTTCCAATGCACGATTTCTGTCGTTAACTCCGTCTTTGTTCCCGCGGGCGCTGTTGCCTGGTAAGTTATTTTTTTGCAACTTCGAAAAAGAAAACTATATACGCTGAGTGCGCGCCGTCCAATCACAATGATAGGGTTTCTCACAGACTTCAGTTTCAAGGGAGCCGCTTAGCTTTGCTTCGCAGGTTTGGATTCCTTTGCGAGTTGGTAGGGAGGTAAACAGATAAAAATTATCTTAATCAGGCCGTTTCCTTCACCGCCCATTTGTTTCTCAGCTTGCCAGTTACGTCACAAAGCTGAAGCAATCTGGCAACAGTGAGCGCCATAAGCCCTGTACTGCAATCTAAGTGTGAGACGGACTATACTAAAGATCAAAAAAAGAGGAGGGGGAAGTGAGAACAAGGAGAACTAAGAAAGTGTAACCAAAACAAAACATGGAAATACGAGTAAACAGTAAAAAATACGAACAGAATGCTTTACAAAAATTATGTGTTAATACACCATTGTTTGTCCAGAAACCACAAACACATGAACGCCATCACTGGAGTGCTGAGTGGCAAAATGTAGTGTTTTCGGACGAGTCCCGCTTCAACTTGTCCTGCAATGATGGCCGCATACGTGTTAGACTCAACCGTGGTGACCGCAATCTGGCAGCCTGCATTATGGAGTGGCATAGCGGACAAACACCAAGTGCGATTGTATGGGGCGCCAATGGTTACAACGTGCGATCTCGTCTCCTACGTATGGCGGGCAATCTTAACAGCAACCACTACATCAGGGAGGTTTTAGAGCCGGAGGTACTGTCCCTCCTTTAAGCAACTGCACGTGTCATATTTCAGCAGGACAATGCCCGGTCACATGTGACGTGGAATGTGCAAGCTTTCTTCATTGAATAACGGGTACCACTGCTTTCCTGCCCTACACGTTCGCCTGATATGTACATTTCTGTAATCCTCATCAACTATGTATTGTCATGTACCTAATCTGTGTTATAATATTCATTGCTATCACATGTATCCTTCTTGGTGTTGCATTTTTCACAAATTTTAGTGTATAAAAACCCAGATCCAAAAAGAACAAATGAAAATACAAACACGATTTTTAGCTAAGAAAAAGAACAAAAAAAAAAAAAGTTACAGAAGACGAGGTTCTTACAGCCATAAAATCAATTTTAGAGGAAAAGCAACAAGAAGTCAGCCTTGAAAAATGGCATTCCAAATTAACTCTTGAAATGCAGATGAAAGGAGTATATTCAGAAATTACTCAATTATCCCAAGCCTTTTCAGTAGTTAAAACACGAAAAACGAGCATATGCATGCCCGTATAAAAAAAAAAGGAGACAAGCATATCTCAGATAATCACTCGATCGGCAAACTTGTATTGTAACAAAGAAGCTGAATTATTTTTTTAGAAATGAAGTGAGGAAATAAGGGTTCAGAATCGAAAAAAAGTGAACTGTTGTTGTTACTTGACAACAGCAGTAAAAATCTAACAAGTTTAACAAAGTGATTTATGCAGTCTACATACTTAAAATATATTAATAAAGCATTTCATAATGTTTAAATAAATTATTCATTATAAATTCTACTATATATATATATGTATATATATATATATACATATATATGTATATATATATATATATATATATATATATATATATATATATATATATATATATATATATATATATATATACGTACATACATACATACATACATACATACATACATACACACACACACCACATAACGATTTCCAAGATATTCATATCCACAGAAATGTTAAAATAAGATGTACGGAAAGGTTGAGTGAATCTTTATCACCAGAAATTGAAACAGACTAGGAGACTCGTTGAGCCTGCTATTACTTAATGAGATACTTGACATTATGAGAGAGGTAAAACTTCCGAAAAGCTATAAAATGAAACAAAACAATACCAGCGTGTTGTGTTACGCAGACGACACCGTACTGATGGGAGAAATTGGCGACGACCTACGTCTGGTTTATAGGTTAGATAAAGAGAGTTCAATAATTTTATTATCGAGCATGTTATGGCAGTCAAGTATTTGAGAAACTATGGGTATAGCCACTGTGATATAGAAAAAAGCATTGAAAGAATAAATCAAGAAAGTAGAACGAGCAGTAATTTTCTTCAACGTCTATAATTATCTCGGTAAACAGAGCAAGGGTATATGTCAAGACGATGAAAGGAAGGTGTACACCAATGAAAAGTGTTATTAAATAACAAGTTGGGGGCTTAATACATGAAAAATATATCGTATATTTGATCCTAGTTAAATGTATTTACTTCAATCTTTTATAGCTGAAAACAATTTTTTTTTCTATCTTTGTGCTGCCTGATAGCTACAAAATCCTAACAACGTTTATTAATAATCTAATTAAAAATTCACTCTGTTTTCAATTTCTAGCGTTACTAGTCTATTTACAAAGTAGGCAAATAAACACACAAACAAATTTTGGCGTCTTGCTGCCTTATAACGAATCCCGTTCATATTTTATCGGCGCTGCAGACCTCGGCTGTTAAGCGCCGTCCAAATCTTTCTTTTTCACTTTCCTTTAATGTTTTGCTCAAAAGAAGGCGGTTCATGACTAGTCTTGTTCGAACCACAAAACAAATCGTCGTCAAATGCACATATAGTCTTATGTAAAGTTTTCTCAGAAACGGTCAGTTTTTGATTTCACTCACCTTAAAACCATCTTCTTTAATTTATTTGTTCTTGAGAAATTCTTAACTGAAAACATAAGTTCAATGTTGGTCTGCATGTTAAGTCGCATTTGTACACAGAAATCTGACGGCCGACAGATACCTTGTACTTCAAACATTTAGTTCACCAAGCCGGTGCTCACAAATTACGCCTGTGTGTGCATTAGCCTTAACTTAACAATCCTGTATACACTCCAAACGACGTACAGTATTTCACTGATGTCTGCTACCTTAGTGAACAACCATTATGCTTTTGATCAGGGTTGTATTCCAGGGCGCCCAACCACGAAATCAACAAAACTTTCAAATTTCTTAACTTAAACAATAAATGAAAATAAAATTCACACGTTCCCTCCTGAGACAGGGCGTACGTGGATTATGTGGATGAGGGGAGAGCCAGCTCGGAGCCAGCTGCCCAACCTGAGGGGCGCAGACCTGTCTCTTCGGCCAGTCCGAAGAATGTGTGAGGTGAGACGAGGCGAGGTGGGGGTGGAGATGCAACGGCATGAAGACGTGGGAGTAAACGGGAGACACCCCAAGTAAACCCCCACACCACGGCAGTGTCCTTCACATTCCCCGCATGGGAATCGCCTGTTGAAAAATGTCACGCCAGCCGAAACCTGGAGAACTGCAGACCACAAGAGTGCGGGGCCAGTGACTAACCAGCTGAGCCGACCACGGGTTCAATTCTAATAAGACGCGGGGCCGCGGTGGTGTAGTGGTTAGATTACTCTCCTCCCATCAAGGCTAACCGGGTTCGATTCCCGGTGGAGCCGCTTCCGATTTTCGCATGTGGGAATCGCGCGCAGCCGATACCGATGGTCTGCGGGTTTTCTCAGGGATCTCCCGTTTCCTCCGCCCCATCATTCCGGTGCTGCTCCATACTCAATTCGTGTTACCCACCTCGGCTCTCAAGACCTTGATGTTAATAGCCGCCCAAAAAAAATCTCTCCGCTCCACTTCTTTCTAGTAAGACGCTAAATAAATATTGGTAAAGGCTGTTCACGATAAAGTGAGCACTTTTGAAATCAACCTTCGAAAAAAAGTCGCAGCCCCTACCTGCATATACATATTTAAACGGGAGCTCTGAGTGACTTGTACCCAGTAAAGTTGGTAACGATGGAGGGGAAAGTAGTTCCATATATTAACGGCGAATAAAAGTGCTAGGTAACCATTTATAACGAGTTAAATTATTTCTCTCGCTTCCTGTTTTTTTAATGCATCGAAGTGTAAAAATGAGTAGATTTGTACTATAATGAGGCCTATGGCAATGTTAATTTTACATAAGGTGGAAGAATACACAACGTGTATACAAGTAGATCTTAAGCAGAGCTTTCAAAAGTGCTCATTTTACCGTGAATAGCCTATATCTGTAATATTATTCATGCTGGAAATAGGATTTTGTATTTCGAACTGCCCGGCATCCTTGGTAAACGAACGTTGACATCTTGGCGAGGAGCACGTCTACCAATGACTCTTCAGTAACATCCCAACCTAACGTTTAAACTGGAAGAATGTGTAACCACTTCTTCAGTCTTGACTTTTAACATAACAAAACACCTTTCCGCCCGTTCTTTTCAACAGTGAGTTGAGTACTCGATGAACAATGTACACTGTAAGAATTTTTTTAATGTACTTCCTGAACTGTAGGTCTAGTGGAAGTTTTTAACCCATTGATTGTGAGGGTTATTTATCATATATCTGATTGCAAATCTATATAAGATTTAATATACAGCTGGTAATTTCCCTATGATTTTGACTCTTTCCTGGGAAAATGTAGGAACGCTACCATGGGTTTACGAAAAAAAAAAAAAAAAAAAAATGCCACTAGCTCTTTCTCACTATACTTACGTATATACTGAAGTGGCAAATTTGCGAACACTTTCTTACTGTAGACTTCATCGCTAACAGCGCCTTGTCGTTCAGAAATAACATAAATGCTACGTGCAGAAGTTACCTATGTAGCAGGTTTGCGAATATTCGAGCGTTTTAAGATCTACCTTTGGAAAAGAAAGTTTACTGACCGTAACTATAACATACGTTTCAACAGACACACTAGCCAGCATGCTCGTGGTAAAGTTGGCTGCAATGCGTGGAAAATATTTCCGTGACTTAAACGAAGAGTTAAAACTGTAACATTTAAATATGTGGACGCCATTTATTTGATTTATTTTCTGTCCAAGCAAGTACTGTAAGTGTGAGAATCATCATATTGGTAACACATATACACTCATAAAAATTTCATAGTTTCATCTGACCAATGAACGAATAGTGATCAAACAGGTGAAAGCGTTAATTTTACATATGGTAGAACGCTACAAAATTGGCAGAAACGTAGCTTCAACGGCTTCAAAACTGCTCAATTAGTCATGAGTAATCTAGAATTATTGTGCAAAACCTAAATGATATTATTAAAGAAAGTACGTAATTTAAAATAATTTAGACGATTTTTCTTACACTGAATAACATTAATTTTGAAATAAGACAACGATTTCTTTCGACTCACGGACTCATTCGGAGAATACAGTTTACTATACGCGGGATTGTTCTTCTGGGGTCTAAA
This sequence comes from Dryococelus australis, assembly GCA_029891345.1. NCBI lineage: Eukaryota > Metazoa > Arthropoda > Insecta > Phasmatodea > Phasmatidae > Dryococelus > Dryococelus australis. The sequence goes on from CM056997.1 coordinate 63,840,635, forward strand.
CCGTTTGGGAAATGCCCTGATATAACTGTAGCGTGGCCAAAACTGCTGGTATGCATTAGGCTACCACCTAACATTCACAACACACATCCAATTCACGACAGCCAGTACTGTTCGTTGACAATATAAACATTTAGAGTTTAACTCGCAGGGTACATCAATTACTTGTTATCTGAGAGAACATTCACTGATTTATCTTTATATCACAAAGACAGAAATCATGGTGTCGTTAGGGAGTGGTGATTAGGTCTAACTAAATGCGCGGCCACCGTCATAACAATCATGTTCAATTCTTTTACAACCGATCAATTTTAGAATTTCATGCGGAACCAAATTTGAAGACACATTAACAAAAAGACGAATCATTTATAATTTTTTTAGTAATTGAGTTTGTTAATCCCCTCTCATCGCAATTTTATAGTTTTATTGCAAACTAACCAAAAATGTCATTTTAAAAGGCGCGCGCGCACACACACACACACACACACATACTCGACTTGTAGGTTTGCTCTGTTTCGAACACGGAACCCTGCATTGTATATATGTACTTACTTATACCATGTGTACTTTCCTTTGTAGTAAGGTTTTCCAATGTTAAATATGCCTATACGTAACAATTACACATCTATTGTTTTCTTTGACACTAGCGTAAATACATGCTGCGCTTACTTCGAACCTCCACATTTAAAGTAAGTGAGTGAAGAGATTTGGGCGGCTCTGAACAGCGAGGTTTTGAAAGCCGATGAGGGTAATTGAAGTTAATATGTTGCTGCGCCAGAATGAGGGGGCGGAGGAAACGGGAGATCCCCGAGAAAACCCACAGCCCAACGGCATCGTCCGACACGATTCCCACTTGCGAAAATCCGGCGACCCGGCCGGGGATTCGGGGCCACGGTGGCTGAGCGATTAGCCCGCTCGCCTCCCACCTAAGCGAACCGGGTTCAATCCCCGGCCGGGTCACCGGATTTTCGCAAGCGGGAATCGTGTCGGACGTTGCCGTTGGTCGGCGGGTTTTCTCGGGGATCTCCCGTTTTCCCCACCCCTTCATTCCGGCGCCGCTACATATTCACTTCAATCACCCTCAACGGCTCTGAAGACCTCGATGTCAAGAGCCGCCCAAATCTCTTCACTCACCCGGCCGGGGATTGAACCAGGTCTGCTTTGGCGGGACACATTTAAAGTATTTATATATATTTACATAAAAATATATTGTTATGTAGTACATAGGTATGTATAGGACAGGTGCGCAACACGAAATAACAAGCACTGGGACAGTTCTTTACAAGTGACTTTCTTTGTCCGGCTAAATGCGTGCCCCCCCCCCCCCCTCGTGTGGCGTCGATAGAGCCTACAACTTCTCGCGAGCAGCAATACGGGCTTATTATAAAAGTGTTGAAGGTCGGGGCGGAAGAGCTAGAGAAGTGGCGGGACACACGTGTTGGGGTTCTCGACGTGTGCTGGAGCATGAGGATGTAGGATAGGCAAGTGTTGAAGGGTGAAGGGGGGCGAGGGGGAGGGCGGCACGCAGTCCCCGACAAAGGAGCGCCTAGCCCCGGGTCGTCATGGGCCAGTCCTCTTATCTCCAGCCGGACACACGCACTTCACCCGAGCACAACTTTGCCGCCGCTTCACGCAGTTAACTACCGACTAATACTAAACTGAGACCAGGGAAATTCACGCATTCATTTCACATAGAATTGAACAAATCATACGTTTATGTTACTATTACAGTTCGTCTGCGAGTTATTGGACACGTACTAGATAATCCTGCCTGAGCCAATAAGAAACATGCTACATTAAAGCCTGTTCTCGATAAAGTGAGCACTTTTGAGATCAACCTTAGAAATAAGTCGCTGATCCTGCCTGCATATATTTTAGCGGGCCCACTGAGTGACATACGCCCAGTAAAGTTGGTAACGAAGGATGGAAAGTGATTCCATATATTAATGTCGAATAAGAATTGTTAGGTAACTGTTTGTGATAATTTGAATTATTTCTTTCCCTTTGTACTTTTTTAATGCATAGACGTGTAAAAATGAGCACAGACTTTTTAAATATATACTTTCCTAATAATTTTACAGTTTCGCTTGACCGACGCATAAATGCAAAGCTGAGGACCGTGGTAATGTTAATTTCACATAAGGCGGAAGAACACACAACGTGCATACAAGTAGTTCTCAAGCAGGGCTTTCAAAAGTGCTCATTTTACAGTGAATAGCCTGTACACAGGTTCAAATTTTTTTTTACATTGTGACAGAAAGCACCATAAAATTTTATATCTCATTTGAGTTTGAAGTTTTGCCAGCTGTCATAAAACCCCGCGGCAGTTGACTACGCGAGGCAGTGCGTGTATTTGTAAATTATATAATTAAGAATTATTCTATTAAATTCAACTGTGCCCCATATGGAAATGAAGTGCTCGACGCAGAACATGGACTGACAGAGATGACTTCCACCTTGGGAACGTGTCTCTTTCTTACTTTTTCCCCCTGTCCGAGCCGTGGTGAGGTTTTTCAGTGGTAACTTGTACTTCGTCTCCCCTCAGTGACACACAGTGCAGCGGACAGCCACTGTAGGAGTAGTGCAGCGAGAATTATGTTCACCCAGGCTTACTGTGTAAATTAAATAGTGTGTATGGAGCTCAAGTACATAGACACGGAGCAAAGTGTTGTTGCATAACAGTTTCTCTCAGCTGAACATATAGATAGCCTTATGATAAATTGTAATGTGATAAAAGACTGCATTACGTAACTTCGTCAACAACGCTATGTCATTTGAGGTATAGGCTATTCACGGTAAAGTAAACATTTTTTGAAGCCCTCTCATTTGGAGTAATTGTCAAAAAATATATTTTGTTGGTAGCCTTAGACTTTAGTTTTCGGGTCCGGTGAAATATATACACTGTGTTTATTACTTACATGGCAATATTTATTTTTAAAAAGTGATAATATGAAAATAATGGACCATAAGAAAAAATAACTAGGGCCTCAAAAGTGTTCACCTTACCATGAACAGACTACACCCACCCATCCCCCTTACGTATTGTCCGCCTCTGGTGACACACACACACATAACTAATGAAGATGCAACGTCTTGCAAGTGCAAATTTTTAGAATTGAGACGTCTTTACTCAGCAACCACTTAAATTAAAGGACAGTTTGGGATTTACTAGTCAAAAGTTTGAAAGCAATACTGATAATGGTAAATACAAAAATATATATGCGTTGTTTCGTACAAGAAATAATACACAGGTAATTGAGCTAAACAAGCAACGCTTTAAATGCGCAGACAACCAAGGGTGCATATTGTAAATCACCAAAGATATATTTTATTTTTGTGGGGGAAGGAGTTACGGCTGTTTAAGCCTGCCCCCTTGCCAGCCCAGTACAGCCGGCCGTGTGCACATTTGCGCAAGACGCGATGGGGCACACGCGGAGTGGATGGTAGTGCGCGAGGCAGGATGGAGGTTGTAAACGACGAGAGCGAGCGGTGCTGAAGCGAGGCGAGCCGCCCTACGCTTGGCAGCTGCGATAACGGAGGCAGGGAAAGTGCACGTGTGAGGAAGTCGTCGTGCGGTTACCGCGGAAGTTCCCCTTGCCCGAAGAAAAGGGGGGGGGGGGAGCTTGTTTGTTTAGCAGCAGCCATCATCACGCAGGCCGCCTCACGGCAACTTCGCCAGCGCTACCCCCCCCCCCCCCCCCACCTGGTGGGCGGGGCCAGCGACTGCACTCGCACCAATGCCAGCAGCCGGCCGCCGAGTGCGGGGTACCGGGTTCGACGTCTGGACAGGTCAGCGAGCCAGTCAACTGCAGCGCCATCTTGGCATGCACGTGCACGTCTCGCTACCGCCATGCCCACCTCATGCTGCTGTTCCTTAACGACGCAGCCAACCAGAATCCGTTATTTCGTACAGTATACAAAACAACCTACTGTTCAACATGTAGAAATCACTTAAAAGTACTTATCATAATCTTAGACCGCATATTTTTTGGCGAAATTGGAATTCAGAGTGTTTTTACGACCAAGAAATAGGCATAATGACGCTGTGATATAAATATGAAATTTAAAAATTTTGCTTAAAATAGGGCCTAAGGACAGTTTCGCATATATTAAATCTCTAGTAGTGTAAGAATTATTTTTTAAAATTAATTAAGCCGTAAGATGGGGCTAAGATACTTGCCCACTAACAATAGGAGGAGAAGGCTTTGCACTGCATACGCTATCTATTTGGAATACTCACAGATGAAAGCAATTTTGATCACTTCAGCGTTGTGAAAAAACAACAAATGCATAATTACATAAATTGCAAATATATGCTGCAATACTAAGAAGCATCTTTGCCCCACTAGTAGGGTAAAGATCCGAGTAAGCATTGGGCAACCATCCGGAACCTACGATTTTTCAAATAATGTAGATAAAAACATATTTATTAATACCACCAAGTGACTTTCATTTCAATTTATGTGTTTTTGAAAAGTCAGCATTCTGTAATATGCAAAAAAAAAAAAAAAATCTTTCAAAAATAGAAAATATAGACTATAAAACTAGTAAAAAAATATAAAAAACTTAAATGTTGGAAACAGTTCCTTACCAAAAGCTAAATAATATTGGTGTTGATATTCCTAAAAGAATTCCTTGCGCATCTACCCAAAAAAGTATATGTGACAGAAATATAGTGTAAAATATCGCCGTGCCTGATTAAAATAACGAGCATAATACACACAAAACTGTAATTGGTGTAATTAAATAAATCACAAACAGTATAATTTATAGGCTTATATGAGCACATTTTAAAAGACAAAAAAAACTCCTAATGGTGGAAGTTATTGGCACAAGTCACGCACAAAGTTTAGTTTGTCCCCATAGGTACAACAGTTTCCATGCCACCATGCTTCACATCCAGTAAGTACTCTGGATCCAGTCCCCATTACGTGGGTCCGTACTATATACCATCCTGGTCAATGTATCTGATGAAACAGCTTTGTTAGTTCTACTATGTATTATCCCCTTTTCTCTTGCAAAGCCAGTCGCTTCTTAATTGTTTATTTTTAGCTTAAATTTTTTCTTCTTTATATTGTCGTCTAGAAGTAATCGATTCTTGAGTGGTAAATTGGATATTATTTCGGAACGTTTACCTCTTTTATTTCGTTTCATAGGCTCAGACCTCTCCGGAAATATACTACAATTCTTGCACCTGAACAAACTGGCTGGTTTACGTCTTGGTCGACAAAGGTTTCACGCGTTACTGTAGAAACAAAGGTATAAGGCTGTTTCACTGCAAATAACAGAACTAGGAATATCTTGAGTTGTATTACTTCTACAGTAGTATCTCTCGGGTTACTTTCTTTGTATTCTGCGGGATTTTTGGCTCCGTTATCCTTTATGTTCTTCATTGCAACGTTCACGATTTTCCGCAAAGTCTGTGACACTAGAAGAAGGAATTTAGAATGGCATGACATAGAAATATATCCCATTCACCAAAGGCATGCCCTTGGAGGGTCCTTATATTATTATACCTATAATTAATACTAAGTAAAATGCCAATTTCCATTTCGTTTCCTTTTGGGCTAGTGCACTTGCAACACCATTTTCCCCTTGCAGCGCCTTTGGACAAACTATAACTGGAGGCAAACACTTTCGGAAAAATTAAGAGCAGAATGTCCAATTTGAAATCATGATAACATAAAAAATTTTAAGAGGAAATATGTTAAAGATAACTTTAATTTTTCCACTAAACAGAAAATAAATCAGTAACAAATAATAGACTCATTAATTACATTGCGGAAATAAGGTTTTTCTGCAAGTCCTTCTATAGATATAGGCACTACTATATATCTAATTAAAAAATACGAACACTATGGCTTAGAAGGAATATATTTATTTTAAACATTTTAAAAAGCGTGTGTTGGAAATCCGCCAGAGAGGGGTAAATATTCGCACTCAACTTGTGGTGGCGATTTTGACCACACTGTTAGTTGTGAATGTTTGCTCCAGAGCATAGTATAGTCTGTGTTACATGATTCGTGCTGCTATCCATAGTGACCAATTCCCACAACATCCACAGTATCGTAACTACAAAGAAATAATTCCTTTGCCCCACGCCGATCTTTGCTCCATCTTATTCTACCTTAAAATGAACTATTAAGGCACGACCTTCTAATCACTCTTGTTAAATTTTTGGTAAATGTTTCAGTTTATTTTAATTTTACATCCGAAAAACACTAAAATTGTGGCTTGACGTTCTACAACGTCAACAAACTATGTACTATGCGAAGTAAGAGTACGTACTCGTAAGTAATATCTGCAAGATGAACGTATGCCTCATTTGCGTAAGCGTAGTAAGCACATATAGTGCGGAAGGCTGTTAACTGTTCGCAATGTAGAATGTATAATTCATTTGCGAAAGCATATTAAGAACATATGTTGCGTAAGGCTCTCAACTATTCGCGCCAAGCTTTAATATAATAAATATAAATTGATACAAACATATAATTTGTAGTAAAGTTTATTGCAGCTTTTCAACCACGTCTTACAAGTTCTACGAATTCTGTAACTACTATAATTTTTTTACTGCATTTATAAATAAAAGGTTGGTTTTAAAAGTTTTTATTTATTTCATTAATTTTAAATTTTTAGTCTCAACAATTTTTTTATTATTGTATATGTAGAATATTTATATATTCATTTATACATTCATAAAACTGAAAAGACTAAAAATGTGCAGTTTAACACTGGTGGCCCCTTCCAAACTTTGGGCTGCAACCTGATGAACAGTGATGCAAAAAAAATATCTGAGACTGAAAAGACTAAAAAAGTGAAGTTAAACACTAATGGCCCCTTCCACACTTCGGCCTGCAACCTGACCAACAATAATGCACTGCAGGCAGACTGCACGCCAGTTCAGTGCATAGCGGTATAAATGAGGTCGGACAGACACCGTACATACAAACAATGCCAGTTAAGTAGAAGCTTGTAAAAATAAAAAAATCACATTTGCGGCCACTCTTTCCTCTTCGCTCAGTTAAGAACTTCCGGACCATACTATAATATTTCTAGAGCCCCTGACAAGCAAAAAAAAAAAAAAAAAAAAGAGTGAGCTAGCTAAGTGTGACACGTTTGCAAGGTGAGCATTGATGATAATGTTCACATAGCCGGTGGTCGCGATAAATGTGAGAGAGCATTCGCGCGGGCAGATATCGGCTGTCAACTGTAAAGTGAGTATTTTCGAGGCCCTAGTTACTTTACCCTTTCAGCCATTTTTTAAATCCTTTAACCACCTTTTTAAATAAACATTGCCATGTAACTAATAAAAACAGCGTGCGTACTCGGAAGTTAACGTCTAAGGCTAAAGCAGAATATATTTACTGTATTGAATACTCTTCCAAATGAGAGAGCTCTCAAAAATGCTCACTTTACCATGAATAGCCTATAGTGGTAACCTCTCCATTCCCCAACGCGATATCTGTACCCTTCTCCAGAGGTCCATCCTCTGCGGTGAGAGTGGTAGGCTTATGTTGCGAGTTACATGTGAGTGTCACAGTCAGGGGGATTACACTAGACAGTGTTCTTATTCAGCACTAACGATTAAGTGTACACGAACGTTGCAGTAACATAACACTGACATAATTTACAAATTAAATTAATTTTCTCTCAAAATATTTTTATTCCAATATTTATGCAATAATATGTACTGTATTCACTTATACATGTTAATACTATCGAGAAAACAATATTGTAAAAAATATCGGGTTATGAAGCCTGTTGTCGTAGATGATCAGTTTTAGTAGCATGCCTATTATTTGAACTTCCATGACTGTTGAAAGCCATTACTACTCCATTTCGTTCTTAGAACAAATAATTTCACCGCCCCAGCAAGTACTCTCACAAACTCCTGGTTTCTTAATTACTTACTGTTCTTTCATTCCTTCCACAAACATTACACGTGTTTCTCGCTGTTCATAATATACAAATAATCTATACATTATTTTATCATCCTAACACAAGTATGCAACTAACAGAGTTATGCTGCAGGGACCGAAACAATTCCATTTTAAAAATCTTGAAGCAAATATTTTAGAAAGATAATTACACTGGAATGAAATTATAATGTTTCCTCGAAGTGTTTCTTCGACTTCACATGCTATGAACAAAGGTTCGTTAAATTATGAAGAGACGGAGTTTATGAACCGTCGTCGACAGCAAATAGTCGCCAGCGGTCCCAAACCAGGCCAGCAAACAAAGACTTGAAGTCTACCTAGGGAAGGGAGTACCAACTATTTTTCATTCCATGTTACTTGGTTACAGCAATACGTGTGCACTCTGTTCGGTTTATCTTGTCCCAACCACGATAGGGACCTTGTTAATCTGCACTGAGGATTTCGTAGGGGAAAAAAATTAGTGTTTTATTTAAGTTTACCATCTAATGTGTGGTTGAAAACAAATTAACCATTAGTGGACGTCAACCCCCCCCCCCCCCCCCAGAGGAAGTCTTTCATTAAATTTAATCACCCTTAGGTTCAGCATTCTGATATGTGGGATAATGAGTCAGTGAGTGATTCAGCCAGTGAGTCAGTCAATCAGAGAGAACTCATCTTGTTACACACAAATATCGTAAAAAAGAAAAAGGCACACATTTATCTCCCCGAGATTGCAAAAATAGCTTGAGTTAGTTGATGACGTGTTTTGACGGTTTAATTATCTTTGAATTCAGTATTTCGTTCGGGCTCTATATTATAAATAAAACATAACGCCAAGTCAAAAACATTACACAAAATATGAGAAATAATACTTACCGACATGACCATGTAAAAATTAATACTGAAAGAATTCTATACTCTAACAAATAGGCCTGGATGATTTAAAGAGGAATCAAGAAGTGCGCAAATCAGCCATTGCATATCAATAACATGTTTTAGAAATAAAATTTATAAACAGCAAAAAAAAAAATATATAAAAAAATGAATATCGGCGTATGTACATATAATTGACTGTCTGTGACACTCAGTATGTGTATCAGCACTCGGTTTTCAGTTGTATAATGTATATTTTTTCTCAATTCGTTCTTTAATTGCTGTGGTGTAGTCGTCAGACTACTCGCCTCCCATCAAGAAGTTCGAGCCCATGTAGGAGACGTGGCGGACATTGCCATTAACCGGCGGGTTTTTCCCCCGGGGCACGTCCGCTTCTCCTGCTCTTGCATTCCGCCGCAGCTTCATCTTCACCTCACTTCACCTCCGCCTGCGCTCAAGACCTCGCTGTTAAAATCATATTTAATGTGTAATTATTACAAATAAAACAAGGGGGAGTATAGGCTATGTGTGTTGGTAATGGATGCAAAATATGATTACATTGAATGCGGATAAATGCTGTGCGTTGTCCCTTTGGCATGATTTTCTAGACGTAGAAAGGCTTTGTTTGCATGAGGCGGAGGAATATCCTGGAAGTAGAACATATGCAGGACTTCAGAAAAGTTAGATGTAGCCGCGAATGGACTATATATGCGGATGAACTGACGGATACTCTAGTAGTATGCGATCATCAGCAGAGATCTCGATATTATGCGACTTCTCTATAGTATCTGCCTACATCAATAAGGCCTACACACTTTAGCTTGCGAGTTTTCTAACACATCAATATTAATCTCTAATTATTTGAGCAGTATTATTTTAGGAGTGTACATCTTTTTATAGAAGTTTTTGCGTTCTACGAAACAATTTTAAATCTTCATCAGATGAGCTATAGATGCACGCTGTAAGCCGTGACTTTTGAGTAATATTTATTTAAATAAAATTTGATTTTAAAATTTTGTCTGCTGCATTTAGAGCGATTTCTTTGGCAATTTTACTGGTAGAACGGACAAAAGTGTGGATCCTACATTCTAATACACTTTGTTACCATAATAGGAACCTATTTTGTAATCACTGTCTACGTATTTCTTGCGCCTATTGCAGAGGAGACAATAGCAACTTCGGTCAAACAATATCGACTTAAGAAAATGCACAGAGCAATGTCCGATGTTTTACCTGTCCGTAAAACACATTAAACAACATGCACCGTAAGTTGTGGCAGAAATTTCATAAATTTAAGATGGCGGAACTGATCTTCCTGTAAGATTTATTTTTTCGAAAATTTTATTTTCACTTACACATTCACAATCACTGTAAAGTTGAAGTTGTGAATAATTTTATCAACAGAAAAGTCTACGCATTTGCTACAACCAATATCAATTACCATTTAAATACAAATTTAATTTGGAATAATTGTTGGTGGGGTGATTTTACCATTTTCGAAGATAATTCTTAAGTTTACATAAATAATAATTTTCGTGTTTCAAAAATAGCATTATCATAAATTATTTTAGACGTACAAATATATTTTTTCCATGTCGTTTTTGTATGTAAATAATGAAAAAAAAAATAGTTAGTTAAAATGCTATGCACAACTTGTAAAATTGTATGAATTTTCACTTCTTTTTGAAGAAGAAAGCCAGGAAACTGGAATTTTGATAGAAAAATTTTTAACACAGGCTTGGTCGTAGTCAGTTTGTAGTTGTTAGTTTGCAGTATTTAGTAGATGACCTTATAAAGTGACATTAATGCATTCGCACAAATAGTTCTTAATATTAGTTTAAAAAAATTAACGGGAGTGGACCAGTGGTGTCAGCTATAACTAGTGACAGGAAAATTATTCATTTTCAGTGACTTGTAATCTTTACTCCACAGTCATTTGCATACTTCAAGCATCAGCTCTTTGTTTATTGGCTGCTGTTCCAGTGAGTGCGCACTTTGCCTGGTGAAGCACGTATCTCGCCTCAAACAGTACAGTACTCGTAAAGACGCCATTTTGTTTCTCCGTTCTCTACTATAGACATAGCTGCTCGTATCGCTAATCGTTGCGTGTTCGAAAGTGTGATAGTAAAATTAATTTCAGCTCTGCTGAGGATATGAAAGCTAAACCAGACGCTCTCTCGTGATTGTGGGGGGATCTGTGGGAATTCAGTAATTAACTGGCGCTTGTAAAAAGCTACCCTCTAAGAAATTATTCGCGAATTTACCACGTTAGTGTATACGTATAGTAAGAAAGCGCGAATGGCAAATTTTTTCCTTATACATCCGTGGTAAAATTTCTACATTTTCTTAGGAAAAAGTCAAATGCATAAGGAAATTCTCTGCCTGCTGCATATTTGTAGTAGATTTTTATATATTTGCAGCCTGAGATATGGCAAATGTCCCATACCATGTATGGGTTAAAAACTTCCATTACGTTTTAGGAAGTTTACAAGACAATTTTTTACAGTGTATTTATATGCGGCCTAGCACAAGTTTATGTCAGTTATGGATTTAAGTATCATTACATTGCAAGCCTTGTGGAACGGTGGCACTCGCTTAAGACGATATTACACGATACCAGATTCCGTAAAAGCTTGTACAATAAGGTCCACCATAGTGGCCGTTATACGGGCTAGTATGGCACCCGTCAAGGCATTTCCTGCCTAGTACAGCCAGATTTCGTACCAGGTTTAGTAATTGGACACGTCCTATTTTTCGTGGCAGGTTCCAAACCGGCTTTTGTACCTGGCAAATCACATCGATCGCAGTTTCAGAGAGTAGGGCGCTCCCCGTGACTACTACTTGAAACAAGTTGAAGAATAAACCAAAAAGGACCCCTCCATCTTGATTTTACATCCGTGAGATTGAAACATTTTTAAATTACTGTTCAAAACCGTTCTGAACACTTAAAACATTACCTACTGCATGACAAAAATTAATTAAAAATCTTTACGGTATCTAAAGTGTATAAACGTTGAGCTCGATGTGTGGAACTGGTAGTACAATGGTAAAATAGCGGCGTCCACTATTAACGTGTAAATCTTGGGCGTGAGTTCGAAATACGCTGGACCCAAAAGTTATTTATCATTTAACCTTACATGCTGATAATATCCCGGTACGTAAAGAAAAAAACTATATTTTGCAACCGGTCAGTAATTTTCGTCAAAATTAAAAATGACACACTCGTACTCTAGTGACTTCACGTAATTTTCAAGGAAATGAATGAAACTATACTAGTAAGCAATCAATTTATGTAGAAGGCGAACAGTAATATAGCAATAGGTCTATTAAGATGCCTACACAGGTTACTAACTGGTAGCAGTTCTACGAATGGGGTTCATATCATACTGCGTATCCACCGAGAGTGCCAAATGCTAGTACGCAAACTGCTGTTGTGTAATCTGTATGTTCCATGACGGCTCGCATAGCGGCTGGTATACCGGCTCGTATACCAGGGCTTGTAGAAGCTTGTACAAGAACCAAGTACGACTGCAGATATCGTGTAATATTGGCTTTAGCAAAGTTTTAGAGAAATGCACTGAGATATCAGCCAAAAAATTTGTTTTTATAAGGTCAAAAATATATTTAGTTGCCCCAACAAAATATTTCGTTGAGCAAACAAAACTTGAAATGCAACAAAATTAATTTTGTTCACCTAGCAAAATACACGTTTGAATTAACAAAACTTCGATGTTTCGGTAAAAAAAAATTGACTGTCAACAAAATATTTGCATGACTCAACTGTATATATTTGTTTAGCCACTCGTTTGATTACCTTCGTTCGAAAAAAAAAAGCAGCTGGAGTATTCGTTTGTATCTTTTGTGACAATTAGGATAGTAGAAGTGTTTGTTAGTGCATGTATTGATGCTTAATAATGGCATAAACATGCAAATAATAAAAGTTCAAAAGGAAATAAAAAAGTAAAATTTTCAAACTTCAAATATTTGTCTGTGCACGTTGTCTTGTAATTGAAATGTATGAACTTAAAAATTATTCCTATTTTATCAGTAGTAGCTTTAGCTGAGATTACTAGGACATTGCGCGAGGGCGCATCTATTCTCGGTTACAATCTCTGTCGGGCTTATCATTTTCTTTTATACTAACCGAAAATGTTTATTTTACTTAGAGTCAGACAAATCTTCAATTTCAAGAACCAAATCTTTGTTTGGGTGAACCAAATGAGAACAACGAAATAATTCGGTTTCAACAACAAAATATTTCATTAACGCCTGTATAAACAATTAATATGGTTGCGCCAAACCAACTTTGTTTGATTCAAAAAAACATTTTCCTCAGTGTGCTTCGCTTTCTATTCCCCTCATCTAAACAACAGCGTTGTCAAGTTGTTCAATTTCGGCATTCAACGACTTGACAACGCTGCTTAAAATGAAGTCGCAGTAGCGATCTGAAATGGAGCGAGCTGTGTTCCGGATTTTCTCAGATAATTTTTTATTCATCGCACCGCAGGAAACATTCGCTGACTGTCCACTTGGCGCAAACACTGTTTGCGCAAATTCTCAACAAAAAAACCGGGTTCTCTCTTTATTGAAATGATATATCACACTTGTGCCTGGTTAAAGTCCACTCCACAGCTGTTACGGCTGTCACTAACGACCTCAATTTTACAACAAGCTTGCAGGGCAACTGTCCGAGTGATTTATTTGGAAGATTAGCCGTTTTCTTTGTTGTGTTACATAAAAAAAAATATATACATTCACGTTTGAGTATTCATATTCTAATTGCATATGGGCATGCTGAAATAATTTTTTTTTTAACGTCTAGCTGTTATTTTGGACAAATAATGCTGAGCATGTTTCGAAATACTTACATGGTATACAAGTCTCCTTTAAATATTTGTACTACAAAATAAGATAAACCATAAACTCTTTTTTTTACCTATAATGTATGCAAACGTATTTTTCAACGGTAGGGCCGTACGTTTAACAACTTCCACGGAGCTTAACGCACAAGTTATAGATGTCTTATACAGTTAGAAAATAATCAACCATTTGGAATTATAATAAAAAAGGCACTTAAAAAGAAATGTATGTTTTAGAAAGCATTTAGATTATAGTGTTTTGGGAAACCACTGGTATGTATGACAAATCATACTATAGTTCTGTGAAGACAGTGCAGTGACAATTTTTTTTTTCTATTTCACGAAACAAATGAAATCATCGGTCCGCAATGCTTTTAACTTCATCGAACATCTTTTTGCAATGTTATAGTTATAGTATGTTCACGTTTAATCTAACGTTTTTTAAACCAACCTTTGAATAATAAATACCGCCCCATAACTCCACACACTTATGTTACTGTACACCAGTGGCTCCCAGTTAAGGTGGCAACAAATTGAGTAAACTAGTTCTAAGTTCTGATGTTGTATTATTGTCTATTCACGGTTTATTCACACTTTTTGAATCAAACCTTTGAAAAATAACCCCATGAAAGATGTATGACGTGGTTAGTTTATTTCCGAAATATGGCATGTATCAGAAACGTTTTATACATATTTTAACATGAAAGTATCTTATTTTTCGTTAAACTGAAGTTTTATCTGTGTTTTATTTATAGATTATAATAATTCATTTATAATAAATTCGAAGAAAAAACAGCGAGAAAAAATGTGTGTTGGTAGCGCCTAGTAAGAAAAAGTTCTCATGCAAATATAATTACAACTGAATGCTTACGTATTTGGTGTACTGTCCTTTGGTGTAATTTTATAGACTTAAATAAGCTTTGTTTGTATGAGGCGGAGGAATATTCAGGAAGTAGAACTTTAGCAGGGGCTCAGAAAAGTGCGAAGTAACTGTGAATGGATTATACGAGTGCAGTCCTAGTGTTTAAAATGATGACAAATCCAGATTGTGTTCTTTTTCACCCTACCGACAGTAGAGTACGAACTGGCATATTAGTAACGCAGTTAGTTTCGTAACAAATTCAGGTTCTCACGTGGTGATGCATGAATAAAGTCATTAGATCCGTGGCTAAGTAAATGTGACATATGGCAGAAATATACAAAATGAGGAGAAAAGTAGATCTTACACAGGGCTTTCGAAAATGATCACTTTACCGTGAACAACAGTGAGAGAAAGGCTTGGTCGAGAAAACCAAATATTTATTTTTATATGGCCAAACAAATTTATACGGTTGATTCGATCAAATATTTAATTGTCAGGCAGATTTTGTTGGCTCAAAAACATGGTTTGTTTGTTTCAAGTAAATGACTCCTAAATCATATAGTTTGAAATTATTTGATTTGGTTTGACTGGTGCCGTTACGATTCTTAAAACAAATAGTACATATGAGTGCACTCTCTTCGCCGCATTGAATGCAGTCTAAAACTTCAAATAGAGTGCTGTGACGATTACATGCAAACGAAATGAAAGACGTAAAGACGAAATGAAAGACATCAAAACGGATTGAAAGTTTGTGTGTTCATATTACCTCGTAAAGTGACGTTTTGAAAGACGAAACGCATTTTAGAAAGTATTTTATATTTGTTTGATTCGTTTATTCGTTGTTATCGTACTTCACTCGATACACGTCGTTTAACGGCCATTTTTCAACGATGTTCGACGGCGATTTTTACACGCAGTTTCACTGATATATCAGTCAAATAATTACACATATATTTTCCTCTAATATTTCAACTTGGCGTGGTAGCTCAGATGGAGGTGAATGGTGCGTGAGTTCAATCCCTGCCACCTGCAAAACTTTTTTAAAATTTTAAAATTACGGTAAATTGCACAATATAAATAGTAAACTATCGTAAATATGTTTATTTAATGTAATAATTTGCCTACATTCAATAAAAGCAATATTTAATTCGCCACTGCCGTCAGCCGTCATTAATTCAATCAGTGAAATTGTTTCACGTCACTAATTCAATCAGTGAAATTTTTCACTGAAACAATCAGTGGTTTTCCACTGATTCTAAGTTGAGCCATTTTCACTGATTATAGTAGATGAATTTCACTGCGAATCAGTGGTTTCCCACATATTCGAATTTAGAGTGCACTGCTGTAGCTATTAATATACTGGTTGGAAACGTGAAACTATTATAGGGACCTGCATTGAACCTCGCTACACACTTTCCACCAGTAAAGTTATACGGGTCACCGCTTAAAGTCCCATAGGTACACGCAGCACAACGGAAACACTGCACGCCAGTTCAGCGCCTAGCGCGTAGGAGCGAAGGTGCACCAGGAGCGTGTGTCAATGTAGTCCTTATCGGTCCCGCGCTTCCCTTCCTCAAACGCGCTAAAAAAAAAAACATTCTAGTAGGCGGCGCCCTTGGACAGTTTCGGGTAAAAGTCAGATTGAAATTCTAACTTACATAGTTTGCGCGCGGGCGAGCGTTATGACGTAACAACCTCAGGTAGAGTGACTGCTGAAAGATTGAGAATATTTTCTAATGCATACACTTAAAATAATGGATAACGAGCGTTATGACGTAACAACCTCAGGTAGAGTGACTGCTGAAAGAGTGAGAATATTTTCTAATGCATACACTTAAAATAATGGATAACGAGCGTTATGACGTAACAACCTCAGGTAGAGTGACTGCTGAAAGATTGAGAATATTTTCTAATGCATACACTTAAAATAATGGATAACGAGCGTAAGTAAGTATTTCAAATTTCACAGCATTACTTTTTTGTTTCCTGTCGAACTTGTTTCGATACAATTTTATACCTCCAACTATCATGCATCAATAAATTATCTTAGAAACACTGTTACCGTTCCAATTACCACGAAAATAACAACAACAAAAATAACTCTCGTGTTAATCAAATAATTAGCCAAGCAATTACGCATAGTCGATTTAATTAAATATTTTGTTGAGTCTTAATTTTTTCTTTGGCTCAACACAGGGGTTTTTGTTTATTCAAACGAGTATTTTGTTAGAAGATATGATTAATCTGGTTGCTTTTGAAGTTTTGTTTACTCAACAAAATATGTTTTTGGGGAAATTCGATATATTTTTCGCCCTAAACGAACAACTATTTCGTTGACTGGATCAAGCATTTCTCTCAGTGTAGACCTACTGCATGTAGCCATGCCGAGATATGTCGTCCGGTATTTCATTGCGCTTGATATGCATAAGAATAAAACATCCATTACATGTTTTGCAAGATCATCTGTTTTTGACAGTAGGTATATGTTTGTCTGCCCACTAATAACTAATACAAAGATGGTCGCTGACAACAAAGTTACTGGTAATCATTGCCCTAACACTAAACTCATTGCAACTAAACACTAAACTCATTGCAACAGATACACCAAAGTACTTAGGCCGTGTCTCAATTTAAAGAATACTCTTTCGAGAGAGCACTCTTTCGCACAACCTGGCGAGAGCACTGCATCGCGCTCTCTCGCGTTCTCGCTCTATGGAATTGAGACAACCACACTCTCGTTTCTCTCCGACGTCATGCAGACAGCTGATGTCAAAAGGCGGGAAATTATGTTAAGCTAACATCTTAATAATAGCTATTGTAAATAACATACGCGTTAAAAATAATGCACAAATAATTATAACAATACCACAATAATTATTAGCGCATAAAATACTGTTATTTTTGTTTTACGTATTACCGTCATGTTGCAGCAAAATGATGAAAAAAAGAGGCATTGTCTGATATCCTATTTATATATTTACAAATACGTGTTGCGTAAGTTATTTCGTAAATTTAAAACAGTTGAAATTATTCACTTAGGTACAGGTAGATTGCGACAAGGCTTCGGGTCAGAAAACTGTTATAACCTTATTCAAAGACAGAAATAGTGTAAACAAATATGGCGTGTGGTCAGAGACTGCGAGAGAGCCCCAGCGAGTGCACAACTTCGTGCTCCCTCTGTGCTCTCGCGCTTTTGCACTCTCACCGACGAATTGAGGCGATCAGAGAGCGTTTAAAGTACGCATCTCTTAAATATCATGCATTTACAGTTATTCTCAGAATATTAAGTTGAACTGGCATCCAAGATCATGATCAGGAAACGAAATTATATTCTTGCTTCTGGTTGGTAAAATTAGACACAAAACGTTGGTGTAGAATATGATCACATTTTCCCCTCTCCTCACTCTCCCCGAGCCATCCAAAATTCGCGTTTTTATCTTCTGACAGATTAGGCTTACTTTAAACTCATGTACGTTTGCACATCTTTTGCCATTGGACCATAAGTATCCGAATCGCCCTGGGAAACTCTATGTCATTGAACAGACTCTTAATATTTGTGTGTTCAAATAACGTGCAGTTTAGTCACAACGGAATGGCTTCCCAATTTGGCAAAAGCCAGTGAACAAATCTCATCCTGTGGAGTGAGTGCAGGATTTTGGAATCTAGCAGTACGCCTGAGCTTATTAGACGTTGAAAAATATTTAAAAATAATATTATAACATTTATTGTATACTTGTATGGGGTTGTGAAAGGCAGTGGCGTAGGAACGGAGAGCGGGAACAAAGTTACGTTTTAATCCTCGTCCCAAATATTGAATATGTGGGATAGTACATAGAATTTTCAACTTCCTATCGCAAATTATGTTATGTCATACTCTGTAGCTCTTTGAGGAGTATGCACTTCGGGGATACCTTCATATGGAAATTTATTTGCTTTCACGGCAAAACTCTCTCTTTTATAGTTTTACTGTTTCTCTAGAGTTCATCGGAATCTAAGTAAAAAATTGCAGTTAGCCGACACTGCAATTGGTAAGTTTACGTATAACTTTTCTTTTGAATAATTGCTCAAATGTACACGATATATTGTAAAACGTGTTACCTCTGTCACGACACTATAATTGGCACACAGCCAACACGCGACTTCATTGGCCGACGGCCAGCCAATTATAAACGCTGCAAAGTAGAGTAAGCGTGTCCGATGCAAACAGGACCAATAGAATGAAGGTAGGTGGAAATATAGAGACCAGCACACCTGATACTGCAGTAGTGGAGAATATAGGCAGCTCACTTCAATTATGTCCTTAGTGCCAGAAAATTTGTGCCGTTCTCAAAGGGTTAGTAACTTAATAAATTGGGCAGGAACAACTAACTTACTTGCAGCAAAATTGCCGCATCTCAGCACTGTTTTTTTAAAACAATTGAGTGAGCTGGACATAATTGTTCTCAAAAAAGTTTCACAAAACGCATAGGAGAAAATAACAATTAGATAGATAAATTAAGAGTAGTTAGAAACGTCTCTTTGTATTAATTCCGTCAAACGAATCACTTAAAGTTTACACGCTTACAGCATTTTTACCTACCTGCTGTTGTGTAATATTTTATGTTTGTGTAATATATTTTCTTTAACATATTCTGAAGATTGCAAGACTGTATTAAATCGAGAGCTGACGCGTCCTCAATAAAATACTCCATAATAACCTTCCCCTTGACTCGTAATTTTCCAGCACTAATTTGAAAATATCGTCTCTAGTTTTTTTTAATCAGGTCTCAATCAATAACTTACCTCCCCCCCCCTACTTCTGTCATTTGAAACTGCCCTAGTGCCAGTAGTAGAAGGAAATATCGGAATATTGTATTTGATGCTTCAGTAACAATAACGGCTGTAGGCGTCGTCACGTGCAGGTAGCAGCAGGGAACTCAACCACGTGTACACGCTGAAAGAAAAGAAAAACAACGATTTGTCTGGTGCCTTCTAAGGGAATTTTTTTTTTTGCTGGTAAAAATACATTATGTGGTCCACAATTACACATAGACTATCGAGTACTAGAGGCATTTAGTGCTTAAAACATACTTGTTCAAAGAATGAGTGAGTGAAGAGCTTTGGGCGGCTCCTGACAGCAAAGTCTTGAGAGCCGATGAGGGCGAGGTGAGGTGAGTATGGGAGCAGTGCCGGAATGAAGGGGCAGGGGAAACGGAGGTTCCCCGAGAAAACCCGCCGACCAGCGGTATCATCCGGCACGATTCCCATATGCGAAGATCCGGGAGCAACCCCGCCAGGAATCGAACCAGGTTCGCCTAGGTGGGAGGCGGATAGTTTAACCACTACACCACCGCGGCCCTTTGTTCGGTGAAAAATGTTAGTTGGCTAACACCAAATATTTTTGGGAGCAATAGCATTCATGGCGTCCAGAGGAAAACCTTTCTGCGCATGCGCATTGGCGTGTTGGAAGTGGCCGGGACGCCATACTTGGTGTTAGTGTCTTTTAATCAGGTTACGAAGGAATTCATAAGGGATACTTTTATTTAAAAAAGGGAGGGATAACATGATCCCCCTATTTCAAGTAAATGCTACACACGAACTATTCCAAAAATCTTTCCGTGAGGTGAAGTATTGAGGCATGATGTCTCTTGATAGATCTGCCTGCGGTACGTGCATGCTGAAGTCAAAGCTCGCATCACCGAGTGAAGTGGCACAGTGTTAACACCCTGAGGACCCAGGTTGGATTACTCGCTCGGCTATCCTGATCTCGGTTTTCAATGGTTGTTTGAAATATTGCCCCTGGCAATCGCTGGTTCTTTGGTTAAGGCCTTGGCGGATCCTTTCGCCGATATTGCTGACGACGAGAATTTGAACTACACCTACTTACTAAAGCCAGAAACACGAAAAACAACCTTTGTCAGCTCCATTAGCTAGTATTGCTGATGGCATCGTAACATTTTTACAAGCGACTAATGAACACATTATAGCTTACTAACACGCTGAATCTGTTGCTGACGAGAAATTTCCTTTAATGGTAGCCGCTAAATATCGAAATTATAAATAAATATAAATATAAAATATATATATAAATAAATAAAAATAAATATATATAATAAATATATAATATATATGTTCGGAAATTACCCGTCATATATATATATATATATATACACACACGCACACACACACACAAGATGTTCGGAAACAAAACGTCGAAATTCAAACCACACCATATGTGGGCCAACAGAAACAAGAAATACTAGTCTCAAAATGTTTGGAAAGGCAACTTAGTATGTTTAAATTGAAGTTGAATCTCAGCGAACGACGCCGGGTGCACGCAGCCGTATGTACCTGCGTGGACAACAAGTTGCGCGACACGTAGGCGAACGGCGGTGGCGCGACATGCGACCAGCGCCTGTACATAGGCAACCATGTTTTCCACATGCTCGCCTGCCACTGCGGTGACGCCTGTGTGCGGGACAGTGGCAACCCATCCGATCGACAGGCCGTGCAGAGTGCCGCGTGCAGCATTGTCGTGGATCAGTTCTCCTTCGTGTTATGCAACTTGTTGTGCATGCAGGTACATACAGCTGCGGACACCCGGCGTCTTTTGCCGAAATTCAACATCAATTTAATCAAACTAAATGGCCTTTCCTAACATTTTGTGACTAGAGTTTCTTGTTTCGCTTCGCCCACAAATGCTGTGGTTTGAGTTTCGACAGGTTGTTTTCGACATCTTGTGTGTGTGTGTGTGTGTGTGTGTGTGTGTGTGTGTGTGTGTGTGTGTGTATATATATATATATATATATATATATATATATATATAAGGATGCCTGAGGGGTGCATCTGAGTTCGTGAGGAATGGAGGTCTTAATAAAAATAAATAAAAGAATCAACATTGTTTTTATCATTTTATTCACTCCGCTATTATTTACAGCATAGAATTATCAGTCACCACTTTTAATCTTTTTAGTTAACAGTGAGTGCAATACTAAATGTCTATTTCCACTTTAACAAACGCCCTCCTTAATTGTCTCTGTTGGTTACAGTTCATTAACTCATACTCATTATTACCACGTGTTTGGTCTATCTGTTGCCATCATTTATAATGTATATCACTCACGCATCTAGTCCAATAGTCCAGTCTGCCAGCCGCGTCCTTCACTGCTTGAGACTCGCAGTCGCTGACTTACCTTTCGCTGGTCGCCGCTCGTTATTCTTTAGCTCGGAACTCAGCCACTCATTCACTCAATTCCAACTCCACTCCCGGTCCGGAGGCCTGCCGCAATATTTTTAATGTTCCCCTGAACATCTGGAAGGTTCAACGCACCCCAAGTCGCGCTGAGAGAACGAGGTCTGTTATCCAGAGCATTCTTCAGATAAACGGAGAAAACAATTCTACCAGGGTCCGCGGTGTGGTTGTGTAATTCGAAACCCGTCATTGCCTTGCCTCCGCCGTCGCTATCATATAACGACTTTCTGTCCTCTTCGCTCGTTCGCGCGGGATGCGAAGCAGTGAGCACATAACTATGTGTGTGTATGTGTGTGTGTGCGTGTGCGTGTGCGTGTGTTAGCCGTGCACGTGTGTGTTGGTTCTACAAAATCTTTAGTGGGGTTTATATTTACAAAATACTTTTGTGGCCACAAACTATTTTTTGTTGTTGTCAAAGGAACTGATATTTCACTACAGAGCGTTTGGGACAACATGTGTGGCTCAGGCTGTAGTCTATTCGCGGTTTATTCACACTTTTTGAATCAAACCATTGAAAAACATCCCATATATGACGTGTTTGGTTGTTTCATAAATATGTCATATATCACAAACGTTTTATATTTTTGTTAACATAAAACTACCTTACTTTTTTTATTAAAATTAACTTTTATTTATAATTTATTTTTAAATTATATGTTTTCCATTTGTAACTAATATGAATAAAGGCAAAATATGTGCGTTGGTAGAAAATAGTAAAAATTAGTTGTTTTGGAAAATATCTTTACACTGAGCGTACGAATGTGGTGTGTTGGCCATCTAGTGCAATTTTCTATGCTTTGTTTATATAGGGCGAGTCCTTTAAAGGAGGCCCCGCGGGACACGTGTGTAACGGAGCGAGGGAATGAGGAAATACAGACCAGTGTTACCACAACATATATAGTAAGGTGCTGGAAGTGTCCGCCAAGTGACCTTGAGGCACGCTGCGCGCAGCTCCCGCGTGCTACGGTCGGTTGAGTGAAGGGCAGCGACGAGGAACGTTGTGAGTGTGTTTCGGTGCATCTGTATGAAGTTGACGGTGCAGAAGCGTATTTTTGTGGTGGAGACATATGCACGCCACGGTTCTTGGAAGCAGTGTGCAGAATTGTTTCAGACGGAGTTTGTAGTAGGTGGGGTTGCAGCGAAGCCCCCTGCCAAATCAGTCATGCAGAAACTGGTTGCAAAATGGCGTGCAACCGGATCCTTTACTGAATCAGCAAAAGTTGCGTCGAAAGAATGTCCGCAATGAGGCAAAGGGGGCCGACGCAGCGCAGATAATGACACGCAGTCCATGTAAATCGTCTCGGCGTTTGTCGCAACAGTTTCAGGTGTCCCAGCCAACCACTATACGGATCCTGTCTCGAGGTCAATGGCGGCCACTTCCAGCACCTACTCTAGGTATTTTGTTGTCACACTGGACTGTATTTCCTCATTTTCTCGCTCCGTTACGCACATGTCCCGTGGGGACTCTTTTAAATGACTCGCCCTGTATGAGGTATGTTTAGTTACGCTGTTTGAAAACTAAGTTTTTTATTTCTATTACAAGCAGCACTTGTGTGCTGACGTCTCTTTAAACGACAGTATTAGTTATATGTAATAAATGTAAACATATTTATAAGTTAATTTTATTACGATGATTATTTAACTAAAATACCTAGAGGTCCATCGTGAAGGGACCTTCTTAAGTGTAACATCACTGTTATGTAATTCTGTTTTGGTAGCTTAAGTCTCTCCTCCTTTTCTAAGGTAGACGTTTGCAAGCGAGACAGAAATATCCTAATACCTGAATTAAGAACTAGTTTCAAACGAATGTAAAGTAAAAAATCAAAATCAGGGACAAATATCGTACCAATAAGGGCTAATTCCTAAACAACCGAGACATGCTTCCCAGCAGGTTATATACTACGTAACTTTAGGCATAATTGCTTACTATACTACAACATCGCATTTACGTTTATAGTGATATTGTAACGTTGCAAACGTCATTTCTGAATAAGTTGTAAGCCTCAGTAGTTAGCAATTAGATATAAATATTTGTAATTTTAAATTAATTGACTTGACGAGCAGTTCTGCAGTCGACTGCTGGCAGCTGAGCAGTTTGTGATGGTTAAACTCAATATTAAATTGGCAACTTGTTACTCTCATGATAAAACCTTGTAACTTTGAAAACTTATACCTTACAAAGAAAATAAAAACATAATAACTTTGTTTTCGAAAACAATTTTATGCCTTTTGAAACAAAATGTTTACTAATAATTAAGACAAGAATGCTAACACCCAGAACTGAAGACAAATTTGCATTCAGAATAACTAGTCAGTACACGAGTTATTTGCTGTTTAAAATATAATAGAGTCTAGTTAGACTGAGAAGTTTCTGTATATATATATATATATATATATATATATATATATATATGTATATATGTATATGTATATGTATATGTATATATGTATATGTATATATGTATATGTATATATGTATATATATATACATATATATATATATATATATATATATATATATATATATATAGAGCTCTCTTTCTGAAGACAAAAAAATGAGAAACAAGGATTTTCCATGAGGGTAACGATAGCTCGACTGCAAGTTGTCTGTAGCCAGTCAGAAATCGTTATGTTTGTATCACCGTTTCCTTTAAAACATCCAAAACAAAACATGAAGAAAAATTGTTAACTCATGAGTGTACGTGGAGCGTTTTTATAGTGATTGAAGAAAATAAATTTATTAATGTAGTAGTGCAACATTAGAGAGAAATAGGAATACAGACTATTATATGCGTTAAACGGTGCAGTTAATTTACATTTAATTATAAATACAGTAAACACGATCTCAAAATAAATACATTGCGGTTTTTTTTTCAATTGACACTTTATGATAAAAAAATATTTTTACCGCTTTCGATATCTCTGTTCATAAGGTTTGTAACAGGCAGGTTTTTAGTAATTATTTTCTAAGTTCCAGTGTTTTTTTTAATCAAGATCTTAAAAATCATAACGATTACAGTTGGTTTTGAGCAGCGCAGATTCAAATGCCAACTGCTGACTGTTCCTTCTGAGGTTTCGCTCGTTGATAGATGTTGCTGCCAACTGGAAGACACTTTACAAATGCCGACAGTAGGCAATAGGATACAATATTCTGTATAGACTATGTTGTTTTGGATTTTTTTTTGTTTAGACACATTTCGTTCCTCTTTTTCCTACTGCCGTACTAAAATATACAATTGTACAGCTTAGGAAATAAATGCACACTACTTATCAATAACTATCGAATTACTTTTTATAAGATTGTAGAAGTATTTGGTTGATTTATTTTACATAGTTTTCTCACAATGCACTTAA
The DNA here is from genome assembly GCA_029891345.1 of Dryococelus australis. Taxonomy (NCBI): domain Eukaryota; kingdom Metazoa; phylum Arthropoda; class Insecta; order Phasmatodea; family Phasmatidae; genus Dryococelus; species Dryococelus australis. Next base: position 63,865,727 of record CM056997.1, read on the forward strand.
AAATACTTAATGATATATTTAACTCGACTGGCGAGTGTTAACGTAGGTATGGGCGCGGCAAGTTGTAGTCCAACATTTTGGTTTATCAAGAAAAAGGGGTGTGACTGTATTGGGGGCACGACCGTTATTTTGCGTGAATACGTCTACGTTGACGCGCTCGGACGCCTTGATGTTTATTGTACGTTCCCGGCACCGCTTCACTCGATCATATGGGGTTTAATGGGTATCACTGGATTGCTTTTGAGACGCTCGTTCCAACCGTATGTGATTTCTGTATTTCGACTTGACTTTTTGACAAATATAGGCCGAAATAGTTTAAGCTTTCTTAATTGTTTACATTAAACGCATAAAATTTCACCATAACCACGCCACACAAATGTTTTTGTACGCGCAATCGATTGATCTTGACGATAGCTGTCTATTAAAAATTAAACGAGCGTCGTAACTTCTCCTAGTCAAAAGTTATACTACGTGGAAGTTATGAGACGCGGCGAAACGAACACAATATTGCAGCGCCCCTTCCCCTCCCCCAGCCGCGCGCGATGTTTCGCAGTCCTCACTCTACGTAACATGTTCTTTGATCCTTTGGCAGTCGAGTGGTGTAATTGAATTTAGAACGTAGACGATAGATTCGGAGCTGCAATGCCAAACTATATCCCTCAATTTTGTTATCATCGGATTTTCTGGATTGCCTCCCACTACGGTTGCAAATTTAAAGACATATTCACGTCAAAAATAAAACTGCAATACATTGAATATTAGTTACAAACGTTTGGGTATAACAGTACAAATTCGCAACATAGGAAGAATTCAAACCTCAGAAAAAAAGGTTAGATATCCATGGTACTGCAAGTGATGTAATAACAATTCACCTCATGTATCAAAATCTGCTTGTCGACCCATTACATATGTAGCATGTTTCGCTGCACAAGACCAATATTTCCCTCATTTTTGATAAGCAAAACAATGAAACTATTCTTCATCCCGGCCGTATTTCGCCATGCACCCTTAGCAACTCGTCTCCTGTTTTTCATCACAACCAGTTTCTTCAAATTTATTTTCGTTTCCTTCCCTTGTTGTAATTGATAGCTACTTACACGAGCGGAACTTGTATATTTGCCCATGATTATCGTTTGGTGAATATGTGACATATTCATTCGCTGTTCAGTCACGCCGGAGAAAAAAACTTTTACAAAATCCTTTGTGGAAGTAATGTCTGCAACGCTCTACCAATCTGAATTAAATTCGATTTTTTGACACTTAAACACTTTCTTTTCAAATTCTTGCAACTTATTACTTTACTAAAATAATCCTCCTTTCTTTTAACAACTGTGCCTACGAATTAATTATATAGCACACATAATAAACGTAGGCCGAAGTATCTGTTTATGCAGGTCTGTGTGTCCTAACCAACGTATTCTAGAAAAAAAAAACAATGATTGTGGAGACATTACGAAGTCTTATGGTTGAATAGATTTTACCCTTTTATGCCCATCTTATGTAATTCTTATGTCCCAAACTTACTTTCGGATTTTAACACTATTGATATAACCAATTTTTAAGGCCACTATTGTCTAACGGTTAATTAATCCTCCGGCAAAATTTTTCTAAACAGTATATTTTTATAAAACTGATTATAATAAATTAACATCATCTTGTTAACCACTAACGCTGAAACAACACAAATGTTGGCCACATCTTAGGCCTATATACATATCTATATCCCGAATCTCAACATAATTATGCAACGCGAATATTGTATCTTATCCACTAAAATGATTCCAGCGTATTGTAATACAGTCAATAAATTACTGTAAATAACTTTTCCATTAAAATTAGCCATTTAGCATAATTTTTGTTAAAATTATAAAGGTTATATTACTTTTTCACTGAAGTTTTTATTTCCGGAAGAACTGATAAAATAGAATCTATAGGATAAAATAGAATCTATAGCTTATTTCATCATATTTATTATTTCATTGTCATATTTAATCACCGAAATCCCCTTTTCACGTTTCCCTTAAAAATTACACCTTGCGTTTTATCTATAGGCTATTGCTATTACTAAGCCCTTATTCTCTATTTATTTTCTCATATCATCCACTTGTCTTCTTTTCTTAATGTGGCGGTGTGTCTCTATTTATACCTGTTTTACAATTACTTACCTGCAATTTTTTTTCTGTTCTATGTACATTTTTTTAATAGATAATTATTACACGTCAAATTGCAAATCACTGGACCATAACACCGATCTCTGCAGACAATTTCTATTAATAACGATTTCCGTAGCTACTACGCCAGTATTATATTAGACATGAAATGATCCTTTGTGTATTTTACGAAGACATTCTTCACTATAAATCCTGTATTTAAGTTACTTATTTGGTATTTGGCCCTGGATCACAGAATTAAAATACAATTACTACTGTTAATTGGAATTTCTTAAAGTAGTTTAGTAAAATAATTACATTTATACATACTGTAGCCGGGAGGCGTCCTTGCATGCCTGAGCGTGGATAAGCGGGGTAAGCCAAGCAAGGGGGGACGACATGCGCACGCAGGTCTGGCCGTGCTATCGGCTATTCCACAAATATCAGTTACGGCGGGCTCAGTTGTATGTAAGGCAATGGAGGACTCAGGGCTTTTGCAGAGGCACGGAAAAGTTATCCCCAGTGTTACAAAATTGCTTTTGCCCACGATATCAATGAACGACCACATATCATAAAAATGATACAACTGAATTACTACGTAGTTTGTTACGCTGGTGCAATGTCGCGTAAATTCATGTATGCGTACAATTTAACAAAGTATAACTAAACAGTAACTTTGGGCCAATGCATTTCATTTGAAACCATAGAAATCTTGTGCTATAGCTTTATGTGCTCAAAGTCGCGATAATGGGTGTTTTTATCTATAGTGGACTGTCCCGTGGTATAAAGAAAGCCTACATAGATATGTTATATAATAATAAATAAAATAATAAATATTAAACAATGCCGCCGTTATGACATTTATTACACTACACAGTGTAATGTCCATCGACTTTACAAATTCATCCCAATTAATCTGCGTGTAAGCATTTTTGCTGTGTAGCTGTAGTTTATTTATGTGAAATTGTGGCCTTCATACGCCTAGGTGTTAAAATTATAAAGCCCACTCAAATCATAGTAAATCATTGAGAGTTTATATATAAAATAGTTTTTAATTAAGATGTCAGTTGGTGTATTATTTCTAGAATTCCGATTCATGTGCAAAAGTAATGCCACCCCTAAAGATGTTTTCCCAAACAATGCTGACTTCGGCAACACTGTGTAATCGCTGCAAAAATAATACTATAGCCTTAGGATAAAATAATTGTTTGTACTAACTTAACAGTCCGTAATAAACTTGCTTATATGATTTATGAAAGTAAATGTTATTCCAAACGCAAAGTTCATTAAGAGAAAATAAGTTCTCGATTATGAAACAAAACATGTTCAAATATATAGTCCTATTAAAAAAGCATTAAAAACTAAAACATTAACAGGTTAAAATATGCCTGCCAAATTACTAAACAAACAGATTCGAAACTAACGCTAAATAAATACGTTTGTTGGGTTTGAAATTACATTCACACGTATTTGCTCAAGAAGGTGCAGGTTCGATTTCGCTTTGTAGCGTATTTGTTTTAGATATAATATAAAATATAATATTTGCATTACAGTTGTGGTACGAATAAAGATATTTTCGATAGCATATTACATTTTTACATTCGCTATATATATATATATATATATATATATATATATATATATATATATATATATATATATATATATATATATATATTGCAAGTCCACTTAGTAGGTTAATGCACTTATTATAAGTAAAAGCAAGTATTCAGTCGGGTACTAGTATCCAAGATTTTACTTGTAAAAGTACAAGATAAAATGCAAATATATTTCCAGATGTACAGCAAACAATTATTTAATACCCTGACAACTATGTTCGCGCAGTTTACGTATTGGAAGTGACGTTTCCCATGAAAGGGTGTCCCATACGAAAGAGCGTAAATCACACTCATGCCCTACCCGGGATTCGAAACAGGAACCACTCATGCTCAGCACTCAATCGACTGCGTCACAGAGGGCAGCCAATAGGCCAACCAGAACACTGTCAGTGATTATATGTACTTATTTAAAGTGAACAACAAACTGCTTATTTCGTTGGAGATAATTTGTAAGTTACAATTTACATAATATATTCAGTGTTTGTTCCACATTTTAGGATTCTCTGCCATGTAGGTTGGGATTAGCCTGTCTATATTTGCGTTAAATTAAATGCAGTTATCAGGGGAAGAGTTTTGAACGTTGATTAAAAATGTTTATAGTTTAGCTTGAACTTCATAGATCACGTTATTCGTTGGAATATAAATATAAATAACAATTTGCTTTTATCTTTTGTCAGTTCTATTTTGTGTTATTGTATAGCTGCACTGATTATTCTAAATATCTGTGTGTCATTTAATGTAACATTATTATATTTAAATAAGTTTTATATTTATTATTCTTTATTACACATTTATTCGCAGCCCCAAAACTATACGTTGAATTGCGATTGATTGCGACAAGAGAGTAATACGAGAGACAATTCACGAATTCTATAACATCAGAAATATTGTGCCAACTACTATGAATATGCTAGGACATTACATCGGCATTGGTTAGATAGATTACAGTTCTGTACGAATTTACGTGTTATTATTTGCATGAATTTTGTATTTTTGTTAGAAGCAACACAGCTGTGCTGTAACACATGATTACGTTGGCTTGACATTAAGCTGTTTCAAACCCCTCAGTGTTGGCATATTGTGTGAACATATATTCTCTGAGTACTGCATTCTCGTCAATATATTTCCTACGCCACGCCGTAAATCGTCACATGCAATATTTATATCCCTCTTCCCCCCTCCCCATTTTCAAGGTGCAAGCGTTTTTAATACATTTATTTTGCCTTCATGTTATGCAAATGTGGTAACGAAACACGTCATCCGCTGAAGCATCAGACCACAGAATATATTCCATCTCCATCGTTGTTGCTTTTATCTAACGTGATTTTAATTCGATATTGGTGAATATTTTAACACAACATTTGCACTCAATAACAGAAACGCAATTGACTCCTGTCGAACAGCGCAAGCAGGCGGTAACGAAATCACCCAGCACACACAGTCACAAGAGCACTGCTATCTGTTGTCGCCAGCCAAACTTCTCCGTGTCCGGTTTCGCCGAATGTTTTTATGTCCGCGCGTATTCTACGGGGCCGCTGACTATCTGCTCCGCTACAGACCGGTCCGTGCCGAGCCGCAGTCCAGGGAGTAGGATGGGACTCGCGTGCCCAGGCGTCTCCCGGCAACAATACGAACGTTCAGAAGAGCGACACGTGTACCGCTACAGAAAAATGCTGCTACAAATACTAAAATACTTCCTTACATATTTTTCTCTAATTAATTTTCTAAATCGATTTCCATTTAATAGTTATTTCTGTACATACATAGTGTTTCTAAAACATGAGGACAAACTTGGGCAGTGTATTCCTAACGGAAATATGATATTACAATGTAAGCACCACTTTTCTCGTCCAGTGATTAATTAGGTAGCAGTGCGCCCCTGGAATATCCTAATTTAAACTGCATCACTGCAATGTGTTGTGGTTTACCTACCTGGTATGCAACACACGTTCTGTTTTGAATGTAAGTACGACATGAAATAACTCAAAAAAGATTCACCTGAGAGTATTCAGACTAGACGAACTTTTTTGTTGTTGATCACAGGTTGGATTTTAAAAACTGCTTAGAACGTAGTGTCACAAAGTTTGATGAAAACAGGGTGTTTTTGGAGATGTAAGATATTTTTAAATACAAAACATAATTCACCGATTTTTTTTTTTAACCACGAGTGGTTTCTGATATTTTTAACTGAACGCATTTTAAAACTTGAATTTTGGTGGCACATAGCTCCCTTAGTGATCACTTTAAGGGATAAGTTGTACATACATGTACAAGTCCCACGAAAAGCTTAAGACCAGACCATTTAATGCAATATTTTTTACATTAACATTTATAACAGAAAAATTTCCTAAACAAATTGCTTTCTAGTTGGATGTACTGTATTTTTAAAAGTTTATAGCACCTCCTTTAGCCGTCAAACATGCACTCGCGGATCCTTTGCGGCAAGCTTTCCACGAGCTAACTACACAAGTCTACGCCTATGTCATTCCAAACTAACGAAATCAACTCCCGTAGTTCATGAATGTTCCTAGGCATTGTGTAAGAAACTCGCACGCCAATGATGTTCCATAGATTTTCGACAGGGTTGAGGTCAGGACTTCTGCTTGGCCATTCAAACGAGGGGATTTCTTGGTCTTCCGAGAAACCCTTTGTCAACCTCGATTTCTGACATTGTGCGTTGTCTTTTTGAAAATACAGGCCATGCAATTTGTAGGCCGAAAAAAGCACGTTTTCCTGTATGGTCGATAAATACTCCTTTGAGTAGTTTGTACCATCAGCAAACCTCAAAATTCATGTATCTTGCACTGACATGCAGCCTCTACGGAGCTGAACAGCTGATGACAGATTTTCTAGTAAACATTTCTGTGTTGATGTTCTCCTAACCCAAACTTTCTTGTTTTGGTACAGCTGGAATCTCGATTCGTCGCTGAAAAGAACCTCATTCCACCTTTTCATACCCTAGTTCCTCTTCGAACAGTACCACATTCGTCTGTTCTTGCGGTTAGCTGACGTCAACAAAGGCTTCCTAGTCTGTGCATACGAACAAAAGTTTTGCTCTCGCAAGTGACGCGAACATGTCGTTTGCGAAATTATCTTCCCTGAACTCTTGAGAAAGGCTCTGGATGATGCTTAACGGTTTTCCTTCGCTGTATTGGCGATGCAGCGATCATCACGGCGTTCGGTGACCTTGGGCCGACCTCTCCGTGGCCGGTCAACAACTGTGCCGATGTTCAAATACATTTGTATAGTGTTTGTCACACACGAGTTACTAATTCTCAAGTCCATAACAGGGATTGATCTGTTTAGTAAAAATAAACCTTTCATACAGGCTGCCAATGACTGGGAGTAAACTCATGAGAAGGCATGAACCTCATTTTGTCTTTAATTTATTATTGATTTCATATAATACAACTAACTTCGCTATTTTCCACATACGTGCATAAATGCCTTTATCAGAACGCCTCGTTATATTATTAACTTCACGTTTTAGTGCGCTTTTCGCCACTGCAACCGTTATTACATATCATCCTGGTGACGTGTGGATTGCTTCTTCCACCTCCATATTTTCTATTATTTTACTCTAATTTTTATTCACGCTACCCCATGATATATTATTTTGATTATAATCAGTTTTCTACGTCGCAACAACGCATTCACAATTTTTTTTTTTAAATGTTTTCTGTCTTCGGTAAATCTCAGTGAAATTATAAACTTACTATTCCCTCTAGATTGTAAGGATTAGGAAGAAGAAACTACACAGTGATATTTCGAAAATCTAAAAAAAAAAATTTTTTTAAGGCACTCACCAAACGCTTGCTTCAGATACGGGCTTGTGCATTCCAAATGCTCCAGAACTTTACACCTAACCAAAATTTTCTCCAGTAGTAAATCTCTGAAATTCAGATATTTAATGATGGTGCCTATTGTATTCAAGAGAACCCCGCTAGTGGAAGGTATTATTGGCTGCCGTTTCATACGACTTATTTTCTGGTAGGTAGCAGCTGAGTGGTTGTCACCCAGTGACAAGCATTTCCCTGACTGACGTCGCTGTCTCGGGTTCAGAGTGTGGACGATAAATCAAAATCTTTTATTTCTGCAGCAAACAATCCGCGCGAGGGACTCGTTTTTTCTGCGGCCCTCCTGCCCGTGAATGCTGGACACGCCACTTGACTCCCCGCCTAATGAAGTTGGCGGCGCGTAGAGGGGCTGGAGTAGCAGTGACGTGGAACCCAGTAGCACCGGACCTCGTGCGCAGTTGGTTACCCCTCGTAAACGGCGACCAGGTCCCGTCACCGGGGACCGCCTGCCCGGGAACGCTTTTATCGCCGGGCGCGGGACGCTTCTGAACACGTCAAATGAAAACGTGATTTGTGTGCTGCGACAACAGGTAAGTATCGCGGGCAGCCGGCGTGTTAACGCGAAACGACGCCGCCTCCGGGCAGGGAAACAAAAGGACGCTGTAGCCTCGTGGGAATGGCAGACTGGGCTTCCCTGGGACATTGCCCACGAGGAATCCACCGAGTTGTTCTCTACAGCTGCGTGGCAACACGCTTACCAACAACACGGCGGGCTCCACATTCTTCCACGGAAGTCAAAAAAAATTTTCTTAAAAAAAAAAATGAAAAATAGGAAACAGTATAATTTTATGGAAACCAACAAATAAACACAGTATTTTACGACGAATCAAATATACACATGATATATAACTTATTGTACCACACTGTAAAAAAAATTGAGGTAAAATTACCTTACGTGTAGGGGAAGCTAATTACCATTACATGTAAGGTAAAATTACACCTTAAATGTAGAGTAAATTTACATAACAAGTAAAGTACTATTCCTAACCGTACGGAAAAAGTAACTGACGACAACAGAGGGAAATCCCATACAAGTAGGCCTAAAGGAAAATTCCACAGAAGTAACGGGTTACTAACAATATTGTATAATATAATTATATTTAAAAACACTATGGAGTATTAGTACCGTTAATTTTTTATTACCTGTATTCTCTGACGTATAGCAACCGAAATCTCAACACTGGAATCCTCGACAGATGCTGGTGGATGGGCGCGAACCACGGCCCCCTATCACGATGGGCCGATGCGTTCGCCATTACACCATGACGACAACGTGACAGCTATGGCGACTATCAGCGTGTTAAACGATTGTTTCTTCCGCCCGTCTTCCCACTTAGCTGCTGAGACAATGTTATAGAGATGCATGCGTCGTAAGGTCATTTTCCCCATCCATTTATGGGATTTTCCACCGCTATGTAGGCCTACATGAATTTTACATCATAGTGCGGTAATTACGCCTTACATATAAAGAGACATGTTGGACAGCTTGAATACTTAAACAATAAAACTTAGCTTTACTGTAAAACATATAAAATTCAATTATCAAATAGTTACAAATGGACAAGGAGATCCGCACGTCGTAAGGTAATTTTTCGATCCATGTATGGGATATTGCAATACCATGTTCGTGAATTTTACTCCAGAGTGCGGTAATTTTACCTTCATTTAAGGGAAACTATTTTCACGCATAAGATTGCGAATACTACCTTACACTTGTCAGATAATTTTCCCATTATTTTGTACAGTGCACCTGTAGTATATTTTGTGCCATAAAATAATACTGCTGCAGTTTAATTAATAATACCTCAAACGTTAATCACTTTGTAAATTTTTCATACTGACGTTTCACCTTTCAATGTACTTCATAAACCGCCTGTATAGTTCGTTCACTTCCGTATTCCTCTACAGCGTTAACACTGTTGCATACTCACAGATATCGCTACGGAAATGTGCTCCTTAAAATCAGGGCGCACACTTGTTCCGCTCGGCTCGGCTCGGAATGGACATTTTGGCCAAAATAATAATAGAGCATATTTTATTATGGCTCCCCACGTAGTACGTCTCGGCCCAGACGCCGGAACTGTAACTGAAAACGTTACGTGCATAGCTCTTAACACTATACGAGATTTATATTATTCGTGTTCAAATCACACTCCAGAAAAAAATTTTACAAGTTGAAAATTTTTTATTATACGCAGTAAAATATCCACATAATGAAAATTTAACATTTTTCGTACCTTTTTTTAATAATTGGAAATACAGAAAAAATTAGATATCAAATTTACAGACAGGTTTTTTAAAAAGTATTTATGGATAATCCGTTATTATAAAAAATGGCCGTAGCTTTACGAATATTACTAAACAGTTTTTTTACCAGAGATTTTCTGTAATTTCACGGAAATATTGCCTAACAATGTTTGCTAAGATGCAATACATTTACGAGAATGTGAACAAACACTGCAATAATTATGTATTACAGGCTGGCCATGGAACCAGATGATAGCAAAACAATCCTTGTAGCAACAGTCTTTTGAATGAATATATTTCAGAAAAATTTCCATATTTTACTGTTTAAACTTTTTGTCGTGTTAACTGCTAATGCAGCTGTCTAGTAAACATCTTAAATCCCACAATGTTATGCCAAGAAGTTTGTAAGCGGTAATGAACGACCTGCGTCGACATGCAGTCGCTCTGGCAGAATTCTTCACTAATCCGATCTGAAGCAGTAAATTATCATTACACGCCATGGAAGCCAGCTGACAAGTTTCTATTTCTATGTTTCCTCGTAAGGAGATTGTGCACGTGCATTCTAAACATAACAGCTTTTAAAAGATGGCAATCCTTCAATAATTATTATTAATCTTTCTTGAGGAAAGCTCATCTTCCTACAACATTTATTTAGTAAGTTGGTGGTTACATGTATACGCACAAACACTGACTTCCCAGAAACTGTGTCACCAGGGAGTCCCCTGACTGGAGACAAGTTACAGAGACGCGAGGGCAAATGTCCACTGTAAAAAGTGTATGTGGCAACAGTGTCTCCACTGACATCAGTGTAATTTTACACCTACACATGTTATTGTTTTTTTTTTTAAATCTACTTCCATTTAAATTTAGCCTACAGATTAGTAAAATATCATAGACTTTTTACAACTAACTTTACATAAAATGGTGAAAAATTACTATTGCTATGTAGCAGAAAATTAACTGCAACGTTTGTGTATTTCCTCTCCACGGCAAGTAAACTTACACAGAGAAAGCAACTGTAATTTCACCACTGTGTATGTGTATTTGCTCAGTAACAAAATAGTAAAATCACAGATTCACTGTAATTGTGATTACATAATTTCTGTAAATTTTGATGTACAACTATAATAAATTGGGTGTTTATACGACTATATAGCAGAAAAATGCATAACTTAGGGTTTTAATACAGTGAGTGGGCGTATTTTTACACATGCTTCAAGACATACATTTATTAAGCCATACATTTATATATTTTCACCAAAGACATGTAGTACTCTCTGGATTATTGGGACCATTTGTGTAAAATTACACCCACTGTACTTGTTTTTACAAATTACACATACAAAATGTAAAATTACCAAACATTTATATGTGAAAATTTAAAATTATTTTCTACAGTGTCTAGGACGCTGCTACCGAATCATCTGTCCCCTGAGGTTCCGTAACACACTCGGTGTTTTACCATCGACTTGTACGCCAGCACTCTTCAGCATTTCTGCGAATCGACGGACAACACTGCAGGTGTAATACGAAAACTATGGTTACCTGTGGCAATCGCGATATACAGGCCACTAACACTCTAAAATCCAAACATTCAAAACTGTCCAAACCGGTGGATTTGTTTGCACATTTGTTTAAACGGCTCCACTTACCCAGTAACATTTCACTGACTAGTTTAGATGCTGGTATTCATTGTTCAAGCAGCGATTTCTACAGATCACTAGGGAACTGTACTAGCATGGCTGTAAAACCTCGGAGCATTCCAGTGATCCGCCAGTACGTAACATGTTCATCAACTGAATATTCTGTAAAATAATTCTACTGGTTGAAATCACTGATTCAGATTAGAATGCACGCTTCTAGACTACTTTCACATACCATAAATAACCACAGACCACCTGTAACAATCGACAATACTTTATTGAAACAGGAAAATGAAAATGCCCGTCCACCATTTTGCTGTAAATAGTAATTTTGCAGTGTGTAACATATGTAGATACAATAGGTTAAAGGAAAAGGTTAGCTTCTTGGGTTGGTATAAGTTTGGTTGATGTTCAAAACCTACTTCAAAATGAAAAACATATTATTTTTTATTTTTTTGTTATAGTTCGAGACTCACATTACTGAAGTAAAGCCGTTTTATAAATGACACTTCATACAATTTTAATGCAATTAAATGGCATTATTGGCTTTTCACGGTAAAGTGGGAACGTTTGGGGCCCTAGTTACTTTTTCCTTTCAGCCATGTTTTATCATTTAACCACTTTTTGAAATAAATATTGCCATGTAAGTAATAAACACTGTACGTATATTCTACCGCGCTCGGGAGTAAACGTCTATCGCAAACAATAAAAATATCTATTTACTATTATTACAAATGAGAGAGCTTTTAAAAGTGCTCACTTTACCGTGAATAGCCTAAAGTAAATATACGAGAACGTGAAATTGACTGCGGAAGTTCGTTACAGAGAAAACACTTTACGTGAATAATAAATAGCAACACTCTTTTCAAATAATTAATTAATGCCCTTCGACAAACCAGCATTAAAATAGGATACAATAAAATTTATTTATCATAAGGCCGTGCATTCCAGATTCCTCTCTTACCGATTCAAATAATATTCCTTTAATAAATAAAGAATTTAACAAAATTGCTATTAGCTCGCAATTTGGATATACACAGTGTTGGAAGAGCTTAAACATGTTACGTTCCTTCAAAATTTAATACACTTGATAACACCTCATACAACAATAACTAATTAAAAATGCGTAACACTCTCACCTGACTATTAATACTGTTCACACCTCTGAACGTAATCACAGTTCGTTAAATTAATGCACCTTTTTACTAGCAAACAAACTAAACGGCGATAAAAAGATTCATAACACATTATTTACTGATACGGGCTTCAAAATATAATTCAATAGTATTTAATGATTAGAATTCACACAAGCATTGCCGGAATATAACAGCGTACTGTAAAAATGTCTGCACGCCTCTTACGTTAACAAACACAAATTTGACAATAGTGCCACAAAAGTGATATTTATTAACTTGGAAAGGCACATAAAAGTAATATTGCGAGATGCGGCGGCATACAGCTCGTCAAAGAGCACCACGCCTAAAAACACACGTTAAAAAATGTAATAAAACATTTCAATTAAGACTAAACCAAACGGGATGGCGACTATTTTATAGCCCATTAAAGCATCCCACTTTAAATTGAATGAAGAACACGTACATTTAAAACTGAAATCAAGCGAGTAGTAGGACTAGCACGCATCGACACCAAACAGGGCAGAGAAATGGGGTGGCGCCAAAAACACAGATGCTACTGTTTAATGAATATCTAACACACATGACAACTACTAGTAAAGATTATACACTAAAATTGAATTTAGAACGTGCCGCCAAAATTGGATTTTAAATACCTACTCTCGACGCTCCTGTACACCCGCAGAAAATTAGCACTCACAACTATTACAAACTGTCTACGTCCATAAACGCCCATTATCTTTAAATGCGCTGTTAATTTTGCCGGCACTTCCAGATTTATAAATTTAAATAAAGTAAAATACACGTCACTATGATTCCGATCACTAAAAGTAATCGCACTCGTGCGCCGTGCCAGAAATATTAAAAGTTGATCATCCTAATAGCCGCCGATGTGTTGCAGGAAAGCTGGTCGCCGAGTTCAAGCGGATATTATAACGAAGCACCCAGATTAAAAAAAAATAGAGTCGCTCCAGGGGAAGGGAAACAAGGTAGGGGAATAGAAGGAGAAGGGAGAGGAGAGCCGAACCTCCATCCAGGGAGCGAAACGGCGCCGTCCACTGGCGGTCGTTAAGCGAACTAAACGCCGACTGGAATAAATTACAGTAGCATTTCTTTTTCGTCCGAGAAAGAAAATTCAATAGGCGGAGCGGAGCATGTCACTCTCTCTATCTCTCTATCTCTTTCTCTCTCGGGAAGTTTCGCAGCGCCTGCAGGAGTAGGAAATTATACATGTTTACAATTTTAGTATATTTCATACTTATTAAAGCAAAACTAATAATTTTTTAATTTGTTATTTACAACTGAAACGAGACTATGTTGTTTGAATAATCATTATAATATATATAGACGTGATCGCGGGATGGTTACAAATTCGAAGTTGGTAGAAATGGCGACTGGCGACGCCGACACGTCATAACATGGCGTGTTTCTGAACGAAGTGTCAAGTTCGGACTCGTTGTGTTTTTTAAATCTACCTAGACAAGTTACGATGTGATAAATCTGTTTTTCAACACCAAGAATAAATATAATGCAAAGTGCGTCGTGACCGCTCTGTGTGTGAAAGAGTATTGTTGCGATTACATTACGTTTGACCAGTGTGTGTGAGATTATAAATATCGAATGTGTGAAATTTATACGTTTTAGCCCTGTTTTTAAGACGAAATTAATTATTTGAAAGTCATGTCTGTTTATCACAACGTTGTAACCTTGCCCTAGGTGTTTGTAACACAATTGTGTGATGTGATTACGTTTCTGTAATGTGAATGTTTGCCACAACCCCAACAAGATACTACGCCCAGCCAGATAAATTTAAATAAATAATGAAATGAACCTGGAAAACAGTTATTACCACTGCATGGAAATATGAGCGGAATGAAAGTTACGGTACGCCTATTTGCGTGCATGTTCACCACTATCTTTTAAGTTTGTCTTTGCTACATAAAAAAAAAAAAAGGGACACTAGTTGCGTGCTCTCGGTGGACTGGTTGTTCCTTCGTTTTAATATCCATTCCAACTGAGGCCTTACTTTTAACTAAATAACCCAACACACATCAATAACAAGAGGACAAATACTACTACAGTTCTCCCCCCCCCCCCCCCCCGGCACCTCTTAGATGTAGCAGAATTAAACACAGTTGCAGCACAATATACCATACTATAGGATCTTCACGGTAAAGTGAGACCTTTTGAAGCCCTAGTTACGTTTATCTTTCGGCCATTTTTTAATCCTTTAACCACCTTTTTAAATAGATATTGACATGTATGTAAGAAATACAGTGTGAATATTCCACCGCACTTGGAAGATAACATCTAAGGCTATAATAAAATATATTTATTTACTAGTATTCGAAACGAGTGGGCTTTCAGAAGTGCTCACTTTACCGTGAATAGCTTATGCCCGTATTGTGTAGATGTAAAGGTGGTGAGTGAGTGTCGACTGGCGCTGGCAGCTACAGTAGCCGGGAGCAAGCAGCCTCGGCAGGCAGGCGGCCACACGTGGCGCCGCGGCGCGGGGCTAAATGGCCGAGGCGCAGCTCTTGGACGGCCGCGTAATTGGAAATACCGGCGACAGATGAGACATCGTGTGCGGTCCGGCGTCTCCAACACACATCCCCTTCCACCCCCCTCATCTCTACACCTCGCGCGACAAACCCTGCCAACTTCGCCGCCAGCCGCCATGGCTGCTTTCTCGCCTCCCGGTTCACATACTCGCAAATGAACCTCTGGGAACGGCTCTCTCTCTCTCTCTCTCTCTCTCTCTCTCTCTCTCTCTCTCTCTCTCTCTCTCTCTCTCCTCTCTCGCTCTCTCTACCCGTTACTTAAATGCAGCCTATTCGCGGTTTTTTCACACCTTTTGAATCGAAAACCTTTGAAAAAAAAAAACACTCCATCTATGACGCGCTTGTTGTTTCCTAAGTATGTCTGCATGTTACACAAGCGTTTTATACTTACTGATTTTCCGTTATGTTCAAAATTTTACTTATACATTGTGTAAGAGTTCTAATATTTCATTTGTACCTAATACAAATAAAAACAAAGAAAAATGCGCGTGTTATTAATGCCTAAACGCTGGTCACGATAAAGTAAGCACTTTTGAAATCAACCTTAGAAAAATTTTACTGTTCCATATATTAATGTCGAACAAAAAGTTTAGGTAACCATTTGTAATAACGTAGATTCTTTTTCTTGCTTTGTGTATTTTTTAATGAATCGAAGCATAGAAATGGGCAGATTTGTACAAAATTTACTTTTATAGTAATTTCACAGTTTTACTTGGCCGATGCATGAATAAAGTGATGAGACCCGTGGATATGTTATTTTAAATAAGGAGGAAGAATTCACAACGTGCATATAAGTAGATCGTATACAGGGCTTTTAAAAGTGCTCATTTTACCGTGAACAGCTTATAGTAAGAAATAGTTCTTATGCAAAATAGTATTACGCAGATGAATGCGGTGTGTTGGCCCTTAGGTTTAGTTTTGTAGATTTCGTGAAATTTTGTTTGCATGCACTGAGAAGAAGGTTTTGATGCATCAAACAAGATTTGTTTCGTACAACCGAATTAGTTGTTTGTATAGGGGCAATGAAATATTTTGTTGCTGAAACCAAATTATTTTGTTGTTCTCATTTGATTGCCTCAAAGTGTAAGATTTGGTTGGTACAACTAAATATTTGTTTAGCTACACGTACATTGAACAGCTTGGGCCGATATAAAAAATGTTACAAGCTCGCGCGAGTTTCGAACACAGATAACCTGCGTCCGAGCGCTACACCTTATTAATCTCAGCTAATATGACAACTGATGACACCGGACAGCTCTTAAATATATATACTTCAAAATTGGGCAACGTGTGCAAACAAATATCTCAAGTTTTACAGCTTGACTTGTCAGTTTCTTGTTGCATTGTTTTATTAATGCGTTTATACGATTATTAAGCATTAATAGATGCATTAACAGAAACTGTTACTGTCCTAATTTCCACAGAAAATACAAACAAACTCTCAAGCTATTTTTTTCAAACGAAGGCAGTCAACTGAGCGGCCAAGCAAATATATACAGTTGATTCAACATAATATTTAGTTGACAGTCTAATTTTTTTTTAGCCCAACACAGAGATTTTGTTAATTCAAACATATATTTTGTTGGACGAGCAAACGTAATTGTGTTGCTTTTAAAATTTTGTTTGCTCAGAAATATATTTTGTTAGGGCAACTAAATATATATTTGGCCCTATACAAATGAATATTTTGTTCGATTTTGTTTCAGTGTGAGGCGGAGGAATAGCCTGGAGGCATAACTTTAACAGAATTCCAGAAAAGCTAAGAAGAAACCGCGAATGTATTATATACGTTGTTCCTAGTCAAGTAGGAAAATTTTTATATCAAACTTTAAACTTAAAAAAACTCTGTCCGGTAAGGTGCTCATCTACTTGGCGCTTGCAGTGTGTTTGAAAAACACCCCTTTCCCTACAAAACTATCAAACTTGCTTCCAGTGTGCTGATTTAGTCTAAAGGTGGGTTTTAAATAATAATAATTTTTTATTTTATTTTGATCCCTTTATGGGAAAGAAAATTAAATTTCTTGAGCTATTTGAGCATTGAAATAGACAGAGTGATATTTTCTGAATTATTTCGGGCTTTCAACAATAAATTGTCATTATTTTTATTTTTTAATTAAATTTTTTGTTGTTTAGTATAGTTGTAAAGATCTTGTGTATTTGTGGATTAGTGTTTTTATGCTTATCTGTGTTTGTTAATCTGTATTTGTGTATTTGTCTTTATTTCTGATTGTTTTTGTGTTTTTGTTATATTTGTAAATGTTTGTTTCTCTTTTATGTTTGTATGTGTGTGTCACCCAGTTAATGGTTAACATTGTTTGGTGGCACATTAAACTTCAAATAAATAAATAAATAAAATAAACTGTAATTTTTGAGTCAATCTTCATTATCATTACATTACATTTTTCGTTTGTAACATATTCATTAAAATCTATATTTGGAATACTTTTTATTTTATTTTATCATTAATTTTAAAATTTTTATCCCAACAACTGATCATTGGTTTTTCCGAATAAATGCAATTTAATATTGGAGAAATTATATTAGAAAAATTATATCCTTTAGAAAATAAATCTTATACTATCAAACATTAATGAGCACATCAAAAATTTTGAATTCAATAATCATTATAAAATGTGCGATAGTTATTAAAATATTTAATTAATTTTTCAGGAATATCTTGACTAAATAAATCGAAATAATAAATATTATTATTAATTTTATAATTACAAACCCAATGAGTTCCAGGATTTGCAGATATATCAAACTTTACAATATCACATTCATTTGTATTAATTTAATCCGGTAATTAGTCTATCATAAAAACATTTCTGAAATTTTTTACATAATTTCAATATCAATATTTGATAATGGAATTATTTCGTTATTTTTGGGATTAATTAATTAATTTTTTTCTTTGCTGCAGTTCCTTCACCAATTTTATTTTCCATTCCTAAATTATGTATTTTTTGTTCTTCCGATTCTTGTTTAATTTTCTAGTTTGTTCAGTTGAATTATAATTACTACTGGCCCCAGCTGCTAATCGGCCTAATAAAATTAAAAGTAGAATTAAAAATGGTTAAATTTCACCAGTTTTCAAATCAGACCCTTTTTTAATTTTAATATTTTTATTAAATGTTGCTAAAGATAAAGATAATAAAAATCTTTTACCTTCTTTAATTTTATATTCTTTTCTTTGAATCTGATTTTTTAACATATTTATAGATGTCTAAATGTTTTGATTAATAATTAATAATTAATTAATAATTATAACAAAATATTATGCAGCAGATGAATTTTTAAAATTACTTACTCGAAAAGACATTGATCATAAATATTATGATCGAAACTATGATTTTGATAAAGATAAAGTTTTTAAATTTAACTAAAATACGAATGTCATTAGACAAAGTACAGATTTTAATTTCCAGCATTTTCTTCACCATGAATAATTAATGTATTGATTAATAATTTTTAATAATGCCAACGTTTATATATTTTATCTTCATTTACGTATGAAAAATGTTTAAATATTTTATGTTTTACTAACGAATCTATATTCCCCAAGCTGCTTTTCTTTTAGTAAACATAGTTTCACATACAAAAGCAGATGCTATTTTTTCGTTGGTTAGAGTATCTTTATTTGGCATTATTTCTTTAGTTTCTTTTTGTAAAATTTTATCAGCTTCATGTCTAGATTCTAAATCTTTATGATCTATATAACTAATATCGTGACTTTTACAAGCATCTTATAATTTATTAATTCCTTTATCATTATTTTCTTATCTTTCATCATATTTTATAAAACGCAATAATTATGCCCAGGTAAATGCATGTTTGGTAAATATATTATTCCTTGATGTTCAGAATTCTAAATTGAAAAAGGAATAACATTTAAAACTCTAATAGGATATGATATTCCTTTAGGATTATTAACAAAGTAAAAAATTTATTATTTAACATATTCATAATACTTACTTTTTCATTATAATAATTTTAATTTCCAGCATTTTCTTCACCATGAATAACTAATAATCTATCAAACATCACACATCCATATATATTGTTTTGACAAATATTAATATTGATTTATTCCTTCACCAGCTCTTTCAGAAGTATTTCGAAGTGATCTAGGTTTTTTAGGTCACTAAAATTTAAATTTATCACCTTTACTAGCTTTAGGCTTATTATATTGTTTATTACTCGGATCTGTACTTTGTCTAATGACATTCGTATTTTAGTTAAATTTAAAGTCTTTATCTTTATCAAAATCATAGATTCGATCATAATATTTATGATCAATGTCTTTTCGAGTAAGTAATTTTAAAAATTCATCTGCTGCATAATATTTTTGTTATAAAAATATCATCTTCATCAAATTCAACTTCAGTACCTCCAATTTTAATTTTACATCCATCACCTATTATTACAAATATATCTTCATTTCTATTATTCAAATAATATGATAATTTTTCACCAAGACTACTCAATTTTTATTTTTTATTTTTACTCCCTCGATATCAGTATAACTATGACAGGTGCAAAGACAGCAAAATGCAGCTAATGGATAGGGTGTTTATTTAAAGACTGATTTTCATAGTCTGTTGCAGTCGTGAATGGACTACAGGCGCTGATTAGCGAATGGCGTTTAGAGATCGCGGTATAAAGTGCTGTTACACCAAGTACTTCATGACGCGAGTGTGTACGGTAGCATAGTAACTGGCAGCAAAATTTTTCGAAGGTTGATTTAGAAATCGCTCACACTTCATCATGAACAGCGTACGACAGAGTAACCTCGCGACGGGTCGGGGAATTAGCGAGAAAAAACGGGAAATGTGCGATGGCTCCAGCTCCTTGTATAGCAAAGCTGAGGCAGATTGGCTGGGCGTAGCAGCGCGCTGCGGAGGAATGTGGCGGAATATTGGCCGGCGAGGGAGACGGCAGGCTGGCAGAAAGGGCGGCTGGTTGTTTGTGGACTGTCAAGTGGCGTAACTGATGAGGAGGAGGACGGGTATTTATAGCGGCGCTGCGCTGCGCTGCTCTAGTGGGACAGGTCCAGAGCGAGCACTGGCGCCGCTCCAGCTTCAACACGCACAACACACAACAATCCAGAAGCATATCTACCGCTGGTGTCGCCAACTACATCCGTATACCTTACACTTATAAGCAACATGGCATTATTAGGCGCAGCCGAATTTCGTGAAAAGATTTCAAGACCAGTTGTATTTCATAACACTTTAGCTCAGATCCACTTTCGTCATTGGGCTGTGCCCGTATAAAGTGCCCTAAGTATCTGCCAGCGAATCACAGATCTACACTATCGGAGTTATTTAATTATGATTGGCCAGTTAAGTAAGAAAATGTCTTTTCACAAAGACATGCCACCAATAAGCATAACCAAACCACTGAAAAGCCCGTAGCGTATTGAAATCTAGCATGTGGGGATTTTTTTCTCGCAAAATTAGGGTGTTCCTAGACATTATCTGACAACTATATGCCCACACTTGATAGCAGCATGGCCTGACTCGTCAGTTGCAATTTCTCACTTGCTAGCAGTATAGCCTCACTTACCAGAAGGAAAACCTCAGCTGCCAGCAGGAACGTCTCACTTGCGAACAACTTGGTCTCACTTGCCAGCAACATGGCCTTACTGCCAGCAGGAAAACCTCAGCTGCCAGCAGGAATGCCTCACTTGCCAGCAACTTGGTCTCACCTGATAGCATTATGGCTTAAATTAACAGAAATAGGATAAGATTTTTGTTCATAAATTAGCAAACATAACAGAACCATTAGTCTTACCACGAGGAACCTTTCTGAGCATGCAGTGAAATAAAACATCAATTTCCATAACTTATCTCGATAAATGACACAACTATGCTTACATGAAAGGACACTCCTCCAATATTATACAATATACACTCCTTTATACAATATATGTTTTACCTGTTTTCCGTTTTAATTGCTTTGGTCTTTAAATACTAATCATTATTACAACAACTCTGTTGTTATGTTAGTGTAACATCAAGACCAGACACCTTACATATATACGTATACCTGTTAATAATTTGTTTATAAACGCGTTCAAAATAAATAGGGCGAATATGTATACACCCATAGAAACGTTTCGTGTAGGATGATTCCATATAATATGTACTTGGAAAGTAACTGGATTCCTAAGGGATACAAGAATCTCGAATGTTCTTCACAATGCACAAAAGTACACTATTTCTTAGTTGCACCTTTACATGTTTGTATTTAAATTTAATGTATGAAAACATGCTAGACACGTTATGATGTTTAATAAACACCACTGCCAATAAACTTGTATAGGCTATTCACGGTAAAGTGAAAACTTTTTTAGGCACCTCTCCCCTCCGCAAGCATAATAACCAAAAATAGTATTTTATTGTGGCTTCAGAATTTAACTTTTGAGAGCTATAAAATGTATACATTTACTGTGTTTATCATTCACCTGGACATTTTTATATTTACAACTGGGAAAATGATATAAATGAGCTAAAAGTAACTTTTAAGCACGGCCGTAAAAAGTGCTCACTATCCATGAACAGCTTGTAACACAATACTTTGTGCTTCATTCACGCAACACAATGATCCTTGTTGTGTCCTCTTCCTCTTGTCACATATTCCCCACTGTACAAAAAAATTCTGGCAAACTTCCTAAACTGTAATGGAAGTTTTTAACCTACACACTGTAGGGAAATAATACCAAACATCAAGTTGCAGATATAGGATAAGCGTCGCTACTAAACCAAGTTGGGCACACCCCTACGCATTTGACTGTTTCCTGAGCAAATGTAGGAACGCTACAGTGAATGTATAGGGGGAAATCATTACCATTCCCGCTTTCTCCCTAAGCATTTACACTGGTATGACAAATTTCCGAATAATTTTTTGGAGTACCTTCCTTTGCAACATGTCTACTGTAATCCTCACAGAGTCTGAATGGATTAAGTATTAAGAGAACTCTTTATTATTTATTTTATTCGGAAAATTTTCGAGAAATTATTTAGTGAGGGCTTGCAAACATAAGTAGTTGACGGGAAACTAGTGTTCACAGTAACGCGAGCACATTAAAATGACTAAAAACGCAAATGTGCGAGCAGGCTTATCATTCTGTCTGCGGACATAATGCATAACAAAAAGTGTCTCCGCTCGAATGTGCAGGTTTTTAAGAATAATCTGACGAAATGTTGCTTGCGTTGCCGTATGAAATGAGCGCAGGTTTCTCGCAAGCTTGGTTTGTCTGGAGTTACGAATTTCCTTCTCTAACGTTACTAGTAAAAACAAGAATGTTGCTTCACGTGTGCCATTGTGTATGGCAGAAAGCATACTTTTTCCATCATGAAACAACATTTAGAGGTATAACACGTTAGTAACTCGGAGTTATGCGATGATACATATCTCATGAAATTGTTTCATTAAACAAGAAATAAACCCCCATAATATCCTCAATACAAAATAATAAAGACAGTTCAGTAATAACCAAAATATATAAATTCTGAGTTTAATTTTAGAGCTACTGAATTTAAAAAATAATACTACTTCAGGTTAATTAATGTTCTATTGTAACTGTGTTAGATAAATACTTTAAGATGTGGTAAACTCTTCTAGCCTTTAATATCATCACATAATACGGCAGTGATATGTTAATAAGAACAAGATGTTCATCATTGCATACATGTCTCTGGACCTACAAATGATCGTAATGTATCGTCTCTTTCTTTAAATATTGTATACAGCCTAATCATATCTTTGTTCCACATGACTGAACTACATGTTAGTTATCACGTTTGCTTGTTTCGTCAATTGCAGTGTGACTGATATTTGCTTGAAAATTTCTATACTGTGTTTTAGAATGTATAAATTATGATTACATTTTGCCGGATGAATTTATGGGCTGAAATAACTTTGAATACGCGATGCATTAACTAATTTCTCCACAAACTTTGTTCTACCATAAAAGAACAATTTAAAGAAATAATTAGCCTTGGCCACCACCCACATAGACCACCAAAGTGAGAAAATGAAAAAAAAAAAAAAAAAAAAAAGTGCTTTGATATGTACTATAACATTGGGAATGTCGTAGAAACGACTTCTGAAAACAAACAACTGCCGTCATATTCGTTCTTTATATTGCCGAGTGGCAACACTCTCTTTACGAGCTCATTCGTTCTAAAATAGCTCCTTCCTGGAATGATTAGCTCACACGTGTTACAAAAAGAAAACGTGTGTTGTGACACTCTTTAGCGGTTTTGCTGTTCTTTGCTTACAAAAATATCAAGTTATACGATGTGTCAGGCAGTTCTATTTTTAATCGCACGCTACAGTGCATGGTTCAAATAGGCAATGATAATTATGAATGAAGGGTTGGAGAGCATAAAGAAACGTGTTATTCTCAGAAACAGGCAAGACATTTATGTTTCTCTCTAAACACCCGGTTTTGTACTCCTACAGAAGTCCCATGAGGTAGATTTAGCAGGAGGCTCGCTCACAGATAAATTACCATTTTAAAGAAGTACGTCAGTTGCTTAAACAAAGCGATAGCATTTTTTTCCTTACGATAATATTGGACACTTAAAGAATAAAAGAAATTTTAAAGTTGATCTACTACAGAACGAAAATCTTAAATTGCATAGTCAATATTAACGCGCTTCAACAGCCAGGCAAAATATTAAATCACGAATCATTAATCCTATCTTAGTAAGTAGGCTAATTAAACTGTTTTCAATTAGCCAGTACTCGCAATGAAGTGTACCACCTCTGAAGCGGTTCTTTTAGAACTGTGATTCGTACACATTGGTTAAATACTCCGAATCCTAATTTAGTAGATAGTTAATCGCATACCACTTCAAGGATTCGAATTTGTATAATTACATGCAGAATAAATTATAAGAAAATTAATAACCATATAAATGAAATACGGCGAAGGTAAGATTAGGACAAGTCCACTAGGTGGTTAACTAAACGGTCGATACTGGTTATCGGCTGTTCACGGTAAACTGAGCACTTTCAAAAGCACTGATAAGGATCTACTTGTATATACGTTGTGTATCCTGCTGACACATGCAAAATTAACATTGCCATGGGTCTGATCACTTTATTCATGCGTCGGTCAAGTGAAACTGGGTAATTATTGGAAAAGTAAATATTTTACAAATTTGCCTACACTTTTATGTATAAGAAAAAAACAGAAAGCGAAAGAAATCACTTCAGCATTCACAAATGTTTACCTGACAGTTTCGTGGGACGCGCTGGCATGGCGGTTAGAGCGCTCGCCTCCCCCAAGGCGAGCCGGGTTCGATTTCCGGCGGGGTCGCTCGCAGATTTCACGGTAAAAGTGCCGGACTATGCAGGTGGTCGGCGGGTTTTCTCGGGGTTTCCTCTTTCCCGCGCGCTTGCATTCCGGCGCTGCTCGATAACAACCTCGCCTCATCCTCATCTTCAGTTTTAATGCAGCGAACCACTTTCCCCTCCACATTACCAATGATACTGGGTGCATGTCAGCCCATGCGCCCGTTAAAATATCTGCACTTAGGGACAGTGACTTTTTTCGAAGGTTGACTTCGAAAGACTTCCATTAACCGTGAACATCACATATATACCGTGTTGTGATATATATTTTTTTCTGATTCACAATGTTAATACCAAATTGGGCTCTTCTTGAAAATACCTGAAGCATCTAAATATAAAATAGTAATTTTTCCCCGTTTTACTGTCAATTTGAAAATGGGTTTTCTTGTAACCGTTTTCTCTTTTTTTTTTTAAATTATTATTGTGTTGTATTTCCTTGAATTACAAATATTGTAATGGATTAAGATATCATTGAATAAACAACAACGTTTCTTTTTTTGACGTGAATACGTCTTTAAATTTGCAACCATAGTGGGAGGCAATCCAGAAAATCCGATGATAACAAAATCGAGGGATATAGTTTGGCATTGCAGCTCCGAATCTATCATCTACGTTCTAAATTCAATTGCACCACTCGACTGCCAAAGGATCAAAGAACATGTTACGTAGAGTGAGGACTGCGAAACATCGCGCGCGGTGGGGGGAGGGGAAGGGGCGCCGCAATATTATGTTCGTTTCGCCGCGTCTCATAACTTCCACGTAGTATAACTTTTGACTAGGAGAAGCTACGACGCTTGTTTAAGTTTTAATAGACAGCTCTCGTCAAGATCGATCGATTTAATGTACAAAAACATTTGTGTGGCGTGGTTATGGTGAAACTTTATGCGTTTAATGTAAAAAATTAAGAAAGCTTAACACTATTTCGGCCTATATTCGTCAAAAAGTCAAGTCGAAATACAGAAATCACATACGGTTGGAACGAGCGTCTCAAAAGCAATCCAGTGATACCCATTAAACCCCATATGATCGAGTGAAGCGGTGCCGGGAACGTACAATAAACATCAAGGCGTCCGAGCGCGTCAACGTAGACGTATTCACGCAAAACAAACGGCCGTGTCCCCAACACAGCCAAACTCAACTTTTTTTTTCATATCTCCCCAGTTTGTTAACGAGGTGAAATGTGTTCATCGTGTAGTTTCAGCGTCTATACAAAACTATTGTTGCGGCGACAATGGGGATGAAAGTTTGTCGTTTTGAAGATTGTCTGAACAATGCAGCCACATCCGTAATTTAGCACATACTCATATTGATGTTTCGTTGTCGTGTCTGAACCACTTGTGTGTTTGTCACATCTTCGCCCAGTTACTGCAGCCTAGCGCTGAGGCTGCCGAGTACAGACGTACATTGCTGAGCTTTAAGCCTCTGGCAAGAGAGGGGATTGGTGATGATGGTTGGTGTTTATGGTTGGTGGTTGATGTTGGCAGTTGTTGAAGGACAGTGCAGTATATGTCAAATGGCACAATTTACGGTTGGAGGTTGGTGTTAATGGTCGGTGGTTGGTGTTGTAGCGAGTTGGAATGCCTTAAACGTTTACCACCAACACACCAATCAGAGAGTGATTTCTCTAGTTTCTGAACAAGTTGCAGTGGAAAAGTTTTGAAATGCCGGAAAATAATCGTGGAAATAAATATATTTTTATTAAGGTAATTATGCCTGCTGTTACTCAGCCACCATTTATAGCGGAAAGGTACCTAAGAGTGCGCAGCCCGTAAGAGTGCGCTGTGCTATTTCCTGGTAGTTGGCAACACTGAAAAAACTACGTATGGCCTGAGTTGGTTCGTTGCTGTGAGGCAAGTGTGTGGTATGAAACTTGTAGTTACTCAAGACTATTTTTAGATTTGACAGGTGAAAGAACAATTTTCGTTACTGTGATGTAATGTTTTAAGCACATAAGTTAAGCTTTGCCATGTAGATAAACGAAGGTGCATTCACTGTGCGTACCTGCAATATGTAACAGCCATGATTCCAAGCATTCATGGCGATTTAACACGGTGTTCCTTTTCAACCTTTGCTGCTATCTATCGCTTATTTCAGAAATCTCGTGTTCGTCCTCGAAGATTGGGCATATAGATTATCCACAAGAGTGCGCGCACACTCTTTGGGGCAACGTGTACGCACTATTTGGGGCAACGTGTGCGCACTTTTTGGAAGCAGTTATTGTTTTTTGTCTTAATGAACTGTATTATATTTATATCAGTATGCCATCGTCGTATAAAAGTCAGACAGGAAGTTTATATTTAGAAACGAATTGCTAAATGAAGTAAGACGAAGAATACAAAATGGGGAAAGTCGAAGAAAAGTCAAAATAGATCTGGGCACAATGAAATCGACACTAAGAAAACGTCGGAAAACTGTGAGTACAAATACGGACCCAATACCATCGACTAGTGACGTAAGTCATGACGTTGTATTCGATTTTCCTTACCACAGTGAAAATATTTCGCCTAGGGCCACTGAGGTCAGTAGATCGGCTGGTGAAATAATTCTCGAGGCTAAAATGCGTGCTTGTGAATCAAGTAAGGATAGAGACGAAGAACGCAGCTCTCCCAATGGCACTAAGAATAATAAGCCTACTACAGCAGAAAATAATGAAGCAACAGCAATCTCTCCAGCCGACATGATTCCTCTTTCCAAAAGCAGACACTAATGGCAAGAGAAAAATAAAAGGAAGAAAATCAGAGATAATGTCAGGCGCTCCATTAAAAAATGCTCTTTAACATGCAAATGACAAGAAAAACGCACAAGATTCACGGATGCAAAATAAAAGGGGAATATCTTCATGTCCGGTAAAGAAGATTATATAATGAAAAACAGTATAAAGTGATATATTGTGCCCAGGATGCGATGAGATATACACTGAGCCTGTCTTGGAAGACTGGATACAGTGTATCAAATGCCAACAAAGGTGGCATGAGGAATGATAGTCATTTGAAGGAGGTTCAATATTTACACGTGACCAGTGTTGAATGCACACTCTTTGGGTACATAGTGTACACTCTTAGGAGCTAGGGCTCCTAAGAGTGCGCATTTGCATTTATTTAGTTTTGTGCATTTTGTGAAAATTAGAACATGTCTATGTGAAATTATAATTGATCAATAAAATGCCATATAAATGAACCATATTTTTTCATTACAAACCGTAGCAGTAAAGGAGGTCGATTTGTCAGGTGCACACTCTTTGGTGACTTTCACCTATTTAATATACATATTACATGTGTATAATAGGCCTAACATAAAAGCTAAATCAAACCAACAAATTTAATGAATTTGCAAGTTTTTATGACGAAATTACATGATTACAGACTAATTTGAGTTAGTTATATGAATTTTTTTTTTTTTTTTTTTAAATTCAGCGCATTTCATTTTTATGTTAATGTTTTAAATAATAGCTTACTTTAGTGTGCTTTATTTAAAAAAAATAATATCAGCAATACAAGTTTTGTTTGCTTAATTATAAAAATTAAAATTCCAACAATAGCCAATCAAAATAATTATACACCTTTCTTAATACTTTACTGCTATTTGTTGACATAGCCGAGAAACAATTGACAAAAACGCCAACCCTGATAATTTTGATATGGAACACATCGCAAACCAACCGAAAATCACCAACACTAACAACAACAATCGCCACCAGCCGCCTATTGTGCCAGGGGCGTACGAAGGTAAACAAGCAAGGGAACACTTGACCATACGTGCACAAAGACCCTTAGAACATGATTACAAAAGGCGCTCTGAAAAAAATGCGGAAATTCACTACACCAAAATATATTTTCCGCTGAGCACAAAATCGGAAGGAAAAAAAAATCTGTTAGTAATCACAAAATAAGCATTTATTTTTTATAATAACTAGTAAACTGTTCATCGGTTACCACAAGACAGCTACGTGTTCCTCACAAAATAATGTGGCTAAGCTAATTTCCTCAAAATGTTTGGTACACTAGCATCTGTCAAAATCAATGTTTACATTCCATTGTGTGTGTGTGTACATGTGTTCGTATACTTTCGCTAAACCTAAACATAGACATTGAAATGTGACTTCTACTATTATACCTGTCAAATGTGTTGCTTATTGTTAAAAACTTTTCAAAGAATTCTGTCATATTCCAAAAACCATTCCGTGCGAATATTCACAGTTTAGGCCTATAACATTATTTATGTCAGCTTTATGGCGTTTTAAAATCGTCTGAAAAAGCGATAGTTCTTACGGTTATTTTACATTGACACATTTGTTTTCCACGACATACTTCTATGTGTTGCTACTTACTGTGTATTAGGTTTATTGAAATTTATCGGGCTGGACTGAGTATTTTGTTAGGACTGTGGCCAATCACATTACACGACTGCGTTTCAAACACCTAGGGAAAAGGTACAATGTTGTGATAAATAAACAGACGTTGTTGTAAATAATTAACTTCGTCATAAAAACTGTTCACAGTTAAAACGTATAAATAGTGCACATCAAATATTCGAGATCACGCGCGCACACAGGGCCAGCCAAACGACAACCACGCAGCAACGCCACGCCATTTTACACGCATCGGTTAAGGACGAAACACACGTCCACAGTACATTTATTACTGCCGTGGAAACACAGATTTATCACAACATCGTAACTTGCCTAGTTAGGTTTAAAAAAACACAACGTCTACAAACGTGACGTGGTAATTCGAAGTATTTTTCGAATAAGAATAATTTCCGCTTCGTTTGGCAAAAAGCAACACGCCATGACATGGCTCACCACGTCTGCCAACTTCCGATGGTATCCGCCACGCCATTATATCTAAATATATTAAAATCACTTTTCAGTTGTAAATTACAAATTAAAAATGATCGTTTTGCTGTAATAAGTATGAAATATGATACAATTGAAAACATGTATAATTTAAATGGAATAGCAGCTTCACAAATACACGATAGCCAATAACGGAAGAAGTACATTGGATCCTAGGACGCAGTAAATTTTTCTCACTATAAGACATCGTGTATATCCATAAATCCTGAGAGATACCGAGCGTTCAACTGGGACATTATTTTATTTATATACGACTTAAAAAATACACGGACCTGAGTTATTCTCCAAGCATTGAGGCACAGTGATATAGGCCGACAATAACACGCGCCCAACGACCTATCGCTTATAGGCTACTTGCAAGTCGCAAAACCTGCGCCCAGTTCTTCCCGCCGTCACGTTTTCCTGTGCACATTATATGCTTAACAGCGGAACTTTTTGCACGCGAAAAAATCCCACAGGTTAAAATACGATTGCATGGTTTTATTTTTCTTCTCTTTCTTAAGAAAACGGCCTATGTAAGCTCAAAAAATGTGTTTTTCTTTTCAATTTTCACGATTTTTTGGATATACTTAAAACAATAAAACGAAACTGTATGTGCAGGGATAGGAAAATTTCGCGAGTTCAATGGCCTGTAGGCTAGACTCCACAATCCTGTGTATACTCTAAATCGAGATGTTTATTAATTATTTGCTGCTGCTCCAGAGAGTACCCAGTAGTAGCGGTATGAACGCACCCTAGCTAGTGCTAGTGCGTGATCCCTGCGTTACCCGAGGGATTGCGTCAAGCGGGAATTATAAACAGTTAGCGAGACCCCCAAAGGAAGAACAATATAGGCCAGCGCAATGCTCGTTGCGTGGCCAGATGCGTGAGACGCTGTCAGGACGTTAGCCAGTGGCCGACCCCAAGAAGGGCCACGAGAGGGGTGTGCCAAACCATCGCCCGTTGCGATACGTCGAGGGACGCAGCCTGCGGCAGCGAGATGTTAAGGTGAAACGGTTCCAAGCATTATAACTAAGAGACTTTAGTTGGTTATTATAAATGTGGCTTTTAAGTAATCGATTAATAGTAAAGCATAAACTCCCTCCCATTTATTACAAAGCATTCATTGTAAAGTGTTGTAATTATGCGATTTATAGAGGTTTTATATAAAGACGCAAAGGAAACCCCTGTCTTTAATATTTAGCAAGTCCCAGTCACCTTAAAGGCTCTTATAGCCAGGCGGTGTCGCCTGTAGCACTACTATAGTATATTATATATATTGGCTGGAGTACGAATCCGGTACCAGTGTTACTTCACACCTGGCAGTATGACACACTCTACTTGTTTCTTTACAAGCCTGGTATTGGCTCAGACGCGTCGAGGGCGTGTATAATAAACTGTGATCCAATTGCAAAGGTGACTTCACTCTATATGTGTTTGACGGCTATCTTGTCTCGAAATGAATTCACAAAATTTTCCTATCCCTACGTATGGGCTTAGATTATTTCTTTTTTTTTTTTTTTTTTGTGAAAAGTATTCCCAAGATATTTATTTGCTGAAATATGCGCAAACGCGCAAACAGTGAATGCACAGAAGATATTCCTGGACCACTAACTCTCAACGCTCGCTGTTCGACAGAACCAGTTGCTCGCGCTGTCAAAAGCGGGAAAGTAAAGGCCCTTACACAATTGACAACTTAAACATTTGACATTACGTTAGCTTTCCGACATGTTGTTTCTTACGGAGCTTGACACAATGGAACTGTCAAAGGTAAAGTCAAGAACTCGTGACTTTACGACTTCGAAAATTTTAATTTAATGTCAAAGTCAAGCAGCCATTTTGCCGAGAATCTAACAAAGGTTATGTGGAAAGTGCGTTATTTTACTATAGGGTGATTTTAATCTCGGTATATTGATCAAACCTCGTCTTAAATTTAATAAACGGCAAATGAATATAATGTGAATAAGAAACATATGAAATATATGAATTGGAATATTTTAATAAAATAAAAAATGAGTTTTTTGTTTTGAAACCAACTTTTAATACAAATTTTAAACCTATTTTTCAAAAAAGGTACGTAAAATACTTTCCTTGATAATATCATAATTATCTACATAACAAGATATACATTTTTACGAAGCTCGAGGAACCGATGTTTAATTATCAGAACTCTGACTTTACAATTGTATTGTGTATTGGTGTTTTCGTCAGAGGAAAGGAAATGTAAAGTCAAATGTTAAAGTTTTCTATTGTGTAAGAAGCTTAAGCAGCCATGGCCTGTATGCAGTGAGTCACCATCCTTGGCGTTCACCTGAAGCTATTCCCGAAAACAATGGAAAACAGTTTTCAGGAGAATCGAGCCGAATCCTCCGGTATGTGAGTTCAGTGTGTTACGATTGCGCAAACTCACGCGAGGCCGAAACTATATATATATATACATACACACATTTACTGACGTTTAGTGCAAGGTATCTTCTCCCCTCACAAGCGAAGCTTCGTGCACTAGCAGCATTCTGGGTGGAAATATACTCCGTTACAGCCCATGGCTACAGAGGCATGCTCGCTGCGAGGTAGTACATCAGCTCTAGATTAAGCACATATATCCCTGAGGACATATGGTATTATAAGACGTTGGGTTATTTTGAACTTAGACTCAATTAATTAAACCCATTTTTTCCACAGGATTGTACCGTCTCCTCCCGGACATCTAAAAACCAGAAGTGTTGGCCCAGCTGACACTTACTGGCACCTCACTTTTTTGTCTTCAGTTTTCAGGTTCTACTGGGGAACCGGGGGAAGCCGCCCAATAGCGCCACTTCCCCCACCAGAGAGGTGTGCAAACCCCTCTCTGGTTAAGCCAGCGTCTCTCCCACTTGCCGAGGCAAAGGATAATTAAAGTTCCTGCCCCCTCTCTACTAGCTCTTTCATCTCTACTAACACGAGCATGTTCCACACACACTCTGTCTCCTGTAGCATTTCTATTTAATATATGAATAATTTTGAATTCTATTCGGTCGACTGGGTTTTTACGGTGTCTATGCCGGTTTTTCCTCACTCTCTTCTAGTGATAGCTTAGCTATAAGCACACTTAGGGAGGTAGTCATGACCCCAATTGCAGGCCATAACTGCCCAATCCCTCTTTCCCGCAATGCATATATCCTTGCATAATTTCCTATCCTTGTAGACGTAAGGGGTTAGCCCTGAGATGCTATAAAATCCCGCCCTACCCACCGGGCTTTTACTTAACACTTATTTATAGAGTAGTTAGAAAAAAGCGCAAGGTAGAAGCGACTCACTGTTTCTATAGGCTGCTCACGGTAAAGTGAACACTTTTGAAAGCCCTGCTGAAGATCTACTTGTACGCATATTGTGTATTATTCTACCATATGTAAAATTACTATTGCCATTATACTGATAACTTTATCCATGCATCGGTCAAGTAAAACTGCGAAATTATTAGAAAAATATATATTTTTTAAATTTACTAGTTCTTACACTTTGTTGTGGGCGCGGGTAAGCTTGACTGTAGCGCTTGCCTAAACGCACCAACCCACACAGAGAAGCGACGCACCGCAGTACTCAGGGCGAGGCCACAAGCAGCGTGATATTTTGGAAACACGGAAATGCTTGTTAATCTGCGGCGAGTATTTAGCGCCGGCGGAGGCACTAAGCGCGGCCTTGCCACAGCCACAGCCGTCGGCGACGCAGGATGGAGCGACGAAGGGTGTGCCGCGAACCGCCGCAGCTCAGACGACAAGACGAGCAGCCTTCGACTACAATAAGGTTAAGACGTTTTTTGGGTACAAGTAGAATATAAAGACTTTAAAAAAATATTGCGTGGCATGGCATAAAATAATAACATTAACTTAATGGTATATATTATATTTAACTACCGCGTGCTAACGTAACGTAACGTATTGTTCAAAGTTGCGTTTAATTTGATGTAAAAGTTGTACGTTTAAATCTCCTAATAAACAACTTGCACGTTAAAAAAAAATATATATATTTTTTTTTTAAAAAGAATAATTTCAGTTCTCAGAAATATTTCCCTAACACTTTTTTTTTAATTCAACGTTTTGACACGAGGCTAATGACCCTCTGTCGTTTCCAACTTCGCTGGATGCATGCCTGTCCGAGCGCTTGTTAAAAAAATATGCTGGTAGGGACAGTGATATATTTCAAAGTTTGACTTCAAAAGTGCTCAGATTACCGAGAACAGCATATATCACTATACGAAAACGCCGGTATTGTTGGCCTCTACTGGTCCACAACGCACCGGATGCTGCAATCCGTTGTGCAACAATCTCTATTGGCCGTTGGTCAGCCAATGGTTTTTACGGCAAACTGAATGTGTGCATTTCGGTGCATCTCGAATTATTCTTTCTTTTGCGCAGGATATACAACTCATCGCGTTGATTTCAGCAATATTCATTCCCGGATTTGATTGTTGGTGAGCTGTGCAGATTTTTCTCTTTCAACCAGAGTGATAAAACAGTGGATAAATAAAACTATAACCGTGCGATTTTTTTTTCTTTTCGTGGACAGAGGAATATTCACATTAAGTGCTACAAGCGGATGCGACACAAATCACCGCTGAATACGCAATGAAGTCAATAGAGCTTTGGACGGTCATGTAAAGTAAACAAAATATTGTTTACTTATTAAAAATAAAAGTAATAGTTGCCAACAACAACTTAGTGAGCAAATATTTTGTGAGAGTGAAGTCGTTGTGTTATGCTATTTCTCGCGGCATACATCTGTCTTGCTGCGGCGCAAGGCGTTGTGCTAAAGTGACGAGTAAAAGCAAAGTTATGTCACAAAAAAAAAGTTTCTGCGATGGTTAAGAAGAAGTTTCTAGGTGTGATAAATCGTGTCCCAGCCTTCTCGGACTCACGGTTGTCCGCCAAGATGCACACGCTTCATACTGCATCATCAAGTAAACATGTAAACTGCACCAACAGACACCTTTAGGAAATATATTACAATTCTACAGATCCATGCGAGGCATTTACATTTATAGCACATGTTTAAAATTTGAATTATTTACAAGTACAAACCTTCTTTTAAGATTTCATAATGGAACATTGTCAATGTGTAGTATTTACTAGTTTAAAACAATATCATTCTTTAAGGCTGAAATTCCACCAGCTAAAGACATCCATATTTAAAGTTTCCTCAGGTAAAAATTATATATAATATATTTATGATTATGTATAGGCTTTATATATGAGCGTATGTGTCTTGGCTGCAAATAGCCGGTAAAAAAGCCCTGGATTTTCGGAACTCGACTCTTTATGTTCCGGCTTCTATAGTGTACTTGCTATCTGTACAGCTGCTTGTAATTATGCTACTGTGCTCTGTGCATTTAAAAATATTTTCTTTAAATTTTTAACTGAAATTTTTAATTTCTGGTACACAGCCCGTGACTGGAATATACAATAAATGGCGTCATCTTCTGAAGGGTCAGTCAGTAATGACTAGTAGGAAGCAGATTAAAGAGTACATTGTCTGTAATTTTGGATCATAATAGCGCGACAAACGCGACGCGATGGGAGTGACACGAAAAAAAAAAAAAGAGTGATCTTCTGGTTAATCAGCATCGAGACTTCTGTGACTTCATTGCTACAGAAATCGTAGGCGTGACGCAATCTTCGACTATAAAATATTTCTAATTTAATCGCGTCGCGGGCGCAACAGGTTTGTAAATAGGTCTAATGCCGGAATCACATAGCCCTGACCTGAACGCCACCGCAAGCTCGACACGACACTTATAACTAACCAACCAATGAAATACAAGATAGATCTGACGTAAGCCCGACAGCAGTTTTGGATTAGAAATTATTTCTATTCTTCGTCGTGTCGTGTGGCACGACGCACAGAGTGTACGACTTTTCAAAATTAATTTGTATTATAAGTCTTTTCTACAATCGGAAATACGTAGCTTAAAAGAAAACAAATTATTGTATTTAACTATTATATAATTATTTTACCTTTGTATGCATTAGCTATAAAACGTCTCACCATCATGTATTCCAAATTTCCCGTCTGCACACAGCCTTTGAAATTAGCCACACTGTTGCAAATACGACAGCTGCTATATGGAAAGACCTGCATCCACTCTCAAAAAAATCTTGAGAGATATGTGTAATTGCTTCTAGTTGACAGATACCTGAAAATAGTTACAATTATTGTAATACAGCCAACTATAATTCAATTAAACGAACAATTAAAACATATAAAGCTGGAGGCAGAAACATACATGGTGGGTACCATCACTAGTATCTCACGTCGACAACGATACACCCAGCTGCATCTGCTCGTCTGACTGGCGGCATTCTTCTTGGACTTAGCTTGCTGGGAGCAGACCGATGATTCATGCTCCACCTGGGTCAGCTCCGCGGCACAACACAATCCATTGCGTGGATGGTAGCATGAGCCTTTGCGGGGAGGGGGGGGGGGGTAATTTGGCCAACGGTGCCGGGCACTGCGTTCGAAGCGTCATGTGGAACACGATGCAAGCCGATGGTCCCCGTACAATCCACTTAAACCTGCATTGGTTCGTAGCCGTTTGGAAGATGTGCAAATCGCTAGTGCTGCATGCCGCTTACATCACAGTTCTTGGTTAGGTGTGCATGTATCCATCTTCCGTGATGAAACTGTATTCAATGCTACCGTAGTTGGGCTTGGTGCTTGCGTAAATGTTAGTAGGACAAAACATTGCCATAGTGACGAAGAGATGGCTGCACAGCGACTAAATGAGTGCATTTCGAATTTTTTCCCACTTATATATAATATGGATGTCGATAAGCTGTTCTACTGTACCTACTGGAAGAAGAGAATGACCTTTGGTTCGAAAACATATACCTGTATTCCAAATAGCTCCAACAACAAAAATACCAGCAACTGTCAAAGGGACTGCAAGCTATAGTTGGTGTGGGATATTTCCCTTTCAGCGATAATGATGCTGTTGTGCCGCAGAGTAAAGCATAGCCAAACTCAGTGCTTATTTCCGACGGTGTGGTATGTGAGAAACAGACTTGCATTCAAGAATACTTTAGTATGGGATGACACACGAAGGTGGACTGCATGTAACTCGGCCAGACTCATTTGTTCATACCCAAACAACTGCTTCGCGATAATGCGAAAGTGTCGTTACTGTTTCGGATCGACGATATGATTTCGCGACACACTTGCAATGACCACATTTATATGGACATTATGTTATCGGATTTCAAGAGCCTGTGTTCATTGTGCTGGAAAGACAAGTAAGGATTTTCAGTAATCATAAAAGACTGACATTTATATAACAGCTAGTACCGACATGGTTGACTGTCAAGAATGAATTACAACATATCGAAGTTCGGGCAGAGTAGCCTCAAGCTGCGTCCTGAAAAAAACAAATATGGATGTTGTCTCGTACCAAGAAACAATCAAACTTGCAATGTTGGTAGAAGAAAAATTCGAAATATTGGCGAACCCGAACAATCCAGTGGTGCAGCTACTAAACATTTCGTCCTCGAAACTGGTAATTGCTTCATCTAGGAATTATACAATATGTTATCCAAGCAGAACCAATTATTTCATGCTTTCTTGTCCGAGCTCGGTGCATAGATGAATTGTGTGAAGACAGATCATTCGCGATTTGACGGCCATGGATGAGCACGTAACGAGTGTTCAAAGGCAAATTACTGACAGACTGAATGTGTCATCTGCTGGAATACAAAACCTTGCTCCAACTCACACATGCACTTTACCAAGACAATGATCCCGAGACCAGTGCTTAAAAGAACCTACTGCAAACCATGTACTCTAACCACAAGAAGAGGTACTTATGCAAGCCTAAAGCCAAGATGGGCGACCTGGTGTGCATATCCTGACAGAAACGCATCCTCGAGAAAGATTTCACAGCGAATTGGAGCCCCAAACTGTTTTGCGTGCGATGTATATGCAACTATGTTCCGAGGACCTACTATCTCAAAGATCTGAATAACATACCCATCCATGGAGATTTCTAGAAAAGATCCAGCCGACGAGATTTCCCAATGTTAATTTGGTGAAAAAGGTGCTGAAATCACATAATGGAAGGGTGTATATCAAGTGGGTTGGGGGAGGTGGTCTCTGCCCGCTTCAATTTCTGGGTCATTGAAGCAGACATCGAGAGGTGAGAGGTAAAGTCATCGTGGAAGAGGGCGATGTATATAAATACTTTTATTCAATGTGTATATGTATTTCCTCATGTCATTTTTAATAAATTTAAAATTTAAATATGTTTTGTTTATTATGGGTTTTTAAAGATGGACCTTTAAATCTAAAGCGATATTAGTAAAATAGTAAATACTTTATGTTTGGAGTCGCCAAAAAGTTTGTAAATGGATGACATGGGAGTTCTTTGGTGGTAACTGCTAAAAAAGAAATAACTAGCAAACTGAATATAGCGAACTATACTGTACAAATATGTGTTAAAGTCATAATTTAGTGGCCAATGGGCAGATACGACTATTTGATTCGCATGGATAGTGGGATAGTTTTTGTTATGTAAGGCCAGTGGTTAATTTTTGTGGAAGGGTGGGTAGGAATTGGTGGTTAACGGCTGAGCAAGGGAAGGGTCTATTCTTATGTTACTCTATTTTTAAGAAGTTTTTTGCGACTTTTCTCGATTTTTATGATTAGGAAAAGTTGAGGGGGGAATGGAGGGACAGGGGGTGAGGCGAGGGTGGTGGCATGGGTGTGATGTTAAGGTCATATGTTCCTTTTTTTTTTTTCAAAATTTTTAAAGATTTTTGAAATATTTATCGATTATTTTAATGAATGGCTGTGGGGAAGCGTGTGTTGGCTAAGGTTGGTGGGGCGAGCGCGAGGGTACCAATATATGTTCATAGATTTTTAAAAATTTTCAAAAATACTCTTTGCGATTTTAAAAATTGTTCTGTTTAAGGTCAAAGTCAAGGTCATGGGTCAAGGCCAAGGTCGCCAAGATCCAATATGGTGGTCGGGTGCCATCAGAACATGGCAGCACTAGGCCGCCTCGACAACCGAGGTCGCTGGCGAATCCTAAATCCTTAATTATTTATCCTGTCCCCGAAGGAACCCAATATATCTACTTATAATATTTTATTTTTAGTTTTGGTCGCGAGGCGGTTAATTTAGTGTTCGCAATAACTCTAATTTTTGTTGTCGCTGGGGCACCTATCGCGTCGCGTGATCCCAGTGTTATACAGAGTGAGTCTGAAAAACACTGACAAACTCCGCCTGCATATTCCTTATGAAAAATTATGCTGAAATCATATATGAGACGAATGGTGGACAGTACTACATCAAGGTGGTACGCTCCCTCGAAGGTGAAGCTGAAACAAATATTTATTGTTAATTTTACAGAAAGTATTTGAAGTGGAACAATGACATCCATGATCATGTGTAGTTGTACGTATATCAGCAACCACAGAAAAACCGGTCGTTGCCATTAAATTATGCCGTAGATATATTAAGGTTTGCAACGGTGTTGTTTCATAAAAGACTCTGATACCGAAGCCTAATATGGTTTAAAATGACGTATTATTAAAGAGCACGTTGAAATTAACGTAAAAGGTTGTCTTGCGTTATTACGCTAAACTCGGCCGTTTGCGAGAAATTCACGCATAAAGGTCTTAATAATTGCGTAACTGCACCTAGCACACACGCAACATGCAATTCATTTTGATTTGTTACGCCTGCCGAGACGACAACCGGAATTTCAAGGCAGACGTTGCATATAGGCTATTCACAGAAAGGCAACACTTTTCAAAGCCTTCTCATTTGGGATAATAGTCAGTAAATATAGTTTATTTTAGCCTTAGATGTTAACTTCCGAGTGTGGCGGAATATACACACTGTGTTTATTACTTACATGGCAATATGTATTTTAAAAGGCGGTTAAAGGACAAACACTGGCTGAAAAGAAAAAGTAACTCGGTGCTCAAAAGTGCTAACTTTACCGCGCACAGCCTAAACCAGTGAGTACGCAAATCTCATAAACCGGTTCGTGTGCCCCTTTAACTGCTACACCAAGCACGCGTTCGGCACTTCCACAAGCCGTAGCAAGCAGCATTAGTACATCGAGAGCGCTATAGTCTTTTCACGGGTTCTTCAAACTTTGTGAATAAAACGTTTGGAAAATCACCCCATGTATAACGTGATTGGTTGTTTCCTAAATATGTCATGCATCAAAAGGATTTTATACTTGTGTTAATGTAAAAGTAGCTAATTTTTGGTTAAATTAAACTTTCATTAATATTTTATCGATAAATTATATTTAATTTATAACTAAAATTAATAAAAAATCATGGAGAAAATAGTGTGTTGTTATACAAAATTATATTACAATGAGTGCGCACGAATGCGGTGCGCTGTCCCTTTGGTTTAATTTTTTATACTTGGTTTACACGAGGCGTAAGGAAAGTATGAAGTAATAGTGAACGGCCTATAGCACTATCAACCAGGTGTATAGTTGGCTGTGTCGTGTGACGACCGTGTCGTCACTACTTTGGTCTGGTTGCAAAATGTTAAAGGTTGGCAACCCTCAGTTTATGTGACGTCTAGTGTGAGAGCTTGTTTTAAATTTTCTTCGCATTGCATTTTACTATAGACCGGTATATTCTTAGTAGTAGGGGCGTGATTGTTCTACTTAACTTTTGATTAATCGGAACAGTCCTTTGATATTAAATTGATCAGATTAATACCGGACTAAGGATTAATCGGATCTTAATCCCATGACATTTTTTAATCCGATCCTAATCCGATAAAATGTGATCAAAGATATTTGATCAAATTTCTTTGATGAAAAAATTGATCAACTTTCTTTGATGGATTTTTGTGTATAGTTTGGTGTATTTTACTGTCTTCCTTTCTTTTTTGGGGGTGGGGAGTAGATCTGGCACGTACTCACCCTTGGAGCTATGGCGTTGTACTGAGGTGTGGTGGGTTCAGGAAGGGGTGTATATAGGGGAGCGATATTGTCTGCACGGCGACTGGCACTCGATGAGGGGAATGTTATATTGTCTAGGGTATATATGTGTTGAGTTTTGTGCAAGAATTGTATAAGTGATTTTTGTGTCTCAATCACAGTTTTGGGAGATAGGCGACTGTGAAAGATAGTACTTATATTGTTTGTCATGATTATTCCAAATGAATGACTTATAGTATGTATTTCTGGGAAATGAAATTATATATTTTATTTAAAATGATATCTGCCTACCCTGTCTGATTAGAGATGCATTTCAAAATTAATTAATTAATTAAATGGCTAACGAACACAAGTATGTCACTATCACTAAACGAATTACGGAACCCAGCTATCCTGTTTTTTAATTACTGAAACTGTACAAGGAGGAGAAACATGTCCGTCCAGCTGCGAGGTTGCTAAAGGAATTATGCTAGTATGGAGTTTGTGGAGACTTATAAGCACGATTAGAGATGTGGAGCGCAGCTGGTGTCTGGCAAGCGAATGAGGATAACTAGTTGGAAAGAGATGTGACTAGATGACTATGTGAAAAATGGATAAAAATTATGTTTACAACACATGTATTAATATATAAATTACTCTACTTGAATAAAAATAATTAATTAAATCACACAAGCACTTCTCCCAAAACATGTCTGTCCAGCTATGAGATCAGTAAAGGAATGACTTATATAGACATGGAGCTTGTGGCCGAGTTGAAATTATGGGAAAGAGTGTTGAACACACAACTACATGAATGGATAAAAATTATGTTTATGGATTAATATTTCCCTAGAAATCTGGTTTACCACCCATTCTGATAACTTAAAGATGGAATAAACCACATGTTCAAAATCTGCAAAACTTACTAATGAACTGATTGAATACACTACAACAGACAACCAAACAATTTACACACTACTCATAGGCATCCTGAATTATATCTAAAAAAAAAAAGAAAATTATTCCTAACAAGCTACTATTAACAACCTGCAAATTCAGCAGCGAAATGTACAGGCAATTTTTCACAATACGGAATGGTAGCACAAACATACTAGTGCTGAGAAAAACTTACCCAGATTTTTAATACTACTTTCACTTCCCTGGGAAAATTAAATTTCACTATTGTAAGAAGAAAAATGTCAAGTGTTAGAGTTGAATTTTATTGTTAGAGTTGAATTTTATTTTAAAATCGTATAAATATGTTTCTGAGTATGTGTGTGGGTGGTTTATCAGCAGACGCCATCATGTTGTTTCCCCAGCAATAGTAGTAATTATTTTGATGTAATAAAATATTTCTGTTAAAAGTTTGGCAGGCTCTGCCACTAGGTGCTGCTGTAGAGATGAAGCGCAGTGGAAAACATTCTTGTAGGTAGAATGGTGAGACTTAGTTTACCTGGCTCTCAAAATGTTTTTTTTTTTTTTCAAAATGCTTTCCCCTTGCCTTGACACCATTGTGTTATAAATTAAGCCATTGCGACGAGGGTTTCTCAAAGCACTGCAGCTCCCCTGTCATTCATTTATTCCAGCATACAATTCTTTTCTCAAACATTTTTGTAAATTATTTCCAATAATCTTTCAGAGTTATTTGATTAAATTCTAATTGAAATGTTAGTTTAAAAATACTTTAGAGTTTAATTTATAAACATATTTTTCTCCCTCACGAAGACTGAAGCAAGAAACTTGTATTTCTCTTGAAAGGCATCCAGCTACCTGAGTTTAAATTCTTTTGAATATCCAAACCTGAAAAGCTTACCATCACTGCTAGTCACCCATTAATTCCAAACTTCTCTTTAGTAGTATTAAATGTTTCATCCCCTCATCATTCACAAAATATTATATAATGATATGAGGAATTAAAACTAATAAATAACAATATCACATTATTCCTTTTTAACATAAAAAATGTTATTTATTTTTCTTTTAAAGTCCATTCTTAAAATCTAAATATTTATATTTGCTCATACAAAATTACTTTAAAACAAACATTTTTTCAATCACTTTATAATCCAAATCAAATTATTATATACAAAAAGCATTTTTCACTTACTTTAAAACAAATATACCAAGAGAATTAAAATTACAACAAATATCTTAAGAACTAAATTACCAATCATTTTTTCAATCACTGTATGAATAAAAACAACTTAATATTTACAACAAAATACCAATAACTATACTTACAATATTCAATTTAAAGTTGTGTACAGTAAATGTACATCTTCTTACGCACATAAAATTAGGAAACAACAATAACAAAAGAAATATATACACAAAAATTATATAAAAAAAATTACATACTAGATCAATCTGGAGGTCATCTCTTTCCTAACTATATACAATATTTACAATATCTTGAGGAGGTTATAAAGATGTGCACTGAAGATGTTATTTTAATGTTTCACATCTGGGAATATATTTCAAGGCACGCACACACACCAAACGATTGCTTAAAACACACTCACACACATGTAGATTTCAATGATGAAGGCATTATGTCAAACTGTGAACAGTAATTAATGTCTTCTTCCTATTTGTAAAACGGCAAGGGAAATTAGATCGCAGACAGTTGTATCAAATGAGTTGATACTGAAGTTATGTCATGACTTACAGTTAGGCAAACAGGTAGCAGCATTGATGGTTATGCAACAGGTATTGCAAACAGTTGTAGAGATTGCAGCCAGTTGTAGATAAATGTGATGTTAACTGTGGAACAGGATGTGCATGTGGTGGTGGCAGATGAGCGTTATTGGTGGTGTGGTGATCTCAGTTGTGGTGTTGTGCATGGGCTGTATTTATTATGATGCTGTAACTATTGTTGTGGAAATTTTAAAAAAAATTAGGTATTTTTTAGAGCCCCCAAGGTAAGGCTGACACTCCATATGCCTCAACATAGCACTTATCATTCATACCTGACAACACTACCTTGGTTACGCATTCGGTGTAGACTTCGTGAGCATGCAAACAGAACTGATATTGGGCCCCCAAAACCCTTGTACAATTTTTGAGGCAATCTCGATAATCCCTGTACCTGAGAGATTTCAACACATTAGATTTTACACCCTTCGCCTTACATATACATTACTCATTCGCAAACAACATATGCATAAAGCTTGGGACTTAAACTCACAAAGTG
Organism: Dryococelus australis; assembly: GCA_029891345.1. NCBI lineage: Eukaryota > Metazoa > Arthropoda > Insecta > Phasmatodea > Phasmatidae > Dryococelus > Dryococelus australis. The sequence goes on from CM056997.1 coordinate 63,909,251, forward strand.
TGTGATGATGCAACCAGCACATTCATCTTTCATCACTCCAGTATGGCCTTTGTTCCCGTGAGGGAATTTGGCAGGTTATCGAGCACATTTGCATTAATTAAAAAAAAACAGGATACCTGGGTTCCCTAATTCGTTTAGTGATGGTCACATACTCGTGTTCGTTAGCCATCTAATTAATTAATTAAATTTGAAACTCATATCTAATAAGATGGGGTGGATTTCATTTCAAATAAAATATATAATTTCATTTCCTAGAAATACACATTTTAAGTCATTCATTTGGAATAATCGTAACATACACGACATAATATACTATCTTTCAAAGTCGCCTATCTCCCAACACCGTCTACGAAAAAAAAAACACTTATGCCATTCTTGCACAAAACTTAACACACACACATATATATGCCCTAGAAGGTATAACATTCCTCACATCCGAGTGCCAGTCATCGCGCAGACAATATCGCTCCCCTATATACACTCAGTCCCCAATACATCACATCTCAGTATAATGCCAGAGCTCCAAGAGCGAGGACGTACCAGAGCCGCTCCCCCCCCCCCCCTTTAAGAAAGAAAGAAAATAAAGTACATAACTCTACACAAAAAATCCATCAAAGATATTTGATCAAACTTTTTCATCCAATAAATTTTACCAAATTTTTTTGATTACATTTTATCGGATTAAGATAGGATTAATAATTAATCTCATCGGATTAAACATCGTTGGATTAAGATATGATTAATCCTTAATTCGATCTTAATACGACCAATAAATTTGATATCAAAGGGTTAATCCGATTAATTAAAAGTGAAGTAGAACAATCACGACCCTACTACTATTCTTAGTAGTCTATTCCTCTGTAGTTTATACGATGTAGTATTTGTAATTTAATTATTTTGCTTGGTTAATATGTATAGCCTTATAGCATACTTTGCTGTATGGTAATCATTCTTGCGTATATTTGATAAAGGTTAACTTTGTAGCGTGTTAAGTGTATTGGCTTTGCCTTTGCAAATTTGTTAGTGAAGTCGTCGGTTGGCGCGTGGCGATCGGGGTTTGCTTGGCGGTATGCTCGCGTATGCTCGCGTGTCGAGAGTCGCCGTTCTGAGCCGGCGGGGATCAGTCGTGTCCGAAGCCAGAGGTTCGCGCAGTTGTTGCGTACTGCCCGACGTCAGACAAATGCGCCGGCCCAAGTGCGAGAATATGTGTTCCAGGCCGAGCACGCGCGAGCGGTATAGGCAGGAAAAAGGCAAAAGTATTTAATGATATTTCTTTCCTGTCACGCGATACTTTGTTAGCGTACGGGAAGTATGAACACATTGTATATTTTGTGTGCGCAGCTCGTGTTGTCGACGTAATTATGACTAACGCGGCCCGAAGACTGAATTGCTTGTTAATATGGTGCACGTCTGTCACGACGTACGAATTGAAATTTAGTACTGTCATTCATGCCGGCGTTAACTACCGAGTGTTGGTGTGAAAGTGCTAATCTACCAAGATCGTTCTGCTTGCGCCTTGGGGGCGTGTTCATGCGTCGCAAGTCAGCTGTCCCGAGCGGCCCTATTATACACTGGCACTGCTGCGGGCTATGCGAGCCTGTGTGGAGTTCGCTACTGGGCTGACGTCGTGAGCAATACGTCTGCGGGGCTTTCCCTCGCCCTTTCGCCATCGAGCTACATTTTCTAGGTACGGAGTCGTCAGTTAAAGGGCCAAAAAGAACCGTGGGCTATACTACAGTCAGAATTTATCACATCAGTTTCTCAGCTGCTTTTCTACCTGGCGCTACTAACCCAGGTGGCGACGTACTTTTAAAAAAGATTTTATTCATGTGTGTATTAACTGTAATTTTATTAAGGGCCACGCATTTGTTGCAACAATATTTGATAAGGATAGTTTTGATGAGCAATTGTTGCGTAATGTTAAAGATTGCTATTTTGAGAATTAAGGCCCTCGTCGACCAGCCCATTAAACGTTTGTTTAAATAGATGTTTTGCGAGTGTGTAACAAAACCGGACGTTAATAAAGAACAGTAACTGGAAAATACTGACTTTCTGTTGCTAACTTGGGATAATCCCTCTGATATTTTACAGTCTAGGCATAACAACAACCTGGATCAGTATTGCATATTGGAATGTACGTTGGGTTAAGATATAGCGGTATAAATTTGGCCTAATGGCAAAAAGATTCCTTAACACGAGATTCCTGTGTACCCTGAGTAGTAGGTAATGTGGTCTAGGTCCATTGGCGAGTGAGGTAGTATTGAGAGGGACCAAAACCCAGCTGGCATACAGAATGTTCTCAGTCGTTGTAGCAACGCGAATTCGGTACACGTCGGCGGAACTAACCGGAATGTACTTAGTGTACGGGGATGTGGCAGAAAGGCACACAGCACGCACGCGGCCACAGTATGTATCCCAGGAGGCAGGTACCACATTTCTCCACCTTGCTGTCGCTGGCCAGCGCCTACGGGGTGCAGGAACAGTCGCCAAACGGAAACATGACTACGCACGCGGTCGACGTTTGCGTACAACATAGTTTGAATAGGAGGTCCTTGCTTCCATCGAAGAGGCACCATCCTCCAGTACCCGAGCCATTACCAACGCAATGGATGCCAACCAAAGTACTACAATATCGGTTCATCGCTAGAAACAACTGCGTACTTATCACCTTCATACAGTACAAGAGACAAATCCGGACGATTATCTTCGTCGACTACTATTCGCTCGGTGGTACCTACACGAGAGCAGTATTCAGCAATGGTTCTCTACACGTGACGGTATTTTTAACATCAGGAATAGCTACTCATGGGTGAAAGGTAATGTACAAGGTATCCGCTTACGAATCCATACGCAGCAGTTTTCTGTGAATATGTGGGCGGATACTAAGCATGACCATCTAACTGGGCCATTCCATCTACCTCCACGACTTAACGCTGGTGTTTACGGTTGGTTCGGTGAATACACACTACAGCAGCTCTTGGAGGATGTTCCACTATGACGTGCCACTGCACCTGTGGTTTCAACATGACGGCGCCCCATCACATGTTGGCCGGGATGTTCAAGCATATCTGGATAAGGCATATCCCGACCGCTGGATTGATCGAGGCGAATCCATTGCCTGGCTTGCACGTTCGCCCGGCTAACATGACGCCTCTCGTTTTTTTTTCGTTTGGGGACATGTTAAATCATTAGTGTACGACACGTGCGCCGACAGTGAAGAGGACCTGCTGATGAGAATCGCTAATGCATTTGACACCATCCACCACATACCACGGGTAGTTGGGAGGGTCAGACTGTATCAGCAGGAACGCTGTGTCCTGTGCGTTGAAGTTGGTGGTCGGCACTTTGAACAACTCGTATAAGGTCTAATAGTCTCTACTGGTGTGTTGCGTAATTACATGTAGCGTACTGTACTTGTCCGTATGTTATTAAAGGTTCAGGTGTGTTCACCTACGATTGTGTGAAGGTAGCTTTCCTAGGCATACCCTACCAACCATACCAATTTTGTCAGTGTAAGTTCCACTATCCGAACGCAGGCATGCCAACACGCCAAGGCCGTGACAATGTTATGCAATTTGTAGATTACGAATATAACAATGCCAGTTCGATATATTTGGAAACCGGCAACATGTATTATGCCATGCTACATCCGAGCACAATTTGTGTATGCGTGTAGCGTGCATGCCAGGGGCAGTAACGCAATCGTTGCGTCCTTTATATGTGGATTCCTCGCAAACGGAGGGGTTTAGCGTGATAACACAAGACAACCTTTTTCGTTAATTTTAACGATCTTTCTAATAATACATAATGGGAAAACCCATTAGGTTTCAGCATCATAGAATTGTATGCGACAACAAGGTAGCAAACCTTAATTTCTCTACGATTTAATTAAATGGCAGTGGTTAGTTTTGCTGTGGTTGCTGATGTTCGTTCAACTACACATTAGCCTGGATTCTACTATTCTATTACAAATACTTTCTGGAAAAAAAAAAAAAACTAAACCTGAGTTTCAAATCCACTTTGAAGGGCGTATAGCAATATTACTTAGACCATATGTCGCATATGTTTTCGAAGTAATTTTTCATAAGAAATATGCCCGTGGAGTTTGTTGATTTTTTTCAGACTCGCTCTGTTTTGTTTATTGCGTTTTAAGAAAGGCGACAAAGTACAATCCACTGGTTACAGTCACTGAATGAGCAAACAACCTCAGCGGATTTCTAATGTCGCTGCAAAATTACTAAAAAACCTCTGACTCTCTGAATACATTTAAACACATTCACTATTACTATTTTATGGCACGAATGTAATTAAACTAAAGTCAGAATAACTGAACTTTCTACACTGTCCGCGATTACTACACAGTTAACCTCTGGGAAAAACTAGTAATGTAAAGGGATTTTAGTTTCATCAAAGGGTCAGTAGCGGATTAAACTAGTTTATTCAGCTCGTTCCCCTGTTTATATTTAAACATTGTTTTATTTTATTTGAAAATTTTGCGGTGAGACGATACACACTGCAAGGCCACCAGGAGAAGGCTGTTGGAGAAAGTACCTAAACACAGCTCATAATGCACCCCTTTACGTTTCAATATTATCGTCAGTGGCACTAGTTTTACAGTTATCTTAGGCAACAGCGAAGGAATAACAGCAGATAATACATGAGCTCTTAACAATCTCCTATTTATTCGCTCGGAAAACCATTTGTTATTCTAAAAGTAAAAAATCTAAAAATTATGGAAATTTTAACCCATCTGATTACGAATTAATTTAAAAGCTCTGTTGTTGCAATCGTGAAATATTTTGACATGCGCTGTACTCGTATCCAGCTTGTTTCTCACGTCCAGTGAACAACGTGCTTCTTGTTCGTTGTGATCATCATTAACCATTCACAGACGGGAGCAGCAGGGGGGGCCACGGTGGTATAGTGGTTAGACTGCTCGCCTCCTATCAAGGCGAACCGTGTTCGATTTCCGGCGGGGTCGCTCCGGGATTTTACCGCTGGTCGGTGGTTCTTCTCTGGAATATCCCATTTACCCTGTCCTTCCATTCCGGCGCTGCTCCATACTCACCTCATTTTACCCTCTTCGGCTCTCAATACCTCGATATTAAGAGTCTCCCAAATCTCTCCATGTTTCATTATTAAAAAAAAAAAAGTGAATATATCGCAGACAATATAGTCTATTCGTTGTTTCTTCGCGCTTTTTGGATCAAACCTTTGAAAAATCACACTGTATGACGTGTTTCGTTGTTTTATAAATATGTCATGAATTACATGCGTTTTATACCCTTGCCAGCATAATAGTACCTTATTTTTGATTAAATTGAACTTTTACTTGTATTCAATTTATTTTATTTATATTTTAATTAAAAAATACGATATTCCATTGAGGCCTATAAGTAATGTGAAAAAACAGGGAGAAAATAGGTTTCTTGACATTGCCTAGTAAGAAATAGTTCTTACCCGAAATATTATGTAACTGAGTGCACAAGAATGCTGTGCGTTGTCCCTCTGGTGTAATTTGTTTGCATGAAGCGCAGGAATATTCTGGAAGTAGAACAAAAGTAGGGCTTCAGTAAAGTTCTACTTTCAGCATATTCCTCCGCCCCATGCAAACAAAGCTTAACCAAGACTAGTAAATTACATCAGAGGGACAACGCACAGCATTTGTGCTCACTCAGTGTAATAACATTTTGCACAAGAACTATTTCTTACTAGGCATTACCAACATACACATTTTCTCCCTGTTTTTATTCGTTATAATTAGAATGAAATATTATACTTTATAGGTAGGATAAAATACAAGTAAAAGTTCAATTTAACAAAAAAAAATTTGGTACTATTACGTTGACACAAGTATAAAACGCTTGTGATACATGTCATATTTAGGAAAGAACAAAATAAGTGATACATGGTGTGATTTTTCAATGGTTTGATTCGAAAATGTGAAGAAACCGCAAGTAGAGTACACAGAATACTCGGAAATTCTCCTTACAAACTCCTAGACTTGTAGAGCGGACTGAGTAGACTATATTTGGAATCTTTTGAATAGGAACCCATGTCCGGAAACGTATCGTTTCCGTGCTACAACCATTTCAAATCAGGTGTATCACTCGTCCATTTCCGCCGAGGGAAAGAGCAGTGTCTCGGATGTGCCTGTGTTGGTATGTAACCGGGTAGGCAGAACATTACTTCAGAGAATCGCCTGATGGCACGCGACGTCTACCCTGCCTCGAGCCCCATTCACGCGCCTTTGTGTCTCCGATTAACATGGTTGAGTACACGTTTGCGGAAAACATAAGACATGATATTTGTGTATGGAACAGCTGAAGGTAATGGAAGAGCTGCTCGTCGGCTGTCTGAAGAGCGTTATCCATAACGTGCGACAAAATCGCATATCGTTTTTGCCTCAGTTACGCAACGGCTCCAAGAACAAGGTACCTTCACCGCCGACAGGAACGACTGTGGTGCTCCAAAGAGACGCCGCACTCCCTAATTGGAAGAGGCTGTACTGCATCACGTTGTACAGAGCCCGTCAGCGAGTACGCGAACAATTGCGCGCGCAAAGGGTGTTGCTCCCAGCATCGTCTGGGAGGTTCTGCATGAGCAACAACTACATCTTAACCACCTCCAAAGGGTACAGAATTTGGGTCCAACTGATTTAGCACCACGTGTTGACTTCTGCACGTGGTTCCTGCCCCGCTGCACCGACAAGCCCGTTCTCACGTCGCGTTCTGTTCACAGATAAATGTAAATTCTCTAGGTACAGTGTTCTCGATTCTCGAAACAGCCATGTCTGGGCAGACGAAAACCATAATTCCACGCATGTCCAGGGATTCCAGCACAGATTTTCTATCAATGTGTGGGCAGGTATTCTGGGCGGTCGTGTATAAAATACCTGATTTGAAATGGTTGTAGCACGGAAACGGTATGTTTCCGGACATGGGTTCCTATTCAAAAGATCATCTAATCAGTCCCTTTTACAAGTCCTAGGAGTTTGTAAGGGGAATTTCTGAGCATTTTGTATAGTCTATTAGCGGTTTTTTTTTCGCACTTTTCGAATTAAACCTTTAAAAAAATCACATCATGTATCACGTGTTTCGTTCTTTTTCCTAATTGTGACATGTATCACAAGCGTTTTATACTTGTATCAACATAATAGTACCTAATTTTTTTGGTTAAAATGGGACTATTACTTGATTTTACCTATAAATTATAATATTTAATTTATAATTAATACGAATAAAAACAGGAATAAAATGTGTATGTTTCTGGACATGGGTTCCTAATCAAAAGATCATCTACTCAGTTCCCTGTGCAAGTCCTAGGAGTTTGTAAGAGGAATTTGCGAGCATTCTGTACAGGCAGTGCTGTAGCCATGCTCGTGAGGAGATGGCGACGAGGCACAGCGGCGAGGTTGCGGTGTGTCGAGCACGGCGACGAAGCACCCACGAGGGTCGCCGCAGCTGACGTCTGCCTGCCTCGCGCTCCCTGCCGGCAAATCGGTCACGCCGTCTGTCTGTCTCCCCGGGCCTCGCCCTAACCATCCCCACGTGGCCGCTCCCCCCCCCCCAGCTAATTATACACACACACACTCACACACGCACGCACTCGTGATTAAACGTATGCCTACAGAAGTCACAACTGTTTGCAGCGCATAGCCTATCCCACTACTTGCCTCAGCCGTTATTTCCTGTTGCCGCTGCTGTTACTTACCAAGTGTGACGGCATCATCACGCAGGCGAACCGAGAGCGAGTTAAGTTTTCCAACGTTGACTTTCAGTTCGTGACATAGCACCATGTAAAAGAATGTTAGGCCTAAACTAAAGTTACCGACAATTTATTATATACCAGAAATTACTTGCGATTAAGTAAAAAGTCGGTGAATATTCATATTAATGTAACGGGGACCTTTCAGCTTTGAAAACTTAGTTGTTAATACACTAATTAGCACCCTGAAGGTGCCATCGCAAGGACACATAAATGGTTACAGGTATAATACATGTTATACAGTTGTGCACAGAGAACATCAAGCTACTGTATCACACCAAGCATGTATTACAGGGGGCCAACACTTGCAGAATGCACTTAGTATGATGTTCGACCACCTGTAGCACGGAGACAGGGAGAAATACGGTCGGGCATGCCAGTGAAACCGGCGAATCTTACCCCCAGGCGGATTTTACATCCAGGTAGGAAAGGACGGACTCCCTCGCGATCGAGACAGGAAAAGAACGTACTAAGTACATCATTATACCATTGGTGAGGTATCGGCACAGTGGGGTGCCGCACGGAAAGAAAAGAGTAAATGTTCAGTAAATTTTCTGAAAATATGTAATTTTTTTTTTTTCGCGGGAAGTGGTATAATTCCTCTCTACTAATTACACAGATCACAAATTTACTACACTTGAAATTCATTTCTGGGGAGACTCCAAGTTTCATTGATGAGTGACCGCTTCGCGGTCACCACCTACAAAAACAGCCGGCGTACGTTGAATCACTGTTTTGGGTATTAACTCCTCTGCTGGCGCTGAGGACTCTGGCTCGGTGAGTAATAATTGGTTACGCCTGAACAGAAATTTTATTTGCGAGGGGGATACACTTGTTGCTTAAATCGTTATTCTACCAAGGGACACATTCTGGCGAGAAAGTGACGAGGGTAAAGCTGTCGGGGATTAGTGTCAACCTAAGGTATTCTGGTCAGCCGAGGGTTGTAAACAGTGTTATACTGTTGTCGCGGTTGTCAGCCGACCACCAAGCTGCTTTGACACCTGCCGCCACTCAGACATTAAGGGGGTAAGAGTAGCCTGGGTAAAATTCGCCTGCTACACCTGTACACAGACGTCGGAAGGAAGGTCTTTCCACAGCTGGCGCAACTGACTCTCCAAATCCGCCGTAGTTACTGCTGGCTTAAGATGACGTTCAATCTCGTTCCACATGTTCTCGTTGGGCGGGAGGTCTGGGAACATTGCTGGTCAAGGAAGCATGTTGACATCACAAAGGCGGGCCAGAGATACCCGAGCTGCTTGAGGCCGTGCATTATCCTGCTGGAACATACGGTTGCTAAGCTGCGCCATGGAGAGGAGCGCACTTGGTCGCAGAATTCCCAGGACGTACTACCGCGCCGTTAGGGTTCTTTCAATCGCCAACGGTGGAGGCGCGGGAATCGTAAGAAATGGCGCCCTACAACGTTGACACCTCTCATTGGAACGCTGTGTCGCTCTACAATGCAGTGTGGATCACTGCGCTGGCCAGGTCGTCTCCACACTCGAATTCGGCGGTCGTCTGCATCCAGACAGGACAGTTAGTTGTCGCTGAATACCATTTGCCACAAATCCGCAAGCTGCATGTTCCGGCACAAGTTCACAGTGCTCGGCGATGATCAGGTCGTAGTGAAGGAGTGAAGAGATTTGGGCGGCTCTTAACATCGAGGTCTTGAGAGTCGATGAGGGCGATTGGGGTGAGAATGGAGCAGTACCGGAATGAAAGGGTGGGGGAAACGGGAGATCTCCGAGAAAACCTGCTGGCCAACGGCATCGTCCGGCACAATTCCCACATGCGAAAATCCGGAATGACCCGGCCGGGGATTGGTCGTAGTGGTAGACGTAGTAAGGGACGCCGCGACGACAGATTCCGCTCTGCTAGCCGCATGGGTATGGTACTGGTGGACACAGTTGTATCCCCAGCTGCCGTGACATGTTCCTGGACGGTGCGCAGCGATGCCCGTGGATTGCTCACAGCTTGTCGCACAATGAAACCACTGCGTAAAGATATACCTAGAGTGGTCTTCCCCAGATTAAATTTTCTGACCACTCCAGCTGTAGTTCGAGGGATGAACACCACGTCGCACCAGTCCATTTTCGTGGCGTGAGCGTGGGGAATGTCGGCGGCGTTGCCACATTGACATCTACGCTCTCTCTCTCTCACTCATACTCCATCTATGTAACCCCCAGTCCCAACTCTGCAACAGTAGAACGTGTTCTGAATGTTTGCTGTATCCACAAGCTGGGACAGACAAGATGGCGGACACCAAAGTGCCTACCTCAATTCGTATATATCCGTTTACGAAAATAATACAAGTTCTGTAAAACATATGTATGAAAAAATGAAACCTAATGTACGCATAAGTAACGGGAAACGTTGCATATTACTCACACGGTCATAATAAAAGAATAAACACCACTTTATAAAATACGCGATAACTGTGGATTTATGTTCTTTATATATCTTATCACACGTGTGCACAGTAAATAGTTTCTGAAGCTCAGTGAGTTAGTGCAGAGATTGGCGCCACACAAATGTAGATTATAGAGTTCAAGTCTCCAACGAGGAACGAATTTTTTAGGTGACACATTATGGCTGTTTATAACTTATTTGTTGTTAGAAAAGGTTTATTTCCAGAATGCCTTTGTCTAATAATACACAAGTACCAGCACAGTACAATGGACTAGCAATGGTTGTTTGCTAATCACATCGATTGGTTTCTAAAGTAGAGAATTTGAGCTGTATAGCGTGAGTAATGTTAACAGGCACACATGAAAGCTTTAAGTTTATTATTGTAAGAGCTATTTCTTCTTTTGGCCGTATAACCGTAAAAGCGTGTTTAATTACGGAGAGCACAAGATCGATTATTATGCTCATTAAAAATACACATTTAAAAAAAAGAGGCGTAATCGGGATGGGAAGTGATATATTGGGATATATCCCCCCACCGAAATGAAAATAAACGTTGAAAACAAAATTACAAGTTTTATTTTATTTTAATTCAAGGATTACGTGATCTTCCTTTAAAATGAAGAATGTTTATAGCATATTGTGGTTATATATATATATATATATATATATATATATATATATATATATATATATATATATATATATATATATATGTGTGTGTGTGTGTGTGTGTGTGTGTGTGTGTGTGTGTGTGTGTGTGTACATGAACCCATTGATTACAAATAATTATGTAATTATAAATTTGTAATAATACATGTTTTGGATTTAAAAAAAAATAGAAATATGAAGTCTCATCCCCCCCCCCCCCCCAAGAAGTTCATTCCAAGCTACGCCCTTGTATAAATAAACGAATCGAATATACACTTGTTGTATGAATTAACACTCCTTGTTATGAAGATGATCGTACATGTTATCAAATATATTTCCTTAGTATAGTATAATCATGCAAACAAAATGAGTGGCCGTTAACGATAAAAGTATTTATTCATTCAACAAAACATGGGGCACGCAGAATATAACTACTTTTAGGACAAGAAAATTATAATTATGTAAATTTTTACATTGTGTTCATAAATTGCTTTCATTATCCACTTGTAGGCTACGAGACGACAAACATTCCAGAATACACGAAAAACTTTTGACATAGTCAATATATTTAATAATATCTCTGTTATTCTTGGTAACAACTGTACACTATGAACAGAGAAATGTATTGATTCGACTGCGTTTAAACACACCAGCACACGGTAATGCAGCGTAAGCTTCGACGTCTGAAGTAAAGCTGGATTAACAATAGAAATATTTAAGCATTATATTATGGGTTAAGATGTGTACAGAAGAAACATGTGTGTGTGTTCTCTTATGTTTTGGTTCCCAGTGGAGCTTATCAGGTCGTGTGCGTTGGTGGGATTTCCTTAAGCATTGAAAGAAATAGTTGTATTTTATATTTTTTAGAAATAATTTCTAGGCTACGACCAAGCAGTCAGTGTTGTTGGCAGGAAACTCCTATTTAGAGTGATGTAAGTATAAAACAATATGACAAAGGCGTGTGTGTGCAAATGTTGACGATTATATTTGTTCACAAATGATACGCTTCTCTGATAGCAAATGTCGGTTTTGAAGTACGATCTTCTTCAATATGGTTGTTTTATACGAGGTTATGTTAGGAACAAAAGTAAACATGACAGGCCTGCTGCTTGTTCCCATTCGCTGGAATTAAGAATGATACTAGTTAATCAAGAACGTAAGTTTATGCCCAAAAAACGCTGTTTTTGGAGGGCCGCTGTGGGCAAACGGAAGGGAGGGGACGAAGCCGACCCCCCTTCACTGATCCGCCGCCCTCCTTAGTCTTTGAACCCCCCCCCCCAAATGACCTCCTACCACCACAGGGAGGAGTTAGATGGTCAAAAGGGGGGGGGGGGTATGTTTTCCATTTTGTGGGATTGTGGTGCATCCCATATTTCACCTTTTGGGCCTCTTTATGGTGAAGCCAGTATTGGTAAGCCTTCCTTTGAGGGGGTTGGGGGCAGGGGCAATTGCCCATTCCTCTTTTCTTTGGCTGTATTCGGTCTGGAAGACGCATTTTCCTGCCGATTTTCTTCACATTTGGGGGAGAGTTGCCTTTCCGTTATCCGCCCTTTCCCCATGTGCAGTTAGGCTCTTCGTAGGCCTTACGCCTTAGGTCTTAAGTCTTACGTCTTATGTTTTAAGTCTTAAGTTTTAAATATTAAGTATTAAGTCGTACCTTCAGCATAATTGCTATTGCATGTCGGGATGTGCGAGCGATCGCCGATAGGCACGGAGGAGCACGTACCGAAGTTCCGAGACGACATTGCACCATAAATACTAAATCGTACGGTTACCTGCTTCATCTATGGTGGCTCAGCCTGCGGTTTCCGCGGCCCCGACCCCAGGTCAAAACAAATGGGAAACTGCAAATACAGAAGACGTGTTTCCGTATGACAGATAAGCACCTACTTTATAATTCTAAATGCATTAGTATTATATTGTGAACCTTGGCCGTGTCCGAAATGGCAGATTGTGTTGACAAAATGATCACGAGACCCGATTTTGTAAACAAACATACTGACGTATTTAGTAAATTGATATTTCGTATCTTGTATATAACGATTGTTAGCAAAAATACAAAATGACAAAATCAGCGCCCTGTTGGTTTTGGCATTCAAAAGACATGCGCGAATACGTACGTAAAACGTCTTTTAAAAAAATAGCTGTTCATAAAATACACTAGACATGCTTTAAAAAGCAAGTAAGTATTGTGCTTTGTTTATATACTACGCAAAACACGTCTTATTTAATGTCGTTATTGGATATTATATTATTATCTTGTTTATTAACATATTCGCAGCATCCCAGTGATGACTGTAGAAATATTACGTCCATTTAAAGCATTTAATTTATATCAAACGAATTTTCACTGTTAATGTAAGAATGTGTTGCCGCAAGTGCTAAACAAGTGACTGTCGACAACGTCCGGATTGAAACCTACGAAATTACATATTACAAAATAACGAATTTGTCCTTTCGGACATGGCCTTAGCTGGTTTACTATTGGCACCGACCGAGTCATTTCATTCAACCGATGTTTAGCGTAGAAATAGTTATATTTTGTAATGTACGTAGTCTGAAGTAGAATATTGCGACTCTCTTTGTTATGTCTAGTTCTCATGTGTTCGTTAGTATTAAACATTACTGATACATACTTCAGTGTCAACGTTTTTCGCACTGTTAGGAGTCCGGGGTTTCAGTGTAGAATATGCATTGGTGTAACGCGTTACATTCGTGTAAATGTAAATACACACCGCCGCCAACTTTTCAGACAATATCCACTAATGCACATCATTATTGTAAACTGGGATCTTACAGAGACGACAATTGTATTGTTGCTTTAAAACAAACATATGTTAGAGTTGAGCTTTATACGTGATCATTAATGCCCTTTTCCTACATTGTGCATAATGTTTTCCGCTTAATGAAATGCACACTCATACAGCGTTCTCAAAAGTCTACGTACGTAAATGTTTTACATGTCTCGGGAAATGACATACGCGCATACACGGGCAAACGAATGTGTGTAAGTCTTACGCCCTGACAGCCCATTAGCTACTAATATGAAAATCGAGTTATATGTAGTTAATAATTGTTATTCCTTAGATTTCATTTTATCAAGAGTGGAATGGAGGCATTAAATTTCTAGAAACGCCACTGAACAAAGTTCTTAACCATGTATACTCTTTAACCATTAACGACACTGAAGAGCCGGGATGAACATAACCAGTTTTCTTCGTGATTTGTTGTAATCCGGGCGTGGTATTGAATGTATAGTAATATGCAGGGCAGTGAGAACACTTCCAATGTTTTTACAAGGCAAGGCATGGATGAGCGAAAACGTTTTCTCAAATTGCGACTTTTAATTTTTATTCGTGCAATCATTCCAGGCGGCTATATTGTCAGCCAGTATGTAGACACCCATCTTGTCAGCTAGTACACTGTCTCTTCCTGCTCTTGCATCCCGTCTCGAATCTTCCTGATTGCTCATTCATCTCCGACGACATCCATTTTGGCTTTCACTTCTGAGGGTTTCCTCGAACTCCTTCCAAGTTTTCTTTCTTTCGCATTCCACTTTTTTCTCTCTCTTCCTCTCATTCTTGGAGGGGTTTTCTCATGTTCCTTACATCGCCCTCATTGCCAATCTCATATGTCGTCTACTGGTGTCGGCCATATTGTTTTATAGTCGTCTGTTGGTGACGACCATCGTCTGCTGGAGGCGACCATCTTGTTTGCCATCCATCTTTGATTCCCACATCGGCCGCTAGAGTGTGTGCTTGCAGCCATCAATGATTCTCGAACTCGCCACCAGAGTGAAGTTCCACTGGTGGCAGTTATGAGCGCTTGAAGCCATCTTGTGTTCGCTCTTCGTCCGCCAGGAGCGCTGGTAATTTATTTTAAGTGTGAAATCAAAAAATGCTGAAGTCGTGTGGTTTCGTGTGCTAACCACAAGACCACCATAGCATATGGACCGATAGGAGTTGAGATAAGGCAGATAAGCGAGAGCGCGCACTCGCCAGACTGACACGTAATCGTGAAAAAAAATATATTCATCTGGTACCCATCTTGTTTGTAGTCGTTTACTGGAGGCATCCATCTTGATCTACTTATAAGCATAGTTGACTGTGGGATTGAGGACTGGATGACAGCCCTACCGCCACTTTGGATGACACCACAGGCAGGGAATTACCTGTAACTACTTATAAGCATAGTTAGTTGTCACATTCGAACTTTTAAAGATATAGTTGCCAAATTCATAGCATAGGCCTCACTCCAGACGACAAAAGGGTTGCGAGGTTAGGTATGCCCTATGTATACTTATAAGCATAGTAGACTGTAATTCCCGAACTAGTTAAAATATAGACAACAAATTCATAACATAGTCACCACTCGAAATGGCGAGAAGGGTCGTAGGGTCATGTATGTCATTTGTCTACTTATAAGAATAGCTGGCTGTAATATCTGAACCATTTAAGATATAATTGCCAAATTCATAACATAGACATCATCTACGATGACGAGAAGGATCGCATGGTCAATTATGTCCTAAGTGCACTTATAAACATAGTGGGCTGTTATTTCCGAATCGTTTAGGCTATATACTCCAAATTCATAACATAGACATCAGCCCCAACTTCGAAAAGGGTCGTGGAGAACAAGTATGACCTAAGCACACTTATAAGCATAGTTAGCTATAATTCCCGAGCCCTTTAAGATATGTACAATTACTGGCATATATGTAAGTACATCTTAAACAACAATTCACACTGTGTATATATTACGAGCATCGAGTGCTGTACATTATATCAGGTGAAAAAAATTACCATTGTGAAGTGCTGGAACGATAAGGTCATCACTATTATACACCGATGCAAAACATATATAAAAAACGTAATGTAAAGGAAACAAGTTATAAGCACTTACCATCCATCAAATATGCCGAGCGTTGTATGATGTGTTAGATGGTGCTAAGCAAGACTGGGCAGCCCCTGACTAGTATGATAGAATAGCAAACGACTTCCTTACGAACTGAGTGAAACGAAACCGATAAATTCAGAGTGCAGCTAACACTAGCAGCAGAACATGTCCGACCTGGTCGTCGTTGCGCGACCAAATAACATCGTGAGATAATCTGTAAGGCAACCCATGCAGACGACTGACATCGCAGGCACCATTCACACCTCACCAAGGAGAATGGATGGCACAGAACACTAGTCGAGAGACGCATCAGAGCTCCAGGGGAGTAGACAAACCGAATCATACATGCGCTTTTCCATTACAAGAGGAATTCACATATATAGTATAGGCGATCGGTTTATTATGATGTAAATACACGTTATGTATAGTGCTAGAACGAGTTACAAGCACATACATACAGTTAAACCATTAGTAGCACAAAGAGACGCTGCTGCGTGCTGATGTGAACAGTTATAAAAGCAAAATGGCTATAGCCATTTAACAACCTGCGTATATTGCTCAAGCAACGAACATTATGTTGGGCAGAAAATTATTATTGGGAATTGTGGGAACAATAAGAACAGCACTGCTACAATTTCTTATAAGCAATTACCAACCATTGTAGAAACATGCGTCTCTCTTTACGAGATGAATTCAGTACAAGGTACCCATTTAGTTCGTTTTTGATACATTAAGCTGTAAATATTAGCATGTCTCTAAAATATCGCTTCGAATAAAGTGGTGATGGTAGATGTTAACGCTTCTGCTCACCCTACTCACTTTCAGGTCTACATAAACAGTTCGTACCAACACGCAATCGATTTGAATTACTTTTTCTCTCGCCGAGAAGACATAGTGAAAATGACCACATGCTGTTCTAGCGATCAGAAAATTTTATTGGTATATGGAAAGATGACATCACTTGCATCCCTCTACAAAGATATCGTGCGTACATACCTGCCTAAAGAATTTATTCTCGTGCGGCATTTAATAAAATCTGCTCCTACCTGCCTTTCTGCAACAGAACAAAGGGATTCTTGACTGGTCAAGGTAGTGCTATCGTTACATACACGCCACATCCCAGGAGCTTGTGTGAGACACGATGAGAGCGAGCAGCAAAGAAAAAAAAAAAGCAAGGCACCTCCAACATGGAAAGGTGAACGAGTGTAAAGAACTTGAGAGGGCAACTTTGCAAGCCAGACAGCGAACGAGTGGATAAGGTAACATATTTCAGTCCATCAACCATGCAGACGTATGCATCACACCACCAGCAGTCATCTATTGAGCCAACCCCATGGCGAGCAACACAAACTAGCATACAGTATGATCAGTATACAAACGAGCATCGTGTAAAACAGACATCAGTTCGTCGCTGTCCATAACGGTGGAATAAAGCAGATCGCATCTACAGTGATCGCATACTATACTATAATATTAAGTCGGAATCATCATCAGGCGAAGACTTACCATTTTTTAACACCACTGACACCGTCGTTGTCAGCAAGTGACGCTACAATGTTACTATTGCAGAAATACTTTTTTACTAAAAGTGGTAATACACACCTGCCAATGTGTTAACTACAGTGCGGTACATGCGAATACATTGCGCTAGAATGCTCGCAACCGGAAATTATGTACAAAAGAACATGTATAATGTTGTATTATAACAAGTCTGTAAAATAAAGGCAAAGTGTATCAATTAATTCTCATTTAAATTAACCTATGATGATATTTGTTTCACCTCCATCGCACAGACTTGAAACATTTCCACATCACTAGGAAAAAAATTTACCACATTTCGTGTTAAAGAGAATTAATATTTTCGTGAGTCTCGAACTCGGACCCATACGCCTTACCTCACATTAGAAGATTATTTCATTCTATTTATCGTTAGTTCATAAACAGACAGAAAATCATATGCAATGTTAACGTACATATGCAAAATATACACATGTAAATTACACACATACATTTCAACTATGTATGTGCATACTCTGCTTTTACAATGCGCTAAACATAAATAAGAGTTGAGATTTACCTGATATAGCTGTTGGAGATGACTTGGAGACCGCGAGCTTCACTACCGATGCGAACTCGACGAACGCACAGTCTACAATGATCGTTCTGCTTATTCGTACACGGTATACATTAGCGACCAAGAAAGCAACACCGCACTTGCACGTACACCGTCCTTGACCAAAGTGTCCTTATCCTTACTTTTATACATATGCTATTGAAATGTACAAGTACTGTACTTAGGTCACCCTTGTCAAATCAAACATATGCTATTGCAATTTGTAGGAAATAATTCGTATACCCTGACAGACATTCGGAGACAGTGCACCATCCTTACGAATAAGGGATTGTAGGTTCGATTCTCCTAGAGAGTCCAATTATTTCACAGGTAAAAATACATCATGATACATCATTGAAATAAAACTTCTGGATATTTAAGTATCGAGCACGTCATGTATCGATCGCATTGAACTATCCAACAAAATATTTCCGTACATGACAGAACTCAATGTATGTTCATCCCAAATACTTGCAGTCGTCCAGACATTTATAGATGATTAGGTAATATGCGGGTCACGGCATGACAAGCCGAGACGGACGACACGAACAAAGTATTCTGACGAAATGATATTTCACAATAAATGGATATGCGACCCTAGATATTAAATTATCCATCTGTAACACTAACTGCATTGTCAACAGCAAGGGACTCTGGAGATTGGCTCCTTACTTCATGTCAACCAAGCCATTGGGCTCTTCAATAAATAAGCTGCTACTCTTCGCAGAAGGTTCACAATACATGTAGTCTGCATCTAGGTTCGTCTTCCATGGTGGGTAGGTTGTGAGATGCTTCTGAACCGGAGTACTAGGTTCGAATCTATGTTTCTTCCGTCCCAACTTCGAGTAGACCTTATCTTCAACTGCACGTTTTTGCTTTGCAGATGTCGCCACTTCATCAGTAGTGAGATACCTTTGGACCGGAGTATTAGGTTCGTATCCAGGTTTCTTCAAGCATCTCTTATCTTCAGCAACATGTTTTCGCTTTTGCTTTGTCGATGTCGACACTTCATAAGTAGAATATTTCACCCCATCGTTAGCGGCAGCAGTCTTGGAGGTTTCATTTTCGTTCTCAGCATCCAGTACAGTATCTTCGTATTTAACTTTACATGTTAGTGGTGCAGGATTGTTGTTTACAACTTCTGACGATCCACACGGCTCGTACTCTGCAACACTTGTAGTTCCTTCTTGGCATACTGGTTCGGAACGCGATGTAGGTCCAGCAAATGTCATGGGTTGTCGAACTATTGTTAGTTTACACAACGACGACGAATCGGCAGGAAGGCTAGCCTTGTCTCGTTTCGTGGCGTGCAAAGGTATGTGACCCTTACATGTACCAGTGTGTCTCTTTAAATAATCGCTTCTACCAAATACTACACCACACATGTTACATGCCAGTATTCTGGTAGTTGGTTTCTTTGTATATTCAACCTTTTCATGACGACGAGAATCTCAACTTTTTCTGAAGATCGTGTCAAAATAACTGCATTGTTTTCCATCTAATTGTCGAACAATTGGCGAAGGTTTGCATGATGTACAGGATAGACTTGATTGCATGCCCTCTGTGGTTTTATCATCAAGCATATGTGTGACCTCATACATGCGTACTACTACACAGTGCTGACTCCTCACTGCAGACTCCTCAATGCAGACTTCTCACTCTAGACACCTCACTGCAGACTCCTCACTGCAGACTCCTCAGTACTGACTCCTCAATGCTGACTCCTTACTGCAGAGTCCTCACTGCAGACTCCTCGCTGCTTACTCCTCACTTCTGACTCCTCACTGCAGACCTCTCACTGCAGGCTCCTCACTGCAGACCTCTCACTGCAGACTCCTCACTGCTGTCTCCTCACTGCTGACTCCACACTGCAGACTCCTCACTGCAGACTCCTCACTGCAGACTCCTCACCGCAGACTCCTCACTGCAGACTCCTCACTGCAGACTCTTCACTACAGACTTCTCACTGTTACCTTCAGACAGTACCGACATGGCTCAGTTCTGTTTAACAAGTGTGTAAAATGTCTGCTGTTGTAGTAATTTATACCTCCATTCTACCGGTCGAAGACGAAGGTCTGTTGTAATTCTTACTGTAGTGGGACAGAGGTAAATCAGTATGAGCCTATATGCTAAGTGAACTGAGCCCACTAGTTCTCAATTCTAGATGATTTACGGATGCCAGAGTCCAACCTGAACCCTTAGTAATCATTACTTTTCCTCTTGACATATATTGCATATACTATCAACAATAGCACTTTCTGCTTCAGAATAATGATACACAGCTAAAGCTGAAATCTTGAAGGCTCTGATACAATATTCACCATCGTGAAGTTCGTGTTTCGTATAGCTGCAGTCCAGCCAAGTATTATATTTCACAGGACCCTGTAGTTCTAGCTCATCGATAAGCTAGTTTATTATACTAGTGCTCATACTTGTCAGGAAAGAGCAAATTTTGTGTGGTGTATATGGCATATTCTTTTAGAAGCCCTCTGAATGCAGACTTTTTCAAGAAAAATCCATTAACGTTAAGCTTCGGAGATGAAGAATATCCGTGAAGTTGTTAATCAGTGGTCTCCATATTCTTTCCTTTATATAGTTTCAAATGTATATTTAAATAGTCAACACACACATATGTTCTTCGGCATGTATCACATCGATATGGCAAACGAATGGTGCTCATCACACATGTACTTTTTTCATGTCTCCTTGCATCGTGTGCACATGTAAACGTCTTGTCACAATAGTTGCATGGGTGTCTTAAGGGTAGCAAAGAACTCTTCTTACCATTTGCAGATGAATACTCACATTTGTTTGGTAATCCTCGTAGATATCACCTGGCAGGCAGTGCAGGGAGACCCTTACATGCTGCAAGATGTCTTTTCAAGGTGTTACGACGAACAGAATGAGATCTACACTTTTCGCATACGAACATAGTACGACCTACATTCTGATAACAATCAGCTTCATGCTGTCTGCAGCTGGTCATTTTAGAAAATGCCTTCTTACAGTAGCAGCACAAATAACTTTCCTGTTCCATCGTTGAATAAGAGCACGCTACCCACAGCTACTGTTCACTCTTCGAAGTTTGAATGGTAACTGAGTAGGTCAGCCAATACTCAAACGTCAAACTGGAGACTGGTTCCTACTGTTACGAGGAGATAAACAAGTGCTAGGGCACACAATGTCAAAACGGGCCCAACTGCTGCAAACCTCATTGGCCTCTGCCACTGTGCGAAGAGCCTCATATCTGTAGTCAGAGAGAGAGAGAGAGAGAGAGAGAGAGAGAGAGAGAGAGAGAGAGAGAGACGTATGTAATGTTTTCAAGTAAGCACACATTATTATTGTTGTTAACTAAAAGTCTCAGACAACATAGCTGTAGTGAGAGAGACGAATTTGATGTTTTCAAGTAATCACACACAACATAATTGTTTGAAATTAATCATGTGTGTTTAAAAATTTGTGGATTCATAGATACCATGTAAAATACAAAGTGATAGTAAAATTGAATGTAAAAAACTACGAGTATGTTTAATGTAAACATCTCTAATTCTATACATCACAGCAAAGGTAGCTATTATGTGTAAAATTAATTACGAAGCTGATAAGATTTGTGTGTATATATATAATATATATGTGTGTGTGTGCGCGCGCACGTGTGCGTGAGCGTGGGTGTGTGTGTTTGTGTGGCAAAATAAACTGTGTTTGTAACCAATACATATCTTTATTTACCCCATTGTCATTATAGAAATAACATGTATATGGAAAAAAAAAGTAATGCTTGCTTTCCTTTTAATACTGCTGGTAGTAGTCACTATACTTCTTGTTTGCTAACTGAAGTAGCTCAAATCATAAATAAGAAAAATTGTAACCATCTGAGGTGGCAAGTACTTTTTTTAATTCCTTATATTGACAGTGAAGGTAACATACAAAAACAAATTGCTGCTGCTAGCTTTTCTTAATCAGTACTCCCTGTACGCAAGTACTATGGAGTCATATAAGTTCCTTCAGCCGAGAGAGAGTGTGTACCAGCAAAATGACTACATGTAACAAAATAGCTCATACGAGCAAGTGGAAATAATATTATTCCCAGGAGAGAGAGAGAGAGCGAGAGAGCGAGAGAGAGAGAGAGGTGGAAGTACCACATGTACACTGTAGCATACGAGAAAGCCGTATGTACTCTGTGAACACTAACTGTAACCTCTGGGGACGATGTGTGTGTGCCACGCCCTCCCCCACCCCCTAGACTGATACAGAATACTAACGGCAGGTATGGGCACCATAATGTCGCCTAGTCTCGGCCGTACTCCCAGCCGCGCTCACAGACCGAAAATAGTATGTGGACAATAATAAGTTATGGCGGCGCCATAATGTCGCCGGCTCTCGTAGCCTAGTGGCCTGCATGTGCTCATGCTCGTAGACTGGGAACAACAAGTTATGGTTGACGCAATGGCTCCCCGAACGGGGTAGGCCATAGTAAAGTCGGATGTGCACCTTACGAAAGTAGCACCGCAAATAAAAGGCCTCCCGACTCCCCGGCATGTCGTTGAAGATAAGGCCTACTCGAAGTTGGGACGGAAGAAACATGGATTCGAATCTAGTACTCCGGTTCAGGAGCATCTCACAACCTACCCACCATGGAAGACGAACCTAGATGCAGACTACATGTATTGTGAACCTTCTGCGAAGAGTAGCAGCTTATTTATTGAAGAGCCCAATGGCTTGGTTGACATGAAGTAAGGAGCCAATCTCCAGAGTCCCTTGCTGTTGACAATGCAGTTAGTGTTACAGATGGATAATTTAATATCTAGGGTCGCATATCCATTTATTGTGAAATCATTTCGTCAGAATACTTTGTTCGTGTCGTCCGTCTCGGCTTATGTTTAGCGCATTGTAAAAGCAGAGTATGCACATACATAGTTGAAATGTATGTGTGTAATTTACATGTGTATATTTTGCATATGTACGTTAACATTGCATATGATTTTCTGTCTGTTTATGAACTAACGATAAATAGAATGAAATAATCTTCTAATGTGAGGTAAGGCGTATGGGTCCGAGTTCGAGACTCACGAAAATATTAATTCTCTTTAACACGAAATGTGGTAAATTTTTTTCCTAGTGATGTGGAAATGTTTCAAGTCTGTGCGATGGAGGTGAAACAAATATCATCATAGGTTAATTTAAATGAGAATTAATTGATACACTTTGCCTTTATTTTACAGACTTGTTATAATACAACATTATACATGTTCTTTTGTACATAATTTCCGGTTGCGAGCATTCTAGCGCAATGTATTCGCATGTACCGCACTGTAGTTAACACATTGGCAGGTGTGTATTACCACTTTTAGTAAAAAAGTATTTCTGCAATAGTAACATTGTAGCGTCACTTGCTGACAACGACGGTGTCAGTGGTGTTAAAAAATGGTAAGTCTTCGCCTGATGATGATTCCGACTTAATATTATAGTATAGTATGCGATCACTGTAGATGCGATCTGCTTTATTCCACCGTTATGGACAGCGACGAACTGATGTCTGTTTTACACGATGCTCGTTTGTATACTGATCATACTGTATGCTAGTTTGTGTTGCTCGCCATGGGGTTGGCTCAATAGATGACTGCTGGTGGTGTGATGCATACGTCTGCATGGTTGATGGACTGAAATATGTTACCTTATCCACTCGTTCGCTGTCTGGCTTGCAAAGTTGCCCTCTCAAGTTCTTTACACTCGTTCACCTTTCCATGTTGGAGGTGCCTTGCTTTTTTTTTTTCTTTGCTGCTCGCTCTCATCGTGTCTCACACAAGCTCCTGGGATGTGGCGTGTATGTAACGATAGCACTACCTTGACCAGTCAAGAATCCCTTTGTTCTGTTGCAGAAAGGCAGGTAGGAGCAGATTTTATTAAATGCCGCACGAGAATAAATTCTTTAGGCAGGTATGTACGCACGATATCTTTGTAGAGGGATGCAAGTGATGTCATCTTTCCATATACCAATAAAATTTTCTGATCGCTAGAACAGCATGTGGTCATTTTCACTATGTCTTCTCGGCGAGAGAAAAAGTAATTCAAATCGATTGCGTGTTGGTACGAACTGTTTATGTAGACCTGAAAGTGAGTAGGGTGAGCAGAAGCGTTAACATCTACCATCACCACTTTATTCGAAGCGATATTTTAGAGACATGCTAATATTTACAGCTTAATGTATCAAAAACGAACTAAATGGGTACCTTGTACTGAATTCATCTCGTAAAGAGAGACGCATGTTTCTACAATGGTTGGTAATTGCTTATAAGAAATTGTAGCAGTGCTGTTCTTATTGTTCCCACAATTCCCAATAATAATTTTCTGCCCAACATAATGTTCGTTGCTTGAGCAATATACGCAGGTTGTTAAATGGCTATAGCCATTTTGCTTTTATAACTGTTCACATCAGCACGCAGCAGCGTCTCTTTGTGCTACTAATGGTTTAACTGTATGTATGTGCTTGTAACTCGTTCTAGCACTATACATAACGTGTATTTACATCATAATAAACCGATCGCCTATACTATATATGTGAATTCCTCTTGTAATGGAAAAGCGCATGTATGATTCGGTTTGTCTACTCCCCTGGAGCTCTGATGCGTCTCTCGACTAGTGTTCTGTGCCATCCATTCTCCTTGGTGAGGTGTGAATGGTGCCTGCGATGTCAGTCGTCTGCATGGGTTGCCTTACAGATTATCTCACGATGTTATTTGGTCGCGCAACGACGACCAGGTCGGACATGTTCTGCTGCTAGTGTTAGCTGCACTCTGAATTTATCGGTTTCGTTTCACTCAGTTCGTAAGGAAGTCGTTTGCTATTCTATCATACTAGTCAGGGGCTGCCCAGTCTTGCTTAGCACCATCTAACACATCATACAACGCTCGGCATATTTGATGGATGGTAAGTGCTTATAACTTGTTTCCTTTACATTACGTTTTTTATATATGTTTTGCATCGGTGTATAATAGTGATGACCTTATCGTTCCAGCACTTCACAATGGTAATTTTTTTCACCTGATATAATGTACAGCACTCGATGCTCGTAATATATACACAGTGTGAATTGTTGTTTAAGATGTACTTACATATATGCCAGTAATTGTACATATCTTAAAGGGCTCGGGAATTATAGCTAACTATGCTTATAAGTGTGATTAGGTCATACTTGTTCTCCACGACCCTTTTCGAAGTTGGGGCTGATGTCTATGTTATGAATTTGGAGTATATAGCCTAAACGATTCGGAAATAACAGCCCACTATGTTTATAAGTGCACTTAGGACATAATTGACCATGCGATCCTTCTCGTCATCGTAGATGATGTCTATGTTATGAATTTGGCAATTATATCTTAAATGGTTCAGATATTACAGCCAGCTATTCTTATAAGTAGACAAATGACATACATGACCCTACGACCCTTCTCGCCATTTCGAGTGGTGACTATGTTATGAATTTGTTGTCTATATTTTAACTAGTTCGGGAATTACAGTCTACTATGCTTATAAGTATACATAGGGCATACCTAACCTCGCAACCCTTTTGTCGTCTGGAGTGAGGCCTATGCTATGAATTTGGCAACTATATCTTTAAAAGTTCGAATGTGACAACTAACTATGCTTATAAGTAGTTACAGGTAATTCCCTGCCTGTGGTGTCATCCAAAGTGGCGGTAGGGCTGTCATCCAGTCCTCAATCCCACAGTCAACTATGCTTATAAGTAGATCAAGATGGATGCCTCCAGTAAACGACTACAAACAAGATGGGTACCAGATGAATATATTTTTTTTCACGATTACGTGTCAGTCTGGCGAGTGCGCGCTCTCGCTTATCTGCCTTATCTCAACTCCTATCGGTCCATATGCTATGGTGGTCTTGTGGTTAGCACACGAAACCACACGACTTCAGCATTTTTTGATTTCACACTTAAAATAAATTACCAGCGCTCCTGGCGGACGAAGAGCGAAAACAAGATGGCTACCAGCGCTTCTAGCTGCCACTCTGGTGGCGAGTGCGAGAATCATTGATGGCCGCAAGCACACACTCCACCGGCCGATGTGGGAATCAAAGATGGACGGCAAACAAGATTGTCACCTCCAGGAGACGATGGTCGTCACCAACAGACGACTATAAAACAAGATGGCCGACACCAGCAGACGATATATGGGATGGACGACGAGGACGATGGAAGGAATATGAGAAAACCTCTCCAAGAATGAGAGGAAGAGAGAGAGAGGGAGAACGATAGGAATAGAGAGAAAAAAGGTGGAATTAGAAATAATGAAAACTGGGAGGAGCCCAAGGAAACCCTCAGAAGTGAAATTTAAAATTGATGTTTTCGGAGATGAATGAGCGATCAGGAATATTCGAGACGGAATGGAAGAGCAGGAAGAGATAGTGTACTAGCTGACAAAATTGCCGACTATATACTGGCTGACAATATGGGAGCCTGGAATGATTGCACAATCCGGATGGAGTTATCGGAATTTCCGGTGCAATCATATGCACTGTGATAATTTCCGAATGAAATGTGCGATTCAGGGAAAAAGGGAAATTCCGAGGGGAAAAAAGGGTTATTCAGAACGAAGAAAGGCACATTCTGGGCGAAAAAGGGAAATTCCTGCGTACTGGCTGCCAAAATGGCGGGTCCGACGTCATCCAAGACGGTCGCCGTCAGCCCTGCAGCCCTGCGCCAGGCGCAACTTGTCCCAGCTTGCCCCTTTTCATACTACTAACACGTGAGTGAGCCGAGACCAGGGCGCTGTTCGGGGCTGCCGAATTGGCAACACCGCGCGGATGACGTCGTCGAGAACACTAGCGCTCCTGTGGATCATTAGTGGAACTAACACATAAAACTGGTTAGACTATTACCTATCCCATGGCTACTCTAGTGTTTATCTTAACTCAATGATGAAACTATCCTCCCTGCTGGTAGTCCGCCGGGGTCGACCCGACCCTCTTGACGCCTCTACCCTCTTGTTGCCACTGCGTCCAACACCGACTCACAGTGTAGGCAAAACTGTTCAAGTGGCAAGAAATGCGCCGAAAGTCCAACCTGCCTTTAGGAAGCCGACGATGCGGCCACTCTCGAACTTATCCAACTGGGCAAAGGCTTATTGAATGCGCCGTCGGGGCATGCAGCATTTTCAACTGAATTTGGCTCTACGGCTCACACTATTGATACTGCTACTAAGGTCTTGTTCCGTTTATCGCAGCTATGAATAATGGAGGGACATATATATCTCCTAGTGGCAGATACGCGCAAGCAAGCCGTATTAAACGCAAGTGGGACACATGTCGGGATATGACGATACTGAGTGGCAACCTTCGGTGCACTCGCGCGATTCGTTCATGGTGATATTTT
The DNA here is from genome assembly GCA_029891345.1 of Dryococelus australis. Lineage (NCBI taxonomy): Eukaryota > Metazoa > Arthropoda > Insecta > Phasmatodea > Phasmatidae > Dryococelus > Dryococelus australis. The sequence continues at coordinate 63,936,472 of CM056997.1, forward strand.
ATTTTGCAAACGAGTGTACCATACCCATTCACGAAGTAAATGGGGGCTGATGCCCTATATTTGCATGAAACTTTGTAATAATAAACTATAAACGATTTGTTATGACGAATTCTTAATGTGAACTAAATCAATAGAAAAGTCGCCGGGCTTGTCGGAACACTCACAGGTAAACAGTTTTTGAGAAATCCGAGTGGAAATTGCAAACAAATGGGTGGGTGGCCTGGCAGGTAGGCAAAACACTCAGCACACGACGCGTGAACGAACGATACACAGGTGGAAAACTAATAGCACTCTCTGTATTTTAAACGTTCGAAGAATGTGGGCTTGGCGTGAGTCCGGGTGAGTTGCATTAACAAATATTGATGGCACGTTGATGTATTGTTCAACACCAAGGGGCCACACTAGTAAATAAGTTGTAATGTATTCTGACTGAAAAAATAACGCAAAGTAGGTATTAGTAAACGGATGTTCAGTAGACACATTGATGGCTACACTCAAGACATCTTCGTCTGTGAACACGCATCAGTAGTACACATACAGCAGGTCTCCGACAATAAAGGTCTCTCTACATAAGCCGTTTGTACTCTGTTTGCCACGATACAACAGTTCCAGTAGATGCTGCGAGGTCAGGTGCCAGCTGCAGTGCAGTACTACATTGATACCATCTTGTCCTTATAGACAAATAATGGCCCTCTCTTCCTGATGTCACTCTTGGCCGTCCTTTCCCTGGTCTTCAGGATACAGTTCCGGATACTAAAAACTGCTACCTCACCCGCGAAACAACAGAACGATGGACATTTAAGCCATATGGCCACATCATCTTGAGACTATCCAGCTTCCATTCTTCCTATCGCCCTCCAGTGCAGGGAGTCTTCCATACATCTTCTCTGCGCCATAGCTGAACGTGTATACAATGAAATTTCCTTTTGACTAATGCGGCAGTAAACACTACACACACCGTTCGATAGGGACACTGACAACCTCGCTTCCTTGGTTTTAAGAGGACAGAAATGCCATCTGTTGTTCATAATATGGGTGTATTTTTATTTATTTCCATTTTACTATCACTCAATACTCCTCGTGGCAAAATGGTTATGTGTTTTTGCTTTAATTTTGGACAACAATGTAGTAATTTTTCGCAGCTCGCAACGGATGTCGAAAATGATGTCAAGGCTGATCTTATTGATGGTGAAGCCGGTGAAAGAATAAGAGAAAATATATGCGGTGTCTTATCCTCAGTGGATTCAACATGTGGCTTTTTGAAAACAGATTTATCTATTCCGAACGTTTTTGTCAATGTTCTTAATGGTAACGGACAAGACTGTAATAGGAGTATCTAACACACGCCTAATGTAATGCATGTGAAAAGGCTAACATTTTAAACACCATTAAAGTTAGTTTAAAGCGAAGTTTTAAAACACACTTGGCACTTACGTTACGTTAGACGCGAAAAGAGATTGTTATAGTAAAGTTCAAATGAGAAAATGATCTTCGCGCAGCATTTAGGGAGGGAAGGTAGGGGAACCGATGTAGGGGAGGGTTCTTCTGACCGCCTGCCGTCAGAGGGAGGGAAACCACGTGACACTGCTGGTGCTGTACACACCAAACTGATAACATGGCTCTCTACTACCGCGTTGTTAATTATCACGCTGCGCGACTTAAGTTTTCACGACAGGTAATATGCACGCGCGGAGCAACTCTCGTCCAACCACTCTTGGTGGCTGCTACTAGTGAACTGAACAACCCCGCCACTTCGCTCAGTGACAGTGGACTTTCCAAACCCACCCGACACATTTTCGACTTTTGCTCATTATTTACTCATTTGGATTTAACCATACTATAGCAGTAACAGCATAGCAGTGGTGTTGGAGTGGCCCGGGGGGGGGGGGGGGGGGGGAGGAGAGAGAAATGAGTCATACAAAGGTCGTCTGGTCGCCACTTGCCAGTTTTGCGGGTGGCCTTGAGGGCTGGCAGATAGACGAGCGGAGCGCACGGGAAGGTGTGAGCAAAGATATTTGGGCGGCTCTTAACAGCCGATGAAGGTGATTGACGTGAATATGGAGTGGTACCGGAATGAAGGGGAGGGGGAAAGGGAGATCCCCGTGAAAACCCGCCTACCAACGGCATCGTTCGGCACGATTCACACTTGCGAAAATCCGGTGACCAGGCCGGGTACTGTACCCGGTTCGCCTTGGTGGGAAGCGAGCGTGCTAGTCGCTCCGCCCCCGTGGCCCTAGGGGGGGGGGGGGTTGGTATATAGGTTGGCAGAGTTTTGATTGCGGCCATAGTCGAGTTTGAAAAAGGGACAATCCCAGAGAGAAAAAAAAAAAAAAAAAAAAAAAAAAGTCAAAATTGCTTTTCGTATTCTTGTGTCCAGGATGTCGTGGGTTTGAAACGTAGTCGTTACCAATCAACCCTCGACTAGTAAACATTCCATCAAACCAGCAAGATATCCCGAAGTTAGCGGTACCTTGTTCGAAAGGCAACGAATGCGGAATTGTCCAATTGCTTGCTTCAGATACACTCCTCCCCCAACACTTCGACCGCCATATTGATCTCCAGTATTGTTCTCTAGGAGTGCTAAAATAAAAATTAAATGAAAAAGTTATAAAAATTTAATTATGAAATCTTAGTCTCGAGTGATGCCACAGTGCTTGCTCGTGACGGGTTATTTATTTGTCACATGCCACTTCGGGCTATGCAGGTACATGACGCGACGAAATTCGCAGGACATCTGAGTTCGATTGGTGTAACAGATATTAGATCGTCTTCTCTTCCCTGAAGTCCTTAGCTTTCGGTTTGGTTAGTAATATCCTGTGTAATATAGTGCGGGGTTCGGCTCTTCCATAAAAATATGCAGGTTCTTTGTAGGCATTGTAATAATCATGTTTACTTCCTGCCTAACCAAAAGTGCCAAAGCTGTCCAAATTTTTGGAATTGTTCATGCCAGCAACCCACTAAGAGTATACACATTTTTATATTGTTGCTTGAAAAGTTTTTAGATTTCTTTTTTAATTTTACCAAATTTTTAGACTGCCTAATTTGTAGAAAACTTGGGAGTTTTATTATTAATAAATATTTAACATTTTGATTTTTTTAGAAATTTTAAATAATGTTGGGCATTTTTTAAAATTATTATTTAAATTACAATTTTTTTTAAATTTTGACAATATTAAGTTTAAATTATCCAGTACACCTGTGACCAATTGTCAACATCATCTCAGGTTAAGGTCACCAAAGTCATCATTAACCTACCGGACATGCTCCGTGGCCAGGGGAGCACGATGTACCAGAAATCTCGTTTGTATCCTGCTGATACAGGTTGGAACATGCACGCCAGCTGCGCTCCAACCAACTTACGAGTCTCAACATTCAACTGCTGTACTCCTCTCTCGAATTGTCAAAAACACGTGGCTTCAACTAATGTTGCCTGATTGTTTACATGTTTGTAAATGTTTCTCTGACCAAAATCTGCTGCAGGTTATACTGCATAAAAGCACGAGCATGCTGTACACGCAAAAGAGCAGCAGTTGGAGCATATGAGTTAGAGAGTCCGTGAGCCACAGTTGAGGCAGGCGCTACAGACGACAGCCACGTCTAGTGCAGATCTGCAGTGAGCGAGAGGCGCCCGGGGAAGGCCACTGGACCAGAACGACTCGCCGCGCAGGCGTGCAGCGAGGTAACGAAGCTTGGCGTCGTCCGCCACGTCGCGATGCTCCCCTTTGAGCGAGCCAGCCAGCCGACACATGGCGTCGCGCAACGCGGCGCTGCCCGACCTGACCGAATTAACTCCGGTTAAACGACTGGCAGCGGCAGTAGGAGGCGGAATGTTCTATTAAGTGAAATGGTCCCGGGTGTCTTCCCCCCCCCCCCCCCACCGAGAGAAGACGAAGCTCGCTTAAGCGATGTTTGTCATTCGACGTCCAGAAATACGCAGCCGGCGGCGTGTAATTTACGCGCGACGACGCGGCCTGCCCCGCCGATGACAGGGGGAGATGGTCCTCGACTGCCTCCCGACTTCACATACAAAATACTTGGCAGAGGAACTGACTTTTCATAAATATTACGAGAGTCGCGGTGGTGTAGTCCCCATTCTACTTGCCTTTTCACAGCACCGATCTAGGTTCGATTCCCGGTGGGGTCGTCTCCGAACTACTGCATATGCGAAACATGCAGAACGTTATCGCTGGCCGGTGGGTTTTCTCGTAACTCTCCCATTTACCCATGAATTACGTGTCATCGCCTCTCCATCTCTAACTCACTTCATCCCAATCAGCACTTAATACACCAGCACTTGAACGTCTTTTATTTATATATATATATATATATATATATATATACACACACACATACATACATGCATACATGCATACATACATACATACATACATACATACATACATACATACATGCATGCATACATACATACATACATACATACATACATACAGGATGTCACACGATCATTGCGACAAAGTTCTATGGATGATAGGTAATTTAATGAGGAGTAACTTTTTTCACAGAACGAATGTCCGGTGACGTTCCATTGAGACACCAGGCACCAGTGCAAAATAGTTCTATGCGCCTGGGAGGTAGGAATTCCGCGTCGCGCGTATAACATGCCTGCTGTCTCGACCATGCAATCATCTGTAGCTAGTGTACGTGAGGGCCAGTCCCGAAGTGTTAGTCAGTATCAAAGCTCCGAGAGCCGCATTGAACCGCATGTGCTGTGCACAGTTAGTTACATCCTTCCCTCGCCACATTCCACTATACAGACCTTCGACGTTGACGCTGTTTGAGTAGAAATTGTCGTTTTGTGTTCACAGTGACTGCACTTCGTACACCAGAATAGTCATGAATGCTTATTCATCCTCAGAACTGGCGGATATATATATATATATATGACGTAGTTAAATAATAATGTGTTATCAGACTTACACTTCCTCACATGGTTTGTGTGACCCCCATATGGGGACACAACAACGTGGTATGATGGGAGAATGTCAGAAGGAGGTATTTCTAAAAGGACAACAAGTGTTGGGAAGGCCCCCTACAGGATTCCGAAGAAAATAAACTATGTGGACTTTCGGATTTGTCGTCAAGGCTCTCGGGCAAAGCCGAAGGTTGTCCACGTCGACCGACTGACACTCAACGAAGGTCCTGACATTACAGAGTCTGTTCGGGACGAACAGACTTGAGGAGGGGGCAGTGTTACGAGCTCACTACTTCGCATCCCACGCGAGCGAGCGAAGAGGACAGAAAGTCATATGATAGCAACGGCGGAGGCAAGGTAATGACGGATTTCGAATTACAGATGCCCGCCATAGACCCTGGTTGTATTGTTTTTTTGTTTATTTGAAGAATGCTCTGGATTACTGACCTATTTCTCTCAGCGCGACTCGGGGTGCGTTAAACCTTCGAGATAATCAGGGGAACACTATAAATATTGTGGCAGGCCTCCAGGCCGGGAGTGGAGATGAAGTTGAGTGAATGAGTGTGAGTACCGAGCGAAAGAATAACGAGCGGCGACCAGCGGAAGGTAAGTCTGCGACTGTGAGTATCAAGCAGAGAAGGATGCGGCTGGCAGACTGGGCTATTAGACTAGATGCGTGAGTGAAAGATATTATAAATGATGGCAAGTGATATACAGAACAAATGCTAATAATGAGTATTAGTTAATTGACTGTAACCAGAGAGAGGCATTAAGAAGGACGTTACTTAGAGTTGAAATACACATTAAATATTATGCTCACTGTTAAATAAAGAAAGTTAAAGTGGAGACAGAAAATTTAATGCTGTAAATGATAGCAAAATGAATAAATTAGAAATAAAATTTAGTTTCTCTTTTTTTTACTAAGGCCTCCATCCCGCACGAGCTCAGATATGCCCCTCAGGTGTCTGCATGTAACACACACAAACATATATATATATATGAAGCTTCCTCTTCTGTCAGTCAGCCAAACTGCAGGCCACTAGAGAGGCGTAGCTCTCTTCCAAACAGCATCCTTGATGGTGTTACCCTTGTGGACTCGTGAACTGCTGAACGGTAAGCAAGTAGAAATAATGACACCTTTGAATCCCAGTCCTTTTAGTTGTCTGCCACAAATATCAACTGGTACTGCTCAAGAGTGCGGTTCAGCCTCTCGACCATTCCATCCAACTGAGGGTGTAAGACTGTAGTCCTAGTCTTTTTCATCTCCATAATTTTTTATATCTCCTGGATAGCTGTATCTTTAAAGTTTCTTCCCTGATCAGACTTGAGTTTTAGTGTCACCCCAAATCTCAAAGAGACATGTTCTATAAGTGCCTCAGCCACAGTACATGCTCCTAGTTCGGGGAGGGGAATGACCTCAGGCCACTTAGTAAAATAATCTTGACCCACCAGTAGATACCGATAACCTCTTTCTGTGACAGGCAAAGGACCGAGAATGTCTACTGCCATCCTTTCGAATGGGGCTCCAACATTGTATTTCTGGAGGTAACCTTGTCTTCTAGTCCTTGGGCCCTTTCTCGCAGTGCAGGTGTCGCACAATCGGCATCACTTTTTAACATGCTCCCGACAGTGAAGCCAGTAGAATCCCAGTCTAATTCTATCGAGTGTCTTATTAACACCAAAGTACCCACTGACTGCCGCATTATGGAGTTCTTTTAAGACTTCTGTAACCCTGCATTCTGGAAGCACCAACTGTAAACGTGTGTGTTTTCTACCATTATTTTCCCAGTTCCTGTAAAATATGCCATTCTTCAGTATTAGGGAATTCCATTGTGTTCAGTATGCTTTGACTGCTGCGCTCATGCTATATATCTCTTCCCATTTTGGCCAACCACGAGTTTTTTTCTCTTTAATAATGGCCGCAAAGTAGAATCATACAGCTGATATATGCTAATAACCTCATCACTCCAGGAATTAAAAAAAATATTGAATTCTTGTCTTCCATACCTTCAGCGATTCCCCACTCTTTTCTTCCTGGCATTCGTAATGACAACAAAATGGCTCATATGGTATCATAGACAGCACATCTTCATTGCTGTGAAGGCATCCAGATCTGTGCTGTACTTCAAAGTAATATTCTTGAAGATGCTTTATCCACTGCGCTATTTGACCTTCAGGGTTCTTGAAATTTAGTAGCCAGTGTAATGAAGCATGGCCAGTCCTTAGAATAAAATGTTTGCCATAAAGGTAAGAGTGCAAGAGTAAAATTGCCTTCACCATGGCCCCCTGCATGTAACACAATAATGTCCCATAGGCTTACTGAAGTGTTGTAGTGGTCTTTCCTTCCCATCTTGAACCTCATATAACACAGCTCTAATCCCTACATCACTAGCATAAGTGTCTAAAATGAATACACCCTCACTTTTCGGGAAACCTAGGACTGGATGAGATATCAGAATTTTCTTTAGTTTACTAAAAACATCTTCACACTCAGTGGTCCAATAAAATCTCCTTTTCGCCTCAGTCAGTTCATGTAGTAGATTGGCAATCGTGGCGAACCCAGGTACAAATCGACAGTAGTAGGCACATAATCCCAAAAAAATTATGCACTTCAGTTTTGCCAGTTGACATCGGCGAATTTCTTTTTGCTTTGTTCGTCTCGGTGCCTGTTTCAATCTCATGGGCCGATGATACATGTCCCAAGAAATGCCAGGTTCCTTTCCCTTTGACACAAAATGCAGTATTCTCGTGGTCCTCTGGGACCACCTCACAGTGCCAGTACCCACTCTTCATTTCCAAAGTAGAAAACCATTGTGAACCTGAATGGCTGTTTAAAGTGTCATCTATCCTTGGAAGCAGATAAGAGTCTTTCTTTGTCACATTATTAAGCTGGCTATAATCTACACAAAACCTCAGAGAGCTATTTTTCTTAACAAGTGCAATGGATGATGACCATGGGCTAACTGATGGTTCTATCACATCTAACTCCTTCATTTCCTTCAGAATACCCTCAACCGCCTCATGTGAAGCTAGTGGCAGTCTTCTTGGTGGCTCCTCTATGGTCCTGTGATCTCCTGTGTCAATGTGGTGGCAGGTCACATTAGTCCTTCCAAGTTCCTTTTGCCCACACGAGAGGGCATCGGTATTTCTCTGCAGTAATTCAGAGAGAACTTTCTCCTGTCACCAGTTAAGATATTCTTTTATTCGTGCTAGCATTTTATCCAATACTTCTGGTAGAGGACATTCTATTTGGTCTACTCTAGAATCTTCTGGAACATTTGGAAGTACCTGTGTGACCTGCTTGCAAACACTTATTACGGCCCACGCCTCAAGACGAATGGCACTATCGGACAAATGTATCATTCTAACTGGAAAACTGTCAGAATTAGAAGAGACCAAAGTTCTTGCTACAACAACTTTATCTGACAGGACACCAATATTTTGTGCTTGCTCAATTAGACCCAAATGTCTGACAAATGTTCCTTGACATCTGTCTGAAATGATAATTTCACTAGAATCGTGCAGCACAGTGGGTTGACCACATACTACTGGGTAGCTAATTGGGGAGGGCAAATCATGCCGTGTTGACACCACCAACTCTGTACTGCCTGCCCTTAAAATACCAAGTCCAGTATCGATAATGCACCCCAACCTACATAGAACATCAAGCCCCAAAAGTCATTCATTTTCTATTTCTGCTATGTAATCATAATGTTCAATGCTAAGGTTACCAATCTTCAAAATCACTTTCCTCTTACCTTTAACTGGTGTGGTCTCACCTGTTATGGTGGTCAATTAGCATTGCTCCATGTTGTCGTCGGGCGATCGCTGTGGGGAAGGTCCTAGGATGTCTGGTCGTCCCAGTGTCGACGACCATTTGGCAATAAACGTCATTCAGGCTCCCCTTCACCAGTATTGCATCCCAATCCTGTTTCACCGACCGTACATGTAAATACATTGGGGCCTTCCCTCCAGCTGTCACCAACCTTCGTCCCTTAAGATTGGTGTTTACAAGTTTTCCGAATGAGCTGTATTCTCGCCTGCCTCTCGTTGTCTCTTATCCCGCTGCTGCTGCTGCTGCGGACAGTAGGCTCTCAAGTGCCCCAGCTGTCCAAATGACCAACACTTTGGATGGGGTGTGGCGAAGCTCTGTAGCACGGACCCTGTAAGCGATGTCTTTCACAGCCATTTGCAACTCCTTCAGTGTCTTCTTCATGCTGTCTTCGTCGTCTTCAGTCAGCGTCACTGCCCGTACCGGATGTCGGGGTGCGGCTCCCTGTCCTGCCGACTCCACCCCGTGCTCGGGCCAGGGTGTCTTACATATCGTGGGGTGCAGCCGGACGTACTGCTTGTCGTACCTCTGTTTTGTCGATGACATCGATGAAGAAGCCGACTCCTATGATGTCGCGCGCCTCTTCGGTGCACCCTTCCAGAGATAGGTGGGAAAGCCATACGAATTCTTGCCATAGCTGCTGCAGTGGCTCCTCTGGTCTCTGAGTGCGGCTTCGCAGTTGTGCATGGTCGGCATGTCGCAGGCACTGGTTGCCGAAACGTAACTCCAAGGCCGACACCAGTGTGGGATACTCCAGTCTATGTCGCTCCGGCAGAGATTGTAAGTAGTAGGATAATGTTCCTTTAGGGACATGAGGGATCAGGGAGAGGCGCGAGGCACCGGCCACCATGTTGGAATTACCCGTTTTTTTTTTTTTTTTTTTTTTTAATCTATCATTTTCGCACAAAATCGTTCGTTTTAGCCCAAAAAAGTCTTAAAATTTCCCTTTTTCCCTACAAATTTCCCGTTTTTCCCTAAAAATTTTCCGATTTTTCCTCAAAAAGACAGACGCGACACCAAAGCCCCATTTCTGCATAAACGAGCCGATTTTAAGATTTTGGGGGCTTCCTACTCCTTCTAGATCAAAACAATGTGGCATCTGAGAAGCCGATAAAATAAAATTAAATATATGTGTATAATTAGAATTTTAGAGGAGTAAGTATTAAGTGTTATATATCACCGGACTCGTCTTTTCAAGATGCATACAATCGTGATGTCATACCACAATTCTGTCTAGATTTTTCTTGCTCTATCATTCCATGTAGTCTCTCTCTCTCTCTCTTTCTCTCTTGTCTCTCTCATTCTACTGCTTTCTCTAGTTTCTCTTTCATTCTCTCATTCCATCTCCTCTCTTGTCTCTCTTTTTTCTCTCTCTTTCTCTCATTCCATCCCTTTCTCCTCTTTTGTTTCTCTCTCACTCTCTCATTCTATCTCCTTATCTTTTCCATCTCCTTTCCTCTTGTCTCTCTTTCTCATATTCCATCTCTTTCTCTTATTTCATATCTTTGTCTCCATTCTCTTTCTTTCTATTTCACTTTCGTATCGCTTTCATTCTCTCATTCCATCTCCTTCTCTCTTGTCCCTATTTCTTTCTTTCATTTCTCTCTCTCTCTCATTCCATTGCTTTGTCTCTCTATCAGTCCATAGGTTTTCTCAGAATCCTCCCATTTTTTGTTGTTTTGTTTCTATCTTTCCTTTCTCTCTTGTCTCTGTCATTCGTACGACCCAATTACTCACACTTATTCGATTAGTCACATTTTGCTCCACTGATAATTTATACATGTTCGACTCCACCGTCTACATAGTTCCTTCATCGCCTGATAGAGTACGCGAATCGTCAGTGCATATATTTATTTACGAATTTAAAGATATAATTTTCCCTACACGAGAAGGCATATAAAATATTATTGTAAAGTACATTCGAAGCAGGAATTTGTAAAACGTATTCCATTTTCAATACTTTATATTTTGAAAAACAATATTTTGTCTTAATATTTTACTTTATTGAATTCGTTTTTTACTGTTGTACGAAAATTAAGTCACCTAGCCTTGTAACCACACATGCACGCACGCGCCGACAGGCCCGCCAGGGCAGACGCGCCAGCTGTGACCTGCCAAGAGTGACGTCATCAACAGGCGTCGCGCGGGGAAGGGACAGAGTATAAATGACTACGAGACAAGTTCTTGCAAACTTAAGCGATCACTCGCGCTGCTGTGTGGCCCTGCCAGTCAGACATCTAGAAATAAATGCATTAATACATAAGTAGAATTGTTTAAATGTATTTCATTTTATCATTTGAGAAAAATGCCGAAAAAATATTCTTTGAAAATATAGCAAAAATGTACTGTATCAAAAATGTATTCTGCAAAGTAAATTCCGTTCAAAGAGCTTAAATTTAATAGATTTCACACTTTTCCATGACAGCTGGTAACATTTAAAAAAGAAAAAACTCTCCTGCTCGGACAGGATCCGAACACACAATCTTGTGCTTTCCGCAGGTCTACCACGAGCTCACATCAAGTCGAGTGCTTAAATATTGTATTTTAATAATTTCGTTACTTTATGAATCGTATATGCCTTTGCTTGCATTTATTATTTTTATATATATTTTTAATTATGTAGCAAGTCGGGCGGTAAGCAAGCGAATATTTATAAGCAGGTGAATATAACTTGCAATCTATTAAGACCAGGCTCGTGAAATTCAATTATGGTAGTGCCATTTCTAACCCAGGGAGTTATTTGTTTAAGCCCTATATAACCATAATAGTAATTAGCTTAAAAAAGTATTTTGCTGTTCTTAATGAGGTCTAACAGACTGGTCACGATACAGGATTAAAATAAGAAATGAAATATTCAGATTTTTTAAAAGTTATATTTAAATTTATAACTACAAAAACACTTAAAAAAATATTGATGTTCGTCTACATCCTTATACAAATCTCATTTCTTCGTTAAACATGAGGCCGACTATTCTGACACTTATAAACTTCGTGCCGTCGTGCAGTAAGCTTGGACGCAAAGTCCTTGAAGCAAAAAGCGGCACCAATTAGACATTGAAAGTTCTGTAGATGATACACTAGTGGGTCCAGATGGTTCGGCTGTCGACATGTCGGAAGGAGCGGGAACCAGGAACGAAGTTATCGATCACACTGATGATGAAACTTCCAGTATGCTCACTTTTCACGTAAGGGATATAATCTGCTTATACGCAGCTCAAGGCAGTCTACGCTAGCAGGTGTCCAACCAGAACCATTGCTGATATATTCTTCTTCTTCACGGCAAAGTTTTTCTTTCGAGGCCTCAACAGCCCCTGGGATACTATCAACATTGTACAGTGCTTGATTCGCAGTCTTGAATGCTCGGCGATTGATGGCTTTATCCAAAGGCTGAGGCTTTTCATAGGTACACTCCAGCCAAACATTGTATTTCATGGGACCTTCTTTAATTTCTTCTGTTAATTGACTGAATATCGTTTGCTTAATATGGTCCAGGTACGTATATATGTCTTTCGTACCTACAAAAGTATTTCTAATAACATAATACTTTAGAATGCCCTCTAATGGTGATTTTTTCAGGTAGAGCCCATTAGATGTGGTTTCACCAACAGTTAGTACAGGCCGTTTCTTAGCTGCTGAAACTCGGCCTTTACAGTTCTTGCTATGTCTCTTCAGCTTATCACCATGTTTGAACAGATACTTGCACTTGATGCATTGCTGCATAGCACATGAAGGTCCCTTCACACAAGTAGTTCTTTCATGCTTCCTAACACCGAGGCTGTAGGGAAATACCTTGTCACAGTAGCAACAACAAACCCTTGGCGAAGTATTCGATGGCAGCACTGCTGCAGGTGATCCATCTGAAGAAGTCGATGGTGCTGTGGATGTCACGCCTGAAGAAGTCTACGGCGATGCTGCTGCTGCTACAGGTGTCCCATCAGTAGAGATCGATAGCACTGTGCCAACCTCAGGTGTTGATGGACCAGCAACCTTTGGCTCCATAATATATTCCAGTTGCTTACACGAGCTGAGACGAAGTGTCTTTCATGACTGCTACTGTCAAACTAAGCTTCCTAACTGAAACCTGGCTACTTATATACTAGCGAGCAGGCACCTTAACATTCAATGTCACCCACTATAACTCTAGCATACCTCTACCATTCGTCCACACAGACCATACAAAGCAAACACACATACCATACCAGTGCCACAATAAACTTCTTCTCATACTATCCACCATGTCGACTAACACCAGTCAAAATACACTGACCATCCATACCAAACACTTTAACTCATGCATGCCTTAGCATTACACGCATACATACTGTCCACGCCATTCGACATACACCAACAATTGCAGACAAATATACTGGAAAAACATATCACCCAACATACCATCTATGTCTACCCAAGTGAACGAAGCAAATTTTAAAGTCCACAGCAACCCTGCAACACAAACATTTTTACCATCTGTCAAACTAACATAACTTTATGTACTAAAGCCCCAACAATCCTAACCTACCAAACGCAAAAAGCAGATAAACTTGACCTTTGACCTTGACCTGGCGCCTTTGACCTTGAAAACCCAAAAAATTCTAAGAACTTTTATAAAATTCCAAAAACAATAAATAAATAACTTAGGATTCATTTGGCAAAGGTGGTGGTGGTGGTGGTGGTTGTGGTGGTGAGTCCATCCTTTCACTTACACTGTCCATTCTTCCACTCATACTGTCCATCCAGTCATTTACACTGATGGCCATTTCATTTACACTTCCCATTATCGTATTCACTAACTCGCTAATGCCTTCTATTTTCCTGTCTACATTTTCATTTGCGCTATTTACAGTTTCGATAATTACAGAACTAATTAGGATATTTACAGATTAATCCACGCTTTCTTTCACACTTACGCTTACACTAGCCACCTGGCTACCTAGCCACGCAATTATTGTTTGCAGTGCTTCCACTTCTGCAAACATTTTCCTTGTTAACATTCACTGCGTTTTGTACTACAAAACAGTTATTCCAGTTAACTAATTTGTTCGAAAATTACTAACTACGTGAACATAGTCAAACTTTATTTACAATTGATTTATTAATAATTGTCTCCATCCCACTTCTGACACCAATGTTACATGCGGACGCCTGAGGGGCATATCAGAGTTTGTAAGGGATTGAGGTCTTCATAAAAAACATAAAAGAAACTAAATTTGATTTCTAATTTATTCACTCCGCTATTATTTACAGCATCAAATTATCTGTCTCCACTTTTATTCTATTTATTTAACAGCGAGCCCAATATTTATGTGTATTTTAACTTTAATTAACATCCTCCTTAATGTCTCTCTCTGGTTACAGTCAATTAACGCATGCTCATTATTAATACGTGTTCATTCTATCTGTTGCCATCGTTATAATATCTTTTACTCACGCATCTAGTCCAATAGTCCAGTTAATTCGCAATCGCTGACTTCTCTTCCGCTTTCGCCGCTAGTTCTTATATCGTTCGGAACTCAGCCACTCGTTCCCTCAACTCCCACTCCACTCCTAGCCCAGAGAGTGTCCCCCTGGCAATCTCGAAGGTTCAACTCACCACGACTCGTGGTGAGAATTGCTTTTCAAGCTCGGTGACTTGCAGTGAAGTGCAAATAAAGTACGAACACACGTTTTAGAGCAATAATATTATACCTCCCCTTTTTTTTCTCAACACAGGGTCCAGTTGTGCAGCCAATCCAGTGTTGAAATTCATACCTCAACATAGTGGTGTTACAAATAAAAAAGTCCACGTTTTGGCTTTATTACGCTATCATACGTATACAGTTTAAAATCATAAATGCTGTTTAATAAGATAATAATGGTTAAACTTTATTTCTGATCATTCAGTTCCACAAGGTTTTGGCTAAAGCACCTTGTTTAAGCAAAATCGTTACTCCTGAAGAAATATATATTTTTACTTTTAACAGTACGCTATCTAATTAGATATCGAATTTTGACGTAATTCGAAAATGTGAATAATTATGTAACATATCGTTATGTGGCGCATTTAATTTGCATTTATTAAACCTTACAGCAGTATGCAAATATTGTTTTACGTGGGTCTTAGAGGTAACAGGCCAGGTAAGCCTGAGCTCCGCCTAAAAAGGTATGATAATTATAATTAATGTGAAGCTGACCCGAACCAACATGCTCAGTTTTGTGTGTTAGCCGACGGCGTAATAGTAAACCGTCAGAAGTGGGCTAAAGAGCATGTCAAAGTAAATAATTAGGCAGATGTGAAAGGCATCTTCCACCACCATCCTTAGTGGCCGTTGGTCCAGCGGTGAAGTCCTGAAGACTTTCGTTATTAACTGCACATGTTGTTTTAACACTTTCTAACTTGTCACACAGTACCTGAGAACAATAACTCTTATTTTCTCTACCTGGTTTAATATTGCTAGCCAGGGATAGTTAAAAAGTGCAAACTTACAGGCAGATAACTGTAACTATTTAGTGTGAGAGTAATTACGAGTTAACTTGAACTGAACCTTCTACACTACAAAACATTAGAAATATTGTGTAATCGTTAAAGCACAGCAAAGACTTTTATAATGGTTGCCAGACACTAAACACATAAGTGCTATTTTAACATGCATACAGAGGTGTAAACACGATATTCCTGTCCAGCTGCTGTGTGCTAATTTTTCCATGTTCTTCTACCACAATATAAGGATGGAAGTCTTATTTAAATTGAGAAAAGGTATTTTTTTTGCATTAAAATTCACTTCACTATTGGATGTATTTGATTGTAATAAAATACATGTAGATAGTTTCATTGTTTTCCCCCAATGTGTATTTGAAGGGTAACAAATCTATAGCTATGCTGGAGCTGTAATAAGACTGGATATTAAGGTGCCATAAAGATAATCTGCAGATATGTTTGTGTGTTGTGGTAATTTTCAGCATATTGTAATGTGGGTTTTTGGTATGCTAATTAGCTTTGTAGCAGGGCAAATTATGTGTGATGCCTATACTACCCAGTTTTTCCTAGTTATGACATGTTGCCTGATAAGACGAATTTAAACATATTTTCATACATTTCGAACTCTACATTCTCACATTCAGTTGTATAATTGTTAACACTGCCTGCGTGGTGCATAATTACCCTCTTGGCATGTTACCCCTTACGTCACACTCATTAAAAGCAGCCAGCTACCTGCAGTGGAGAGTCTCCGAAATAATGTATTATACATTACAAATATATAAAAAAAATTCTGGAATAGTAAATAGTTAACCCATTTCACCAACAAATATTACGTCGCTTATTTTAAACCAGGAAATAGATTATACATGATAAGCAGTCGTTTATCAATGGCGACCGGTCGGACGGATTTTCTCGAATGTCCACAGACATGCTAGTGTATGTCTGCATTGAATCTGTACTGATGCGGATTATCCACAACAAACAGAGGCATAGATGGGAAAACCATTTAGGGAGCCAACGGAGAAAAGTAGATAGAGAAGATTGTCCCATCCCCTTATCTGTCGTGAGTCACACATACACAGATTCGGAGTTACCTCAAAAGGGAAACAGACGCTTTTTGGATCCAACACAATACCTTCCCTTCTACCAGCCAATAACAAAATAACTCAGAATCTAAAAATTGACAAATTTTTTCACTTCGTCAATGTAAGATATTGTAAGAACATTATCAGTGGGTATATATTAAAATATTTTCAATTACAATCCAAATAACTGCAAACACAACTGCTATGCCTTCAGACTAGAACAGTTAGACACTCCAACACTTGGTCACTCGAACATTTGGTCACGCGAACAGCTGGGCACTCGAACAGTTGGTCACTCGAACTGATGATCACTCGAACGGTTGGGGACTCGAACAGTTGGTCACTCAAACAGTTGGTCACTCGAACGATCGGTCACTCGAACGATCGGTCACTCGAACGGTTGTTCATTCGAACGGTTGGTCACTCGAACGGTTGGTCACTGGAATGTTTGGTCACTCGAACAGTATGTCATGCAAATGGTTGGTCACGTGAACAGTTGTCCACTCGAACTGCTGGTCTCTCGAACGGTTGGTCACGCGAACAGTTAGTCACTCGAACGATCGGTCACTCGAACGGTTGGTCACTAGAATGTTTGGTCACTCGAACAGTATGTCATGCAAATGGTTGGTCACGTGAACAGTTGTCCACTCGAACTGCTGGTCTCTCGAACGGTTGGTCACGCGAACAGTTAGTCACTCGAACGATCGGTCACTCGAACGGTTGGTCACTAGAATGTTTGGTCACTCGAACAGTATGTCATGCAAATGGTTGGTCACGTGAACAGTTGTCCACTCGAACTGCTGGTCTCTCGAACGGTTGGTTACGCGAACAGTTAGTCACTCGAACGATCGGTCACTCGAACGGTTGGTCACTAGAATGTTTGGTCACTCGAACAGTATGTCATGCAAATGGTTGGTCACGTGAACAGTTGTCCACTCGAACTGCTGGTCTCTCGAACGGTTGGTCACGCGAACAGTTGGTCACTCGAACGGTTGGTCACTCGAAAGGTTTGTCACTCGAATGGTTGGACACTCGAATGGTTGGTCAATCGAAGGGTTGGTCTCGCGAAAGAATGATCACACATACGGTTGGTCATGCTAACTATTTGTCACACGAGCGTTTGGTCACTCGAATGGTTGGTGACTCGAACGGATGGTCACTCGAATGGTTGGACACACGAAAAGTAGGTCACTCGAGTGGTAAGTCACGCGAACGGATGTTAACTCGAATTGTTTGTCACTCGAATGGTTGGTTACCCGAATGGTTGGTCACTCGAATGTTTAGTCAATCGGAATGTTGTTTATGCAAATGGTTGAATACGCAAACGGTTGGTCACTAGAATGTTTAGTCACTCTAACAGTTCGTCAATAGAACGGTTGGACATACAAGTGGTTAGTTACACGTACTGTTGGACACTCGAACGGTTAGTCACTAGTATGGTTGGTTACTCGAACAGTTGGTCACTCAAACGGTTGGTAACACGAGTAGTTGTTCACTCGAACGATTGGTCAATCAAACGGTTAGACACCAGAGTAGTTGGTCACTTGAATTGTTGGACACTCAAACAGTTGGTCACTCGAACGGTTGATCATGAAAATGGTTGGTCATACGAGTAGTTTGTCACTCGAACGGTGTGTCTCTCGTACTGTTGGTCGCTCGAATGGTTGTTAACTCGAATGGTTTGGAAATCCAAGTAGTTTGTCACTCGAACGGTTGGTCACTCGAATGGTTGGAAACCCGAGTAGTTGGTAACTCGAACGGTTGGTCACTCGAACGGTTGGTCACTCGAACGGTTGGTCGCTCGAATGGTTGGAAACCCGAGTAGTTGGTAACTAGAACGATTGGTCACTCGAACGGTTGGTCAATCGAATGGTTGGACACAAAAGTAGTTGGTCACTCGAACGGTTGGACACAAGAGTAGTTGGTCACTCAAACGGCAAGTCACTCAAACAGTACGCCAGGAGAACAGTTGGTCACTCAAATCGTTGGTCATTCGAATGGCTGATCACACGAATGGTTGTTACTAGTAAGGTGTTGCACGCAAGTAATTGGTCACTCGAACGGTTGTTCTCTCGAATGATTGATCTCTCGATTAGTTGGACTTTCGAACGGTTGGTCACGCGAACAGTTGGTCACATGAATGTTTGGTCATGCGAACGGCCGGTCACTCAAACAGTTGGTCACTCGGACGGTTGGTCACTCGAATGGTTGGTCGCTCGAAGCATTGGTCACTCGAACTATTTGTCACTCGAACGGTTGGCCTTTTGAACGGTTGGTCACTCGAACGCTTGAACACAAGAGTAGTAGGTCATTCGAACTCTTGGTTACTTGAAAAGTTTGTTACACGAACAGTTGGTCACTCGAATGGTTGGTCACTCGAACAGTTGGTCACTCTAATGGTGGGTCACTCGAACGATTTGTCATTCGAACGGTTGGCCTCTCGAACGGTTGGTCGTTCGAACTCTTGGCTACTCGAACATTTGGTTACCAGAACAGTTGGTCACACGAACGGTTGGTCACTCAAATAGTTGGAAACACGAGTAGTTGGTTACTGGAACGGATGGTCACTCGAACGCTTGGTCACTCGAATGGTTGGTCACTCGAATGTTTGTTCAATCGGAGGGCTATTTATGCAAATGGTTGAACACGCAAACGTCTGGTCACTAGAATGGTTGATCACTGGAACGGTTGGTCAATCGAACGGTTAGACATACGAGTAGTTGGTTACTCGAACAGTTGGTCTCTCGAATGGTTGGTCACTCGAACGGTTGGTCACTCGAACGGTTGGTCACTCGTACAGTTGGAAACACGAGTAATTGGTTACTCCAACGGATGGTCACTCGAACGGTTGGTCACTCGAATGGTTGGTGACTCGAATGGTTGGTCACCCGAACAGTTGGTCACTCGAACGGTTGGTCACTCGAACGGTTGGTCACTCGAATAGTTGGTGACTCGAATGGTTGGTCACTCGAACAGTTGGTCTCTCGAATGGTTGGTCACTCGAACGGTTGGTCTCTCGAATGGTTGGTCACGCGACAGGTTGGTCACTCGAATGTTTATTCACTCGAATGTTTGGTCACTCTAACGGTTGGTATTTTGAACGATTGTACACACGAGTAGTTGGTCACTCCAAGGGTTTGTCACGCGATTGATTGGACATATGGGTAGTTTGTCACTCGAATGGTTGGTCACTCGAGTGGTTCGTCACTTGAACTGTTGGTCACTCGAATGGTCGGAAACACGAATAGGTGGTCACTCGAACAGTTGTTCACTCGAACGGTTGGCAACATGAGTAGTTGGTCACTAGAATGGTTAGTCACTCAAACTGTTGGTTACTCGAATTGTTGGTTACTCGAATTGTTTTTACTCGAATTGTTGGTCACTCGAATGGTTGGTCACTCGAACAGTTGGTCACTAGAATGTTTGGTCACTCGAATGGTTGGTCACTGGAATATTTGGTCACTCGAATTGTTGGACGCACTAGTAGTTGGTCACTCGAATGGTTGGTCACGCCATCAGATGGTTACTCGAAATGTTTGTGACTCGACCGGTTGGACACACAATTAGTTGGTCACTAGAACGGTTGGTCACGCGAACAGTTGGTCACTTGAACGGTTAGTCAAGCTAATACTTGGACATATGAGTAGTTGGTCACTCGAACTGTTGGTCACTCGACCGGTTGGTCACTCTATTGATTGGTCGCTCGAACTGTTGGTCACTCGAACGATTTATCACTCGAACGGTTGGCCTCTCAAACGGTTGGTCACTCGAACTGTAGAGTAGTTGGTAATTTGAACTCT
This sequence comes from Dryococelus australis, assembly GCA_029891345.1. NCBI lineage: Eukaryota > Metazoa > Arthropoda > Insecta > Phasmatodea > Phasmatidae > Dryococelus > Dryococelus australis. Next base: position 63,956,579 of record CM056997.1, read on the forward strand.
TGTTCACTCGAACAGTTCATTAAGCGAATAGTTGGTCACTCGTACGGTTGGTTACTCCAACGGTTGGACACACTAATGGTTGGTCTCTCGAACGATTTGTCACTCGAATGGTTGGTCACTCGAACGGTTGGTTACTCGAAATGTCTGACATACGAGTAGTTCGTCACATGGATTGTTGGTCATTCGAACGGTTGGTCTCTCCAATAGTTGGTCACTCGAATTGGTCACTCGAATGTTTGTCACTCGAATGGTTGGTCTCTCCAATAGTTGTTCACTCGAATGGTTTTGTCACTCGAATGGTTGGTCACTCGAACAGTTGGAACCCAGGGTAGCTGGTCATGGTTACAGTTGGTCACTCGAACGGTTGGTCATGGAAACGGTTGGTCACTCGAATGGTTGGTCACTCGAATGGTTGGTCACTCGAATGGTTGGTCACTGGAACGTTTGGTCACTCAAATATTTGGTCACTCGAACGGATGATCATTCGAACAGTTGGTCATTCGAACGGTTTTTCACTCGAAGGATTGGTTATGTAAACGGTTGATCACATGAATGGTCGGTCACGCATACGGTCGGTAATGTAAACAGTTGGTGACGCTAATGGTTGATCACTCAAACGGTTGGTCACTGGAATGGCTGGTCACTCGAACAGTTTGTCATGCAAATGGTTGTTCACGTGAACAGTTGCCCACTCGAACAACTGGTCTCTCGAACGGTTGGTCACACAAACAGTTGGTCACTCGAACGGTTGGACAATCAAACGGTTGTTCACTCGTACGGTTGGAAGCAAGAGTTGTTGGTCACTCGAACGGTTGGTTACTCGAATGGTTGGTCACTCGAACGGTTGGTCACTCGAACGGTTGGTCACTCGAATGGTTGGTCACTAGAACTGATTGGTTACACTTTCTGTTGGTCACTTGAACGGTTGGAAACATGAGTAGTTGGTCATTCGAACGGTTGGTTACTCGAATGGTTGGTCACTAGAACTGATTGGTTACACTTTCTGTTGGTCACTTGAACGGTTGGAAACATGAGTAGTTGGTCATTCGAACGGTTGGTCACTCGAACGGCTGGTCTGTCGAACGTTCGTACACACTAGTAGTTGGTCACTCGAACGGTTGGACACCAGAGTAGTTGGTCACTTGAACGGTCGGACACTCGAACTGTTGGTATCTCGAACTGTTGGTCTCTCGAACGTTTGGACACACGAGTAGTTGGTCACTCGAACGGTTGATCACTCGAACGGTTGGTCACGTGAACGAACAGTTGGTGATTCGGCACAGTTGGACACTCGGTTCAGTTGGACACTCGGAACAGTTGGACATTCGATCATTTTGACCTTCGATCAGTTGGACATTCGATCATTTGGACATTCGATCAGTTGGACATTCGATCAGTTTGTATACTCGAACAGTTGGGACACTCGAGCCGCTCTTCTATGATTGGTCGGCTGAGCGAAGAATGGAGGAATCACAATTTGCCATCCCTGCAGACTCGAACAGTAGGAGACTCACAGGGTTGAACACTCAAACAGTTGGATGCTCGAACAGTTGGTTGTCCCCCCAATTGTTCCCTTCCTGCGCTTTCTTACTTACTCTGTACCTGGATTTCTCAACTTGTTCTGCTTCTTATCGTGCCACACTTCAATATTCAGTGATCGTTTTTTACTAGAACCCAAACTATTACATTCACTAAGCGATAAATTAACACTGTTCATGTTGGAAATAAAGATAAATGCACGACACATCAAACGTGTTTGCACGTAGCGAGCTTACGGCTGTCTAGCAAGCGAAGGTTAGTGACTGTGATGGGAGGTTGAGTAAAACTGACATACGCCCTTCTTCCACCAGTGCCACCTGGAACTGTTATCATGCAACGCGCGTTTCGGACATATAGCGGGAGGGTGCGAATAATATAAATCTCATCAACGCGTGTCATATCATGCAATAGCTTGTTCCGCAAAAAAAAAAAAAAAAAAAAAAAAAAGGAATATTTGTAACATATACCCTTCTTTTAGACACCTGTTCATTTACTGTCATATTAAGAAACTGCTTATGGGACAGAAATAAAGCAATGATTATTAATTATTTAAACAATAATAATTAATAACCCCCCCCCCCCACATAATTTGTAACTGGGTGCAGCCCCCTTATTTCTGCAAAAAAAATATATATATATGTTACAGGTAAAATTCCCTATTTTTGACTAGAGATTATGAAATGCCGGCAAAATATCAACATAAATGTATTTTCCAAAAATTGTATAACTCTCGCTCTTTTCGATTAAAAACTACACGTTTGATTTCACAGAGGAGTTTTGCTGCCTTCTAGGTAGGCAACCAATTCTGATTGTTTGCAACCTGCATGTCGCGCCGTAGTGGCGTGTGAACATTACTTACATGTGGTTTATGGCGGAACTAAATCGTAACTTGTTTTGTCTAATGGAGTTTCTAAAAGGCGCGGAATATTGGTGTGTGTCATGGTTTTCCCCCTATTCTCAGTATCAGTACTGTAGTTCTCCTTCCTAAGGGAGGAGACGACTGCAGAATAAAAACGGGGCAATGGCGTCCAGCGTCGGAATTAGCTGTTCATGCCCTGTCATTCCAGTTTGACGGCGGCCATCTTGTCTGCCATGTTGTATGTCGGTGACCTTGACCGTTGACCATGACCCACTGACCTTTGTCGTTGAAAACCGCAACAAATTCAATAAAATCCAAACAGAATCCCCAGAAAAAATTTAAAAATTGGAAATTAATACAAAAATTATTAAAAATGTTTAAAAAGATATTAAATTCAATTTTTTTTAAATATTTTATAAAAAATCGTTTTAACACATATTTCAAAAACTTACATTTCTAGAGATCCCCAAAGCACCACCTCCAGCAGAAGTCTGACCCCCTCCAATCAATCACATTGTCTCAAAAATCTCCCCTCACCCACACTCCAAACCCAATCCATCAATTACTCACTTCGTTCGACCCCCTTTTCCCACTTACCCCCACTCCTATGGCTTAAGTTCATACATTCGCCTGATTATCAGCTTTGAGTTGAACCCCCACCTGCCCCTACCAAATTAAGCCAACAACTGTTAGCAAAATTAATATATTCTTAATTTATTTAATTATTTCTGAAAATATTCCAGATTTTTATGTTTTCAATACAGAAGACATCCTAAGGAGGTAAAGGTCTAGTTAAATGTAGAGGTCAAACCTCCAACATGGGCCACAACCCACCACCTTTGCCCAAAACTCCCTTTAATCATTCTACTAGTTTACATGCAAGAACCACCTAAGATGCAATTTAGTAAAAGATGCTGGAATGAATCCCATATAAATACATATTGTATGAAACTTATAATGCAGGCTGTTAGAAAAATGTTGGCCGAAGAATGAAGATGTTACAATGAGATATAGGATCCACAGTTCGAATATCGACCTGAGTTTGGATTATTTTTTAAATTAAATTTGTACGCACGTGATTTTCTGTCTAAGTGCTTAAAACGCACCGGATATAGAGATTTAAGTAATCTAAAAAATCTTTCAGTTAAATTTAATTTCAGAGACCCTTCCACATTACACTAAGTGAAGGAAAAGTACGCCCTGTAATCTGCATATCGAAATAGCGTTTTGTAGTAAGTATAAATGAGGACCTGCTACAATTCGCCTCCTTAGATTTTTTAATTATTTGCGTCAGTATGAGAACAGATAGTTTACAATCTTGAACAGTTCTTAACAAACGTATTTACCATTGTTTCCCTTCCTTACAATGCCTAGTTCGAGAGCCAAATTAATGTTCAACATTTTTTTAATTCACTCACAAAATTCTACCTATTTTATTTTTATTTGTCATGCCTGTCTTCTTTATCCTACTCTTAATTCGGAAAATTCATTGCGTAATCGATCTAAAAAGCTTTTGCAGCGAAATCATACATTTAAACCTACTGGGTAACCCATATTGGAAATTTCAAGTGTTTTGGATGAAATGAAACAGCCCTAAAGAACGCCTTAAATTGTAGACTTATTGCATGAAGAAATCAATTTAGGATAAATATTTTAGAAACATGTGTTATCGTCATAATTATCTTCTGAGAGAATAATACCTTGCACCGTCTTGTGGACCGAGAAAACTCACCAACCATACTACGCTGGTTAGTTTTCCTAATTTTAACCCTCAATTAGTACGGTGGATTTGTGTCACGTGTGTGGTATGGCGTGGGTCAAACTGACCCAAATATTTAAATAATCTTTTTTTTAGTAAAATAATAATATAAAAGTTATAGATTGTATTGGATACAATTTATTAGCTATAATCTTATAATTGTAACTTAATATTGACACAAAATCCTTCAATTGCTAAAAGAAAACATGGTTTTATTAATACATTTGTATAACATGGACGGAAAACAACCTTTCAATCACCTTAAGGTTTTAACAAAGAAGATGTTATATCAAAAGAAAAATAAATATCCTTATTTTACTTTTCCACTTTCATTCGCCATATGTGGAAGGATAACATTTGTCCGGGTAATGTGTAGGAAACCGCCTAATTCATCCTACACGCATGAAGGTGTGCTCTTACAACTTATGTGATGTGCTTTGTGTAGACTTGCATCTCATTGATTCAACAATAGTTTCACTCTTTAAGTTTACAATAATAAAAACCACATAGATGTTGAAATTTTTAGATTTTACGATTAATATCTTGTGATTTATTTAAATTAAAAAATAACCCAGGTATGAAAAAGCATTTACCTGTTCAACAAGTTCGTCGGCAATTATAATCTTTGCTCTTGTCAAGGTCTTTATTTGTGGATGTTTGCATTTCAATGTAGTGTGTTTGTATTTGGAATTTATACATTTGTAATTTACGTGTATAATTCTCATTGTATGTGTGTAATGTATTACAGTATATAATTCATGGCTTGGTATTTGGAAATCATTCTCGTCTATGTAATTATTACTTTACCATGCAAAAATTTTACGTTTTAAATAATTAGCTGTATTCCAGACACTTTATTTCTTTTTATCTTCAGTCAACATTGTCGACACAAAATTAAATAATGCTTTTGTAAGGGACATCTGTGTCTATCTCCTTGATTAAATCTTGTGTTAAATGTTTGAAATCGTTAATTTATAATTCAATTTTATTTACTGCTAAAAGCTTTTAATATCACTTAATTTGTTTCATGATATCCATTCTTTTCCTTTCCACAATTTCCCACAGCTCATATCTAATAATAATATCACATGCTTTTGCTTAATTTGTATGAGTTATAATGTGGGTTTCCTAAAATATATTTCCTTTTCAGTCATTTGAGACGTGATACTAGAAATGAAATTTACGGAATACTTTACTTTCTTAAAGCAACGTTGTCCGTTTATTATCATGTGACATTAGTTGGTATTAGGCCTACTAAATTCGGGATATAACGCTGTGATAGTTCATCAGTGTAACGCATCAAAAAATGGTATTATTTGGAAAGAGGAATTTTAGTTGTTGAATCGTTTTCACAAATCAGGCAAATTTCATGCAATGTACTAATTGTACTTTAATAGTGCCATGGCAAGTTCATTTTAACAAAAAACAGTTAAAGTTATCAATATAGCCTTACTTTTGTAGTGATGATTAATTTTTGAGATGTTACATTGTTGAACTAGCACAGCGATAAACTCTGAGCCCAAATATAAAATGTAACATATTATGTTATCAATATAATTTAAATTTCAAGGTAACGCTCAATGTAACCATTCTCAGTGGTTATTTGTTAACGAGAGAGTGTTGAACAGAAGCACACAGAACAAAATTTGTAAACCGAACAGAAAACGTATTGTAAAATTACAAATGATAGTACTTAAAAAAAAAACATTTTGTTGTAAATCTGTTGTATTTGCAGTAATGCAAAAATACGATTTGTAGAACTACAGAAACATTTTTGCAGTAATACTGACACGTGTAAAATGTACAAGTATTAACTTGTAACGGCACTAAAAACTTTTTTGGCAACTAGTTACCAAACATTTTTTTTTTGTAAAATTACAGATTTTTTGTGTGCACGGCTAGAGTAGCAAGACGTTGGCGGTGGCTGCGTGTGCGCGTGCATGGCCACAGAGACTAGAGAAGAAGAAGGGGAAATTTCCGTCTTTTGCCCATGTCCCCAACATTGATTCAAGAATTGCCAAAACTACTGTCAAAATCACGTGTTCAAACAATTATGTTCCATTTGTTTACATTCGGTGTTGTAACTAACGCGTGCTTTTACTCAAAAAAATCTGCAATTTGCATAGCGCGTGGAACTGTCGCCCAGTTCTGCTATGCGTACTCTCCCTTTATATAACTTCTATGTATGCGACGTCACGCTCACGAGACAAAGGAACTGCAGCCGGTCTTGGTCCCACCACACCCGGAGAACTTGAGCGGCAAGCTGGTCTGGTCATCATGTGGTTCGGAGACCGCGTTAGTCACTACGGAAACATTGTCTTCTAGCGTTGATGCTGTCACTCGTGCGACTTAAGCCCCTGGCACAACTGACTGTTGGTATTGGTGTGTTACGTATTCCATGGCACAATAGTCGGTTGGCTCGTAAGTGTATAATTTGTTGCGCGATCGAGCCACCAGGTAGCAGTAAATCTGTAAATAAGTCGTATTGTTTTCATTTCATGAGATTTTGACTGTCTGAAATCAACAGTACTGAGGTAAGCGATAATTGGAAATGTTATGTGACAGAAAGACACAGCATTGTACCAAAATTAAAGTTATTAAAATATTGTACCTAACCAAAACATACACCTCAAAGGTTTTTTTTTTTTTTTTTTTTTTTTTTTTACAAATTGGGTTCTTAATACTGAAAACTGCTGGTCGCTGATAAATATCAATACTTTTATTTGCACCTTTACCCTCCTCCTTTTCAACCTTTTCACGTATTTTTGCCGTCACATGTCCAAACTACAAAAGGCTTTCTGAATGGTCGGTTGGTAGTACATTACAGAGCACTCTCTGATTGGTCGGTTGGCTGTAAAAAGTTCAATATTTTCAACTTTATATATGACCAACCACCAACTACCAACCACCAACCGCCTATTGTGCCATCTCACACATACCGCCCTGTACTTCAATTGCTACCAACACCAACAACAACGACCAACACGAACAACCGCCTATTGTGCCAGGGGAATTATGTACAAGACGGTTGTGAAGTTAGAGCCGTGGTTATAGGACCTTTTCCCTGCCCACAGTGTCTGACTTCATGATTGCCGTGGGTAAGTAGACTGGCATTTGTGCCGATAAAGAGACATAGAGGGAGTAACAGTTAATGGATGGGTATAAATTGCCCCTCTCTAAATTGAGTAAAGGGCGCCAGAACCAGAAGAAATGGGCACCCAAACGGTTTGTGATCCCTAGATGCGTTGATATACAGAATGGGGCCCAACTATGGAGACAAACTCCAGGAAGTGATTCCTGAACGGTTAACGACCAAAAAATGATATCAACATATTTGCGGAAATGTACAGAAACAGTACAAAATGCACAGCAACATAGTAATTAGAATAGTGGCACAGTACAGAACTAAGCTAAGGGCGGGTCGTGAAACAACCTATCTGCCAGTGCCTTCTCCTCTCCGTACTGACGATTTCACTCTTCCCTGTTCGCGTCTATTCTTTGGCGACTCCCTTGTTGTTTTACTTTTCAACCCATGTCTAGTTTATCTAATTACACTGTTTCCGTAAGTCTACAGAATTTCTGCACGTTTCCGGACTTATTATGTTGATATGGACTTTTTTATTCCTTTTCCTTTCAGGAATCGTCTCCTATGACTGTCCTCATTGTTCGGCCTAATTCTGTAAGTATTGCATACATTCTATAATGCATTGTTATAACGTACTTCTGATATTTAAAAGCATCTGCCTTTCTGGGTTATATATATTCTGCGTATAGTCCATCCATTCTGAAGCCCTGCTAAAGTTCTACTTCCAGAATATTCTTCCACCTCATGCAAACGAAGCTTTACCAAGTCTTACAAAAATTACACCAGACGGACAACGCACCGCACTCGTGCGCACACGCTGTAATAAAAGTTTGCATAATAACTATCTCTTACTACACTTTACCAACACACCTATTTCCTCCCTGATTTCATTCATATTAATTATAAATGAAATATTAAAATTTATAGAGACAAAATATTGCAAATAAGTAAAAGTTCTATTTAACCAAAAATAAGGTACTTTTATGTACATAACACAAGTGTAAAACGTTTGTAATACGTGACATATTTAGAAAACAACCAAACATGCCATACATATGGCGATTTTTAAAATGGTCGATTCAAAAAGTGTGAAAAACAGCGAATCGATTATATATTAGAGTGTAATTCAGGTTTTGTTCGCATAGAAATGACATTTATAAGAGAAGCGAATATGTCTAAAGAGGGGCACCTCCTCCCCCGACATGAGGCGCCAAAACGTTTTCCCCCTCCTAAGCTGGAAACGTTTCGCCGCCGCTAAGACAAAGTACGTAACTTTAAGGAACGTAAATATGCTATTAATACTACAATAATTGCTATTAGTGCGCGTGAAGCAAACAGAAACCAAAATTAACAATTTTGGCAGCCGCAAATTAATGGAACCACTTTCGTACATTTTTGCTAACTTCACTGGCAGCACAGCAGTTGGAGCTACTATAGGGTTTTATCGGTGAAGTGTGCACTTTTCGTAGCCCTCCCTTCATTTGGCATAACAGTCAATAAATATATTTCATTATAGCCGTAAACATTAACTTTCGAGTCTGGTGAAATATATACACTCAGTTTATTACTTATATGGGCAGAGGTGGCGCAGTGACTAGGGCGCTCGCCTCCCACCAAGACGATCCGGGCTCGATCCCCGGCGGATTCACTCCCGGATGTGGGGATCGTGCTGGACGATGACGCTTGCCGGCGGGTTTTCTCGGGGTACTCCCGCTTCCCCCGCCCTGCATTCCAGCGCCGCTCCATCCTAGGGTCTCACTTCATGCCATGCCCGGGAAAGACGGGCATCTACGGGTCCCAGCTGGAAAGCCCGTCACTCGGAGAGTGTTGCCTCGCTTTGGGTTCACTACCCACTCGAGTTGTGATTATTTATAAAGACTGTTCACGATAAAGTGAGCACTTTTGAAATCTACCTTAGAAAATAGTCACTGCTCCAACGGGCGCACTGAGTGACATGTGCCCAGTACAGTTGGTAACGATGGATGGAAAGTAGTTCCATATCTCAACTTCTAATAAAAAGTGTTGGGTAAACATTTGTGATAACTTAAAATATTTATTTTGTTTTCTGTTTTTCTAAGGAATCTAAGTGTAAAAACGAACAGATTTTAAAATATAGACTTTTCCAATAATTTCACAGTTTCACTTCTTGACCGACGTATGAATAAAGTGATGAGGACCATGGCAATGTCAATCTTACATATGGAGAACGAATACACAACGTGCATACAAGTACATCTTATCCAGGGTTTTCAAAAGTGCTCACTTTACTACCGCGAACAGCCGAAAGCAGATGTATTATCATGAGAGGTGGAGGTATGCTGCGACAGAGCAGCGTGGCATGGATAGCGGAGTTGAAGGAGGCAGTCCCAGTTGAAGGTCACCAGCGAGCGAGTTACTGATCTGAGCTGGTCGACCGCGACCGTCCGCGCCGCGCCGCGCTACACAACACCGGCCCAGTGCCGCCCGCTGATAGGTTTTCTCGGAACGGGGCGGGCTTATCTGGCAGCCTGCTTATCGCCGCCATTACTAGCCCAGCCTCCCCCTCCCCCCTCTCTGGGCACATGGCGGTGTCGGTGTCGGCCCCTTGTCTGCGTCGCTCCCTTAATTACCCTACTAATGAGCAGATGCGCGCGCCGAGATTGTCGGCCACTTCAAAGGGCGGGTGGGAGCCCCCGTTCCCTCCCCAGACAGCACTGCTCCAGTGCGGCGGGCGCGTTAAAGAACTTTGCTGTGCGGCGGGCTGGCGACCCCCAGCCCCGAAGGCGGATACGTCACCGACACGTTTTGCAACTTCTTCTGTTTCACCGCACCCCGCGTCTCAAGGCGCCTCGAGGAGCCCTTCGCCGTGCCGTCTCTCGGCTCCCCCTACAACCACCACCACCACCACCAACAGCACCGCAAGAAATGTGCTGTCTGCACATGGGCGAGATCACCAAGTTCTTTTCCATGGCGAGGCATGAGAACTAGAAACTAGGTTTTACCCTACATGCATGCAACAAACATCCACGACCTGAAATGTGAATAAAGACTGTTCACGATAAAGCGAGCACTCTTGAAATTAACCTTAGAAAAAAGGTCACTGTCCCTGCCTCCGTATATTTTAACGGGCGCACTGAGTGGCATGCACCCAGTAAAGTTGGTAATGTTAATTATACATAAGGCGGAAACATACATAAAGTACATACAAGTAGATCTTAAGCAGGGCTTTCAAAAGTACTCATGTTACAGTGAACATCCTATAAATATGTTTATCTTTAACAATATACAATATAATAGCAGGACAAAGTAATATTTTATACAAATGCATAAACAAATATCAAAATAAAATAATGGAAAACCAGGAAAAAGTCAATTACTCTCCCAGCAGGGCTTGCATTTTGAAGTAACGTCGCTAATAAATATTAATATGTTATAAAATTGTTATTTCACATTTCATAGAATAAATACAGTTTCCAGGGAGGGAAATTGTCCCCCTCACCCCTCCCTGCCTTGCCACCGGCCGACGCCCATGTGTCTGCAACAGGAGTTCCTCACAACTGAAAGGGTTCGCTAGCCGACCAGAATCAAAATCCTTAGTGGGAAATTATTATTTTTTTTTGCGCCAACCGAAATTTTTCGTTCCTACGTAAGCAACTCTAGTTCACAATACACTCCATTTTCTCATTCATAACCTTTTCTTAATTTTAAACGGTATTTTGCTAAGCTCGCATAAAATTATTACGGCACATACAGCAACGAATTGTAAACGTTGTAAATATAAATTTCTCGCATTCACAAATGTGGTACGAAAAGCCAGTGTTTCTTTTTCAGACAATTTGTTCCGTGAGGTCACGTGAGTGATTCGCAAGGAGGAGTGGGGCGAGGCGTGAGTTACCTAGAGAGAGACTCCCCCCCCCCCCCCCACTCCGCCGAAACCGGGGAGAGACTGACTTTAACTTTATTAGGGAAATTCGGAGGTGTACTGCGTAAACATTGCTAAAGCATTATACTAGTAATTATTAAAATAAAACAATACTATATTTTAAAGGAAATTAATTTTCTTCTATTGTTTATTTTATTCTTATTAGATTAAGGTGTATAAAGAACCTGACCAAAACATTGTTTGGAATATATTCATATAGGTTTATATTGACATTCCACAATTTCCTAAACAGACCTGGTTGACATAGGAAAATCGAAAATGAAAGCGAATTCTAGTTATGAGTAGTAAGGAGATGGCGACTTTGGCACAGGTATCAGTCATCGGAAGCTAGGAGCCACCAGCCACCTCGGTTGCCGAGGCGGCCTAGGGCGGCTATGCTCTGAGATGGCATCCAACCACCATATTGGATCTTGAAGACCTTGACCTTAACCGTGTGTTTATAACCTTGAATGACCTTGAACCTAAAGTTTTTACAAAAAATAGCAAAAATCTTTTGAAAATTTAAAAAATCGGGGAACATATACATAATGGTACCTTACCCTACCCCTCGCTCACCCTACCAACCCTAACCAACAATCCCCCCCCCCTCCAACCCAATAATATAAAAACTGAAAAAAATAAAAAAAATCTAAAAATCAAGGAATACACAATGTCACCCTACCCCACCCCTTACTCACCCCCCCCCCCACTAACATCACCACACCCCATCACCACCCCAACCCACTCAGTCATAAAAAAATGAAGAAAAATCGCAATAAATCGATTTTTTTTAAATAATCGAAGAATATAAAACACTAACCTTACAATCATTCCACCACTCTCACCCCACCCCTCTCCACTCTCACCCCCTACCAGTCATAAAACACATCGCGAAAAATCGCAAAAAAATTGAACATTTCATTCTACAAATCGAGGAACCTATAATGTTAACCCCACATTAATTCCCTACCCTATACCCCCACCCCTTCTCCCTCGCCCTCCATTACCCACACAATCCCCAGTCATAAAAATCGAGAAGAAATCAATAGTAAAAATTGAATGACACCAATAAAGGTGTAGGAAAATATTATATCACTGACTCCAAACATGTTGAATGCCAGTGGCCTTGGCCTTAACTCCAATGACCTTGAAAAATAAATAATTATAAAAACTTGTAAAAATTTTGAAAAAATTCATAAAAATCGAAGAACATATTATGTTACATACTTCGAACCCCAATGATGCTGACATTGACCCCAATAACCTTGAACTCTAAAAACTGAGAAAACATTGCAAAAATCGATTAACATAATAAAAGTTTAGCAACATCACTGACTACAGCCACCGCTTTGAGTGTTGGCGATCCTCACCTCCTAAAAAAAAATCAGAAAAATCGAAAAGAATTCTTAAAAATCGAGTAACATAACATTAGACACCCTTCCCTTGCTCATCCCTCCGCCACCAACCCCTCACTCACACACCCCTCCACAAAAATGAGTCATTGTCCTTATGTAACAAATTATCCCTTCACCCATACCAATTAATGGCATATGTGGCTTGGGCACTAAATTACGATTTAAAGACAATTCTTATTTTTTTTAGTACTGGCCATGATAGAGGTTGCTAGTTATTTATTTTTTAATATCTACTACCAGAGAGTTCCCATTTTGTACATTTCCAAATCCATGACCTCGGTAACAAAACATGCATTCTATCTATCACAAGAGAGCTCCCATGTCGGTGTATAAATCGTGACCACACGAACAGAAGTGATATTGGGTCCCCATCACCCTTGAATTTTGGTTGAGGCAATCCACATAATCCCAGTACTGGAGATACTGCAAAAAATCATGCTCTACACTCTTATTTATACACACACTGCTAATTTGCAACAATGTATGATACAAGTTTAGGGCATAGACCTATGAAATGTGTGATGATGTGACCAGTGCATTCATCCTTCATAACTCCAGTAACTCCTTTGTTCGCCAATTTTAACTCTTGTGGATTATCTGGTACAAAATTAGAAGTATCAAATTGTGCATCCAAATCTGGACAAATACTCTTTTACACACTGTGACAAGCAATTACGTAAATGAAACTATCGGTCTCGCAATAGAGAAGATCCGAAGCCTGCTAAGGAAATCTTCTGGATATATAGTTATAATGGAAGTTGTAGATATACAATTTTGACAAATCGAGAATGGCAACCCCGGTGTACAAAGGTTTGTTGAAAGTAACAGAAAATTTTTCCATTTCGATCAGGACTAGATTTTTATTGAGGAATTAACTTGCCTTGAAAGTGATCATTGCAAAATGCATTTGGGCTGTACTACCACTAGCATGAATGGCCAACTATTTCACATGGCGATCGCATCGCACTGGAGAAATGTGGATGCGTACGATAATCCCCTCCTTAGCATCGTCAAACGATTCTTCAACAATATCACCACCTTTGTCTACTACGGAGTAGACATTAATGGAAATATCATTGAACTCTTCGAATTGTTTGATCTCATGTAACACTACAGGTGTCGACAATCCTTTGGTATTCAGTACGTGGTGAGGTTTTGGATACAAACTGGATTGAATGGCATGGTGTGTGGAGGAAATAAATTCACTAGAATGGCATACAGGAAGCACTCATCTCCCGAGCACTATATCTTAAAGCATGCTTGCAGATAGGCAATTAATTTAGAGAGCTCTGTATGAGAAGCACCTATGGTGAATGGTCTGTATTGCGAAATGTGAACTTCCATTTGCAAGATCAGTTTCATTCCCCAGCCACTACCTCTTGCACAAAACTCACTAATATTCGCAATGTGAGGAGGGACAATGTATTCCTTGTAAATTACGTCAACATTGGACGAATGGAGGATGGCAGTGGCTTTACTCGAAAAATGGCAAATCTTCACAGCATTTTCCTCAGCTGGAGGTGTTTTTACAAAACTTGGCTGCTACAGAGATGTAAAATTTGAAAGGTCAAGGTGCCATGAAAGTTACCTCAGAACAGGTGCCTTGCATCTTTGAGAGAAAAGATCAATGTCAACATTTGTCCTTAATATATCAATATGTATTTGTGCATCCACAATTCTATGTCCAAATGCCATATCCAAAAGGACATATGGCAAGTCTTGGACCAAAGGTATGTCGGACCACAAGGGATAAGAATCTGAATATGATTCCATTCCCATTGTATCAGAATGACTTTCTGAATTGGACTAATCCAAATCAGAAGAGCTATCTGTTCCCGAGGCAATGTGCCTATGCTTCGTAATGGGGGACCATCACAAACTGAAAGTGACTCTACTCACCAATACCAACAACCAACCCACTGGGTAAACTCTGGATCTACTATATATATGAAACAACAGAGATAAATACCTGGAAAAACACCAAAAACAGTGAGAGAAACATCAGAAAAAACACAAAAAAGTATGTGTGTGTATCAAATTGACACATTCCCCACATTTAGCAAGCCTATCAAATCACCACAAACCCCCATTACACAAGTCTATCGAGTTAACACATTTCCCCATTAATGTCTAGTCCATGACATTTCACCATTAAGTAAAGCCTACACACATCGAATTAACAACCCTGGAAACAGTACACATTTTAAAACCCTGCATCTAATTATTTTTACCCTGAAAGGGGTTCGAAACCTTACCAGGGGTGGTTCACAAACTATGCCCTAAACAACTATGCTACCGAAGTGCCCCCAAAATGAGAATTTTTAAAACCTGAATTTAAATAAGTTGCAACACATTAAAACAAGTGTTTCCTCACATTTAAAATCCTTTATGCAGCGATCTAATGTCCAGTTCTGGTGGACAGTTGTAGGATGAAGTACCAGTAAACCAAAGCCGCAACAACCAATTGTAATGTGAATAGGTATTGCAGAGACTGTAGATTTTGATGGTATGATGGTCAGAGACAGACGAGCTCTAAGTATGTTCAAGCTCAGAACCCAACCTAAGCTTGACTGTTGGAGACAGACTGACAGGCTTGGGGAAGTGCACTCTGATTTTATACTCTCCATCCACTTGACATTGTTTCAGAAAAATTTGTATCCTCACCCAGACTTCGTACATTACAATACAGTTACTTTAAAGCCTTAATGTCTACGATTGCCACCCAAGTAGCCTGAGACCACGAAAACCCTTTCCATTGGACCAAACTCTTATGCTTTTCACAAGTAATAATTTTATCAACCAAGTACATATCTGGCGAATGTTCTTTCTGTAATTTATGTTCGTAGAATCCACCCATAATTGGTTCACCATCATAGCTTACCAAATAATAAAGACTGGGAAAGAAATATCTAACTGAAATAATTTTAAATATTTCATACAACCAATTTACAGTATATTTCTTTTCAAACACACCCTTGACTTTAGAAATGTGGACATATTGCCTAACTTTGAACTTTAGCTTCCTCTCATCAATGACTTTAGGATTATTTGATACTGTCTTTAATAAATCATGATTTTTCACATCGACAGGTGCCATCTTGATTGTTCTATAAAACTTACCATTGTAAAATTTTACCACCTTAGTTAATATATCCAGCCAATTCGAGAAGTGGAGTATTTATAAAGTATAGTTGATTCACGATAACTTCGGCCTTTTCTGAAGTCCTACTAAATTTATACTTTTGGTATTTTGATTGTTAATCATTCCGCTACACGTAAACATAAACACTGCCATATGACTTCTACTTTTATAACTGTCAAATGCATTGGTTGCTGTTTACAGCTATTCAAAGAATTATGTTATTTTGCAGAAACAATTTCCTACAAATGTTCACAATTTAGGCCTATAGCAATATTTAGGCCAGCTTTATAACTATTTGTTACACACGATATAGCACATTACACATAATACACATTAATATTTTGCCACGATGGTGTTTGTTACAACTGTGGTGGTAACAACAGTAGTTTTTAACCTGTTGTTATTAATATGTGTTTGGAATAAAAATTAAAACGAACAGACAACCAGTACAGCGAAACAACCAGTAAATTTGAAGCACGCAACTTGTATTGCTTATTTATTGTACATAGCATCGACAAACATAAAAGATAGTGGTGAACATGTAAACACATAGGCCTACTGTAACATTCATTCTGTTAATATTTATGTGTATTGGTACTTACTGGTTTGTAGGTTTATTTTATTATTTATCTAAATTTAAATTGTTGAGCTTAGTATTTTTTTTGGGATTGTTGCAGACATTCAAATCACAGAAACATAAGCTCATTGCACAACTGTTTTCCAAACACCTAGTTCAAAGGTACAACTTTGTGATTTAAAGACGTGAATGCAAATAATGAACTTTGTCATAACACCAGTTCATGGTTAGAATGTATACATTTAGCACATATTTGAAATCCACACACACCTGCCCTACGCAACAATGACAACACGGCCACCACGCCCTTTCATACACAATGATCACAACACATTTCACTCTGCCATGGAAACACATATTTATCGCAACATTGTAACTTGCCTAGGATGTTTAAAAAAACATGAGTATGAACTTGATGCTTCATTAAGTAACATGCCATATCATTGACATTTTGCTACATCACTGTCAGTCGTAAGGCCATATAAAAACTTAGTGTAATCGCCCGCCATATTGGGACAAGCGCATGCAAGATGACCAAGTTCTAGATTCTCTTTTCTGCACCACTTCTGCTAACCTTCTGGAGCGATAAGCTCCACCCAGCTGACAGTTTGTTGACCTATGCACGTTATTTTGTGCTGTTATTTTTAACTGTAACCGTGGAATATGTTTATATTGGGGCTACCTAAATATTGAAATATTTCAATAGCAATATTTAATTTACAAAGAGCATACCAAACACCTATGTTGAAACAATATTTGAACTGAGAACTGTTTAACTAGCTGTTGCCAATACACCGTTGTTCTCGATGTTTTTAATATGTATATAATAAGAAATAAACATTACAAGTTATAGAAGATATTAAGAAAAGTTTCATATATTCAAAAATACAGCCCTTTGGAGTTAATCTCAGTGTTATGTATTTGTTGAATACAAGTGATTAAACAAATCAGGTTGACATGTTATGCCTAGGGCGACTTCTCAAAGGTTCGATTCCAAAAGGTTGAAGAAAGTGTGAATGTACTATAACTGTTTGATAGGTTTGTTGAGATGCTCAGCCACAGCACATTTTATTCCAGAGTAAGTGACATAATGGTTGATGCCGTAAGTTGAAATTAACTTTTTGTAGTTCCATCCCTTGGTCCATGTGGAGATGTCGATGTACCCTTTCCTTTAAAACAGTAGACATTGAATCAGCAACTTGTTTCCACTTTTATCTTCACTGGAACAGCAAATGCAATACCAGTTAAAATGTACCGACACGTGCTGCATACTCCCTCCCAGAAGGACTTCAAACAACGCACGAAGTGTGCGCACTCTACGCTGCAGGCGGCGCAGGTGAAGCACATTGGTAGTGTCACCAGAGCAACGCATGTGCAGTGAGCATCCGAGAGCAGTGATATAAAAGGAGATCCCACATTCTCATGTTTTATGTTTCTAAAGGGCTTAACAGCAAGGCAAGTGTTACACCAAGTCATGTGTACACATAAATACCCCAGATAAATGCCTTAATGCCATAGTTTATTCTTTTCAAGTGTTTTTCTTTACGTACCATATTTTTATTCTCACATGTAACCATCCTCACCTCATATCATAGTGTTATTATGCCATCCTCACCTCATATCATAGTGTTATTATGCCATCCTCACCTCATATCATAGTGTTATTATGCCATCCTCACCTCATATCATAGTGTTATTATGCATGTACGTTCTTTTGTTGTGCAAGACTTAATTTTAGAAACCTGTGGGAATCTCCAAAGGCAAGTGTAAAATGTTTTTCATTCAAGGGTGATGTCTAGAAAGTAGTTCCACGTTGGGGTGCTAGCATGCCAAGCCGGCTAGCACGCCGCATTTTCCAAGTTAAGTCATAGTCCGTATTACGAGGGGTGTAGCATGTTACGTCGTGACTCGCATTTCGTGCGCTCGGCAGCCATCAACTTTGTGCATAATTATTTCTTCAGCAATAGACTTAGTTAATTAACCGGAACCATTAATTTTATCTGCCGCCGGGACTCCGCCCCTCATACCACCCAGTGCTTGCATCTCTTGGGTGGATTTTATTCGTTCAACCTAAAGCATTGTGACCATGTGTATTTTATTCTTTTTAACCCACGCTGATGGGTGTAGCTCAGCAGCAAGTGTATGTTACCTCAACTGAGGTGTGTAGAGTAATACCTAATAAATTACGCAGTGATGCAAAATACCACTGGTATTTATTTCAATAGCCGCAAGGCGTTTAAGGTATGGGTCTTCTCCCGCGAATTTTACTGCAAGTATGCAGAGAGTGTAATGAGTGTTTTAAATGGTCATATGTAATTGCAATGTAACTAAAGTGTCATACGGGCGTGTGGGGAGCCCTGGTATCCCACAGCGAAGCAAACAAAAATATACAATACTTTCCAGAGCAGTACTTTCAATCCCTGGAGGGATTACGCCGTGGTCGTTGGCTGAACGACCCTGAGGAGACCGATTCTTCTCTACTGACATCATTGGCATTATTCTGGAGAATGTCTGGCGCCCCGAGTAAAAAAAATCCTAAACTTCCATTTTGAACATTACATTATCGCTCCTCTAACCTAACCTCAATCCTCATCCGACCACATGACACCATGTCAGTACTTATAACCTCGGTGGGGTTTATAAATTGAAGTAATACCAAGTCAGCTTCAAAAAGGTCATTTAAACTGTGCGTGTGTGTGTATATATATATATATATATATATATATATATATATATATATATATATACCAAACAGTTTCGATCATATGTGGATAAATAATTTCTGGCCTGTTTTGAGACTATAAATAATTTTAAATGTAATTTATAAATAATTTTGAACGACTCACTAATTCGTTCGGGTTGTCCCAAAAGATATGTGAAATATTATCAACTTCATTTTTAAATATCCCACTACCAACAATTTCCCTTAATAAATATGATTTCGGTGTGATCTTCGTTAATACTACTTAAGTGAGAATGAGTGTTTGTATGTTTGATAAGCTCCTTATACTTATCTAGATCAGAGCCAGAATACCCAGTTAGACATTTTTAAAATAATTATTCAAACATTCCCCCATTTGTATCAAATACATTGTCACCTATTTGAATTTTGTCTTCAGATAAAAATGTAATTACAGAATCCCCCAGAAACCATATGTTGCCATGCCTATATATATCAAATATTGTGTTGCTAGTTGGCAACGTGCTTTTTAAAGCTAAATATTTACGAGTCAATTGTGAAAGTATTTTTTTTTTTATTAAAGGGTCTCTAATTTAATTTCTGCAGGTTTATCATTAGATGTAGTTAAAGCAGTGTGTAATATATCAATTTTAATTGTAATAGGTTTAAATATTTCTGCATTTGAAACATCCCATTCCATTCATGCTCTCTTAGCTTGTAAATATTTCTCCTTTACAGCAGATATAACAGTATGTAACTCTGATTTAGATAGCATTAGCCATTTTCGAATGATTTCACATTAACGTTTCAGTATTTATATAAACTAATGTGCTGGTTTTCTAACTGCCACACTACTTCAACTACTCTGTAATTTATCTAAAATGGCATATAATTTACTTCCAATTAGCCTTTTCATTCCATCAATAACAATAATTATATGTGTTTGTAAATCGTCATTTCACTTTTGCTTTTCTGAATGTGTAACTAAACCCGATGTTTTATTAATAAGATCAACACTTATATACTGTGACAACTCTTCAATTCTTGCTCCAAGTTGCTCTGCAATGCTAGTGGTTACCAAATCATTAATTCCACTTTTTAAGTTATCTAAATGTCTGTGTATTCTAGTTTCCATATTCTGCAATGCAGCTAGCATGTTCGCTAAAATTTCCGAAATGTAACTAATATTCGTAACTACTTTTTTATTACCTCAATTTAACTTTAATAACTTCTATTGTATATCAGCCGTTTGTGACTTAAATACGTCTAATGTAACACTGTGTAAATTTTTCACAAATAGCTTATTTGTCGCATCACTATATTTCATTGGCACACCGACATTACATAAAATATGTCCATTAACATCACAGTTCCCATCGTGATTTTTGGTTAAACACGTATTGTAACTACGTCTTATACCACTATGACCAAACCACTTCAAAACCTACCCTTATATAGTGGAAGTTCAGGAATAATTACTAGGAAACCATAATTTTGTTTCTAGCAATATAAACACATTTATTTGAACTTTGTAAATGACATATCGCCAAAAAGACGGTCCTTGTGAGCATGGTGTAGGTTTAAATTATCCATTTTGAAAACAATTAACGTGTTTGCATTATCGCGCAAATTGTGTTTTAGAATTCGAGCGGAACGTTGCGACAGATAAAAACAATCGTCATTTGAATGTCTCCCGAAACTAAGATATTGCTGAATTTCTCCCTGGGGTTCACTCCAGACGTCGTCAAATATAAATACTGAATTAGGTCACGCATCACTTGGACATATAATGCCGTCTTTGCTGTTAAAAGTGAAATATTGCATTCCATAAATTGACGATAAAATACTTGCTAAATGCTGATATTTTTGTCTTGATGTATCGTTTTAAGAAACATATTCATGTTTTCAAACTTTAAGCTGTTTGGATGTTCTAATAGCGACACAATGACACATGCCTATCCACACGATGATGGGCCACTTTTAATGCACCGTACGATTGACGGTAACAATATACTGTGTTTCTCTGAAATTACATTTTCATGCATTGATGCATTTATGGGTAGTTGCAAACTTTGCTTAATAACCTTCATTGTAAGCAAAACTGTTTCATTCTGACGTAAAAACTATATAAACACATATATAGACTTGCATTCAGTTGTTAGTTATATCTCGTATTAAACGCATCAAAAATGGCAAAGGATTTTTAACACACTGATTAATAAACTACCATTCGAGCTACATTTACCTAACACAATTATTGTGGTCCGCGAATGAAACTCGCAAAAAGATTGGCATGTAACAACCTGGGAATAAACGTATTATATAACACATGTAAACAGCACAACATTCCATATTCTCAAACAAATGATTTAAAACAGTGACATTTTGCAGACACTATATCGGCTGACAAAGTATTAGGAACAATCCATCTACTTTAACAGGTGAAAAGATAGGGGCTTGGATGTTAACAAAGTAATGCATGCAAAAGTGAAAAGAGACATGAGAGTTGGTAGGTCAAAACACAAACCGAAACGCAAAGGGAAGAAGAAAGGTGGTCTGTAGCCATTTATATTTCCAGCGCTAACAGCGCTCCGATCTCTTTTGGGTGGAGCTTCGGCAATTAGTAGAGCAGTTAAATCAAGTGAGAAGGGAATGTTTCTTAAACCATAAAAAAAGTTGGAAGTGGGCGAAGAAACGCCAAACGAGGGAAGAAGATAGATAAAGTATGTTCCAGAACAACGGGATTGGGATGTGGGTCGGTGGATCGAGGGGGCTCGGCCGCCATATTGGAAATTTCCAGTTTTTTCTCCCAAAATTACTTGTTTTCACTTAAAAGCGTACGTTTTAGTCCAAAAATGCCTTAACATTTCCCTTTGTTTCCTAAATATTTCCAGTATTTCCTTAAAAATTTCCAGATTTTTCCCTCAAAAAGCACCAGGCCTCACCGAAGCCACCAAAAGCCAAAACGAGCCGATTTTAAATATTTGGGTGGCTTACTATTTCTTCTATACCAAACAATTCGGTATATGATAAATCAATAAAATAAAATAATTAAAAAAATATTTTTTTATTTTAGTACATTTTTATAATTAAAAAAATTAAAGACATAAGCATTAAGTGTTTATATCACCGTACTATAGGGGTATACATAATTATATATAAGATAGGACTATACATATAGTATGTTTTCTTCTGGGTGAATATGTTTTTGGGTTTTTTCAGAGTGCTCCCAATCGCAAAGGTTTTACGAATTTTTCTGCGTATTTTAAATTTTGGTAAGCAATTATGTTTCTGTATGTTTTGAATGGTAGATTTTGAACAGATGGTAAGTAAGGTTAAGATCCTATGACATCATCCAAAAAGGTTAAAAGTTTTCATTATACAAACTTGTCAGGTTGTCAAGCGGTCTAAGACGTTGGATTTAAGGTCTAGTTTCTTGTAAGGGTATTGTGGGTTCGAATCCTTGGCAATGCAATTAATTTTCAGTCGTATATTGAGACAGTCGAGATGGTTTCATTCGCAGTTCGTTTGTCGTTCGAGTGAGTTCTCTTTCTCTGATTGAGTTCGAGTGACTTGAAACTTAGCTACATAATTTTTAGATATATAAAAGCTGCGTGTAAGTCGTCGCTATAAATAATCCAAAACGTATTTCTCTCCTCATGAAGGTATACTGAAAATGATGGTTTGTTGTTCTCGCAGTCAGATAATTTTTATCAGCTAATGTGACATATGGAAAGCTTAAATCACTTGCAGTACTCCACACAGTTACTGAACTCACATACCTACCTACCAAAAGAATTCCTCCTGATGTATGCTCGACATGAAAAAAAAAAAAAGAGTTAATAAGAAAAAAAATAACATTTGTATCCACCATTGAAAGCTGTATAAGTGTAAAGACGAATGGTTGTTTGATGGAAGAATTCATAGGTTAGATAATGAACAGGCTGATTATCCTTCGTATAACACTGCATCAAGCATATTGCTTTTTACATATTCATACTCAGCAGACCTATAGTGAGGTAGTTGAAATGGAAAACATACACTAATTGTTCTGTTGTGAAAACAGTATAGGCTTTTATCATGTAAGAACGGATGCAATTTCGTCAACGACCATGGTGGAAGGGATCGTTACGAGTGGAATCATCTACTATGACCATGTACTCTGCGAAAGATGGCATCAGTAGTTGAAGACTTGCCATATGTAACACCAGCAGCATCGACAACAACAAGAAGTTTATTATTGCTTCAGTCCCCAGCGTGAAACTATCACTGGAGTTGAGATGTAGTATTTCATAATGTTTGAGTATTTAGTGATCTTGGTCTACCTCATGAAGCCTCCTTACCCGGACCACCCAGGTGCCCAGCAACGGCTCAGCCAGAACCGCGCTGGACACCATGGGACCCTCCGGTCTCAACCACACCAAGCAGACCAGTACCCGCAATATTGGTCGTATTGCGAATAAATGTCCACTATCTGTTCTATCGTCCAGTTTTAGATAACACATCACAGTCCTTACGGACTGGTTGGGGTGAATGACCAGTTATTTTTGCTCAATGTTTGAATATTTTTTGCTTGCACTGACGAAAGCACGCCAGTGCTATCTTCCAACCACCACCCACACGAGTCCTTCCTCACTCTGACCTCTGGGAATTCAGTGGGGAAATGAGATCAGCCCATGCTCCTCCTTATTTTTCATTTAGGGTTTTACACCGTATAAAGTCAAGTCCGCGGACCCTCCACGATACTGTCACTGCCTTACACCAAGAGTAGCAACAGGAGTCGCACCGAAAAGGGCCCACCCATGTCCCAGGGTGTTCCCCAAGGGGCCCCTCTGACTGTGGAGTCGACCAGCCCACCAATATGCACCACCATCGTAACTGCACATGATTTAAGCTTAGCATGGGAGGCAGATGACCCTTTTAACACAGAGGCATAGGGCACACCTGGGAGTTTCCCACTTCTGCTAACTTCTAAAAGAGGTTGCCTAGCAGTACCACCCGGAGATAGTGGGTTCCCTTGGGCTAGGAGAGGCTTTAAGAGACGCGTCACTAGCTCTTCCTTGGTTTCACACATCAGCTTACTC
Source organism: Dryococelus australis (assembly GCA_029891345.1). Taxonomy (NCBI): domain Eukaryota; kingdom Metazoa; phylum Arthropoda; class Insecta; order Phasmatodea; family Phasmatidae; genus Dryococelus; species Dryococelus australis. The sequence goes on from CM056997.1 coordinate 63,980,620, forward strand.
TCCGCCACTACAGCTGGCAATAGCTCCAAAGCTTCTCAGATCAGTTGCTTCCAGCAAACTCCCAACATGATTCACCGACGACAGCTAAAGTTTCTGAAGAGTCGCTGCAAGCAATATGGTATCAATGTTGTTATTGTGGAAATACTTCTTGCCAAAGTTGTAATGTGCCCGACATGAAAGTAGTCATTACTTGTTCAGTCCAGCATACAAGTCATTCCACTGTGATAAGTACGATGCTGTGTCAACTCGTAGCGATATCCTATATAAGCATAAGAAGAAGTGTAAAGGTACTGTTCCGCGATCATCAGGAAGTGCGTGCAAGTATTGCAGCAAGACGTTCGCGACTAGGTTTAGCACCAGACACATCAAGATAGTATCTGTCCATTTGTCATCAGCTACAAGACCTACACATGTATTAACTGCAAAGCTATATATGCGAATAAGCGCACCTTGACTGTTTACAATAAAATTTGTACTATAATATTAGTGTAAAGCATAAATACTTTTGTTTTGTGGAGAATATGTTTACTGAGTTTATGTAAGTAATACTATGTATTTTTGGCAAGTGTGTGAAATAAAGATAAAAATGTATTTATTTATTTTATCAACAAATATACATTTTTTTCCTTCTTGTTGTATGCAATTTCTTGATATATAAAAAACAAATGTAAGCTCTGAGGATATAAGAACAGTAAATATACATATACACGTGTTTGGTGTAGGTATTGAGGTGGATTTCTCTGGTTTTTTAAATGGAAATTAGAAGAGATGTAAGAGACTTTTTGATGAAATTATTTTTCCAGTAGAGTCATCTGCGAATAAAGGAAGGGAAAACTCTATTAATTAATGTGAAATGGGATATGATATCCACCTTCATTAGCAATTGCTTTGACACTAAATTGGTTGTTTGAAATCGTATCTGTCTGAAGATGAAGTATAAGTCTGCATGATGATGATGGCGATGATGTGATGAAGTTGTTATGATGTTATTGATATGCCCTTCTCCTCAAGGGCGCATCAAACGGGCAGTAAAACCATGGCCTAAAAGAGTAAACATCATAAAGATTAAAAAACATTTAGTAAATTAACCTCATTGTAAGTAGCAGAGTTGAAAATCAATATTAAAGAGGAGACCTCACCTGTTCCCCAATTTACAACACATGAGAGTGTACTCCATAGCAAATTCACACAAGAAAATACAACTATTATCACAATTGACAATGAATGTTTTATAAAAGGCAACACTTCAAAATGCCCAACAAGAATTATACTGACACACCCTTATGCCCACATGGCATTTTTTTTTTTTTAATTCTCAATTAGATGTCGCTTCGAATACACTGATTAAAATGGTGATCCATAGAACTTGTGTAAAAAAAGTTGTTATCCAAAATACCACACTTCAAATTTTACCTGGCCACATTAAAATATAATTTAAGGCTAACCATATAACTTTAATTGTTGTACTAAAATATCATAGTAAATTATATATTCTGACCACATTTACAACAGAAGGCCAACGGACTAGATGACTGATATAAATATATAACTGGGAGAATAAACCTTTACTGGACGTTCTCAAACACCAAGGCCAACACCAAAGGAATTTCAAATTCATATTGAGAAATTACTACAAATGGAAATATGATTAAGTCCTTTTGCAATGGACACTTGACTTACAAAATTCCTGGACATCCAAATATACACAGGCCAATTATTGCGAAGTCACTACAACTAGAACAAGGATAAAGTCCTTTTAAGTACTTATTTTTCATACTAGAAAATCTTTAAAGTCACTTTCATGGCCACAACATGACCAAGGCCATTAATGACTCTACTTTAAGAATTGATAAAAGCATTTAAAATCTTAGAGAAAACTATTCTCAAATCTTGCAACTTTTACATCCTGGAAACTATTAGCAAAGTTGCCTACAAGGACTCTGAAAATAACGTGTCCTTTCTGGAGACTGCCAAAATGGCCTACTATTATTTTCTTGTAAATTTCATTTTTTGCAAGATTACTTAACTCCATCAAGGTGTTTCTGCTGATCTGCAGAGCCACATTCTCTCCCGAGTCAGAAAACTCCAGGGGTTATATACCCCAAATACAATACATCCCTGGAGAGGAGTTATAAACCCTGAGCCAATCACATGACTCGGAACCCTTAAAACAACTCTACTGGGGAAGGGGACAATTATTTTATTTTATTTTAACACTTCCGCCCAGTAACACACTTTTTAAATTCACCAAATCAAAGTCCATAATTTGGGGTCACTTCCGCATAGCAATAGGCTGGGCACGAAAATGCATGGGCGCTGATGTCACACTGCAGGTAGAAATTCTCATAAGTCAGTCTGGCGACCACCGCCACATTGCAGGCCTAATTTCCTGGAAGTGGATGGGGCAGCGCACGCTAATTGGCTGCCAATGCCACATGGCATGTGAAAGCAGCGCAATGTTGGCTGCCACCCTCATCTGCCCCGTGCAGTAGCCGATCGGCTAGTAGGCACACTACATGGGTCGATATGGCCTCTTTCGTCCGTGCTAGGCGTATGTAACTGACATATCAGTTACCGCCAAAATCTTCCATCGTTCATGGAAATGCAGGTTAGTGCAATGGTAGAGTAGATATTTAGCATAGTTAGCAGAATTCTTAACTCCAGGCTGCAAAATTACGTGCTTCCCAAGCACGTACATACTTAATTTCCGGACCCATGTCATGAAGTCGGGCGCAGAACGTGACATACATTGCTAATTGAAGCACTCGCTATCTCATTATGATGATATGATATAATGATGAGATGATGTAATGATGGTATGGTGATGATATGATTTATCTGAGTAATTCGCTAAAATATTTCATAGGAATGCTTATATGGTTGTTTTGTTGTCATGGATGGTATGAAGGAAAGTGCTTGGTATAATCGATATGGTCTAATGGAATTGATAGTAGATATTGAGCATTGTTATGTCCTGTTCAGATATTTGAGGTATTACAAGTTTGAATGTTTGTCTGGCAGAATATGCAGAAATGGGTGTTTGGTAAGTTTTATATATATATATATATATATATATATATATATATATATATATATATATATATATATATATATATATATATATATATATATAGCAGTGAGTGTGATATGAAATCAAATAATATTATTTAAAAAATTTTTTCGATGGGCGGTAGTCGTAATGAATGGATCGAGGTCTAATACATATTGTCTGGGTGGTATATTAGTTTTGCTGGTAATGTGTTTCTTTGCAAATGCATGATATAGTGTGATAGTATGGCTGGTAAGAATTTGGAAAATTTGGTTGGGTAATCGGTATGTTCAGATAGTATGGTATGGTAGTATGTTTTTTTATTAGATGGTGTTATGGCCTGTCTAAATGGGCAGTGTGGCATGATACGGTCTGCGAGTATTGATAGTTAGATTTTTTTTCTGCTGGAAAATTTGAATTGCTGATTTGGTGACATGGTCTATTGGAATGAGATTTTGTTAAGGTTGTATCGTTGACTATGGTAAATTGTATGGGTGTTGGTATTATTTGAATGTGTGTGTGTGTTTTGCTATTACATGATGAAATGTTTTATCAGAGAAATTCGCTGTACTATTTCATAGAAATGCTTATATGATTGTTTTGTTGTCCTGGATGCTATGAACGGAAGTGTTTTGGTATAACCGATATGATGTATTTTGGAATATTATTCCAATTTTGAATATTTGTCTGGAAGAATATGTATGAATGGATTTTTGGTCTGTTTTTTTAGCAGTGACTATGATATGACATCAAAATATCATGAGATATTTTAAACAATTTTCTATGCATGTATGGAGATTTAGGCTATATAGTTGTTTGATATGGCATTAAATTAAGATTGGGCATTGGGAAAAAGCTGGTTGACATATTTAATTAATACTAATATTGTGATTTGGGTGAGGTCTTTATTTCTGTAAATGAAGCATTGACATATCCGGATGTGTAAAAATAAGAAATTTTCATATATAAGTCTGAAAAAGATATGAATCCAACTAATAATTCCAATATATCATGGAATTTAAAATGCAGTTTATAAATGAAAGGTTTGTAGGAGTTTAGAAGGCTCTAACATAACTATTTCTCATAGTGAATGCTTTCTAGTAAATAGAATATTCTGGTGTGGTGGTAACACATTTGCGAGGAGAGTTCAAAATTTGTGTCTATAGAAGATATGAAATGGGATACTGATATCGAATGTTCTCTAGTAAATGGAATATCTTGGATGTTTGTAGGCAAGGGCTGGTGAATGTTCAAACCTATGTCCTTCTGAATATGTGTATAAATATATTACTCGCCTTCGCGTGATATACGACTAAGGTTTATATGTTGTTTATTTCTTGTATTTAAGATGTATATGGAGATAATAATTTTTTAAAGTAAGGTATTGCAACCTTTATGAACTGCTTCATTGCCAATGACTGGATGTTATATATGTTATATTCTTCCCTTGTATGTTACTACGTTCACGAAAGGTATAAATGGTTGGTGTATTTAAGTAAACCAGACTGGTAGCAAGCAATAAAAGTTTGGGTATTTACTTAATTCTGTTTGTGTGTGTGTGTGGAAAGTATATTATGAACGGATATTTACTTTTTACCTTAGAAATACTGATTCGCATGAGTCGTTGACAAAATGATCAGTGACAGTCATTCGTCTTCTGAGACGTTTACATAGGGTTGTGTGTGATGGACGAGATCTAGTATGATTTATGTAATGCGATAGCTTAGTAGATATGTAGATATTAACCGGCCTTTTAGTCAGAAAAAACCTACTTTTAAGTGAACGTGGATAGTGCAAATCAACATCCAACATATATAATTACATAATGGATAAGGGAGAGACATGAGCATTTGTATTTCCAAAAATTAACCAAGTTTATTATTAATATTTTATCAGCCTTGGCAATGGTTCTTTCAGCATACCTCTCACAGTATCTCAAACTTGTTTTACGCAAAAAAAATATATATACTTAGATTATGTCCATGGAAATAAAACTACCAGATTGATCCCAAAAGAAATTATGTTACAAAAAAAAAAAGGTTAATATGTGATTTATTCCACCCAAGCAAACTCGTCAACAATATATACGAAAATCATTCTAAGGATTAAAAATTTCCTACAATTTTCACACTAGGACAAAAATGACACAAGTTAAGAAAAGCCACAACTGGAAAAATTATTATTGGTTTGTAACTATGGCAAAAACCATCTTTCTTCTTATCAAGACAAACAAAAATGGCAGAAATAGCATATTATCAAAACCACATTAAATATTACTGGCTGTTTGACTAGAGCAAAAGCCATCAATACATAACAAAATTTCATTTCAATATTAATATTTACAAGGAAAATCTCTGACCTGCTTGGAAGTGTTTTCTCTTTCTCTGACCATTCAAAGTAGTTCAAGGCCATTAATACATATATCATAATTGAAATACTGCATTTAACTTTTTTTTTCTTTTAAAATCTCTGTCAAGAACAACGAAATTCGTTTCAAAAGAGATAACCAAAAATTCATGATGAGTATTTTTAAAGTTCCCTTTAAGGATGAAAACATAGTGCTTCCTCAAACAACTTTAAGGGAATACCCAATTTATAATCATTTAAATTTATTACTTAACTTCCAACACAGACGGTCCATCGGGGAACAGCCATTCTCTCCGACTGGCTGCTACGCCGATCTTAAATAAAGAAAATATTCAAAATGTTTCATTCATGCTGTCAATAGGAAACAGCAAGGGGCTAAAAGTTCTTCCACACCGACGAAATGCCCAGACGTTTATAGCAAGGGACTGAGAGTTCTTCCACACCGCCGAAACATCTAGATGTTTACAGCAAGGGGCTGAAGGTTCTTCCGCACCAACGCTGAAACGCCATCCGCAAGTACCCCGAGACAGTTCCACGAGGTGTCGCTTGAGAGTGCTGGGTGCGCCCCACCATTTTCTTTAGCTCTCCTATCTAGATGGCTATAGGAATCTATGATCATGTCGGACGTGTCGCTGAAGTCTTCTGACCGGTAACGGGATGACGGAGGAAAAATCCCTCGGCGAGCAACGCAAAATAGCACAAGAATACTAGTAAGTGTTGAAGTTTGTGTAGTTATTATAGAAGTGGTATGCATTTACTTGAAAACTGATTACTTCGTACGCCAAGGTCGGGAAATAGTTTGGTTAAGTCTGCTGTTTGAACCGGACGAACCACTCACACATAATCAATGTCATACTTTCCTTTTTCTTGCTGCACGAATAATATGTTGTATAATTTGAAAACTTTGAAGTTTATTTTCCAATTTAAGTAACTTAATGTACAGTTAATTACAATCGTGACGTAAGTTCAAAATAAACAGTTCACTCTCATGTACGAAAATTTGCAGAAGGAAACGGGTATTAAATTGAGACTTCCTGTCTCACACTGCAGGCACATCAGTTAGCACTACAGGCGCTGCACTTAGCACTGCAGAACCAAACTTAGTAACGCAGGCACTGCACTTAGTACTGAAGGACACCACACTTAGTACTGCACGGCACTACACTTAGCACCGAAGGCACTGCACTTAGTAATGTAGGCACAGCACTTAGCACTGCAGGCACAGTACTTAGCACTACAGGCACAGCACTTAGCACCAAAGGTACCACACATAACACTGAAGGCACCACACTTAGCACTGCAGGCACCACACTTAGCATGCAGGCACCACACTTATCACTGCAGGTATCACACTTATCACTGCAGGTATCACACTTATCACTGCAGGCACTGCACTTAGTACTGCAAATCACCACACTTAGCAACAGAGGCACAACACTTAACACTGCAGGCACTACACTTAGCATCAAAGGCACTGCACTTAGCACCACTGGCACTGCACATATAATGTGACAACTAAAAAAATGACCCTGTACCGTTTCGTTCTGCACTGGCATTATTTTCTCCCCTCACACCAAGGCCAACCACAGCAGGGTAGTTGGGCGGCTGGTAAGAGACTCGCCCCGCACCTACATTGCTCAGGGCGGGAGGAGAAACCTGACTTAACATTCGGGAGCTGTTTCGCCCATTGAAGGCAAAGAAGCAAGGTAGAAATAAAGCCGAATAACACGCATGCACCTAAATACAAACAGCTTCTATGTGAATTGGCATGCAGTATTTACATAATTGAGCTATACTATGAAAATTATACCTGATATCTTTTTACTTTGGTCTCCTTTGAAACATTTTTCACAAATCAAGAGTTATGCATAGTTATTTTTTACAAATTTAGTTTAGAATGTCATGTGCATGGCAACAGCCATGTTTTGCAAGCCGAGATGTGTTAATTTACAATCTCTAAATTTATTAATTATTTATTACATTTCAACACTGCGCTGGAAAATGCTGCTGCATAAACATTGTCTCCTAAAGAGATTGTAAAATAGTGTAAATATTATTAATAGATGTCATAAGTTACAAATGTTTATAGCGATACCATTTGATATTTAATATTTAAATAAAGTATTTGATACTTAAATAAAGTTTTAGCAATAAACACACATTTCAAATCTCAAACTTCTTCAAATTAATCCACTGGAATCAAAAGAAATTTTACCTACCCGCTTATTCTGATTCTGAGCGAGACTCTCCTTTTCTTCCGAGTCACTCGTAAGTCTTTGTCACATAACATTCCGATTTTAATGATGATTCTGTCAAATTCAACGTCCAACAGTCCATCACTCTTGAAATATACCGTTTCAAAGTTCTTTACATGTTTGCAGCATTGTTCTCATTGTTCAATAGAATAGCTGCCAAACAACTGTTTACGCAATTTCTTCTTGTCATCAAGAGATGAAGATATTTCATCGCATATCTTCCCTTTTAAATTTTCCCAGACAAGTTCGATTGGTTTCAAACCTGCACGATATGGGGGCAAACTAATGATGTCACAACCATGTGATTTGACAATTTCATCAATTTTGAATGTTTTCACGCTTGAAGCTTGTTTTACTAACAACAGCAAATTGGATTTCGTCAAGCCAGATGAAAATGAAATTTTATTTATTGTTAGCCAATCTTGAATTACTAGTTTAGTGTTTGCCGATATGGATTTCTTATTTAGCTCAACATTATTGTAGTTTCCATTATCAAGAAAAATTACACATTTTTCAGATATATTTGGGGGCAGTTTCAGTTTGACCCAAATGGAAAAATTGTAATTCATATCGTCATGTCTGCAATCCCCCGATGTCTGCTTCGATCTGAAAAGTAACAGTATATTCGGGACAAAACCTTCCAAAAATATATTAAAAGTCCTCTTCATTATGCCGTAGTAATCAAATACATTTCAACTCAATAAACAAACGCATCGCCAAACAAATACACAAACATTCTCTGTTGTGTAATCAACCACCCCCTTAAATAAACAAAGGAATACAATACATAATCTCCTCCCGCATGTACGATAATCAACCGTGGACCTTTTCCAATAGGTTCGGTGATACCGAGTTCCTTGTTCGAATGCCAACAAGAACTAACACAATATGAGGCATGCACGCATGATTCGTCGACATAAGCAATCGTCCTACCTGCTTCTCGAAACTGCCGCATTTCAGGTAGATATCGACCTCTTTATAAAGTAATGTTAGGTTTCTCCACTAGAATCTTCTCTTCTACTGGCACTTCTTCAATAATAATCCTAGGCATTTTAACAATCTTCGCAAGTATTCCCTGCTACAATCTAAAACCCCATCCTCCAGCAAAGATTTGTTTAATTTTTTTAATTTTGGGACAGTTTTCTTGGCGGTATAACACTCATATACTTTACGGCGATTATTCTGTATTTCACATCCAAATCGCTAAAAAAATCACTGCATTACACATCCAATGATATAAAAAGGTCGACCCAAAAAGTCGTACATTTTGTATCCAACCACGACCCAGAAAAGGTCAACTCAAATGCAAAGTTTCCCCCTGCATATCCAACCCACCTATAAAAAGCTGGTTTTTACCAAAAGTTTCCATTTGCATATCCAGGTGACAAAATGTGCAGGACCGAAAAGAACAGGATTGTGTATCAAACCAGAAGGGTGGAAATTGGTGCCACACCCCTTTTGTTCTGACTTGCATATCCAACAAAGTTGGAAGGAAATTTCGACCTACACCTAATAATTTCCTATGGCGTATCCAAACCAAAAATGGAATATACTGTTTAAACCCCATTTGTTTCCCATGGTGTATCCAGGTGACAAACGTAAACTATTGCTAGAAATTCCCTATTATATATATATATATATATATAACTATAAAACTGCAAACCTTTAAAGATTCAATTTTTTTTATATTTAACCATTTAGTTTTTGGGTTTCGCAAAGGACATTGCTAAAGGTGTATACCAAAATGGTGAAACTTTAAAAATTCAATTTTTTTAAATATTTAACCATTTAGATTTTAATGTTTCATACATACACAATCACTAAAGCGTGTATCAAAATGGAGGACCTCTAAAAATTCAATTATAAATATATTTTACAATTTAGTTCATATACGCTATCACTAAAGGATACACCGAAATTGTTTACCTTTAACAATTCAATTTTAAAAATATATAACTATTTAATTTAAGATGTTTTATATATGCAATCACTTTTGTTTATAGGTTACTTCAACACTCGAAACTGGCAGGTCCAAATTCCACGAAAGCAGTAGCAGATGAAATTGCATCTGTCGCCACCAGCGAGACCACTCCTGACAGACACGACCACGCTATGCCCTCTCCAAATCGCGAATGAATATAAGCAGTTAGAGTGCCCTCTGGTCAGTAACGACTTTGTTGTGCTCGGCCACTCCGCCTTTGGGTTGTCTTGGCATCCTACCTACTTCCTTTTCCTTCCCATATATATGGATCCCCTCCTCCCATGCATGTCATTGGTCACTGGTGACATGTGCCACGTACCCCAGTTCTAAGACCGTTTGTCCGGTCGTTGTCTGCAATACCAGCAGCAGGGTTGTGCACTATACTGGCGTGTGGAGTGTGCACTCAGTCCCCGGAGCGACCAGGAGCAGAGCAGACGCAAGGGCACACCAGTGTAAGTGCTGCTGATGGTTGCCATAGCAATGCATGATGCCACAGAGGAACAATTAGGCTAATTACATTGAACTGGGATTTTTAAGGTCTAATTAAAAACGTTGTTTTGTTTTCCAATTAAAGGATTTATGATTGTTTTGTCATTTATTTGCAAGGTAATGTGTATTTATTTATGTCATTTTTCCACTAAGTGCTTTGTCCATATCACTTCACCAGGGTCTTATGTTGCAAATGTGTTTATGTAATTTTTTAAGAGGTATATTTATTGTTAACATGTCACTAGTTTAGTTTTCGCAAGTTATGCCATAAAGTAGTCCCGTTTCGGCGCGAGGGCAATCACTGGCAAGCCTCCCGGTCGGGCGGGAGAGTCAATCGGCGCGAAGTATCTATTGGAAGTGGCAGGCGTGTGTTAGGCTCTAGCATTTTCCCATACACGCCGGGCGACCATCATCATTTTGCAACTGGACATGCAACTACAATAGACTTAAATAATCTGGAAAATTTTTCCCTTCTCATCCCCCGGTAAGCCAGCTCCACTTCCCGGTGAATTACCATCGCCCTGGGAAGCAAAAAGTCTCACGTAATGTTTTAATTGTTGAAAGACGCTTTGCTGTTTCACCACATGGCCGGTCCTAATAGCCGTGAGTATAATTCATGTCAAGTGCCCTCATCGAAGGGATGTAGTTTGCCGTAGTAAATACGTTTGTGTGAAAGTTTCACTACATTATTTACTTACAGCACAGTATGCTTGTCAGGAGATGGGCCCTTACAATACCCGCTCATTCAATTCACATAAGTTCCTTTATCTGCAAGTGTTCTGAGTTTGTTTCACATTATAAGGGCGTGTGGGAGGCCCTGACAACCCTTGTACACAAGTTTTAAGGGTTAGGTATTTCTCCACCAACAATGGTGTATAGTCGGCCTACCGGCTATTGCTTAATAAACACCACTCATCTGGAATAATTCTCAATGGGGCAAAGGTCAACAGTCATCATCAGCAGGAGATTTGGTCCGGGTGGACGGCCTGCAACCCCGAGATCGAGGTAGTCGACCATCACTTTGACGTCGTCTCACCGATGTCTGGCATCACTGGGTACCCACCATCCAGACCTCATTTTCACACACCCCCCCTGAAAACCTATTTCCATTTTCACCATCCCACAGGCATTCTTTATGGCGCCCAATGTTGGGCGAAATCTCCTGCCTAAGAATTTTCCTGCCAAATTTTTCTGTAAATTTCCCAAATTTTCCTGTCTTTTCCTGCCCGTAATGGTTTGAGGACGACAGGAAGCCAGTATCGGAGGCAATTGCAGCACCGGGACACTTACGAGATGCCACACAGATGCTTGGGACGCTTGTCAACATCAACAATCAACAGGTGACACCAAGCCATTAGTGATGCCACACCATTTGGAGGGCGGGCAGCAGCAATGAAGAAGCGAAAGGGTGGAGGCTACCCCTTACCCACTACCCTGCTCGCTGCACCGCCGACAGTTAGCTGACCCTTTGAGCGCATCGCGCATCAGCTGTGGCATCGGGTCATCAATCAACCCTGCATGGGCAGGTCAGCCGTGCCATGAGAGGGGAGAGCGATCTATCTTCCCCAACCTTGTGCTTCTGCGCTGGTTATCCCTGTCTTCCACACACGTGTGTTTGTTGACAAACAAACCCTGGCTGGCAGGACAACTGACAGTCCGCTGGCACTGTGGTGCCCTATGGTGCTTACGCCCTATGGTAACTTATGAACACTCACAAAATTTTAACAATGCCAATTGTCAATGCCGCAAGACCAGCCCAGTGCCAACTGTGTAACAAAATACAGTTTCAGTGAAACAGTGCAACTTTCGTAACACAAGTAAACTCTGAACATGAACATTTTCCAGATTATAATTTCCCAAGATGTTGTGATATTTTTCTGTGTAACAGACAGGGTACAATAGTACTTCATTGTGTACAGTGTGATGTAAAATATAACAAGGAATGCCTCAGCGGCACAGAGCAGAGTTCAGTTGCGAGACTTACATTTGTTTGTTTATCATGTCACACGACGTCAAATAAGTTCAGACAAAACGAAACTGCAGACACCCCACGTGACCAGGTGTTGGATCTATTGGGACAATGACGTGGCGGTAAATGTAAACAGTAACCTTTCGCAGATCATAGTGGCACGGGACACTAACAATGTGTCAGGCGTAGCAGCACAAAGCAAAGGAGGGGAATGGCAGCAGAGTAGGGGAGGATAACAGAGCGAAGCCGAGACGACGTGCATTTCTGCCGCGCACATGGCAAGTGTAAACAAACCCTTGCCGCAAAAATCTAACCCAACAATCACGCCCCACATGTACCAACCACCCAGATGCGTGATGTGGCAGCACTTCAGGGGAGAGATCCCGCAGGGGACCCGCCTGTGTGAGCCGAGGAGGAAGTACCACCAGAGGTGCAGCTGAATGGAAACACCGCTGAAGAGCTCAGTGCTGAGCAAGAAGAGCAGGAAAGTGCATCGGCACTTTAAGAGCAGGCAAGAGAAGGGGAGGAAGGTACACGGGAAGCACCCGGTGTAGAAACACCCAGTAGGGAGCCCGTAATGCCTCAGGAACATGCACAAGTAATTCAACAAGAAGAGCAAGGGAGTGTGCACAAGTAATTCAGAAAGAGGAGCAAGGTGAGCATGTGCATGTAATTCAGCAAAAGGAGCAATGTGAACATGCACAAGTAATTCAGCAAGAGCAGCAAGGCGAACATGTACAAGTAATTCCGCAAGGGGAGCAAGGTGAATATTCGCAGGTGATTCAGCAGGAGCAGCATTTCTACATGCATGTAAAGCAAGGGACAGACATTCATGCAAGTGCAAGTGTTGTTGCAGGGGCTGTTCAGCCGGGTCGCACCTGGAGGCAGCGGGTTCAACAAGAAAACAGTAGGAGAGAGAAAAGTGATAGCGAGGGCAGTGAGTCTGGGAACTCGCTGTGTCTTCGGCGATCTCTCAGGCGGACACACCTGCCACCACAGTGTCATCAATGCAGGCAGCCGGAGTTGTGTAGCAGGAAGGGGCAAACACCAGCATTGCATCGTGCAGCAGGGCCAAAGGAGCGGCGGTACAAACTGCGTTCAGCATCTGTAGCTGCTTCCAGGGACACCAGACGGCCTACAAACAGCCTCAAAAAGAGGGAGGGGGTTTGACATGTGCCACATACCCCTGGCCTAAGACAGATTGTCCAACCATAGCCTGCGACACACGCAGAAGGGTTGTGCATTCTATTGGCATGTGGAGTGTGTACCCTGTCGCTGGAGCGACCAGGCGCAGAGCAGATGCAAGGGCACACCGATGTTAGTGGAGCCGGTGGTTGCGATAGCAACGCAAGACCCCGTGGAGGAACAATAAGACGTTTGAAGGTTCATTTAAATATGTAATTGAGTTTTTACAATTAAAGTATTCATGATTGTTTTGTGTTTATTGTTCTGTCATTTCTTTGCAAGGTAATGTGTATTTATGCCATTTTTCTACCAAGTGCTTGTCCATATCATTTCACCAGGGTTTTATGTTGCAAGTGTGTGTGTGTAATTTTTAAGATGTCTATTTATTGTTAACAAGTCACTAGTTTAGTTTTCGCAAATCATAACATAAAGTATTCCGGTTTCGGCCCTAGGGTAAGCCGTGGCTAGCCCCCGGGTCGGGCGGGAGAGTCAAATGGTGCGAAGCATCCATCGGAGGTGGCGGGCATGTGTTAGGCTCTGACATTTTCCCGGGTACACCAGGCGACCATCGTCATTTTGCAACTGGACATGTAACTGCAATAGACTTAAATCTGGAACATGTTTCTCTTCTCGTCGCCCAGTAAGCCCCATCCGCTCCCCAGTGGATTACCATCACCCCAGGGAGCTTAAAGTCTCAATTAATGCTTTAATTGTCGAAAGACGCTTTCCTGTTTCACCACAAGCCGGTCCTAATAGCCAAGAGTATAATTCATGTCAAGTGCCCTCATCGAAGGGATGTAGTTTACAGTAATAAATACTTGTGTGTGAACTTTCACTACTTTATTTACATATATCGCAGTATGTGTAAGTTCCTTTACCCGCAAGTTTTCAGAGTTTGTTTCTCATTGTATGGGCGTGTGGGAGGCTCCGACAGCCCACGTACACGTTAGGAGTAAGGCATTACTCCGTCAACATTGGTGTATAGTCGGCCTACTGGCGATTGCTTAATAATAACCACTCATCTGGAGTAATTCTCAACGGTACAGAGGTCAACAGTCATCAATCATCATAATCGGCAGGAGATTTGGTCCAGGTGGACAGCCACAACCCCGAGATCAAGGAAATCGACCATCACAGGATGCAACAATAAGAAGTGTAGGGGTTCTGTCTTGCGTGGATGGTACAGCAGGATGCTAAACGGTGCATTTGTCAATGAGACTACCGAACTCTGAACGTTATTTTGTTCCTTCCTTGCGCCATGTTCTATATGCTAGGCACGTAAGGGGCTCCGGCTTACCAACTACACCTCCCTTGTCTAGCTCGTGCTTTCCCGATGTAGATCTCCTACACCTTCTACTACTTGTACAAGCTTATCCATTCTGTCCGCTACCTCAGCCAGCTTGTTTGCGGTCACCTTTTCAGTTTGTCCGAGCTTATTTTCGACGTGCGTATTTTGAGACTCAAATTTCTCCTGCTACCATTTGGTTTAAAGCATTAAAATCTGTAGCTTCGGCAGGGCGATTTTCCCGGAGGTGAATTCTCTTTCCCACATTGTTAACTGAGTGGTACACATCACACTCACTGTCCGATTCCTCCCGTGTCTCGTTTATTTCTCTATGCACTACGTTAACCTCCACAGTCATGTTGCAAATTTACGGACGTCTTCTCGGAGCAAAGCGACTTCCGACTGCACGACTTCTGCTAGTTGATTTTTCATTTAATCTAATTGAGTCTTGGATTCTGCTTCCATAATCTCTGTTTCTGATCTAGCTTCAGAGTTATTTCTTCCATTTCAACAACTGTGTATTCAAGCAGGCGGTAATTTAACAGTGCAGTCTCTCTTAAACGATATGGTGTGCGTTCACTGCAGTGCATTTGGTACGGCATCTTTGCATTTCTACACATGGACTACCTCACCTACCAAATTGCAGCTCCAACTGTCAATAGCCACCTCGTTGGCGCCAAATATGAAATGCGACAACTCAGCCCTTTAAGTCTGCAGTAAACACTGTGTTTAACATATGATGGTACCTCCAGTGTGTGTAATGCTGCACTTCATACATATAATTTAAATGTGGGGAAAGTGGCTGAATTTCTGAATATTTATGTCGAGGGGAAATAAACTAGTGTACTGTCACGTGAGATTACTCGGTGAAGGGCACCAACTTAAATTAAGCAAGATTAAACATCTGAAATGATTGTTAAGACTGTACTTCATTGACCAATGTGATTTGTGGATGAGCTTCTACTTGCATATATACGGGGTTAATTTCATAGCTCAGGCACCGCCCTCTTGTAATGCATTCATTCATCAGTTTGTTGGCTATATTTATAATATTTGGCATGGAATATTAGTAGTCTGTTCATGCAGCTCTGTAACAAATCCGCTCGAAGCCAAGCAGACTCCCACTCCAGACGTTCTCTGCGTACCCAACTCACCTTGTTACACACGACAAACCAGTTTGTCAATCAGCTGAAAAACTATTCTGACATGCAGACTCTTGAACCTACTTTGCATTCTTTCAGATTTAGTTTACATATATTATCAGAGGATCCAAACCAAGAAATCATGTAGAGGTGAGAATACGAAAACACTATTTCCAGCAATTATCCTCTTATTCAATAAAAATATTCAAATATGTGTAAATTTAAAAATCTATGCTGGAAAATGAAACAATCAAACAACTCTAAATGGCAACGACAATATTAAAGAAAATATATTTAGAACCTACATTGCCGTTAAGGAGTGGCGGGGCGTAACGGTCGTTAGTATATACGAAAGTCTGATGTAACACACACTGTAAAAATAATCTTTTAAATCAAAGATGCATCAGTTCAAAAATCTAATAAACTTATGCCTCTTGCATAGTTGCTAAGATTAAAATACTAAAGCTCTTGCTAGGGTTGCTTGTGGTTAGTAAAAATGTGCTGGATTACGCTAAAGAGGCTTAGCCATCACGGCGCCATTTTGTCTGTACTAGATACGTAGCAAAATTGAGTAATTTATTTCTTACATTATTGTAGAGTTGATCTCAAAGAAGAATACCATTTAATCTGTAGGAACAGGGCAGGATCATCTTATAGGCTCAGGATGCAACAATAAGAAGTGTACGGGTTCTGTCTTACATGGCTACAGCTCACAAACGTCTACCTGACTATGTACTGAACAGCTGCTTAATACTAAAACGGAGGAGCTCTTTCACACACTACTCGACGTTAATACACACATAAAAACTTAAAGCGAGCTGTTAAAACTGAACACACTAAATTCTAACTTAAATATACTAGGCCTCGTCCAACTTCTGGACGGGTGTCCTGTTCTAACGTCTTGATGCTTCGGAAGATGACAGCAAATGTACCTACTTACCCATGCTGGACTCTCCTGCCAATAGGGGTTCAGGGTTTAAACCTGCTGACCAATCGAATGGCTCGCTACGTAAATCTAAACCAGCTCACTCCAAAACGACCTAAATTCCTAATCCATAGAATTTAAGGTCTCGTAGAAACGTAATAAAAATATCCCTGAAACATTAATCATTTGAGACAGTGAAAAAGTAATTATTATAAAATATTAATTAACAAATACAAACAAAAAATAAAACTAGCTAACAAAATGCATTTACACATGAATGTTCCTATTCGTACATCAAATTATTCAAAATCCTAACCATGTGAAAATAAACAAGAAGGTAAATAAAGAATATATGTCATAATATACGGAAAATTTATATTTATAATTTATAATATTTA
This sequence comes from Dryococelus australis, assembly GCA_029891345.1. Lineage (NCBI taxonomy): Eukaryota > Metazoa > Arthropoda > Insecta > Phasmatodea > Phasmatidae > Dryococelus > Dryococelus australis. The sequence continues at coordinate 63,997,665 of CM056997.1, forward strand.
TTATAATATTATAATATTTATAATTTTGAAATAATATACGATACGAAAGTACCAAAGTTACATACATACAGCACTTTATAATCTTAATTATCTGTGGGAAAGCATTTTATAACTGAAATACATACTCCAAAATTTTTGAATATAAACCTAAGAATAGACTGTTCACAGTAAAGTGAGCACTTTTTAAAGCCCTTCCAAAAGGTATTAACCCCTTATAAATATACCTCATTGCAGCCTCATATGTTAACATTTCAGAGTGAAGAAATATACACTGTGTTTATTAGTCATATTACAATGTTTACATTAAAAAAAAGGTAGAAATTAAAATGAAAAATTTAGCAGGGCCTTAAAAAGTGCTCACTTTACGCGTGAACAGCCTATAAGAAATGAAATACAGACTTGATTTCCATCCAGACTTCAACATCTGGTTTGCTGTGAGTGGGCGCAATATATTGCAGAAATAATGGCATATTCCGTAGTTGATAAACTTGAAATAGTCAACAGTTTTAAGATAAAAAGGAGCAAATTTACAAAAATTTTCAAGACAGAAAATCCACATTGTGTGTGTTACCTACTCATGGTCAGTCACTATCTTTTTTGATGGGCAGGCTATAAAAACCGTCCCCTTCTTCCCTTACTCTGAGACTCTGACCCTCGTGTTAAGCTGATAAGATTGCTTTCACAGCAGGCTGGAGCTTGCAACAAAAACTATAAACTTAGTCTGAAAAAAATCTATTGGAAGTCAAGCATCTTTTCCACCAATGTTTTTTCCAAGATGATATACAGAAAGGCAAGACTTCTCAATTAATTTATACTGAAGAATAACTCGGTCAACGGAAAATTATCTACAGTTCATACACCAACATAAGAGTCAATTTGATTCAGTTAACATCAGAAAACTCAAATCTGCACAGGTGTATAGCTTGTTGTAAAACTTATTGTCATATTTAAACGTTTTAGAAGAAATTGCTATATAGGCCTAGGTCATTATAACCCAAAAAAAATCCAGTATCTCACTGTGCAGCCTTACCAGTGTTGAAATCCATGAGCTGCAGCTGAAGGTATGGCATTGTTGCATATTTACGTGTGTGTGTGTGCATACACAAACATGCATTTTGTGTGCCTGTCCATCCATCAATCCAGCACCTTTCACTGTCTCCAGTCACACCTCAAATACCATGAGTACAACAAAGAATTAAGAACTTACTTTTTATTTTCACTTATAACTTTAATTATGTTTATCAAATACAGTTCACTTAAGGCATTACGAAGACTGCAGCACATGTGATGAGACAAAACATCTTTTTGCATTTGATACACGACATATTATTAGCAAGAATTTTTTTTAATGTCTTATCTTGACCAACAAACACACTTCAAATACTCCTAAAATATTAAAGTATATACACAAAATTAAGAAATCATCACATATTTGACAAAATCTGATCGTTACACACAGCCATAACCACTGTGTTCAATATGACAATATTACATGTTGATGTAACATTTTTTAAACTATTATCATGTCTTGTGACAAAATTACTATGCACAAATCACATTTGCATGTATCAGCCAATCAGACAACATTCAACCTTACGTACATGCTTACAGCTAGTATGAACACATGGTGAGTTTGTTTACAAAAATACAAACAAATTTTCATTTTTCCCAATTTGCTATCTGATCTTCAAATTTCTTCTCCATATAAAGTTTTATTCGTCTAGGTAATGTAGTTTTTTCTTCCATTCTCTTCTCTGTCCATACACCCCACCTAGTTTTTGCTTGCACTATTTCTCTGAACCCTGAATGGTCAAACTCTTGCGCAGTATTAGAAGCTATAACTTTCAAATGTTATACATGTCAATCTTAAGCCAGTCGCCTACCTGACTGCTTTACAGCAAAGACAAATTTGTATTTTATTGAATAAATCATTAGTAAACATGCTACTATTAAGTTTTCCTACAAAAAGAAAACATATCCAGGATGAGGGTGTTATGATCAAGCCTTAGCTTAACATCCTTGCATGAACAGACTTCAGACCTTCAGTAAACCAGGTCGCCAGGGATTGGGGACAGTTATGTCTAAACAACGTGCCAATATAGGCAGACACAAGACGGGGCATCATCTTTCCACGCCTGACCAGCAGCCAGGGAAGATTGGATAATGGATGTGTTCGGTCGCTGGTTGGTAGAGGGGGTTTCTACTGCTGGCCCTTCTTTTGCAACATGCTGTTGTAATCCTGGCATCCTGGTTTACTGAAGGTGTGAGGCCATGTTCATACGGGGATGTTAAGCTAAGGCTTGATCATAACAAGGGTCAAATTGTAGTTTCAAGATCTCATATAATGCTGTAAATATAATTTTGGAAGCCTCAAACATAGTTAAATGAAGCTTTTTCAGACTGCTGTATCTTAAAACATACAGTACTATCCAGAAACAAATGAAATTACAATAGGAGTATGCAATGAATTTTTTCACTTTCCACCAATATAATGATAGGGTTACAGCTTAAGTCCCATACATACAGGCAGCACAACAAGAACACTGCATGCCACTTCAGAGACTTGTGTATAGCAGCGATGGTGCATTTAAGGGCATGGCAGTGTCACACTAATCGCTCGCTTTTTTCAGAAACCCCAAACATAGGAATTGCTCCAGATAGGTGACTGCCTTAACCCAGAGCTTTTCTTACGTGCAATAACCTAATTTATGTTTTGTATTGCCCAAGCACTGTGAACTTCTTTAAGTTTCTGCTGCATATTCAGACAATCAATATTTAATTGTGCGTATCAAATAACTAGAATAATATTATTTCCTATAATTTTGTTTTACCATACTAAACCCATTTCCTTAAAAACTACCATGCTTAGCATTTTCTCAGAGAAAATCCTCATGCTGCTTGAAACACTATTAATTTTCAAACAAAATAGTTTGAGTTGCATGTACTCCTAGGTGCATGGTATTGCTTGTCTCAATATTTTATAAGTAAATATTCTATGTAAGTGCCCATTTGCTTTATTACAAGACATTGCAACAATTACATTCTGGGGTATAATTAAAAATATAGCATGCTCACAAAGTATAAACTTTATGCACTATTTGATTATTTCTACCATCAAAAAGTGTACAGTACACTCAGTGGCCATAAAGCATTCAACAAAATATGCAAAACTGGTATGTATTTCATTAGTTATACTAACAGTTAAAATATGAAAAAATTAATGATTAGGAAATAAAAATAAAATTTGGTAAAAATATTAGAATACACGCAGATAAATTACTCCAGTTTGTAATCAAACGTGACTGCTGGTTATAACACAAAATATCAAAGCCATACATACATTATGAAATTATAAACTTCCTGTAATGAGGAAGGAAGATGAGACACCTGGGATGACACATGATCTTAGTTAACATGTAAGATAACAGCTTCCATATAACATGCAGCACAATCGGCAGCAATTTTCATTCATGTAATCAGTGTTCCTAGATTAGCATCTCCACCTCTGCACCTCCCTCTCCCCAGGTCACAAGATATGGGCATCTTTGCACATGTTAGAAACCTAGCAGTCAACAGCACTAAACTGCCATTCACATGTGGCACGAGATGACCCCAGGTTACTGCCAGCACACTCCAACATTCACACTTGTACATCATACATGTTTCTGTTCCATGCAATGTGCAAGCATTACTATTGTTTAATTTAGGCTTCTAGTAAAACTTTCTCTTCTAAATCTTCACACACTCCAAACACGTTGCCTTGTTGCTGTCTTCTCACAATTTCTTGGGTACTCTTCGGATACTTTTCTTAATAATCCGAACTTATATTCCCACACATTCCCTTCTTGTTTCTCTAAAGGCATTAGCACACTTATATTTCTACACTACCAGCATCATGTAGCTCTCTAAATTCACCCTTGTTCTCTCCCCTAAACTGCCATCACCCCTGCTTCAACAGCCTGATAAATGGCGCAAGGAAAGGACTATCTTGCAAACTGCTCTGTTACTATTTCTACAACCATGCGCACCGTTGCATGGGGCAGTTTCAGGGAAGTTGAAACAGCTAGTGTAATAAGTTATGTCTTAGAGCTGAGAGCAAATCAACATATGTACTGTTTTTACTGTAATATGGTGGATGATACTTCAGATTTAGGGGGAGCAAAAATTAATAAACTCTTATACGTGCTGGTAACTAGGATTGAAGCCTAATGTTTGGGAGGCAAAATATTTGAACTCTTAGATGACACGCAAAGCAGTTGTGTCTCCGGAAATTTGGAAGGGGGGATATATTAAAATTCTCCACTATCATTTTTTTACACTATACTGTCAGCTACAAACTCTAACTCTCCACCTCAGCAATGTGAGGACAAGCTGCTCTTAAGATGACGACCTTGAATGTTCACCTCCACCTGTGCCAGTCTCAGAATGTGAACGCAATTTGTCGTGTGTGGCTGGTTTGAAGGAACATGATGCTGAAATGGCATGACACAGATGAGAGAACCTGGTGGCAACCCAAAATGTTACTCTGCCCACAGAAACTATTTCAACACCACACAACCTGATTTTTCTCCTTGCAGTAAGAATTGTTAAGCGGCTTTTTTAAACTAAAGCTATTTTATTACTGCTTGCATTTATTAAGCTTTAATGTGATTAATTTCTGAAATACAACTTGTGTTAACTGTAATGCTGTCTAATGATTTCCACTACGACTGTCTTTAGCACTGCATTTTGTCTCTCTGCATGATCCACCATACTGCCAATAACACACAACCTGTCAAACACATAGTTGGACGAACACATTTTTACAACATGGATGTGTGGTCATGATGTTTTGCTAAGTTTAGAAAAAGCAGTGTTAAGACTAAGAGCAAAGATTTGTTATGTTGTCTGCTTAATATGGGATACTGTCCAAGTTGCATAGAAAGGATGGGCATTGTCCTTAATTTTTTTAAGTGCATAGCAGTTGCAGTGTACAGCTAATACAGAAAGGTAACCACCATGATCAATTTGGTAGTTGGGTTATGTAACTAAACGAGTTGTTAGTGTGACCCTAGTACTCCTAGGTTTATATTTCAAACTTTTATACTGTAAAGATAATGTAATTGAATATTGAAAACCAGCTGGTCTACAGTTATAAACAATTTAAGACAGTAATGATAAAGAATTGCAAGCAAAACATCTGAAACAATTTTTGCTATTTGGATTAGTATTTCTGGTGAAAGTGTATTTGGAACTTACCAAATGAGGAAAAAGAAGACAAGCAGCATACTTCACAATTTTATCTGAAATTCAGGATATGGTATTAATTAAAAAAAAAAAAAGAGAAACATAATGGGGTTGCCAAACATACAACATTAATTCTGAATGTTGAATTTGAAACAACACAAACTGTGGTGCCCACAACCTAATAATTATAAGGGACTAATGTACATAAATTTCATACCTTCCTCACAAGATGCACTGTGACCAGGTAATGTAGACGTAAAGAGTTGGATGACCACAACTCTTCTGCACCCAGCTATTTTGAGGCGTGCACTCAGGACTGATTGATGCCATGTACTATGTGGCAGACACACACACACACATATCCCCAGCAAGTGGCAGGAAGGGAAACTCCTCTACTATTGATATTTCTTTCCGATCATCACAAGTAAAAAATCACATTCTTACTTTCATTCATATGTCACGCCAGTACATCTACTACAATGAGATGATGCCACCGTACAGCAACTACACAAGAACTAAACAGCCACTCGTACTACAAACTCCTAGAAGCACAACACTAGCTCATCCTCAAATCAGCACCCACTATCTAGTTTGGCCAAAACCAGCTGAGCCAATAGAAAATGCCATCATAACACCACAGACTCAAACACTGCATGGGAAGAGCAACTTGCAGCCAACCAGAAAATGAGTACAGGTACATCACAAGCACCAAAATGTATTGTTATTTATGTATACAGTAGAACCTCTCTATATCAACCATATTTAAAGTGACCAACTTTCTGTAACACATTTTTGAAAACTCCGTAAAAAATTCGAATGAAAAAAGTTGAAAATTTAAGGTAAATCAGTTGGAAAAATTATTTGTTACACTTTTTTGGTCACTGTGCATTTAATTTCTCTATGTGAGCACTGTACAGAAGCTGGGGCAGCTCATCTCAAAACAGATACCCCTCTCCAGTCACCAGCACAGGCCAATATGTACCTATTGACTCCACTCACCCTCCAGCCTTCAGGCTGCCAAATGCTTTCTTAAGTATTTGTGCGCAATGTGACTACCCTCGGTGTTTGTCCTACTATTCTGCTCTCGCTCCCTTGCCTTCTCACTTTGCTTGTGTTATTAAGACAGATTTCTCTTAGGTTTTGATTACTATTTGTTGACAACTTATTGTACTTAATTTTTTTGGACATGTCAGCAGCACGGAAGCCTACAAAATTGATTCACAAATACAACTCTGGACTGTGAAACCACTGCTAGTCTTACTCCCATTGTGGCTTCCACCTCTCCGCCAGTCCATCACACTTGAGAGCCACGTACATTCTCGCTTTCTCATGTAGTCTTCTCCTACCCCAATGTCCAACCTTTTACTGGGTTCATCTATTAAGGTCCATCTGACATAACTCAAGACATGACCTTCAAGGTATTTATACCATCAGTTGAAACCAGAGATTCATAACATGGTTTTGGAAAGTAGAGTGTGTGCAGTATAAACAAAGCTTCGATTTCATTTGTGAATATGGTGCAAAAAAGTATGCAGCAAACTATATTACATCATTTTATTGGGAAGACGTCTTTTTATTAATATAAATTAATACTTAATGAAATATTGCCAGATTTCTTTTTTCAAGAGGCCACCAAACACTGAAATCTTGCTCAGAAAAATGTAGGCCATGTCCACTGTCAATGTTTTTGTAATTGGTGACAAAGAAGGTCGCAGATACCCTTCTGTGGTTTTTTAGAATGTCTGTTTATTGATATATATTAATTCATAAGTATTTCATTTAAATGTAGCAACATTTTTTTTGCAAGAGCCTACCAAACTGGAGACAAATCAGATTGCAGATACCCTTCTGTGGTATCATCTTATTTGGAAGATGTCTGGGTATTTCAATAAATTAAAACTCCATGCAAAAATCATGTTGATTTTACGCCAGAGACAATTGAAAATGGACTTACAATGTTCTGTAGATCATCACGTCGCTAGATGTTTTTAACATTTGGGAGACAAACCACATCTGGGAAGATGAACTTTACAAGACACTAAGGAATTCATCCACCTAGACGTGGTGCACGGACTGTATAAGCCTTCCTGGTATATTTATTTCAAAAGACTTCTGCTTAAAATACATTTATATTTAACTAAAAATGTTTGTGCTAGAGATGACTGAATACTGACTTTAAGCAAAAAAATTGCAAGTTTTGATGTACTGACATCGGGGTGGGCCAAAATCTGTAAAAAAATCCCCCAAAATATACATAGCGACCAACCTGTCATAACAACCTTATTCTGGAAACTGTAAGGGGTCGTTTCAGTAAGGTTCTACTGTACTCGACTATTCTGTGATGCCAGCCACAAACAGATCAACATACGGCTGTTAGCATTAAAAGCACAATGAATCTGGCCAAACCAAATAAATATACATAGCACAATGGGCATCCATCAATCACAAAAGTTGTCTGTGACAGTTTAAGATAAAGAATCATTTTACAGTATATGTAGTATAAGCCATTCAGTTGTTTCTAACAAATACAGTACCTTATCATAAAAAACAAATAAAAATTACTGCACAGATAAATGAAAAAAAATTAATAAATTTAGAGACAGAAAGTAGTACAAATCAGTAAAAGTCAAGACATAATAAACAGAGAAAACATAACCAAAAAGTTGGAAAATTTAGGATAAGAGCATTTAAATTTTCAACTGGTAATAAATTAGTCGCAAATTACACTAGAATACACAAAATGTACATACAGTGTAGTAAGATAGTGACATGCAAAGTCATTTTAAGGTACAAATATGATTAAACCACATGTGAATAATAAATTTTTACAGTGTTTCATTGCACAACTGTCACTATTATACTGCCCACTATTTCTCAATTTCTCAAATGGTAAAAAAAGATTTCAGCACAGGAACTTTGCATTATGTGTATGTGTATGTGTGTGTGTGTGTATGCGAGCGCTGCACTGCTGCTAAGGTAACCGAGTTAAATCAGGGCTGCCACCAGCCCTGAAGATGAAATCCTGGTTCATGTATATAAAAATTCTGTAAAATCCTGGAACCATTGGGTCAAATAAAGATTGGATATGAAAGAGATTTACATATTTAATGTAGTTGTTTTGGTTTGGAATGTACAAACTATGGCAATTCCTTTTACCACTCACACTTGTACTTTCATTTATACAACTGTATCAGCAATAATTTTTATTTCCTCACCATAGTGATATCAATGCCAAATGCAAAACACAGTCACCAAATACGGATTGCATGCATAAAAACGGCAATTCGCATCAAAGGTTCTTTTCAATAATGGCATTGGCCTTTGTATGTGATAATACAGCCACGAACATAAATATGTACATAACTGTATACCTGCGCTATTGAATAAACAAACAAAATATTTTGGGCATACAAGCAATGGTGTAAATCCCAAATATTTTGTTTAATTATCCACCTGCATTATAAGAAACTTTCAAACAAATGCATCAGTGAAACTGACACACATTGCTGTGGGCGCTAGTCATCACTTTGAACAAAGTGCTTTAAAAATAAATCTACAGTTCGGGTTTGTATTTTATAGCACGTTAAAAATCTGTAAAAACTGATAAAATCCGTTAAAACGGCTGGCCTAAGTTGAATAGAAAAATTACAATCTTGAATTATCTTCACAACGGACAGCTTTACTAGACCATGCAGCATCTGTAAATATTTTACTATCTGCCTACAAGATTCCATTTTTTATATATGCAAGTTTCTGGTCACAAAAAATTTAGGAACCTTGTGAAATAAATTTTGATAAAAAAGATCCTGAAGGAATTTGTCAGGCGCCAGCTGACTAGTGACACAAAATTTTGAACAGATATAATGTTCAGCAGTTTTTTTTATAATTATCCAATACACCACGTTGCCACTAATTGCAACATAGTAGAAAAATTACTTGGTTAACAAAGAGAGGGGTCTCTCAGAGATTGTGTTGGATGGACAGGAATAGCTAATGTCCTAAATGGTTACAACACACCAAGGCACGCATGTACCGCTGAAAATGGGGAATGGCTGTGGTAGAGGTACTGGCAACTGAGAACATTCCATGTTGGAGCAAAATATGTACTTACACAGTATTTTAGCAATGAACTGTTTATCAGTCTGGCAAGATGGCCACCACATGAAAACAGCGAACAGCTACCCCAAAGCGTGTACAAAGTAATAATGAATATGGTTTAGCACTTAAAATTCTACAAATATCCGCAGCAATCAGCACACTTCCGCATTTGCAGGCGTACAAGAATATATTTTTTTTACACACATTTTGGTTCCTTGAAAATTATTACTCATCAACTATTGTACATAAAAGTATGAAAATCTTTGGTAACCCAAAAATTGCTTGAATGTTAAGTTGTCAGTTGTATGATGATAATATTAAAGAAATTGCATTTATTAGAATAGGAAATAACTTATTTCCACAATTTCACACAAAAACATCCACAAATTCATATTTGTGTAAAGAAATGGCAGCTTAAATAGGTTGATAAATACAGTCGATTATCTATCCATCACTTATCAGGGAACTGAAATGAAATCTCAATACTTGTGGACTTTCAATGAAAATGTTCTTGGAATACAAATAAAAAATGGAACCACATATAGTGAATATGTTCATGGATATGGACTTTCAATCCATCTGTATACTGTACACTGTATACACTGCCGTATGCCATATTGCTGTGGTGTAGTGGTCAGATACTAGCCTCTCACCTAGGTGAACTGGATTCATTTTCCCGCAGAATCAATCCTGAATTTTTGCACGTGGGAATAGTGCCATACAAAGCAGCTGGTTGGTAAGTTTTCTCAGGGATCTCCCATTTTTTTCCCCGCCCTTGCACTCTAGTGCCACTCCATGCTCACTTCATATCACCCTCAGCTGTCCAAAAGGCCTCAAAGTTAGGAGCCGCCCAAAACCTTAGACCAGTCCAGGCTCCATATGCCATATTGAAAAGTACTAAATGAAGTAGCATAGTTTTCATATTAACTGTAAAAAATGAAAAAATTTTTTTCCCCCCTAAATAAATGTATATTACCAGTAGCGGTGTGTGAATATTCGAAAATTCGACTAGTTGTGAATAGTAATTTATCAATTATACAAATTCTAACTTCGAATATCTTGTGAAAATTGCAAATAATTTACATTCCCATATCAAGTGGTTATTTACTTGACATTATTATGCCTACTCATTTGAAGTCATTCTGTAAAACTTTTATTCCATATTAGAGCTGGACTGTTGCTATCATGATAAAAAACATTTTTTATGAAATTTTTTTTGTCATCTGATGCAATGGCATATTAATATTAGATCCAATTATTGAATAACCATTTAGAAAACATAACAAAATAACTATTTATTTTTGGAACTAGTAAACATATACAGTAAAACTCGCTTAGACGTTCCCGCATAACAGGTTTTCCCGCCTAAAAGGGTGATGTTTTTAATTCCTGGATTTCTTCCATTTAACTGTTAGTAAATCCCATTAAAAATGTCTTTGTTGAAGAAAAATAACCCGCATATAATGTTAAAAATTTAATGGAACCCCCCCCCCTCCCCCAAAGATACAATTTTCTGATAGACATTGTTTGAAAAGACATCACAAATAATTTATAAACTTTCAGCGATAATGAAACCTGAGCTGCATGCCAAGGAAGTTTTGACGAAACCTAAACCACCCGCCGCAGAATGGTCCACATACGTTCAACCAATCATCTCCTCGCGCTCGTATTGATCCAGTGTCACTGTTCTTACTAAATGCCAGTGCCCCAATATTATAACGGCCACCTTGTGAAACCTGAACAGCACGCAGCAAGCTAATCCAATACTCTGATGAATGTTCACTTTACTTGCCAGCGCAAATAATACATATTTTTTCAGGCACAAAATCTGAGGAAAGCTGACAAATTCTGTAGTCTTGAGGTTTGGTGTCTTATATTACTATTAATTATTCAATGAACATTTTTCACAGTTACGCATGTATGCATTAAAACATTTGGAGAAGGTTTAGAACCAGTAGGGAAAATGTGATGTAGGCGAACGTGCATTAGCTATCGTTCATTGGCACGTGCCCTTGTTTATACTGGCAGTTTAAAAAAAACAGGGGGCTAGGAAGCGAGTGTTATTTTTAATATTGGTTTGGTTAAAACAATTTGTAACACGCCAGCAAATTGTCTTCATTGTTCATTCGGAATGTCTTTATTTTTGTGTTGTGCTCACGTCTCGCAGAGACATTGACACCTCCAAACGCAGCAAATTTGCTATGAGAAAAATATACTAATTAATTTACTTAGCTACTTTTAATTTTGTTATCAATAGAGAATTAGCCTTGTTAGCATACAGATGTCATATGTTACATTAACTTGCGCTATGCAACTTGAATGCACTATGTGATTCGAAGTGTGTGTTCACAAATGTTAAAACTTCCACTGAAAGTTAATTTGAATAAATTTGTGTCATTGTACACACATTGTACTACAAAAATGGAAAGGAAAATGCAAAAGTTCCTTAATAGACGTCAAGAAATTAGAAAGAAAATATCAGCAAACTGAAAACATCAAGGCAATGTTTTTAAACAAATAAAATTTTACATCTTTGTTTTATCATATTGTAAGTACAAATTCTTTATTATTTAAAAAATACTATAAGGGATTTTCCTATTACAACTGAAGCAGTATTTTTAAGAAGTGCTCCAAAACCAGATGATTAATTTGTAGTGCAACAACTAATACCCGGTTGGACCAATATCTTCCCTAATCTGAGATAGATGATCCTAGTTCCGAACCAGGATTCAGTTTGATCTTGGTTCCATTGTTAAAGTGTTACATCAACAAATTTGCACGATTCTGGATCTCAAATTCGTCAATGTTGGTTCTAAAGTGAGAAGCTGCTGTCCATCTCGGTGTTGTACATTCTTCTTTTAACGACTGTGGGTTATTTAAATAAAATATTTTCCAAACATATCACAATCACCACAAATTAATGTAAAAAAAAGAATAATTTTTTACCTAATTATTGTTTGGACCTGTAAATATGTGAATACTTCATTTTTCGAGAGTTAGTGATTGTCTGTGTGTTGTCATGTTTCTGTTGCAGACTTCACATCAATAAATACAGTACTTTTTTTAGACACAAAAATTATAGTAAAATATTTAAAAAAAAAAAGAAAGAAAAATAAGGACAAATAAATTGCATCCAATTTTTTGTGGTCCCAGCGAAATTCATATTTTAAAAATGTTAATTATAACCTTTTATTGTTTAGCACATGTTGTGCTGATCGAAGTACCATATTTACCCGAAAGGAAGACTAGGTTTTTTGACAGAAAAGAAATAGAAAAAATGAGGGGTCATTTACAATTCGGGAATCGTCTTCAATTCAAAACCAAGGCGATTTTGACAAAGGCTTTTCATGCTTAAATACTGTGTGTCCAATGGTTGTACATATATTTGTATTACCGAGACTGTACCTGTCAACTTTGACAAGGGTTCCCTTATCTGATGTCGTAAAGCCGAAGCGCCCAGTCAGTAACTGGATGTGAAATACGTCAGTAACTGGATGTGAAATACGTCACGTGCACTGCCCTTTATAACTGCTCTGTGGCGCACTGTCTGATGTCTTGCCTTACCAACATATCTGTCGAGGTGATACTGGTTCATTTTCAGTATCATCTTGACAGGAAATCGTAGGATTTATATTAATTTATTTCAATAGCACACGTCTTTGAATAAACTGATATGTAAGTGCCTATTCGACATCTTTGCCATCTAATAAAGGGTAGGTAAGCACCGAACCAAGTGCAGTGTAACTCATGACAGGGAAAAATCAGAGGACGTGGTTTTGAATTATTAATTTGACACGTGCCTCTTATACAACTAATCTATAATGATTACGACTCATCGCCAAGACACCTACTTCCCCCACTGCAGACGCGAGTGACACGTTGCTGACCTTACGAGCAACAGGAACTTTTGAGCAAATTAACTTTGCCTTGAGGATACGCAACCCGGTCGGCATGCCACACCCCTACCCTGTGCTGAGAGCTTACAAGCTGCCCAGACCTCGGGCAAGGTTAAGCACCACCTATGAGGCACAAAGCAGAAACTCTGACCAATTTTCCCATGCCAACCCGTGCCAGCAGCCTACAAGCTTCCACTATATAGCACTAAGTCGTGTTTAGGCTCTTTGGAGAATCTCGATATTTTTAAGTATGCCCCCAGCGGCTACTTACTATGTACGTCGACGACCTGTCTACCCGAGACCAACGAACACGATCACACACGGACAAAATCCTCGACCAATGAGCCAAGTCAGTCTAATCGGGCACGTGTCAGTTTCTAAACATTTAAACAATTGACACGTGCCATTTCTATGAGTTATATTAAACACGACTACAACTCATACTAACGTGTTACTTCTACCAGGAAAGATGGCTACAGGATTGTTTCCTTCCAGGGACAGTTATAGACACATGGTATGTCCTGATGTACCAAACCCAACTTCCTCTCACTATGTACGTAGCTTCTACGTATCTCAAAGAAGGGTCACACCCAGCACGTTTAACTAATAAGCATTGCTTCCAAGTGGCCGCAGAACATGTTTACCTCCCCGAAGCACCAGCTAGACAGTCACCAAGAGCCCGAGGCCACATAGCAGAGTGCAAGGGTAGATTCTACCACCCTGCTCGCTCACTCCAGGCAGATGTCACAGAGCGAAGTCACACCTCCCACTCCAGCCCAGGCATAGCTGAGCGCACAATATAAGGAAGTGCGTGGCTGAAGACGCCAGTTATCATCTCCAGTAACTCACCTCAACACTTCGGTGCTGGGGCTCTCTACTGCACCTTAGGCCCTCATGGTCCTCTCCAAGAACTCCTAGAGATCTTCAGCAGACACCAGTGACTGCCGCCATCAAAGACCAGAAGCCTTAGAGGCTTCTACCCCTTCTATCAGAAGCTCCAGAGACTTCCACCACGACCAGCTTCCAGAAACTCTTCAACACCAGAAGCCTGCTCAACTTCAGTCCACACTTCCACTGTTGATCCTCCTGGTTCAACAGCTGTCGGTACTTGCTCGTAAGTGGCAACTACACCCACTGACCTTTTAGTAGTGGCCCCGTTTGTAACGTCTCATTTAGACAACCCCAGGGTAGAGTAACTGTGTCAGAGTTGTTTTCATAGCCGTCAAAGTCGTTCTATACTTGAGTAGTCTAGGAGCAGGTCACCTCCACCTGTTAAAGCATAGCTTACTTCCGTTCACACTTTGCTTAGGAGTAAGTACGAGTCACCAGTATTTATTATTCATAATAAATACAGTTTTATCCTATCCTGAGAGTAAATTTATTTACAGGCAAATCCTCTCTGATACCAGGAAAACTATTACTATACAGAGCAAGCGACCAGGTGTGACAACATTATGAACTATAGTGTATGACTACAGATCCCATTAAGGAATCTGTACATCAGCAACACACATCACCTTCAATGGCCACCCGTTCTGTGCACCCACGTGTACAGAAAGATAGAGCCCCAACCACTTGGTAATCATCTAACAAAAGCAGGGCAGCCACCTCAGATTGTATCCCTGACCGAAGCACCGAGAGTGTTGGCAGGGGTATTCTGCCCGGGACTGAAGGTCCGGCTGTTGTTGGAACACGAACTCGTGAAAATTTTTCGAACCGAACTGGAACTGATCTTTGACATGACAAATTTCGAACTGAACCGAACATAACCTTAAAGTTCGGACTCAGTTCAAAATTCGAATGCTTGACCCATCTCTACTTATTACGAATACAAGGACACCTATGACCGTAACTTCAGGTTTTAAAAGCATGCTATTATTTAACATAAAATATTTATTTATATGAAATAATCTATTAAGACACTTATCGTTATTGTCATTATATTACCATACTGTAATATATAGACGCTGAACTGCACATTTGTGTTTTCAGGGTTAACAAGAGGGTAGAGGGATCATCACTGTGGACAAGGAAATTATAGAAAAAGAAAATACGGATGTGCTTGTGGAATGGAACTAAGAATGTAGTTGTGTCCACAGAATTTGTGTGTACTAACACTGAGCCCATATACATTGGGTGTGAAGTAAAATACAGTATGTTATGAAGGACTGTGATATGAAGGTCTAGAGCTAGAAGTAAAAAGAGAAAGTGAAAGTGATACTTCAATGGAATCACATGACATTTCTTCAGCCAGCAATTCATAACTAAAAGCAAATTCATGTATAAGGAATATAACATGATTCAGTCAGATGATACTGACACGTGCCGCTTATACATCTAATACAATTACGACTCATTGCCAACAGTACCTCATCAAACCATTACAGACGTGAGTGACACGTTGACTACCCTACAGGCAGCAGGAATCTATAAGCGTATTCTCTTCACTTTGAGGATACGCAACCTGGCAGGCACGCCCCCCCTCCCTAACCGACGCTGAGAGCCAACAAGCTGCCAAGGCCGAGTATCACCGACGAGGCACGAAGCAGAAACGCTTACAACAAGCTTCCACTATATAAGTCCGGATGCTGCGAGCCTCAGGAGTCATTCTTGTTCCATCTCTTGCATTATCCCACAGCACTGCTGCTAGTGCTGGGACCGCCCGAGATCTTTGAAGTATTGAGAACGCCTCCTGCGGCTACTTCACTGTTGACGACCAGTCAACCTGACAACCAGCGAACACGCTTACCAACATGTTAAATTTACTCTGTCTCCTCAAGACATCTTTATTAGACAGTTTAGAAGTATTACATATTTTCTTGTTGAGCTAATTCACTCCCATTCTCCATTAGAACCAGATCACCTACACCTGGCCAACATAGTAACCTTGAGCACTCAATTGACTGGTACGAGGTAGCACGCGTCGCATGTTTGTTGAGACTTCAATAAACATACTGTTGTTCCCTACCTCTCAGCTTTTATTTCTTATAGTATCTCTCTGTGTGCCTGCTTTCCAAACTACCACAGCATTGCTCCAGTGCCGGTGGAGAGGAACAGAGGATCCACAACCACTAGTAACACCTTCACCCAGAGAGGGGCGACAGTCAAGTTATTGCCTTATTCCACAGCACTGCTTCCAGCGCCGGGATAAACCATGGCTTGAGACCTGCAGTCCATTCCTGTGTGGACGCACAACCAGTGGCGGCATTAGTGAACCAAACAGCTCCCTGTCTCTGATCAGCCCGCTTAGCGTGGGGGATCAGTGGAGACTTTACACAGCCTAGTCAGAAAGCCAAAATCGGACTTACACTATAACCTGTATTCAGTTTGTTCGCGTCAAGGTGTACCCAGTAACCTGTGAGCAGAGACTTTATACCTTTCAGCCAGAGGCACAGCTGAAAGCGTAGGGAGCGACACGCAGCGATCCTTGCTGCCAGACAGTTCAGTACACTTTCTCAACCTACACTGGAAAGGCAGGCAAAACGGGACTGCGCCGCCCAACTCAGACACGAGTCAGTATCGACTGCTCCAGTTGTGGAGTTAGTTGTATCTCCGTACATACATATTCACCCCACTTTTGGTCTAGCGGACAGAATCCTCGACTGTTGTGACTGTTCAGCTAACCGGTCAAGCATCAATACATCCTATGATAATACAGTAGAGCCCCATTATCGCGAGATGTCACGGTTCCAGGTCCGATCCTCTCTATAGGAGTCCTCGCTGTTCCATAATTAGAGATATTTTGATCCCCAATAGGGCCTACTACTTAAAAATCACCCTAAAATTGCTTTTAAATTGTGTTCAAACCACTATAAAGTTAAAATATCCTGTTATACGATAACTGATTGCGTGAAAACGAGTGGAAAATCTGATCGCGCCATGCAAGTATAGCCGCTCAGCCCGCAATCAGTTGCTCAGCCAACGCAGCATTGTCCCGCGATCAGTTGCCTGACCTACGCAGCATTTCCCGTTAACGCTTACTTGCCCACCAAAGCACTACCCTACAAGCGATAAACCGCCTGTTACTGCTCCGTATGACAGCCTCAAAACAAATACTCGTTCTTACTGGCATAATTCTCGCACCTATTTTACAGGATTTTAGTGCAAAAATTAGGACGTGTGAATTATGCAAGGAATCACCAAGACACGTAAATGTAAACATTAAAATGGGGTCAACTGTAAGTAATCCCTCGCCAACCAGGGTGGATACAGTTTTTTAAAACACAGCACTTTATTTATTGATAATAGATATGAAGGTACATATTCAAAATTAAATCACTCGTGTGCTGGGACTAGCAGCAAAAACATTGTGATTGCCGTGTGCATGTAGCTGGGCATCGGGCAAGCGCCTAGATCCTCTGTAGCGTGGCCAGGCGAACACCTAGATCCTGTGTAACGTGGCTGGGCAGGCACCTTGGTCCTCAGCACCACGGCCGGGCACTGCAGCTTGCCGTTGTCGCTTGGCCCTAGATCCTCTGGCGGGGCAGCTGCCACAAGAATACTCTGGCGGGCGGCGCCTGCCACTGCCTTCGTTACAGGTCGAGTTCACTTTGTAACAGCGGCCCGATATTGGGAAAACATGACATGCACGTTAAACTAAGAAACAATGGATTTTCAACCCGCTTCTCTATTGCCGTGCTCCTCTGCATACACAATTACCTGAAGTTTAAATGCAGCAGTTTGACTGGCATATCATTATGCATTAGTACTAAAAAAAAATTAATATAAATGTAAACTATTCCCTTAGCATAAAAAAACCACCCGCATACAAAATAAACTCCATGACTGATTTTGTTTACATGTTTGCAGCGCAGGCGCGGCAGCCAGAAATAGATAATTAGACCAGTGACCTTGAAGTGTCAGCGACTTGGCTCAGTCCAACAAAACATGCGTCGCACGGGCCCATTAACATTACATACCTCATTGAAACATACTGCCTGAAAGATGAAAGGAAAAGTTTTTTTCCCCCCTAATTCGGCACCATAAAAACAGGAGTGCGAAGTGCCAGTGCGAAAATTATGCCAGTAAATACGGTAGTCACTGGAAAATTATACTTTTTCAACTAACAAAACCTGCATTGTGTAAGACTTACTCAAAACAAGAACAAATTAAAGAAAACTGACGCGTGCACAATTAGACTGACTTAGCTCATTGGTAGAGGATTTTGTCCGCTAGACCAAAAGCGGGGTAGTGTGGTTTAAATAGTTGACGAGAGGCGAGGAGTGTTGGTTAGAACTAACTCACTCCTGCTTCTGGGTGCTGTAGTTGGGTAGGCTTCGCCTAGGCGCGGCAAATTCTGACTATGCCAGAGCTGAGGTTCCACAGGTGTGCTTCGTTAGACCAGAAGATGAGGTTATCACAGCCTAGGTGCACTTCAGTACCGGTCTGGAGTCCTTTGACAAGAGGATGACATGTAGGATGTATGCAGATACAAGGTGGGAAGTCAATTACCAGAATTGGAGCAGGCACGATTGCTTGACGTCTAAGTTCGGCGGCGTGGTCCTGTTCCACCTGCCTCTCATGTGTAGGACGTGGTAATGCGATCCATGGCTTGAGGGCACAGTGAGCCAGATATTGTTCCCTGCATTTTCTACCACTCCTCTTCAATGAGGCATTGGGCAAACAGTTCTATAGTCTATGCGATGCACTTAGAGAGGAAGGTTGACAGTGTAACCCAATAGTGACTTGTCAGAACAAGCTCGATAAGAGTCCCCACTGATACCCCACAGTATGGGGCTGGTCAGGGATGTGGAGCCTTGGGGACCCCAAAGCCTCTACTGGTTGTGCGTTCACACTAGGATGAATGGCAAAACTTCAGGCTACGGTCACCGTGCACTGATTTAGTGCGAATAGTGAGAAGTAACCTGAGTGTGTCGTGCCACCCAGTGTGAAGGTGTTTCTATTGGTTGTGGAGTCACTGTTTCTCCCCCACGAGCACTGACTTAGTGCTAATGTGTGACTGGGAATAAACAGGTAGCCGTCTAATGTGTATGTCTTATGACGTGTAGATACCTGAAAGGGATCCACAGTCAGGCTAACTCGATTTAACAAAACTCCCAGTTCGTCGGCCGTGTACGGCGTATTCTGTCTCCAACTGTTAAACAAACAAATACCATGGAAATAAACAGAAAGGTAGAGAACAATGAGTGTTTATTGAAGGTTCAATAAACATGTGACCTGCGCTACCTCCTACCAAATCACGGAGAGCTGAAGGTAACTGTGGTTCAGATGTAGGCAACCTGGTTCTAAGTAAAAGGGGAAAAACTGGTTTTAGACGATAAGTTAAACTGCTAAGTAAAAGGTGTCGAGAGGAGACAAAGATACGTTAAATAAATATGTGATTGTGTTCGCTGGTCGTCGACATACGTAGTAAGTAGCAGCTGGGGCATACTTGAAAATAACAAGATTCTACGAAGATCCTAAGAACTGACTTAGTGCTGTGGGAGGTCGCTAGAGGAGTAAGAATGACTCTCAAGCTCAGCAGCATCCTGACTTCCTTGCCCAAGGTCTGGGCAGCTTGTTGACTCTCTGTGTAGAGGGGGGAGGGGGTGCCTGCTGGGTTGCATTTCCTCCAGGTGAAGAGAATATGCTCATACATTTCCGTTTCCTGTAGGCTAGGCAACGTGTCACTAACCCTGTAGTAATGGAAGAGGTACTCTTGGCTATGACTAGTAATCATATTAAATTAGATGTATAAGCAGCACACATCAAAACTTCATAAAAAATGGATTAAAATTAAGTTTGTTATAGCACAGCGATAAAATGTAATAGTAGTTGTGTCCCTATCTTGGTATACCACAGCATGGAAAAAAAATGGCTGAAATCTGTTACTATGTAGCTGTATTCAATTCCACCTATCACTTGGACTGTTATGTTTAAATGAAATTTGTGTTCATTTAACAAACTTGTTTGAAACCAAACACAGCTGACAGCACTTTGACTGTGAACGACTACGGAAAAGCAGAACTGGTTCGTGAAAACAGTGTCAAGGTAGAAAGGGATTGATTCTATTTATAGAACAATGCACTTTGTTTGATAGAGAGGGTGATTAGGAGGCAACGCAGAAACAGAAGAATGTGACATGAGAGCAGCACAATGTACATAGGAAATGAGATGGCGGGGCGAGGTAGTGGTTACAGCAAACAGATAACAAAAGTGCACTTCACACTGTCACGAGTCCTGCTGCAAGTCTGCTTCAAACAATCTCACCGCACATGTTTCAACTCGCAAAACTAAAATTTTTCATGGACTATTTTTGCAATTTTTTGACGGTTCCTCAAAAAGACCTAGTTATACCCGTGTTCTCGCAGTTCCCGTGCTCGCTACAACGGGATTCTACTGTATTCCTATACCAATCATAAAAAGTAATAACATGCAAGCATGTAAAGATTCCCCCAATATACTCAACTATTCCAAGTAGGTGTCACAGTCATCTTATGATGATATAAACTCTGTGATCCAACTTTCAAACTTTTATGTGAAGTACAGGATTGCGTAAAATGTCTCCAGTGCAAGCATTTAGTGCAATACACTATTGTGCTATGATCATTTTACGGAAGACACATACTTATTTATAGGCCATGGGAAGAAATGTTACTATCTAAATAAAGTTAGTGAGAGCAAAATTAAGAAACTAAAATTGAATACTGTATCCAACAGTTCTCACGAAAGACATCTTGACCCCAACAATCCCTTTACAACCAGAACATTTCATGATGGAAAGAGAAAACAAAAGTAGTAAACACTAACAAAACTCCAGTAAATGAACAAAAAAAGTCAAAAAGAATACAGGTCAAGAATACATGAGGCCAAACACATTGAAAACTATCTAGAAAGCCTGGAGCAAGATGTAATACCCAAGTTCTGGATGAGAATGTGGATGGGTCGATGATGATCAAAGGCAACAAACACTATTGACAGATTTTTACATGCTAGGGGGAGCACTGAGTTCAAATTGAATTTATAGTACGTCACATAGAAAGTATGGGAACTAAACAAGACTACAAAACACAATTCTATGCATAAAAAAACCATGAAATACTCACTAACTGTTCTTTATCTCAAATTAAAGTTTGTAAAATGTTTTTCCTTCACAGTTTTTTCCAAGGGTTGGGCCTAACAACTGTTTACATCATGTTATGCAAGAAAAGTTGCATAACGTATTTTAACAGTACCAAAGTAATGTAATCTCGTGTATATAACATAGGAGAAGAGTTCAGATATCACACATTTGTCTGTATTTTGTGTTATTTCGGATTTTAAATTGCATTTCGGTATTATTTCGTTTTATCGCAATTTACCAAAAAATTGTGCCTGTAAGGAATGTGCATTAAACAACACATTACAGTTTATTTAGCACTTATTTGTCAGAAATTCATAGTCTAATAAAAAATGAGTTCCTTGTAGGTTTTAGTTTCGTAGTACTTTGTTTTATTACATTTATTAACACTATGCCTATTTCTAAGCCAAAATTTTGGCAAAAAATGTGTGGCTCGTAATCGTAGAAATACGCTATGTTCCTTCATTGTTGAAACCAATTTTTCACTTGGCACGCAAGAAACAACCACACACTCTTCACCAGTTACAATTTATTGATTTTATACACTTCCCAATACTGTCTAAGCAACTACGAATCCTTAGTGTGCCCATAAAGCGAACTTGTACACAGCACCAAGTTCTGCTGCCGCAGTGTGGTGGTGTGAAGTTGGTGCCAGACTGGCAGCTGGCGATACTGCTAGACTACATGTGTCCATAAATAAACATTTCCTCACAATTTTCTAAAAAAGAACCACTTTCAATTAAAAGTTAATCTTACAGGTTAAGAAAAAATAATAATACTGGCAGGGAATTTTTTTTACAATATCCAATTAACATTTTTCATATTTTAGTCACTTCAAAACCATGATTAATCTAATAAATGCCAAGTCGTCTTGTACACCGGGAAATACAGTATTTATGACTGTTGAAGATAACAAGTTAATTCATTGTGACAATTATGCAATGAAACACAAAATGCAAAAAACAAAACTCATGAACATGCAAACCAAATTTACCAAAATAAATTTATAGAAATAAAAAATATTCCAATAAAATTTAGAAGCAAGGACCTTATAGTTTTAATTGTTTATAAATTTATAAATTAAACTGTGTACTTATTTTCTCACATGCCAGTTTACTGATTTCATAATGATGTAAACATATTTCAATTTTCTTGTTGGTGTCTGCACACCTTTCTATCACTACAACACAAAAAGTTCCAGGAGTATTTCTTAAAACATAAAAAAAAATTACTGACAACATTCTCTATACAGCCAGTCATAGGTTTATGAATTGTTTAATTGCTTCATTTGATGAATATCATAAATAGAGCTGGGCTGATATCAAGCAAAGATCATGATGATCTGCGATAAATGGATTTTTGCAGATAATCACAATTGGTAAAATTGTACAGATCATCAGAACTGATTATAGCAGTCAAAGCAAATGTAATACTGGATCACAAGTTTAATAACACAGCACATACAAGCATGTTTGTGTTTATTTTTCAGTGTTCCCTCGAGATGTGCCATAAATAACAAGACAGCACAATTACAGCTCCTCCTCAAATAACTAAATCGTAGATACTACACTTTATATCTTGATCAAAGATCCTTATATTTTAGTGGCACTTTCAAGGAAAAGAATTTCTTATTATAGTCTGCTTGGTCCCAAATCTAATCTCACAATTCAAAAAATTTAATTTAAATGTAGCAGAGCATAAGTTATTACATAACAGGTGCTGGCTGGAGTGTGAAGTAACGACACTTGCAGTCAGCATTGATCAGTGGTGGCTGATTGTCCTGTAGTTGCAATACACAAAACTGGTTATTTTGACTAGCAATTCCTGTTACGATAGCATATCAATAAGAGCATTGAGACTTTATTCATTCAGATTTGATCCGTGTTATGTAAGCCAGTTTCAATTATCTTTATAATGTTGCTACACAAATTCTTGTATGTACTGACGCATACCACATTGCTGCGCAGTGCGCTTACGCACTCTATGGGCGACTTCACCCCATCAACGAGCAGGCAAGAGCTCGGGGCAAGTCATTAACAGTGGCATAGTACTATTCACGTGCCGATAAAAGGGACTCCATGCGTTGCACAGCCTTGAACGTAAAGATGATTAACACGTTTAATTATGAATTGTAATGCCCGCCCAGAATCCAGCATGCGATTGCCACCCCTTTTAATAAATATTATATTTTTCAACAGACCACTACCCCGAGATTATCTGAGAGGGAAGTTCCAGCGATACAACACAGGATCGCAGCACCTCTGTTGCCCTGTGACGTCACACCTGCCAGCCTTGGAATGAGGTGGATAAATTTGTGACGCCTCCGCGCAGGGAGATAAGACATGAGCGCTGCCACTGCAACCCTGATAAACCAACCCCTGCAATGAAAGGTTACGCTACCCACTACCCCCGGAAGATTACTGATCCAAGGGGTTTTCTACTATATAAGGAGGCACAAGCACGCCTCTTACCAGAGAACACTTAGGTCACCAAGCACTCCCTAGTCTGCGAAAACTTCTCTCTCCTCTCCTACAGCCTACAAACAGCTTCAACCTCTCCAGCCACTTGAGAATGCAGCACCAACCTACAGCTTGGAAAGGCTTCCAGTAGCTTGTGAAGGCTGCACTCTTCCTGCAGCTTGTGAAGGCAGCATCTCCCAGTGGCTTGTTAGTTCTTAGTTAGCATGTATTAATCCATCCGGGATTACCCAGTTTCTTATTACGTAATAATAAATATTACATCTAACTGAAGTTTTTTGACTAACATTATTTTAACGTTAGTTTGCTGTTAATTATTGTTGTGCTTATGTTTATTGTAAGTTATTTGTAATCTAATGCCCAGTAAAAGAGGTGGAATGCAGAGTCACCTTTGATGGCAAGAACGATGAGCAAGACAGAGATTCGTTAACGTACATACAGAGGTAGGAACCGAGTGTGAGGACACGTCCCCACCTATGGAACCTGAGTTTAGACCTCGACCCATTTCACTTTTCAGTCCCCTCGAACACAAGTCTGAGTTAGATGCATATCTAGGTGCTTGTTGGCCATGGTTAGATCATGAACACAAAAACAACCGTCAGCCGGAGATTCCTCCACCTACAGTAACCGCAATGCCACCCAAACCAGTTGAAAGTGCAACAGTACAAAAGGCATGTACAATTTGTTTAGCTTCGGGAAAAATCATCCGAATCAAACTGCCCATGAAAGATGCTCCGAAAACCCCAGTAGCTACTTCTCTTTCGAACTACGTTCCCAACTGATGACCAACACGACTCTCACGTATAACACCCCTCCCACCACCGGGATCACCCACACTCGCAGATTAAACAGCAATCTCATTACCCTTTCCCCGCGACTACTGGCATCCTACATATATTGGCAGCCTTTGTAGAGAGAAAGAATGTACTCCTCAGTCGGGAGACACTCACGGTACAGCTCACTCTGGGGTTTGATTCCCCTTCCCTCAGATGGGATCCTCCCACTACGCGGCCCCCTATTTCACTTAAGATGACCCATCGGGCTAAAAACCAGTAAAAAAACGCAGTGAAAGAATTTCCAGATGAATAGGGAGGGCAATCAGTGCTCTATTCACTAATCCGAAAGTAGGACGCCCGTCAGTACATAACTGAAGTGTGTGCGTGATTATAATTTTACAACTATCAGTTGTTATAATTATTTCAACGTAAATCAATGTGCTGAAATGTTTTGAGAATTCAAAACATGTCCACCGGGTCTAACTGCTCAACTAGCAAAAAATTGTAGTCTGAACAACTGAACCTCGTAAAAGTGTAATAGAGGAGTGTAGAAAATATGGCATGGTTAACACGAAAAAATGAGATAAGTAGCAAATTTAATAGATAGTGGCCATATAAATTATGCATTTAATGCATTCAAGAATGCAAATTAGATAGTGAATCCCATAAGAGAAAAAGTGAAAGCATGTGCCACCAGATGCAAACATATGCAGTACAAGTTTCCATAAAAGTGAGATTATGTGTAGGAGCCGTGAGTTGTACACCAATAAACATGGGTTAACCATTGCAACGCTTATTGAGCCTATGTCTGTTAAGTATTTTGTGATACAAACCCATGCTTTTAACTACAAATTATTCAATACAGTAATGCATTGAGGTTTTATTAGAATACCAATCACAACATTTAGGTACAAATAAAAAATGTAAATAAATTGTTAATTTTTTAAATAATATTACAGTACTTCCACGATTACAAGCCGCACATTTTTGCTTAGAAAGGGCTGCGGCCTGCATTGAAGGAAAATTTATTTTCAGTGTTAATAAATGTAATAAAACTAAGTACTACGAAACTAAAAACTACCTATAAGGAACCCATTTTTATATCAGATTATGATTTTCTGACAAATAAGTGCTAAATAAACCATAATATATTGTTTAATGTACATTCCTTGGAAGCACAATTTGGTGGTAAATCGTGATACAACGAAATAACACCTAAATACAATTTAAAATGCTAAGCATTTTTTCCTTGCCAAACATGATGTAAACAAAAACATTCCAAAGATTACACAGGCAGTCAAACATGCACTATGCAGTAAGCTACAGTAATTTGACAACAATCTGCCTCCAAGCGCTAGTGCGCTTGGTGCAAAGTGAACACACACAACTATGTGTGCAGTAACCTTGACGCATGATGTCTTTCATAATTTTAATAAACAACTGCTACTCATCAGTGCAACTACATCCCTGGCAGTTGTCTACAGAGCTTAGTTACCGTCGCCGCCTACAAGGTGGTTGTGTCTACCGAGCTAGGACTGACGTCCCAATAATAGAATTTATTTTCATCAGATGAGCTACCAGTACCATGCTAGAGGCCCGTGGCGAGTACAGCGGTGTGCCGCAGGATACCATCAGTAAGATGCCTAGATCCCACCGCTCTCCACTACGCAGCTCGCACCAAGGATCTCGGCGCTGGGCTTACACCTGCTCACCCCCTCTCCAGTAGCCCTATGCCAGTGAAGGAAGGGATGGCAGAGGAGTATAAAAGGAAATGCGTTCCAGTCTTCGGATCGTCAGTTCTGTTTCAGTTCTCGATCATAATCTTTCGGCTCCTCTCCTGGCCTCTACCCACTCAAGCATTTGGTGCAGAGAGCCATACCTCTCTGGTTATTTCAAAGCTTCCTCGTGGAGCCGAAGATCCTCTCCAACCTACACCGAAGGAAGAACCAGCAACACACTGATACACATTCAGTCCCTTACGGACAAATAGAAAGTAGGGCTTGCTCAGAGGATTTATTAGCTACACGCACCGCTACTGCCTCCTCCCGTAGCTTTGCACAGGGCACCTTCCCCTGTTAACGCCAGGGTGTTTACTTTCCGACAAGCCCATGTGGAATAGGAGGCAGTACTTCCACCACCTTTGTTTATTTCCTTCTCAGTAAATAAACACTGATCTTACCTGATCTCTCGAGTATCACTACAACCTCCTTCCTCTTTCATCATAGCTGAAAGAGTCAGCAGGAGACCGTGTTTACTCGTTCTGAACCTACACTTACAACACACCAGAAACATGCTTGGAAGGTCACCCATTCTCTGCCCCATGCAGTGAACGGTAGAACCATGACACTAGAATACTGTCCCCTGGAAGTTGACTTGCCAACTTGAAGTCGCCCCTGCATCACCGCTCACTTTGTGGTGCAGATGAGGGAACTTCTTGGAGCCTGTGGAGACCAGTGACCACTGGACACTCACCACACCACTATTGGAAGGCCACCCGTTCCTTGCACCCAGGTGGGAGGAACAGTAGAGCCACGACACTAGGACTAGGTACACTCCTGGTGGGATCAGTTTGCCGGCTAGGATGAACTATTCTCACCACTCACTTCGTTGGACAGAGAGGGTGTACACTCCATTGTTGGGGTTATTGGGACAACACCGTGCAATTCCTGCAACCAACACCTTACAGCTTGAGTCTTCCTCATCTCCGGTAGGGAAGACAAGAGTGAGGTGCGGTTTTGGAGGCAGCAATTGGCACCTACACTTGGACTTGTGACACGTCGACTGCCTACCTCCTGCAGACCCGATCTTAGGATTAGAGCCTAATGCCTTACACCCATAGGGTGATGTTGAGAGAATGGTTAAGAAGGCGAGGGCTACTTCTAATAATCCACAGAGGCTTCGCATCCTTCCCAGCAGGTTCAGGCTACTGAGTCAGTGAGAACAGGTTGCTTTGCTATGACAGCTCACAGCACCAGTACCCACCATCACGTCTGTCAACCTGTTTGAGCCACCGACCCATATAGTGGAAGGATACCATCCTATATTACAGAAAGTACTGTTCGGCGAAGGGTCCACCAGCACACCAGAACCAACACCCAACACCTCAGACGCAAACCCTACACCTCAGTCAAACATCACCCAGGCCATGGGAACAGGGGCAGAAAAACAACCCACACGACAGACACTGTACCACCACCTAAGCCTGCACCCCGCAGGGTGAAACTCACAGAGACAGACTTTGTGCCAAGCCGATGGCCTACTAGGCTGGTACTGTACTCCGGTCAGGCACCAGTGCCCGAGACGAGTAACCGCTCAGAGATGCGACTTGCCTAGCATCACATAAGAAACCCTGAGACAAGTGCAGCCAATCCGCCGGGTCTGTCATGCATCAACCTATGGCCGCATGTTTGTTTATATTGACAGTTGTGTGTGAAATGTACGATACATAAATAAACATACTGTTTTCATAAAATATCTAGTCTTGTAAATTACAGCATATGCAGCAGGCAATGTAAAAGACTGTAAATCTAACTTATATGTTGAAAGATTTTATAACACGTATTGCTAAAAAAATTAAGTGTGTGGGATAACAATCCCCCCTCCCCCTTAAATTTGGTTACCTGAAATAAGGGTGCGGCTTATAATCATGTAAATACAGTATGTAAAGGTTTTTGACTTCATATTTAATTAAAAACAAAATTTACCTCTGAACCAACGATAAAATGCAATTTAAATTCTCATTGTAAGCAGTCTAAATATAAACTCATTCAACAACATTGAAAAGAAGTACAGTAAAACCTCTGCATAACAAAACTGATGGAACCAAAGATTTGGGTGTTTGTTATAGAGGGGTTCTTTATAGAGATGATTTACAATGTTTCTTTTTCTTCATGCAGACAATTCTGAAACTAATTGTTGCTGGAATTGAGTAGCACTGGTTCTTCTATATTGATTTATTTAAGAAAAGTATTAAAAGGATTTTCTTTTGAACACTTATATAGTAAAACAATATGGCCACTATTAATAAATTACCATCATCATAATAAAAATAATAAGTCATTAATTTTGTTTGGAGCAACATTATGTAAACAAAAAATTCACAAAATTCTTAAATTTTAAACAAGTAATGAAAACTCTTATGATAAAAAAAATACTTGGTACACACAGAGTAAGATAAAAACATTTCTACAACAGTTAACAAATATTATGGCTTTTGTTAATTATAATTTTTATACGAAATATGTAGGGTTGTGCGAATATTCAGTATAACGAAACAAAAATTTAAAATGACAGCTTTCATTTTCGTTTCTGTAAGAAATTTGGATATTGAAAGTTGTAACGAAACAAAAATTCTCGATTTCAACGAATTTTCGGGTGTTTAATGAATATTCATTTAGCACACCAGCAAAGAAAATTTTTGCCTTTAAATAATCTTGCTTGTTTTCATTATTTTGTAACTGAAATAACTACATAAAATGAAAATTTAAATGTAGGAAAATCCCTCTTTGGTAAATACTCCATATCCTTCATATTTTCTGTTTGAATTTCCAAAGAATTTGTTATAACGATTAACCTGATATAATGTTAGGAAATTTGTTATCTTTCCATTAAGGCTGAGAATTAATGATATTATTTTTCATTTTCGTTTCAATTTCATGAAAGTTCTTAATATATCTTTAATTTAGATTCGTGAGAAAAAAGTCCCATTCGAACAACTCTAGAAATAAGTGACAAATGTAGGTTTTTTTTTTACAGTTCAAAGTAAAGTTTTGAGGAAGGAAGGAAAGAAAGAAAGAAAAACTAATATAATAAGAATTTCAGTCTTTGTTATAGAGAGGTTTTGTGCCGCAGGAGAAAAATAATTTGTTATAAAGAGTAAAAATTCATTGTATCATATACAGTTTTGACAGGACCAGACACAGACTTTGTTATAGAGGTTCACTATGTAGAGGTTTTACTGTACTTTGACCATACAACAGCACAATAATATAGTGAAAATTAAGCACAGTGATCAGGTTTACTGAAAATGCTCTAATCTGCTCATAAGATTGGCAACAAAATATCAGCATGTGTATGATCTCAAAAAAGGAGTGATCGGCCCAGCTCTACACATAACCAACAGCAGATGCAATTATTTTAGTTAAGAAGGTCCATTTGGCAGTGTAACTAGACATCCGTCACAACTCCTCAATATGATACACACTTTGTTTCTAATCCCCATACAGCTAGACCTGCATGTCTGCATGTTCAAAGCAGCACAGCGTACTTACAATTTCCCTCTGATGTGTGTGGAATGTGTGATATTTTCTTCTGCTGCTCATCATTCTCTCCCTTCATCTTTACATTTACTGTTTTAATGGGAACATTGCAACCCATCTACTACATGCAGCAATAACACTTAACATTATCTGCTGGAGCGCAGCATTTCCACTTGTCATACAAATGAACATTGTACTACTGACTTCGAATGTGTGAGCCACATTGACTACAACAAAGTCTATACAACATATTTCATAAAAATTAATAAGCACAACTGTTAATTCCAAAACTTGTAAAACTACTACTGAATCCAAAAATTTCCAAGTAATTGCAGTATTTTTGAGTGTAGCAAATAAGCTACATTTTAACGCCATTAGTAACATAAAAAAAGGGTTGATTTTATGATTTCACAATTAAATTAATTAATAACATATATCTAGTGATTACCAAACTGTCAATTTATAAACAGTAATATGATTACAAAAATTATGTACAATCCCATTCAACAATGTTTTTGCAATAAAATGTAAACTACACATCTCTTGCACACACGTGATGTTATAGGTTGCAGAGAAACATGATGTGTATACCTTGTAACTGCTACGTCATCTCTCAGGAGTCACAGTGAACACTTCACTTCCAAGAGCCGAGGAAGCTGCTTTCATCAATACTACTGTAGTATCACAGGCAAGAACTTCAGCAGGATTACAGTTTATTATTATTATTATTATAAAAAAAAAAAAGATGTTTAACTGTCTCTTGCATTAATATTCCCAACAAAAATGACCAATACAAAACATTAATTAAAATTAAAAATAAACATACATATATATATAGGAATACAACTGAATTTTTTATTTACATGTAATAAATTAAGAAAAATCACACATATAATTTGCTAATATGTAGGTATTACAAAAACTTAAAAAAAAAAAAAAAAAAATTAATATTGACTTTTTAAAAATAAAAATACTAGGGGGAAAAATACACTTTTTAAATAAAATCTCCAGTTTCTGTTATGGACACAAAACTATACATTAATGAGTACCACAGTATCATTACTAATTGAACCAAGTATAATACTTACCCACTGCATCATATTGCAATTATGACATTACACTCAGCAACATCTATACTTTTAATATAGAATAAGCGACTTGAAACAGTCACCAGATCCAAACACAAAATAGACAAAATCGAATGTGGAAATTTATTTTTAATGAAAAGAAATCACAA
Source organism: Dryococelus australis (assembly GCA_029891345.1). Taxonomy (NCBI): domain Eukaryota; kingdom Metazoa; phylum Arthropoda; class Insecta; order Phasmatodea; family Phasmatidae; genus Dryococelus; species Dryococelus australis. The sequence goes on from CM056997.1 coordinate 64,028,692, forward strand.
TTGCAATTCAGGTTGTAAATTGTATTTTAATACGGAAATATGTCTGAAAATTTTAAATCATTACTATGATGGTCATATGCACGCTTTACCAAGAGATTTTATGCAGAAATACAACATTTTAATTCCCTCTGTATATCAACGCAACATTAATTCAGAAATTGCAGATTATAGCTTTAAGTTAAAGCATATAACTGACTGTTATGAAATAGTTATTTGGAGCTATAGGATAATTCTAAATACGCATTTTGTATTTCCTTGCTACGGTATATATTGCCAAGTGATAACTCAAGGATTTGTCACTCTATATACTGTAAAACGATTCCTCTACCCTCAATATGTAATGCTTCAAAATTGAAATATTTGTGAACTGCTTATATGTGAACAAATATATAAGTCTACATATTTTATTCACATAGTGTACAAAAACTCAACTTCGACCCAACTGCAGGTTTGATTTGCACTGCTGCTTACGGTAAATAACCAAATTCCCCAGTTTCAAATGCCATAAACAATATTCTAGCAAGGCTAGAGCTCATCTGGCAAAAGAAGGTCTATTTTAGATTTGTTAATTGCAAAATGTAAACCCTAAGTTTCCTCACTTGGTATATCTACAGTCACATCATTCCCTCTGGCAGGATCACTGTCACCCACGTCCCTGACCGGATTGGCCTCAGCAACATTGTCCTCTGCACTCGTCTGCTCACTTCCCTTCTCCCCATCACCCTTCTCCTTCTTGAGGACTACTACCCTCTCCACTACCACCTCCTCATCCTCGTCCCCATCACTCTCGCTCTCACTACCACTCTCACTCTCATCCTCATTCTCATCGAGCTCCTTCTCACCCCGGCCTTTGTCTACTTTCTCCTGCTTTATCATCACCCTTACCTCACCCCCTTCCTTACCTGCACCTGCATCTGGTACCGCATCCGCAACTCGTACCACGCTACCTACGCCTGCAACACACCACTTTTTAAGCAACATATCCAACATTCTCTAAGACAGCAGCAAAAGGCACTATTCTCCACACTTAGCAAGCATCACAATAATGTAAGAAAACAAACTGTAAACATATGCTGGTAATTCGTACTTTTCTATAGTCAAACAAGTTAAAATCATAAGTTTTTAATTTTTTTGTAAATGTCTGTTTTCAATGTTGACATTTTTCATTTCCTTAAGAGATAGGAGTAGTGAAGTAGGAAGGAGAGGGAAGTAGGGAGGGAAGTTCAGCGATCTCCAGGCTTTGTGTGTGTGAGACAAAGAGAGAGAGAGAGTCAAAGAGTGAAGTAGTGTGCTGATTGGTACGTAACTAACTCCCTAACGTCTCCAACAAACATTAGGGGGGGGGGGGGGGGATGGAGGAGGAAGCAAGGTCACACCAGATTGTCATTACATAATGCCAACTGTCAGATCGTTAGGAGTTTCAATTTTTTTTTTTTGTTTTAAATTGTCGCCACACACACCTAGTTTTACAGCATTCGTTAACACAGGATGTACAAGGGCAAATACAACAGAAATTATTTTCACATGAATGGCTTCCATGGCCAAGCTCAAACTTGTTTACATTTTACATGTGCGGGATTGTTATTTTATGTGTGTGAGTGAACAAATTATTGCAAGATACTGTAAAATATACAGCCACACCATATAATTTTTGTGTCTAAAGGAAGTAATATTCCCCGATTTCATTGTCTATAACCGATACTAATGTATCCGCCTTATACCATGCCTGATACAAATACATGGGGAAAAGGTATGGTATTGGCCGATACCGATACCAAGTAACAGTATTGGAACAACTCTAACAAAAATGATGGGGCACAGTAAATTTTTTATAGCGATAACTCGCTATAGCAATAATTTATTTTGCCATTGTTGACTATCGTTATAACATGGTTCCACTGTATTAATTAATACAAATTAAAACAGTGAAAGCAGCAATGTTTTGGCAACGGCTAGTACGAAGTAGTTCACAGTTAAAATATTGTTTTAACCAAGTATTTTGGAATGCTATTTGTAAATGAAACATTGCCTATTGAAATATTTTCATTTTTAGGTATCCCTGATAGAAACATATTTTATTGTTACAGTTAAAAATTTCAGTGCAAAATACAGTACGTAGACTCTAGTGACATGGCGTTTTTTCCCAGCCGAACAAGAAACTGTTGGCAGAGCAGGAATATGATACACGTTTTCAATTTTAGCATGTTTCATACTTATTGCAGCAAAAATAATGATTCTTGAATTTGTTATACAACTGAAAAGAGCTTTTAATGTTTCAATACTTATTATAATATATGCATTTAGATGTGATGGTGGGAGGGTAACAAATCTGAAGTTGGCAGAAGTGGCAAGTGGCGATCGATATGACATGGCATATTTCTGGTGCTAAATGAAACGTTTATTTTTCATGGTGCGAAAAATACTTGAGATTACACAACGTTTGTACACGCTGTTTTTAAACCTACCTAGGCAAGTTACAATATGATAAATCTGTTTTTCCACGGCAGTCATAAATATATTGTTACGTATGTCATTAACTGCTTCGTGGTTGTAATGGTGGACAGATGTGTGTGTGATTGCAAATATTGTATGTGTGAAATTTATACATTTTAAACATGAACTGTTTTTATGACAAAGTTAATTACACTTCTGTTTGTTTATCACAATCCTAACAAATTACTAAGCCTAGCAAGAAATTTTACATAAATAATAAATAAATCTAGTAAAAACCAAATACTATACAGAGAAATATGAGTGGAATAGAAGTTATGGTACCGCCTATTTATGAGCATGTCCACCACTATCTTTTAAGTTTGTCGCTGCTACATAATAAAAAATGAGACACGAGTGTCTGAATTGACTCCCTTTTACATTGGACTGATTGCTCCTTCATTTTAATATTCATTCCCACTAAAACTGTCCTTTTAATGAAAAACCCAAAAAAAACACCAATAAAAACAGGTAAAATACTACAGTTCTTTCCCCACAGTTGTGATAGGTTAAGCACAGTCGCGGTAAAATATTGACGTGATGGGTTGCATGTACTACTGTTATATTTGAATTAGTATTTTGAACAGCAGTTTCACAAGATGAATGACAACTGTAAAAGGGAGTTGTCATAAGTGAATTTAATAAATCTTTCTTGTTATGCTCGTTTAGTGAGAAGTTAGAACTTGTTAAAAACTGGAGACCTACGCCTGGCTCTCAACAATTTTAGACAAAGAACTAAGTGCGAAACTTTGTACGAACATTTCATCCTGACCTTTAATAATAATAAATAATAATAATTTTAAAAAAATATCCCCACAGAGAGAGAGAGAGAGAGGAGAGAGAGAGAGAGAGAGAGAGAGAGAGAGAGAGAGAGAGAGAGAGAGAGAGAGAGAGAGAGAGAGAGAGAGAGAGAGAGAGAGAGAGAGAGAGAGAGGAGAGAGAGGAGAGAGAGAGAGGAGAGAGAGAGAGAGAGAGAGAGAGAGAGAGAGAGAGAGAGAGAGAGGGGGGGGCGGAGAGGGAGAGAGGGGGGGAGGGGAGGGAGAGGAGAGAGAGAGAGAGAGGGGGGAGGGAGAGGGAGAAAGAGGGGGGGGGGGAGAGAAGGGGGGAGGGAGAGAGAGAGACCCCCCCCCCCCCAAAGTTTGGTTGTGCGATAGCGAAACATTGTGTAAACTCTTCTGTCCGCCATACCTGTTTGAATGATTACTTACAAAGGAAGTGGTAAATATACAATACCAATTAACCTGGAAAACTTGAAATTAAAAAATTATTACACTTTGTAAACATTCCAAAGTAATTCTACTTTTTAATTATGTATCAAGACAGGCAAATAGAAACATATTTAACAGATGTAAAATTATTCTTGTTTACAATGTACAGATGTAAATATTCTTGTTGACTGGTTTTCATCGCCTCTTTCAGCCCGCTCAGGAGGTAAAAAGTTGTGACAGCTAGTGCCATGCAATGCGTGAAGTTAGGGAGAGCAGGGAAAAAAACTTCCAAATAGATTGTTGTGACAGTTGTATCACAAAGGGGGAGGGGGTGTTTGGGGCAAGAGGATGAGAATGCAGATGATAGGAAGATGTACAAAGTGGGATGGGAGAAGAAATTATGAAAAATATTGTACGGTTGTGGAAGAGAGCTTAGAGCGGTGTTGCCAAGACATATGGGAGGAGAGAGGCAAGGAGATTAGCGGTGTGGATGTGGCTGGAGGTGGATGGTGAAACAATGAGAAGCAACGAAGGGAAGAAGCCAGTGTGGGTGTGCTGGCTAAGGGGACGGATGATGGACAGCCTATTGATGATCAACTGTTCTGGAAGAGTTTAGAAAGAGGGGGGGGGGCAAAAAAGAGGGAGAGAACTTTTAAGAGGGCAGATCCTGCTAAACGAGGGGTGCTGCTCGACACAAAAACCCTACGGCACTTGCTCCAGCGCCTCGCTGGCCGGCCAGGCAGCGTGGGATTGAGACAACATTTGCGGAAGTGCATTCATAGTCGAGGGAGCGAGAAGGTACTGGTTCAAAAGATTGCAGTTTTTAACCAAACTTTACCATTATTATTAAATTTTTTATATTTTGGCATAGCAATTAAAGGCAACAATTACAACACCTGTATTTTACTGCACGTGAACATATAATTAATAACCAAGATAAATGCAAGAAACTTATTTTTAGGGCTGTATCGTTCAAATTTATGCTTTTTTTACACCAAAAATTTTATGGTTACCAAAACATGGATGTAACTATGACAGGGTAGTTATTCCCGAGGCTGTAGTTGTGTTTACTTTGGAAAGGGGGAAGGTGCATTTCTTTAATACAGATAAAAAAACTTTTTTTTATTAGATAATTCGAATTTATGTAATTCGAAGTCGAAAAGTTAGGTTCCGAGCACTTCGAATTAACGAGATTTTACTGTAAGTGGCTTGTCAATTTGAAATTAAATGGCCAGAGGTGACGAGGAGTCATATAACTTCAGTATTCGGCTAAAGGTCCAATATCCTCCCAAGTGTAATAGTAAGATTCAATTAGAGGTCATTCCACATCACTTCGGCACTATGCAACCTTGGAAAACCTCATTTAACCAAAGGGTAATTAATATTGTTAAAATAGACATTATCTTTTGTTTTATTAGAAATGTAATCACACAGTTTAAAATGCATTATTTGAAATCAGCCATAAGTTATAGTTCCCTCACAAACTTGAGGTGTAAGGTGATTTACGGTATAAAAATTACAACAAAATCATTTCTTGTGCCTGATTTCTGAGCAAGCACTTCAAAACAGAGCAACTGAATCTTTAGTGTAATGAAAAATAAGTTCTCCTGCTTACTTCTATTGCTACAACTATAACAAAATTAGCCTTGAAGTAAATGAGGTTATTGCAAGTTGCACAGTGTACCTGGGATGCTGGAATGGTCTTTTACGACAAGGGCACAGTTAACCAATTTGTGCTATAGTGACAGACCTATTACAATTTTTCACAATTCAAGTGTACTAAAATCACTACTAATCTTGATTCCTGCCTTATATTTTCTGATGGGAAAGTATAGTACAATATTGTATTTCTTTTAGTGATTATCATAAAGGAAAAAAGTTAATTTTCAATGTGGCTTATCATGAAAAAAGTGTGCAGAAATCCTAATTGTTCACTTACTTTGTAACCTATTCTCCTTGTTGATGTTGCCTTCGCGTCTATCCCCCCTACCCTCTGGCTCCCCAAGCCCTGACGCCACCGTCCCTTTTTATCAAGAGCATCCAACTCTTCCTGCAGATCTGCTCTCTTCTTTTCAATCATTCCTAGGCACACAGAACCAACAATTTAGTGGAAAAACGTAAACAAATAATATCTAAAAAATAAAATTACAATACTGAAGAAGTTTTAAAATCTAATGTGTGTGTGTAACACTGCTTATAATTTCCACTACTAAACACTAGCTTAACACTACCAGCCATCTATCTAACAGTTATTAAAGTTCTGGAGAAATTTTTGTGATGTATACAGGTTGTTCGGAAACTTACCCTAAATATTTCCTGGTGGTAATTACGCGTGGAAAACGAGGTAGACATATGTAATCTAACTAGAACCTAGAAATTTTCACAAACCGTGTGTTTGTACTGTGTGCATTTGTAAATATTACTGTGTACAGATTTGAACTTCCCGCCATTGCCATCAGTGACACGCTCGTAGTGCTTCTAGGAACTAGTATATTTAGTCAGTCAGTTGTTCGCAATTCGTTCGGGAGAAATGGTGTTTGGTAGTGCCCGCCAGTTCTCATATCAACAAACTTTCGGTTAATACAGTCCATCAAGATGTTCCGACGCTCTTGAACAAAAACTAATGATAAATTCCATTAGTGGCAAGGTCGAGAGGTTCGCTGTAATATGATTCAATATATTCATCCAAATCGCTAAGCACTCTTTCATGCGCAAACACAAAAATTGACAATTTCTTATTATTTAAACAGGCAATTCTAACCAAAAATGGTGTGTGATATTACAAAAGTAAATACATTGATACAAAACTTACACAGATGAATATTTTTTCAGGACAATGAAATAATTATACACTAAACATTTGTGTGGTATTTGTAAACACTCCCGAATTTACCAGTCTTCTGTGATTTGTGGTTACAATCGTGATGAGAGGATAGCAACTTTAGTCATCTACTTATGTTGAAAAATCAGTCAAGACTGTCAAAATAAGTGCTGTTTTTTTATCGTGCCCTGGAGTTTTAAAGCGATAAACTATTATAAATGCAAATACTGCAGTGTAAACATTGAGTGGGTGCAAAAAGACACGTACATAAACACTGCAGTGTGGCCACACAACATGTACAGTAGAACATGTCGGTAAGATTTTAACAAACTACAGTGGAAGGAACTTTGTGTAGAAATACATATATCTGTTGGCAGCACTTTTCAGATTGCCAAGAAAACAAAAACACTTACCGCCAGAAAAACTCAACAGCTCTGCAATTAGAAACTTTGTGAAAACATTTACTACGTAAAGAGTACACACAGTCTTACCACCAGAGCTAAACCCATTAGATCCACTCAAACATACTTAAACAAGCGGTGTGATCTAATAGCCAAAGCCTTCCTCAATAGAGGCAACCCCATATCCCATGTTTATTGTTTACAAACAGATTCAGCATTCCACTTCAACCGCAGATACCAAATAAAGACCAACAACTCAGATATTCCTCTGGTTGTCCCATATAATAAAGACAAGGACGAAATCAGAACCATTCTCAACTGTGGACACAAAATTCTGGCCTCATTGCGACTCAAAACTTGTTCTCCAAACCACCTAGAGTGGTCTTCATATAACCCCATAACCTTTGAAACAAAACGGTGTAACCCAAACTGCCAACCCATGCCACAGTCAGTAATATCACCAGCCCCAGAGGGTCTCATCCTTGCAATAGCCCACATTGTAACTCTTGTACTATGCACCATTCTTGCACCTCCTTCAACAACAGACTCATCAAGCAGACTTATCCTGTCCAGGGCATCTACACCTGTGAGACAGGAAATTTCATATACCAGCTACAGTACGTCCACTGCAGCAGTGTTACGCTGGCCTTGCTACCAACACTCTCAGACACAGAATAAATTACTACAGAGCAGACAACAAACACACCATAGCTAAGGTAAATGTTAATTTACAGGAGAAGACAGTTGCAGCACACGCACCATCTTACAACCATAACTTTGATTTCGGTTATAAAACCAGACTGGTGAGGGCCCTAACACCTTCTAATAATAGTGCAAAACTGCAATGCTGGGAACTGGCCTACCAATACATCACCAAATCCAGACAGACACCAGGTTAAAATATAACATAACCTCCCACCACATAAAAAATTTCCTGCTTCACCCTGGTTTGTCACCTGGCTGCTAGGGCCACTGATTGCCAACTACAGCTCAACTGATTGCAGTACCACTCGCTGCCTGAAGAAGCTGGTCTAACCAGCGAAACAATGTGACCGTGCATCAGCGCGGAAAGTTTGTTCATCGGACGTGTGCGTGTGTTGCTGAAAGTGCAGCCCTGTGAGTACTTGTGTTTTCTGTCTCCTTTTCAAAATGTAATTAGTAGCCTAGTGGCATATTCCCACCATATCGTATTATGATGGTCAGTGTAACTGTTTCCCTTATGCGTTAATCAACTGTGACAAATGTCTCGAGGTCTCCCACTTTTTGGATATTTTTGCTGATACAAAAATTACATGCTTTCAGACCACAGCAGCCTGTTGCACCATACATCAAATACATCTTCATCTATTCCTCCCACATAAACCTTGACATGCTTTCTATACTGCAGTTCTACACACACATCCAGCATCCACCTTCTGTCTTGTTTCACTTATGATTTTGGGAATAGTTGGTACAATATTTGTTGCTAACAATGTTTTTACCCCCGTGTGTATGAAGTATTACCTATGTGTCATTCGTATTATAATCACTGAGAATTCTGTATGCATTATGAATGGAAACGGTGGGTGAGAGCAACATGCAACAAGATGACTGTACAGGCACAGGGTGAAGAGGGTAGACTACGTATATATAATTTATAGTTCATTATGACAACATTAAAATGATCTTGCACAATGAAACAAAATGTACCAACGCAATATTGCACACAACTGACCCATTGTTAATTTGTTTATCCTGTCAATATGGCAGACACGATGGCATCCACAAAAGACAGAGTGGGAAAAACAAATTTGAAAGTTTGTCTATGATGCTGATGCACGACACATTTCTAATGCGCACTCTACTTGTGATTTTGCCCCATCTACGAGCACCAGCGCTTTCACATGTAAGTCCTAAATGCAGCAGTGCAATAAATCACGTGCCTAAAGGGTCCAGACACATGGTTACGTAAGATTGTACTGTTTACCCATAAAGCCATCATGCGATCGCCGACTCCCCAATGCATGACTTTACTGCTCGATAAGCCGTCTACACCCTGCCCGCAAAGAAACAAGTTCCACGTGTTGCTACAGGAGGGCAGCACCCAGTCCACAAGATCACCACAGTCTCGCCTTGTGGCGATGCGATAATTATGCCAACAGCTTCCAGCGTGGGAGATAAGGGTGGCAGGGTCACCAAGCTATAATAACCTACCCCTGTGAAATGGGGCTAGCCACTCCCGCACTACTCTGATAGTCTTGAAGCCTGAAAATTTCATATACAAGAAAGTGCAGCACCATGGCTCAGGGGAGTTGCTGCACCCTCCAGTCTGAGTAAGACCAAGGGTGACAGTCATCGGCCCTCTAGATTGTATAAGATTGAGGGCCAGAAGGGTAAGTGGCAGCTATCCTACTCTCCAGAGTCTGCAAAAGACCGGAGCATCTAATAGCAGGAGCTGACCACTAGGCCACCGCACACCAACTGCAGAAGTGAGTCTCCAGGGTAAGTGGTTCAAACCCTGCCTCTTCCCGCCCACACAAGACAGGAGGCTTTTTCCAAGGGAGCTTGACCACTAGACCTATCATGACGTATTTCAGACACTGATGATGTCAACACCTCCTGCAGCTCTACGAAGAAGCTGCCACTACTAGCCTAGAGCCTCCAGAGGTATTTAACAATGCCCATCCTGTCTTCCACCTGGAACCTTTCTCCTACCTCCCCTGTGGTAGCAGGTCACACGGACATCCCTTCTGGAATGTACACACCAAATCTATTATGCAGGTAACCTTCACTTACTGTAACAGGGTGGCCACTAACTAGGAAATCCTGGGAAAGTGTGAAATTTCAGTGTCGGGAAAAAACTTTGAATACTGCAACTGCTAACCCGAAAAAAATGAAGTCCGGTACAGTGCCTTGCAGGATCATTGTATAAACTGCAATAGATTTTTATGGCCGTTGCCACTTGTCCTTGACAAAACGCACACAACAGAATGCTGTCGAGCATGTCTTTATTGCCTTTTACGTTTTATGTTGACTATTGAATTGACCCTTGGCCAGGCCAGGTCTGGTAGACAATCCTCCTGGTGAAGAGTCCTCAAGTCCTGTTACGTAGATGAGAATTCTCAAACATAAGGGGAATTCTGGGTTTATATTGAAAAATTTGTGTATTGTCGTATGTTAGTGGGACAATTTTGCTCTAACTTTTTTTTTCACGGTTATAAAACCAACTGGGATACTAGGATTTCGAGATCAGTTACGAGAATAATTTTTTTAAAGTTTAGCTACGCTGTTAACTACCACCACACCAAGAATTGCAGAATAAAAGAGTTTGTGAAGGTGTTTGTGGTGAACGAATGTTTGTTTACTTACCCGCTGTGATAATTACTGTGTCACTTTTTTGATGATGCGTTTAACAATTTATTTGTTGAAAGTAAGTCAAATAATTATAGTACATAAACTGTACTTAATTATTTATGATTAGAGACATGCAATTTTCGTTAATGACGAACTCACAAAATTCTACAAAATCAAAGTAAACTGTAAGGAGTTGACAGAAAACACACATTTGAATAACTGTGACTGATTTAAAGATGTTTCGTTTTCACAAAATTTTGTGCAACAAGCAAAATTTATGGCCACATGCGAAATGTACATTTAAAACGTGAATTAATTATTTATATAAAAACTTTTTTTAAGCCCTATCTGACTTTAAGATTTTCCTTTATACTGCATAATTTTCCAGCAACAGTAAATTATTAACAATTATTATTGTGCTGTGCATGTTAGTAAACAAACAAACCATAGGCGTCATTCAATAGTTAGTAAAAAAAATATACACTGTGTCTTATGATTTCTCACATATCCAGCCCAAACACCCGTTTTTATAATTTTTTTTTGTAAAAATGTGTGGCCTATACACACCGAAATACAGTATTTGCTTCTGGGCATCTCATTTTATTCATGAAGATTATGTCCATTGAGTTAGATTAATATTTTGTTCCAAAATCATGATTTTACACCAGATACAATTAAATGCCAACTTTACGAGAAAAAAAGACCTTTAATCACAACAGAAAACATCTTCGCAAATTAAAATTCCTCGCTAAAATGTATTGCGTAACATTTTCAGGAGAAACCATTTGCTTTGATGGTAGGCGAGACTATTTTGAGCGACGGATAATCTTGAACAAATTTCTACGATTGCCAGGCACACTTTCTTTCAGAGACAATCTATATTTGCTCTGCGGCCAGGCATGTAAGGGGTAGTGACAGAGAGAGAGGATGCACATTTTTTTTAGACTACAGTTTCCCCTCTTAAAGGCATGTAAGGGAAGGAAGAAAGGTGTATTGCTGAGAGAAATAAGAGGGGTAGGATAGAGGATGCTAGGTCACCATGCTGGTTGCTGGCTGACTGCTTCCAATCTCATGAGGTGTGTAAGGGGAAGGAGAAAACCAGACTCACACAGTGCCACAGAGAAGAGATTATCAGCAGCACGAGTGATGTATTTCACAACCAATTACTAGATGTTTGCTTAAACAACCAGCTTAAAAACTATTGTTGCAGGAAATCTTAGATGATGGGACCAAAACATATTTTGACTGAAGCAATACACGATAAACAATACTGGCTAGTAGCTTTATAAGCATTTATATAAGAGTTTTGCTGGGACCGCTGAAAATTAATTGCAGATACGGTTTATCGGTACATGCATTTTCGGTACAACAAGAGTCCACTGTACTGCACATCATACTCACGAGCAACTGCCTTCTGGCTTGCTACCAGCCGCTCCTCTGTCTTCGCACTTTGAGCTTTTGGCAGGTAGAATATGTGAGGCTTCGTCCGTGTCTGGATGAAGTTCAGGAGATACCTGTGCTTTGCTTCCCACTCGTCTTGCTGCAAAACCACACCTCACATAAGCTATGATCACATGACACCACAATGCCACATATTCATATTTTGTATAATGCACATACAAAATTTTTACGATACTGTTACGATACTGATTCATGACGAAACATTTTATGTATAGTAGGCTGAACATAAGAATAAGAACCATACAAAAAATTACACAGAAAAAAAAAACATGTCATGTTAATATGCAATCACTTCTAACCACACAATGTGTACCAAAAATATTGTAAAAAGGGTTTATTATGATCTTTACTGAAACTGTAAACTCTATTTATAAAATGAAGTGTAGTGACTGACTGACTAATCATCTAGCAGCAACCGCTAGACGTAAAAACATAAAAATTTAGGGATGACTTCTTCCTTGGGTGCAGATACCTAGTAAGAATTTTTTTTTAATTTCGACAACTAAGAGTGTGAGAAGTAAAATGTGTTTTTAAGGTCTCCTTGATAGCTTATTAACCAGATGCAACATTATGCTTTTAGGTTCAAAAGGTATCCTCAACAAACACTAAAAAACAATTACAGGATTTTTTTTAATTCAACAAATTAGAAGGTGAAAAGAAGTAAAATACTGTTAACTGTATACTGTACAATTATGTAACCAATATGCTGCTTAGTAGCAAATTATGTAACTTCAGATTAAATTATGATCTTGTCAACACATTGATAAGGTAGCCACTTTGTTTTATTGTGAAAAGCTGCATTTAAAATGAAACATTATGAATATATAACATGAAAAATAAAAAATAATCTCGAAAAATGTTTAGAGAAAAGAGGACTACACAGTAAATGCTGTGAAAACAAACTATAGTCGATAAATGATTCACTACACTCTGCAAAGTGATTGATAACCTTTAATCTTCATTACCCAAGGGTAGTTATTGTGCATTTCAATCACAACTCCTGTTTAAAAAAATGCAGCACTATTCACCAAAGCGAACACTCTGAACCAAGTAATTTTTACCATAACATTTCCCACTTTACAATACACACCACAAGAAAACATTAACTCACCTCCTTTATCCGCAAAATTTTAAATTCAATTTTACGAATTTCTGCTTGCTTACGCTTTCTCTCTTGAAACAATTCCTGACGCTCTCTCTTCAACTCTTCCTTCTCACGTTTTGCATTCTCTTCCAGTTTCTTTTCTACCTGAGCTCGCTTTTCTTCCTGGAAAAAAAAAAAAAAAAAATGAAAAAGAAAGGGAACACAATTGAAGTATGCTCTTCACTGGCTTTGATAATGTATTCCATACACAGAGGAGGAGCAAACCCCAGAGATGTTGTCTCTCCAACCTGGTAAAGGAGGTTACACAACCCTGCACAATACACCCTAGCTTTCCCTTTTGGCTTTCAACAGACATTCAGCAGCAGCCAGATCACTCAACAGCTCTGTTCATATACAGTGGGAACTCAACCATCGAATACGGAAGGACCAAAAGTCAGTGTCCACAGAACATATTCTGTGGTCCCGACAAATTTCCTTTAGTCTGCTTTGCCGAACACAAAATTAAATTTTTACAGCATTATTCGAACACAATTTCTGTAGCATCACTGAAAAATAACATGCTCTGATCATTAAACAATGAAGTATTAACAAAAAAAAGTATAAGTATAAACTGTACTCACCAAGGTGTATACAATATCGGTATACAGTACAATATATACACATGAATAAGTACTACTAATAGATAAAAATTAAATTAAATTTCAACACACATTGTTTTCGCCCTGCGTTTAGTCCCGTTTAGGTAATTTACCACTTCCGAAATAACCTGTTGTTGATTTCGCACTCAATTCGTACTTTGCAATGAGAAGCCGGAAGGGGGGAGAGGAAATACAGTACATATGTATACGAAATACATACTGTACAATTTTGTTAGACTTTCAGAAAACAATTGCAATGTTTACAGTGGCAGCCATGTTTGTAACGACAAGCAGCGACAAGAAACAGTGGTGCCATATTTTCGAGATACTGATTCACGATGCAACGTTACCAATACCAACACTTGCAAGTTTTCACTTGAATATTTTTTAAGGAAAATTACAAATGTATATATGTATTGATGCATGCCACACTACTGTGCGGCACGCCTACATACTCTACTTGTCGACTTCACCCCATCAGTAAGCACTGAGAGCGTTTTGGGCAAGTCTAAAGAGACAGACAATTATTTCAGTGGCTACAGAGTTGACTCCAAGCGTTGGACAACTACAGACACAGAAATAATTAACGCAATTAATTATGAAATTGTACTACCCGCTCAGAAATTATAATACGGTTGACACCCCTACAAACTAAGATTGTGTTACCCTCCAAGTCCTGGACACACCAGAACAGAGAAAGAAGTTAACAATGACACAGCAGGATGGCAGCACAGCACCTCTGTGACCAGTGACGTCATAGCCGCAGAGCCTTGAGAGGAAGCGGTAAATATGTCATCGGCCTCCACCTAGGGCGATAAGAAATATGTGGCGCTGCTCGCTACCCTGAAATAATCTACCCCTGTGATGTAAAGCTACCAACCCCCGCACCCCTGTGTCAGCCTCGAAGCTGAGATTTTGACTATATAAGGAGAGCCAAAAACACTCTTGTTTGAGTTTGTCGGCCGACCGACCACAGAGGTTAGGAGGCTCTGCTGGGTCATTCCTTGACTTCTGCAGACATTAATCACCCCTCAGTTACTTTGCTGTAAATTGCAAATCTTTAGCCGATTGAGAATTTACTTTGAAAGTTTCAACACTATTCAGGTTTGCCTTCACCAGACAAATTAATTAATTAAGTTAATTATTGGAACTTAAGTTTTCATTATACAGAGCTGCTATCCCCACTGTTTTCCAAAAGCATCAATAAACACACTCAGTAAAATATAATACTTGATGAGGTAGTCATTTCTCATCCCTCATTCATTTTTATAATTTATTTAATTGTGGATTTCTTAATAACTTATGGCTCAAAATATTATTTATGCAACCTCTATAGAGTACGGCCAAGTGGACTGAACCCTCTATTTTCCTGGAGCCCTTATAAAGCTATAGTCTGCATAAGACCGGAACTCCTGGGGCATTTCCAATACACCAGAACATACCAGTAAAACTCTGACCTAGCAAGTTATGTCTCATGTGCAGTGCCTCGGAGTGACTGAACATTTTTTTTTTTTAGTTAGGTATTATGTGATTTGAAATTTTGATTTCACAAGTGGAAACAAGAAGAATTACCTATTGACAAGCTTATGCCATTCCAGTACTGCACTGTGCAATGCATTGTACAATACACGAGTAATTCTACTCCAGAGTGTTTATAACTTATTGAACAAAGAAAGTCAAGAGGCCTCTCTTAGAGTGCCTGCATGAATGTCCTTAATGCAGAGCTGTCAAAATTGGACTAACTTACGGATGTCATTAGCCCTCATTCAAAAACTGGTTAATATTTTTGAGCAGTGTACAAATACTTTATATATCAGAATGGCACATAGCTTTAGTTTTCTATTTTTATCTGTAGTGCATATTTTTAAAAAGTGAAAAAGGGTTCATAGAAGTGTTTTAAGTACGTAGGAAACTTCCCACTAACATACCATAAGAACATGCAATACACTTTTGCCTTTATTATTACACCACAAAATGATAGGGTCATAAGTGAAAGTTTTACAAGAGCTGAAGAGAGAAAAGACTCATGTCAGTTCAGTGCTTTACATGTAAAAACTATGTAGAGATTTAATGCTAAAACCTAGGTTGCTCTTAGCACTCTCACCCACACTTCTACACCACGGACACACAAAATACCTCCAGGAAAATTGCGCCCTTAACGTCAATATCACAGTGTGTCTAGCATAATTTCCAACATGACGTGTACGTGGTTATTCCACTGTGTTATCAGAACTTTTGAGGTATCATTTTAAATGCAACGCATGTTTATACACAACAAAAATAATAATTTGTCTCATTTTAGCCCGGTACACATTTTAACTTAGATTTCATGTTGGCCAGAAATGTATTCAGAGGGTTCATGTCACTCTCTGCTTTCTGGCAACAAACAGAGATAACATAATCTTGGCTATTATTTGATTTGGCAGATACCTCCCTACAAAAAAAAAGTCAAAATTGGTTGATTTAACTTTAGGAGGGTAGCAATATTTTGTATTTGCAGACATCACGCTGACTTGTTCATGCATTCTTTAGTACATTAAGCAACACACTGAACTTATTAACAATGCAATCTTGTCCGTAAAGAGAAAATGACTACAGTATACACAAGTCCACTGCATTTTCCCAAGACAGTTCTAGTTTATTTTTGTCAAACAATTTACTTACATGCATACAAGTACATGCAAACATAGGTACATATAGTATAAGGCACACAGTCAATACTCTGAAAACAGTATTCTACAGCATTACCTTTTCTTTCATCCTAGTTTCTTCCTGACGAAACTTCTGCAGAGTTCCAAGGAGAGCACCAAACATTCTCCTGTTCCTGCATTAACAAGGAAGGATTTAGATTTAACAAGCAATACTCTGACAACTGTTTCAAAAACTAATTTTAATTCAATAATCTACAGAATAAATCACTTCAAATGTATATAGAACACAAAAATAGGATACAAGTAATTTAAGATACACTGCTGAATCACATTATCCTGCTGTCATGGTTAAGGGAAGTGATTTAACAGAGTTAAAAAAGGGATGATCATCAGCTGTCAGGCCAAGTGGGGGCAGCATTTCGGAAACAGCGACGTTTGTGAACCGTTCACGTGCCTCTGTGGTAAAGGTGTATCATTAGTGGACAAATGGCACCATTGGGAACAACAGTCATGGAAACTGCGGAGCTCCACGCACCATTGATGTCCTAGGTGAACAACTATGAAAGTGAGTAAAGGCCAACTGACAGGCTACAGTGCAACTGTTCACCGTCCAAATGAGCCAGGGGGCATCCAGACACATGACTACTACAACAGCTTCAGCAAACATGCGAATGGGACTCCGGAGGACACGGATAATGAATGCATCCACACTAACACAGGTGCACCGACAAAAGTGACTGGGATTTGTTCAACATTACGGCGACTGGACCGCTGCTTATTGGGAATAAGTAGCGTTCTCCGATGAATCATGTTTTCAGCTGCATAGAATGGATGCACATCAGCATGTCCGACGAGAAACATTGAGAACAGACACCCTGCACCCATTTGCTGGACGAACACCAGGTGATGGGGGCAGTGTTATGGTCTAGGGAATGTTCTCATGGTATTCTCTAGGTCCTATCTTCGCACCTTGCCACATTGCTAAAAGTGTCCGCATGTGGCTGGAAGAGCACGATCAAGACCTCACAGTTCTTCCCTGGCCCCCAAACAGCCCCTAATGTCAATCTAACTGAACATCTGTGGGACCACCTCGATAGTCGTGTTCACCGTCAGTCACCTCCACCACGCACCCTTCAACAGTTGTGGGATGCACTGCAGGCTCCAGATACCCGTGGAGACCTATCAGCACCTGACTGAGTCACTGCAGCTCGTCTAGCTGCTGTCTGTGCTGCGAAGGGCGGTTACTCTGGATACTAGCAGGTGGTCTAATATTGTGATTTGACTGTGTATACAAAAAGTATCACACTGGACAGCATTCTTAATTACTTCCTTCTACTTTGCAACACCAAGAGAAATGCAATGCTTCTTGCTGCCTGTTTTTGCAGCCCCGCCTTCCAAAAGCTCATGATAAAAATAGTGTAGCATAATTTCCTTCAAGATTTATTCACTTAAAGCAAGATACATTCATCAAAATGTAGACAAACAGTTAGTAACACAACGAACCAGGCATATTACTAGAACAGCACCACAGAGTTTATCACTAATTCAGGTCACTAAAACTTGCATCGCGAGAAAATTACGAAGGCAGGAGATAGATATCAGCAGTGATCAAGACTGCAGAGGCAAGCACTAAATGACATGCTCTTATGTGAACAACGGCTTCAGAAACGCCTGGCTACACTGACAGACACCCAACCTCACATTTACGATTCCTACCGCTAGCAAGCCCCAGCAACATGTGAAGAATGAACCCAGGCCATGTACGTACTAGACACCATTTCAAAAGCAGATACCTCTTAAAGGTACATTGCTAATGGGGGTTCACAACTTAACCCAATAAAACCAGAAGAACAATTGGCTGGCCCATCATGACTTACAGAAACAATGCCACAACAGCAGTGAACTGTGACATGTGCTAGAAATACCAGTAATCAAGACATCCTATGGTCTTGCATGTTTGTGAATCTGAGCTCAATCATCAGAGAGGTATTCTAGGAATCAAACTTAATGGACTAAAAGCTCACAAGAACTTTCAAGGTTTTATAATACCGTATTTATAATGCATTTACTACAATTTTGTACAATAGAAGACATTTTTTTAAAATATGAACTGCAGAAACAAGTTAACCAAAATCATGTCCACCAGTGTCACTTATATGAATAAACATCATGAATCCACGTAAATGCAAGAATATAAATGTTGTGACCAAATGTCAACAAAATGGAAGTAATTCTTCCAACTTACCGAGCTTTGCTCTTTTCATCTGTTCCTTGGGCGGCCAGCACTTCTTGCCGAGATGGCAGTTCCTTCGGTGTGAAGATAACCCGCGACGAGACGGCGGGCTACAAAAATACAACACTGAAATTTAACTCTTTCAATGTAACAAGACAATTAATTTACTAATACTAATATATGTTAAAATAGATGAATAATTATTGAAATAAAACATGTATACCTAAGTCTATAAATAATTACACAAAATCAGTTCATGCAAACATAGTTTTCCAGCCCAAATTAGAAAACTTAAAATTATATGTATTTTGGATGGGACAACTGATTCCTCAATTCAGAAGATACCTGTTGACTCTTACAAAATATTTCAAAAAACTGCACATTGGAAACTGATATAGAGCAAGGCAAGACAACCTTATGGGATTTATTCAAACACTTTTCCAGGCCTTGATCATGTAGTTGTGGCAGTGAGCACTGTGAGGCGCTAGTGGCGAAGTTTAAACATTGTCAGCGCCATCTCTACTCAGCGGACAACACTTCATGCTATCTCTACGGTGGAATTTTTGTTGAACAGAGTTGCTTTCACTGAATCACTGACAGAATGCATTCAAACATTTATAATTTCCTTCCTATAATGATACTAATGACAATGCATATAAAATGTATATATCAAAAATGAATTAGAGAAAATTTATTCTTTTGAATACATAATAATTTCATATTTCCATCATAAATTGCCCAGTTCTAAACACCATGTATGTCCTAATGTTTTATATTCCTCCAATACTAATAAACTTCTTGAACATTATATGTTCCTTGCAGTTATAACACCCTGGTTTCTATAATTGTTTTCAAAATATAATCTCTCATTCATATTAATGTACGCTTTATGCTGATATCGTACAATAAGTGCTATCCACATCAAACAGCATCATTCCACATTGTTTCGGAAATAAGTTTGTTATTAAGTTTCTTTCATAATGTACACACTTGTGTGTCATATTATTTGCTCTCAGACTTAATTTCTTCTTAGAATTATATGTATGCAGACAACAGTTAACTCAGGCTTGTTAATTCCTATTTATTTTATTTATGTTCTTTTTTATTCTAAGTTATTTTACTTTACATAGCAGGTTTTCTGAGACTTTAACAAAGTGTTTGTAATGGTCTATGTCCATAATTCAAACATACTTATGTTGAATAACTGCTTCGTTTTGTTAGGTTGCTCTAACCAATACGTTGGGCAAAGTACGATCTATCTTTATTTAGGGGACTGCCAAAAAATGTCCATACATGCAGGATTTCAGTATATGAGGTTTCTGACATAGACATCAATAAAATACAACTTCCAACCTTATAAAACTTTATGTTGAGTATAGTAAGAGCTGTACATTATCTGTGAATAAAGTTTAGCTAACAAACACATATAAAATTAGAATTTTAGAAAAAGTAGTATTGCAAATAATACATAAAACCTAAACTTGTTTAAATAAAGAAAGTAACGTCTCAAAATAATGTATATAATTGATTATAATCACACACAAACAACAAGCTGACCTACAATTTCCAAACCCTTAGAAAATGAAAATAACATGACACCTAATACAAGTCAAATTTTGAATGTCCCGTGCGCACTCCATCAGTTAAGAGCGCGCGGACAAGTTATCGATCGGGCAGTGTGTTGACGGCAGGAGGATTACCCCTCCACGCAGCTACATGTTGGCGCTTGTGGCAAATGTCTGTTTTTTAAAAGTAATTAAGTATATTTTATTGCAAAGAAAACTTGTAATTTTGAGATAGAAATTATTCAATAAGGCGATTATAATTGATTTCTTCACTGTCTTTAATAATAAATCATTCAAAACCCCATCTTCTGATTTTCCCTGTTGTGAGTTACACTGCACTCGGCTCGGTGCTTACCTACCCATTATTACACGTCAAAAGGTGTTGAATGTACCATTACATTTTATCCGTTTAATCAAAAGACACATGTCCATTGAAGTCAATTACTATAAATTTTCAGATTTCCCCGCGAGAAGTTACTGAAAATGAACTTTATACTTATAATACAAGTCGCTTGGTGTTCAAACAATTTTTGGTGACAAAGGGGAGGTGAAGTATACAGTTCTGGACATATAATTTTATTTGCAAAACTGCCGCCTCTTGAGTTAAATAATTATAATATCTTTAAATCATGTTAATTTTACGCCAGATACAATGAAACACCAACCTTATGGGGGGAAAAAACTACCTTTAATCACAAAAGAAATCATCTTCGCAAATAATAATTCCTCATTAAAATGTTTGTGCGTAACACATTTGCTTTGAAATAGAATTGCTGATAGGTGTAACTATTTTGAGCGATGCATAATCTAGACAAAATTACGTTTGCCACGCACACATTTGTATAGGCCGGCATGTGAAGGCATTGGCAAGCGTGTGCGGCTGAGAGACTTGTTTATTCCTTTGCTAGACACCAGCTTCTCATCTCTAAGGCATGCGAGGGAAGGAAGGTGCACGGTTGAGAGAGAGAGAAAGAAGGGTGAGAGAGGACACTAGGGTGGCACGCTGGTTGCTAGGAAATCACTTCCCCTCTTGTCGATGTGTAAGAGGAAGTAGCAAGTCAGTCTCTCACATTGCACTATGCCGCAGTGTCAGACAGACACGTTGGGAAGGCAGACAGTGCACCGCAGAAAATGACGAATGGCAGCGTGCATGACGTATTTCACATCGTTACTAGACGTTTGCATAAACAACCCGCTTAAAAATGATAGTTACAGGAAATTTTAGGTGAAGGGGCCCAAAATATACTTTGACCAATGCACCATGTGATAAACGATACAAGCGGTTTATGTTAACATTATTTACATAGGAATTTTGCAGGAACCACAAAAAATTGGTGGATGCGGTTTACCAGTACATGCGATAACGGTACATCGAGAGTCAACTGTAACATGACATTACCTTGTCAACATTTATGGGACTTTACCCACAATGCTGTGTTTTTGTGACAAATTGACAAAAAAAAATTAAAAAGAAAGTGAAAAGTCTGTAGTCTTGCTGATTTTTCAGACCATGTAAGAAACAGACTTTACATCCATTTATTAAGAATACTGCTTAACAGAAATTAATTGTTCAGGTTATCTAAAAGAAGTTTTTGTTTTGCCAAGAAACTGCCTAAAAAATTATTTATTCATTACATTGCTATAGGACTTATTTTTTCTCTTGGCTGACAAGAAAAGTGCTCTTCAAAGATATGCCATTGTATTCCCCCAATAACTTTTGCTCTGTAGCTAAGTTGTCCATAGTAAATATCATTTTGAAAAACTGTTAATGGCGGTAAAGCTATTTTTTAATTATGTATGAATTTTCATATG
Source organism: Dryococelus australis (assembly GCA_029891345.1). Lineage (NCBI taxonomy): Eukaryota > Metazoa > Arthropoda > Insecta > Phasmatodea > Phasmatidae > Dryococelus > Dryococelus australis. The sequence continues at coordinate 64,050,410 of CM056997.1, forward strand.
TAAACGTAAGACTATACTGAACATAATATTGTACACTGTAATGGATTCATTCTATTATTATGATTATTTACTTGGTCAACATCAAATTTTTTTATATATGATTATTTATTTACTTACCTCCCCTGTTGCTGAACCTAAATCGCATGTCAATAATTTTATTAGTTTTATTAATTGATTCATTTATTGAAATTATTGAAATTTTATTAAATTAACATTCATAATAATTGTAATTTTAATCTTGTCTATGGAATCAATTCACTGTAAACTAGTAGCTGAATGAAAGTGTTTTCTTTTGTGACTGCTTTAATCTTGTATATAGAATCAATTCACTGTGAGCTAGTAGCTGTATGAAAGTGTTTTCTTTTGTGACTGCTTAGGTGGCACATTCGAATGTACATGTTGAATGAATAATTGGAATATTTCTGTTCTGTTTACAAGAACAATTCTAAAATGAAGCTTGGGTTCACTGCCCTATAATCAGGTGATTATTTGTTGTGCTGATTTGGCTAAAGTTGCAGGAAATGTTATGCCCAAGTATCGCTTTAATGTTGGTGTATTGAATGCATGGCAAATGCTCTGCAGATTTTGTGAATTTAATGAACTTTGAAACAATATCCAATTTTTATTTCTCTGCACAAACTTTACTGAATAATTATTATTATATTTTAGCTAATTGAGATTAAATTAAGATATTAAATTGTGAATTTAAATTTCATACTAGCCCAGCAGCTAATTTATTATGTGTGCAAATTTATACTCTTAGACTGAATTAACAGCAATATATAATTTTAATCATGTTATTTTAGAAAAACTTTTACTAATATTTTTTGCATTATACTGAAGAAATTCAATTTACTAATTATAGAGTTTTATCAGTACTGTAATTGATGCCATGTCTTTGAGAAATAATGAATCACAAACACATCAACCATTTAACTAAAATACCATAGGCAGTATTACGGTAATTTGTTTCATTGAGCAAATATTAAAATGTTTTGTTTTAAATTTCATAGTTTCATTACTGTACTATTGTCTTGTCTATATTTTCACAACAGTTGTTTTATGATCCAATGAGCTATAAAATACGTCAGGACATAGGTAAAAATCGTAATATTATTCTTGTTCTGTATTATTTATTTAGGTCAAAATGTTTCATAAACTTTCCTAATCACTATCTATAAATGGTCAACCACAGTGTAAATTGTTATATGTAGATTTTGTAATATATACTGTAGGGGCTAGTGAGCACTAATGCGAAGTATTGTGTGACATAAATTGGATGGTACGCACACATCATGTTTACTACACTGACACAATCTTTCATCATGCAAACAAAATAAATAAAACTCTGTACAGAATAAATTAATTTGCGCTATGAACATGGAAGTCATTATCGAAACCTTGTTCTTTCATTTTCATGTGCACTCAGGAACAATGAAAACATACGTATATTGAGGAGGTAAGTTATTTTCTGCAAAGCTCTTTACAAGAGAACAGAGCAGCAAAAAATCACGATATGGCCGCTAACTGCGAGAACAAGGAAACTTCAAGAGAAACATCTGTAAACAATGAGGTAGCAGAAATGTTGTTTACTGTGAATGCACCAGAACCAAATATCCTATCCGAACAAACAAATGATAGTCAGACACATGACAATACAAATCCTTCTGCATCCTACATAAATTCAGGCACAAATCTAATTGGTACAGAACAGTCTTGCATTACCAAATTCTAATGTATAAAAATGATCAAACACTATGACTGAAGTGCAAAATGAGTTATCCGAATTTTGTTTAAAACAGTAAACACATGCAAATGAAATAATTAACCTTCAAGCACAGCGCAGTGATTTGGAAATAACAATAGACTCAAATTTTAGATGTACAAAATAAATACCTGAACCAAATTGACACTATCAATAAAACTTTGGTCGACATTAAAGCTCAGGCAGAAACCACAATAAGCCAAGTCATATGAGATATTGATTCAAAATAAGTCTGTTTTGAAATCATTAGCAGCAGTTGACTCACATCTAACTGAATGTGAAAAGGTACAAACCTCATTGGTGAAGTTCTGAATAATGAAGAATAACAACTAATTTTGTTTGGAAAGAATTTTGAAGATAGGTTATCACAAACAGAGTGGAGACTCTTATGTATAAATGTGGTGGTGTGAGTGATACTACACCATCTGTTAGCTCCGGTAGTTACCGGTTTTCTGTAACCAATCGGTGGACCAGAGGACATGCGGAGGTAGGGGAAAAGGAGAGGAGGAAAGACTGAATGCAATGCTCTACTTTCAACATTCATAACATAGTGTTCACTATTCAACGCAACATGTCTAGTGCTGTTCTCTGATGAGGTAGTAGATGAAAGATGAAATGCAACCGACACGGAAGTGTACAGGAAAGCTGGGTAACCTAAGTTAGAAGTTCACCACCACAAAATCAGGGCAAAGTACATTAAGTATTCAACATTTTTATTTGTCTGTTTGATGGGTGTCCAACAAAGACAATTTCACAAAGTGTAATAACATGTTTTGTATACAAGTTCACAGTACCTAATCAATTTTACAGTATGTACACATAATTAAAATAAAGCAGCACACAATGCCAAGAAAACCATCAGATGCCTGGAACTACTTTGATGTGGTTGAACAAAAAAAAAAAAAAAAAAAAAAAACAGTGCAAACTTTGATGTAAGACTTATGCTACTCGAGGTGGGACATCTAACTTGATGGACCATGTAAAACAGACGCATAGGGAGAATCTAGATGAAGTGGCCACAATACGGGTAGCAGTAGTACTGTTTCTATACCAGTATAGAAACACAACAGCAAAGATAAAAAGAAATTGGATCAAAGTTTGATCACATTTGTGGTGATGTAAGGAGAGGAATCAGATTAAATATACATTGTTTCCTACAAACTCCTACCTATATTAAAAGTTGTATTCATACCTGTAGGCAAATTAATCCAAGAAATTTGTTAATTAAATTTATTTTAGATTTATACGGAAAAGAAGCATTAATATACTATTTTCATTTCATATAGCGTAAAGTGAAAGGCAAAACTTCCACTTCAAATTTATAATTGTTGGCAAATTTTTGCTCATCTAAATCCACGTTCCAACTACTTCACGAAGTACTTACTCAATACACTAACAATAAACGTATAATGATGAATGCCAGTGTGCTTCATACACTACAAGTTTTAAGCTCAGTCATGAAATATATCCGAGAGTGACTATGATAACTGAAATTATTTATTATTTCCTCCACCAATAATGTGGCTGTGATCCATTGTTTCTATCGTGTTGTTTATAAAGAAAAGCTTTTGTAAATATTGTTATGTGTTGATAGGAAGTATATTACAATTATTTGTAACCATTTCCACAAAAGTTGTAGTTCTTCAATTTTGTCAAGTTTTGAGTACAGTAAAATTCATCAAAGTCAATACTAAATATTGTTTCCAGTAGCTGTGACTATTTTTATTGGGAAAAAAATCAGTGACAAATCATTTATTTGAAATAATTGTAATATAACTTGCAAGTAAATATTTCTCTTAGTAGTGATAATATAAAGCATTATTGTTTATTTTGTATATGCTGCTTGCAGCGTTTCTATTTCTGTGTCCTTAAAAACAAGTTAACAATCAGTAATGTAACTTGAACTGTGCGCAGAAACTACATGACATCTCAGTCCTCCTGTCCAGGTTACATGTAGGTCACAGCCTTGTTGCACAATTCATAAAGCTTGCAAACTGTTTCGCAGCAAAGCAGAGCGTGTTTACACGTTTACCCTCCCCTCCTTTCGAGAGATGTTGCAGATGTATACATTCCCCCCTTCTCCAAATCATTGTTTCTGCGTAAGGCACAGGATAACCAACTATAATCCATTCCCGATTGGAAGCGACTTATGAAAATCAACCTTTGAAAAAACAATCTAGACATAACATGTCAACCTGTTTTTTCAATAACCTGTATTCCACAAATATATAACACTGTGGTTAACTCTAGAGTACTGTATTATTGAATACATGAATCTTTACCATAATATCTTCTATAATTTGTAATATTTATTTCTTTTTTGAATATGAATAAACAACAGCCAGTGCAGCGATGTGTTGGCAACAACCGGTAAGAAATAGTTCACAGTTAAAATATTATTTTAACCATGTTTTTTAGTATACTATTGAAAATTAAAGAGTGCCTATCGAAATATTTAAATATTTAGGTAGCCCCGATGGCAACATATCACATTTTTACAGTTTCAAATAACAGCGGAAAATATTGTGAGTAGGCTGTAATGGTACGGTATTGTTTTATCGAGTGAGAAAGCAAATAAAAAACTGTCTGCTGGCGAGGCTTGTCGCACTCTTTCACTTTCTTCGTCTCTTTCACACTCAGGAAATTTCACTTCGCTAGTAAGCATGTATATTATACTTGTTTTCAATTGTAGCATATTTCACACTTATTACATCAAAATAATGATTTTTGAATGTGTAATTTACAACTGAAAAGAGATATTCATGTTTGATTATGTATTTTAATATATTTAGTTATGATGGCGGGGCAGATACTTAGTGAAGTTGGCAGACGTGGTGAGCCACGACATGGCCTGTTGCATTTTGTCAAACAAAACGTAAATTATTCTTACTCCGAAAAATACTTCAAATTAATACATCACGTTTGTAGACGTTGTGTTTTTTAAACCTACCTAGACAAGTTACGATGATGTGATAAATCTGTTTCCACGGCAGTAATAAATATACTGTGAAGTGTGTTTTGTTAATTATTGCGTCTGTGAAATGGCGTGCCTTTGTGCATCGTGGTCGATACGCTGGTCCTGTGTGTGCGTGATTTCAAATATTTGATTAGCACTATTTATACATTTTAAATGTGAACTGTTTTTATGATGAAGTTGTTTATTTACATCCACGTCTGTTTATTTATCACAACGTTGTAATTTTGCCCTAAGGGGTTTGAAACACAGTCGTGTAACGTAATGTGCCACATTCCCAGAAGAAAAATACTAAGCTCAGCCCAATAAATTTCAATACACCTAATAAACAGTAAGTAGCAATACGTAGAAATATGAGCAGAATAAAAGTTATCATAGGCTTATTTGTGTGGATGTTCACAGCTATCTTTTAAAGTTTGTATGACAAAAATGCAACAACACGAGTTGTGTGCTTGAATTTAATGTGTCTTTTTCACTGGTTGTGCCTTAGTTTTAATATTTATTCAAACTGAGGCCATCCTTTTAGAGAAAGACCCAACACATATCACTAACAAAAGGATAATTACAATCAGTACAGCCCTTTACCTCACAGTCGTAACAGTGTTAAACACAGTCGCGGCAAAATACTAACGTGCATTACATGTATTGAAGTATGCTGTGGAAAACAAATAGGTTAATGTAAAATAACCGTAAGAACTGTCTTCAATTCAGGCATTTTTAAAACGCCATAAAGCTGACCTAAATAATGTTAGAGGCCTAACCTTTGAATATTCATACGGAATGGCTTTTGGAATATGACTGAATTCTTTGAAAAGCTGTAAACAACACATTTGACAAGTATAATAGTAGGTCACATTTCAATGTTTATTTTTAGGTGTAGCGAAAGTATACGAACATATGTACACACACATTGGAATGTAAACATTGATTTTGACAGACGCTACATGGCAGTCACATGGCAATGTTTGTTTACATTTGGCAAAAGGATACGAAACAAGCCTGGAAGTAGATATTTAGCAGGCTCAGAGAAAGTTGCTTCCAATGGGGAATGGACAATACGAACAGGAGGAGGAGAAAGGAAGATGCGCTTGAGAGGAGTGTCCCATTCCAGGGGGGGGGGGGGAGAGAGAAGGGGGGGAACCCACAAACACCCACCCACCCCTTTTAACGGCCATAGTTTACAGTGATACAGCACGCAACAATGTCTTGGCTTTTAGTGCCACGAGTTATTTAATTAAAATAATTTCCAAACATATCACAATCACCACCACACATTAATGTAAAGATATAATAATTTTACTTTAAAACATTTTCCCTTGGAACTTGTTGCAAAAATCATGGTGCACACTATACATGAGTAAATACCGTAGTGTATTTACAGAACATAAAGTACACAAAAAGCACTGAACAAATGAGGAAATACAGTACATATGTATATGAAATATGTACTGTAAATTTTTTTACATGTCTAGCAAACAATTGCAATGTTTTCGGCGGCAGCCATGTTGGTAAGGACGAGCTAGAGGCAGCATTGCCAACAATACTTGCTGGTTTTTTACTTTACTATTTTTTCATGGAAATTACGAATGCATTATGTATAAATGCAACTCTAATAAATATGCTAAGGAAGTTAGAAAAAGGCAACTCAAAATTAAGGAAACCCTATTCACTGCACTTTATCAATCACAATATTCAAGACATACAGGAGAAAATAATTTTGCTGCTGTACAAGAGAACATGTTGCCACGGTTTTGCTTTTTCAAGTCACATTACCATCTGTGGAATAGTAATTGCACGACATATATTTGTAATCATTGCAACATAATATAAATTATCTGTCACAAATGTTTTGCAGGGGATAAATGAAGTCGGAATTTACTATGTTTATACGGAATCATGACAATATGTACAAGAATACAATAATTCAATGCTGCCTATACTTGAAATATTAATTATCCCCAATTTTTCATAAAAAAGTTCTGGTGCGGCCTATACACGCCAAAATACGGTACTTGATTTAGAAATATTCTGCAGTGCCTACAAACTAAACTGAATTGACCTTCATATTCAGAGTAAACATGATTATCACTTCATCTGGTTACAATAAAAAAAATACTTTGTATTACTTACGGAACTAATTTTTGGACACAATTTTTCATGTAATATATATTCAACTGACCTGTGACTTTACTGATTATGTATATTTCCATTGAAAAATTGTAGGCCCGCATGCTTCGTGTAATTTTTTTGCAAGTGTTTTCTTTTTTAAATGAAAGTTACTTGGACATATCCTCTTTATAAGTGACACATATCTAGTAACCCTATACAACACTGTACTTGGAAGTCTCTGTTTAACAATGTTGAAATGTTCTTTAAATACTCATTTTTGCATTTGTTGATGTGCTTTAGCATTGTCTGTGCATAATCTCATTTTTGTTATGCGCTTTTGTCTGCTATTGCTACTGTTGCCAACACCACTCTTTACGGCCATCACTTTTCAGACCAAATGCCACCGCATAGTCTTGTACACAGTTTGGTCATACACAGGTGCAGATATACAAATTCCCGTAGGCACACCCCAAACAATAGAGAGCACCTATTAAGACAGCATTAATTTTCTTACAAGAGGCTGTGGAAGGCTAGCAAACCATATGATAGTAGGCAGGGCTGTCGAAAGTGTGTAATTATGAGCACAGCCAGCTGGCAACACACCTTGTTGGGGAGCTCCTCTTCCTCATCCCCACTGTCACCATCCTTCCTCGGCTTGGGAGGACCCGACAACCTGTGCAGTGCACAGTCAAGCCTCACTACACACTCTCTCTCTCATTCCATTACATAAATTGCTCACTTAACGTAAACATACATGTAGGAGGTAGTTTACAGTACTAGGTGAAAGGGAAGTGCTTATTTTAGGAAAAGTCTAAAAGATAAATAACCACACAGATTGGTATTGTATTTTTCGAAGACACACTTAACATGAGCTTACATGCAAGTGAACATTATGCAGACATGTAGTTACAATAAATTAAGGAAGAACTTCTGTGGTTTAAGGTAACCTCAATGCAGTCACCTGATACGCCAGTTCCAGGAAAGGAAATGCTAGTGCTTAGGTTACATCAAAACTTGCTGTCACTGAAGCCAAATGGCATTACGCATATTGAGAGATGTATATTTTTTTAATGAACCATCTAATTTTTAATTAAATAAATGCATATACTTAACAGTACTTTCCTTTAAAGTTTGACTTCAAAAATTTCAATGTTAACTATGCCACTTTATGGGTAGCAAGATAACAATAGTTTACTTTCCACACAGTCTACATGAACTGCATTCACTGCCATTTTAACTCCTAATAATAAGCAACAATTTTCCCTTCTTACCCTCTCCTTTGGAGTGTGTGTACTCTTATCACACTACACACAACCACTGCAAGACCTCAGTCCTTCACAAGTGGCATAGGCTTGGTCAAAATGTTTAAATACTGACTGGTAGGGCACAACGACACAACTAACACCACAGTTAGTAAGATACTGTTGACATGACTTCAAGCATCAGTAGTGGTTTCATCTAACAGATAAAGAAATGTTTACTAATCTAGTTGTCCTCACAAGCCACAATGATTAAGGGTTGAGGCACTAACTCTCCATGAAACACTCATTCAGGACATTAAATAATTTGTGTGACAATGACTTAAGGTATGTTTCATTACCCATTCAGACAGGAGCCTGGCTTACATATCCCACTTATGATGATGAGAAATTATAATTCAATTAGTAGGCAATAAACAAAATTATCCTCAGGTTCTGTTTACAGTTTTTTACAGTATATTGTCGCGTTCAACAAAGGAAATTTTTTTTTTTAGCTTTGGTGAAAATAGTTAAGAAATTAATTTTCTTAAGTATTTTTTGCCATGATACTTTTAATTTAATACAAATTCCCCCCTTGTTTTTCTTTTTTTATTAGCAAATTTAAGGTTCGGCCGTGTTTCAGATACAGTTTTTACTTTTAATATTTTGTTAGTATTTTTTTATTTACAAAAACGAGGTAGGATAATTGATTTGTCGGGACTTCTTTATTTTGGTTCAGGCCTTTAGAAGTTCAGAGAAAGCTCCATACAATGTGTGCTGGTAGCTGAAATTTTTTTGTAGAGGCTTCCAGATAGCCTGGAAGAATTTGTAGTGCGAGTAAACACAGCAATTTCCTGATCAACAGTACTTGTTTATTTGGGACATGCCCCAAAGTTTCGCGACACCTCAGTCCAGATGTTATCGAGGCCAAGCCCTGAGCTGACACGGGCAAAGCTTTGTCCTTGAACAAGCAGCCGCCAAGTTCCAGGGCTGTGAGAGAGGGATGCGGTATGCGACCTGCTGATTTCATCAGCTGGAACCCTCGGGCAACCAAGGGGAAAGGAGGAAATACGGTAGAAGGTCTCTGGCAACACGTGATCGCCATGTGGAGTCTCGGCGCGTGCTGATTGGCCGAAACCAAGGATACGCTGGAATAACAAATAGAGGTGTTACAGGGTGGGAGAGAAAGAATTGTTGTTGTGATGGAGCAGTAGGCAAGATGGCGTGACCGGGCAAAGAAGCTAAGCATTGGCCAAGGAGGAAGGCAGTGAACACGCCAGAAAGATGAGTTAAGTATTTCTTGAATTTTCTTTTGATCGATGGGGGCATTCCTTCAAAATTTTCAGGAGGAATGGCCCCGGGCAACCTAATAAATAGCAGTTAAGTTTAAGGCCAGCTAGAAAGTGAGTTAGTTTGTATGTGAGTTCGAGCCAGTCTGGTTCATAGACGAGTGGTCAGACACTTTGAATACTGCAGTTAAGCCGTAGCTACAGTTTTAAGGTAAGATTGTCACTTTTAAGTTTTAATCATTTTTGATATATATATATAATTTTTGTGTGTCTTAACTAAGCCCTGGTCTAGATACTAAGGGATCTCGTGGAAGTGAGTGTTTATTTTTCAGGTCTGCTTTTTTATTTGTTTCGAGAGTTATTGTTTGTAGACAGTTACTGTAATAATCATATGGTAATAGAGATGTTTTCTAACCAACAAACTGAAATGTTATGCTGGGTCGGTTTGCCGATAATTTAATTTGTTTCACTGAGTGGCCAAACCTTCTGGGCGTATGCTTGTAAGTTCTTGATAAGTTAGGTTACATGTCTTAATTAATAAGAGCAAAGTTAAAGGCTTATTTTTTTGTTTAACAGAAATTTTTTATGGTTTTATTTGTTGATTGTTTTTAATTTATTGCCTATAATAAGATTGTTTTATTTATTTTTTTGATTGGACATCACCGATATCTTACACATGAGCTGTTTCTTTTTAAACTTTTTATTTGTTTTACCACATAGATTCATCCTGAACAATGGATAACCTAAAGTGTGGTGTGGTAAAAAGAGTATTATTGGACTGACTGGAGTCTGTAACCTTTTTTGTCTCTTTTGAATTCTGTTTGTTCAGACATTTGGCTAACCTATCTTTATTGTAAGTTATTAGAGAGATCCAGCAGATTAATTGCAATTGCCCTTTTTGGTAAGAGACCAATACCTTTGACTTAGTTTATATAAGATTGAACTCATTCCTCTCTTCTCTATGTAAAAGCTGAATACAGGAAAGAGATATTTTAAATTCTCATTAAAGCATAAATAACCATACGCTACATTTTCTTGGTATTTCCTTGTAAGTTTTATTGAATTAATAAGACCTAGACCAATTAGATCCTATACATTGTAATTTATCTGTCAATTTAATATAAGTAAGAATTATCGCTGATTTATATATTTTACCACTTTCTTTTTGGAAGATACACAGAATTTGTTGAGTGTTACCAATTTATTGTTCAGGCCATTGTTCTTGGATATTTTGTCATATAAACTTCAATTTTTTTTTTTTCTTCTTCAAAACAGTGTGTGTTTTCTTTTTAAATTTGTACATGATTATTCCTTTTTTGTGATATTTATATTTTATCCAAAGTTTTAAAAACAATAAATACTCATTTTGTCTTTTGGACTTTGAGTGTTATTTGTTTCCCCTTGGTCTGATGACAATAAATTAGCATTGGTCTATTCCATTAAAGTATAATTTAGGATCAAAAGTTAAAATAAATTAAAGGAATATTTTACATACTTAATCGATAATCTCTTTTGATGGAATAGCTCTTGCTGTTGACCACTATCTCTCTCAGACGCACTGGAGAAATATCAACTTCAAAACATTTTGGTTTTAATAACTACATACTTAGTTATTTATTTCTTTTGAGACGTGTTTACTAAAGTGGAATTTTAGTGCCATTATCCTAGCAGCCAGCTCTGGAGAGTCATGAAAAGGTCCCCTAACCTCTCCATATTGCCCCTCCGAACTATTGCCACCAGCTATCGCCCATCCACCCCCTTTTCCCCCCCAATATTCATTATAATATATATATATATATATTTATTTATTACAGAGTATTTCTCTTTGGGACACTCGGCAATTATTGGAAAACTGAGAGTTTTGGAATAAGTGATCTTGAACTATTATTGTTACAACCTAAGGGTTTCCATACGACCCCCAATATTGATCATCGTTTTCGGTTGTGGTTTTTAATAACAGCCTGATGGTGGAGGTAGTTGAACATTCAGTATAGTTGTTTTAAAGAGTAAATTAAGTTATTTTTCTTTCCTTCTATTTTTTTTTACAAAGGATATCACTTACCCCCCCCCTTTTTTTTTTCTCCCTTTCCCTAGCCCTTCCTTTGTTACAGTTTAGTTTGAGGCTCTGGGTAACGAAATGATTTGAGGCCCTGGGTCACTTTATTGTTAATTTGAATTAGTTGGCAACTATTTTAGAGCTCTCCATATCCCATATTCCGTATCCCCCCCCCCCCCAAACCATTCCTGCATTACAGTTTGGTGTCGGGTGCCATGTAACTTCTTGGTGTGAAAAGGTGTATTTTGGTTGATCTTCACCTTTTCCACTACAAGTTACACTAATAGGTGTAGTGACTCTCTGGTGGGCTGATGGGAAGTGGTAGAGTGAGGTTATTGGGTTGTTGAGTAGCATGAGACCTTTAGACAACTGCTGTTTTTGAAAAAGTGGGTAGACGTTAAATTAAATGAAGATTAATTTGTTAATTTAAATTAATTAAGCAATTTTGCATAATTAATTACTATTAATTACCTATGAGTTTGTTTACCAGTTGTTTTTGTTGATTGTGTCCCCTCTCTCTCTCTCTCTCTCGCTCTCACAACCTCATCTTGTTTATTTTTCTTTTTTTTTTTTTTTGGGTAAAACTTGTAAGTTTTCTTTGGAATTGAGTAAAATTATGGAAATTGGTTTAGGCCTTTGTTTTTGGGCAAGGATTAAGATGTATCGCAAAATTTAGACGTGAGGGAAACACTCAGTTGAGGGGATAGTTTTGGTGTTGTATTGGCAGTCACATTATTGGTGTAATCAGTGCCCTGAGATAGGGCCTACGGTTATGTGTGTGTCGTGTTTGCTTACTTTTAGTTTCAGGTCATTTTAGTCGCATAATGATCCTGGTCCAGTTGGCCGCAGGTCTGGTTCAGTCATATTGAAGAGGAAGACTGGCCAGAGGGCCACAAAGAGCGATTCACCTACATCCTACTGATGGGAGGGCTGGTTACCACTGAAGTGAGAGGTGGTAAGTGGACGGTGGAGGTGAAGGATTGAGGTAACCCCACCCGACCCTCCCCTTCGAGCTGGTTAGGATGTGGAAATGTGGAAGTTTTGTGAGGCACCAGCCCCCCTGCTAAAACCAGCTTTCTGCGTTAGGCCCTATTTTTTTTTTTTTTTTGCTCGGTATGTGTTGAAATGGGTGCATTGTTTTTTTCTTTTTGTGGAAATGTGTGCTGCCGCTGTGAAATTTTGTTGTAGGTGTACACCCATCGATTTGAGTGTTTATCCCTACTGTACTGCACACATCTTGCTGGAAGGATGGAGATCCTGGTGTTAAGATCGAGTGACAGGACCTCAGTGTAGCGGCAAGTCCAGGGAGATATCTGCGGAACCTGGGCGAGTGGGAGCAGTCTTTGGAGACCCTCTTCTTCCAGAGAAAAATTAAGATGATGGTAGTACCGATTTAAAGATTTAGTACTAGTAAGAATTTCAAAAGCTAGTTTTATTTAAAAAATAATAATAATTAAAAAAATTAAGGTTATCACAGTTTAAAAGAAATTTTTTTTTTTTAGCAATTTTGGCTTCACCTGATGAAATGAATAAGAAACTAGAAACCCTAGCCCAAGTAGTTGATAAAGATGGATATCGGTTAGCTATCCCTAATAACAGAGTATGATTAAAATTTTAATTTGATTTTTTTTTCTTTTTGTACTATGTTAATTTATGATATTCAGATCGGTTTTAAAAGTATTATAATATTCCTTGGCGAAGATTTAATGTTTTGATAATGAATTTGTCTATGGTTGAGCATACACCTTGCTCGCAGAATTAATAAACACTGGGGCGACTGACATGACTTTTTAGAAAGAAAGTTTTGTTGGGAATAAAATATACAACAGGAGTAAAAAGGTTTGTAAAAGGAAAGGTCTGCTAAAATATTGAAGCGATGTTTCGTTGTATAAAAGTTAAATTACTCTGAAAGGAAGATTATAATTAATCACCGTCACGTATTAACAAACATTTTATTTCCACAAGAAGAAGTGGATTATAAATACACAAAATTTGCAAGATGATTTAGTTTGCAGATAAATTTGGAAGAGGACTCTGGGTAGTATTCAGCGAAGTTCAAGATGGCAAAAAGGAAGAGATTCATGACTGCAAGAAGTCCCATCTCATCAAAGAGGTCATATCTCATTTCCAGAGTCAACTAGGGAGCAGCAGTACAGTCGGGACCATTCCACGGCAGATTGGCGACAAAGCACGACCCTCCCATTGTAACTTACACAATAAGGTCCATTCAGGACACCAATCCTTTAATTGTTTAGTAAGTACCTTTGGCTATTAATTAAATTTCTTTAATGGAATTAATGTTTCATTTCTTAATTACACAAACATGCTTCACGTATTTTATCCTGGTTGCATTCACCTGGCTTAGCGTAAAGCTTCTGCAATTATTCAAATTAAAATATTTTGTATTTTATTTTGATTCTCACTTTTACATAGGACTTTGCAGCCTACATGTTTGTAAACATTTTTTAAAAACAGGTGATTATAAAGGCTGTTCACAATAAAGTGAACAATTTTGAAATCAACCTTAGAAAAAAGTCACTGCCCATGCCTGCATATATTTTAACGGGTACACTTAGTGACATGCACCCGGTAAAGTTGGTAATATTGGGGAGAACAACAATGTGCATACAAGTAGATATTAAGCAGGGCTTTCAAATGCGCTCATTTTATCATGAACAACCAATAGTAAACGTATTATCCAAGTCTACTTACTGTTTCTTTCAGAGAGTAATTAGAATCTGAATGCCTTCGACTGTTTGTTTCTCTAGGTTGTATTCAGCCTTAAGCTTGTGTTTGCCCTAAGGTAAAGCAAGCTATGAGTACCACGCCAAACGACATATACACCCACTACTTAGTGGCAACCCAAGTTATGCCAAGGTAATTCAAACTGTATTGCAGTGGGCGATCTTTGGGAGCACCCTTCACTTTTTTATTATTTATAAAATATCACAATTTTATAAATAATGTAAACATACACTTGAAATTTAAAAAAATAAAATTTGGAAGGTTTACAAATCTAGATGAGCTCAATCACTTAACCAAAAATCTTTACTTGAAAATACTACCACAAAAAATGACAGATATCTTTGTCCAAATTTAGCCTTTGATTCCCTATACGCCCATGCATGGTGAAGCCTGGCCATAATAAATCAATACATTTTCAAACCTAAACAAATGCCACTACGCTTTTTTAACATCTTATTCGATATTATCAAATCTTTCGACAAGTGATCAATTATGCGAACATTCTAAAAATTAATTCAACAAAAATTATTGTAACTGATCGCTCAAACCAACCATGTTTTTTTGCTTCACATGCCATCTTACACAATTATCTCTCTATTTGTGAACTGTTTGATCATTTCACAATTTTGAATATGTAAAGCAACTTTTGCAAAAAATTATGAGATTTTGCATCTTGCAAAAAACACGCGTCTCTAAGTATGTATCTTTTTGTGGCCCTATTTTTACATTTGTAAGATTTTGCAATGCAAAATAACATGCAGTCATGTTACAATAGCATTGCAAAATGCGAAGCAATACGGTGTACAAACTGGCACAAAGGAGGAAAAATACCTGCTGAAAACCGTCCGTGGGTCACCTGGTTTTCTCTTCACAGCTGGTGCTGCATCCTCTTCTGGCCGCGCCCCTGGTTCTCGTCGACCCCTACGGCACAACATAATATTACTAAGCTACATAGTTTACAGTTGCGACGAACATACCAAACCCCCAACACTGTTATATAAGAATAATGAATGGAGACTAATGTGAGAGACTCACTTTCTGAACCTGGACGTGGTGGAGGAAGTTTCTTGCTGCTAATGGGCTCTGTGTTATGTAGTGTCTGTCCTGAAGGAATCGTTCATGCAAGTGAGTAGAGAGCTTTCAGTCATAATTTACTGTACAAGTTTTGTAATCATTCTTCTATTTACGTAGTTTTAAAACACTAAGGAATATAGAATGTTGCCTCCAAAGAACAAAGCTATTCATATAAAAGGACTTGAGGTAATCTCATGTTGTTAAAAAATGTGATGAAAATAACAAGTATTTCATTTTTTTGGCAAAACCAGCAACCTACAGCACAGAGTTTTATGCTGGTGTCAATGAAACAACCATAAAATAAATACATAAGCAAAACAAAAGACCTAATGAATCAGACCCAAATGAAGCGTTATCCACTCCAAGGAAGAAACGAGTATGCATACCACAGCTAACTGCAGTTTCTGTTAACTCTTATATGTTTAATTCTAAACAATATTTACAATTTTAATATATGCAGAAAAAAGTGCTATCTAAGGTGAATTTATCAAAAGTCGAAAATATAATTAATTTTCCATGGGAGCAAAATTAAACAACAGATTATTAAAAAGCATGGATTTCTGGCAGAAAAAGTGACAAGCTAATCACACAATACTTCTAGAAAGTGCGGCTATTGTAATATGGTGACAAGAGTATTTTTTTTCAATAAGACACTTCCATAAAACTGGGTGCCGAATAGTTTTCTTGACGAAATCGTGGTTGATAGCAACTTAAATTCTTCAAAGTGTTGGCAACATAAAGATTTTGATATATATGTAAATAGTGTTGCAGGTAAAAAGTGTTTTCGTTACAATATTTTTAAATAGTAAATATGTCTAAAATAGAATACATATTTTTAATTAGGAAGTGATATGAAATGCAAGAAAATGACAGGTTTGGATTTATGTATTTGTAATCGGCCATGTCAATATGTAAGTTAGTCTTTTTACAATACTTCTTTGCAAACAACGTTCTTTACCATTTTGGAGCGCTGCACCAAAACAACTAGACAGTGGGGTGAGCTTACATGCAACCACGTCACGTAAAACTGACTGTGGGAGAGACAGTCCTGCTTTTAGTCAACTCTTGTAAATTTGAGTTTACCTATGCAACTTATTTATAATCATCGCGAAGCACACTTTGAGGGGAAACTGCAGTCTTAGCAAAATAACAAGTGTGCCTATGGCACTCTCAGTCTCATGTAACAAGGCAAGATTATGACAGCCAGAGAGTGGCAACTTGACGTATACAAAACAAAGTGCCATTTACAAAATCCTGTATCAGCTGTTGCAAGAATGAACAAATGTTAATATTACATTGGCTATATAAAGTGCACTGCCAACGCACTTCAGACAAGCAGAAAATATGTGATAAGAAAGAGTTCTTCGATTACTTAATAAATTTTATTTTATGTGGTCACAAAACAGCAGTTATTAGTGTTACAAACTAAACTTCATGCTAAAGTAGTAATGTACATGTGTTCAAAATGAACTGCAAAATAAAAC
Source organism: Dryococelus australis (assembly GCA_029891345.1). Classification (NCBI taxonomy): domain Eukaryota; kingdom Metazoa; phylum Arthropoda; class Insecta; order Phasmatodea; family Phasmatidae; genus Dryococelus; species Dryococelus australis. The sequence continues at coordinate 64,067,144 of CM056997.1, forward strand.
GGTCCATACCCAAATGAAACACAACTTCAAACATTGGGGGTTCTGTTCAAGTTATATCCCCAATCTCCATCCATGCTTTCCATACGTGCTTGATATTAATTCCAAAAGCCTATAGAAATATTTAATGGTATTGCTGAATTATTTTTTCAAATAATATGATGAAATATATTTCAAATTTGTGTAATTTCGAGCCAGTAATAGGAGAAAAGTCAACTTTTAAAAAGACGGGATCAAGAGGCAGGCCAATGTGTTGCTATTTTCGAGTAACATGCTCGGCTCACAACAACACACCCTGCCATGCTATGCACGCCATCTGTCCACTCTCTCCCGAACCACTACCAGCAATAAAAAAAAATAGCTTTCTGTGTAAAATAACAAATTTACGAACAGACAGCAATAGTTTTATTTTTCTGTGAGCTCTGCATAATTTTTAAAGTTAAAATATTTTGTGTACAGCGATTTTGATTAGCACTAGTAATTTATATTAGGCCGGTAATCAATAGTCTTCCATTACACACCATTTTGTTCCTCCCTAAACACATTTCCTTGTTTTCGTGTTGTTACTGTATTGTATTAGTAAAACAACAAAAGTGGGACACGCATGAGACATTATTCCATACCACATATTTCAAACTCAAACTATCAGTACTAGCAGAATCACTACTTTGCAATAGTCATTGGTGAATTCTTGACGAATAAAAGTGTATTATCAAGCAAGTTCCCCGAATTACTTTTGGTTCAGGTTATATTAGCTGTGACATCCAAAGTATAATAAGAACTACAATTACCGTCTCGCAAACGTTAACCCAAAGACGTTATCTCAGACAAATTAAAAAAGAGTTAGCAAATATTTAAATGTTTGCAAGTTTTTATATTTTTACCTTTATAACCTAAAAATTATTTTGACAGATGTTAAGTCTAATATATCTTCAAATTTGTTTAGCATTACAGTATAATGGCAAGTGGATTAACTGACAGCGTGTTGATAAAATATATAGCCACCACTTGATGTAACAGCTGATGGCGAAAGGAAACACAAACAAAACTAAACATTTGGCGCTACTTTCGTCGAACGGTCAAAATCTTGCCCAGGTACGCGAGACAGAAAGTATGGGCAACCAGGTGGATTTAGTGTGTTAAAAATCCCACCGGGTAACAAACTGCTTTGTCTGTATTTTCCACCATGTGTATTGAACTGAATACCATTTCTTCTCGTTGGAATGAGTTCAGCAATACGACATTGATGACAGATGCTTGGTCATTTCTTGTCACACTATTTGCCTGTTAACAAGATAAAATTACAAAAACAATTTTTTAAAAATAAGAATATATTAAAGCATGTATGTGTGTGTATGTGTGTGTAGGTGGGAGAAGGGGAGGGGGAGGGAGAGCGCGAGAGAGAGAGAGAGAGACACACACACACAAACAACATTTTTTTATCGGATCAATAAACAGCATAATCATCCCAAACAAAAATACAAACCCAAAAAATTATACTTGTAGCAGTCTACACTTTTTTACAGTGAAACTCTATCCATCTAACACAGATTGATCGAAAGTCCGTGTCCACAGAAAATGTTCTGTGGCCCCGATGAAATTCCCATGTAAATAATGCTAAAGTTTGTTTTTGCCGAACTCAAAATTAATTCTTTACCACATAGATTGAACACAATTCCTGTAGCATCGGCAGAAATTACATGCTTAAAAAAAAAAAAAACCACCCCCCCCCCCCACACACACACACACACACACACACACACACAATACCGGTAGGACGATCACAGATTTTGGCACCGAACTGAATTATTAGTTAACCTAGAATATTTTTATCAAACCAAACTTGAATTGAAGAAGCTAAAACAGTGCTAAGTTCTTCGTATGTCAGCAACTGGATCCCCACAATTTTCTTGAGAATGGACTTGACAGTTTTGATACCTGCCTTCCACAAAGTCCACCAAAATGAGGAGCTGCTGGAGGGTTGAAGTGCCAGGTATTCTTATGCTCTGCTAAACTGTCTACAATCTGCTTGAGTGTCACTATCTGCGAGAAATTTTTGCACTTCTTCCAGGTGATGGCTGGCTCCAACAAAGTTAGTGCCACAGTCACTGTAAATGTTGGTACCTTGTCCATGTCGAGCGACGAACCTCCAGGCTGCCAGATATGCTTCTGTTGATAAATCTGAAACAAGCTGTAGATGTATGGCCTTTGTTGCAAAACACACAAACAGGTATACGTATTCCTGCAGCACATGAGGCTTTCCGAGTCTAGCCATGGTGGAGACGGGACCTACGTAATTAACTCCAGTGTTCATAAATGGCTTGGCACACCCTTTCAGCTGGAAGAGATCTCATGATAGGTGTGAAGGTTTGGGATGGGTTCAAAAGCAGCATATACATTTATGAAGGTGGTTGCAAATGAGATTCCTAGTGCCAAGCAAGCAAAATTCTCTTTGAAGCAGTGACTGCATCATCTGAGACCCTGGGTGAAAAATCTTTAAATGAAGCTCATCAATCAACAGCACTGTTGACTACAATTTTTTGGGAGAAGGATTGGGTGTTTCTCTTTCAATTGCAATTCAACTCCCTGCACTCAGGATGCCTTCAAAATCTACAAAAGGAGCCACATTCTGGATGAATGGAAAACAAGGTTGGTACCTGGCAATACGAGCAAACTCTTCAGCCAATTCTATTTGCGAGATCTTGATTAGGATATTCAGGGCCCTTTGCATCTCATCCAACTGAACTGGACCTGTGGTAGATGACCCAGCTGCACCAATTGCCTGCTCAAATCTGCAACACAGTGAGACTATTTATTTTACCTTATTTAATTTTGACTGTATTTCCATTAAGTCTAGGAATGGTGACTGTCTCAAGGTGGCCCACAGCACGATGGTTTGATGCTCTTCATTGCAGGTGGGGCTAGAATCATGAAATGTACTCTGTGGCCAATACTGCTCATCTTCACAGAGCCAGGCAGGTCTTGACCACCATAGGGGATGCCTGACAAATTGTGCAGGAGTGAAGCAGCGAGAGGGACAATCTGCTGGATTCTTTTCACTCGGAACATGATGCCACAAATTGACAGACGTGCTGCTATGAATTTCACTTACTCTATTCCCGACAAAGATTTTCCACACACGTGGTAAAGTCCTAATCCACGAAAGTGTAGAGTCAGTCCACGCATATGTCTCTTCCAGGTGTCCACATTCATAGACAACACTTGACGAAGATACACTACAGCTGCATACCCCTTCTCTGAGCGGTCAGAGAAACCATGCAGTTCAAAGGTGGAGTCTGCATTGCTAAGGGTAATACAGCGAGGAAAGGTTATGTTGTAACAGCAAGACAACATAACGTTGAATGGTTTCCCACTTCACAATGATGTCGGGAGGAGTCGGGCAGTCCCAGTTAACACTTGCCAGTCACAGCTGTTGTATCAAATGCTTGGCTAAGAATGTCAATAGTGGCAACCATCCCAGTGGGTCAAAAACTCAGGCTATGTCCGAAAGAATTACACGTTTTGTAAGAACCAGGGGTCTCTGTTGAATATCATAACCGAAAGTGTCTGAGCTGGGGTTCCATTGCAGCCCTAGAACCTTGACATATTAGTCTTCATCAAAATAGTAGAATGTAACTGAGAGTTGCATATCCTTTGGACACAAGCCTCCCAGCACAGAAGGGCAGTTACTGGTGAACTTTGCAAACCCAGAACCCACCTTGTGAAAGCAACTGTTGTAGTTCCTGTCTCAGATTCACATCATAACTGACATTGTTGGTTCCCGTGGCCACATTGGCATAAGTGTCAGACAACAAAACACTTGCAGCACTCACATAGACTTCCTTCTCATGTTCTGCAAGCTGATGCAAAGTTCGGAGAGCGAGAAATGGAGCCGAGTTAACACAGTATGTAACAGTGTTAAGACGGAACATTCCGAGAGGCTGATCTTCAGACACCCTCCAAAGGATGAGCTGGTAATCTCTATGCGCATAAGAGACCAGAAATTGGCAGTACATTTGTTTTATATCATCTGTAAATACAATTACTGTAATTTGAAACTGAAGCAACACTTTTACTATGTCCTTTGAAGTTTAGGCCCAGTCAACAATACACCATTCACAGACAAACCAGAACTAGCCCTCACAGTTGCATCAAACACAACACAAAGTTTGGTGGTGGTACTATCAAGCTTGTGCACACAGTGATGTGGCATGTAATAGGAGCAACAGGAATTCATATCTGAACTTTCAATACAACTCATATGACCTGAGTTAATATAATCTTGCATAAAACATAACTTGCCTTGAGATCTGGCTGGCATTTAATATTATGCTTGAGTGAATGGAAATGATGAAATGCAGTGGAGTAGGAGTCAACTAGGTCAGTGTCTGGACTCTTGAAGGGAAGTACAACACTGTAACAACCATTTTCATCATAAGCATAGCCTTCTGCAAACAACTTTTTACAGAGGACATCATCTGGTGTTGGTGTTGGTTTATCAGGAGATAGTTCTTCCAGTTTCCAAAGTCGTTCCACAACAGTGTCCAGTGATGGGTTCAACAAACTGAAAGCCACAAAGAATGATGAAATATGTGATGATTGCAAATGAGGCACACAGCTGTCAACCTTTCCCATCACAATCCAGCTAAAGTGCGTGTCCAGAGCTACTAGAGAACCAGGCGGTCCTTCACACTTGCTTTCTTTCAATAAGTAGGGAAAAAGCGCTGCACCAAGCAGCATGTCAATTGACTCTGGAGTCGCAAAGACTGGGTCTGCCAACTACAGATGGGCAAGGTGGCTCAGGCTTGGGGGTTGACAGGTGCAGATGGAATGTGTCCTGTTTGTGAGGTAACACAAAGGCATCTAGAGTATTAAAATTACTGCCCCTGTCTGCTAACAAGGCTTTAGCACACAAGATAATGTTAAGTGGTGCCTGAGAGCGCCCCTGAAGTTTTCTTCCTACGAGGGATATCCAAGCAAGATAAGCAATTTTTAGAGAAGTCCAGAGTCCAGTAACACACTGATGGGTTGGAAGGCCTTTGACATATCTTGTACAACAATTACAGCAGTTGACAGCATGTCCACAGCACTGCTGGGTGTCCTCGAAAATGAGGAGCACACAGTTACAGTAGAACTTGTATCACCACTCGAGCTGCTATCTGACACATCTATGGATTGTCCTGATCCATCTGAGAGATCCTCTCCAGTGGATGGTTCCAGGAAGTGCAGCAGGGAGTGATGCCGTGACTTGCAGTAATTACACGAGACTGCTGAGGGACAGTTTTTTGCACTGGTAAGAGGGCTGCAAACAGTTCAAACATATTTTGAGTCCCCTGACAAGTGCAAATCGTTCCTTATGTGGCTTCTGTTGAAAAAGGGGGCATTTGTAAAACAGATGTGCTGTGTTGCACAAGCTGCAAGAAGGGGTAAGTTTCACCATAAAGACACTGGATGAATGGTAACCTTTAGCCAGTTTAAGATCTGCTGAAACCAAAGGTTTGATCTTTGAGGGTGCCAGCCTAGATATTGGTGCAACTGCTACCATAGCACGACACTGTTTCTCTAAAAACTGCAAAAAGAACCTGCAAGTGGGGAGCTCAGTGTCTATCGAGGCCATCTCCCACTGTGTTTGAAGTGGGGCATCCAGTTTCCTGCAAAGGATGGGCAGTAAAATTAAGTCCCAGTACCACACAGGAACCTTCAGAGCTTCCAGTGCGGCCACATTCTCTGTTACAACTGTCAGCATCTGTCGCAGTGGGTTGGCGATTCAGAGGATACTCTGTGGGTGCTTCCAGCAGAGCTTCCACATGCAAAGAAACAATTTATATTTTGTTTGAATATAGCTGCGGTAACAACTTCCATGCAACGTCAAAATTTTCATGACATAGGCAATGTCTGAATCATACTTAATGGCTCACCATTAAGGGACAACTTTAAATAGAACAACGTTTCGACTAGAGTTAGGTAGGGATGATCATCTACAAGAGCACTGAACAAGTTAGAGAAGTTCAAAGTTCACTCTGTCTGTCGCACTTCCATAGAACTGTGGCAAGGAGATCTTGGGAAGTCATACATTTACCATTCGTGTGCTTGTAAATACTGCTTGTGCTGCCTGCATGTGCGTCTTTATTGAAGCCTGTTAGTTGTTCGGCTGCCATTTCTACAGTAATGTAATCTGATTCAAAGTTACGTTTTATTTCCGGCAAATCTCGCATGGTTATACGGAATAAATTCGTCTTGGAGATATCTGTACCAACACATTTCGCGAAACTAAGTGCGCACGCTTGAGGTATCCTTCGGCCAATCGTAGATGCAGTAGTGCTGCTTGAACATACATAACCTAACAAAAACAAGTGATCATGGCATCAATCTTCTACCTGCAAATGGTCGATGACATCCAGTGAAAAGAACGTACATACTGGACACGTTAGGAGTGAAATAAAAAAATAAAAAACATTAACAAATCCAGAACACAGGAACTGACGAAACCAAGTAACGCAGGCAACGAACACGAAAACAGTATTCATACACACACAAACATGCTAACCCAAGTCAACAAACTGCGGTAATGCCCACTGTGTCATTATATACAATCTGAATGTGAGTTGAATAAGTTTGCAGCCTAAATAAATTTTGACTAAAACACTTCAAGTTGTGACTTACCAATACAAAAACAAAGCCAAACTGCCGCTCCAGGCCGACGGCACCACCATCGACTAGTTCAAATGGAATCATGGCCCAAACACATTGTTTTGCTTACGTCTCACTGCCCTGCGTTTAGTCCTATTTATGTAATTTACCACTTCCGAAAAAACTTGTTGTTGATTTCATCACGTCACACTTAACTTGTACTTCGTAAAAAAATAATAAATAAAAACAATAGACATCTCAGACTACACATCATTAGAGGTACATTAGAAGGGTAATTATGAACACATTTTATAGCATTTACCGTATTTCAGCATGTATAGGCTGCACATTCTTACAAAAAGTGAGACGCGACTTATATACAAGATATTGGCATAAAATATATATTTTTTAAAATTTTTCCCGAAAACATGTTTAGAAATTTGTCAACATACAGTACATTTTAATACTTTAATTCTTAAAGGCGGAAAGAGAAGGGGTTGTGAAGGGGGGAGGGGAGGAGGAGGAGGAGAAAAAACAATCCTCGTGCAGTTATTTGTTTACTTGTGTTCATAAACAAAATAAACATCCCGCATTGTAAAATGTAAACATGTTGGAGCTCATCCATAGATGTACATGAGAAAATAATTTCTCTATTGTAATGATATCTCATGTAGTTTGCACACCAGCAGTGGCTCTACAAGTGCATGTTGATAAGATGCCATTTTGTGTAACATGTTGCTGTGGGTTTGCTTTCTTAAGTCATGTTACCATCTGTGGAATAGTAATTGCGCAATGTATATTTGTAAAAATTGCAACATAACACAAATTTTTCGCCACAAATGTTTTGTAGGGGAGAAATTAAGTCAGAATTTATTATGTTTGCACGGAATTTTGACTTAACAATATTTACAGGAATACAAAAATTCAGTGTGACTATAGTACTTGAAATATTAATTATCCCTAATTTTTTTTATCATAAACCTCTATACACGTCAAAATACGGTATTTTGCAGTTTTTAGGATTTTTATATCATTTATAGTGTGGTCTACAATGTTTTGTAGCATGTATAAAAAAATAGAAAAATTGCATTTAAAAAACAATTTTCTTGTGTTATCCTTGTTAAGTGTCATTATATTACTAGTGAATTTTCACAAAAAATTACTTTTATTGCTACATCGACAATGTAAATTACCGTATTTTGGTGAGTATAGGCTGGAAAAAAAAAAAAAAAAAAAAAGGGACTACAAAAAGTGAGGTGCGGCTATTTACGAGGCATTGGCATTAAAAAAATGTATACCACCACCACCAAAACATGTTTCGGAAAAAAAAAAAAAAAAAAAAAAAAAAAAAAAAAAAAAAAACCTGCAATAATTTATTCACTCACATTCATAAACAAAATAACCATCCCACACACGCGTAAAATGTAAACACGTTGGAGCTCAGCCATACATGCTGTACATGAGAAAATAATTTTGCTTCTGTACAAGAGAAAGATATGTTACGTAGTTCGCATGCCCACAGCCACGCCACAAGCACACATGGATGTACACCATTTCGTGTAACATGCTTTTGTGGTTTTGCTGTCTCATGTCACGTTACCATCTGTGGAAAAGTAATCGAATGACATAAATTTGTAAACATTGCAACATAATACAAATTTTCTGTCGCAAATGTTTTGTAGGGGAGAAATAATCAGAATTTATTATGCTTGTACGGAATAAGGACTTCAAATTATTTAGGGGAATACAAAAATTCAGTGCGCCTAATACTTGAATGCACAAGCAAAATACATACACGGATCTGTATTTTACTGCTAAACCAGACAGTTTACTTACCTAATTTCTGAAATTTTTATTGAAAAACAATATTGTTAGTGATAAAGCTCCAAGGTAACATAAACAGAGGCAAGTTTCTCATGAAGGCAGTTATATTTTCCAGATCATCAACTTCCTTAAAATTCTGCAAATATTTAGCTTAAAACCAGAATTTTACATCTATTTCACATTTATCGCAACTGTGAATCTGACGTACTTTTACACATCATCTAATTAGAGCGCATGGGGAAAAAAAAACACCTGAAAACTGTGGAAATACAGTACGTGTGTGTATGAAATATGTCATGTAGAAGTTTTATTAGACGTTCAGCAAGCAATTGTAATGTTTACAGCAGCAGCCATGTTGGTAATGAATAATCAGCAACCACAAGAAACCGCAGTGCCATATTTTCGAGATATAAATTCGCAATGCTACGTTGCCGACAACACTCACAAATTTTTCACATGAATATTTTTCAACGAACATTATGAATGCAAATATTTATAAATGTAACACTAATAAATATACCTGGAAAGTTAACAAAAAAGCAATGCAAATTTAAGGAAGCCCTATTCACTACACTTTATCAAGTACAATATTTATACAGACACATAAAACCAGAGTTTCTGTAACATAGGTTCCGGAAAGCTGAGTTTGTGCATGGTATAAACAGTGCCAAAGTAACGTTTTGCAGTATCTCGAAACAGACATTTGTAATTAAAGATTTGTGTTGAATCCCAGGTATATGTGGTAAAAACAAAGAAACTTTGGTTTTGTTTGTAAATGTGGTATGAAATGTAAAACTAGGATAAGTTGAAGTATAAAACAAGATGTTTAATTCGTTAAAAATAATGTGTGTAAATGCCAAGTGATTATACAATTTTGCCGATGAAGCTAACTTAGCAAGCAAAACATCGCTATCACAAACTGCGTGAAAAATGAGTCGTTCTTTGTGTGTGTGTGCTTGTCGACAAGTACTACACTGCGAGTACTTGAATTCCTATGCTTTTATAATAATTTCGGTAGCCTAGAGGCCTACTTGCAATCTTAATACACAATAAATGTATTGCATCTTAAAAAAAGTTATGAAATACCAATTTTCTAATTAATAATGTCATATCAAGCAATTAATGCAACATTAAATAACTTTATAATCATATTTATGAATTTATGTAAAATGAATTTCCTATTCATACCACCATACAAAAAGAATGAATTGTTTTTCACAGTTTTGATACTAGTGATTTCCGGCATAAAACAACACACAAAACTGTATAAACACTTAACTAAAACTAAGTTTGGAAAGTTGGGTTTCTGAAACTGAGGTTTTGGCGGACTGTACAAACGTACTTTTAGCTAGCAACTGCGACTTTTGTTAGTTGCTCTATGGATAATACTTCTGCTACGTCAACTGCTATTTCCTGTGTACGTGTTTTAAAAGGAGGTGCGAGTACCAGGAAAAAATAAGAGTGGATTGTTTGTTTTCTTTTTTGCATATAAGGTCAACACTTCCTGTTCCCTTGAGAACTTTGTAACAGCATTCTACTGTATTATGAATGTTTTCTTTATTTCCATTTGCACTGTTTTCTTTCAGTTAAACTTGACAAATACCTAACATAAGCCCATCAATGTGTTCAACATAAAGTTTAATGAGGTTGGTTTTTTTTTTTGTTGACTAAATGTCTAGTCCACATCTATATAATTTTTATGTCAATCCCCTGAAATTCTATTAATAAGGCAATCTAATATATTTTTTCCATATAACTAAACCCTTATTTCACCCCTTTTGGGGTTGAATTTCAAAAAATCCCTCCTTAGTGGGTGACTAAATTACATAATGATGTTTCCTCCAAATTTTGTGTTTCTACAACCAATGATTGAGGCTGGGCATTGATATGTCAGTCAGTCAGTTCTTCCTTTTATACTAAATAAATGACTACAGAAGAAAGGTGTTCCTTGTAATTAATCTACGCACAAGTTGACTTTATAAATTTGCTGAAATGAAAATATCAAGACAGAAATTATTCAATGTAGATGCAGAATTAGCAGTCCACTGTCACATGGTTCTCAGAATACAGCCATACATGTGAAATCTGAATGCGATTGAGCTGTCCCATGTGAAAATAAAGAGATTAGTTAGATAAAGAAACACGACTGGTGAATTATCACTTAAAATGATTACAGAACTTACAAAATCAGCTATTTCATCAGTCACCACACAAAACTGGGAAGGGTATTGAAAAGGTGTAGAAAAAATAAAACAAGAGTACTGGCAAATAGACTGCATTCTCCCGAAAGGTGGACAATATAATTATCAATTTAGGAGTCAAGCAGTGATAATGATGGTGGCAGTGACAGTAATAAGAAGCATGCAGAAGCTGACAGCACAGCTTCTGCATGCAAGGAGTCTGGGACAGACTTGGCGCAGCCACTTTTAAATGGTGAGTAAATGTTTCTGCCCTGGTGAGTAGTCTGTTACAACACCATTTCCTCTTTATGTTACCGTCTGCTGCGTTTGAAAGGGGGGTACACTCAGGGCGACACTTGCTACTCTCTTCTACATTCCTTCCAGGATAGGAGAGCTGGGACCCTCACAGTACACTATACTTCATGGGTTCTTTACTCTACACAAGGGGCTGTGGTGGTGTAGTGGTTAGATCACTCGCCTCCCACTTAGACTGTCCAGGTTTGATTCCCAGCAGGGTCATTCCCGATTTTCTCATGTTGGAATCATGCTGGACGATACCACTGGTCAAAAGGTTTTCTTGAGGATCTTCCATTTCATCCGCTCCTTCATTCCAGCGCTGCTCCATATTCACCTTGCTTCAATCTCGCCTGCTTTCAAGACCTCAATATTAAAAGCTGCCAAAATCTTTTCACTCACTCTTCAATCTACACAAGTTTGTTCTGTTAACCTGTAGCTGTAATACTGTGGAGAAAATATGGGTAGAAAAATTAAATAAATAATTGAAAAAGGAAGTGGAATGCAGAAAAGTCCACACTAAAAACACTATCCCTATGAACAACTTGAAAATAGCACCTCAAACTACACTACACATATACATACATAGAAACACTCAAGCATAAATATCATGATAGGGCACCATAAAGCAATCTCAGCAAGCAATACTGAATTAGTATACCAGCCAGATGGAGCCTAAGTCTAGCTTTTATGTTGTGAAATACATTCCATTCTACTGGTCTTCTTCATAGCAAAAATTATGAGTGACATTTTCTTTAAACAGTATAAAAAAATTACGTGGTAGTGAAATAACTCGAATCCGATCAGTCAGACCTTTGCTTGTAGCAAATCTTAACGTAGTATACCCCCCCCCCCCTCAAAGTTGGGAAATCCTTTCCACTGGCAAAATTTTGTAGATTTTAAGGGGAGGTTGAATGCAAATGTACAGTTCTTCAAACAAGGCATAAAAATCAAGAGCACTTGAAGGTAATACAGTGATTCTTCTCTTCACCTTTAACACAGGCGACCCAACACCGGATTATTTTTTTGTGGACTGCTCCCTATTCATCCCAAGAAGTAAGCTGTATTGACGCATGACACTTTTCTAGCAATGATGATTTGATGACTTCAGCTCCATTCTACGCATAGCTTTACTTGTGAGTTTAGACGTTTGCATTACAGTTTGTACCCGTAATTTAAGAAATTGTTTTATCTACCATGGAGGATGGACATCTTAAATAGTGTAGGTTGTTTTACTCACCGGCCCACCGTAACAATGCTTAAAGGTAACAAGTTCCTTTATCCCCCGCTGGAGAGCAGTACTAGTAGAATTTTCATTTGTCTTTGTTTCTCCAACCTTCAGCCAGCCGGTGACGTCACTTTGGCAAAGTCATACGCTCGCTACCCCCCTGCTCATCGACCACCACTCGCCCTGAAGACGCCAGACAATTAGCATCGGGCAGCAGCCCAAAATGAGTATGAAAGGAGCAACAGTTTTTAAGACTCCGGGCCACTCATCAGTCATCCAACACCCGCTGCTCCGACACCGACTAGCTTGCCCTTTAAGACTTCATCTAGACAAGTTTTCAGGTTTCCCTCACGAATATCTGACGAGCTTGAACAACCAGTCCTCAGAACACCAGCACTCATTGCTTGGATCTGTCCAGATTGCGCTATTTAAGTCTTCGCTTACTACCACCCATTCTTTAGCTATCTAGCACTCGTTGCTCAGACCAGTCTGCACCCATAGCTTTGTTTTCTTTTCCAGCACACGTTGCTCAGAATTGTAAGAGTAGTCTGATAACTTGACCATCGCGTTGGTCAGGTGTCTCTCTTCGCGACAAACCCTGCTAACCTCACCCCCTTAATCTGCATGGACATGCCAGAACCAAGGGAATTCAGTCCTATGCACACGGAGACTAACAGGCAACAATAGCAGAATAATCAGCATAATGTTCACTCAATACTACACACCCCAGTTCTTTTACACTGGATGCCTCTGCCAATTTAACCATGTACTTTAGCTTCCCGGTGATAACGTGTGTCGACACAGGAGATAGAGTAGGGCATCACATGTATTTCCAGTAAAATGGAAATATAAAAACGTGTGCAAAGCTCAACCTTTGGATTCAGCAATCCTGTAGCGCTAACACCTTGCTCCCAGTAAACTCCATACAGGATTGGAACGTAGGTAATATTGGGGGAAAGTTTCCAGATGAGCCAATACACTATATTTCACTACCCACAAGCACCTAGCTCAGCCACCCTTTCTGTCTACCATGTGGATAGAACGGAAGAGTCACACAGGTACACTGTATCTGCATCAGCTTGCTGGCTTGGTGTGTGTCTTTCCACTGTGCATACGGGCCAAGAAAGATATACATCCCGTGAGTTGAGAAGACTCGACCACAGCAACACCCACGATGGTGCAGCCTGACTTCCAGTAAGTACTGCGCATCCACGCCAGGTGCTAGAATAGGGTGGCCATCTCATCTATGGCCCTCACGTGGTCCAACATGTTGACGCATGACATCTGATATGCTTATTAATTAAATGACTGCTACTCATCAGTGCAACTTGCTACTCATCAGTGCAACTACATTGCTAGCAGTTGTCAACAGAGTTGAGTCACTGCCACCACCTAGATCCCATAGTTCTTCACTACGTTGCTCACACCAAGAATCTAGCCACTGGGCTTAACTCCCTCTCCAGATACCCTATGCCATTGAAGGAAGGGATGGCCTAGGAGTATAAAAACAGATGCGCCCCGGCTTCCGGATTGTTAGTTGTTTCAATTCTTGATCAAGTCTACTGACTCCTCGCCTGGGCTCTCATAGCACAAGCAATTGGTGCCAGAGCCCGCACCTCTCCAGTTTACTTCACCGCTTCCGCATGGGGTGGAAGATCCTCTCCAACCTGCATTTAAGGAAGAACCAACTGCGTCATCAGAGCAGCACACTGAGACACGTTCATTCCCTTGCAGACACTAGAGAGTAGGACTTGCCCCAAGGAGTAAACATTAACACACGCACCAGCTACTGCTTACTCCCATAACTTTGCACAGGGCACATTCCTCTGTTTATGCTAGGGTGATAACCTTCTGCCAAGCCTGTGTGGATAGGAGGTAGTACTTCCACTATCTCAGTTTACTTTCCTTCATGGTAAAATAAACATTAATCTTACCTCTTGTCGTCATCAGTTCTGACAGAGACGGCAGGAGACCGGGTTTGCTCCTTCCCAATCTAGACAGAAAACATACCAAAACATCCTTGGAAGGCCACCCACTCTCTGCTCCTTGCAGTGAACCATAGAGTCACGACACTAGGATACCGTCCCCTGGAAGGTGGCTTGCCGCTCACTTCGTGGCGCAGAGGAGTGGAACTTCATCGGGTCTGTAGAGACCAGTGACCTGGGACACTCACCTCGCCATTATTGGAAGGGTACCCGTTCTTTGCACAGAGGTGGGAGGAACGATAGAGCCACGACACTAGGTACACTCTTTGTGCCAAAGGAGTTACACTCTGGTGCAGGAGAGATCAACCCCATTGCGACAACACTGTGCAGTTCTTGCCACCAAAACTTTGCAGCTCGAGTCTAACATGTTGACTGCCTAACTCCTGTAGGTCCGATATTAGGAGAGAGCCAGATGCCTTACATCTGTAGGGGTGGTGTTCAGAAGGAGGTTAAGATGGTGAGGGGTATTACTAAGAATCCACAAGGGCTTAGCACCTTTCCAGCGGGTTAGTGCCATTGAGTCCACTCAAACAGACTGCTTTGCTGCGATGACTCACTGTTCCAGTTCCAACTGTCACACCTACCACTTTTTTCTAGCAGCCCACACGAGTTGCGGAAAGATACCATCGGCGACGGGTCCACCAATGTTCCAACTGTACCTAATAGATGCATGCTGATAACAAACCCTAGCACCACACACGCGCACCCCACCCTCCAGTCAAGTGCCACTAGAGCCAAGGGAACCACACTAGTACAGCCACCCGCAGGACAGACACACTGCCCCACTAGTGTTAACTCTGTCCCACCACCTAAGCCTGCACCATGCAGAGCATAACTGTCAGAGCTGGACTTTGTGCCAAGCCGGCATCGTACTAAACCAGTACTATACTCTGATCAGGCAAAAGTGCCTAAAGACGAATAACCACCCAGAGATGCGACTCGCCTAGCTTCAAACAAGTTACCTAGAGACACAGGTAGCCAATCAGCCGGGACTGCCACACATAAACGTAAAGCAACGAACAAGGAGCGTGCCTTCCTTCTCACGTACGAGGAGGATGTTTTGTGCGAGTCCTGATGACCTATTCCAGACAACAAGGTCTGAAGGAAAGTGTGAAGAAGACATTACTTTCTTCTGACCGCACGAGTTATTCCCTGCCCTTGTCACTTCCATAGCCAAGCTCAGCCCAGGGAACAAGCTCAGGTCTTGAGGCATCTGCAAGACCCAGTATAATCCGAGATATCAAAGGACTTGTTCCCAGACCTAGTTCAAATCAGCCTAGAGGAATACCTGTGGTGGGTCAGTGGGCACCTCAGCCAACCAAATCAGCTGCCCACCCCGGCTATTGCTTAACTGATACCAGCTGTCCTTCGTCCGGCACCTCCATCCAGACCTACAGTATCTCCGCCAACTCACACTCAACCCATTGTTGAACGCAAACCCGTCAAACTCTGTCACCCAGGTTTCATTCACAAGGCAGCAACCCCTAAGTGAAAGATTGTATTTTCTGAACCAGACTTCGTGCCCTGCCAGCAAGCAACCAGGCCAGCCCCGTCTAACAGACAAGCACCAGTGCCCCGTCAGGACTAGAATCCCCCAGGGTATAAGGAGCGCCCTGTCTAGCTCCTCGACAAAAAGGACCACGACTCCAAGATATGTAAGTGTTTACTCCCGGACACGTCACACGTACAGACACTGTAGTATCCCTCCTTTTTCTGGTGCCAACGTGGGGCCTTTGACTGCCATAGTGCTGACTAGACAGCCACGGATGGATCGGCCGCGCCCATTAATGCGGCAGGTAACCGGCATCCAGAACCCTATGCACTTTGGAGAGTTCTAAAGAAACACCCTGTGGCGCCCAAAGCAACAACAGATATGCCGAATTCAGAGCCAAGTGAACACGAGCTTGGCGAAGCCAACTTGGCCGCAAACAAACGCAACCGCCGTTCGCGCTCAAGCTGCTCTGGAACGAAGTACACAGAATCCTGTGTGCACATTGCCAGCTCTGGCATCACTATACATGCCTCGGCTGGGCAGATGAACCTTGATATACAGACGGCCTTGAATACTGGTGCAAGGAATGCCGAACCAGAGAAACTGCATACTGCAGTTGGATCACGTGTGCTGGATGCAGAACCCACACTGTCAGGTGTATCCTATACAGTGAAACGTTTCACCATGCCTGCATTGGCTGGCCTGACGAGCTTGTTAATATAAATGGCCTCGTATACTAATGCGAGGTATGCAAACGAGCCGCAGAATATTGACCCTCTAATCCAGGCCCGACGTTACTCTGAAGCCACACCCACAGCCTAGGGAAACTACGGTTACCAGAATTCGCTGGGACCCTATAATGCTCACCTACGAATGCGAAAAGGAGTTCCGAGCCCACGAGGTACTGGAGAAGCAGTGGGTAACCCGAACCCAGCAGAAGCTGAAAGGCAAGGCACTCGATTGGTGGAACATCTACGGGGAATTCCTGTCCGAATGGAGACAGTTTAGTACCCGCCCAGCCCAAAAAGTCACAAGAGAGGAAGTAATGGCACATCTGACAATGGATTCCTATGGGCACACCTAGAAACCCGGAGAAGAGGTTGAGATATTCGCAAGATGAAACGTGCAAATGTACTGGCGCATATTTCCTGACGGGGACAAAGATGGATGTATTAATCAAATTACCATTTTTCTACTGCCATGCCTTAGGAACAGTTTGCTATTATCCAAGCGTTCATCAATGGATGAACTTATCGAGAGAACCCGAGAAGCGGAGCGAAACTTCCATGTGCATGCTCTGCTCAATCAACCAAAACCCACCAAGCCAGCGGAGGAGGGAAAAACAATGGAACGAAGAGCTAAGCCACCACCTCCCCCTCCACAAGCACCACATTTACAGAAATGCTGGTACTGTTCCGAGTACCATTTCAACAAACACTGCCCATAGAAGCACGAACTGAGGACAGAGCGCACAGAAGTAGGGGACACAAACCGTACACAGCAATCCACTCAGCCAAGGTCCAGCCCACCAAACAAAATTCCGACTGTAAACGCCAG
Source organism: Dryococelus australis (assembly GCA_029891345.1). Taxonomy (NCBI): domain Eukaryota; kingdom Metazoa; phylum Arthropoda; class Insecta; order Phasmatodea; family Phasmatidae; genus Dryococelus; species Dryococelus australis. Next base: position 64,084,331 of record CM056997.1, read on the forward strand.
CGTTAATGGCTCAAAGGGGACAAACCCACTGGTCAAAAAGGGCAAGCAGTCAAGCTCCTAGACGAGGAGGAGACACCCAAAGGTTCCAAAATTGAAATCCAGATTAATGGCAGAAATGTCTTGGTCCTGCTTGACTCCACGGCCTCGGGAAACTTTATTCGTTGCAATCTACTCAAGGATGACCAAACACTAAACAGCCAACATGCAACCCCAAACCAAGACCATGAGTATGGCTAAACCAGAGTGTACCTTCCCCATCGACGGCAGCATTACACTTCCTTTTGAGATCCAGTGCATCGCTGACTTCGTTGTAACCCCGGATATAGAAGACATCATCATCATCATCCTAGAGCACCTTTCAATGTGTGATGTCTTCGGAAGTCTTGATGGGGTGTAATGGAGAGTTTTGCTTTGCCTATTTGGACATCATTGTCTACTCCAAGACATGGGATGAGCATCTCACCCACTTACAGCACATGTTAGAATGGCTAGAGCTGTATAGACTGACCGTCAAACTCTTGAAGAGCCACTTTGGGAGAACTTCCAGAGTGTGTATCGGCCACATTGTATTCGAGGGAGGTAATTACCCTCGGCGATCTCTCAAGCTAAGACAGCACCTACGAGACCAAGAGGGAAGCTAGAAAGGTGGTGGGTGGAGGGTTGTGGCTGGATGCCACCAGGCCGCACTGCAGGTTGTTTACAGCTTGTATCCTCCTCCAGTCTGGCGCGAAAGCTAGAGCTACGCGCATCAACAAGTCACTTTCGTAAGTGTGTGAAAATTTTGCATTCTGAAAATTCTGTTGCGAAAATGAATTTACACAGATTGTGCAAAACAGTCTTCATTATGTGACAACAAATTATAGGGAAACAATCTCTGCTGAAGAGTGACTCGTAATTACATGAAAGTAAGTCTTATATTATTACCATCATAAATTGAAACAGTTATGGTAATGCATTAACTACATGATAGCAAACAAATAGTGTTGATAACTTATAAGAAGTTAAAACAGCGTTAATGAAACTAAATACTGTAAATCATGTTACACAACAATACAAAATTGAGAGCACTGTCCACATTTAATCTACATTACATTTCCTATAAGGCAAATATAGTATAACTAAAAGAATTTTGTGGCATCTTTATGTCTTGTGCACCAACAAAAATGTCTAGAAGTAAGGAATGACAAATGGTCCTGCTGATGGTATGCCACACAATCCTGTAGATGTAGGTCAATCCAGAGAAGCAGTAGGTTGTGAATTGTGACCACCAAAGGAATTTGGTGTAGCTAGAGATGACATGTTCGGCGAAACATGTTGAAGTGGTGAAGAATTGCTAGTCCTGTATTGCCTCATATTCTTTGGCAACAATCTCTTGGATTGCAGCACGTACTCTGAGCTTTTGTAAGCCATTGAAAGAGTACATGTACGGTAATAAACTTTTCAAAAAATTTAGATCTGGATATTCTTAGCTATTTATTTCTTTCTCAAGAAGCACCATCATCTTTTTTCTCGATTGCAATTAATTTGTCTTCCTTAGAGCTTCGTTCTGGGTTAGTTTGTTTCCCCTTTCGAACTTCAGCTTTTTTTTTCTTCAAGAAACTACACTAATTATTTTCTGAAAAGCTTGAAGTTCAAGTTTCAGGTATAGCTTCCGCTTAAGTGGCAAGAGACTCATTTCGCTGTTGAGATAGTTCATTGTTATTACTGTAGTCCTATTTAGGTCACAACATTGCGAAGCATCTAGGGTATCTTGAGTACAGTTTTCCAGGTTATCATCTCTGGGACAGTTTGCACTTACAATGGCATCTTTCAAAAACATTAGTTGAGAGTAAAGGCTCCATGAACTAACAATTTTTATACCACCCCCAACTTCCCCTTTTCGGGTTTTCTAATTCTCACATTTCTTTCACAAAGTAAGAGTGAAGGTTTTTTCATTTCGCCCTTGCTGTTTTGACAGAAATAGAAACAAAATGGGTAGTTAAGAAGATTTTAGTTATGTTAATTAAGACTAATATTATGTTTCCTTTATAATGAGCTGTGAGGTCTTAACTGTTTCAGCAGTCTGGTCACCCGACTCGCTCATGTGCGATTTGTGTTTCAGCTGTGTAATTTTTTAGTGTGTGGAAAAGTGATCAGCAGTAACAATAGCAGATTTATTTTCTCAGTAAGACTACGGTTTCACAAACCATATTAAATTATTTGAATGTTCCATATCTTTATGCATATCCCATGTGCCGTTCACAAAGATTTTACCCGGATGTACAAAGTGTTTTATCGTCATATTTATAAAATTATATATTGGGCCACTTATAAATACATACCCTGTTCCATTACACTTCAGGAATATAATTTTTACAGTGGAAGGGTTGGTAGCCCTGTACAAATATGAAGATTATGTTGCCTTATATCCCAAGATAATGTATGAAAATAATATTAAATATATAATTCAATTTTTGTTTTAGATATTACCAGTGTTCTACATTGAATTTAAATGTGTCCTTCATTCTCAAAGATAAAATATATCATAATGAATATGTACTAAGGCTGCAGTTTTAAAATTATTTGGCTGTTAAACTAAAAAACCTGAAATTTTTAATTTCTTCTTGGCACCAATTTGGTTGGAATAATTCAACACTTCAGTGATTTACAGCTGTGGTGATCCTCCTTACATATTTGTTTAAATTCCTATTGAATAATGTGAATTAATAAACCATTTTGTGTTTTGCTGTTCAAATCTGGATGTATCATGTGTATTATCTACTTGAGTAACAATACCCATTTAACACTGTCAACCATACACACCAGTGTATGGGTACCAGTTATTCGAAATACTTTCTAGTTATCTGGTGCCGTGTGTATGAATGCCAATATTTCATAACACAGAAAATCAATTAATTATAACTGAAGAAGATGTGGGTTTTGCAACACCAATTAGTTGGAAATTCTGAAACAAGGAAGAGGCACAAATGTCCACAAACCGTGAAAGGGGAAATCCTCTGCCTCGTCCTCGAAACTCTTCTTGTCCTCGTGCCCGGAAATCCTCCTGACCGCGCCCTCGGAAGTCCTCACTTCCTCGTGTCCGGAAGTCCTCCGAAGGTTGATTGGTTCTCTTCTGGCCAGCACTGCAAGTATTAGATAATACACTATTGCATATGTTATTGTATTTAAAATTATATCCAAAACAGATACACCTACTTTCCTCAATACATATAAAAATATCTACCAATCACAGTAAACACAATCAAACATTTTCCCACTAGTTTCCTAACACAATGAAGGTACTACAAAAAGCAGTCAATATTTTCAAATTGCAGCAATGAGGCTATAAATAAAACTTGTGCTGCTGAAAACTGACGAGTTATTTTTTCTTTCCATAAGCTCATTTAAATACATTTTACATAAGATAAAAGTAAAATATGCTCAGCATCCAATCACTGCTGGAACACAGTGAAATCACTCGGGGATTTTTTATTTTAAGTTTGTGTGGAGGGGGAAGAGGCGCACACAACTTGCATTAGACACTGGGAATAAATAATAAGTGTGTTGCTGTGATATGTGAAGGGGTTTTGAGAGGCATTTGCATATACACATAAAATAAACCGTAGTGTACAAAGTGTGACATGACACAAGATTCCCTCTTACATATGAATAAAAATTCCTCTTACTGGCACTTGTGGATAATATATCTGATTAAATGAGAAAGAAAACTGTCTGAGCAGAACCTAGGGTGTAGTAGGGTACTAATCTCTACCATTTGCAAATATCTCATTAATCAGTTTCAATATTGTTATAGTTTATGAAAATTAAATTGTTCTACATCAAACATACTCTTGCAAATATTCAAATTCCCTTTGTCTGCCTCATACATATAACACAACTAAATTCCCATCTGACAAACACTATTCATTCCACAAGATAAACACAATTATTTTTTAAATTTTCCCCTGTATTAGCGCCAGCCAGTAAGTATGAAACTCCTTTCTACCTCAGGGTACTCTAATAGGTAGAAAGTCTTCTAAAATTCTGAAATTAAATTAAAATAAAAAATAGCATTGAATTTGTGTTCAAACAGATTAAAACATGTCACTGTGAGAAAGGATATTCAAAAGTCTTCATAGGTTTGCCAAGTATACCTTCCCTAGGCCATTGTTAAAAAGAAAAAAAAGTTAGACTAGGTTTATAACATGTTTCATTACAATATTTAGCATATTGATACACTTTATTTAAGAAAATAAAATTATCATTTCAGCAGCTGAGACATCCTATACCTCCAGGGCTCAAGTCCATCAATGCTACCTCACTCTCAAACACTACTTCAACAATAACTACAACCCAGGGTACACGAGTTCTCATCTTCAAATAGGTTTAGTGCCGTAAAGCCCAATGAATATTTAACCAGTAAATATTTAAAGTTTAAGGCTCATTCTTTCTCACAAAAACCTTTTACTTTACGTTACTCTTTCAATTATAATTGAAGAAAATACGAAAAGGTGGTTCAACACTACCAACGGATACTCCACTATATTCGTTTGCTGTTCTTTTAATGTGTCTCATTCAAACTGACACTTGTACACATATTGATTGGCATTGAATATAAAATATAGGCACGAGCCTTAATTCGGCAAACGTTAAGTATTGGCACAACAAAATTTAAACGAGTAACACACACGTGCCAAAATGCAGTATGGCCTTAATAAAATTTTATATAAGTGTGCAACACCCAAACACATTAAAAGTCGTCGTCATCGTTTAGTTTGCAGTACGGGTGGGAAAACACCATCGAAGTAGGGAACAACTTTATGACGTGAATGCCCACAATTTATTCGGGCTTATAACTTGTAGACATAATACCTAGATATTGCTGCACAAAGGAGACAAGCACACGAGTGACCAAACACACTCCCAAATTGGGAGACCTTCCTCACAACGTAGTTAGCACAGGCCTGATCAGCCTACTGCATCGACCAAGGAGAATGGGGTCGTCGCAACTGCACACCTCGCAGCGATGGTAACATGCCTCTCGGCACAAGTAGGAAAATCTTCTGAATTATTAACACGTCTCCACCTATTCTCACCAGCATTGGGAAAATTCATCTACACAGGCAATCAGTTTTACACGTAGGTGTTTTAAGAAGTCGCGGGATAATCCAGCTTGTAACTGAAATGTGTGCTGTGCATGCAAATGCAAAAGCAATGCATATTGCCCAAGTATAAACTTCTATACACGGGGCAGGAACGAGTAACTCATACTCAACCACATTAAAACAAGTCCTACTAACACCACTCGTACACGCCCGGTCAACAACCAACACGAACTCGCTGGTGCATTTTTAGCAGACTCTCAGCTGCACTCTGGGTTAACCGCTGACTCCTGCACATGCGACTCAAGCCAGAGCCTGGCGACAAACTTCTTCGCGAATAACGACCTACCACACAAGTTAACAAGGAACAGCCGCACTCCAAACAACGGCTACTCGAACAATATTAAAAAATGACAAAGAGTATAGACTATCACATTAAAAGCCATATGCAAATAAGCGTAAATAATTATGTTACGCTAAAAATATACCATACATAAAATAGATAATGAACATGACAGCGATTTATATTGTGACCAACAATAATAATAATAATAAATATAAATATAATCTATAAAAGCTACAAAGATTATCCAAACAAATAATTCACACCAAAAGGTGTTGTCAACCTTCGCATGTTGCAACCAACTTATTAGTGATGTCCAAGTAACCACAATAAACCCCCATCCCCCCCTTTTTTCACCCACTAAGAACTCCAGAGGCTAGCAAACCAATGCACCAACATCAACAATCCTTTTCCAAACTCATACCAACTCTAACACATGCACAAGAAGGTAAACGCAAATAAAACCATACCTACATCATGACAAAGATGTACAGAAATAGCACACTAATAAATTTCAACACACAAGATTAGTAAGAACAAGAAAAAAAAAAAAAAAAAAAAAAAACCACACACACACACACACACATCCCCTGTCATTTACCCTTATTCATTTCAAATAAAAAATCATTGAACATCACTGTCTCTCAAGTCCTTTTGATCTGTTGGCAGAGCAATATTTTTTTATTTCTGACAAGTAAGTTTTTTGACGACAAACTTGTTGGAGGGGTCTCCTAACAAAACTGTGACTGGACCCAAAAGGCTTTAATTCTAAAGGGTCCATAAAAAGGTATGACGAGCTTGGACGAAAAATGTTCGGCCTTCTTACTTTGTACATAATGGTTGCACACCACCAGGCCACCAACATTATACAAATGATCAAACTGGTCTTTTTGTACATTTTTGCTACAGATTTTCTTACCTTTTTCTAAATAATCACGCGTCTTTTGCCAAATATCCTACAATTCACTATTGCTGACCGTTTCCATGGCTTCGGAATGAATTCCCCACACATTTAGCAAGGACTAAGGAAATTCCTGGCCCAGGAAAATCTTACTGGGCGTAAAACCAGTAGCGCTATATGGCATGGCAATGAAAGTGAGACTAAGCTCGGGAAGGTGGACGTCCCAACTTCTATGGTCACAACAGTGGAAGATACTAAGGGCTGTTTTGACATTTCTAGTTACCCTCTCTACAGTATTGGGGCATGGATAGTAGGGGTTAGTATTTGTGTGTTTCACTCCCCACTCAAAACACATGTCCTTCATAACTCTTGAATAAAAATAACTGGCGTTATCTGATACAATCTGTTCAGGGGCTGCAAAATTTGCCAAACCGTAGTAACAAGTTTTCATATCTCTTAGAGGAATAAAAATAATAAATTTATTATAACCGTGATATAAAATTAATATACAATTATTTCCGCCTTTGGATCATGGAAGTGGACCACACACACACACGCACACGCTCACACACATATATATATATGAACATTTTTTTAAGGAGTGTTGGGAAGTTGCACAGAATGGTTACCAGCTTTAATGTAAAGGGGTTGTTTGGCAAGCTGACATTCCCTACAAGTTCTTACAAATAAATCAATGTCCTGTTGCATACTTGGTCAGAAAAATTAACGTTTAATTAAATTGTTAGTCTTTTTCATGCCTATGTGATCCCCCCTTGTGGAACTATGGAAATATTTAAGGACTAAATCCCTAGCCTTTACCGGAACCAATATCTTCTTCCTTTTGAGGTGTCAATCAAATATATGAGATCCTTTTCTACACAATATTTTGATGTACTTCCTGACGCCGATTGCTCTTTTATATTTTCCCACTCCTCATCTTCACGCTGCCAAGTGTGGAAATCGGTAAAAAATTCAGGTATGATGCGAATCAAAATACAGCACTCGTCATTCTCATTATCACTACTTACACTCCATCTTAGAGTTTACAGTATTTTCAACTTCCTAATCAGTATTATTGTACATCCTAGACAGGCAGTTTGCTATTACATTTTCCTTACATTTAATATGAACAATATTAAAGAGAAAATTATTCAATTTGGCAATCCATCGACCCAGCTTACCAACCTGCTTTAGGTGACTATATAGATGAGTAAGGGCTTGATTGTCCATATGGATATCGAAGGTTTGGTGTTCCAAATATGTGGCAAATTTTTCAACACCCCACACACAGGATAAAGCCTCCTTTCCGAAGGCACTTAAACTTTGCTCATTCTTATTCAAAGACCTGCTAGCAAATGCCATGGGTTTTAACCCTTGCCCCACATTCTGCGTTAATATGCCTCCCACTGCCAATGCTGAAGCGTCTACATGCAAGACAAATGTTTTATTAAAATCAGGCAATATTAAAACTGGGGGATGAGATATCTCATACTTGCGGTAGTAAGCGCCTGGCATAAACGAGGGTGGTTGTGTGTGCCCGCAAGTTCCGTGTTTCCCGTGCACTGGGCGGCATGCATCTTTTTGAGCTTACAACTTCACTTCCATAGTTTAATGTCTCAAGAACCATCTCGTTTGCCGCCGCCCGGTACACCACCTTCACTTCCCCATGGTTTGTATTGCCCGGGGAATCTTAAGTTTCCGTAAGTCTTTCTGCATGGCATAAGTTTTTAGCAGTGTTATCGCAATGACCGGTTAAGTTATCTACACATGTAAAGTGTCTTCTGAGAGAAGTGTTCATTCACACTGAATAAATACCCTGAGAACTGATCAGCGAGTAAGTTATTTCAGTAGCCACAAGGTGTTTAAGGGGACGGGCCCTAACAATACCCGCATTCATTTGCAAGTGTTTTCCGCAGGGCTCAACGTAAGCATGTGTCAGTGTTAATTGCATTGTATCAGTATGGGCGTGTGGGTAGCCCCGACAATCCACATCGCGAGACGTAACATTAATCACTAATTGCTGCCAAAGCGTCACTGCAGTAGTACGGCATGTAATTAGCCCATGGGTTACCGTTTAGTAAACACACAACAATAGCATCTCTACAGCTTCAGCCGTAAAAAGGCAGAGGTCAACAATTCAACCGAAGTTTTTGTCAGCGCGTATGGCCCGCAACCCTGAGGTCACAGAGAGTCATCGTGCTACAGCATCATCCACCATCATGGCGTCGCCTTAACGACACCTGGCACCTAGTCGGGTAATTCCAACATTCCACAGACCTCACACTTCATCGCCCTAAAAATCTATTTAACCCATTTCCACACCCCCGCATGCCATCAACTGATGGCCAACGTAGGTCGAAAACTTCCTACCAGAATTTTCCATTTCGCCACACACCGTTAATTGGCTTGCCCAAGCATGTGGCGAAAACTTCATATCAGCATTTTACAACCAAAAACTTTTCCGCAACTTCTACAGCAAAATTTCATGCATCTAAGTCATTCCTGTCTTACTCCTACCTGCCAACGATGAGAGGTCAACGTGACGCCTTCTGAATGTCATCCAGATGCCAGGAGGCGTCATGTGTCAACGGGGAAAGCGTGCCACGCCGTGACCCACACCATGCGGCAGCTGAGCACCGCCAGATTGTTGACTTCTGTGCTGCAACGCATCGGGCAGGGACAGCTGCGCCACAAGCAGGGAAGGGGCCCCTTTCCCGACCCCGCGGGCTAGTCATTCGCACCACGCACGTGGCTTTGTTGAAAAACAAAGCATGGTTGGCAGGATCACCGACAGCGCACCGGTGCTGTGGCGTCCTGAGTGTTTATGCCCTATGTCACAGGACCTCATAGTCAAACATGAGGGAGGTAACAACTGCCAATGCCGTCATCAGTCCAATTGCTATCCTGTTGTGTGTATTTTGCATTGTTCTTGTATACTAGTTAATAGATGTGTTTTATGGCTTTATGATATGTGTCTTTCCTTGCTACACCTATCTAATGGTTATTATAATAATTTATGGTAAAAGAGTTTTCTTGTGAATTGCATGCTTTTGATTCTGGTAAGATGAAGATAAAACGACAGTTTTCTATCGTTAAACTGAGTCATATGCCAGCTCAAATAATCCAGTTTGATATACAAAGTTGCATTATCAGTAACAAGCAGGATTTATGTTAATGTCACAACTGGGGCTATTTAAATACAATTTTGACGTTCTCTATTCACTCTTCAAACAGAAAAATCTGGCGCTCAACTACAATTTTGAAACTTGTTTATTTTAATGTGTCGTATATGAGGGTAGTTTGTCCTACTAATTTAGTTCAACCTGTCAGATATATCTGTGCAGAGATAATCGGTCCTACCATCACAAAGTGGCAAGAAACTTCACTGCATTTCTTTCGTTTTTAGCATTTCATTGCAAGTTTCCGTGAAGGATAACAGATGGCAGGATGGTTTGTGTCACCGGCAGCCGGCGTCAGAACATTGCTCTATTCTGAAGATGCAAATAGGCCTAACGCTCGTTGCTGACGGTGAACGTCGGATGCTTTGCAACGCTCTAGTATGAAAACATCTATATTTGTTTTCTAGTTCTTGGTGTTGCCGAAAGATGTCTATACAAAATTTTCAAGTCCATATTCACTCCAACTTCATGCCATGTTTACATGTCAATCCGGATTGAAAATTTTACTTTGAACACATTTGCACCACATTCAATCCATGTTGACTCCAGTCCAAATTCAATCCAGTCTGGAATTTTATTCTAAACATTGTAATGGTTAAATACAGAAAGTAAATACTTAAGATTGATTATGCCTAGAAAAATATGGTTCTTAGGCCCATTCTACAATGACACACGGATAAGGATCACGTAACAGACACACTGTTCAATCGATGAGACACATGCGGACATGGCTGATATACTGTTACATGTAAGCAAGCTGGCCAATTCTCAATACTAAAATTGTAGAATATATGCATTTTAAATTTTAAAAAATGTTGGGAAGTGGTATAATTCTACTCTACTAATTATACAGAACACAAATCTACTAGGGACATCATCAAGATTGACCATACAAACCCAGAAATTATAGTAGGGAGGGCTATGAATATCAGGGGAATTGTGAGGGTAAAATGAGTGAAAAATATGTAATTAATAGTAATATTTATTTGCAAAAATACGTTAAATTGCACAATAACCTAACCGAACAATACCTAAGTAGACAATATTACCAATACCAGCTATAGCAAAATTCCACAATATGAGCTTTTTCAAAAATTGGGAAAATAATACCTGGATACATTAGATATGATGATTACTAATCATAATTACTAGGAATTTTGGAGGGGCTCCGCGTAGTTTGATGTAAAAAAATTAAATGTGATAGTGAGGAGGGTTAACAAGATCGCTGTATTTATACAGTAAAAGACATAATTTACATGCAATGTACTTATAACGGGTTGTTGAATTTTATTACATGTAAGAATACAGTTTGAAACTAATCTTTAATGTGTAAAACATAATTTACGGGGTTTATTTATGTAGTGACACTAAGGTTACACAGGTATACAACACAGGTAACAAACAGTGTCAGAAGATTATGTAATTCTGATGAATTACTCGAGGCTTACCTTGTCAATATTGACGAGAGGAGTGTACTACGCAATGTACTACTAGTAGTATAAATATGCATATAGTATAAATAGGTTCAGAGATGGCGTGTTTATACAGTAGACATGCGTTGCCATGTTACTTTTCAATACACTGACCAACGAGACAGGAAATCAATGCGCGTCAAAGTTGGTTGACGTCAGGTGGCGTGGTGGTAGGCAACCACAGATTTTTCAAGTTTGTTTGTTTATTTTAAAGTTTTTTTTTTAAATACCAGCTAAATGTTTGTTTACATATTTTTTTAAATTTTTTGTTATTAAACTTACACAAAAGCCCCGAGGTAACATGTTAATTATATTAAAAGATTTTATTGTAATAACCCTTCTCGGCAAACATATGACTTAAATTAAGGTATGTCATTTTAGTGAATGTTTATAAATCTCAGTGTTATTATTTTCTGGTTTGGTTTCCTTTCATTATTTAAAACTGATCTTGGCAAGATACATTACATCGGTGTTGTAGATTGTGTCCTCTTTGCACTAAACTGGTTACCTGGCTAAGATAGGCCTAAGAGAATAATTTTTTATTGCCAGAAATTTCTCTTGGATGACGATATAGAAAAGACGTCACAGTGACTTCCGTTTTTGCTATCTGATAGCGTGGGGTGGAAGAGAGTTTAAAACACACTCTTTTTGATGGCTAATATGGACGGACTTACCTACGTTAAGACTACAAGATGGAGAAGCTTGTGACGTCCGCCGACCTAAATCAGGTTAGCTTATTGCGTATGGAGAGAAGTACCAAGTAAATAGGTCTTGAAAGCAGGCTATTTAAAAAGAGGCATGTCTGTATATTTAGATTTTGAGTGTCCTGAAGATTCTGCCAATACCAGCAGAGGATGGACGTAAGCTACGCCGTTTGGCGTCCTTTCAGCTAGGATGGTTTGTAAAATTACCTCTCTTTTGGACTGTTCAATGTGGAATGACAATTAGTAATTTCAAAATGGTGATAGTATCCATTTGTAAATTCTAAAGAACTTGAGAGTAAATTTTTGGACAATGGACAATTTAGGACTTGTTACTAATTAATGTGCAAAGGGCACTATTCATCAAACCCAGTGGCCGTCTTCAAGATGTAAGAATGTTTGTCAATAATTAAAGAGCCAGTTTGTATTGTAATTGGAACTGGACTGAGATTTTAATATTCTTTTGGATCAACATATGCTAAAAACTCTCATAATTAGTCTTTTTTGGTAACGTGGTTTCGAGAAGTGGTTAAGTCTTGCTAGAGCTGTACATAAATGATAGCATACTATCTCATTTATCTTCTACACACGAAATGGGATCAGCATTTCATTAATTCTACGTATAATTAATTCAGAAGTTCTAGTATTCAGTTTGCTAGGGTATGAATTTTTCTTGCACCCAATGAACTTAATTTGTTCCAAATAAAACTACGTAACAGAGATTCATGTGTACGGTTAATTTCAGTAGTTGTGTAGTAATTATCTTGTCTTATTACAGTGAAAATGTTTTGTCTTGTGTTAATTTAAGGGTTCTTCTCATACAAAGGGCATGAGACGGGTGCATTTTTGTTTTTCATGTCTTTGCAGAGAGCATAATTACAACAACAATTAGCTTTAGGCTTGTTAGTTGGGAAATTCCTTTCATTACAAAGTGCGTGTGTGTAAGGATGTCTCTGAATGTTAAATTTAATTAACTGATATCAGTATCCAGCAGCCCAATTTTTTGAAAATTTTATATTTTCTCACGCCTCACGTTCCTACAAGAAATTCATTTTTGGTGTGGCGTCACCTGCCTGCCCTACTTCCCCTTCACTTCCTGGCGCCTGGCTGTCTACGAACCAAGGAGGCTCGCGTCTGATTTTCCACATAATATATCACACACCCAAGTCCTCTGCAATACTATTCACTATTTAATCATAAACATCAGCAACAACAAAACAAATATTTATATAAATTTTAATTCTAGTTCTACTATGTGCAGAACAGAAATTGGCGCACAATGCAGTGGACTCGAAAGCAAAATTTAGGTTACACATAGATGGATGCTAATCTTTACTAATAGAATTTTGCGCCCATACGTGTCTGCCGAGTTATGCATGCAACGTGTAAAGTAAAGAGTTTGATGAGGTATGAATGAAGGGCCAGGGCATGAGCAGTATTTCTTGTGAAGCTCACGCCGCCAATCAAAACTGATTACATTAAGAGACATGGAAGGCTAAAACTCGGATACGGTTAGTGTGGATGGAACCCCGCTCGTCAGCAAAAATGACAACCTGGAAGAGAAACGCTTAATAGAAAATGAAAATGTCAGCAACAAAAAGGAAAACGAAGGCACTATCAGTCTTACACATACTACACAGGCTTCGGAAAAAATCATTGCGGCTAGTGTAGGTGATGGATCCATAACGAGTAAAATTGAGAGTATTCAGCATATAATACAAATACTACTTTGCGTGAGCTGTGAAATAAAAATATTCTCTGAACAAAAACTGAAACATGGGAAGCATTGGGAGGAGAAGAAGAAGAAACCAGTAGATTGGAAAGTGCCAAAATCGAAATATGCAATCAATCTGTTAAAAATCTAACCTATCAATTATCAGACATGCAAGTAACAGTCGTGACCCTACAAAACAAGGTCAATGAACTAGTTACGGAGCAATCTGTACAGGCAAGTAAGATAGCAGATTTATGTGATAGATTTGAGCGCTTAGAGGTTAGGGTTGATGAAAGGATCTCGCATTCCCAGGATAATGTGGAGGAAAGTGTAGCAGTCTCACAAACAGAAGTATGTGAGGTATACCAACATGTAAATTCTATCGAGGATAAAATATCTCTAAGGCTTGTGCTAACAAAAGAAAATTCTAATAGAGCAAATAGGAGGTCTGGAAGTAAGAGTTTCCAAAGGTAGAAGATGCAAGAGGAAATACAGAAAATGTCTACAGAAATTGCACCATGCTAGGCCCTTAGGATGTTTAAGACACTATAAGGCAACCATGTCCTCTCGTAAACGAGGCCAGAAGGGGCAAAGACGCAGGCAGCAACATACATCAGATGATAGTAGGCGTGATTGGAAGGGCTATTGAGAGTACCGAAGTTACGAAACCAAGTTTCTACGAGGCCGCGTGTATTGTGTGGAGCCTGTACATTTGACCGACCGCAGAAGGAAAAAACCTGATTGCTGGGGTACGGAGAGAAGGTCCGACAAGACGAAGTCAGTGCAACAAAAGCACGAAGATTGCACAAATACGCACAGGAAATTGCAGGACCTTGAAGAGATGAGAAATAAAATTCCACCTTGGCCCCCACCCATAGAAAATGATATCCACCAAGCGAAGATTGTGACTCGCCAACAGGTGTGCCACCTCGCAAAGTCTTGACAAATAAAAGCATGGGAGCTGGAGGGCCTATCTAAACTTGATGCAATAACTGCTGATTGAAACCCTCAGAAGGCAAGAAAGGATGTCAGTGCTAGCCATAAGACACCTCCATGTAGCAGCCGAAAGCAGTAAGAAGCATTATAGGACGAGCAAGAGAAACAAGTTTCAAATAAACAATTTAGTTTTAAGACGAACTTGCCCAATGAGTAGTTATTGGAAGAATGTGACTCGTAAGTTGTTTCTGATGTCCGAAGGCCCTTATCGCCTAAGAAATATAATTCGTAACAACTGCTACAAACTGGTTGACTTAAGCGGGAAACCCTTGGGCCGGTACAACATCACACAACTGAAACCCTATGCCGCCCAAAAGCCAAGACCACAAGAAAAGTCTGCAATAGTTTATCTACCAAGATATTATTTCAATCTAGCATTAAATCACGGCTCCACAGTAGATAGAAAATGCTATTAGGCATGTAAGAGGCTAAGAGAATTTTTTCAACATAGTCTATCCTGCCATGAGTGTGTCGCATGAGCCTCGAGTGTTTGCATATGGCCTACGTTAGTGTTTACTTGTTCAGTGCTATTATGTCTATTTTAATTAAGGGTTCTATGTTATTGTCAATATCGCCATAGAAGCACATTTGCTCGCCTGCCCTGAGTGTTAAGGATCCTAGTTTTACGCCACTGCTCTGATGAAATGATTCCTGTCGCCGACACATGAGCTACTTATGGTACTTGATGCTATCAGGTACTTAGACAGTTGCTGCACCAGGAAGCAGCGAAGGGAAACCTTGGAAAAGGATAAGGTTATAAACATGTGTGTATTAAGTTACTACGCCACGGAGAGATGTTCACCACACTTACTGGTTTGAGAAAACACAAGTTACGCCTGGCCTAATATCAACCGTATTCTATTAAAGAATTTAAACACGTCAGAACACACAATGTCATAAACATACACACTCCTATCGATCTAATCATGAGGGTTAAGATGTCAATGAGTTACTTACGGTTCGTTGGTAATAAATCCCATCTGAACAGTTGTGGGAAGGATTTTATTTATTTATTGGATTGGGGACACACAGTATTATTGCATATTGTCTTCTCAGCATTTTCCACGTAGTTTACGCGACACGTTTCCTAGTGTACATATGAACCTAGCATATTTTGTTGTAGGGTATTGTTGGATATAATCAAGTGTTTATTGTTATTGATGCCGTCGAGTGAGATACGGAGACGATTACGATACACTTTACCTGTGGTTGATGGGCACCAGCAGTGGTTCCTACACACCGCACTTCGACACTCAGGGATCTCGGGGATGTTATGGGTTCTGTGTGTTCGTTTCACTCGTGCGTACTTACTAAACAACTTTTACACATAACACTGCAATGCAAACACTTTGCCTGGGCTGGGTAACTGACGCTACTAAAAGACATTAAAATTTTACACTGAGAAGGCATGTTTATTTAACCAAAGTACACTCCTACCATATAATGAATTACATTACGTCTACATAAACTAGCTAGTTTAGGTGGGTTATTCCCCAAGCATGTAACTAAACTTGCGCACTCCGACTGGATGATGCTCCACGGTGTTTGAAGACACTGCCTCTACAGAACAAGGGGCCTACAGCTGCTAGGATGGACTGCAGGTTTGCCCAGAGACAGGACACGGAGTATGAAAATGAACACGGACATCTCCTTCCGTAGCTAACGCCTACTCATCGGGACTCGTTCCCAAACCATGTGTTGTGTGGCGACGGTCATACACATAGAGGGGTAGTGCCAAATAATAGCATCGTACAAAATTCACAAATAACACTTGATGAAGGTGGGGCATGACATGAGAAGGGCAAATAAACACACGAATGTGTGAATTCAACTTTAGATGGCGCGGATGCCGCTGAATAGGGCTTGTAGCGGACTACGTGTGCGGGTCTAAAAACACATTAGTCACCTGGAAATCTGGTAACTAATTATCTGCAATAATTGTACCTGCATTGGAAAATTTATCTCTGCCAGAAACTAGCATACAAAAGCCCTTAGAACGCCAGATGGTGGGAAAATAGTACATGAATTGACCGTGTTGTCAGGAACAAAAAGCATCAAACACGTAAAATACATGAACTCTATTGAAAAATATTACATAAAACCCTGAAATAAATTATGGCGCACCAGATGAAACAACAATTTGGCCTCATAAAGCGGTGATTGTGTAGATACGGACTTGGTGGTGTCTGACCACGTGGCCGTGGGCGATGTGGAGGTAAAACATAACATAACAAAATCCCTCCAAGAATGATACAAGAATATTATCCTTAATATTGCGCTGCACAATGAGGTAGAAATTACATTGAAAAGCCCTAAACATGTGCAGATGGCATCTGATACTGTACTGATTCACATTTGCGCCTAAGTTACAGGGTTTATTTATGTGTAATTTTTTTTTTCCCTTTCCTATTCTATTTATAGGAAGTTGAAGTGCATAACCAGGAGGGTTATTCCTGTTTACATGTGTGTAGATATATATACACACACACACACACACACGCGCGCGCTTCTTGTGTTTGAAAGTGTCAACACGGCTTGTTTACATTTTGTAATTTTATCTTTTTCCGAGATGGTTTGTTTGTAACTTTTTTTACAGTTTGTCTGCATTTGTGTTAATTTCATTCCAAAACATGTAAATATTGCATTTTGAAGGGTAATTGCTATTTGTATACAATAGTTTTGTTTTTTCCTCGTCGTTTGAATGTAATTGAAACTAACATTAATGAATCTTGCAATAATCCCAGTAAAAGTGTAACGTGTATTTATAGAAGATAATGTTCTGAAATGTTGTTGTTTATTATAAAAATGATTTGTACTGTGCTAGAACTTTATTCCATTATATTTTACGTATATTTTTGAGATGTTATAGTGTGCAAGCTGGCGCCAAGGAGGTAGGCCATTTTGTATTTTTTTCCCTGTGGCGTCCGTGCCTCAGTTGATTTTGACAGCTCGTTTGGTTTGACATACTCGTACTATAGCAATCTCGGCCCATTCAGACCATTTGATGTCAAAATTTTTGCTTGTGTGAAAGAAGGACTTAAATTTTAATGCTCAGTCTTGACAGCCATTTTATATGCCGCATTGCAAGGTTCAGTTATTTCAATTATCCTGCATGTCAAATTTAATTTTGTTTAAATATATTTTTATTAAACAGTGAATACCAGCTTTTAATTTCTCAATTATTATTCAAGCAAATCATCTCCTACCCCACACAACCCAAGAGTTGTAAGCTTGTTGATGAGACCCTGAATATACTATATGTGCTTACACTTAACTTGACCTGAGCTCATTGTTTTTCTCTCTCTCTCTGAACAACAAAGGCAGTCTTCAATCTGAGATGAAGTATAAGGGAAGTGTGTGTTAAATTTACAGCCAAATGAACAGGTCAAGACATATACCACTTTGTTTATTTAATAGTCTTTCCAGTTGACACAACACTATATTTATTTATTTTATTTTACCACAAACAACAATATATATATATATATATATATATATATATATATATATATATATATATATATATATATATATATATATATATATATATATATATATATATATATATATATATATATATATATAGAAAGAGAGTTCATATTCCACAGTGATGCCTTAAAGTGTTGTGCCTGAGTTAATATCCTGATAGTACACATTTCAAGTACACTGTTACACTGAACACAACCTACACGACAGCACACCTACACAGGAATGTCAGGTGAAGAAAACCATACAAACTATTTCCCGTGTAGCTCAATAAGAGAGGAAAGGGAGCTGTATAGAGCAAGTTACCTAACAGGAATGGAGGGAAAAAACGAGTCTACTGTATCACTGGAGGATCCTGGACAACATTACTACTTTCACGACGGTTATCCCCCATGTATGGTGGGGAGTGTTCCGGAGATGTGAAACCCTTGAATGGTGTGGCATCAAGAAGACGAAAGAGCTACTGAACTGTTATTGTTTACATGGACACTTGTATTGCTCTCGTCACCGCGTGAAATTTCCCTGCTGTGCTGCACCGTACTCCACGTTGTTCGGCTTCCCGGCGTCTGTTTGCCCTTTCTTCCCTAGCGGCGTGCGGGCGATACACAAATCATTGCGGTGTCCCTTCTTCACAAGGAAAGTCGAGTGAACTAGTTTTTTCCATTGCCCATACTGGCCCGGTCCATTGAGGTGCCAGTCCTAGGCAATGATTTTTAGTTCCAGCTGACAGTGGATTTTCCCTCACGTAAACATACATCCTGGGAAGCAGTTCCGGCGGTTGTTTCTTACAGGCTGGTACCCACATGGTACAGTATCTTTCCTGATTTGCCCGTGCCTGTTCATGTATTTGTTGTTGATAAGTGGCAATATCGGTGGGTGGCACTTGCGGATTTCCGCATGATTCTCCCTGCGTGCGTAGCTTGTGGCCCTGCACCATTTCCGCAGGCGTTTTCCCTATAGCTGCCTTTACCCTGTTGCGTATGCAAAACATGATCGCCAGAATAAGTTCCGCCCATTGCGTGTGGTCATCTTCCAACCTTACCTGCAGCTGTATTTTTACGTCTTGATATCCGCGTTCAGTTGGGTTCGCCCTCGGATGGTTGGCTAGGGTGGTGCGGTGTTCTGTGATCCAGGTGGTGCACTATTCCTGCCACTTTTTCCCTACGAACTGGATGCCATTACCAGTAAGCAAGTACCGTAATCTGGGTATCCCCACTGTGGGGAAAACACCCTGCATGACGTGAGCCACGATATGTGCTCTGACATTACCAATGAGAAATGCTTCCATCTACCTTGTAAACAAATCGGTCACGACTACCAGAAACCTTTTCTCACTTTTTGTGCGGGGGTAGGGGGCCGATGATGTTGAGAGCAACTGTTTTGAATGGCTTGGTGGGTAGCCGTCTGTTTTCAGCGGCTTCCTAGTGTTACATGTGATGAAAGTCTGTACATATTGATGCACGTCTCTCTGTACACCTGGCCAATGGAAGTGTTTCTGTATATTTCTTCGTGTCTGCTCTGAACCAGGGTGTCCGTATTCCAAACTATTGTGACCGTATTGCAAAACTAACTCCAGTGTTTCTCTGGGTACATACATCCTCCATCCTGGCGGGCAAACATGTATTTCCCTGTTTACAACGCTCCAGTGTTCTGAAAAAAATTTCTGTGCAATGTTGGCGGCACTGTGCGGCATCTAGGGAATTTTCTTGGGATACACCTTTTGCAAAACATTACGAACATTCAAAGATGCAAGCTCACTGTGACAGTTGGCAACAATGTTTTGGAGGATGAGTGGCGATAATCCAGTTACTGGCGCGGCAGGGGATTAGTGCCTCCTCCCACTCGGTGTCGTCTGTTACCATTATCTGCGGACAGGGGATTCTTGACAACGCATCCGCCAGCTCGTTCGCTTCTCTGGCCACGTGTTTTACTTGGAAGTCAAACTCCTGCAACAAGAATGCCCAGCAGGCAAGTTTACTTTTACCATTATGCATGCCCTCTAGCCAAACTAGACAGCGGTTATCTGTTTTCAGGGTAAATCTGCGGCCTAGCACATACTGTCTGAATTTGCGTAACGCGTGCACAATTGCCAAGCACTCATGCTCATTGACGTGATATTTAAGTTCCGCACTGCCAAACTTCGTACTATGGTAATTATCACATGTTTACGCCCTTGGATGTCAGCTTGGTAGAGTACCACTCCAATACCCTCTTGGCTAGCATCCGTCTGCACAGTAACCGGGAGATCTGGGTTGAATCTGGCTAACGGTTCAGTTTTGACATTTTAAAACGCTTGTTCCGCTTGCAGGGTCCATACAAATTTTTGCTTTTCTGACAACAGTTCAGTGAGTGGTACAGTGATAACAGAGAAGTTTGGAATAAATTCCCGCAACCAATTAATAAGCCCAAAAATTTTTCTCAACTGTTTACGTGACCTGGGGGCTGGTTTATCCTGTATTTGCTGTAAAAGTGTTGTGTTTCCGGTTTGTGTCTGTCCCATGAGACAGAGTCCTAAAAACTCCATCCTACTTTTTTACACTTATCAACCCGACCTGTACTAAACATCCATTTTCTGCCAACATGTAATGCCATACTCATGCTCATTATTCCACGATGCTCACATCAGTTGTACTACGGTACATATATAATTATCCATTGTACATAACACCATTGTTCAAAACATATTTTTGTTATTAACTTCGTACACTATTCCATACCACTTCACTTTCTATAAAGCATCCTACTTTACCACTGTAGGCAATATAAGGTACGTTTCCATGTTATGACAGTCGCGTAATAATATTCACTCTGAAGACTGAACACGTGAAATACTACATTCATTACGCTACAATTGCACAAGAACCATTACCCATATTTTTTTTCTGGCAATTCTTAAGAATAGGGGCTTTTCTGAAAATAGAAGAAATCTCAAAAAGTGGTACAAATAATTCCACTCTACTAATTACACAGAATACGAATTTACTAGGGCCATTAACATTTGACCAATAGAAACCCCAAAAACGATAGTGGGAAGGGCTATGAAGATCAGGGAAATTGTGGGGTAAAATGGGTGAAATATACGTAAATAATGTAATATTTATTCATAAAAATACATATAATCGAAAAAAAAAAAAAAAAACAGTGAACTAAACATTAACTAAATAGACAATATTACCAACACAAGCTACAAACACGATAGTGGGGAGGGCTATGAAGATCAGGGAAATCGTGGGGTAAAAAATACATACATTTTCATTATAAACTTTTACCCCCCAATTTTCCTCCAGTTCATAGTCCCCTCCACTACCATACTTCTAAATTGTAATGGTAATATTGTCAATTTAGGTAATGTTCAGTTCAATCTTTTTGCAACTAAACATGTTTTCATGAGACAATATTACAGTAATATTACAAATGGTACAAAAATATGTTAAATTGCAAAAAACACAATTTTTTCTCAGTGCAAATAGGCTAAACCTGACGATAATTTATGGGGAAACTACAAGCTTCGCTGATGCGCGACCACCTAAAAATAATTGCTGGCGCACCTTGAATCACTGTTTTGGGGATCTACTCCTCTGCTGGTGCTGGGACTCTGGCTGGATGCATAATGTTTGGGTATAGTTGTACAGTATTTTTAAGTGCAAGGGGGCTACGCTTGAAAATCATTTATTGGTTAACTCCAAGCTTCGCTGATGAGTGATGCTTCGCGTCACCATCTAATATAAATTGCTGGCACGCCTTTAATTACTGTTTTAGGGATTTACTCCCCTGCTTGCAATGGGACTCTGGCTCAGTGCATAATGTATGGCTACACTTGAACAGTATTTTTGAAATTTAACAAATTTTCGTCAATAAATATTAAATTATGTACATATTTTTCAATAGTTTTACCCCACAACTTCCCTGATCTTCGTAATCCTCTCCACTATCGTTTTTGGGGTTTCTATTGGTTAAATGAAGTTCTGTGTAATTAGTGTAGTGGAATTATACCACTTTACAACCACACTACACACACTAATCACCACACATATATTATAATGTACCTTTTCCCTTACTATAATAGCATAGAAAGTGGAAACACTAGTAGTTTCATACAATTATTAGATTTAACACTTCAAACAACATAAAAAAAATAAATAAAAAAAACACATTTAATCACTCATAAATCCAAAACCTCCGACAGGACACAAATCAAACCGTCTTGCAATTTCCCACAACCCACCTGACGTCAACTAACATGGACGCTCAGTGTATTGAAAATAACATGGCGTTATACATTGCCTCCAAAGATAAACACAGTCTCTGAACGGTGCACTGAATCATCTATTATATCTATATTTATTCTACTAGTAAAACTCTAAGTCTTGTCCTCTAGTCAATATAGACCTGGTAAGACTTGAGTAATTCACCAGGATTACATAATGTCCCAACACTACTATATACCTGTGTTATTTACCTGTATAACTTCAGTGCCACGCTATAAATATAATACACAAATGACATTTTATGCATTAAATATTTGTTGCAAATGGTATACTTACATGTAAAACAATTCAGCGACCCTATATAAATATATTATATGTAAATTATAAGTATTTTATAGTAAAAATACAGCACTCTTGTTCACCCTCCTCCCAATCACATTTCACTTTTTTTTTTATACAGAAAACTACTTGAAGCCCCTCCAAAATTCCTACAATTACTAATAATCGTATCTAATATGGTATAATCTTTCCCAATTTTCGAAGAGGCCCCTATTCTTAAGAATTACCTTAAACATTACCTTAAACAACTTACGAAAACTAAATTTCTCCGCTATTATAAATTACTTTAACTATACGGCCAACGTCCTGACGTACTTAACTTCGTCACACTTATAATCAAATATCGGGAATTGTACACTTAACCCGCAATTAAGACCACACGAAGCTGGCAACTTTGTTTGTAAACACCACACCACTCTGTTTTTTTCTTCCGATATCGTTCGTCACAAACGTTCACATTCTAATATTCTAACATTCAGGGATACTTGGGCAATGAAACATAATAGCGCACATTCATGCTATTACTAAACAAGTCTAGTAGTAATTAATAAATTTAGTTAACATTGTGCCGGTGACCTTTCAGGAAAAAAAAAAATTCTATATAACAGAATACGAATATATTTTATCTCAGACGAATACAACAGCAAATCCACAGTACGCTATATACGAGACTTCAAATATAGCTTCCGCTTATAATAAAGGAGAAAACTATATTTATTGAAGACACTTTCAATTCACACCGCGTGTGAAAAATACGCAAACTTACCGTGGCTGGCCTTCGAAAGGATCTCTTCCCATTATCTTCTTAATATGTTCATCTACACCTTTGAGATTATTTTTCGCTTGCTCAAGTTCAGCTTGAAGCCCTGAAAACGACTTCATTACGTCGGTCATCATTTTATTCTCATTAAATAATCTTCGGAAGAAAAGAACTATACACTTCGATCAGTTGCTCCACAAATAATAATAATAAACTCAGTCGTATCACAGATAATTAAACAACGCAATGGCCAAAGACTGCGAATGCTAGTACTCGATGAATGAAGAGCCAATGCCACAATATGGTCGCCCCCAAATAAACTGTGCTGCCATTTGCGTGAATGTGTGTAGTTATGAATATGTGGTGTTAAATTTAACAATTAATAATGGAACAGTTCATTTAAAATTACGTCACAGTAGGACAAAGAGAATGCTGGAAAGCGTTAAAAAAATATAACTTCTACTAATCCCATTATCGTATGTACAAAATCTGTAAAGTAGGTATTTAGGTTTTTTATTCTAACTTTTTTTAGACAAATTTCTTGTACTACTCGCCATTATGTTAAGTAATGTATAGTCCCTAGCATGATCAATGGTTCACCAGGAACAGCTGTGATGTAGATCGTATTTACCAAATTGAAGCAGTCTATATTTATTCAAAAAATTTCTTAAGATAAATAGTTGCAAACATTGTGAGGTATTAGTTGAAGAAGGCATTGCTTGTGAATGTTGCAATGAGTGATTTCACTGTCCTTGTGCTAGGATTAGTAAAATTACTGTTCCTGAGGGTGAGAGGAAATTTTTTCACTGCCAGTTTAAGGAAAAGTTGGACGAAGCACAGCACCAGGCTGCTATACTCCAGGAAAGATTGAAGCAAAAAGAGAGATAACTTGAGAACATAATTTGTGAAAACGAACGCTGGGAAACAGAGTGCGAAAATGGAAAAATACTCCGAGATTTCTGCTCACCTCCTGAAATGCAATCTCAAAATACCAGAGAAACCTACAGTGTCATGACAAGTGAGCATAGGAAAATTAAAACACCCAGAAACTCATTTCCGCCCCTAGTGTATCCACAAGTTCCTGAGCCATAATTGCCTTGCAGCAACAGTTTTGCTGCACTCGTAGTAGACCTGGAGAAGGAAGAGGAATCAGCGAACATTCCTCCTCCACCACCGACCAACCCATCAAGGCCTAGGAGGATGAAAGTATTAATCCTAGGTAGAAGCCATGCAAGAGGTGCGGGAAAGCACATTAAAGAAAAACTCGGTGAGGAATACGACATTCTTACTTTTTGTAAACCAAATGCTAGCCTTGGCAGTATTGTAGAGGATATTGGCAGCCTTTCTAAAAATCTTTGCAAAACAGATCAGGTAGTTATTGTGGGAGGAATGGGAAATAGTATTGATAAATATATAAATGATTCAGTTGGAAAAGATATCAACAATATTGCCAGAGCCACCTGCCACATCGGTATGTTGATATGTGAGAGGTTCCAACGGCATTACAAACCTTTCCTTCAGAGAAAGATGCAGGCAATAAACGCCACTTTGTGGAGCTGTGCGAGGTCTGGCAAATTTGGCAACATCGGTGTGGTGGGGTTAGAAGAAATAACTAGGGCGGACCACACGAGACATGGTTTGCACTTGAATCATGCAGGCACGAGGAAACTTGGTGAACTCATTGTGGACAGGATTCTTGCAGTACATGGCAATGTTCAGAAAATACGGGTGGTTGTTGGAAACTGTTAACATTTTTTAGGCTAAAGAAATCCATGCCCTTCAGGCCAAATTCTTGTTGTAAAGAAGTTCCTTTTACAATTTCAGCTACAGAAACACCCCAAGAGTGCCCAAAAATAAAAAACTTACAAAATGTAATACAAATAAGTCATTTCTCCTTCATCAGAACATAAGAGGTGTATCTAGCAAAATCGATGAACTCTCTATATGTTTGGACCAGCTATCCACGAAATGCAATAGGGACATACAAATATTATATTTAACAGAAACCCATATAACTGAAACTTCTGCTAAGCAACTTAGTTATTCCTGGTTATACCCTCTGTTCCATATATTGTACGACAAGTATGAATAAAGGAGGTACGTGCATTTTTATAAAAAACAATATTACTCCCAGTAATCATAACCTGCAAATTTCTAGTGAAGACCAGGTTTTTGAATGTTGTTCAGTTTGCTTGGAAATTAATAAAAATAAAATATTAGTGATTTTAAATTTATACAGAGGCCCTTCCAATAATTTTAGTCACTTTATCACGAAATTAGAAATTACTCTTTTGTTCATATCCAGCCCCAAAGTAGAAATTATTTTATGTGGAGACTTCAATATTGATTACTTAAAAGAAAATGATAGAAAAAAAACCCTTATACAATCTCCTTAAAACATTACATTTGAAATCAATAGTCACATTTGCAACCAGAATAGGATATTCACAGACAGCCATCGATAACATATTTGTTCACTTGAATTTGATAGGGCTCTGTCAGTGTTTCCCAGTTGTAAATGGGATGCACATGTTTTGATATAGTATCTCTAGGTGTAATCAATGAACATCATTACTTTAAAAAATAACCATGAAGTACACTTTTAAATACCTCTTAAATTTAATATGTGACCTCAGCAATGAACTGTGGCTTAATTTATACAACACAGCCAAAACAAATGAAAAATACAATTCATTTCTAAATTCGGTCCTTGTTCTTTTTGAAAAAAACTTTCCCTCTAAACAAATTCGTTGTAACATCATGCCAACTAAAAAACCATAGATGACAAAAGGAATTAAGATTTCTTGCGAGCACAAAAAGAAAATTGTACAAAATAGCCAGAGTAAGTACAGATCATAACATAACTACTCACTATAGAAAATATTGCAAATTTCTTAGTAGTCATAAAATCAGCAAGAAAGGTGTACTTCAGTTCTCTTATTCACAACCCAGAAAATTAATTCAAAACTATGTGGTCCATCATAAAAAGTTAATACGGAAAATCCTATGAACGAAATCTGGGGATAAATTTAAGAGTCAATGACATGGAGCTGTCAGATGCACCTACAGTTGCCGAAACTTTTAATTCATACTATTTCAATGTTCTAGATAACATAATAAATAAAGCCCCTAGTAATAATACTAACAATAATTTTACAACTTCACTAAGTAGAGATTACCCCTCTATGAAATTGTTGTTTACAGCTTCAGGAGAAATGGAAAAGTAATAAAATCATTAAAACCAAAATTATCTTGTGGCTATAACGGAATTAGTTGCAAATTAATAAAGTAACGTGCAAGTGAATTTAGCATCCACTTGAGCCATATGTGTAATGCCATTTTTAACACAAGTATTTTCTCTGACAGACTCAAATGGGCAACTAGCATTCCGCTTTTCAAGAAAGGTGAAAAAGTAAATGTAGCCAATTATAGGCACATTTTACTACTAACTTCCTTTTCGAAAGTAATTTAAAAAAAAATGATTTACAACAGACTCATGCAACATTTTGAAGAATACAGAATATTCTCAGACTCACAATTTGGCTTCAGGAAACATATATCAACCAGTGAAGTAATATACAAACTGACGGATAATATCCTTAATGCTCTGGACAAAAATCTGCCAACAATTTGAATTTTTTGTTATCTGACAAAATCTTTTGACTGTGTAAATCATGTTGTACTCAATTACAAACTTAAACATTGTGGAATAAGAGATGAAATGAACAACCTAATGTGTTCATATTTATCGGAAAGACAACAACATGTTTGTATTAGAGACAATGCATGCTCTGTATATTCCAAACCAGGAAGAATAAATCACAGTGTCCCGCAGGGCTCAATTCTTGGAACTTTGTTTTTTCTTGTGTATATAAATGACTTACCTTGCCGCCTTAATCCAAGCATCACTCCACTTCTTTTTGTAGACGACACCATTATTGTAGTCTCAGCCAGGACAAAGGAAGCACTGGGACAGTAACCAGTACCACTTCTAGTCAATTAGATGCTTGGTTTAAAGTCAACGAATTAAGCCTTAACCTTGAAAAAACACGTTTTATCCAGTTCCATAATAAAAATAGCAAAGAAATAGACTTAAACGTCCGCTATGATTCAGAAGAAGTCAGTGGAACTGAGCATACCAAATTCCTAGGGCTGCATGTAGACAATCACATAAATTGTAAACTTCATATCGAACAAATTTTACCAAAACTCAGCTCAGCCTATTTTTCCCTGCACAATATTGTAGACATTTTAAGCTGAGATACTCTTGTAATGGCTTACTTTGCATATTTTCACTCAATCATGACACATGGAATAATTTTCTGGGGAAACTCAACTTACAACAATAAAGTGTATCGTATTCAAGAAAGGGCTTTAAGGATATTATTTGGAAAGAAATCATCTGATTTCTCTTGGCCTTTAATCAATAGTGCTAGAATACTACCACTAGCATGTGAATATATTTATGCTTCAGTTGTGTCCATTTCCAAAAACCACAGTTTATTCAAGAAAAATGGTACTCTCCAAAACATAACACAAGAAATAAAGAACTAATTAATTTACCTGTTGTCAACTAAAGAATGTTCCGAAAGGGGCCTTCTTACTCTTCAAATCAAATGTTCAACAACCTTACCCATTACTTGAAGAAATTATGCTTTAAAAATACGAAACTCTTCAAAAAAGGACTAAAAGAGTTCTTAATAAGCAAAACTTTTTATTCTGTAGACGAATATTTATCATAAACACAAAACATACTGACCACTACATTATTTTAATCAAGACTAGAAACCTGAATGGATATTCAGTATGAGGTATTTTGTAAAGCCAGCAAATAGAATGTGTGCTTTTTTTTAAATATATAAATTGGAGTGACCTGGGATTTAGCACAGATGTTCAGAAGAAATTTGAAGAATGAAGATTAAATATTGAAAATTCAAGACTATTTGTATTTTATTTTATATTTGTTTTAGAATTAGATAATGTCATAATACTTTGATGTTTTGATATTGTTCTGAAAATTATGTGCTCATGTTCTGTACATAATGTGTTCATGTACTGACTTCTCCGATGTCTTTGTACATACTTGTACTCGAAAAAAGACCAAATGGATGCAATAAATAATAAAATGAAATAAAATAAATTGAACCTGAAGCAAATAAATAAATAAATAAAAGTTTAGGTTAGGACAAGATTATAACTTTTCAGTATGCCAACATAATTAAAAT
Source organism: Dryococelus australis (assembly GCA_029891345.1). NCBI lineage: Eukaryota > Metazoa > Arthropoda > Insecta > Phasmatodea > Phasmatidae > Dryococelus > Dryococelus australis. The sequence continues at coordinate 64,112,736 of CM056997.1, forward strand.
GTAATGTATTGTTTGGTTACAGGATTCTTGCAATTCATCTCATGATGTGTAACTGAACAAGAGTGATGGATCAAGACATTGTCAAACTGCACCAAGTTCGAACATTTCAAGTACTGATGAGAACTTCGAACCTAGTAAATCAGTTGCTATAGCTACAGACAGCCCAGTACAAATTACAGGCAATTTTGAGCCTTTGGTTGTCGCATCCTGTAGTTCATCTACAATTTCCTTCAGCAACAGATTATATGCTCCAGTACTATTTGATACACAAGAATATTCAGTTGAAGTGATTACCACAACATTTAGGGAATCAGGTAGGTCTACTACTAACAAATACAATAGAGACTAACACCAGGCAGCTGTATAGGAACAACACAGGCGAGTGTGTGAACAGCAGCATCAGTGAACCTAGGAGCTTGAGGTGGCAAACACCCACGAACTTTGAATTTGTGTGTACACACAGTGGATTTAACGAGTGCATTTGTGCGCGAAATGCAGTATTCCTACAAAGTATTTTGTTTTGAACATTTTCCTTTTTATTTTATGTTGTAGTACATGTGTCTTAATGTGAGTACAATAGTTTAAATAAATAAAAACAGGCGGTTTTTGCTGCCGAAAATCTCGAATAACAAGTGGACTCTACAATCTTTATAGTAATAATAATAATAATAATAATAATAATAATAATAATAATAATAACGGAAAAATTTATTTTGTAATGTTCGGGACGCATCTGAAGATCTTAAACACACCGTGATTAAACACGATTTGTTTTTAAATTTTTGTGCATGTGTGTATGCTACAGAAATACATTAAAAATATATGCTTGTTTTTCCTCACTGGGCCTAATACCCAACTTACAATACACATCTGTTTTTGACATACTGTTTCGTGACATTTATTGCGAATTAATACTATTTAGTTGGAAATTTTTGTATAAGAATTATTTTATAAAAACAACATTAGTGACCTTCCTCATTGCAAAAATAGAAGGCGATAAAACCAAATTTGTTGCTTTAGGAAGTATGAGCAGTTCCTCTAGCTAAATTCCGATTAATGCTCATCTCTAGCATACGAATACCAAAAATTTAAAATTAACAAGTAGCTTTAGTTCCCACGAAGTAAAACATTTTTAAAAATTAGCTTCTTGAAAGCTGCTCTTGTGCTGGTAATGTGTTTGTGATCCACGCAACTTTGTAGTCCCAAACAGCAAAGAAAATTAATCCTAAATATTTATCACTGCCCTTTTTAAAAATCAAATACATATTAATGCCATATATTTTTGTTTTACTGTCCAGTGTTGGATCTAGGCTTCTTTTTTTTTTAGGACAGGTTTGTAGCTCACGTAAATGATAAGATTTTTTGAAGTTTGAAAAAAGGTGGGGGGGGGGGGGTCATAGATGGCCTCTGCCGGCACCCCCTTTTTATTTACAATTTCAAAGTAAAATTTATTTTTAGTAAAGTGTTTATACCAGAACATGAATGTCAAGCTTCGGAAACTTGTATTTGATGTGTTGTATGTGCTGAAAATAACAAATGAAAATATTATAAAGAAATTTGCTAGTGGGAAAACAAATCTGAAAATGGAATAGGTTTTACAGAACTAATAGTGTAACTGAAACAATTATAGACAACCCAAATGCCACCTACCATGGTAATTCAATGATCGTAAATCACTAAAATAATTTAAACTAATTAAAACATAAGCAATTCCCAGTCTAAAACACACAACGGTAAATGCAAACAAATGTTTCGCCTCCTCAAGCCAGCAGAGCGCAGCACAATCATTTTTCGCACGGAAAATCGTCAGTTGTTTGGTATTAGTCTCTATAGTCCATTCCCCATTGGAAGCAACTTTCTCGAAGCCCTGCTAAATATCTACTTGCAGGCCCATTTCGTATCCTTCCGCCAAATGTAAACCAACATTGCCATGTGACTGTCATGTAGCATTTGTCAAAATCAATGTTTATATGCCATTGTGTGTGTACATGTGTTCGTATACTTTCGCTACACCTAAAAATAAACATTTAAATGTGACTTCTGCATTTATACATGTCAAATGTGTTGTTTACTGTTTACAGCTTTTCAAATAATTCTGTCTTAGGTCTATTTCAAAAACCATTTCGTACGAATATTCACAGTTTAAGCCTATAACATTATTTAGGTCAGCTTTATGATGTTTTAAAAATGACTGTATTAACGATAGTTCTTGCGATTATGTTATATTAACATCTTTGTTTTCCACGACATAGCGCATTACACGTAATGCATATTAATATTTTGCCGCGACTTTACTTAACACTGTTACAACTGCGGGGTAATGAACTGTAGTAGTTAACTTATTGTTATTGATTTGTGTTGGGTTATTTCTTTAAAAGAATGGCCTGAGTTCGAATAACGAAGGAACATACAGTCCAACGAAAAAACGACATTAAAATCAAGCACACAACTCGTATCGCTCGTCTTTTGTTATAGAAACTTAAAATATATTGCGGTGAACATTCACACAAACAAGCCTGCCGTAACTTTTATTCCACTCATATTTATATGTATTGCTATTTACTGTGTATTAGGTTTATTGAAATTTATTGGGGCTGGACTTGGTTATTTTGTTGGGATTGGTGGTAAATCAGGACTGTGTTTCAAACACCCAGGGCGAAGTTATAATGTTGTGATAAATAAACACACGTGGATGTAAATAAATAACTTCGTCATAAAAACAATTTACAACAAATATATGAAATCACCCACACGTGCAGATCCAGTATAACGATCACCACACAACCACGCCATTCTATTTCATATGCAGGGGTTAACGAAACACACCATAACAGTATATTTATTACTACCGCGGAAACACACATTTATCACAACAACTTAACACTTGCTTAGGTAGGTTTAAAAAACACACCATCTACAAACGTGATGTGATAATTTGAAGTATTTTTCATAGTAAGTATAATTTTATGTTTCGTTTGGTAAAACAGCAACACGCATAACATGGCTCACCACGTCTGCCAACTTCACTTTGTTTCTGCCTCGCCATCATATATATATATATATATATATATATATATATATATATATATATATATATATATATATATATATATATATATATATAAGTATTCAAACATTAAAATCTCTTTTCAGTTGTAAATTACAAATTCAAAAATCATTATTTTGCTGTAATAAGTATGAAATATGCTACAATTGAAAACATGTACAATTTCAACATGTACTAGAGAAGTGAAAATTCCCGAGTGTGAAAGAGACAAAGCTCGCTCAGCAGACAGTAGCTTGAAAGTTGCTCTTGCTCGATAGAACAACACCTTACCATTACGGCCTACTCACGATGTTTTCCGCTGTTATTTTAAACTGTAAAAATGAGATGTGTTGCCATCGGAGCTACCTAAATATTTAAATATTTAAATAGGCACCGTTTAATTTACAAATTGTATACTAAAAAACTAAGTTAAAAATATATTTAACTGTGAACTATTTCTTACAGGCTGTTGCCAACATGTCGCTGCTCTCGCTGTTGTTAATTCATATTTAAAAAGAAATAACTATTACAAATTATAGAATATATTAAGTTAAAGTTTGATTTATTCAATAATACAGTACTCTAAAACTAACCACAGTGTTATATATTTGCGGAATACAGGTTACTGAAAAAACAGGTTGACATGTTTTGCCTAGAGTGTTTTTTCAAAGGTTAATTTTCATAAGTCGCTTCCAATCGGGAATGGACTATATAATATTTGCTACTAGTGACATTGCGTGCAGTGAAAGTATACAGTGAGCCAGGACTTACATTGGGCATTGAGTCATTGGGAGATGGAAGTGCAATAGATACCATAATAGAGGAGATGGTAAATGGAAGGATTTGGAAATTGTGGCATAAACAGTGGCAGAAATAGAAGTCAATTGAGATTTAGAAGAGATCGGAGATGATAGAGGAGTTATAAAATCAAGGAAGAGACATAGGCAACCTGAAAAATGGATCAAGAATAAGAAAAAATTAAAAGTTAATAAAGGAGAGTATTATATGGCTTAATCGGGGAGAAAGGTTCCAGAAAAATCTATAGAAAAGGGATATAATGATAAGTGTAGATTGAAGTGTTGTGAAAAATTAACAGAAAATGACAGAGACAAACTCAATTAAAGATTTGCGTTGTCATAAATGGTGTGAAAATAAGGGTTGATAAAAAATGTTCTGAGCACCTTTGTCATAAGCTCTTCAGTCTTGACTACTGTCAAATTAATGACATCTTCCTCTGGAATCATTGAAAAAGATGGCCAGGGAAAACATAACCATCAATTAAAGATTGGCCCAGAACTTGTCCAGGCTATTCGAGATCATATAAATATGTTCAAGCGACATGAGTCACATTATCGTAGGTCTGACACTCAAAAAGAATGTATAGATAATAATTTAGATATAACAGAAATGTACAGACTATATAAAGTGCATTGTAAACAAACATCTAAACCGCATGCTAAGAAGTGGAAATATGAACAAGTATTCAACACAAGAGTTCAACATTGGGTTTCATGTACCAATAAAAGATCAGTGCCTTTTTGGTTACAGATATGAAAATAATACCCCGGAAGAACAAGAGAGAATGCAACCAGAATTAACTATTGATTTGGCGGGAAAAAAAATAGTTAGACACCAAAAGAGCTTAGATAAAGAGGTAAGTACATATTCAGCAAGACTCGGAAACTGTGGTATCCATGTTTGACTTACAGGCTGTCATACAATTGCCTCGAGGAAGAATAGCAGCTTATTTCTACAAGAGGAAACTTAATATCTTTAATATTACGGTTAATGATGCCACAACAAAACAAGGATATTGTTATGTCTGGCATGAGAGTGTTGCGAAAAGAGGTGCTTGTGAAATAGAAACCTATGTGTGTTTGATTTTTTAAAGGAAAGATGCTAAGGGAAGAAAGTGTTTTTTTAACTCTGATAATTGTTGCGCTCAGAATAAAAATAAAACATTGATTTCTATGTATGTCTATATTGTGCAAACTTTGGCGATTCCATAAACTACACACAGATATCTAACTGTCCGCTACAGACAAAACTAAGGGGACTCAATGCATTCAACAACTGAAGGACAGATAAAAAAAGGTACTTAATAACAGCCCTATGTGTATCCCAAGTCAGTTTGCCACAATTGCTCAAGTAGCTGTAAGAAATGATAACAAAAAACTATACATTGTTTAGGAGATGGACACATCAGACATCATTGATTGGCAAGCTGTTTCTCTCCACACAGGAAATAACTTTAAGATTTCCCCATCTGAACAGATTGTTACATGGGACTATACTAGTGTTTATGTCAGGAAAGACTCTCCTAGCTCTCTTTCCTACAAGGTTTCCTATAAACAAAATGATTTTATGGAGTTCAGAATTGACAAATGCATGAAACGAACCAAACCTCCCAGCGGAATGGTTCTCTCATCACTCTGTAAGTGTCCACCTGGTGTCTCGAAAGACAAGAAGTCAGACCTACTCGACTTGTGGAAAAACAAAGCTATTCCGAGTGCTTATCGTTTGTTCTACCAGCAACTTAAAGTAAGCAAATATACTGAACAACAACGAGCAAAGTTGATAAACGACCAACAGACTGAACAAAAGTTATAATGCGTATTGTACTTAATTCGTGTAATTGTGTGAATTACTTTCGGAATGATATTAATGTAAATTATCATTAAACAAGCGTGTTACTGAAAATAATTGAACAAAATAACACAATAACTTTCTGGAATTTGTTTGTTGATTCGGAGCAATACTGTAACAACTCAAAACTTCATCAAGATTTTATAATTAATGATGATATTATAAATAAACTTAAGTGCAACAAGAGTTCAGTAATATAGATCAAGACACCGACATTTATGTAAATTGTTTAAAACATGGTTTTAAATAGTTTATGTAGACAGAGGCCATCATACGGCCAGTGAAAAAACTTCTAGCATATTTTTCTCAATATCGGCACTTTTTGAGTTGTTACACTATTGCACTGATAAGGCGATATGTATGTCAGATTGCACGTACACCCGTCATATCGCCACTGCCGATTCCATGGCAGCCTCTGGTCAATCAACCAGCTAATAACTGCAGAGGCTGAGACGATAATGTGTTCTCTGCAGCACCTGGTGAGAGACCCTACACACCCCGATTAATTTAATTGCTGTAAGTAATTTGAGCAGTCCTAAAGGGACAGCGCGGCTTAATTTAGTTATAAATCTTAGTTAGTTATTCTAATTAGGTTAGGCTTAAGTTCAACCTCACATCCCCAGCTAGCTGCATGTATGTACAGTCATTGCCTACGAGATTCTTATAGGCAACGGTGCGATCCATTACCCACTGCCGATTCCATGGTGGCTTCTGGCCGGTGAATCAGCAAATAACCGCAGAAGCTTGTGGCGATAGTGTGCTCCATGACCGTAGAAGACAGGTCTGGACTTTAATTGGAAAAGTTGACGCCCTTATTGACTTATTTAGTTCACAAACCCAGTCGCAGAGTGTTGCTAGCGGATAGTGCAGTTTGGCATGGCTTGCATAAGGAGGGAAATTGCAATTTTTTCTTAAAATGTAAAATATACATTCATATCTCTATGGTGTTATCCCTGTACCAGCGATGCTAACAACACTGGTTTTTTTGCAGCGATCTCTGGCTACTGCATAAACTAAATCAGTCAATAAGGGGGTCAATTCACTAACATTGTTAGATAGACAAATGTCCAGACCTGTATTCTATAGCCGTGGTGTGCTCTCTGCAGTAGCTGGTGAGAGTCCCCCAGCGAAAAGAGGAGCACCTTCTACACCGCGGGGCCATGGTGGCTAAGAGGTTAGCACGCTCGCCTCCCACCAAGACGAGCCGGGTTCAATCCCTGGCCAGGTCACAGGATTTTCGCAAGTGGGAATCGTATCGGACGATGCCATTGGTTGGCGGATTTTCTCGTGGATCTCCCATTTCCCCCACCCCTTCATTCTGGCGCTGCTCCATACTCACTTCAATCACCCTCATTGGATCTCAAGACCTCGCTGTTACGAGCCGCCCAAATCTCTTCACTCATTCACCCTACCCTGCCCGAGCGAAGCTTCGTGTACTCGTAGCATCATGGGTGGAAACTGTTGAAATGGGCCATTTTGATATGTAATGTTGTATTGTCAATGTTAACATTGTGAGGTGCAAGCATCTCTATGGCTATGTCAGCACAATCTCGTACAAATAAAATATAAAAAAATGTTCCCGCCACTTCTCTACTAGTATTTCATCAATACTAACAAGAGCATGTTTTTTTGTACACTCTGTTTCCAATAGCAATTCTGTAATGCATGTAATAATTTCGATTTTATTATGCTAAAGGGGTTTTTACAGTAATATGCCGGTTTTTTCCCCCTTTCTTCATGGTTATATGTTAACTATAGGTACCTACACTTAGGGTGGTAGTCATGGCCCCAGACTTCAGCCATGGCTATCAATCCCTCTCTGCCGCGATGCATGTCTCCTTGCTCTTGCATGATTTCCTTCCCTTGTATTCATTAGTGGTTCGCCTGAGATACATTTAGCTCCTGTTCCTACCTCGGATGTATATCTGACACTTAGAATTAGGGTAGCTATGAAAAAAACACCTTCATATCTTTTCATCATAGCGTGACTAATCCTCTACCAGCCTGCTGTGGTGTGTCATTGTTTTATTTGAAAAGAAGAAAAAGGGAACTAGAAAAACGGAACAAGAAATTCTTAAAATGAAATGTTATATGGTAATTTCTTAATTTTCGTAGTTTAGATAATCACCTACATTTTACAGTGCACATTCAGTAAAAAAATTATTACAGCTGTTTATGAAGTGGTTTCAGTTAAATAAGCAAATTTCTTGAAGATGTGATTTATTGAAAAGTTGGCTACCAAGGTAGTGTGGTCCTTTCTGGACTAGTTTTATGTTAACTGAAGCCATGCGTGTTTTTTATTATAGCTTATAAAAGGAATATTTTTTCTGAACTAAATTACTGTACTGACTATATTCCAGACTATGCTCTTGCCCATATTGTATGCACACGTGGATGCACGTGCTGCCAAATTTCATACAACACCCTTTTAAACATATTTGCCCTTAATATTCGGTCTCTTTGCAGTGGCATGTATTCACGCACGGTACAGCATGCGACGCTTAGACATCGCACTGCACTGTTGGCACTTGTTTACATTTCACACTGCTCTGCTCAGTTTACATTTGCAAGTGTTTCCTTCGCGTAGCACTGCACTGCACTGACATCGAGTGTGCATGTGCGCTGCATCATTGAGCTGTAGTGCGGCTGTGAAACGGACTCGAGGGAGTGAGGACGTGGACACGTCAGAGTGAAAGCTGCTTTGGGGCAAACAAGGTTATTGGAGGCTATTACTGATTGCTGAAGATATTCCGGACGACAAAGTTGGTTGGACTCCTAAGCAACAAAATAAGAATCAAGATGTTCTGTACCGGTACTTCATTAAAACTGTGGTGGACGATTCATCGCTTAATGACATCAGATATTATACAACTTCGAGAGAAGCATGGGAGCTGATACAGGAGATACACTGCAACATGGGTTATGATACACTTAATTACAGTTCTGGAAGAATTTTGTGTCTATAAGAAGAAAGAAGAAGTATCAATGAGAGAATACATGAATAAAATCGAAAATTGCTGTTATCAGTTGGCTGAAGATGACATGCCTTTTACAAACAAAACTGTTGCTGCTTTTATGCTGCAGAGTTTACCCAAGGAAAATTATGAGATTATGGTAAGAAGTTTGGAACAAAATGAAGCATACATTAATGTACAAAATGTCAAGAGCAAGTTACTGCTTGAAGAGAAAAGGTTGAAATTGGAAAATGAAAATACTGAAGGTTAGGATAGGGCATTGAGTTCTAGAAAACAACATGCAACGCAGAGGTGACCAGGAGGTATAAACACTGCAGAAGAACATAAACTAACTCTAAGAGGCATGCACCAGCGTACGAGAGGTGTTTTCAAAGTTACAGTGGTGGAAAGACTGATTTAAAATGTTATAACTGTGGTGTGTGGGGTCACCTTTCTAAAATTGTGCAACAATAACCAGGTCGACAGTCCAGTAAAGTGTCTTTCATGTGGCAAGCTTAGACATATTGCTGCAAACTGTGAAGAACGAAAGTCCTATGAAGCATTAAAGAAGAGTGGAGATAAGAAGAATGAAGAAGGGAATGATAACAGTAATGGTTGGTGGAACAAATTTAGGGAATATGTTGCAGGAAGAGCAATATTTTGCAAAAGTTGAACCGACTATGTGGGTGTTAGATTCTGGCTCGTCAGACCACATAACTCCTTTGAGCTCAGTGTGTTTGTATTGTTTAAGGAACTAAGTGGAAGCATTATACTTGGGAAAGGAGAAGTGGCTGTAAAGGGTATTAGTTTTGTACACGTCAGAATGACAGATGAATGTGGTGGGTGGACTCTAGGGTTAAGTTATGTTCTATATGTACCTGATTTGGAATATAATCTATTATCCATTAGATGCCTTGCCAACAAGGGTATCAGTAGTGAATTGATAGAAATTGTGCAAATAGCAAGTGTCTTTTACGCAAAGGAAAATTGTGGAATTTACCTACTTGAGACTGTTAACATGCTTGAATCAAGAAGCGTGGTGGCAGCAAAGAAGCAGTAGCGGAATCAAGAAGTAAAAGACACAGTCGCACTACGGGCAGTCACCGTGTGGCACGAAAGACTTGGTCATCTGTATGAGGCAGCACTTGTAAAAATTCCAGGGTTAACTGATTTTAGTTCAACTAAGGCAGGATTAGGTATTAAATACGACGTGTGCATCAGGGGTAACATGACTAAGGTCCATTTCTCGAGGAAATGCAACAGGTGCATTGTAAACATGCTAGAATTGGTTCACAGTGATTTAATGGGCGAGCTTCATCCATGTTGGGTTAGAGGTGCGAGGTATGTTTTAACCCTCATAGATGATTTTTCCATGTTTGTTATGGTTAAATTTTTGCACAGAAAGTGTGCGCTATGAGTCAGTTTGTTTCATTCAAGGCTGAGGTGGAGAATGCTCAGGGTGTAAAGATAAATACTTTGCAATCTAATGGAGGGGGAGAACATTGTAGTAGTGACTTTCGGAGGTTTTTGCAAGTGATTGGAATTGTGCACGTGATAACTGTGTCTAGGTGACCTCAACAACATGGTGTGGCAGAGAAATAGAATAGGACACTAATGGAAATGACAAAGTGCATGTTGACAAAATCTGGTGTTTCCATATACTTGTGGAGCAGAGACTGTAAACACTGCATTCTTCGTACGTAATCTATGTCCCAGTAAGGCTACTGTAGACAATATTCCATATGAATTGTGGTCATCTAAAGGGGTTACTGAAGAAATGCTGCAGAGGTTGAATGTATTTGGGTGTAGGGCTTGGAATAGAGTCGAGCCATTTAGCAAGTTTGACCCAAAGGATGTTGAATGTGTTTTTGTAGAGTATTCAGATCACAGAAAGGGTCAAGAGTCTGGCATGCAGGTGGGAGAAAGATTAAGATTGCGAATCATGTTACATTTAAAGAAAATGAATTTCCTTTCAAACACTTCGAGGTAAGTGACATAAATGAATCAAATGCAGAAATTTTTCAGTTGTTAGATTACTATGCAGTTGCATATGATGATGAACACCATGTGATACCAGATGATAGAGTTAGGAACAATGACATGAATGAATGTGAAACCTATGAGGTAGACGAATTTTTTATTTGCAGTAGGCAGTGATGACTGACGTGAGACAAGCTCCCAGCCCTAGACCGTTTTCCCACCATAAACTGCAACAGCAACTAGGAGGTGCACTCTACCATGTCAACGGTACATTGGCACTCACTGAGGGCAGTGTAGTTTCCGTGAATCTCGTACTGAAGAAAGCTGTTTACGCGCCTACACAACAATCTGTAGGACCCCCCCCCCCCCGTCATAACGGGCATGGTACAATTCAACAAACACCGTTAGTTCCGCACATATGGTACATAAATATATATATATATAAACATCCATCTAGCTTGGCATAATAACTTTAACAGAATATACAATTAAATATAGTTGCAATTCTCCTATGAACAAATTATAAATTATATTTACTACACTCGTTCCTCACCATTATGCCTTGTCCTATTATACAATGCCCACATTACTGTAAGTGTACATATAATTTAAACAATTGACAGATCAATATTAAAATAATACCCCATTATAGAAATAACATGTTTCCATACATGATACAGTTACAACTGTTAACATTACAAATCATTAGCAAAGTGTCACTTTAATAATTACATATGTCGAAACAGGTGTTGTGTATATTCTGACTCCCAGGAAAGTACATTAGTGTGCGTTCTTGGCATCCACCCGTGTCGATAAATGCACTCTGAAGAAATGGGGACTGTTAGAAAGAAATGTGTCACAAATTACCGAAACACTTAATGCTGTAACGTGAGCTGTAAAGTTACATAGCATCAGTAATAGATTTTTAAGTCTACTCGATTTCGCTCTCGCTTTCAGTCACAGTCACTGTCAACACCTAAACTAATTACAATCTTCTGCATTTCTTCTTCCATGCAACAATCGTTTTTCCAATACTGCACTTTTTCCCTCTTCACATGTAACACTGCTGATTTCCAATTGTTTTCTGAAATACTGTTCATCTGTCAGTGGATTTATTTGGTCGGCTCTTTGCGAAACATTGCTCTTTACCACACAAGACTTGACGATATTCCATATATATTCTATGGCATTTAAGTTGCAGTGATATGGAGGCAGCCTGAATAATTCATGGCCATGTTCTTTATGAAGTTCGTCTATGCAATACTTCGGATCTGGTCGTTGACATTTCACGATGTGGAGAAGTTCTGCTTTAGTCATCTATTTCTCATATACAATGTTATTTAACTTGTGCCACTCTTATATTTCTGCCTTATGTGATGTCATTGTAGGAGCTTTTTTTTTGTCTGCACCGAGTGACAGGATGCATTATCCATTACAATTATGCATCTATGGGACAGATTGGGTAAGAGTTTTTCGGGTACCCATTATGAAAAATTCACAAAATTCATCTCATTTTGTTAGTCGCCACTTTTGATTTTAAACTTAAAGATGAGATACGCGCCAGGAACAAATCCCGCATTAAACCAGCATGCATAATAATCCATCGTGGGCTTGCTGTGTTGTCCTTCAGCACACCTGGTGTGTGCAGATCTTGCCAGCATTTGCTGACTGTAGACACAGCATGAATCCATGTTTCGTCAACATGAACAACCGGTAACCTGTTCTCCCAAGACTATTATTTTTTCTCATTCTCCTTAAATACCCTTTCGTCCATGCAACAATGTCTGTTCTCTCCATTTATACAAGACTCTGGTTTTTGCATTTCTTGAATCGGAAGCCAATCTTCTTTATCATTTGCCGCAACGTTTCCTTGCTTCTGTGGAAATTAATTTCTGTTCGTAGTACAGAAAGTAACTTCTTTAATATAGGCACTTATTTCCTATGAGCATAACATTTTTGGATTGTATGTAGAACAACACACAAATCAAAATCATTTAACACAATTTTTCGGGCGTTCCTCTTCCATTTCTTTCCAGGCGTACATAGTTTTTTTTCCTGTTAGTTTTCCTACACTGATATCCTTCCGTATTTTATACATTGTTGCCTCAGATTTTCCTGTTGCAGCTGCTGCTCACTTTGTTGCGTTTTAAATTGGATATGTATGTTTTACAGGTATCTTCTCTTCATCAAAAAATGAAATTACATTTCCTATTATTTCGCGGACCTCACTATGGATAGGGGGACGTTTTTTACAACACGAAGCCATTATGTTATTAACATTTACTATAGTGCTCAAATATATGTACACGTTTGGAACGATCAACTACCTGGGTATTAGTAAATAGGCTATGTTTATTTACAACTACCAACCAAGACTGGCCATGTCGATTTTCATGCAGTACAGACTATACGTGTAAGTGTCAAAGCTGCTCGCCTCTGACTGGTTCGCTGGGTTTTACCCTCGTCCACCCTCTCTCTCTAGCTCGTGGTCAGACCCGCAGAACAGCATTCTTTCGAGATATTTTGTTGTCTCGGCCGAGTTATAGTACTCTGTATTATTATTATTTCCACGTAATATTTTAAAAGGGCTGGAGTAGTAACGAACTGACACTAATGCAAGATAAGACACCAGTAACAAATTCTCAAAAACCCTAGAGTTCTTTTCAAGTGTTTCGCAAGTGTTTTGTTTATTTTTTCATTCACGTGTCGTCACCCACACATCACTGCACGTAATTTTGCAGAGTGTTTTATTAGTTGATGTGTCATATGTTTTACGCAAGTTATTGCAAGGGTATGTTTAGGTTAGAATATTTTTTATCATGCAAGATGCAAGGAAGTAGTCCCACGTGGCACGCTCTGGCAGCTACCCCAGTGAGTGCGCCACGTTAGAAAGTTAGTCATCTCGGAGAGCTCAGAGAGGTCGGTCGCTTACCATTCGGTCCCGCGCCAGGCAGTATTCACTGTTAGTACCAAACATTTTTCGCTGCAATAGATTAATTTATTTCGGAACAATTTTTGTTTCCTGCTCGGAACACCACCTCTCATTTCCCCAGTGCTTACATTGCCTGGGGAAGTATAATTACGCACCTAATGCAATGCACGGGCTTCGCGTCATTTTCGCACAGTGCTACCATTGCCGGCCAGTAGTTCTTCGGGTAGTTGATTTGTAAAGTGTAGCCTTCTGGGCATGTTTCATTAATATCTACTAATAAATATCACATCGGGAACCGAGTGTTTTTGTTGAGGTAACCCGCAAGGCATTTCAGGCCAAATTTCCCGCCAAACTGCACGTGTGTAGAACTTTCTCTTGTTGCAAGTATTTCAGTGTAAAGTAGCACAGGGGTGTGGAGGCCATTAATAACCCACCGTGTAACATGTGTACCATTCATCATTCATCAGAGGAGTGTAGTAGCATGGAAGGATAGTTGCCTTTGGCCATCGACGATATGACTCAAAAGGAAGAGTCTGCTCTACCACTTAATGGCACTAGGTCTGATAGTGCCTGGCGCCCGGGTAAATTACCTATCTCACTTCACCTAATTCCAGACAGATCCTCTCCTCGACCTTTAATTTAAAAACTTTTATTATGGCTCTGGACCACTATCCATGAACTGCACCTCACGGTACTGGACACCATCAAATGGCTTGTCCAAATGTGTGGCCTAATCTCACATATTTCTGAGCCTGTGACTGCCGTCAAAATCGCGCCGCAACTTAGTTGCCTATCCTTTATCGTAATTTTGTGAGCATCAAAACCATTCAAAAATCACTCTCCAAAATATTCTGTCAAAATTTCGGCAACACAATTTTCATCCTGAGCACTTCCCCAATGTTTTCCCGATACCCAGATCGCAGAAGGTAAATGGAACTACAGCAGCACCCCCACAGCATCAGGACGCCCTCTAGATGCCTGCAAGACGTCGAAGAGAATGAGCAAAAGGCAGAAGGGAAAATGCAGGAAAATCAGTGAGTGCCCGCCATTGCCATGGGAAGAAGAGCACGTGGTCGGCGAAGCAGCCATTTTGTAGTGGTGCAGTGATGTCAGTCGCACCATCGCGGTGCACCAGCAGGACAATGAGAACTGTGCGCGCATCACAAACCACCCCTCTGTCCACGCCGTGCTGCGAGGAGGGGCAGAGGACGTTGGGAAGGAGGAACGAAAACTCTCCTCCCGCACCTCCCGCTTGCCGCACTACAGGCAGTGAACTGGGCGCAGGCCGTGCATTGACCCCGCATCGCATCGAGCGGGACAGCTATGCTCCAACTGCGCTCCGCACTTCTGCACTTCGCGCTTCCGCTCTGCACTTCCGCATCACGATTCCGCACTCCTCTGCCCACATTGTTTAAAACTTAAACCCCAAGACTTCTGGGCTAAGTTTGAGTATGGCAACAACAACTGCCATTGCCGCAGAGAGTCCAACCCAGGGCGCAACTGCGAAGAAAGTATGAAACGGGAAATAAACATTTTGGACAATACCAGCCAGGAAATTTTATCCGCACTAACCACAGAAAATTGCTCTGGCAGTCTTTTGTGTACAGGACAGAACATGTATGCATACAATGCGAAATTCAATGTCACCAAGAGTGCCTCAACGAAAGGGAAGCGGAGAGTGCAACTGTCGAGAAGTACCTATGTAAACAGTGTAATGAAAACTTGAAACAGAAACCCACAGCACTGTTCAACTGGGAGGAATTTTCCACTGAGTTCCACCTATGTGTCATGGCGTGCTCACGGACAGCATGCACAGGAGAATACAGGGGAGCAAATTTCAAATGCCACAACTGCAAAGCACCGGTACATGAGAAGTGTCAAACAGAGCAAGAGAAAACAATGGTTCAGGGCACCGGATTTGCATGGGATGACTGCATAGCACAGGAGGGCACGAAGCAGAGGGCGCATGTAAACAAAATTATGTGGCAACTGACAGTGCAAGGAACAGAAAGGTATAATCGACCCCACAGCAACCCAGCCTGACCCCAGCACCTGAACCACACATACCTGTCACTCCTTATCAACTAATTGTACTGTAATTTTACCACAACTCAGTATTCCCACAGCACCTCCAACCTATATTCAATCCCTATACAACCAATATCCCCTTAACACCCATGCCGACAAACCAGACAGAAGAAACAAACGAACACCAATGTAGATCATACAGCACACAGCAAACCGTGATGCAAAACAACAGGATTCAACCACCGCACGAAGCAGGGCAAAATTAGACACTGAATCGCTTTCAGATGCAACCCACTTTCGCAGGAGCACCCACAGAAGGCACACAGGCATTTCTCCGGGATTGTACCACACGACTGCAGATGTACGGAGTATGGGAGGAGGAATGGACAGGATGTGTGGGGACACAGCTGCAGAACAAAGCAAAGATTTGGTGGAATTCGCTGAACCACTATGGCCTGTCCTCACAAGAATTCAACCATGGATTTCAGTACCGATTTGGTGACACATTTTCATCTCTACATGTCCAGAGTAAATTGACTTTGCAAGCACAGTAACCTAGCGAACCTTTCACTACATTCATCACTCACAAGGTTCACTTGGTCAAGTGCTTCCACCCACAGCTACCGGAAATAGAAGTGATGGAGGTAGTGGTGGAGACAATCCTGCCAGAATATCGAGCATCAGTAGTACCGCTACTAAATGGCACCGTGGATGAGCTAATGAGAGTCGCAATCATACTCGAACACAACCCATGTCAACCGTGCTGCGAGACTGACGCCGCACGATGGTGGCATGGGCCGCGAGAGGACAGCACCACACGTGACAATGTACAACAGGAAACTTTTCACAATTTGGACAGCAACCTTCAAAATTTCCGAGTGTTAGCAACAGTGTGAACCATGCAAGGAAAACGGATTTAACAAGGAAAACAGTTCTGTGCGTGCGCCCGCTTATCAAAATGTCCGACAGGAAGTGAAGGGGAGACCAAACAACTCCTGCTGCTACCGCCGACATGTAGAGGAATACCACTGGCATAGTCATTGCCCAACAACCCGCAACTTTATGGCTATCAAGGACCCATCAAGCCGCAGTAGGGAAATGGGAAGCAGGGATAAGGAGGCCGGATGCCTCTGACACCCATGTTCCGCAACAACAACTGGATATGACGTCTCTGCAAACACTGATTAATTAGCTTAGTGATAAAATGGCAAAATTCATCTGCATTCTGATATATATCAACAACAAACCATGACACAAACTCATAGGTCCGCCGCCTCAGATATTTTTTTGCAGCCACAGTTTGTAAATAAAGCAGATATCATCCCTACCAAATATGCTATTAAATTGGTAACCGGCCAGGAAAGCAATAGTGTGCAAGGTATAGCAACTGTCACCATCAGGGTGCATGATTTAGAGGCTATCACCACAGTAATTGTAACGGCTGAAATAACTGAAGTGGCAAGTGGTACCCTGAAGTGGTACCCTAGCTTAGCGAACAGAATACAGCAGTAGAGCCTGCTGCGAGGCGTATTTATTTTGATTCCACTGAACATCGCACTGTTTGTAATATTGACCGGCGTAATACAGATAACACACGTGCAGTACAGCCGACCGAATTTGACCACCAAATACCGGCACAACATCACACCATGTTTCAAAGGGTGTTAAATGAGCGCAGTGAAGTATTTGCACAGGATGACGCACTCAGGCGTACCACTGTAGCAAAACATGCCATACCACTGACATGAGGTCCAATTAGCACCACACCACACAGCTACATGCCGCACCAAACCAAGATTATTAAAGAACAGATAAGTGCGAAATTCTCGTGGACGGTGTAATAGAACCAACCCATAGTAAATTCAATTCTGCAATTACACTTGCCACAAAAAAAGAATGGAGGATGGTGCTTTTGTGTCGATTTCCCACCTATCAATGAAGTTAAAAGCAGTGCACTACAACCTTATATAAGCGTTAAAGACGCCCTTCAATCACTGGGGAAAGCAAAATTCGCACCTCTCTATACTTAAACGGTAGTTATTGGCAAATACTGGTAAAATTGCAAGACAGGGAAAAGACAACTTTCATGGCACCAGACAGAACCCGTTATCAGTTTTGTGCTATGCCGTTTGGCTTGAAGTGTGCACCTGCCACCTTAGAAGCTATGATGGTGCGAATATTGGATTGACTGATAGGTGAATGCACTCTAGCTTATTTTAACGACGTAATAGTTTGGTCAAAGATATGGGAAGAGCATGTCAAACATCTGTCCCTTGGGTTGGAGAGGTTGGCAATGAAAGGGTTAACCTGCGCAGTCCCGAAATGTCACCTCGGTAAAGCCAGAGTTAAATTTCCTGGGACACGTGGTAAGCGATGAAGGAAAGAAACCAAATCCGGAGCAAATGCAACTCATTGATCAGCAATGTCCGCCACGTACATGTAAAAAATACAAAAACTTTCAGTCTTGTTAATAAGATAAGAGAACACATAAAAGATTTTGCCATCATCACAGCACCTTTAACAGCATTAATGTTACCACAGAAGCGATTTGTTTCTGCCAGTGAAACAGAGCAAGCATTTATAGCCATTAAAGAACTGACTAAGTCATCTACAGCATTAGCACGATACGATCCTACACAACCATTATTTTTGCAGACAGGAGGGGCTGAGTGCGGTCTTATACCAGTGTCAAGAAGGCAGGAAAAAGCATGTTATTGAGTACACGAGTGCAAAACTAGGGTCAATGAAAAGTAGATAGGATGTAAGCGAAAGAGAATGTTTGCCAGTAGTGTGGGCCATCAAAAAGTACCGTACTTATGTCGAGTACAAAAGATTTACTTATGCATATATAACTGATGTTTAGTTTGGCTCAATAGTATGAAGGCAGCACGTATAAACTCACCTGGTGGGCGCTGTTGCTACAGGCATATGACTTTGCTGTAGAACACGTCCCCAGGCGGGAAAACACAGATGTTGTCGTGTATGACGAAGCAGAGTGGAAATATATTCTTCCGCCAGATTCGCGACAACAAGTAAGCGAGGCGAAACTTAACCAATTGGATGCAGTACGGGCAGAAATAAACGCGATTGAACTGTACGAGGATGTCAAAACCACACAGGGGAACTGTCCGTTCACACGAGCGCAAATTGAAAGGTGTGCAAAAGATCATTTAAAACAGTGGCGGGTTATCAACAACAGGCTGGAAATGTGCGCGCCAAAAGACTAAGGCAAATGGCGGTTGTTTGTACCAATGGAAATTCGAGGGAAAATTAGTAGATGTATAGAGAGAGCTGGTACATCACACTTTTTGGGGTTATTTATTCTAAAATTACAACAAAAATGCAGTACACTAAATAGGGCTATTTCGTCTAAAAGTACAGGAAAACGTCAAAAACTCTAAATTTGAAATTCGATGAAATAATCGTGAAAATCATATAGAAAAAGCCAAAATCAAGGCATTTGAGGGTAAAATTTAAGCTCTAAAAGCATTTTTAAAAGGAGCTCTCAAAAACAAACAATTTTAAGCAAAAGAAAACCAGAAAATTTTTGCACTTTTTCAAAAATGAGCATGCAGCATTTGACACAGGGTATAACAAGCAAAATTATGCAAAGATCAAGCAATTTATGGCTAAAACAAGCAAATCGTGTGAAAATATACAAACTAATAGAATTCATAAATTTTATTCAACAAAAGTAAAACATCAATAAGACGTTTTAAAACTTAAAATTAAAGAAAAATCTTAAGTATAGCTATTACTGAAGCTATAATCCCAACCATTACAACAATCCAAACCATAAACATCGTCTTTAAAATGAGAAAATTTATCTGATCTGAGATCATTTTTATTGGTTTTTAAAACAATTCTGAAATGAACAAGGTCCAATTTTTTAGCAATAAAAGTATCTGTTTTATAATTTCATATCCAATATCCCAAACTCCCAAAAGTTCTATAATTCGATCCATTTTTAATATTTGAACATTTATATATATATTTTATAAAAAGTGATACCATGAGACAATTTTAATCATCATTTTTTATTCGACAAAAAATGTATCTATATTTCTAAAAAATCGTATAACTTTTTAATGCTACCACTCAACTATGAGTCTAAAATATTGTATTAAAATATCTATTCATTTTGTTAATTCTTCTATTTAATAAAATTAAAAGTTTATAAATCTTCTTCCAAATAATCATATGTAAGGTTTAAGGTTTTCGCCGCCAAAATTAATAATAATTCAAATTACCTTATATGTTTACAGTTGGTTTATAGTAAAGTTCATTATTTCTAAACACTGAATCTAATTTTGTTCTTGAGTTCCTAAAATCATTATAAGCCAGATACATTTTCTTACAAATATTACTTTTTAATATCTAGATTCCAATTTTCTCTTGGAAATATTTCATTTCTCCAATTTTAACTGAAATGTTTTTTACACCACAATGATCAAACATAGAAGAATGTTTATACTGTTGAGGATTATTTTTATATTAATTTTAAACCCAACAATTACAAAAATCTGGCATATCAGATTGTAAATTGTTAAACTGATATTTGATATAAAAATTTTAAAATTGCTGGTTTCAGTATAAACGTCTTTTTCTAAAAATTGCCAATAATCAAAATTAATAGGGATTTTAGGATCTTTATATGTTTGTGTTAGGCTCGTATACATCAATTGGCCATATAATTTATAATTTTCGAATAAAAATTCTACCCGGATCAGGACGGTGTCTCTGAACAGCAACATGCATATCCTTAATTACATAAAGATATATACAATTATTATCAAACGAATTACAAATAAAAGTAATTTTATAACCACCATTCCTATACATTTCATTATCATTAATAAAACCAAACAGATATCTAAGTGGATACATAATTTCATTTATGGTGGAGAAGAAATTTATTTTTTACATATATATTATCAACACCAGGCAATTCTAAATATTGTTGTTCACTCGGTGATCTTCATACATAAGTTATTATTGTAGAAGTTATACCCAGATTATAAACAATTTCAATAATTTTACCCTGTTTTGAGATTTCTACTCTAGAAAACTGAAAAGGAAAAAACAATTGCGCAAACTTCTACAGTATCTAATTTTTCATATTTTGCATCACACCATGTTTATATCTCTTTAGTACACTAAATTGCTCATAAACAAATGCATCATTTGGAAAAGAAATGCCATTTCCTATTGGAATATCAAATTCTATTTTACTATTGTAAACATTTAAATTTTTACTAGTTTGATCAGTCGGAGGAAAGGTTTGCCTCTCGAAGCTCTCAATACTTTTATAACTCATTTATATGTAACATTAATTAATACATAAATGGCAGAATCAAAAGGAGTTTTCGAGTTAAATTACTCACTAATAAAAATAAAAAATTTAAAAAACATAATGAAAAAAAGTAAGAAATAAGAAGAAAGAACAACCGTTAACCGACGAATTATATAATATTTGTAAAAAAAACTAGAAAAATAGTGAATGAAGAAAATAAAAAATTAATAAACACATTAGTGCCAGTAGCAGCAAAATATATATTACCCACCAACTCCAGAAGAAACAGCATTTGAAAAAGAATTATTTGCAGATCCTAACGAGCAATTAGGAATTGTAAGATTAAAAAATTTGCCACCTATAGCAGACATTTCTACTATAAAATTAGGGAAATATATTTCTGAAAAATTTATGAAGAATATATAAAAAATTCACAGTCAAAATAATTACGAAATACACCAGAAAGAATGGTTTATCTAAGAACTCCTTAATCTGGAGAAGGAATGAAAAATATAATAATTTGCCAAAGAATACATTTGAATGAATGATTTTAGAAAATTTATTGATCGATTATTAGTTATTCAAGGCGAATAAAATTCTGGAAATAATAGCTTTTACAATGAAAAAGTGATCATAATGAATATGTTATGCAGTAAAGTTTCTGAATTTGTTATAAATACTCCAAAATGTAAATAATATACAATACAAGTTTTAAATGTTATTCTGCATTCATTTTGGAATTCAGAACATCATGGCAAAGGCATTATTAACTGGGCATTAAACAATTTAAATTCGAACAGTTATAATAATCGTGGTCCATTTACCAAATTAAATAATAGACTCGAAAGAAACAACAAAGGAGTAAATAAATTAGATGAAGCTTACAAATATCATAATATTGCTTATTGAGATCATAAAGATTTAGAATCTAGACATGAAGCAGATAACATTTTACAAAAAGAAGCAAAAGAAATTATTTTAGATAAAAACACTCCAATTGATGAAAAAAATGGTTTCTGCTGCTGTTGCTCATCTATAGTTACAAAAAGAAACTTGGGATGGGGAATTAAAATGTTTAATTAAATATATGTTTTTAAAATTATAAATGAAGGTATCAAATATAACTTTAGATATTTCTTATGAGGAATTAAAACATTGGGTGTAGATAGATTTTTAACAGATGATCAAATTGCAAAAAAAAAATGATGCAAGAAGGCAAAAATTTCAAATTAGCTTTGCCATTGCCAACAGTTAAAAAAATGGCCAAAGAAAAAACTGGAAGTGGTTTACACCATGGAGTATTTATTCCAATTATATTGCCTGCTTTGGGGGCACTTGGTGGTTTAGCTGGTGGAGCTACTGCTATTTATAATTCTGTTGAACAAACTAACAAAAAATAAAAATATATTCGAAGAACAAAAAAGACATAATTTAGCAATGGAAAACAAGGCTGGAAAATGATTAGTTACAAAAAGAGGACAACCAAAAAAAATTAGAATATAAACCCACTATCTATTATCGATATTGAAAATTATGTAAAAATATTAAATATGAAAATTTCAGAAATGTTTATATGATTAATGAATGACCAAAAAGTATGCTCAAATTTGAAATTTCAACAAATGATGGACCTAATTGGGTTTGTTATTTTATAGAAAATAATGTTGTTTACTATTTTGATTCTTTGGAGGCAATATTTCCACTAATTTACTTAATTATTTAAAAACAGAAATGTTTTTTATATTGATGATCGAATTCAGAATTTCAATTAAGTTATATGTGGACAATTAAGTTTAACGATATAATTTCTGTATTATTAAATTACAGATATATTTGGGAAACCATCAATCAAATACTTAAATAAAAACTTTGACAATACTGCTGAGGATTTAAAAACATATTTGAATTCAAAATGTAATTCTATAAAACAAACAAATGCCTGTTTTTTATTTTACGAAAAGTCATGTTTCTTTTTTGGGACATAAAATTGTTAATATAGCTCCCGCTATTGGTGGAAAAGATGCAGTAAATAAAATATTTTTTTAGTAAAAAAATAACAGATTATGTGCTTAAAAACAGATCTAGAATGAAAAAACAGTTACTCTGTTTCTGATTTAAAAACATATTTAGATTCAAAATATAACATTATTGTCATCACCTTACAAGATCATCTAAGTAAATTTTTTGTTTACACAACAGACTGTATTTCTCTTCATAATCACATAATTAATAATATGGCTGATCCAGTAGATGGAAAAGATGCAGTCAATAAAAAAAATTCTGATTAAAAAAATAGCTAATTATGCTTTAAAAGCAGATATACATTTACAATTCAGTAACACAATTGCTGATTAAAAAAACGAATAGATAATACAAAACAGATATTTAAAAAAAGATGCAGATTCAAAATACAAAACTATTATTACTGAATATGCATAAAAAACAGATGTAGAGTCAAAATATAGTAATATTAATTCTGATTGCATTAAAATCATAAGTAGATTTGCTTTGCCATTCGAGTGTTTCTAATTTACAAAGTAAACTAAGTGGGTGTTTTGATTTTACAAAATCGTATGTCTCGTCATTAAGCCATAGAATTGTTAGTATAGATGACCCCATAGATGGAAAATACGCAGTCAATAAAAGATTTTTTGATAAATTACAAAATTTTAACCAATCAGTTTTAAATAATTGTGAGACACTTGCTAACATAAAAATGGAAAAATGTAAGGAAGAAAAATATCACATATTTTTATTTAAGTTCAAATTGGAATAAAACTAATAATATTTTTCACTTAAAAAATTATTCAATTTTCTTTATTTTTGTGATATATAATACTGTTTATAAAATAACTATTGATGATGATGTGACTGTTACTATGGGAAATTCAAAAATATATTATAGTAAGCCTGTTGATGATAAAAGAGGAAATAATTTATCTGTTAAAATAAAAATATATAATATCTCTTCATATTGATGCTTGGGTTATAATAATAGGAATATTTGTGAAATATAAAGATTCAATAATATTTTTACTAATAAGTGGAGAATACTTGGTTTTTGAAGTGTAAGAAAGTCTCTAAGAATAATAATATAAAAATTGAAAATACAAAAAATGGACGATTAGTTCAGAAAAGTATACAACATTCTTAAAAAAAAAAAAAAAAAAAAAAAAAAAAGCCCGCTCAAGGTGAGAGAAGGAATAATTAATGAATTATATAAACCTGCCCAAATTTTTTTTCCAAGAAGTCAAATAATTTGGAATGGAATTGATGACTTATGGCACATTGATCTTGTAGAAATGAATACTGTTAATGCAAAAGGCATATCACATATAAACAATGGATACAAATAAATTTTTTAATATTAATCGATGTTTTTTTTTAAATATGAATTTGTTATACCAATTAAAGATAAAACAGCTAAAAATGTATCAAATGGTTTAGCATCTATATTAATAAAAATGAAACCAAACAATATACAAACTGAGAATGGTTCAGAATTTTTAAATTATACATTTATTGTGGTTATGGAAAAATATCATATAAACCATTATTCTACATTTTCTGACTTAAAAGCAAGCATTGGTGAAAGATTTAATCAAACTTTAAAAAATATAATGTGGAATGAATTTGCTTTGAATGGCATTTATAAATTGATAAGTATATAAGATGATTTAGTGTAAGAATATAACAATTCAAAACATAGAACTTTTGGAATGAAGCCAATTGAAGTTAATAAAAAATTAAACAAAATTATGCAACCAAAATTTTGGGAATATTATTAAACCAAAATATAAAGTTGGCGATGTCGTCCATGTGAGCAAACTAAAGAAATTTTTTGAAAAAGGTTATACTGCTAATTTGTCGACAGAATTATTTACTATTATTAAAATTTTAAATTATTATGTACCAACTTACAAATTAAAAGATACTGATGGATTAGAAATAAATGTAATTTTTATGAATGGGAAATTATGGAAACTGACTATCCGAATGAATATTTAGTTGAAAAAGTTTTAAAAATTAAAGGGAAACAATTTTTTGTAAAATTGTTAGGTTTTGATAATTTACATAATTAAGAGATTAATAAAACTGCCATGTTATAAATTTTAAATGTTTTTTTTTATAATTAGACAATTTCAAAAATGCTATAATGTAACACACATAGCGTTTAAGGCCCATATAATGTCCTTTTTTTTATTTTTATAACTAGACAATTTCAAAAATGCAATAATGTAAAGCACATCGCATTTAACAACCATTTAAATTTACTGTCTTTAAATTTAAGGTTTAATAAAGTTTTTAATTTTTTTTCTATATTTCCCATCACTCATTTTCTATTCAAATCTATACGAATAAAACCACCATCTTCATTCCAACATTCTGAAGATATATTTTTTTATTTCTCAAAAGACGTGTCCCCGCCAACAAAATCACTATAAATATGGTTTAAATTAGATAGATCTTGTCAAAATATACACAAAAAAATTTGTACCATCTCTTATGAGCTATTTTGGTACCTTCGAATAAGTTTGAATTAAATAAAATACATCGATATTTTTGTCATCCTTGAGAGAAATAAACATGAATTATATCTTGAATATCTAAAATAATGTCGTCGACTATAACAAGTAAATCTTTTTCGCACTCATCTAAAGTAGGAATTTAATCAGTATTACTTTAAAAGTAAGCCATTTTTTCATGATTATAAAATTTGTTTTTCCGCAACTGCTTGGGCCAACAATTTCGGTGTGTATATTATCAAGCAATAGTTCACCTTTTTTTATTTTTTAATGCCACTCTGGAAATTAAAATGCCAAAAACCACAGTGAGTTATTTTCATTTATATGTTAATTTAGTATATAAATGGATAATAAAGTATTATGTTGACAAGAAAGAGTTCTATTTGAAAGAAAAAACTTGATTATGATATAATACATAATGAAAAATCAATTGCAAAAATCAGTGTTCATCCAAAATTTTTAATACCAAATATAAATAATATTACTATAACAAGAATTGAAATAAATAGTCCTGTTGTTGATAAAAATAAAGTTAAAACTATTCCAAGAGTTCAAAATGATATTGAATCAATAAAATAAACTAAAAATTATATTGATCCATTAAAAAAATGATTTAATAGCAGTTAATGCAAAAAAATAGAATATATATATAAAATCAAAGTTAGATATTAGACTTGATGATCGGCTATCTGATGTCCTTGCTTTTGAAAGAATATTAACTATTGAAAAAGACAAAATTGTTTTGGGCACCAAATTACGAAAATTTAATCCATTTAAAACAATAAATATTCACTGAGATTTTGCATATGGTATGTCCATAATATATGATGAATCTAATAATTTAGAAACTAATATAATTGCATATTTTCCAACAAAAACTTTGTTTGGTTTTAGAGATTATATAATTTATGAGCCCGCATATCCAGTTTTTTATAAAAATAATAATGAGAGGTTTAATCATATTGTTTCAGCAATTATAGATAAAAATGACAAACTGATGGATTTTGATGGTGCTGATATTGATGTTGTCTTAGAAACTAAAGACGTTAAAAATATAATAATATGAAATTAATGAAAAATTATTCATTTTTATATCCATATGGCAGTGTATCGATTTTATTTTCTAATATAACTCTTTTGTTATCATAAGTACTTAATGCAATTTTATTAACTTCGATCGTGTAGATTTCATGTTTTTCACTCATTATATTCATTGTTCCATATTGTATTTTCTTTTTAAACAAACAGTTCTTATAGTCATCAAATAATTTGCTTAACTACACATTTTTTCACACCTTTCGATTTTTATTTCCTTTATCATTAACCTTATAATCATATATATTTTATCATAAACCAACAAATTCTTCCATTATTTTACTATTACATTCATCTTTCATTTTTCCTAAAACTTTTTTATTTATTTGAGGCATGTTATAAATATTGTCATTTGGATAATCACGTGTATCAAATTTTACTATCATCGACTTCATATCTTTGCAAAAATCTTCAGTTTTTATTTTATAAATATATGAATAGGTCTCTTGTTAACATACTTCATTTTTATCACTGTACTTTGGTTTTATTATGTTATAGTGAAAATCATATATTAATTCTTTTGATATGTCTAAAACTTAAACATACCCTCATAAATTGGTTTATTAAATTTAACAATTGTTTTATTCAAGGTTTTCATTAAATATAATACTTCTTTTGAAATTTGGTTTTGCTACAAATTTTCACATTTTTCTGCATCTGATACTAGTTTTATATCAACTCTGTTTCTGATATTTTCCATAGTTTTACCAAACAATCAATTATTCATGAGCTTATAAAATTCTTTCTCAAAATCATTTTTAGCATTAGTTCTCAATGTTGTGTTAAATCCATATACTTTTACAACCAATCAGACTGATGAAACATTAATATTCTATGTATTTTTGTAAGCTTTAAGCCATTTTATACATTGTTTGAAATTATGATAGTGTATTACATACTTTTCTTTTTTTTATGTAAAGTTGTCAATGATATAGAATGATTTGTTTTTTTAACTATCTTTTTTCAGGAAAAAAATGCAGATCTCGAAGTAAATTATGTAGTTCTTGTGGATATTCTATATCAACTTCTAATATATAACCCTACCAAGAATCATTCTCCAAATCTAATATTTATTTTACCCCAGTACTCTAAATTATTTAATGAATACTAAACCCATTCAAAACCAATCTATGGTAAATATTGTGACATTGCCCATCCATAAAGATTACTTGCATCGAGATATATTAAATAATTCGATTCTTGATTTGAGTTAAAATATTTTTCTATTTCTTTTTTAGTTCTTGTTATTTAAATACACACGTGTTATTTTCTCCAGCCATTTCACAGACGATTGACTTGTTTCTACAGTTCAATATAGAGATGGCCATAACTATCTCTGTATGGGAGTGAGAAAGCATCGAGAGAGACTATAGCACCTTTCACTAGCCTAGGCCTAAGGATTAGAGAATATTTGACGCTGGATCATCAACTACACGCCCTGTATCCTCGTGCTCTCTGCACTGGCACCCTTGGGAAGTATAACCAGACCATCCACAATCACGTCACCCCACATTCCCTCTGACATCCTATTCGTAACAGCAACATGGGTGAAACTGGCACCCTTCCGTGTGGCTGAAAGGTATTTCTTTTCTAGGATGCCAACCTCCTGAACATCAAATTGGTGCCCTTCCATGAGACTAAAACGTACTTCTTTTCTAGGGCGCCAGTATCCTGAACAACAAATTTGCGCCCTTCCCAGTGGCCATACCTTTCCGGCAACCTAAACATGTTTTTCCCATGCCTTATGGTGCCAGTAAAAACCTATTCTGCGTGTGTCGTACTTTGTATACAAGTAACTTGCAAATTCATTCTGCAATGTACACCTTGCAACTGAGTACTATTCCCTACATCTTATGTATTTTCAGGTTTTGACGTGAATATGTCTTTAAATTTGCAACCATAGGGGGAAGCAATCCAGAAAATCCGATAATAACAAAATCGGGGAATAGAGTTTTGCATTGCACCTCCGAATCTATCATTTACATTCAAAATTCAATTATACCATTCGATTGCCAAAGGATAAAAAAAAAAAAATGTTACATTGCGTGAGGATTGCGAAGAATCGCGCGCTGTGAGAAGGGAGGAGGGCGCAATTTTGAGTTCATTTCACTGCATCTCATAACTTCCGCATCGTATAGACCTAATGTTTGACTAGGAGAAGCTACGATGCTCGTTTAAGTTTCAATCGACAACTCTCGTCAAGATTTATCGATTGTGTATATAAAAATATTTGTGTGGCGTGGTTATGGTGAAATTGTATGAGTTTAATGTAAAAATTAAGAAAACTTAACACAATGACGGCCTATAATCGTCAAAAAGTCAAATCGAACTACAGAAACTGTATACAGTTGGAAAGAGCATCTCAAAATCAATCCAGTGATAACCATAAAACCCTATATGATCGAGTGAAGTGGTGACGGGAATGTAAAATAAACATCAAACCATCCTAGCGTATCAACATAGATGTATTCATGCAAAACAAACAGCATGTCCCCAACACATCCACACCCCATTTTTGTGACCTTTTTCAGTGTACTTTCATGTATTTGTGTTTTTCCAGTGTCTTTTCATGTTTTGTGACATTTATTTTGTATGTGTTCTCGCGCATAGGAACCATTGAACCTGTTGATTCAGTCATATTTGCTTCTGACAAACTTTCCCCACATTTTCACCTTCCTATATGTCTTGCTAGTAATTTTCGGGGCCAGACAACATCAAGATGGCGACATAAGAGTTTTGGCGACAACGATCACCATTTTTCCTGGACAGCTGGTAAAGTCCATCATCTTGGACCTGTGTGCAAAAGAATATCGATCGCCACAGTAGCTGTGATGTCAGCCACTGTACCTTGGGGAAGGCCAGTAACCATGCACCAAATACATTATTAACACCTTGAAAAACTCTAAATACATCAGTTCTATTGTCAGTGGATTTTATGCGATACCAGTTAGGAAAGAGTATCACGAGAAACTCGCCTTTTCTATCAACGGAGTAGGACTTTTCGAATACGCATGTATTCCAATGGGCCTTGCAACCTCCCCGAATTACTTGCAAAATTTTGTAGACACCATGCTCGGTCCATTAAGATGGAATACAGCAGTAGCTTACATCGACATTTTCATAATCGATCATTCATTCCAACAACATCTAGAAAACATTCAAAGGGTAATGGATAGGTTGCACAAATTCAATGTTAAAATCAATGCCAAAAAGTGCTCATTCGCACAAGATGAAATATAAACTCTCGGCCATTATGTAACACCCAAAGGAATCACGACAGATCCAGATAAAATTGAAACAATTTAGAACATGATCCCATATAAAAATGTAAAGCAACTGCGAATGTTCCTAGGCCTAACATCGTACCTACGTAGGCACATACAGAATTGTGCACACAGAGCAGAACCACTGATAGAGCTAACTAAAGATAATGCCCTGTTAAAATGGACCAAAAAGAACAAATCGCATTTAACGAATTTAAACATGCAATTCGGAACTCACCCATATTAGGAAAATTTGACGAAAAAAAACGCACTATCTTAGCCTGCGATGCATCGCAAACAGCAATAGGCAGGGTCATTATGCCAGAAATTCCAGGCACCAAAGAACGAGCGATTATAGCATTTGCTTCTAAGAAACTATCGCTTAACGAGGTACATTGGAGCGCAACGGAAAGAGAGCTAGGTGCCATAAAGTATTTTGTTACATATTTCTGGTAATACTTATATGGAAAACATTCACCATCGAGACGTACCACATGAGCTTATACTACATAAAACAATGGCGGAACACAACATCTGCATCCAAAAGATGGCAATTGCACTCGCCGAATATGATTTCCAACCAAAAATCGTGAAAGGTAAACTAAATATACTCGTGGATGCGATGAGTATGTTACCTACCATGGGAACGGCCGAAACCGCAACTATCCAAATAAACAACACTAACTATGGAATCAAAAAGACAATGTTAAAATGCACCTCTTTTTATAAGGCACTAGCAGAAAGCCTATTTCAAAACTCACAAAAACACGATGAAATTAAGAAAAACATTGCGAAATACATTACTAACATCTGGAAGGAAATAAAAAATCTTATGAAAAATAAACCACACTCAGCTGATAAAGCACACACAGCGAAAATTATCATTAATGGGGAATAGTTGCCATTACAGACGACAGTTAAAATAATCAGCACCCTTTATCAGGTAAACATTGAGATTTCTATGGAAAATCACGATAATAAAATAAAAGCAACTTGTGTGGACCCGCTCCTCAATTGTCAGATCATAATACAACCACATAATAACACACCATACTATTTTACCGCATATCACCATGAGCAGGAATACATAAAAATTGAAGATGACTCCCACTTACTAATCGCAACAATTGTCAACAACACTTCACCATTATTAGATGAATATATAAACGATCCACACATCTGACAACTTCAGTTCGCACTAACAGAGCCCGATAAGGCCGAACCAAAGTATCAGAGACTACCACAATGTTACGCCATAGCAGGCAATGGCAAAATTTATATAAAAGTGCACATGCCCTCAGGGGAAAATAAATTAACACTTATACCAAAATATTATGTTAGTGAAATTATCACCATACACCATGATGCCCTCCTTGGCGGCGGTCACTTCGGCCAATACAAAACTTCAGTGCGATTTCTGCCAGAGGCAGTTCGCAAGTAGTGATATTTTGAAGAGACGTTCTAAAACTTGTAGTAATGGTTCTCAGCAACTACAAGCAGCTCCTCCTCCGTCTCTGCAATCAGAAGTCATTATGTGTCATTTTGGAGTCACTAGTAGACATTTTGGAGTCATTCGGAGTAATTTGGAGTGATTAGAAGTAATTTTGAAGTCATTAGAAGTAGTTTTGAAGTCATCAGGAATAATTTTGGAGTTATTATTAGGAGTCATTTTGGAGTCAGTCTGTAGGAGTTGGTCGGTTGTATTCACTTGGCAACTCGGTGATTGTCTGGTCGGTGTCAGAACAATGTATTAATGGTTCAATACGATTCGTTCACAGTCAATATAACTACAAAGGGCTTGCATATGCGTATATTATAAGTAGTAGGAGGTCTGCTGAGAGGCTTAGTTTGACAGCAGCTCCCATGAAAATTATATCGTCTCGGCTAGGTTCTGCATCTTTGCATAGATTTTTTCTCGAGTTGATTGTTTTCAAGGTCATTCAAGGTTATGGGGTCAAGGTAAATGTAGTCTGCATACAACATGTTGGTAGTAGTCTGTAATCTATTATGCTTGTTGAATGTTATGTATTTTTCTCGAGTTTTTGTTTTCAAGGCCATTTAAGGTCATGCGGTCAAGGTCGAGGTAGTATGCATTTAATATGGCGGTAGTAGTCTGTAACAAATTATACTTGTTGACTTTTATATATTTTTCTCGAGTTTTTGTTTTCAAGGCCATTAAAGGTCGTGGGGTCAAGGTCGAGGTAGTCTGCATCTAATATGCTGGTAGTAGTCTCTGATGACATATACTTGTTGACTTTCATGTATTTTTCTCGAGTTTTGTTATCAAAGTCATTCAAGGTCATAGGGTCAATGTTGAGGTAGTCTTCATCTAATATGGCAGTAGTCTGTGATGACATAATGCTGTTGATTTCTATGAATTTTGGCTCGGAGTTATTATTTTCAATTTCATTCAAGGTCATGGGGTCAAGGTCGAGGTTACTTGCATCTAATATGGCGGTGGTGGTAATTAACATAGTATGTTTGCTGAGTTTGACGTATTTTCCAGGTTTTTGTTTTCATGGTCATCCAAGGTCATGGGGCCAAGGGCGAGGTAGTCTGCATCTGATATGGCAGATGGGTGATGTCTACCAAGATGGTGGTCACCTACCAATATGGTGAGATGGGTATTGGCTAGGGGCGACCTCTGGAAATTTAAGTATTTTAAAAATAATGTTTTAAATAGTTTTAAATGATAATTCTTTTAATAATGTTTAAATAATATTTTTTGAGATTTTTTTATAATTTTTCGATTACTAATTGTATTTTTTATTTTTTTGGATTTTTTAGGTGAAAGGTCACTGATCCCAGTCACCTGAGTTGCTGATCCCCCTCGCTTGCTCCGGGAAAAATAGGAAATTTCTGGAAATCCTTTTTTAAATAACATTTTCCAATCATTTTTAAATAAAAAAATTTTTAACATTAAATTTTTTTTTGTGGTTTTTGAGGGTTTTTTGGAATATTTTTTAAGGGTTTTTAGAGGTTTTTAATACGGGTTTGGGAGTCAAAGGTTAAGGTCAAAGGTCATGCGTTAGGGGTTAAAGGTTAATGACTTCCAATATGGCGGTCGGGTGACATCACAACACCATGTGCCAAACTCGGTTATTCCCTACTACTCAATACCAACCGGAAAATATTGGCTTATGGCAAGTAAATGTAAAGTATGAAAAATGCATTAACAACATAAGTGATTTCCCGTAGCTTACTGTTGCTTTGTAAGCATACTTTGGTGAAAAGAAAATACAAATTATACTCGAAATTTCTTTTAAACATTATCAGACATGAGTTATATGCCAAACACTTCTGTTTTTATATATGGTGGTATCTTAATTTAAACATTTTAAATGCTGTTCACGATAAAGTGAGCACTTTTGAAATCAACCTCAGAAAAAAGTCACTACCCCTGTCTGCATATATTTTAACGGGCGCCCTGAGTGACATGTGTCCAGTAAAGTTGGTAATGGTGGAGGGGAAAATATTCCCATATATTAACGTCGAACGAAAAGAGTTAGTTAACCATTTGTGATAATTTTAATTATTTCCCTTGCTTTCTGTATTTTTAAATGCATCGCTATGTAAAAGTAAGCAGATTTGTACAATATTTACTTTTTTAATCATTTCAGTTTCACTTGATCGACGCATGAATAAAGTGATGAAGCCCACGGCAATTTTAATTTTACATAAGGCGGAAGAACACACAACGTGTATAAAAGTAGATCTTTAGCAGGGTTTTCAAAAGTGCTCATTTTACCGTGAACAGCCCGTAAGATAAATTTAATGCGGGTTCTGAAGGCGCTGAAAAAAAGTGGTGTGCCGCCATTCGTCATGAAGGAGTGCATGGTCTGTCAAAAACTACCACCTAGACACAAAGACGACATATCACGAAACACTGGTTAAGTGTCGTATTTGTTTTGTAAAATTTAAGGTCCAAAAGTTTGCTAAAACAAGATGTCGCATAACTAGCGGGTCGATTGGTCTTCTTGATACCAAAAATTTACTTTCAACAGCGCCTTTGCTTTTTCTTTTTCTTTTTTAATACAAATTAAGTCTCGCAGAACAAGCTAGTTTTGTTTGCCAGATTTTCTGCTTGATTGGTTTGCTGTAGGCGTGGTGAACGGCTCGAAGAGTGGAGGTGGGAGGTCGTTAAGGCGGAGAATGGCCTGTGTTTGCGTGGCCGCGCCACTGACGACCGCTGCTCTTGTATAATTGATGGCCGCGCGCGTGGCGCTGTGAGGAGACTCTGCGGCTCTTGTTTGCTGCCCTTAGCCGCCAACAACACAGCTCGTTACGTCGTAAAGACTGCCGCGAGTGTAAACAGCGCCGCTTTCTGACAGGACTTAACACTGCTCCCAGTCTGTCTTCTGCTTCGCCCCTCGCAGACCTAGCCGAACCTCTCGCCCATATCCCACTTATTTATTTTGGCACGATGCTCATTTTATGTAATACTACACGAATCATATTTTGTATTACCGCTATGCTTGGTTCATTCAAAATAGACCGTAAACACACAGCTTTCTCCGTAATTTTTGCCTCGTAGCATAACACTTAAACTCAAACTGAAAATAATTGTTACACGTGATTTTTATCGTGGTTGATTTTCACAGCAGAATTTTACGGAAGTTCAAACCCATGCATGAGACATCGGCAAAGAAAACTTCTGGTGAGTCGCAACACTTGCTTTGCGGCGTTGCTGAGCTTCAGGAGGTAAGGGCCAAACACTTTGTATGAGCTTCGCTGATTTCAGAGATGCAAGATGCCGAAAGCCAAATCACTACTTGACTCATAGCTATCCTAACACTTTTTAATTCCCTGATATTTTTTCTTTGCCTTAAATGCAACGTATATATGTGGTTAGCGTCCTTGCGTTGGTGAGTGAGTGAATATATTTGCGTGGCTCTTAAATTCGTGGTCTTGAGAGCCGAAGAGTGATTGAGGTGAGTGTGGAGCGACACCTGAATGATAAGGTGGGAGAAACGGGAGATCCCCGAGAAAACCCGCCAAACAACGACATCGCCCGGCACAATTCCCACGGTGACCCGGCCGAGAATTGAACCCGGTTCGCCTTGGCGAGAGGCGAGGAGGCTAACCACTCAGCCACCGTTGCCCTTCGCGTTTGTGAACCAGCACTCTAAAGACGTTCGGAATATTAGTATATTACAATTTAGCTGTTTTTTTCTCTAAAGTGAATGAAATAAAAAAATAATTGATCTTCCTATTGACGTTAAAGTAGATATATGCATTCACGGCCAGAGAATTTTTAAAAGGTTGCTTTAATAAAATCTTTGTTAGCCTAGGCCATTCCAACAACTAATTCTAACGTTATGTGATGTGAATATTAACCTCCCTTGGACAATCAGGTGGGCTCGTAGCAACATTGCTCGCAACTGGAAGAAAGTAGCCAGAAGGCGCGGAGGTCGCTTGTTTACAGACAGAGAGAGAGAGAGAAGCATGCTGGGAGCGGGGCGCGCCGTTGTGGTGCTGACACTCGTGCAGTGCTGTACTTCGTGTGCGAGCGAGGACACAGCGGCCAGGATCACTGCGGCTGTTGCAGCACACTTGTCGGCCGGCTGTACGCACGTCATCGGCGGACAGCGACCAGAGACAGGTGGGTGGCGAGGATATGTATGTACGCAGATACCATACTCCTGTTCGGTGGCCGTGCATACTCACACGGCGACGATGCTGAGTCCCAGCCCAACCTCGTCGCCAGCCTGTTTAAAGGCTGTTCACGGTAAAATGGGCACTTTTGAAAGCCCTGCTTTAGATCTACTTGTATGAACGTTGTGAATTATTCCGCCTTGTGTAAAATTAACACTGCCACGGGGCTTATAATTTTATTCATGCGTCGATCAAGTGAAACTGTGGATTTATTAAACAAGTAAATATTTCACAAATCTGCTTTTTTTTTTACACCTCGATACATTAACAAGAAGTACAAAGCGAAAGAAATAGTTCAAGTTCTTACAAATGGTTATCTAACACTTTTAATTTTACGTTAAGATATGGAACTATTTTCCATCCATCGTTACCAACTTTACTGGGCGTATATCCCAAGTGCGCCCGTTATAATAAATGCAGTCAGGGACAGTGACATTTTCCTAAGGTTGATTTCAAAAGTGCTCATTTTATCGTGAACAGCATTTACAAGAATAAACTTTTTTTTTTGACGTGAATACTTCTTCAAAATCAGATCGACACACGGCGTTCCAGGACGGGAACTGCGATGTAACGTTGCAAGGTCATCTATTCCGAAACTACAACTTGGTGACTAAGAGCACGATTGAAATAAACGTAGTCTCGTTCGATTGGGTATAAGAGTATTATGATAGCGTGAACTTTTTGCGCTTCGCATGAGCGAAGCGCGGGTGGGGGCCCGTAGCGACCGACGGTAATTTTGGGCGTGGGTGAAATTCCCGGCCAGTACACCTAGCGACTACAATGTGCTATTGCACTGTACCAAACTAAAGAAGCCGTCTAGATCTGTCGATTTAATCCGTTAAAAGTCAAGCATGTATTTCGTTATTTTTTATTCCCATATACTAAAGAAAATAGTTCCCGCTAGTGCAGATGTATTCCCGTAAAATACACGGCAGTGTCCCCACCACAACCACATACCAAATTTTTCATTTTATATATTAGACCTCGCAAAGCCCCCAGCTATGTTGCCAGAATACTGATTTGGAGTTGGGGGAGGCTGTAGAAAATATATACATAAACGTACAACTATAAACCACACACATTGGTGGAAGGTAGGAAGCAGTATGCGGGGGCTTGTAGGGGTGAGATCAGGAAAGACCAGCAAGCAGGACAAAGTGAACAGTTCATGATCAGAGAGGAAAGAGGGGGGATGGTCAACGGGAGGGAAACAAGGGTGTTGCAGGAAGCTGGATACAGGGATCAGGTAAGAGACGAAGTATACAAGGGGCGGCAGGTGGATGGAAGGGGCACATAGCAGGAAAAGGTTGTGGGAAATGAGCCAGAAGTAGTTTTTCCAGGCAGCTCTATTGTAAAGGGGTGGAGTTGAGGGAAGTGAGGAAGGTAAATAGGTAAAAAAGCAACGTTTGGTGGTGCACAAATCAGGGATTTGGAGGAAAGAGTTAATAGTATGAGAGGTAGCAGTGTGGCTAAGGTTGTTCTAATTCATGTGGTGGGAAATGGCCTAGATCGAAAGGAGGTGGGGCAGGAGGTAGAACAGGACCTCAGGGGATAGTTGAGGAAAGTACGGGAGAAGTTCCCAAGAGCTAGGGCAGAAGTCAGTGGTGTGCTGGTTAGGAAAGGATTAACCTACAGAAAGGCAGTGGCTGCGAATGAGGTTTATGAGAGGGTATGTAGGGATTTGAGGGCTACATTTATAGATAGTAGGAAATGGGTAGGCTGGGAAAGTGTAGGGAGGGACCAGGTTCACCTGACAGAGCAGGGAAAGAGGATACTAGGTGGCCTGCTAGGTAGGGAAGTAGCTGGATGTATGGAGAGGGCCAGGGCCGAGCAGCAAGTGTTGAAATAGCAATTAGTGCACTCTAAATTGGAATTAGTTATTTTTTACTGATTGTCAGTTGAAACTGCTCCACCCGGAATCAGTAGAAAAAAAAAACTACTAATCTCTTCAGTTAAATGAAATCTACTAATATACAAACAGTAGAAAGTCAGTTATTTATAGTCAATTAATAAAAAGCACAAGGATTAAAAACCGCGCATTACGGTTTGAAATAAATTAAGTACAATTATTTTGTCGCAAAACAAAATTATTACAAGTACAAAGAAATATTGGAAGTGGTTGGTATCGAACCGCCGCCCTAAAACGCAACACATTCTCTTGTTTCTTTTGGCTGACGTTTCGCCAGCTTTGCTACTTTGCCACTGAGAGAAGTGGTCTCGCATTTGCGTAGTACCATAACCTTACAATGGCGAACGGCTGTAAGTTTCGTAATGTGGAAGTACTTCATGTTGTCCAAAAATGCACGTATTATGCGTACGTAGGTACATGTCTTTGTAAGGCTCGAAAGTCATTCTATGTTATGTTTAGTTCATATTGTGTGCTTTAAAACAGAAATATAGTGGATTTAACGGTGTTGTTGGTGTTTTCTTGTACCTGCCATTTTACAATGCAACAAGATTTTACAGAATGAAACTGTTATTTTGAAGAGACAGATTGACTAGTAATAACTATGCTTGTCGTTTCCTCGTTATTTGATCTGTTAACTTGGAGACCAAAAAACTTTTGTTTGTCGAAATCCACCTCTCTTATTGAATCACCGCACTATCGAGTCAGTAAAATTATCACTGATCTATCTGTCACTAGAAATAACAGTTTAAATCCGTAGTGTCCCGTTGCATTGTAAAATGGCGGATACTAGTTAACATCGATAACCTCGTACATTGAAACCACTATATTTATCTTTTAAAGTATGGAATCCGAACTAAACTAAAGACATATACTTGCATTAACCAACTATAAATAACTAGTTTTCTACTGCTTGCATTAGTAGATTTCATTTAACTGATGAATTAGTGATATTTTTTCTACACATTCCGGATGGAGCATTTCAACTGACAATCAGTAAAAAATAACTGATTCTGATTTAAAGTGTGAGAAGCAAGGAAACAGAAGTAGAGAGAAAAGGAGAGGTAAGCCCTGATGAAGCCGCAGGGATGGAGATAGGGGATATGCAAAGTAGGAGGTTGAAACAGAGTATTAGCATAAGGATAACTGTGGTGAACTGTAGGAGTGTGTACAGCAAGCTGGAGGGCTTCTGCGGAAAGGTTGAGGATATGGGGCTAATATAGTGGTAGCTGTGGAGACTTGGTTGACTGGGAAAGTGCTGTACATTGAATGTAGGCAGGATAAATTCACCATCTTCAGAAGAGACAGGGATGGGAGAGGAGGAGGAATAATGATGTGTGTATGGAAGGGGCTGAAAGGTGCGGTAGAATTGGTTTGTGAGGATGTTGAGGTAATGGAGATTAAATTAAGTGGTGGTAGTCATAGGAAGATTACTTTGCTGACAGCGTATAAACCACCAGGACAGGGATGGCAGGCAATTGAGATGATTAAGGAGAGGGTCGATAGACTGAAGGACAGGCAGTGGGTTGTTGTAACAGGGGATTTGAATATGCCGGGTGTGAAATGGATAGAGGGTGCAGACGGAATGGGTAGCATGATGCAAAGAATGGCAGCACAGTTAGTCAACAGAGGATTAGTATAGGTAGTAGAAACACATACGAGGTGGAATGAGGAGGGTGTTGGGTCAGTGCTGGATGTGGTGTTGG
The DNA here is from genome assembly GCA_029891345.1 of Dryococelus australis. Classification (NCBI taxonomy): domain Eukaryota; kingdom Metazoa; phylum Arthropoda; class Insecta; order Phasmatodea; family Phasmatidae; genus Dryococelus; species Dryococelus australis. The sequence goes on from CM056997.1 coordinate 64,151,763, forward strand.
TCAGACCTGGGAATTCTGTAGTTGATGAAATAGTATTGGCTGGCATAAGTGACCACCATATCCCGGTTGTGGAAATTGGGATTGGCAGGATGAGGGAAGAGCAAATGGCAGAAAGGTTGGTGTGGCAGTATGGTACAGGAGACAAGAAGGGGGAAGAAATCTTCCTGAAAGATAGGTTTAAAAAATTGTCTATGGAGGAAAGTGTGGAAAGATTATGGAAGGAGTTTAGAGGAATAATAGAGGTTATGTTGGATAAATTTTTGCCAGAGAAAAGATTACGGACTGGGGGAGATCCGCCATATTATGGACAGGAGATGCTAAAAATGATGGGGAAGTGTAGAAAATTACATGCCAAGTGGAGAAATGAAGGGATGATAAGATCTAAGGAAATGATGAAACAGATTGGTAGGGAGCTAGAACGGATGATCAACCGGGCAAAGAATATATTCTTAGGGGACATGGCGGAAGAAGGAAAAGTCAAGGAATAGGGGAAATTGTTTAGGTGTGTAAGGAAGTTAAGGGGAGGAGAGGAAGGGATCCCTATGCTAAAAGGAAGGGATGGTAGGTGTGCAAACAAATGACCAAGAAAAATCGGAGACACTGCAAGGCCAGTACTTGCCAGTGTTTAAGGCAAAGGAGGATTGGAATAGGGGTGCAAATAGTGATTGGGGCTGTTTAGTAAGTTTAAGATGAAGGAGTGGGATATAGAAAAGGTAATTAGGGATTTGAAGAACAGTAAGGCAAGGGGGCCTCATGGTTTAGGAAACACAGCACTAAAGTTTGGTGGGAGAGAGTTGGTAAAATGTTTTAATGTACTGTTTAATAAGTCCTTAGGAGAGGGTAAATTACCACAAGGATGGAAGGATACGATGGTGGTACCCATACACAAGCAGGGATAGGATAGGGGGAGACCTGGTAGTTACAGACCAGTGAGTCTCACATTAAGTACAGGAAAAGTAATGGAGAGGCTGGTGGTCCAGTATGTGGTGAGGGTTATGAACAAGAGGAGTTGGTTGGAGGAGCCACAGCGTGGTTTCAGGAAGTGATACTCATGTGATACTCAGCTAGCTGGGCTATTAGAGAATCTGGTGCAGGTAGTTGACGAGGGGAAGCAGGTGGATTCCTGCTTCATAGATTTTGAGAAAGTATTTTATAAGGTGCCCCATAGGACATTGATGAAGAAAGTGGATGAGCTGATACCAGACAAGAGGGTAGTGAAATGGATAGGGGATTTCCTCAGGTAGCGAAGGCAGAGGATGAAAGTGGGTGAGGCAATATTGGGGGGAAGGGGTGGTTACGTTAGGGGTACTACAGGGAAGCGTGCTGGGTGCTTTGTTGTTTACCATAATGGTAGATTTAGGGGATTAAGGGGAAAATAAGATTGTTAGCAGACGATTGTGTTGTGTATGCTGAATTTGGGGGGGGGGGGGACTTGCAAGCGGACATTGACAAGATATGGTTGTGGACCAGGGAAAACAAAATTAAGGTAAATGTAAGAAAAACTAAGGTATTGAGGTTTACAAGGAAGAGGGTGATAAGCAGGGAGATGTACAGATGGGAGAGACAAGAGATAGAAGCAGCAGCAGAATATAAGTATCTAAGGATTGTACTGCAGGGAGACCTCAGATGGAAAAAACAGGTAGAGAGGGTGGTTGTAAAGGGAAGAAGGGCTCAGGGTATGTTGGGAAGGGTGCTGAAGGGAGTCAGTTGTGAGGCGAAGGAGAAGGTATGTGGCACAATGGTATGGCCGATGTTAGAATATGCTGCGGCATTATGGGAACCGTACGTGGAAGTGGAGGTGCGATAGCTGGAAAAGGTACATAGAAGGGCAGCAAGATGGGTGAAGGGTAGATGGAGAAGGCAGGGGTAGGATGATGAGGAAGAATGGATCAATAGGCCACCAGTGATGAAAGAAATGGGGTGGAGCTCATTGAAGGACAGGAGGAAAGTTGAACGGCTATTCAGGATGTACAGGATGGTGAATGATGAGTGAGGATGGGGAGGGCTACACTGCAAGCTAAGTAAGGGGGTAATTAGAAGGGGAGGAAACAACAGTGAGAAGCTTCAGAGGGCGTCGTGGAAAACGGAGCGGGGTAGGCAGTCCATGCTTGTGAGGTCTGTGAGGGAGTGAAATGTGTTTCGGGAGGAATTGGTATCTGTGAGGGGGGTTGGAAAGTTCAGGAAGGGAGTTGAAGAGGAGTTTGGTCGTGTAAGGGAGAGGTAAGAAAACTCACCACCTGGCGGTAGCCTAATTGCAATTGTATGTATGTATGTATTATTATTATTATTACACACACGGTATCGCTTCAATAGTCATATACACGGATGTTGCTTAAGGTTGAAGTAAAGCTACTGCCTATAGAGCACTGCACCCGACTATACAACGTGAACTCATAAAAAACTGTATTACTGACATCATAAAAATGGTCAGTAAAGTGCGATTTATGCTGTATATGAAAGAAAAATGTATATATCTTCCAGCGTTAAAAAATATTTTTCTAAAATATGCTTTTTAAATCGATTACAATAGTCTTTTTTTTAACAATATTTAAGCATATTTCCATTCTGGATGATTCAGAAAGCAGAATTTGCAAGAAAATCTTAGTCATAGAGTATCGTTATAATGTTTGCTATTATTTTATGTAAGAAAATTGTAATAATAATGTAGGAAATAATCTTCATAATTGATTTTATGTGCGTCAATTTGTCACAAACATTTATGGCTGATTTCTGATTAAGTGATTTCTTTGCACGGGGAAAAGTGGTGATGATGATTGTATCATTTGTATTCAGGTCAACATTTTATGATTTTCAACGACGCGACGGCTAATTACATACATGATCTGCCAACTTCTTATTATTTGTCGTACTCCGTGCTTTGATGTTATTTTGTACATTTTTGGCGAGAGTATCGTAGAGGATATTGAAATGCCAATTTCATCCTCGATGATATTTAGTGTTGGCCTTTTTTTCTCTGAGATTTCGGGTTGGAGTGGAGTGCAGATATTTGGGTGGCACTTAACATCAAGGTTTTGAGAACCGAGGGTGAAGTGAGGTATGGAGCGACGCCGGAACGCAAGGGTGGAGTAAATGGGAGATCTCCGAGAAAACCCGCCGACCAGCAGTATCGTCCGGCACGATTCCCACGTGCAAAAATCCGGCAGTGACCCCGCGGTCCCAGATTTACGGGCCATATTTTAAGTTATTCGATCATTTTTCGTATTCGTTGAGTTTCGGAAGCTCTTGAAACGAATAAAATCTTCAAGAAAGGCAATTTCGTATTCTAAGTCATAATTCGTTACAGCCCTCCGATCCTTTGGCAATGTTCGGGTTTTCGTTAGCGAATGCAAGGTGGCAACCCTATTCACATGAACTATAACTGTTTTACGAGAGTTTGTATATAATTTATGAATACTTAAGCTTGAAAACATTAATAAACTAAAGCAATAAAGCCCTTAAAATATTTAGTTTGCTTTGGCGTGTTTTAAATATCAGTATTAAATAAATAATGTGTTCTAGAAAAATTGTATATTTCGTTCTTTCAGTGTGTCAAACTCACTGATGTAATCGTACTATTTTCTAACTCCGCTGGACGTGTGATGTATTACACCTAAATATGCTTTATTTTTGTATGCACTGAGTTGAAATAGACTAGCATGTACGCTGATAAGAGAGAGCAGACAGAACTTAAGTTGTTACATGCGCGAAGATTTTTCTCAATTACCATTTTACTTTTTGGTTGCAAGTTATTGACTAACATTCCGTTGTTATTTATAATACCAAGATTATAAAATAATCGATGGACAACAAACTAGACGCTGCCGTTTTTTCTAGTCGATTGTATTAAAATTAATATGATATGGATTTTGACTCAATTATTTTCAAGAGAAAGTAATTTTGTTTGTAAACTACCAAGAATTATTTTCAGTTTAGCGCTACCTATCAAAATATTTCCGATATACAAAGTTCAAAGCAAATTGTTTGAATGAATCGCTATTTCTGTTCTCTTATTTCGTTATAAACAACTGTAATAAAATAATAATACCCTCTTATTAGCCAGCCTACACTGCTGCTTACAATGTCCACAAATTAACACAGAAAGGTTCATTGGTGCTCTTAAGATATTTTTTCTGAAACATATTTTTATTTTTTTGTAATGCATGAAGGCACATTACTTCATGATTCTCTTCTTTTACAGTCCCAAAAAAATCTGTTATACGCACCCGCGTAGTTTTTGCAATAAAACTCTGTAACGAAACCCCGAAGGGCTTCGTTATCGTTTCGAGTTTCTTATCGAACATAGTTACGTCAAACGAACACTGGAATGCGCTTAGAATAGCTCCTTTCGTTAGCAAACAAAAATTCGTGTATTTACGAATATTTTTGTCGACAGGAAACGAAACGAACAATTTAGGATAAGTCCTCTGGTTGTTGTATGATTATTCTTGCGGACTATGAACGTACTATCCATATCTGTGATGTCTCTTCAGACTTCTTCGTGGTCTATACGCTAGGTATTTGTGTCGTTAATTTATGACTCCTTCCCCCTCCACCAACAGATTTATGGCTTTTAATTCCAAGAATCAGGAAACTATTAGTTATATTTCATTTTTTGCGCAGTTTTTTCTCCACTGTTTTCGTTAGTTTTGTGCCTGATCCAATTCCATAATCGGTGTGTCGAGCCTACATTCTGAAAACATGCTTCACAGCAGAACTAGCTGAAACTTTGGTTCCGCCTCCACCTTCCATGATTATGAGTTATGGCATAAAAATGGAAAGGTGACTAGCAAAAATAACTGAAATGGGTAGCAGGAATTCATCCAAAGAAAGAAAAATAATTCGAACGCTAGGTTTTTCAGCTCCTTCGGGGAGCCAGGTTTGCCTTTTAGCTTTGCACGCGGTGAACTAGTGCAAGTCTTATGTTTCTCCAAATGCAAAGAAGCATAGTTGTTCATTGTAGGTAAAGCATGCATTTATCAGACTAGTGTTGCTGTTAACTCAAATGCCACATCCCTTGTAACATTATCGCAGTTGATCACTTAAAAATAAATTACGTAATGAGACGTATAATTTTTCAAATTATGTTTGTACTGTCCACAGATGTGGTAAGGTTCCAGAAGCAGCTGTCCAAGTTGTTGGTTCAGACGTCTGTTGTCACAGTAATACCATGGTCGGGCTGGATTCCACGCTGTCGCGGCCAAAAGTCTCTCTATGTGCTGCCTCACGCCGACAATTCAACACCGTCTCTTCTTCAGCAGGTGAGTCGAAGAATGACTGAGCTTCCCCTCACCTAAGCCGTCCCAGAAGTGGCATATCACTCACTCCTCCAAGTCAAGAAGTCAAGAGCAAGTATCAGCTTTTCCAACAGGGTTCCAGTTTATAAAGGCTGTTTATGGTAGTGCGAGCACTTTTGAAAGCCCTTCTTGAGATCTACTTGTATGCTCATTGTGTGTTATCCCACCATATGTACTATTTACATTATCATGGGCCTGATCACTTTATTCATGCGCCGGCCAGTGAAACTGTGAAATTATTGTAAAAGTAAATATTTTACCAATTTGCTGACTACTGCACTGATATGCATTAGAAATCTGGAAAGGAAAATATAAATCATTTTAATACTCACGAATGTTTACCTAACATTTTTAATTCGACGTTAAAACTTGGAACTACCGATCTTGCTTTGTTACCAACTTTACTGTGCGCATGCAAGTCAGTATGCCGATTAATATGTACGTAAGTAGGTGCAGTGACATTTTTTCAAAGGTTGATTCGAAGAGTGGTCACTTTACCGTGAGCGGCGTATACATGTACAGTGCGTGAAGCAACGGTTGTATACTTCTTAGCGGTTCAAGCGCGCTTATGCTCCCCCCTCCCCCCTTGCAGGCCTCATATCGTCTCTCACTTTGGTCGACGCCGTATTTAGTGTTGTCTACAGTATAGTACTGATCTCTAGCTGAGTAGCCACTGGATTTATATCAGTACAACTGTGAGAAAACAAGTTCCGCGACAACGTCAACATGAATTAACATTTGTTAATCTCTATAAGCTAGTTTATCATCCAACATTAAATCATTTTATGGAAATTAAAACCAATGTAACAACACTTTTTGTGGTTATTATCACACAAAAACAGAAATTTGCAAAGATAAGAATATTGTAACTGCAAAGAAACTATAACACAATAAAGAAATTAGAGAAATTTTCAAAAATTCTAAAATTGGGGAAACAGTTATGAAATTACAAGTTAGAGATTTCTGAAGATTACAAGAATTAGAAGAAGGAATAGAAGTAATTGTTTAATATAGCTATGAAAAATTGTCAAGGAAAAGTTACATTATTATACAAATGTGATATATTGAAAATTGTTATGCGTCTAATTTTTGGTTTGAGAATGAAATAGAAGGAAAAACAAATAAACATAAGAAAGTTGCTCAAGTTATTAACTATTCATTTTTTCAACTTAGTAATCTTGAAGAACACTTTTTTAAAATGATTTTAGTGTTTGAAATGTTGTCTTAAACATACCCTTAATAAATATTTCCTACGTATGCATTTTACTTTGGTATAAGTATTATTATTTATATTGTTACGCCCCTTTGGGATGTAGCAAGGATTAGGAAAGGTAGGAAAGGGTACACAAACCTACGTTCAACACAAGACACACGCTTAAAAAAAAAATTCCTACATATTGATGTTTGAAAGATTACACAGAAGGCATTGTTATATTATCAATTCCAATTAAATACTGCTTGATGCTGCTGGACTAGGAGAGGCAGGAAGACTTACTGCAACATACAAAAAATAACTGTGTAGATGTGTCCGAACAAAATCACACCAAAGGTTAGGCAACTTTAAAAACGAACTGTAGCAAGCAAAACCTATAACATACACGCTCACTATAAAATTGACATTAAAAAAAGGATGACTATAATTCCCTCTAAAAGTGACAAATAGTAGAATACTGAGGTAGCTTATCGCTCTTCAATAAGTTTTCCTATAGGAAAGACATTCAGCAGACCACACATGATCCATACTAAAGAAAAAAACCACCTCTTACAAAAGTGTAAAAGGATACCACTTTATGATGTTTATAATATTGAAGGCGAAGAATCACTTCCCAGGATATCGTAAGAGACGCCAGAATAGTATAAATAACTATTAAAAACGCCTACACTTCAAAATGCAGGGAAACCATAAATATTTCCACAATACAACATCCCAACTATGTAAGTAACCTACTAAATGACCATGGCAACGTACATAAACAACACAGTTATGAACCAACTTATCTTTTCAATTTTCAAAATTGCTGCGCCTAGCTCCATAAAGTTTAACTGCGAATTCCGATGTCGACGTCATCCCCTCGCCAGCCAGCCCGCATCACTCGTAGAGGAAGATTGCACAACTATTCAAGCTGGCAGGCGCTTATTTATACACCCAAAAATGTGGCTCAAAATATCAAGGAGGGGCAAGAAAGTAAAAGGAGTTTATGGAACATGCCAGACATATTCGCAGTTCCGGGTCCTGCCACGAGGGGGTGCCTGATGGCATCGCGAGCGCTGCGCGGCGCCGCCAGTATTAGCCAAGCACCTGGTTGAGGGTAGAATTGTGTGGCTCGTCTGCTTGGAGGCAGACAAGTCAATGTGAACAAAGTTTATTTTTTAAGGTAATTTTCCACAGCACTGGTGTTAAATATTTACTAGCATTCGGCCCACGTGAAGTACTAACAGTTTTTTAATAATCTATAATCAGTATTTAAAAAATGAGGGTTACTATTTTCACGTTTCTTGAGTGTAATTTTAACGTTGAGGCCCAGGGAAACCCAGGACACCTCAGATATACAACTACAAATACTTAAAAAACAAAGTATCTTTCAAAAGTAAGGTTAGATAAGGAAAGAGATATAGAGTATGCATGAAATGAAGTCATGAAGCAAAAAAAAAATAGTTATTATACTACCAGAAAAAAAAACTCTGTTTTAAGTTGCACAAGATCAATCTACACTACCAAATAGAAACACGAGTAAATTCTTTCTTTTGGGGAAACATTACAAAGACCCAAATGGTCTCAACAAAATATTAGTTTACAAATTTTTAGAAAGCTGATAATCCTTACAAAATATTTGTAGTAGTATTTCACAGAAAAAAAAAAATCTATAAAAATCTTGTCCCACAAGGACTCTTTCAATCGAGTAGAATACCACTAGAAAAAAAACCCCAGGTGTTGAGCCAAAAGGTACTCAAAACTAGAATTACTCCAAAATTATGGTAAAACGTTCACAAAATTCCTTAAAATGGATAACGTGTGACTTATCCTGTATTTTCATCTTTAAAAATTTAATCTGGCCATAACTTTGAAAAGCCACTTAAAATTTTAGCTCTTACTTCTTTTACAACAAACACAAAAATTTATGTCTCTCAACCTGGCCACCTAAGATTTACATGTCCATTAACAGGTATTCTAAGGTAATTATTTCTTACTTCACTTGTGATATCAATTATTCAAAAATGAAAATCCCCAACTATTGCAAAACTAAACTGGGAAAAATCTCTGGCTTCTAAGCCTTGGCAGAGGCCAATATAATTTTCCCAAACAGCCCGTTTCCAAAATGGCGGGCAAAACAAAACAATGATTGAAGTTATTCCATCAGCCCAAAAACAACAGAGAACTGACAATATACAAAGTATCATCTTTAGGAAAATTTAAATTATTTTTAACAAGAAAAAATTAAGGTTCCACCTCTAACATTAACTAATGTCTTATTAGAAATTAAGAAGTGATTCCTTATAAAGTTGTGCAGAAATACTCAAACTTCTTGTTTTATCCATCGCAGAAATATCCTGACTGCAACTGAAAACTTGTGTCAAAATGACGTTGCAGCATCTCCTGAAGGGTTTTACATTTTTAACAACCAGTGATCAAGCTGAATACCTGACCTGTCATCTATGGAAGACTTTCCTCGCAGCCAAGCGTCTGACCCCGATGCCAGGTTTTACCAGCATTTAAATACAAAATACGAGCATTGCCTTGCTATGAGGGTAGCTACAATCATCCACCAATAGCGAGCCACTGTCGCAAATCAATTCACCCAATTGAGCCCTGTAGGGGTTACCAGAATTCACAAACGTTTAAGAACAATCAAGTGAATATTCTCTGTGATGTCACCTTTGTTACATTCAAACTAGCCATTCACAAGTGCGCGCGCTAGGCACATCTTTCCGCCGAAATTCGGAGAAGGAACACTGCTGAACTCTGTTGGCTGTGGCTTCAACTCCAGACAGCTGAGCTGCGCCCGGCAGTATGCTAGCCGACTCCCACGGACTGTGACGCGCCACGGTGCCAGTCAACCAAGAAAACATAATGTTGTGCGGTAATTACGCTACTAGGAGCCGTAAATCCACAAATGTGGGCTTACATCATATACACATAAGTGTTTATGGGTATTAATGTACGTTTTTATCATTATTTGTTCATATTCTGTAGTTTTGGTCCACCACATGTCTTCCGATCAATACTTTTCACAAGGCAGACACGTTAAAACGATGTTGCGTAGGAAATGGGCCGGGAGCGGAGAGACAACAGTATGCGAATTTATAAGCGTACTTGTCTCAACGTGAACGGAACGTGTTTTTACATGCGTGGTTTCGTGAATACGTGCGTGTAGGCAAGTAGCAATCAAATTCAATTTTAGCAACTTTTAGTAACTAGAAGTTTATTTTCCACCACAGTGTTCAATACTCACTCGGCCCAATTCACTAGGCGTACTACGACGTTTATACCAGTCCACACTGCGAGTGTTACAATGATTTTAAACAGGTTCAGAGATACCTCACGTAGTAATTACAAAATATATCCGTGTATATTTTCACATTTTATAGCACCATAAACGGGGACAGGAAATAAACTCTTCGGGCTGGCAAGACAGCTTTTTTTTTGGCAGGCAAGTGGAGTACATGAGTTGACACGCGTGTCAAATTTGAAGCAAGGCTTCAATATATTTGGAGGCAGGATTTCTGAGCACTGAGAAGCTGCCAAGTGGCTCGGAGTTCGCTGAAACCAGGTCACGTAATATTTTCTCTTTATGCCCTATTGATGTTGTAAAACTAGACATTTATTTTTTTACAATGTACTTGAGAATAATACAGAGTTGTCCTTTGGCATTTCGGCGAGCGAAGCGGTGCAGTAGTAATACACTGGACTTGTATTCGGGAGGATCCTGGTTCGATTCCTCGCCTGGTCATCTTTATTTCAGTTTAAATAATTTTCATAAATCACTGCAGGCAAATTCCAGAAGGATTCCTTGATCCAGACCATGGCTAATATTTATATTCTGCTCATGTACCGAAGAAAACGTGTCCGTTGTGTGCGAGAGACTGGCAATGGGAAGATTTCCTCCTCAAAGTCCACGTGTTCCAAAGACCAAAGAGGCCGTAGCTGGAAAAATTCCGTTTATTTGAAGTTGTTTTTGGTTGTAATTGAGATATATATATATATATATATATATATATATATATATATATATATATATATATATATATATATATATATATATATATAAGTACTTTTGAAAACCCTGCTTAAGAACTACTTGTATGCACGTTGCGTATTCTTCCGCCTTGTGTAAAATGAACATTCCCATGAGCCTCATCGCTCTAGTTATGCGTCAGTCAAGTGAAACTGTGAAATTATCACGAAAGTCAATATTTTACAAATCTGCCCATTTATATCTTCGATGTGTTAAAAAATCTGAAAACGAAATAAATATATTTTAAGTTATCACGAATAGTTTCCCAACACTTTTTAATCGACGTTCAGATGTGGAACAATTTTTTTATTCATCGTTACCAACTTTGCTGGTCGAATGTCACTCGGTGCGCCCATTAATATATATGCAGGCAGGGGAAGTGACATTTTGCAAAGGTTCATTTCAAAAGTGCTCACTTTACATTGAACAGCCTTTAGTTACTAGTTCTAAGGTTAATTATACTCAGGAACAAACCGAGTTTTCTTATAGTAAAGACGTCAATTCTAAATAATATTTTAATCTATGTGAATGACAGAAAGAAATATTTTACTTAATAATGGAAATATTTTATATTTGATTTGTGTTTATTGCAATAATTTTTTTAACTTAGAAAATAGAGATAATCCGGTACACATGCGACACTAGCGCTTACCTAGTGGCGAAAATTTTTGGTTGCCAAACTTTCAATATTGATTTTCTCAACTTGAGTAGAAGTGACCTTACGCGTGCCAAGTTAAGTATCTGCATTATTTTGTAACTAATATGCACAATAATTGTGTTTAATCCAAAGGTAAACGTGCTTATTTTAGTAAAAATATGCATTAGGAATTTAATGGCGATATAAAGAATGCTGTTATCAAAATTAATTATTTCAATTCTGTTGTTTCATTTAAATAAAGAAACCGTTGATATAAGGTTCTGATAAATAATTTTTTTCCCACAGAATATAGAATAACATGTGGGTATTGCTAAATGTTAAAATTGTGGTCAAACTGTACTTGTTGTTAAGGTTGGAGGGATACCGTGATGGTAGCGCATGTGGGGCAAATAAATATAAGGAGCTATAGGTTACTGTATGACTATATATAAAACTTCTGGAGAGTACATAGAATACTATAAGGTCGGGGGAGCATAGTTAACTACATCGACTACCTTACTGATAGCCACGATAATATATTGTAACAGTCCCACCTTGAGAAGTATCCGAAGGCTGATGAAGTATGACGAGTTGAGGCGGTCGGCACAGCAGGATTCTTGTGACTTCCATCTCGGCCGGCGTCATATGGGGAAAATACCTTTTCCCGCCACTCTGCATTGGCCTCGCATAGACGTGGCATAAACACATAGCCTGATTCCCTGGCTGGTAGAGGGGATTCCTGCTTACCTGGGTTTGGGCGATGCGAGTCCCGATTGCGGCAACTGTCTGTCCTGATTAGCGCTCATTGAATGATGGCGTATTCAGGCGGGCCGTTGAATTAAGGCCTGTTCACGCTACCGTAACACTATTTTTAGTTAGATTTCCAGTCTAGTCCGAAGAACGAAGTCTGTTCTTTACGTTTACTCTTAACACAATAAAATCATAGGACAAAAAAAAATTATTTTATGATACAAAACTGATAAAATATGGTACATTTGCAACACCAGTGATACCTAGCGGCCAAACTACTAACATTGAGCTTCTCGACTTTAGTATAAGATAACCTTAGCCATGGCCTGTTCCTTCCTGATTCTGATACTCCGAGCAACTGGTTCCGTATTTACTGGTCCCACATTAAGTCACACATACTATCTAGCCGTCTTTCTTAAACATTTTAAAATTTGTTAATAAACACCAGCATTATTGTGGGAAACGTGTCAAAATTAAATCTCTTGGGAATGCACCAAACTTCTCATTCCAAGCCATCTATGGTTTTAAGGTATTGCAAATTTAAAATTTATATCAATTCACAGCACTTCGTAGTTAAGTTAACGTATTACTTAATTCGTCGTGAAAGCCTGTGAGCTGTAGGCTTTGCGGTCGGCGATAGTGACGCGAACCAGTTACAGCCTAGAGCAGTAGCTAGCGCGGTGTTACGGATCAGTTACGCACATGGAAGATCACTGGGCACTCAGCCTCACAATGTACAGTGTCTCGGCTAAGTAACCTTCCTCTGCATTACATACGAGTTGTGTACGAAAGCTCTCATTGGGGTGAATAGAACAAGCGATGGTACTTACTGTTTGCCGCAGGTGAGCTGAACGCGCGTGCAAGAAACTTCGTTCACATTTATACGTAGCTCTACTCACGGTTCACGTTTAGCTGAGGACTTGTGGAAGGTTGCATATGCTTCTTCTTTCAGAACACCGTGTATCCTTTTACATGACATTGTGTCCGTTCACACATCGTGCGTCCTTCCACACGCTGAGTGTCCGACCACAACCCATGCGTTAATCAAACGACTCCGTGAATTTCTTTAAACTAAAGCTGTTGTGCAATTGTTGTTTCTACAACAAAATGAATACGTATCCAGAGGTTAACAATTACGTTTTAAATTAGACTTTTAACTTGAAATTACTTTTCATAATGAACTGCCAACTTAACAAGAAGTAATTAGGTGAAGGTTAAAGTTAAATGAAACTCAGCCAAAGGCAGGGGAGAGCTGAAACAACAGTGAATATGATAAATGAACACGTATGAAGTACACACATTTAATTTAAAACACATTTGAAAGTCAAACTAGAATAAATTATTCGTTTCGTATCTCCATGAATCGATTAAATACTTAATATGTAATAAATTTTTCTGTTCAGAATTTAAAAAATTGTTTAGCAATGAATTTTTATAATAATGTTAAAAAATAAATCTAGAATGTAGTTTTCCGATGGTTGGTACTTTCATCAAATTAATAGGGACCCGGGAATTTCGCGGATTCAACTGGAAACAAGCTGGACTCTACATTCGAGTATCAGTTAGCATTTAATTGGTTGTTGCTCTAGTTTAACACCAGAACAACTAGTACGGGTTTGGTTCTTGTTTTCCTTTCAGGTACGATTCTGTTCGGAAGTCGTCTGGGGCGTACGTAATGAACTGTGGTCCAGTAGATGCAGACACTCGAACATACATGTGGGTGAAGTTCAACTATACTCATACGAATTAGCAAAATTTTCGGATCTCTGCAAATTAATACTGATGGTTTGTTACAAACACCGTAAAACATCTTCAGGGCATGAAAATAAAGCAGCTTTTACAAGATACATTCAACATTCTCGCAAGATGGTACTATCGTACTAAATCTCATGCGAGAATATATCGAGCACGGAAGATCTCCACCCCATTTCCTAAACAAACCTATCTTTCACCCGATTCATCTTTGAACACCTATATTTTATACTATTCTCCTACCTCCCTCGTCGATATACAAAGTGAGTCTTTAATGTATGCTAACCTGGCGTGAGCGGAATCCTTGGGACAAATAAATAGGACATATATATGACATATATATAGGGCCTAAATTTATTTCTGAGAATGGTAGAGGCCCTGGAACGTTGCGATTAGAGATGTGTTATGCAACGATAAATTGGAAACCATTTGCGATTAAGAAACGAACAGGCAAACATTTACAAGGCAGGTTACCACACAAAACGGCGTTACAGAGAGTACATCCCTCCATACATTAAATAGGGGTTGACACCTTCAAATGCGTAGGACATTGTAACCCTGCCCTTGAAGCAATTTGACATTACATATATAATCGCCATGCAGAAAGCAGTAAAAAAATGGGGTGTGGCTGTGTTGGGGACACGACCATTTGTTTTGCGTGAATACATCTCATACAATTTCTTCATAATCACGCCACACAAATGTTTTCTACACGCAATTGGTTGGTCTTGACGAGAGCTGTCGATCGAAACTTAAACGATCGTCATAGTTTCTCCTAGTCAAATGTTCTACTACGCGAAAGTTATGAGACGCGGCGAAACGAATTCAAAATTGCTGCGCTTCCTTCACCCCCCCCCCCCCCCACATCACCCCTCCTAACAACAACACGCCCCCGCCCAGCACGATGCTTAGCAGTCCTCACTCAATGTAACATATTATTTGATCCTTTGGCAGTCGAGTGGTGTAGTTGAATTTTGAATGTAGACGATAGATTCGGAGTTGCAATGCCAAACTGTATCCCCCGATTTTGTTATCATCAGATTTTCTGGATTGCCTCCCACTATGGTCGCCTTGGTAGTATCCGCTCATCCTTACAGTTTTCTGAGAAATCACATGTTTAGTTGGAAAGCGGATTAATGGTTGCCTGAGAGGTAGGTAGCCTGTACCACTGTTGTGCATTATGTGGAGCAGGCTGCCTACCTCCCAGGTAACCATTAATCTGCCGTCCAACTAAAAATGTGATTTCTGCTTTAACGGTCGGGATTAGCGGATACTACCAAGGTGACCTTTTTTATTGATTTTTGCGTGCTGATTACTAAAATGTCATGTCAAATTGCTTCACGGGCAGATTTACAAAGTTCTAAGAAATTGGTGGGTGCCAACCCCAATTTGATGTATGAAGGGTTATACTCTCCGTAATGCCGTTTAGTGTGGTAATCCGCCTTGTAAAAGTTTGCCTGTATGCCAGTATTCGTTGCTTAATCATGAGTGGTTTTCAATTTATAGTTGCATAACACATTTCCGATCGCAAAGTTGCAGGGCTTAGACCACCCTCATAAATCACTTGAGGCCCTATGTCGTATGTACGTTTCCCTACTTCTTTTTCTTTAGGATTCCGCTCACACCGAGCTAGCATACATTAACTACTCGTCCTGTATAGGTGGTCACATGACTAACAGAGAACAGCCAATAGAATCATTCGTTTCATGCAAAACTCTCTTGTTTCAAATAGTATTGTGATATTGTTAGCCGAGTACAGGAAACATCCTGTTTTACGTAACATCCATTACTTTAATACAGCGTGTATTGATGAGATGTAATTATTAAAATTATGGTTGCTCCTATGCCATTAACTTTTCTCATGCAAGGATGTATTTCACTCCAAGTTTTATCTGTGGGCACTTTTCTCACGGGATTTTCCTGATATTTTCGCCTGAGATTTCTTTTGCGAGGCCTCTTCCGAAATTAATTTTGCGTCGTGTAAAAGGAACTGAAGTTGCAGACGCTCAGGACGTCCTCAAAGATGGACCCGTATGCAGGCGGGGCAGTGGCTGCGGCAGTCCGCGTGGCTGTTGCTGTCGGTGGGGGCGGCACCCCGGGACGTCGTGGGCACCGCGGACGTGCCCTTGGACAGCTTGGTGCTGCTGCTGTCCCTTGGCGGCGCCGCAGTCGAGCTGCGGGTGGTGTACCGGGTGGCGCCCCACCTGCCCCTCGCAGACCACCTGTACGCCGCGTGGGGCCCAGAGGGACTGCGCCCTCTCCAGACCGCGGGCTCCGTCTTCCACAGGGCCCGGCACCTGCACGGCCTGGAGCTGCGCGTCACCGCGCACAGGGTCAGTATACGCTGTTCTTCTCGCTGTTATATTGTACACTTTGGAAATAAACCTTTGAGAAATTTCACTGCTCCTACTTGCGTGTAATTTAAGGGGAGCATTGGCTGGCAAGCGTCCAGTAAAGTGAGCAACGACAGAAAGATCGTAGTTCCACATAGTAACGTTGAATTAGAAGTGTTAGGCAAATGTCTGTGAATATCGAAATGATTCCTTTTGCTTTCAAACTTTTTGATTTATAAAGTTTAAAAATCAGCAAGTTTTTAAATATTTATTATTATAATTTTTCAGTTTCATTTGATCGACGTACGAATAAAGTGCTGAGGCCCAAGGCAATGTTAATTGTACATGTGGTGGAAAAATACACAGCGAACAAACAAGTAGATCTTAAGCAGGGCTTTTTAGCGTGAAAAGCCTTTACCTGTTGTTTCTCCTCCCTACCGTACGGCCACCATTCATCACACATGATTCTCCACGTAGGCAGTGCCCGAATTATTTACTAGTATACTACTCCACAATCCACTCTCCTCGGTATTTAGTGTTGTAGTAGTCTTGAGTATGACATATGTCGGGCTGCCTGACCGAAGGTGTGGTGGGAGAGTGTTTAAAAGTTGAACAAAATAGCCTGTTTCACGACACACACGTATTCGAACCACCTACAAACACAGAAAAAAAACACATTTAACCATTGTAGTTTCGCTTATATTATTTCTTCAAATCCTCTAGTACATCTATTGTTCTGTTATTTTGCTGTTCGTATAACTATTACTGACGACAGTTAGAAACGTATTCAGTTTTCATGTGACCCGCTTGTACATGTGTTGTCTGAATTGTCTGTACGATTTCGAAATTGACGAGTCAATATAAAAGATTGAAGGGGGAGGGAGAATTTGAAAGGTCTTGTGTTTCCCATATTTCCCAGGGTTTCACTTATGTTAGTTGAGCAGTACACATGTCTGTATTTGGTCCCGCCTGTTATATCACCATCTATATACTATGCTGTCCGAATTCCCTGTATAGTACCCAGAAGCTCTAACCTTGCCAAGTACACGAAGTTGCTTATTTGTTGGCTGTGTTTGCGTACTTTGTGCGGTTGACATATTTGTGTCGTTTTAAGTCGTGGAAGTTTGCGAAGGTTATGTAGAATCTTGTTTCAAATGTTAACGAGTATTTACGAAATGTCATTCAGCAGTAAGAAAAAAATTTAAGGTTACCAATTCTATGCTAGCTGTTTTGAAATCGCCAATTTCAGAACAGCTAAGTTTACCGTCCCTGATATCAAATTGGGGCCGTGGTGGCTGAACGGTTAGACTGCTCGCCTCTCACCAAGGCGAGCCGGGCTCAATCCCCGGCCGTGTCACTCCCGGATGTTCGAAAGAGGCAATAGTGTCAAATGATGCAGTTGGTCAGCGGGTTTTCTCAGGGATATCCCGCTTCCCCCACCCTAGCCTTCCGCCGTTGCTCCATTCTCACCTAATTTCACTCTCATTGGCTCTCAAGGCCTCGTTGTTAAGAACCGCCCATATCCCTCAACTCTCAACTCAACTGATATCAAATTGTATGAATGTATCCACTTATTTCACGCCCTCACGCCTTTTCGTCAAGGTACTCGTAACTGGAAATTGGGACATTCATTTGAGCGATAACACTAGAATTCTTTACTGCTTGCACAGGGTTTCAGTCCTGGGTAAGCTTGCCACTGATGTGTATTTAGCTTGTACGTATAAGTAAATGTTACAGTTTGTCTGCCATACCCGATTATTCTCCCCACATGAAAAGCAAAAACGTTAAAAAACAACAATTAAAGAATGGATCATTAAATTATCGTTCATGGGACCTGTACTAGTATTTTTTTAAATTTACTGTCGCGAAATCCGCTTAACGCCTGCAAGAAGTTTTTGAAATTGCATATTTACAGCAGTTTCCATCACTAATATGCTGGCCATTCTAAAAATTTGAATCCAAAAACTGTCGAGTTTAAGGTTGGCGTTACTTAGTCACGGCATTTAGTTCAGTGCCAGTATTCTCAATTCTATTCATAGCTATAGAATTCAGGCGTTATATTTGACAGCCATTTCAGAGTGCAGGTGTGATATTTACGGAGGACACTTAACGAGATCTTAGGTGCCCATGGGGGCGAAGTAAGATTAAAATGGGAAGGTAATAGTGGGACAAATGGGAACAATCCGGGAAAAAACACAAGGGCTATCGGCACCATCCGCCACGTTCCCCACACACAAACCTACAGTGACCTTCTCGGAAATGCAGCCCAGTTCTCAAATGTTCAACTGTACATTCTCGACAGGACATTGACCACCTGATTTTCTGAGCCTCTAACGTGATGTAATTTAAATCGAAACGAGAAAGGCGAAGAACCCAGTGACCCAATGTTCCAAGTTGTTGGGGATGGTTGAGAACCCAACTTAAAGCTTAGTTATCAGTTTCAAGTCGCATTCACCTTGCTCTACATACGAAGCGAACTTCTGAAGTCCGAATATACACGCCAAGGTCTCCTTTTCATATATGCCAAGCCTCCACTCAGTCTCAGTTAAACTGCAGCTGTCAAAGGCCACAGGCGCCAAACCCAACTTTGTCTGCTGGCTTAGGACTTTCCCTAATGTCAGAGAAGAGGCATCCACTTGGGCAATAAATTTGTGCATAAAGTCTGGAAGAAGAAGCACTGGCGGGGAAATTAGCTTTTCTTTCAGCAGAAAAAAAGCCGTCTCGTGCTTCTCTGACCCCACTCTGAAAATCAACACCCGTATTTTTAAATTTTTACTTGATCCTTCGTGTAGAAAATTTACAGCCTTCGGGACACCTTGGAGCCAATACTAGTTTACTCGTATCCCAATAGGCTCCAATTTTGGCAGTCAGGCCTTGTCACGAGTGTTGGATTCTTTCTTGTCAATTATATTGATGATATTATTGTTTATAGTGATGAACTTGAGTCTCTGATTGTATATTTTCAAATAGTTACATGCAGCACCTTGATAGAACATTTAAACATGTATAATCAGACGTACAAGGGACTACCATAAAATATGTTCTTTGTAATTAAGTTACCTTATAGCATGATAAACATTTAGCATTGCTGATTAAAATGGTTACATAAACTATAAACATATTAAATATCAATCATATCGTATTGAAACGACTACTTTGCTCCAAAATATAACAAATTATTAGCCGACAACAAGCAATTATTAAGAACATTTCAAAAGTCAGTCAAAAACTCAGATAACTAGAAGAGCCCAAAATACATTCAACTTTAAGTTACTTTGAAAATACTATAGTAAAATTAAACTACAAGTGTGCAGAGTAGAAATTGAAACACAGAAACACATTGATGGCTGGAATAAGTAGAAACATAATGGAGAAGTAGAAATGAAGGAGTGCAGCGATTCATGCCCATCAAAGCCTCCATTATGCAAAACATAAATGTTAAAATGTTAAGTAAAATATTACATTAAAAGGTTTAATCGATGGATGCGGTCCTTGGACCTTATAAAAACTCCTATAGAATAAAATAATGAACGACGACACATAAAACTTAAAAAAAAAAATCGTACGCCCAATGCGTGAGTGTGGCAGCACAGAAGGAGCAATATGGCTCAATTAGAGTATGGGCAGCCTACATACACAACTCGTTAAAAACAGGAACAATACAGAAAGAGAGAATTTAGTTAAGCCGAAACTACAATTTAGAAAGGCATCCAAACCACAATTTTGAAAGAAACGCTAACTCACTGCAAGCCCAGGAGAAACACAAACTACGCCCCACAAATATTTAAAAAACTCTAGACTGGCCCATGAATTAAAATGCTACAGCCACGACTCACTGTTTTACAAGCTCCTTCATTTCAGTCGCTCACTGAATTACATTGATTGTGAAGCGGCGTCTAAAAGCACCCTTTTCGGAAGACAGAAACTGACAATTTAAGTCTTGTTACATATTAAATTTTTCTCAACAGGTATCGACGATATTCTTCTCAGGTGTAGAGATCTTGAATGAGTGTGGTAAGAGCATAGAATGAGGGCTGTGCAAAATGTGCAACAGCTTAAGTAAACTAGTCCCAGGCCAAGGAGGGGTAAATAGGGGAGGGAAATGAGGGGAAAACAAGGGATGGGAGCCAAGTCTGCCAAAGAGCAGGCCACCTAGCAGAGGAGCAAAATCAACACGAAGTGTGCAGCGACGCCACTGTCGTAACGCCGAGCTCTTATTTTAAGCTTCAGAATGTAAACAGGTCGCAGTTATATAGCCAACATAAGAACATTCGTCAATGCACTTCAACACGAATTAAAGTTATGAATTAAGATATTGGCTACTCTGATGAGACAACATAGGGTTCCCATTTTCGTCAAGGTACACATTGTTTAGGTAACCCCGTTTTCTTAAGTTTTTTTCCTACTGCTCAAATTCGTATACATTATATTTCTAATATTAGGCATTGAAGACTGGCGATCCTCATTTTTTCAAACACCTTTGTATTTTAAACGTCCTTCTTAATAAAGTTAATCGAAAATAAACGGGGCGTTAAGCGGGACAGGGCAACAACTGCGCCACTATAGAGTGAAAAGACATAATTGTCGTCGTGTAATTTGCTATATATTAAAAATGAAATTATTTTTCTAACAAACTGAGCACAAGTATTTTGGTTGTTTCTAGTTTATAACCTTAATAAATTTCCATTGTATTTATGGTGTTGGTGACACGGCTGCGACACAAGAAAATAGCGGATCGGAAGGGCGTGGCCTATCCAGTGTCACCCCTTTGCCACAGATCACGGCGCCCCACTCGAGGTACAAGCAGCGATGTCCTCTCCCCTTTCTACCGCCATGCCACCTGACGTCACAGCCAGTGAAGACGTGTTCTACTGGCACCGTAGAAGTTCTAAAATAAAGATTGTGTTCCTGAGTGGCTGCGTTTGTAATGAACGAAATATCCGTTGTTGAATTTCGATACCATGCCAGAAAAATGTTGTTCAGAAGGAATTTTCTATATAAGTAGGGGTCTCAGGCGTACGATGGGCCAGGATTGGGGTAGCTTTGCACAGGACAAGATGTCCTGATTTGTAAATTTTCACTTAAGTATTGTCCAGTATTATACGATTTTTAACTTCTGAGGGATTTGCTATGAGAATGTTTTTATTAATCCTAGGTGTAAATATTTTTAACGTCATTTTTGCAACCTCTTTTAGAATTTTTAATAGTATTATTGCATTTTTGAATATTTGCACAATCTGAGCACTGTAGCGCCATAACGAGAAGCATTAGTTGTAATTATTCAATTTATAAATAAATATTGTGTGAAATGCTCACGTCACATTTGATAGAGGATGTAATAATTTTTTCCATGCTTTCAATTAAATTTGTATTCATTTTTGAGAAGTGGGTTACCGACATAAAAGATATGGTGAGGATATCCCCATCACACAAGGAATAAAAACAGAAAAATCTAAAAAGTGTTTCCACAATAAATCATTCAGCTTCTAAATGGTTGCTCCTAATCCAGATTCCAGGTTCATTTTCTCCTTTGCCCTAGGAGTGATGAAAGGGAAAAGTGGTGTTGGTGCATTCTAGGATCGGGTGTTCTCTGGGTGCTGCTAGTCGGGCCCAGGGAACAACTGACGTCTCGGCGTATCCATGTGTATGCAAACTGAGTATTCTTCCTCTGTTTCTAAAATTAACATTGCCATTAGCCTCAGCACTGTATTCATGCGCCAGTCAAGTGAAACTGTGAAATTATTAGAATAGTAAATATTTTATATGTAAATGTACCAATCCTTACACTTAAATGCATAAAAAATCAGAAGGCAAGAGACATAATTCCTATATTCACAGACGTTCACTTAACACTTTTAACTCAACATTAAGACATGGAACTATTTTCCTTTTGTCGTTGCCAACTTAACTGGGTGCATTCCAGTCAGTACGCCCGTTAAAATATATGCAAGCAGGCGCAGTGACATTTTCCAAAGGTTGGTTACGAGAGTGTCCAATTAAACATGTCCAGCCTGTAGTAAAATGTGAATAATGATGGAACTGACATGTGACTTGAGAGTCACAGTGTCACAGTATATTGTGAAAGGCGGACCAGCAGTAGGTATAGTCTGTTCGCAGTTTCTTCACACTTTTTGAATCAAACCTTTGAAAAATCACACCATGTATGACGTATTTGGTTATTTCCTAAATATGCCATGTATCTCAAGCATTTTATACTTGTGTTAACTTCTTTTAGTTAAATTGAACTTTTATTTATTTTTAATATATAAATAATAATATTCCCTTTATAATTAATATCAATAAAAACAGTGAGAATATATATGTGTTGGTAACGCATAGTAAGAAATGGTTCTAGTACAAAATAATGTTACACTGAGTGCGCACGAATGCGGTACGTTGTCCCTTTGGTGTGATTTTCTAGAATAGGTTAAGCTTAGTTAGCATTAGATGGAGTGTTATCCTGGAAGTAAAACGTTTAGCAGGGCTTCGGCGAAGTTGGAAGTAATCGTGAATATACTGTAGTAACGAAGTGGAGGTTGCTTGCGTAGACTTAAGACGAGGCAGACCGCTTATTCGTCTTCTGCGCATGTACCCAACATTGACCAACCCCAAACTGCGAAAGTCACATGGTCAGAAGTGATGAACGTGTTTGTTTACATCTTAATTTTTAAATGACAAACACTATTATAATGATAAAATACTTTCACCAATTTGAATTTAATCAAACTGCATTACAAATTGGTTATTGGATGTATAAAAACATATCAAAGCACTTATCTATTAAACAATGTTCTAACCGCAAATCCAATCCACGCCATTTTTGGTAACCGCATAGACAGAAAAGTAGTTCAATATCGGGACATGGAGATTGGTTGTGCGCAGCCAACGAGATCGGCCTACCTCTATGGTTCCTTGGAGCGAGCGAGGACTGTAGTGTTGTACTGTGTTGCTGCAGGCGCCGCCCATCATCGACGTGCGATCTCGAGGCAACAGAACCGAGGTGACCAACTACGTGGGCGCCGTCTGGGACATCCTTCAACACTACATGGGCTTCAGGCGAGTGCCACTCTTACACCTAGCGCAGTCTTCTGTAGCCGCCGTCGATGACGGTTCGGGATTTCTGAACCTCGGCGTCGGGGATACGACGTTATTTTTGTGTTTGTGCCGTCTAGAATGTTCGCGAGTTTTCGTTGTTTCGTTTTTGGGTTTTGATATTACTAGTTTTGATTGAGTGCTTGATCTAAATTTCGTTTCAAATCGTTGCAATTGACCGTGGGCGTATTTGCTGTTGCCCATCCAAATTTTATAAAAATAACTACACCTAGCGACGCGTGACATCGTCTGCTCAACGTCCCTCCGTAGTCAAATACGACCATACGCATATTTGAATAGTGTCAAGTCAAGTGAAACTAATCCGTAAATGTCAAATGTTTTTACAATTTTGTAAGCAAAACATTTACTAAATTTTTGGATTTCCATACAGTACTGCACAAAAATTTCAAGATATACTCAAAATCGAATACAAATCAATTATGCATATTTCTTATCATTTCTGAAAAATCGATGTTTGCGCGCATACTCATATCTCATTAAATAAATGTTCTAGGAAGACATGTTTTTTTTTTTTTTTTTTTTTTTTTTTTTTTTTTTTTTTTTTAGAAATCATCTACTTAGGTTTATCCATTTTTACTTTTGTGATATCAGGAAAATTCTATTAGAAAATAATTAGTGGAAATGAGTAAAAACCGTAAGCTCTCACCTTCTCTGTGCAGTTTATTTAAGAGGAAAGGCGTAAAATACTAATGTTCAGTATGTTGGCCTTAATCCAGTGTAATATTATTTCGCTGTTGCTCATCTCATCTGCGATGAATGTAGCTACAGCGAGTGCATGTGGAACTCTTTGAAAGTCGTCGCACCCTGCTTCCTAACGGTATGATGTGGCATTGTGTAGTTAAACAATGTTTATTAGGAAGTCACCTTAAGGCGTTCGCCTATATAAAATTGTTTCCTGCTTAAAAGACTTGCGCGCAAGTGCCACGTCGTCTGTACGCACAATTGCTTCGAGATGCCGTCAAGTCTCCTTGAACTACTGTAATTTAAAGCGCTATTTTACAATTTTACTGGGGGAAAGTTTGTAGCGCAGTTTAAAGCAGGGCTCTATATAAGTTTTGCAATAGTCACGTATATTTTAGTAGTGAAAATACAATTTTTCGGCCAGGCATACCGGCTTCGAATTAATGTTTGCAATAAGGGAAATGTAATTTCTCGGTGTGTGAAATCATTTTGTTTGAATACAGATTGCGAAAATTTTCACTTTCGCTTTAGAAGGGTGTGTTGCAAACATACTGAAGCACGGTCAGTCGCTCCAGGGAGACGAGGTTTTTGTGGCGGAACCACTATATGCATGTGTTCATTACGTCCTCATCTACGGGGGAAAAAAAAAAAAAAAAAAAAAAGCCATAACGCGACCAAGAAACTGTAATTCCAGCACATCACGCGTATTAGAAATGCTGTTTCGGAGCCCTCGGACTTACTCAGAGATGGCATTCGTAGATCGTCGTGTGTGAAAATTCCCTAACTGGAAACATATGGAACTAGTATAGACAGCTACTCTGATCTTGATTAAATGCTTTCCACCATTAAGCGATAGGGATTCCGCTTGAATTGCCACTGTTACACGCTTCAAAATGGAAACACAGCACGACAGTTCATTGCCGTGGGTGTAGAGGAAAATCGCACACTGGATCAGCCTTGCAGCGTCAACCTTAGTGTTTCATCGCCTTCTACATCGAGCGAGGTGGCGCAAATGGTAACAAATTAATCTAGCTTTCGGGGGTTCCAGTTTATATTACTTCTTGGCCAACCTTTACCCGAATCCACCAAGAGTCTTTACAACGTTTCACTTTACACTTTGCATAAAAGTGAAAAGTGCAAAGGTAAACTGTTCTACCATAATGTTTAACATCTTCGATATTCGCTGGCAATTATGTAAAGTATTTGTACATATTGTTTGCTTACTTTAAAAACCGCCTAGTCTTTGTTTACACAGTTACACTTTTTAAAGAGTACTGACTCTGGTATTTAAGGATCGTAAGAAAAAGGGTATTTATTGAAAAGAAATTGTCTGTATTGCGAATATTAAAAGAGAAAAGGGATATTTTATTCGGAAGTTTCCAGGTTACGGCTACCCAAAAAACAAATATCGTTACTAGATAAGTCATCGCTTTTATCGGTCATGTCTACATTTTACTATATTTCCATTCCTCATCCACAGCAGAGTTAAACTTCTTTAATGATAGTTTCCATTAAATATCATCGTAACGTCACAAACACACACTAGAATAATTATAATGATACTGCAAAGCCGACATACTCTTTGCACAACTTCTGAAAACTTTGCAAACCCTGATAAATTGATTTGGCAAAGTGAGATTGTGGTGTAACAGAAACGTGATTGATAATGGAAAATCTTTCAACATTTTTCTTCGCACTTTTCACAGTCGACTTTTCGAATTCAGACATTGGCGTAACATAAACAAAAACTAAAAGTGAAAAATGCAATACGGAATTTTGCAAAGTCTGTTGTAAGAATAGGCCCCTGATTTCTCCCTCCCCCCTCCCCCTGGACCTGATACGTCACTTCAGGTGAAGGCCGGAATCTATAGGATGCTCCGCCTAAGGTGGACACACCAGATATTTCCGGAATGGTTGCAGATCACGAAATGCGGTTTTCCCTAACTAAAATTACGTACGGGGGAAAATAATTTGCAGCAAAGTGGCTATTCGTAACACGTGTATAGACATAAATAATTAAACCACATATGATTTTCCCCTGTAAACATACATTTATTTCAACGGCATCTGAAAGCACACGCAAAGAGGAATTCAGTGATATAGCATACGCAAAGGAAAATAACACAGAAACGCCAAGAAATAATGTGCAAATATTATTATGGGACAGTAGCATGGGGTAGTGGACCTGTACTCACAACTGTAAGCAAGTAATATGCACCGTGACTAATCCTCGCGGGACCGCTTCCTTATAGCAGCGCAGTGCTTACCTTGTAGCAGCGTAGTGCTTACCTTGTAGCAGCGGAGGGAAGACGGGTAATGTGAGTGCAAGTCCGATATCAATACATTACATTTTATTCAGATGCCAACGTAATTCAGGAGATTTGTTTCCTAGTCTTTAACTGTATTGAGTAACGAATGCGTACAGATGCACACCAAAAATTATCACACCAACCTAAGGAGAAATGCAATCGCATCCACATGCATAGTACAAAAAAACAGTTATTTTTGAAACGCTTCACATTAGGTCTTTTCACAGCGTATGCTCTAGGACTTCAGCAGTAATACATATCTGTAAACGCACATGCAGCGAGCGACGATATGCCTGAAGTGTTTCTGGCGTAATGCCTCTGCAAGCTGCCACAATGCGTTCCTGCATGACTTCTGGCGTCGTAGGAACCGTGTTGTACAACCTATCTTGCAGTGTTTCCCACAGAAAAAATCCAGAGGTGTATGGTCGGAGGATCGTGATCACCATCTTACAACACCACGCGTTAGCCACCAGTTTTGAAACGTTTCATTTAACACTTGCCTCGTCACCAAAGCAAAGTGCGCAGGACAACCATAATGCTGAAACCTCATATCACGTATGACGAGGGGTATGTCTTCCAGAAGTGCCAGGAAGGTCTCTCTGAGGAAATGGGCTTACGTACAGGCGGTCATTGTCCCTTGAATGAAGTATGGCTCTATGACGTAGTCTCCAACGATTCCACACCACACGTTCACTTTCCACTGTTGCTGGTGCTCCACGTGCCGGACACAACGTGGATTCTCCGTCGCCAAGTAGTGCACATTTCGAAAATTTACGCACCCATGGTTTGTGAGGGTCGCTTCATCGGTGAATAGTGCGTTCTTCAGAAGATTGCTGCCATCTCTTACAGACGTCAGAACAAGCCTACAAAACTGAACACGATGCTGGAGATCACCTTTCCGTTGGCGCAGTATCCGTAACACACTTGTCTCACGTATTCATACGAATCTGGAAAGTTCTCGCGTACCCATGCGGGTGTGTGCATCGACACGTGTCAACACATCGTGTTGAAGCGTCTCGCCCGTAACAGTATCTCGTCGCACGCGTGTTGTGGAATATTCCAATCACCTCGCGACAAGAGACGTGTGCAAATTATTCGTATCGTTTGTCGTGAGGTGAGGCATCCGATTGCGATATATTTCACCATACATTTGGAATGCTTGCTTGGAATTTCTGCCACACTCACCGTAAATAAGTAGAACGTCTAGTTTTTCTTCATTCGTGAACTTCATTGCGTACGTACAGCCACACACTGCAATGCCACTTACCATAACATATTACGGGGACTGGTACTGCGCTGCTATAAGGAAGCAGTCCCACCTGGATGAGTCATGGCGAGTGTTGCTTACTTATAGCTGTGAGTACAGGTCCACTGCCCCATGCTACCAGCCCACCTATCTTAATCATATTTGCACTTTATATCTTGTGGTTTCTGTGTTACTTTCCATTGAATATACTATATCACTGAATTCCTTTTTGCACGTACTTTATGATGCGGTTGAAATATATGTTTGTTTCCAGGGGGAAAATCATACGTGTTTTAATTATTCCTGTCCATACACGTGTTACGAATAGTCACTTTACGACAAATTACTTCCCCCCGTACGTAATTTCATTTAGCAAAAACAGCATTTCGTGATCTGCAACCGTTTCGGAAATTTTGGGAGGTGTCCACGTTAGGCGGAGCAACCTGTATCTCTCTTTGATACTGCCAGTGACTACTTTCTTCCACGATCCTGACTTACCGAGCCATTTGTTCCGTCTGAAACTAGCCTGCCGTGGACGAGAAGTAAGGTGGAGCGATCCCATATATCTAGGATTATTATACAAATCTTTGTAACCAAACTTTATGACAGACATAAAAAATTCAAAGCTTGACATTGAATAGATCATTTCCAAACAGAAACCGAGCAAGGTGGCGCAGTGGTTAAAATTTGGGCTCGCTTTCGATAGGATCTGGGTTAAAATCCGTGTCCGCGCATGCTGATTTCGATTTTCCATGCTTTCCTGAAATCACTCAAGGTGAATGCTGGGGCGGGTAAGGTTTATTTAACCCAGGTTAGGAACAAAACGATATTTACTATGGGAGGGTTTGGCATAGAGAAAATTTCCACCGCTAGGTGCGCAGTGTTCCAAAAGGCGACTTTTAAATAAAAGGTTAAGCTACGTGAATAATAAAAGAGAAAATTTTTACTTATTTATGAAATTATTTCATATCTTATTTATGATTATTGCAATTGCCTTGTTTTTCTTAACGTAAAAAAATAGATAAACTCTGGTACACATGCGACCCTAGCGCTTACTTAGTGGCAAAAATGTCTGGCTACCAAACTTTTAACATTGATCTTCGCAACCTGTAGTAGAAGTAACCTTACTACACACCATGGCCATAGATTCCTACCCATTCCTTTGTGTCTGAGAAACTGGCTCCGTCTCTAATGACCTCGCTGTAGACGAGACGGTAAGCCCCGCGTAAAGTCTGTTCACGATAAAGTGAGCACTTTCGAAATCAACCTTATAAAAAAGTTACTGCTCCTGCCTGCATATGTTTTAACGGGCGCCCTGAGTGACATGCGTCCAGTAAAGTTGGTAATGATGAATGGGAAAGTATATCCGTATCTTAACGTCGAATAAAAAGTGTTGGGTAACCATTTCTGATAGCTTAATTTATTTCTCTCGATTTCTTGTTTTTTTTCTTTTTGATGCATCGAAGTGTATAAATTAGCAGATCTGCTAAATATTTACTTTTCTAATAATTTCACGGTTTTACTTGACCGACGCATGAATAACGGGATAAGGCCCACGCCAATGTTAATTTTACGGAGGAATACACAACGTGCATACAAGTAGATCTTAATCATGGCTTTCAAAAGTGCTCATTTTATCGTGAACAGCCTATAGCTACTTACTTAATTACCTACCTACTAAACAGTATCCTAGAAGTTTGTGCGGTTTGAGATACATCTATATTTTCCCACGTGGAATAACAGTTAATAAGGAGTTGGATTTCGAAAAAACTGTCATGATGTTACATGTGCCTCAAGAAGCTTAGTTTTGAATTACTGACTTGTGTGTGCGGCAGGTGGCGGTACGTGACTGTGGGGCAGGACGAGGCGGGCAGCCTGATAAAATACGGGTCCGGAGACGTCGGTCGTCTGGGCGCCGTGGCCACCGCGAGGGACAGCGACGTCGTAGGGCGTTCCTGCACGACACCTGGCAGACACGTCAGTATAACTCCCTCCACTCCCAACCACCCTCCGCCGACCGTCCGTACATCATACAAGAATACAGGTCAACCGTGAAGTTGTGTTACCTCGCCGTACCTCTGTGTCAAATATCATCCCACTCGTGATCAGATTGCTGTTAACAAAGGCTAGTCTTATAAAGGCTGTTTACAATAAAGTGAGCACTTTTGAAGTCAACCTTAGAAAAAAGTCACTGCTAATACCTGCAGGTATTTTAACGGGTGTACTGAGTGACATGCGCCCAGTAAAGTTGGTAACGATGGAGTGGAAGTAGTTCCATACCTTAACGTTAAAAAAAAAGTGTTAGGTAACCACTTGTGATAACTTAAATTGTTTATTTCGTTTTCTGTTATTTTTAATGCATCGAAGTGGAAAAGTGATAAGATTTGTAAAATATTAAATTCCGTAAGAATTTCAGGTTAACTTGACCGACGCATGAATAAAGTGATGAGGCGCATAACAATGTTAATTTTACATTACGTAGAAGAATGCACAACGTGCATACAAGCAGATCTTAAGCTGGGTTTTCGAAAGTGCTCGTTTTACCGTGAACAGCCTATATAAGCCTTAATTCAATACTACCAAATTTACTGTATCGAGGTTTTGGAAAAAGTTTATAATTGTCTATATTTGCAACTAAGCCTACATACATATGATCAGTTATTTTAATATTTAAAACAGTTTATTATTTGTCTCAATAATAAATTCATACACGCTAAGCGCCAATTTTCACTGAACATTTTTCTTTAATTCCAAAGTTTTTAAATAGTGAATTCGATTATATTTCAAATGCATACAAATGGAACCGCTGATTTCAACATCTGTTGCAATCGTGACATAATATACAATAAAGAATCCAGTCTCAAGTTAGCAGGAATTAAAATGAATACACAAAACAAAACAAAAGGATCTTTCTTTGAATATCGAGTGGAAAATTTACCTTTGCATCGCTCTGAATTTAATGCAAATACACTGATACACAGTCGATAACTGAACATAACATTGCGCCAAAGGTTACACAACAAGCTCTGTGTTAACTTCAAAGTGAGTCGGCCTTAAGGGTTGTAACTCAACCACGATCTTAGAAAGACAGCTCTTGACACTGAGGTCAAAATCTATCACCCTTACTGACTGGTTTAGTTCATGAAATAAACATCGGCTCTCAAGACCTTGTTGGTAAGAGCCGCTCAAATAACTCAACTCAACTCTTAACATTCATGAAATAAACACCGAGCACTGTTATCAAAGAAGTGATAGTTTTACATGCAAAGTATGTATATGTGTAACTACATTATCTGTCCTTAACATGTCCATTTAAATTATTTGAGAATATCTTCAAACTTTTTTGTTTTATACGTTATGTACTGTAATTTCTTAAGCTTAAGTAATGTATATGTATGTATATATATATATATATATATATATATATATATATATTATATATATATATATATATATATATATATATTCCACTGCCACTGTGTTATGGCGTGACCCCTATACAAACAACGCAAAACTACAATATTGTAGTACAGATCCACGCGACTACTTGATGAACTAAATCGGCCAATATGAGTATCAAAACACGAACGTTATAATATAGGCAAGTGTGAAGACCTATCCTATAGCCACGAACTCAACAGGATACACAATGAGTCTGAATTAGACCGACAAACTTCAACAGGTGATTCCTTATGTAAAAGTACGTAGGAAATATATGTAGTTCTTTTGGATTGCAGTGTGTGAAGGGAGATATAAGCCCTCGAATATAGAATTTTTAGACGGTTGTATAAGATAATTTCAGAAACCACACGTGATTGAGCAACAAACTTGTGTAATATATATTGTTGACATAAGACCCTCAAACCTCTTCAACACATCGCTCCTGAACAAATAAAATAGTGGTTGTTGAAGTAATATCTTATAAAACTCTGTAACCCATTATGTATGTTATTTGAGTGATTGATTATTAATTAGCATGTTTGAAATATATATAAAAAGGCCCGCCTTAGTGAAACATTCCAGTCGAGTTGTTTTCCAGAAAACAGGCACTGATGTGTCAAAGTGTACAGTGTAACGCCTGAGTGAGTAGGCAACAGTTCCGGACTCGCGTCTCGTGCTGAAGTGCGCCGCATGCCATTGTGATGTTTGGGGCGATACAGTTCAGTTAAGGATAATTGCATGCCTACAGAATAGGATCAGTTGCACTACCCCGATCAAAACACACGGCTCACAGCTACGCGTCAGAGATATGGCGGACACGTCCAAATTCATCGTGCATGTCCGTAGTTGTGCCAGCTGATGCAAAAATCCGCGTGAAGAGATCCTCTTCCGTCTTTTACCCGGATTTCGTAGACGAGACTGGACATGGAACTCCAGAAGAAGAAAGTCCAGCGGATTGAGGACAAGTGATCGTGGAGTCCAGGCAATGGGACCTCCATGACTAATCCATCGGCCAGGGAGGCCTTATCCACAACAGCTGGTCCGCGGACACCTAATTGCTGATTGGTGCACTTGACCCTCTAACGCCACAGCTCGCGTCCCATTATCCCAAGGCTCCATGTCCCAAGCTCATTCACGGACTTCAACTTTCGTCCGCGGAGGCACTCGCGAACGTGTTCCAAATTGTTTGTTTCGTTTACATTTTATCGTGCGCAAACAGTACAACTAAAGGATACTGTATTGATTTGTAAGCGTGAAGATTGAAAATTATAAAATACGTTATTTGTTGAAAGGCATAATCTTCAATCTCTCAGCTGCGAAAATAGAAAATTTAATGAATAAAATTATTAAGATTTACTGACTCGAGCAAAATAAATTCAAACGAAGTTAAATTAATGCAAAATCAAAACGTACTCACTCGCGTAAACCAAATAAAATAACAAAATAAAATAAGTTACAAGTATAAATATTTATGAGTAGTCGCATACAATTTAGGGAAGCGCCGATTTGAGTGCACTCTAGTATCATTATCTGAAAGCTTAGCTTCGGACGGCGCCGGATTTGGTGCACTCTGGTGCCAGTATCTGAAAGCTTAGCTTCGGTCGTCGTAATTGTAAACGCACATGTTAGGACATGCGTCCGCGGACGAAGTAGACCCCCGGACGAACTATTTTGGAAAAGGCCTGAGAAGGTCGCGTATGCCTCGTGCAATACGTGCTGTGGTACCGTCGTGCTGGAACCACATAATTTGTCTGGTGTGCAGTCGAACATCTTCCAATAACTCAGGAAGTGTTTCCCGCAGGAAAACTCCGTAAATGTTGCTGTTGAGGCGGCGAGCTAGCAATTAAGGGACCATAAACACGTAACCATTGAGTAAAGATATACACTAGAGTGGCCATGGGATAGAAAAAAGGCTGACCATTTTATGTGTTAGTTCCGCTGTTGATCCAGAGGAGCGCTAGTGTTCTCGACGACGTCATCCGCGCGGTGTTGCCAAGTCCGCAGCCCGTAAAAGTATGTTATAACCCCGGCCTCGGCTCGCCCACGTGTTCGTTCAAGTTCTGCCAGAGGCGAGCCTGTCACATGCGAGTTACCAGGAATCGTTGTAGCTGTGAATACCCAACTCATGATTTACTGGTGGCGACCATGGCATGTGTTTCGTTTCTGTCGTAGAAATGTGTAGCGATATAAACTACTGTTTGGTTTTATTTACCTCTGCGAAAATAAACTATCATAAATTAATAATGGTCATTTTGTTAAATTATAATCTATTATATTACTACAGTTTAGGTGTTCATGATAAAATACGAACACTGTTAGCACTTACAATTACAAACGTCATATTAATCATGAATGATGTCATACATTATAGTAAACGTTTCGTTCCGTTCTTATGTGAAAGGAAATGTACAGGAAATAATTGTTCAGTAGTGGAGAATTATATTTTAGACGCACGACGGTCTATACAATTGAACGCAACGTTTACAGTTTGCGGCTGTGATCTACCACAAAGGTTACTGTTCGTACAAATAATCAGTACGTTCAATGTGTCGATTCAAGTGTTATTGAGGCTGTGTCCGAACCTAGGAATGCACATATGTATATAAGCATACTCCACTCGGTTCGATACGTGATACATTCCGATTGACATACTTATTTACATCCTTTACAGCAAATAGCTGATAAGATTCTGAACAATCGTTTTGACGCAAAACACATACTGAATATGTGCTGGAACGTAGGCGCATAGCTTTAGAATTATCAATCCATTAGGAGCTGTAGCTGGAAAGCGTTTGACAATGAAAGCGTTCCTATTAAACCACCATAGACTTTTTATAAGAAAGGAATGAATATATATTTGAGTCAGTAAACGCAGTTATCAATAATGTATAGTTAAAACTGGTAACAACTAGAGGTAAATTTTTCTGCATATTAACTATACATTCAATGTCACGCCCGGTTTATAACAAATCACGACGAAAACTGGTTATATTTATCCCGGCTCTTCTAGATCATTAAAGGTTAGAGAGTATACATACTTAAGAACGTTGCTCAGTGATTTTTCTCAAACGGTAATGCCTCCATTTCACTCTTTATAAAAAGAAATATTACGATTAACAACTATGGACTGCATATAAATCGATCTTCAAAATAGTGGCTTATGGGCTGTAAGGACGCGAGACGTACACAAATTTGTTTCCCCGTGTACGTACGTATGTCATTATGAAAAACATTTACGTAAGTAGACGAATGCGAACGCTGTATGAACGTGCATCTCATTAAGCAGAACAACTTTTGCACAATGCGAGAAAAGGACAGTAATGATAACGTTTAAGGCTCAACTCTAACAGATGTTTGTTTTAAAGCGACAATACAACTGTCATCTCTGTAAGGTTCACATTTACAATAATGACGTGCATAAGTGGATATTGTCTGAAAAGTTGGCAGCTGTGTGTGTTTATATTTACACGAGTGTAACACCGCACTGTATATTGTACACTGAAACCTCGGACACACAACAATGCAAAAAACGTTGACAATGTAGTGTTTGTCAATAATGTTGACACTAACTAACGCACTTGTTTAGCACTCACTGCACCACATTCTTACATTGACAGTGAAAATATGTTTTATATAAATAAAATACTAAACATGGACGTAATATTTCTACGATCATTACTGGAATTCTGTGAATAGCTTAATAAACAAGACATTAATATCAGATGTAATAACGATTTAAAATTTAAAAAAAGGTTGCGAAATATATAAACAAAGCACAACACTTGCTTATTTTTAAAACATGTCTAGTGTATTTTATGAACAGTTATTTGCTTTTAAAAAACGTTTTACGTACGCATTCGCTCATGTGTTTTGAATGTCAAAACCAATATGGCGCTGATTTTGTCATTTTGTATTTTTGCTTACATCCGCTATATACAAGTGCGAAATATCAATTTACCAAATACGTCACAATGTTTGTATAAAATATCGGGTCACATGATCATTTTGTTAACACAATCTGCCATTTCAGACATGACCTACGTTTACAATACAAAACCTAATGCATTTAGAATTTTTGCAGTAGGTTCTTCTCTGCCATACAGAAACACGTCTTCTGTGTTTGCAGTTTTTCATTAATGTTTTAATTCTTAATTCCAGTGGATTTAAACAGGTAGCAAACCTGTCATGTTTACTTTTGTTCCTAACATAACCTCGTAAGAAACAACCATAGCGAAGCAGATCATACTTCAAAGCTGACATTTGCTATTAGAGAAGCTTATTATTTGTGAACAAATATAAACGTCAACATATGCACTGTAAATAACAGTTTCCCGCCAACAACACTGACTGCACTGTACTGATTGGTCGTAACCTCAACATTTTTTAAAAGAAATAAAATACAACTCTTAATTTCAATGCTTACGGAAATCCCACTAACGCATACGACCTGATAAGGTTCCACTGGGAACCAATTTATAGAGGAACACACATTCGTTTCTTCTGCACACCTCTTAACGCATAATATAATGCTCAAATATTTCTATTGTTAGTCCAGTTTTACTTCAGACGTCGCAGCTTACGCTGCATTATGGTGTGCAGGTGTGTGTAAACGCAGTCGAATCAATACATTTCTCTGTTCATAGTGTACAGTTGTTACCAAGAATAACAGAAATATTGTTAAATATATTGACTGGGTCGAAAGTTTTTTGTGTATTCTGGAATGTTTGTCGTCTCCTAGCGTACAAATGGATAATGACAACAATTTACGAACACTATGTACATTCATGCATTCTTGTGTGTTAACTTTGTGGCATGTTTACATAATTATAATTTACTTTTCCTAAAAGTAGTTATGTTCTGTGTGCCCCGTGTTTTGTTGAATGAATAAGTACTTTTTCCATTAACTACCACTGATTTCGTTTGCACGATTATACTATACTAACGAAATATGTTTTATAACATGTACGACCATCTTAACAAGGAGTATTAATTCTTACAGCAAGTGTTGATTCGATTCGCTTATCTTGGGTATTTTCTCCTTGGTAGTAGCATTCCCCTACCACTTAACAATGTTAATTGTAATATGTTAGTATAATACTATATGTATGTAGTGTATCATATTTGCAAAACAGTTTTTCTTCCGATATTTAAAAATGATTTAAGAAGTTTCTAGTGCCTTAATTATGCGCGAGAGGCGTGGGTCGTTTAAGCCGTACTTACACGATGCCCAATTTCTGCTACGTTCTGTTATACTCATGGGCACAACAGAAGACATACAATTTTCTATAGCAGAAGGGAAGAAAGAATGCAGCCGTCCATACCCATACGTTATCAAAAGTGCTAATATAAACTTGTAAACGGTAGGCAAAACAATTCGCAGGGGACAGGGGTACAAATGCAACCAAATTTTATACGTAGGTGCTTTGTGGTGCATCCAAAAGGTACGACGATTATTTCTTTTTCCCTCTGAAGACTGCATTGGTTTAGATTTTAACGTACGGTTACTATTAATGTATGGAAAATGATATGAGTAACAGCACTGCTTATGTATGGAAAACAAGGTAATGTATTCACATGTATGTACGATGGACATTTATGCCACTCATTAAAGCATTGGCATATTTTTAAACAAGAGCGTAGCTAGGAATGTACTCTGGGCTGTAAAAGGGGGGGAGGGGAGATTCCTTATGTCTATTTTTGAACAAAATACAAAACCTGTATTATTACAAATTTATTATAATCAATGGCTTCATGTACAAATTTGGAACCACATAATGCTATAAACATTATTAATGTTCAAGGCAGATCACATAGTCCTTGAATTAACATATAATAATACTTGTCATTTTATTTTTATTTCGATTAGGGGGGGATATGTCCCAATATATCACCCCACCCCCCACCCCCCTTCCTGGCAACGCCCCTGTTTTTAAATGTGTATTTTTAATGAGCATAATAATAAATCTTGTGCTCTCCGTAATTAAGCACGCTTTTACGGTTATACGGCCAAAATAAGACAGAACTGTTACAATATTAAACTTAAGGCTTTCGTGTGTGCCTTTTAACATTACTCGCGCTATACAGATCAAATTGTCTACTCTAGAAAACAATCGATGTGATTAGTAAACAACCACTGCTCGTAGACTGTACTGTGCTGGTACTTGCGTATTATTACTTTTAGACAAAGATATTCTGGAAATAAACATTTCTAACAATAAACTAAGTTATAAACAGCCATAATGTTTCACAAAAAAACTCGATACCCGCCGGAGATTCGAACTCTAAAACCTACAATTACATGGCACAGGCCTGCGCACTGACTCACTGAGTTACACAAACCATTTAGAGTGCACACAGTCGTCGCGTATTTTATAAAGTGGTGTTTATTCTTTTATTATGACCGTATGAGTAATATGCAACGTTTCCCTTTACTTATGCGTACATTATGTTTCATTTTGTTCATTCATATGTTTTACATAACTTGTAATCTTTTCGTAAACGGGCGACACAGCATGGCGCCCACTTTGAGGTTATGTATCACCTGAGAATTTCAAAAATTAATAACTACTGAACTACTTGACCAATTTTAATAATTCAAATGATATTACAACATATACTGTATGCAGAACACAATTATACTAAACTTATCGATAATAACACGAATTTATAATTATGACCTGAGTACTCAACTTTATATATATACACATTAAAAAACTGAATGTGGACAATGTATAACCACATAATAACAGTTCGAACAGAATACAAGTTTCTATTTAATAAATAACTTGTATTATGTCACATGGACTACTATTTATGTCAATATATCACAATATCACATGCGTCACTGGATGTCCAGAATTTAAGTATCATGTGTGTCATGGTTTTCCTTGTTCGTGCAGGCGTCGGGTTTGTGTTGGGTTATGTGTACTAAATGTTATTTCTTTTGATTACATTATATGAAGTTACAAATCGTTCTTTTACAGCAATACGAAATATTATTAAAGTATAAGTGGGCGCCATTTAAAAGGAATTGATTATAATAGCATAATAACAATAATATATACGAAAAATTAAAATAGATTTAAAAATACAATAAAAACTAAATACCATTAATTACGATTAATAACATTTATCACGGATGTAATATACTTGGGCGTCCGCCATATTGTCTGTCCCAGCGTGTGAGTATAATAGACAATCAGAGCACTTTCTATTGTCGTGGCTTTGGTACTGGGGGGTCATAGATAGAGTATGAGTGAGAGAGAGGGTAGATGTCAATGTGGCAACGCCGCCGACATTCCCCACGCTCACGCTACGAAAATGGACTAGCGCGACGTGGTGTTCATCCCTCGAACTACAACTGGAGTGGTTAGAAAATTTTACCTGGAGAAGTCCACTATAGGTATATCTTTACTCAATGACGTAACTGACAATATAGGCGGATCACGGTAAAATGAGCACTTTTGAAAGCCATACTTAAGATCTACTTGTATGAACGTTGTGTATTCTTCCGCCTCATGTAAAATTAACATTGCCATGGGCCTCATCACTTGGTTCAAGCATCGCGACGGTCAGGTGAAAATGCGGAATTATTAGAAAAGAAAATATGTTACAAATCTGGTAATTTTACACGTAAATGCATTAAAAAACATAAAGCGAAAGAAATAATTTACATTATCACAGATGATTAGATAACACTTTTTATTCGTCGTTAAGATATGGAACTACTTTTCATCCATCATTACCAACTTTCCTGGACGTATGTCACTCGGTGAGCCCGTTAAAATATATGCAGGTAGGTGCAGTGACTTTTTCTGAGGTTGATTTCAATAGTGCTCACTTTATCATGAACAGCATTTACCTGCCCACACATTCACGCTGAGCAACTGTTGGTGAGAGCGGACATAATTATGGCACACGCGGATTGTCATCCGTCCACACATGGTTGTTGCTGATATTTAATGTACAATCACGGCCAAAGGGTGCCTTTTTGGCAAAGAGAGTTTTCTTTCTCAAAGCCCGGTATCTCTACTGGTTGGCGCATAAACCAGTCAGCGAACTGTTATTAGAAAGGGAAAATCGCGAGGACCCTAACGTAACGGATGCAGCATGTCCTCTTGCAACATTCGCACTACGGTACGCTGACTAGCATTACGCCTGTGAGCCGTACTACGTGTACCAATGCTGGGTCGGTTTTCAACCCCGTGCAGCACTTTCTCGTCGAATCTTGGTGTTTGGAGAGACCCTGGACGCCCAGCATTCAATCTCTTCGCATCCACGCGTCCATTTAACCGCGAACGGCGTTGCGCAGAAGCATTTTCCGCTGCTGCACCACCGGCAGGTGGTGCAGCAGTTTCGCGAGTTCAGACCTCGCGAAACGATCCACAGAGTCTACAATACGACTTTCTCCGTCTGCTAACGCGAAATAATCGTCACTGTTCAGTGATTCTACTCCATGTACATATTTTACATTGTAAGTAAACTGGCTGCACTAAACGGATGCAGCAGCTGTATGTAGTTTGGCACGGAAGCTAGAAGTATTGCCTACTCCCGCAGGCGTTACACCGCACCCTTTGACCCTTCGTCCTCTTTGTTCTCTGATCAGTACAATTAGGAGTGTTTCGCTAAGGCTGCCTTTTTTTGTTATTTGAGACATTACGAATAATAATCTAACAATTAAATAACATATATATTGGGTTGCAGATTTATATAAGATATTACCATAGCATATATTCTATTTGTTCAAGGGGTATGTGTTTACAAACAACACTTAAAGAGGTTTGAGGTCTTCTGTAAACAAAATATATTATACAAGTTTGTTGCTTGATCTCATGAACTTTCTGAAATATTTTTGTATACAATCGTTTGAAAATTCATTATTTGAGGGCTTGTCTCTCCCTTGTTATTCCTAATGAATCA
The DNA here is from genome assembly GCA_029891345.1 of Dryococelus australis. Classification (NCBI taxonomy): domain Eukaryota; kingdom Metazoa; phylum Arthropoda; class Insecta; order Phasmatodea; family Phasmatidae; genus Dryococelus; species Dryococelus australis. The sequence continues at coordinate 64,191,472 of CM056997.1, forward strand.
TCTAAAACTTGCACCGCAAATATCATTGAAATGGAAGGTGCTATTGACGTGCTGGTTCCACAAAAGTGAAGTTTAGACAAGTTATCATAACTGCAGCCCAGACACAGATTTTAATAAGTATTAGAATGTATATTCCTTGAATAAAGTTTTTTTTTTTAAATGGAGCAATGTCTATTGGTGTCAAGAAAATTAAACTAACACAAATTAGAATGTCAGTTGTTTTTTTTTACAGAATTCTAGTTGTAGTTTACGTACTACCGTAATATGACAACTTTAAATACCTACAGTTTTCTGCTCAATTTAACAGCTTAGTTACTACGCTATAATGTTCGTACGTCACTCTTTCTTTTAGAGTGTAAGGTTTTATTCTGAATGTGCACGAGAAAAACATGTTACATCTTGTACATTGATGTGTTATTTACTGTAACTAATATCACCACTCTCTTAAGAGATACAACATTGAATAAACAAATACTGTAAATTCTGCAGAAGAAGGAGAGAATTATCCTTCAGAGGTTGTGATCAAAATGAAGACCACCAGCTACAATACAAGCTACCAGTCTGTAATGTAAAGATTGTTGCACATTTTGTAGTTTTTTTTTAGCAGAAATTCTATAACAGGCAACTGTAATACGTTGTTACATAACTTCTGGTGTATTCTGTATGTCGTTGCAGACAGTTTCTTTTAGCATTCCCAACAGAAAAAAATTCTAAAGAGGCCAGGTCTGGTGAACGGGCAGGCCACCTACAGGTACGCTTCGTCCAATCCAACGATGTTGAAACAATCGGTGAAGACAAGCTGTAGTACATATTGTACTGTGCGCTGAGCAACCATCATGCTGATACCATAGGATCCTCCTAGTCTGCATGGGCGGTCTTCTAACATCTGTGGAAGTTCGCCTGTTAGGAGGCTGACATGCATTTGGGAATCCAGTGTTGTTTATATGAAGAAAGGTCCTATGAGATAATGGTTTACTATTCCACACCACACATTTGCACTCCATGGATGGTGACGATCCACTGGACAAAGTAAATGGGGATTGTTTACTAACCAAAAGTACACGTTTCTGAGGTTGAGTTGATCATGATTTGGAAATGTTGCTTCATCACAAAACAAGATACATGACAAATATGGTTTATGTCATATAACATTGTACAAAGTTAGCACGAGTCTCAAAATCGTTTCCATGTGGTTCTTGATGCGGAGAGACATGATACGGGTGGAACTTATGACGGTGCAGAAAGCGTAGTAAATTTGCCTGATTTATGCCACTCCCTCTTGTGATTGCATGGGAGCTAACTTGCGGATTTACAGCTACAGCAGCTATAACATTAATGACACCCTCTGCTCCGGTAACTCGCTTGTTTCTGCTTTGTTTTCGAGGTGTGTTGCACTTCCAGTTTCCCGTAATTGGTTAAAGAGGTTCGCAAATAATTGTTGAGATGGTTTGCGTCTATTGGGAAATCGTTCAGCGTACACGTTACAAGAACGAACAGAATTCTTCCTACATTCGTCATACAACATGAGCAAGTCGGCGTTTTTCAGCATTAGTAAATACCATCTACCAACACGTCCTATGTCTACGTAGTTTGAACTATTATAACATGCTGACAAGAAGGAGGCCCCAATGAAATCAGTGTAAAGGCAACAGAATATACATAAACATACGAAATTAGTAGCCTAGTAACCAAGCAGTTAAATGGAGCAGACAACTAAAGGTTGTTATATTACGATAGCATATAAACTACTTACACTAGAATCCTGCAAAACACACCATTGACATTCTAACTTCCCCTAGTTTTATTTTCTTACTATGAATAGACATTGTTCCATTTGAAAAATATGTAACTTTGTTCAAGAAATACACATTATGATAAGTATTAAAATCTTCGTCTGGGCTGCAATTATGTGCCGTTGTATTAACTTCACTTGTGTGAAACCAGCACGTCAATAACACCTTTAATTCCCTAAATATTGCGGTACAAGTTTTAGGTGATTCGTTCTGTAAACTGCTAACCAAAAGTGTACATATATTCCTACAAAATTTTCTGTAAGGAAGCACCTCCCGATTTTTATACTTCGAATTCAGACTCTCCTTGTAAGAGGATTTATACAATAAAGAAATTAAAACAGTAAGTAGCAGTGCAAAGCACACAGTAGGCTCCGGAAATTTAATTGGAATAATGATTCAACTGCTCATATTGGACCAACAGAAAAGCACCTTACAGTGTGTTACTTGAAATAAAATAAAGGTTGTTATTAATAACTAAATTAGCAGTTGATAATTACTTTTAGAAGCAGGCCAGCAGAAACACCGTGTGTCCATAATTCATTTCCACTCTCTTTGAAAGTGAATAACAGAGAAACTATTTAAGACAACCGGTTGGGAAAGTTTGCATTTGACGTTGTAAAGACAACGTTGGGTGGACGCGAATGTTAATGACAGCTACAAATGTTCGAAATGATTTCTTCGTCAGCAGAAAGACATCGCCTGCGACACTGTAGAACGGATCGACCAATAACAGCTACGGTTTCAATGGGATTGCATCTACATGCTGTCACGCAGTCACCTCTCTCATGGCATCTAGTTTCCGTGGCTCTGTCGCATACATTGTGCTTTTCAGAGTTCCCCACAGATAAAATTCAAACGGCTGGTGTTAAATCTGGGTATCCAGGTCGACACCGAACACGTCCTCGTCGACCTTTTCACCTCCCAGCACGTTTCATCCAGGAGCGACCGTATATCTCGACGGTGATAAGGCGGTGCATCGTCCTACTAGCAAATCAATCGTCATGTGGCTAGGGTTGGTGAACAGCTGGCTCAATGTTTTCCTGCAACTTGTTATGGTAACTTTCACATATTACCCTTCCGTCAAAGAAGTCCTTCTGGTGGAAATATCACGCCACACTGTTAACCCCGGAAGATTAACTGCTTGCTGTACCACAATGTTGAGATTTTCATCAGCCTAGTACAAACAGTTGTGGCGGTTGTCATTTCCATTCAATTTAAAGGCTGCCTCATTAGACAAACGGTCGCTTCATTAAAATGTTCATTGTCTTTGCACATGTTTACAACCCACTCACAAAACTTAGTACGTCTGTCTGGGTCATCTCCTTTCATAGCTTGAAGTAACGTGGGAATGTAGGACCCGTACTTTGTTTTAAAATACGATGGACCTGGCACCTGACTTACGCGCATATTTCAGTGCGGACTTTGACTTCCTGGGGGAACTGTTAGCGACACAGCCCCCACACACCCTTCGTCCGCCGTCCTTTCTTCACAACGCAAGCATTTACGTCTCTCCCAAACTTGTAACGTTATCATGTAGTTGTTACAAACGATGGTGACGAAGTTTCGTATCCTGTCCTCCATCGCCTCTGCATCTCAATCATGTTGTCATACTTTCCAATAAGACTTTAAATGCACTTACTTTGCTCAAAAGAAATCATTTTCACTGGAGCCATTTCCTCTACAACTGTGGCGCAGCCGCTCGTGGCTGGACAGCGGACTGGCTACACGTAGCCTGCTCGCAAACACCTTTTACTAACGTACAAAGAGTGTAGCTGTTGGTTTGTGTCTCCCGATTACTCTTGAAAGTTCGTTACTTGAATGAAAATATAAGTGTATATTTATTTAAATATATTATACTTTCTTAATGGCTAAACTTAAGACTTCAGAATTTCATTTCTTAGTTTCAGATTTTTTTACTGTGAAACTTAAGCGATGAGAAGTAGCAACTTTACTGTGTATACCTCGATTTGAGCTAAGGGGTTGGAAAACTTTGTATGTTCTCCTGCTTAATGTTTGAGATGTTCATTGCGTAAACCCCTTAAGAACTATCACTCGACGAAATAAAGCAAGAACATTGTCCTATTCATTTGTTTCCTGAAGGAGGTTATACGGAGTTTTCGAATCAACAACGCTCAGTAAACTACAAATATTGATTTTATTATGTTGGCAGACAAGTAGCATGACACTGTCAGTCTGTATCTTTATTTTATTTTAAGACTGGCCAACATTTTCTGGGCAATATTTTTGATTGAGGCGTTTATCTGTAGTTATTTCATACCTCAGATAATGCATTTGAGAGAATATAAATGACAATCATGAGGGTGAAACACTCTTTAACACAGCACATCACGTGAATACTCATGAAATATTTAAGGCTCGGCATCACCCCTTTTGCATAAATTATTCGTTTTCGTGTGATAATTTTGGATTCATGCGATTACTGGAAATGTACGAGTATATAAAATTTACATTTTACGAGTTGTTTAGTATTTTTTGCGCAATTTTAATTGTGTTTTATCAGCTTGCTGTAAAAAGTCAGGAACATATGTATATTTTATTAATAAGTTCCTGTCTTTCTGCAAGTAGGAAATAATACACAGTAAAAAATTTAGTTACAAAAGTATATAACAGCTAGTAAATGGTAAATTTTGTATAATCAAACATTTCCAATGATACCTCTGAAACTGAAATTGTGACACAAAAACGAAGCATTTCTGCAGGAGAGGTGAATGCGAGCCTTAAGGAAATAACAAATGTGAAAGTCACGTAGACAAGGAAGTCTGTGTGTGCTACCGCCGTTGAAACTGGCATACGCATGTAAACCAAGCACCAGTTTCTACAATATTTAAAGAGAAAAACTACATGACTGTATATGATATACTTACGCGATGTGCAACTAGAACATATTTCGTTTAATATGCAAAAATTTTAAATGACAAAGTTGTGAGACAGTATAATCTTTACTCTGTGTTCCTTCGGTAAGAATTAGCTTTCCCTATTCAAGTTTGTGGGGCCTGACTTGTGCAGGCCCCGCTCCTACCCGACGTGTCTTGAGCGTCCTTGCGGCTCAGGCGGAGTGGAGCAACAGTAGACTGCGGTTGTTGAGGGGGGGGGGGGTGAACATCCCGTAGGAGACCAACTGGACAACAGCAACTCACCACACTTTCCTCACTTGCAAAAATATACATTGAAAGAACGGTTTAGTTTCTTTTTCTGGCTGGTTAAAAATAAACATTGCGACTTGCCTCGTATACCCACCCACGCAACCGTCAGGTGACAGTGCTATATGTTATAAACATAACTATGGTTCTACGGCGTCAAGCCTTTGTTTAACTAGTTTTCATCAATTTTTCAACTCTACATACACACATCAAAAAAGTTTTGCAACACTAAGATTTCATAGTAATGCAGTTGCTCGCGGAGCAGGTAAAATTATGGGATGAAAATACACTCTGTCTGTATAGAAAATACACACGGCCTGTACAGAAAATACACACTGCCTGTTCAGAATATTCACACCGTTTGTACAGAAAATACACACTTTCTGTACAGAACACCACGACAGATGTGTCGCATGTCCTTGTGCAATGTCCTAGCGGACATCCTTCATGCGCATGCAATTACAGGCGGTGCAGAACATTTTTGAGGCGTTTTTTTAAATGAGACGTTTAAATAGTTTTGCTGATCCGATGTCAACATTACTGTAGCTATGACTTTGTGTCTGTTTTTAACTGCATGAAGTTGGGCGCAAAAATTAATTTCTAGTTGCTCAGTTCATTGGGAACACGTTATATGTGTCCAGCAGGGCACTGTAAATAATTAATCAATTTTCAGCCAAATTACACTTAACCTCTCATGACGCTACTCGCCCCCGACCACGAACACCGGATTTTCGTATGTCCGGGGGGCGTGGATGATGTGGCGGAAGTGATATTGTTCAGTGAGTTTTTCTGGGACAACACGCTCCATTGATCATTGTGCTGCTCCATCTCCACATAGGCGGAGAGAGGTTTGACCGGCTGATAACAAACGAGGTCTTGAGAGCCGATGAGGGGGAAGAGAGGTGAGTATGGAGCGGCGCCAAAATGCAAGGGGTGGGGGAAAGGCAGATCCCCGAGAGAAAACCCGCTGACCTGGCGTCTGTTGGCACAGTTCCCGCATGCGGGAGAAAACCGGGAGTACCCCGCCGGGAATGGAGCCCGGTTCGCATAGGCTGGAGGCGAGCGCTGTGCCCGTTAAGTCAACCATGGCCCCACTCTAGTGGTGAAGACACGAGCCTGGGCGACATTCGAAAATGCTTCTCCGAGAGTACAGTGAAGTAATATGGAGTAAAAATTCAGCAATGCTAGAGTAAAAGTGGTTTTAGAACGAGCATAATGGAAACTGCGTGCTGTGTTTACAAACATGCCCTGATTAAGCAACCAATATAATCCCAACGTTTCCAGTACTTCTTTCTTCAAAACAAGTATAGGCTGTTCACGATAAACCGAGCACTTTTGAAAGCCCTGCTTAAGATCTACTTGTAGCACGTCGTGTATTCATACATCTTATGTAAAATTAAAATGACCATAGGCATAATCACTTTACTCATGCGTCGGTCGAGCGAAACTGTGAATTATTTAGAAAATTAAATATTTTAAAAATTAGCTTATGAATACATGTATTTACATTAAAAAGAACAGGAAACAAATTAAATAATTTCAGTATTCACAAATGATTACTTAAAGAGTTTAATTCAACGTAAATACATGGAATTCCTTTTTTCCCCCTCCAACGTTACCAACCTCACTGGCCGCATGCCACTCGGTGCTCCCGTTAAAATATATGTAGATTGGGGCAGTGACCCTTTCAAGAGGTTGATTTCAAAAAGGCTCACTTTATCGTGAACAGCCTTTATTTTTCAGGCTGTTCGGAAACTTACATAAAATATTTCGGGAGGGGCGTCCACCCCCTAGTTGCATACAATTGTTTTGCCTTCGAGTTTTAAGAAGAAATTTTGATGTAATCTTATTAAGCAGTACGGCTATTTGAAAAGAAAATAACCTCTAGTTGCAAGTGCCCAAGACAGGCCCTTCCCTTTCAAAGCGCGCAAAACTTTTCAGCGGCGGCGATGCATTGTCTTGCACGTAGATTATACTTCTACACACGGAGGTAAACACATTGTTATTAGTAACAGATTTCGTGCACACTATTCCCGAAAGCACAAATGAAACAAGAAAGAATGTGTGTGCTGGGCTTACATGTGTGTAGGACTGCACTGTAGACAGCATGGTTAATGTGGGAGGAATTGGCCGACATGCATTTGATGTATGATGCGGAAGGCTACAGTTTTCTGAGAGCACGTAATTTGTATTGGTGGAAATGCCCAAACAGCATTACCCCTCATCGTGGGATGTTTTCGCAGTTGACCAAAACATGCGGGAAACAATTACACTGACCTTCATAATAATTATTGTTCTGCGCAGATGTCTGCTACTTGCTCACTTCTTTGAAATTGTATGCGTGTATAAGCGAGATCACAGTGACAATAAATATCAGTGCGTATGCACAGCATGCGATTGTCTTACTTTAGTGCATTTCCCAGTTAAGAGTCGGCCAAATATCGGTTGCTTTCGATGTGTTTACCTCCGCGTTTAAGTATTGCCTAAAAGCCAGGCATTGTACATTGTACCGCCACCGTTGAATAGTTTGTGTGCGTTTTAAAGTCAAATGGTGGGTTCTAGGAACTTAATACAAGAGGATTTATTTTGCATGTAGGCAATAGTGCTCGATAAGGCGGCATCAAAACTCCATGAAACTTGAAGGCAGAACAATTGTATAAAATTAGAGGGTGGCCACTCCTACTGTTTTTATGATGGCGGGAAGTATTAACACCGGTTATTTCATAAGGTGAAGATTTCGATAGCACAAAACATTACACAGAGAATCGTAATTCCACACTCTGTTTCTAATATTTCGCAAAAATACTGATTCGATTTTCAAGGCCGGATATCTCCCTTAAGAGCTGGGCTTGTCTATAAGTTGACATAATATGTCTACCTCGCTTTCGACATGTTTCAGGCAAGTTTCCGATCAGCCTATATGCACAATAAACTATGCTTACCATGACCTAATCATAATCGTAATATCCAAAAAACGCAGAACTAGACTGAGCATGTAAATTGCTACACCCATAAGGTGGCATCCATTTTTAATAAAATCAAAACCGCATACAGAATCAATTGCGCATTGTAAACAGTTTAGAGTGGCGTGGAAGTAACGTCACTGCAACACGTGTGACAGCGGGCGCTCGTGGCCAGTAGCCTTTGCCTAAAAGGGCCATACAATAGACTGGAACGGCAGAAGTCTGCGTATTAAGAGGCAGATCGGTGTGCCACGGTGTAGGGCTAGCGAAGAAAGTCATCAACCAGATCCAGTTGAACGAGGGCGTAAGGTTGGACTGCACGAAGCCGGGTGGTCAGAACGTTGAATGACCATTCATTTTGGCCTTGCAGCCAGCACAATAACATGATGTATGCATGCGTGGATAACTACAGGTCATGCGTCACGTAAAGTAGAAACTGGTCCTGCCAGACGCGCTACAGACGCAGTAGCAGAATGTGGCACCATATGAACAGAGATCCTGCAGTTCTGTGGCCTCATTTTCTACCATTCAAGCGCAGCATACGCACCGCCACCATGAAGCAAAATAATACTCGTTCCCCTACAGCTCATGTTAACTAACAGGTTCTACAAAATGTAGACACCGCTCTTTGGCATGCCAGGTCTCCATATTTGCCCCCTATTGAACACGCATGGGATATGATAGGACGACGTTCCCAAACACTGGCGGATCTACGTGTGGAGTCGCCGGGAGCATAGTGGTATGTGCCTCAGGGCACTATCCGCCACCTGTATGATGGAATGCCTCGTCGCATCGCTGTCTGTACAGCCGCGAGAGGAGGCTCTACCTCATATTAAACGCGTGGTTGGTGGATGCTAAACAACGCACCCTCTACGTGTGAAAGACTAATTACTACTACTCATGTGTACTATCGTCTATCAACATGCGATGGTTTGATGAGGTTTCACGTGTAATAAAAAGGATGTAGCGTTTCCCATGTCCAGTAGTGTATATACAATATAACTTTTAAATAAAAAATACGAATTTTACCGCCCATAGTTTGTAATTTTCCATGTGTTTCTGTAAATATTACGTGCAATTTTATTTTCGCTCCGCCTCCGTTTTCCAACTTACTTTTCGTTACTTGTCCAAATAGTAGTCGTAAAAGGTTTACTCTAGCAAAATGCTCGGCGTTAATACTCTAAATTTGGGCACCGCCAAACGTGTTACTCCGGAGTGTTTTGAGATAACCGAAGAGTAAAATGTACTCGCAGAGTATGTTCTGGAGCGCCGCCCTGCAGGTGGAGAAGTATGTGTCGGTATGCGAGTGATGTGTGGTGGCCGCAGGTACGTGATCTACACGAAGGCGGTGGTAACGGAGGGCACGCGGTACCTGTCGCCATTCTCGACCTACCTGTGGTGGGCCGTGCTGGGGTTCGTGCTGCTGTGTGGCGGCCTTACCTCCGCCTGCCGCCTTCTAGCCGGCCGCCGCTGTGGTTCACCCTGCTACAGCCTGCTGCACGCCTTCGTCCTCATACTCTGCTCCAGGGGTGAGTAGTCCACTCCCATATACTCCATTCTCGGTTACATCTCCCGCCATTTTGGATTCTTGGGTTTTCTTGTTATTTTTTCTAACATGAAAATTTAAAATCCAAGTCTATTGCGAACTAGTTGTCGACCTAATGCTGCAGTACAGTTATAAAAACTACACTGTGAACACATAAATATGTCACAATATCGATTCTACCAAATTCGTCAGAACTGATACTGTGACATTTATGAGTTCGCAGTTCAGTTTTTATGTCCGTACTGCAGCATAAGTTCGACAGATGGTACGCTATAGACATCACGAGTGCGCGACCTAGTTCGGCATGTGTTGCATATCTTGCTCCCCCCCCCCCCCCCCCCCCCAACTCTCAGGTGCTTCCGCCAAATGTTATGAAGTTAACTATTTAGTCAACTTTACACATGATAGGGCATTACTGTAATGAGTGGGTTTATTTTAAGTGTGTGGCACATGCAGTAACATGGAACTGTAAGTAGAGCATATGGCGGGCTCCTGCCCCACTAGGCGAATGTCATATGGATGGAGGGGCTATTATGCATATTGCTAATTTACATATTAATTGTTAATTAATTGGTTATTTGCTAATTAATTTGATTAATTAGCACAATTGTATTAAATAATTGTTTTATTAATTATCTTTGATCAGATTCCATTTATCAAATTTTTCGATGAAATTTTTTTTAATTGGTGTTGAAAGTGTTATGTGTCATAAGGGTGATATTGGGGGGGGGGGGGGTAGCATCGATGTGTACTCTCTGATGTTCGGGAGCCGATTGAACAGAGAGGTATATTATGATTGGGTATATAGGTATTGAGGTTGGTGAAAGAGTGGCATAAGGGACAATTTTTTTATTTGTTTGGAGATGTGTTGGAGCACTTGTGACTAATGCGCGAGTAATGGGAGAGGGGTACACGTCTTTTCAAGTCGAATGTCTGTGGAGGAATGAGCACTTAAAACTAATAGGAACGGGACTACACATCCATCCACGTTGCTCTCTGGATGCATACCGAGGATGTAACTAATTAAATAAAAATTAGATATGGGAGAACTGTTTCCTTCCATCAAGAAGAGTGAAGCAAATATTTTTAATAAATTAAACGAAAGAGTCTATTTACATTCTAATACCCAACGAAGCAACTGAAATAAGTACGAATCAATAAAAGTTACTTAAATCACTAACCCTATTTTCCAATATGTACCGAATGGTCCACAAAACGATTTCCTTACCAAAGATACAAGTAACTGATCTCCACTTTAATCATGCGATTACTATACATAACATTAAATCGGATTAATATAAACCAAACATGTATTAATGCGATTACCACAAATTTATTAAAGCGACAGAACTGTAAGACTCTAATCATGTGATTACTGAATGGAACATAAAATTTATATTAATATCGAAGCCACTATACTATTTCAAACATATTAAATGCAAACTAACTGAAGTCATTAAACAAAGTTAATTAATTAAAATAATCAATCACATACACAAACGAACCAATAACGTCAAGCCCAATAACCAAGCTGTCTTAAACACAACAAAAAGCATACTAGATACAGTCAACCTAGCACAGGTTCATGTCAAAACTCACCAGAACTCCACGGAATAGTGAATATTAACATCCATGGAACCTTAGGACACATCCTTAACTTCTCCTTCATCGACTCTCAAGAACAAAATGTAATCAGAATGAAATATTCTAAACATAGAAACACAAATATTTTCACTCCTAATGAACTGGGAAATATTAACAGAATACAAAGAAATTAATTGTAACACCAAAATGCAAGCGAAACCCCGCGTATTATATTAAAACTCACTCACTATATAATTGAACTACACACACACAAATTACGTTTAAACCTAGCACAACTATCCAAGAAAATCGCTTCGCTCTCACCACATGTTAAAATAAAAAAATAAAAAAAGTGCTACAGTGATCCTGCTCTTATAAATGCGTTATGACTCGGCATGCAACAATTCTATAAAATGTTTTCCGATAGCCAGTCGTACGCCGGCGGATCGTCACTTTCAACATACATCCTGTTGCCTGCATTTGACATAAATAAATAATAAAAAGTTTCAATTAATCAAACCTAATAATTATCCGAATCACTTATACAAACATGTGAGAGAAAATAGTAGTCCATTGTGTATGAGACAGTATCACTGCTCCATGCCTTGCATAACCCCTGCAGGCAGGCCAGCTGTTCACTTGGAACTGACCTCTCCCAGGACCATACATTATTGACGATTCACCTCCACCCCTCTCCCGTGCTCCCGTTAGGGAGAAGGAACCTACCTGGATACCTCAAGACCTCACACCTCCAAGACAGGTCTGTCGCCGATATGTTGGGAACCAAAGACACCGCCCACCTGCCTGTGAAGACTAGCTCACCAAGGAAATTTACAATACTAAAAACTGAATAAAAAATTTAAAAAAAGTAATCCCATCATGTCTTTAGCAAACTACATTTATTCCATAAAAAATATTTTAAGTCCAGGAAATTCTAAAACGTTTACCCGAATTTCAAAGAAATGTCCTGCAAACACGAGCTAAACAAAACGATTTAAGATAATTACAGTTAACGCATTTATTAAAAATATTATGTTATTCAATGATCACACTCGTCGGCTTTCAAGACATGAAACTGAATATTTGAAAAACCATTTTCACCAATAACATAATGCTACCAAACAAGTTGCTATGAAAATCTTTAGATGCCAAACATTTTGTTAGCTAAGACGATTCGATAATCATTTTAAATGTACACATGTGTATATTCATCCTAGAAAATATGTTTTTGCATGTAGAATTCTCTACGATTTTATAAGTTATAAACAATCTTCGTATACTGTATCTAACAATTTCCTTTTACAAATGCACCCGACTAAGATTATCGTTCTACCATTTATATCATAAATGTGTATATTTGGGCAAATATATGTCAATTTCATTAAAAAATATCACGTTTCCATCGGAAATTAAAACAATAGGAATTCGTATCGAACTTGTAAAGTTTCAATATTTCTACAAAAAATCACACTTTAGGCATTTCGATCCTGACAGGATTTCGGGAGCTATGATAAACGAACATATAATATCTAAAATACATTTCTGCATCTAGATTTCTCTATGAAACTATAAGTTCTAAACCAATCTTTGTACACACGAAAATTAATTACTGTCTCTATTAACTTTCTTTTACCAATGCCTTCCAAATATATCAGAAAGACATATACTTGGACAAATATATATATTTAGGTAAATATAAAATATTTGATTTAAAAACAATACATTTCGACAAAATATTAACGAAATACCACGTATCCAGCCAGAAATGAGTTGTAAACTGCCAAAATCATAGATATTTCAAAAGCATTTTCTAAAATACCCTATTTTAAGCGAAATTCAAGTAAATTGGTGGCCATTTTGAATCTGTATATTATATAAGAATTAACAAAATAATTTTTCTCTTAGTCTTAAGCCAGCAGTTGTCGAAGTCGGATCATGTCGGGAGTGTATCACCGGGAGGTTTGCATCAATCAACAGATTTCGCCGAGATGTACTACAGCCATCTCCGAGAGATTTATATCAACCAACAATCTTCTCTGAGACATACTACAACTTTCTCCGAGGTGTACAACCGTCAATAAGCTTCACCAGGAGGTCATATGCACAACAGACACTGCTGCGATAACTGTGATTAAGAGTGTGTGAGAGTGGTTAATGCAATTTTAGCTTATGGACAAAGCAAAACGTTTTTTAAGTTTAGATATTGAGAACCTCTTGCTGCTACCTAAAGCCTTTATACTAACTTTTGCATTATACGAAATTCAACACATGCATCCTTTCCTCTCAGAGGAATTAAGGAGCGATGAGGATATAGTCTCGTATTTGTCTTGTGACAAAGATTGCCCATATGGTACACCGGCATTTTTCAATCAACCAAACACAATCCATCTGAGAAGAGATTGCATAATGTGAAGGTGTTAGTCGTCACGAATTACCAATGGACGATTCTGGACTTGATGAAGTTGATTCAGAAGCCACAACTGAACTTTTGTAAAATTAAACTTGTTTAACTCTGATGTAACCATTATTGAAACAGTCTAATCATGATGTGCTATGTGGAAGGATGTGAAAATTATCACCACAAGCCTTTTATTATTACAGAACTTGTCATTTCAAATCTCCCAAGCCTTGACTTGCTTTAAATCCAGAATTGAAAATGATGTTTTGGCGTCAAACTTACGAAGTACATGATTTGAAATGGGACTCTGGTGTTATAGCTTTTGAAGACAGTTTTCAATACGTGAACGATGCGCTTCTCGAAGACTACCCGGTATACAGACTTGGAAAAATGCAGGAGGAAATTGTAAAAAATCTAACTAATGCATAAATTGTAAACATCAGAAGGTATCATGACTGTTCAAGCATTAATTCGCTAGTAAAACACTATAACACTAATCACTGTAATAAAAAAAATCTTGTTCGCAATGCAAAAGCAAAACTTTAAGAGAATACTTATATCAGCATCCTGCCTATGTGTAAAGATAATAATTTAAAAAATGGTTTGTTACAGGTTCATCCCTGCATAAACAATGCTTTAAAATGGAGACATTCAATCCAGAGCAGATGTACAAGAGTGTTATTCTAGGTTACAAGAGAGAGTGGTTCAAGTCTCTAAACAACATGCACTTCCAAATACAGATGTGCAACGGAGATGAAAACTGGAACTTTTTAGAAAGTTTTGGAGGAAATATGTATAAAGAATGAGTATTGTGTTATGAACAAGATGTGCCCGGTTTTCAACATGCGACCCAACAGTGAACTGCCCTGTTCTCTTCGGATCTATGTTTTAAAACCAGAAGTAAAGAAATAACCAAGGAACCAGGTTTTAGACAAATAAAATATAAACTAACTATAGAGTTCTACGACAGACCCACCTTGTGGACTGAGACATGTAATAACAAACCAAACATCACACAAATGCAAAGAATTAGCAGTATCAAAATGTCGCCTTGTGGCATGTGGGATTGTGAGGTTTGTCAATTTGTAACATTTGTGTTTGTAAATTCGATTTAACAAAGATGTCATTAGGAAAAAATTAACAATTTAAATTACGTTTAAACCTTCTCGGTGGTACACTCCTGACGAAATGTGGAAACATTTTCTTTTTATTCTTTGAAAAATATACATAAAGGAACTAACATATAGCAGAATGTTAGTTATGATGGAGAGGTTCAACTCAAAACATCAATATGCAAGTATTACTCCAGGCTATAGGGGAGTGTGGTTTCGACTTGTAGAAGACGTTCCACTACAAATTCAAATGTGCAACAGAGAAGAGCATTGGCGTTTCTCATTAATTAGTCTGACATATACTTTAAAAGTTTTCGACATCTGTTTTAGGCAAAGATTTTATTCTTTATATAATATGCATCCTTACAGTAAGTTACCTTGCAATGAGAGTCAACCAGCATTTGAAGCTCAAGCTGGACACATAACGAAACACACGTCAAGCAGGAAAATTGAATACATAATGCAAGGGGTTGTTGCTGTTCTATCCCTATATTTGGAGCGAACAATGTTACAAGGAACATGTTACGCATATATGTAACCGAGAATTATCATCTCCATGTGGTATGTGGCAAAGCAATGTTTTTCAAAGCAAGAAAATCTAATCTACCAGACTATATAAAGGAGAGCATTTAATATTAAACAGTCAGTTATGGTTACTATCTTCGAGCCTGCAGTCGAATACAAGGTCCTGCAAATAGGATAGGAGAGGAAAAAAGTCATGAATAAATTCAATGCAGTGCTGCGACCAAATGTCCTGTGTTTCATATTACTACAACAACGCCACTTTCATTTAGTATTGAAGGTGTACATTCGCACTTATGTCGAATCATACCCAGAATAAGTTGAAAGTGTTATTTTATATTCCCCTGAATGTAAAGACGCATATATTAAGACATACAGAATAAAACCAGGGTGTAAGAAACCTTCTCTCCTTGAAAGTAAACTTCAAAAAGCAGACCTAAGGCCAATTCTATGAAAATGTATAAAAACACTGTCTACTGAAATAGCTAATAGCTTATAACTTGTGTTGAAATTTTTGTGGAACAATCTATACTTACTTGTGCTATGTATCACATTGTGTAAGTTTTGCTAATTATGTTTGTTTCTTTAAAATGTTGTATACAATAGCCTTGAAGCACACTAAATGTGTAAAATGTGTCATATATCTTGAAACAATCTATGTTTAAATGAATTGCTTTGTGTGTTATGAATCCTCCTATACCTGTGTTCTGTTGTGCAATATTGAAATTATCGATCGCTTAATATGCTATGTATTTGAAATAATCTGATTAAAAAATCCTATATGTACAATTCAAGGGGTTTGTAAAACAAATAGTCATGTATCATTTTTTTCATAAATAGGGTTATGTGTGTTTTTGCATCTGCTGGTCAATATGCACCATTCAGTGTGACAGAGTCATTTTCCATGGTTAAGAGTAGAAATTAAGCTGCTTTTGAAGATAATTGTCTGTTTCTGTGAAATAACATTTGAAGCAACAACCAGTCGTGAGCTTATCATGACTGTTTGTTGCCCCGAATTCTGATGTTATTGCATTAGCTGGACAGCTGCAATCATAACCATCTTTGGATTTGTCGGGAACAACTTCCTAGTTAGTTACAGTGACTAATGGTAGAGTAGATGTCTGCGCCACCTGATCAGACTCTTAGAAACCAATGCTACATAGTAATACTAAGTAGCACTAGAGTGTTCACATGTACACTGTAATAAAAGAAATTACTTTTCTCACTGTATACATGTTTTGGTGTAATGGTTATTTATTGTGATTATAAAATGTATGTTTCGGATAGTGATTCCTGTACTATTAACATCATGAATGGCAAGAAGAAACAAATAAATCCCGACTAATGGAAAAGAAATGTCCATAAAAGAGCCTGTACTCAATGTGAATCGTATGTTAGTGCCAGAAGCAAAAATATTGAAGCCTAGAAGCAGGACCTAGCTTGTGCATGTAAACGTTTGTGCTACAGCAAGTTGACAGATGATGAAAGAGATGCTATCTACCCACAATTCCGTGACATTAGGGACAAAATCGCTCAAGACAACTATTAAGTTGTCTCATGCAACCCAAAAAGATTTGAAGGTAAGTAGATACAACAAAACTAAATAATAGAAAATAGAAATGTATCATTAATGTATAAAGTGGTTATTTAATACAGCATGTTCATTGTGTCTGCTTCTCAGGAGATCAAACAGAACAGAGGATGATGTTGAACCTGGTGAGGCCGAATATTTAGATGATCCTGGGACGAGTTCTGCAGCTGATGCCAAGCAAAAAAAGAAAGAAGTCCTACAGTTACTATTATAAGGTAAGCTGATTATACATATTTTTCTCATTTTATGTGTATAACACATTTTTACAAGCCATTATGTAAACTCAATCATAATTATAATTTTGTTAGTGTTATGTACAGGTGTAATATACAGTAGTAAAAAAATATTTCAACACATAGAGTTGAACACATATCGCTGTTAAAGATGTCTGAAACCTTATTCACTGATCTAGCAGTGACATACTGCTGCAGAGTGAATACACAAGATAGTATTTACACTTATTTTTATTTTCAGTTTTATTATTCAATTTGTGTTTCACTTGTAATATTGTTGGGATTGTTTCTACTGACATTACAGCAAAAGCAGCATATATATGTAAATATGTTTATTAAAATATATGATTCATTATCTAGACTGCAACTAAATGTATTATTTTTTCTTTTTTTGTAGATCCACGTTGGCTCAAAAAACAGTGGTGGTTTATAAGACAGTATTTTGCAACTTACATGCTGCTGATAAGTGCAGAGTTCACAAGCTTGCCATTCATGCTGCTACAAATGTTTCTCCATGTGTTGATCAACGGGGCGACATTCCAACAGGCCACAGAAAATCACGGATAAGATCAACAAGCAAATTGAGGATCACATTAGACCCTTCCCTCATTGTTCTTCGCATTACAGTACGAGGGAGTCAAAAAGGAAGTATTTATCGTCTAATGGTTTGGTTCCTGTTAACTCTGGTGAATCGTAACATTTTATCCTGAATTGTCCATCATTTACCTGATCATGGTCACATATTATTGCCCCGTGACCAAGACTTTGCGCATATTGAAAAAAGAAAGAAGAGGAAGGAGGTGGTTTATGCCCCTGAGCAGTGGTATGTAGTGGTAGAGGGGTGTGGGAAAGATTTTCAAGTTCATTGTGTTTCACAGAAGGATGTGCTGGATCTGAAAACGAAACTTCAACCACATTTTAAGAAAAGTGAAACTTACAATAGAAGGTCATTCTCAATATCAAAATACAAGGTGTTTATCTATGATGAGAAATATCCTGATGAAGTTCTTGTCAGTGAAAGCCATGCTTATGTCGAAAGTGAAATGGAGAAATACAAACTTCTGAAAGTTCCTCTAGGAAATGATGCACTTCAAGCTCAGTATGCATATGATACAGGTCTTCCATCATTAAATCCTCTAAAATATGATGATGTGATGAAGCTTGCTCAGAAATATATTTCTCCAGCACATTTCCCTTTCTAAGAGAACCTGAAGAGAGGAGACGCCTAAGAGTGTGATGACGAGTGAACAGGGGTTTCTGTTTTTTTTTCCCGACATACATTGTTTGTTGATGCATAACGTGTTTTTATTTTGTGATACGAACTTCAACAATGACAAACAGTATTATAACAATACATAAATGTTCGGTATCTTGCTAGAAATAACATACTTTGAACTGCTTTCATGTAGTTTAGTATTCTCCCTGAACACAGGGAGAACATTGTTGAAAACCTATTTCAATATAGCATAAGCTAATTTGACTGCGATTAACGAATTTCTATGTAATTTGGTTGTTATAAATCTATGCAACATGCTATTACACAATACAGACTACTTTTACAATATCGTATGTATTTTTAAAAGAACACTGGAAGCTTTTGGTGCAAAAAACAGTTATATGCATCGTTTTTTATGTTGTTTATGTGTGTTTTTATTTTTCAAACCAAATAAAAAATGAAATAATTATGCCGCTTCTTTGTTTTATGCACTTTGTTTCCAATAGGGTTCAAAGAATAACACTATAATATTGCGATTTTTGGCAAAATTGTTTTTAGTTTCTCCGGAAAACTTTTAAGAAATCTACTTGATTATTTGTTGCACCAACTCCTTCAATTACTAAATTAACATGTGTGTGTTAAAATGAATGGTTTTGTATGTATTTTTATTTACCTTTTTCCCCTTGACAGAAATGTAGTTGTTTCCTTAAGATATGGGAAAAAAATATTACTCTGATTAATAAACTGTGAAATTTTTTAGTTTCCTTAAGAAATGGAAAAAAAAAATTACTCTTAGTAATAAAGAGAGAAAAAGTCTTAAATTTTCTTAAATATGGTGTAAAATTATTCTAATAGTGTTTGGTCTATGTCAACAATTGGTGAAAAAATGTAACATCATGTGAAAATAACTGGAGTCTAGCCCTCTAGCCACTTGTGGAAAAAAAAAAAAAAAAAAAAAAATATTTTATTGAAATAGTGTATCCAGAAAATATTATATTTTGTTACACTTCAAAGAAACTCTGCTGTTTGAAAAGCACGCAGCTCGTGGCATTTAAAGTAGAAAGCCGAGCTGGGAAATAAACTTTTTGCCCTCTGAAAGCATTTTCCAGCTGCCCATTACTAGAATGCCGAGCGTGGCATTTCAGGTCGAAAGCCGAGCTGCTAAATACCATTTTTGTCCGTTTCCCAACACAGTCTTTTACCTACCCTGCACTCCACTAGGGCTAACAGTGACACTAAAATCATTCCCTCCATCCACCTCTCTTTCCCACTCACGTGGACCCGGCCCAACTCTGTTACAGACAGCTCTAGCGTACAAGTATTATTTTCAATAATTAAATTCCATCACAAATACATAAAAATAGTTGAGTCATTTTGCCAACCTCTGTGGCGTATTTGGATATGGCTATAGGATGGGAGTTCTGGGTTTAAATCCCGGGTAAAGCATGGTTAAAATAAGTTAGGTTCTGGGTTCGATTCCCGGCTAAAGCACAGATAATAAAATTCAGTATCTTTATAAATCTTACTGAACATTCTTTCACATAATAGACCATACACTATCGCATATGTGCGCAATGTTTGACAGCTATTTAAATATAATAAGATTACAATTAATTTATATTCGAAACCGAAAACTGTACGTAATGCATTACAGAGACTATTACGTTCTGGAATAATAAAATCTTGTATTGCAAAATAATTCTGTACATGTATGAAAATTCTAAATAATTACATAATTCAGATTAAATGTAATCGCTATTACCAAAGAAATATGCATATTTCACATTGCAGTTCCAACTCAATATAATTGTAAACAAGAAAATTCAGAAAACTCGTAGTTCGTTAAAAAATATTTTACTTTCATAATTTGGCTTAAAAATCGTTTAATTCGTTAAGGAAATCATATTTCCTTTAGTAAAATTCCATTTCATTATCAAATCAGGCTATTTGCCTTATTCGTTTAGCTTTCCCGGGGAGGGTGGGGAGGAGGTGTCGGGTTATATATATACGTGCAGGAGCGCTAATCCTCACTGATCATCCAACCACCATGGGGTGTGGACTGCCTCTCTGCTATTAATCGCCGCACACCTACTTCTCATCCCCATGGTCTGCTGCAACCCTTGGCAACCTGCCGCGACACAATGAGGTGCTAGCCGAGGTCCAGAGCAGCCTAGGTCCAGCATATGCCTGGGTGGGTAGCCACCCTCGGTAGTCACCTGGCTTCGCTGGGGATCCTCAACTGTCTGAACAGGGTCGAGACCTCGCCCGAACCCTAACCTGCCTGAAAGGGGTTCAGGCCTCGCCTACCACCTTTGCTAGAAGCCTTAATGTAAGCAAATAAGTTAACATTTAGGACTTTTAATACTGTTTGATTTTACATTAATATTTTAATAACTTTTACTGTTGTTTAATGTATTGCACTGATTTATAGCGTAAATATTTCTAAAAATTGTATGGTTGTTGAGAGTGTTTACTGGGAGTATATTAAATTAGTTTTACTTCATTATGAAATGCTTATATGAATTATTTTTACCAAAATTCGCTTAAGTGAGTTAACTTTCTTCTCACTTTATGAAAAATTTTAGAATTTAATCAATTTTTTTTAAATAATCATTCAACATTATATGCAAATTCGTTAAAACCATTAGATTTTGAATGAAATTTGCTTAAATTTTCTTTGGACTTGTTAAACTTTTTACAATTTGAATTAAATTTATTCAACTTGTAAAACTTTTAGATTTTGAATGAAATTTGCTTAAGTTTTCTTTGGATTTGTTTAACTTTTTGCAATTTGAATGAAATTGATTCAACTTTCTTCGCAAATCATTAAACTTTTATATGAATTTGTTTAAAGACTTTTAAAACTTGAATGAAATTTAATAAACTTTTATCTTATTTCACCCCGAACTTTTATAAATTTGCTTAAATCGATTAACTTTTTATATGAATTTACTTAAACTTGTTAAACTTTTAGGAATTTTTACTGTGTTTTTTTAATTGTTTCAGGTTTACAATATTTGTTTAATTACTTACTTAGTAGTTTTAATGTATTCTGGGCGGGATTTTGTTATGACTGATGTGTGAAATACGGAGCAGAGAAAAATAAAATAGGGAACTGAGCCAGATGCACCTAGTGTATTCGGAGGGTGCATAGCCCTGCCCTACTCTTTGCTCTGAATGTTGTTGTATGGTGATGGATGTCTGAATTGATTAATAATTGAACCTTGAGTAACTTAACTACTTTAATGTTTTGATGGGTGAGGAGTGGGTTGGGAGGGAATTTTTAGTTTTCAGTAGTTTTAAAATTAAACTGTTTTTTCTAAAATTTATTGAGTAGGTGTATGACTGCGAGTATGAGTGTGGAGAAAGGTATTGGAAGTGATGTATTTTTGAGAGGTTTTAAAAATGTTGTTAATTTTGAGTATTTTTAAGGCAATCTGGGCAGGTGAGTTGATGTGTGTTTGGATGTGAATTATGGAACAACTAAAACAAATGGATAACAAAGCTACTTACACAAGGTGTAAGCAGAGGGTGCATATCACTGGCTCCTGAGTGTGTTCAGAATGTTGTTGTTTGGCAAAGGATGTAAGGTTGATGAATAAATGGACCTGAGTATTTCTAACAATTGTAGAATTATTGAAAATAGGCTGGGTGGGAAGTATTAAGTATGTTATTTGCTTAGTTAGTTGTAAAAGTATAAATGTTCGAATTTTCTAAAATTTTAAATTTTAAAAATTTTTAAGAATTTTTTAACTTGAAGTAAGTGTTTTAAATGTTTAATTTTAGAGTGTAACAGATTAATTACCCTTGCTAAAACTTTTAAACAAAAATTGTTATTAAATTTATAAAAAGTTTTAACAGTTTTATATACTTTAGTTGTTGATGGTGTTACATACTTCAATTTTTGACATAAAATACTTTAATTTTTTACAGTGTCAAATACTTTAAATTTTGATGGTGTCGAGTAATACAAATTATTTTTAAAATTAATATTTAAAGCTTTGTCTTAAACAAATCATGTTCAATAACTTGCATAAATGCAATACAAGGTTGTTAGAACTTTGTACAAAGTGCCTTACTGTGTAGTGAACTGTTAACTGTCGCACACTGGGCAACTGGCTACAGTGCACGGTCCACGGAATTGCTTGGTGGGGGAGGGGGAAAGGGGAAGTGGAGGCCATAACTCTCGGGATGGCAGTTAGTGCAGGCGTGCAGTGGAAGGGATGGGTCACTGCAGCACGCAGGGAAAGGGGAGTATCGCTCAACGCTGGTTTAGGCGACCACACAGGGAAAGGAGGATGGTGGGGAAGTGCACATGCGCAGACATGCAGCTGCACGGAGGGAAGGGTAATGTTGCTCGCCTGGTGTTTGTAAGCTGGTGCCACGTGCATGCAATGGCAGACTGTAGAAGCTCCCTCCCTCCTTCCCTCACCACACTCTTCACCCTTGACTCGTCTCTTTCATGCAGCTCACTTCGCACTATCTCCCTCCCTCTCCTCGCAGTGATCTCCCATCCCACACTGCTCCCATGCCTCACCTCACCGCCCACAGCACCCGCGGTCCCGGTCTATTTCGTAAACATTATAACAATGTTTTTTCTCTCTTACCAGCACTTCACATCACTTTATATTTTTTGTAGTGTTGAAATTATTGTATCGGGAAACAAAAACTTTATTTTGACACAATGAGTGAGGGAAAAGTAAAAGATTTGCTAGTTTGTTGGACTATCTTTTCATTGGCGAAACAGAGAGTGAATCTGAATCGCAGACGAAAAGACCGGCAAATGCAGTCTGTCAAGACTTTGTCATTTCGCCTACACTGCATCGTTTTTATCTGTT
This sequence comes from Dryococelus australis, assembly GCA_029891345.1. Lineage (NCBI taxonomy): Eukaryota > Metazoa > Arthropoda > Insecta > Phasmatodea > Phasmatidae > Dryococelus > Dryococelus australis. The sequence continues at coordinate 64,214,429 of CM056997.1, forward strand.
ATTGGATGATCTATTCTTGAGTGATTCGAGCTTTGATTCACACACAGAAATATCATCAACTGCAACAGATAGGGACACGACCGTTTTCCCCAAACACGGAAAAGTAGATCTCCTGTTAGAATATTTGTTTCTATCTGTGATGTAAAATTCGAGTGATTCGGGTAGTGCTACGTCCATCTCACAGCCAACTTTCAAGTCAATTAGAGACTTTGTGTAGGGAAACGGAAAATAATTTGGTTTCCGATTCCTCTAACTCCGTGGAAGCTTCTTTGCCTGAATTGAGGTATCAGCTATTGGCCATGGTGTTCACTGCTAGGCTAACTGATGCATATGTAGTTAATGATCAAACTAATATTGACACAGATTTTGGAAGAATTTTTTCAAGGTGGAGGGTCCCTCTGTTAAAGTTAAAAATGGCGTCGCCCCGGCCAATAAGGCTTAGTATCACCATAGTAAGTAAATATTTGAAGTTCTTTTTGGTTGAGGAAAGCACTATGCAGATGTTTTAGTTTCAAAGTAAATCATTACCTGTCCTGCATTCAACTGATGTGGGCGAAATCTATGACGAGACAACTAAGCCTTACCTCACAAACAGACTTGAGGAGTATAGAGCATGTGGCTCAGGTTGGAGTCTGCTTCTATTTCTGCATATGGATGTTCACATATCGCAGTTTAGAGCAGTCACCATCAGTGCTGCCCACACAATCTCCCCAAGTCCATTGTCAATAGGAACGCTTACATTAATGTAAAGTGTCCTGAAGGAATGTTTCCATTACGCCATTATATTAGCTTTGTTTCCTGCCACACATCCTACCAAGAGAATGACTTCATATACAAATCCTTACGAGATTATGGATATTGAAGGTCTGTCAGATCTTGTAGTATTACAGGATATTCGAAAGTTCGAGGAGAACAATTTTATTTCAATCAATATCTACTGTGTTGCGAACAAAGATAGTAAAATAATTGACGAAACTTTCGATAAGCAGAGGATTATCGTACCAATGCATATTTCTCCTGTTCACCATGATTGCCATTCGTGCTTGTGGTAATGATGCCCATTTGCATTTTGTTTCCATTAAATATTTGTCAAGGCAGTTGGGAAATAGGAAAAACAAAAACATGCTTGCGATAATTGTCTCCATTACCATAGTAGTGTGGAGAAAATCACAAACCATAATGAGTGCTGTCAGCAACATAAGGCTGTTCGTAGTACTTTCCCTGCTGAGGACGACAAGTACTTGCAATTTCAGGGTTATAGTAAACAGTAAAGATTGGGTTTCATCGCCTATTGTGACATAGAGACATATTTGAAACCCTTGTTCACTTGCCTCCCCAATGATAACATGAGTAATACGAATAGTAGCAACCAAAATGTTCCATATGCTTGTAGCATTTTGTTGGTTTGTTCGTACAATCCAGCATTATATAACTACTTTTAGTTTGTGGGTGATGATTGGATGAACAAGTTAATAGATAAATTGGTTGAATTAACAAAGTGAGTTGCAGGAATATACAACGTGACTGTTCCGATGAGACCAAAGACTCTAGCTTATGAAGCTAGGTAGGCAGCTCAGAAAAGTTGTCATATTTGTAAGAAGGAACTCTGTACAGATACTGTGGTCAACTATGACCATCTGACCGGTGAAATCAGAGACCACATACATAATAAATGCCCTTTGAATTTCAGACCTCCCAAGAAACAACTTGTTGCCGTTCTTCATAACCTGCGAATTACAATGCTCACTTTCTCATAAAGCCATTGGCTGAACGTCACATAACAAAACCAGAGAGAACCTTGGTAATCGAAAACCCAGGTAGAATCGAGATAGTTGGAATGACCCTTGAGAAGTACAAAACCATAACCATATGTATTCCCAATGGGATTGGCTCAGAAGGAAAGGCACAAAATTTCAAGTTACATTTTTATTGATTCTTTTCAATGTATGAGCACCTCACTGGAAACTTTGGCAAGTAATTTGAAAACTGTGAAATTGAGTATCACCTGCTCGATGTCTCCAGACAACACCCAATTTGAATTGTCAAAAAGGAAGGGAGTATTTCCTTATGACTTTGTTAAGTCCAAAGACAGTCTGATGCGCACGTCACTCCCACCAAAGGATGCATTTCATAATGTTATGAAAGGCGAAGGCATCAATGGTGAGGATTGCGCTTATGCTCAAGCCACATGGGATGCATTCCACTGCATAAACCTGTTGCAGTATGCTATTCAGTATTTATGCGTGGACACGTGTTTGTTGGCAGATGTTTTTGAAAATTTTAGGACTGTATGTTTGGCTCATTACAGTTTTAACCCGCTATGTGCGTCACAGGTCCGTCTCTTGCATGGGATGATTTGTTATCAATGACAGATGCGTGGCTAGAGCTGTTGACTGACTCTGATATGTACCTTTTGGTTGAATGTCCCCATTACCCAGGTTTCCAGATGATGTGCAGAAGCCAATAATATTTACATGGGTGTAGAGTACAACCCCAGTATGGCATCGAAATATGTATGTTATTTCGATGTGAACAGCCTGACAGTCATACTATTAAGAGCAAGCTGAGTGGGTTGAGTCTGACGTGTTTTCATCGTGGGATTTTGCGAACACGGTGAATGATGGTGGCACATGCTTTTTTCGCAGAAGAGGATTTGTTGTTTCCAGACTAATCCCACGGTGTGCTATCCGATCTACCTGAGAACAAAGGCCATACTGGAGTGATGAAGGATGAATGTGCCAGCCGGATCATCACACACTTTGTAGGTTTACGTCCCAAGCTTTATGCATACATTGTTTCGAATTAGCAGTATATATGCAAGGTGAAGGGTGTAAAACCTAACATGTTGCAATCCCTCTGTTATGAGGATTACCTAGATTGCCTCGAAAATTGCACCAGGGTTCTGGGGACCCAATACCAGTTCCATTTGCATGGTCACGAGGTTTACACCGAATGCTTGACCAATGTGGTGTTATCAGGTTTAGATGATAAGCGCTTCATTCAGCCGGATGGAGTATCGACTTTACCTTGGGGGCACTATGAAATCCCAATGTAAATTTGTTCCCCCAACACTTTGGTTTCAACACCACATTAAATACAGGTCTGTCATATACACCAACACAACTGGAGCACCACACCCAACACCATACCCTGCTTCACACCACAATCAGCACTGCAGCTCTCTTCAAACCTACTGTTTTGCCCTAACTGCAGAGTTTGTTACCAAGTATCTCTTCAGAAGATACACTGTTATTCTACAGCACAACCACAATATCACTGTGGTCCTTTATGCCCTCCAAGAATTAGTCTACAATATCCTCCTCGCATCGTGGGATCGCATTATATCATATATGAATTTCTAAGTCTGCAAATCTACTAAATGCTATGTGTTTGTGTGTGGAGTAATCGTAGGTATTGGTGTGTAGTTGCGCTCTGCAAAATGTACCTGAATGTGACATACTGGACGGTATAACAAAGCGCCATAATGGATGCCACACCAGAGAGCCGTTAATTTTTGTAAATTTCTATAGTTTTTAGTTTTAATCAATGTAAATACTAATTTTAAATCATGTGTGTATCAATGAGTGTATGTGCATGTTTTTATATTTAAACCTATGCATAAAGATTTTGTATATATTTTTTAAGTGTTGTACAACATAGTTATAAGTATTAGTGATAAGTGTAAGTACATTTTTTTAAAACCATGTTTTTGTAATAGTTTTTGTTAAGGATTGTATGATTTGTAATAGTTTTTAAAAAAGTTTGTATGATTTGTTAATTTTTTTTTTAATTTTTATGATTTATTGTAAAGTTTGTTTAAATAGTTGTGAATTTGTAAATATAGTTTTAAGGTTTGCTTAGAAAAAATTTGAATCAATGGTGAAGGAAATAACTTGTTTTATTATTTAATCATTTGAATTCCTTTTGTCACAGTTATTTTATAATATGGTTACAGTATTGAAATTTGAGTATTTGTGGGTGACTTGAGATGCAATATTTATTGTTTTTACACAACATTAATTACACGATTTGAACACCAACAAGTATGAACATTAAAAGGACTAGGGAGATGGGAGTGGCAGAGAAAATATTGTGAATTAATTCTGAAAGTAAAGGAATGAGGCAGAATTTCGAGAAAGCCTCGTTGACCCAGCTGAACTTGAAAAAAAAATGGTGAGAGAGGGTAAGCTTGTCGGAAAGGGAAAGTGATGTGGGAGAAGTTCATGTGTACGGACTCTTGCCCGCAGAGCTCGGCTAAGGAATGTCTAGGGGCGAGCCTCGCTCCACATCACTAGCTGCCATCCACTTTGTTTTATAACAAACCAAAATATTAATTTCAAGAGGTTTCTACAGGTTATAACAAGTCTAATCAATCGCTCGAAAAATGTCGAGTATCACTTAAAAAACTTTTAACATACAAAAAATTACTGCAGCTGTGACTCAACATGTTGATGTCTGCTGTGAATAGATATTATTCTTCAACTATGTGTTGAAATGGATGGTATACAATATGCATGCAATTATTTTTGAAGATTGAAATGGCTTTTTCAACGACAATTTTAAAAATTGATTTAAAGTGACATTATAAAGTTTGCAACACATTGGGCCTCCTCCTCGTCATCCTCATACACATCCACATCTACATCAACATCCACATCCACACCCACATCCACAGCCACATCCACATCCACATTCTCCACACTTAAGACTTAACACCATGCTTAAGACTCAACACTTAGCACCACACTAGCACCACATAGTACCACACTAGCACCACACTGCTCCTCACTCGCTCCTCACTGCTCTTCACTTCTTCTCACTGCACCTCAATTAGCTCTGTAATTGGCTCTGCAGTCAGCACCTCACATACGCCCTCACATTCCCCCTCACATAGCACCACACTTATTACCTCGCATAGCACCTCATGCTTGGAGTAAGGCAGATTAATTTCTTAGCATATTCATTCAGTTTGTGGAAGATCGTTCGTCTGGTTTAACCTGTATTTCGTTACATCATAGGTGTTTGTGCATATTTACATTTCGATATTTAGAATATTTCATTCTGATTATGTTTTGTTCTTGAGAGCTGATGAAGGGTGTGTGCTTAGGTTCCATGGATGTTAATTAATATTTGTTATTCCGTGGAGTTCTGGTGAGTTTTGATGTGAACCTATGCTAGGTTGACTGTATTTAGTATGCTTTTTATTGTGTTTATGATAGCTTTGTTATTGGACTTGTCGTTACTGGTTTGCTTGCATACATGATTGATTATTTTTATTTAACTAACTTGGTTTAATAACTTCAGTTAGTTTGCATTTAATAAGTTTGAAATATTTTTTTGGCTTCGATATTAATATAAATTTTGTGTTTCATTTGGTAATCACATGATTAAAGTCTTGTAGTTCTGCCAGTTTAATGAATTTGTGGTAATTGCATGAATACAAGTTTGGTTTGTATTAGTCTAATTTAACGTATCATGCAGTATTCACATTATTAAAGTGGAGATCAGATACTTGTTTCTTTGGTAGGGAAATAGTTTTGTGGTCCATTATGTATGTATTGGACAATCGGGTTAGTGATTTAAGCAATTTTTATTGATTCGTGCTTATTTCTGTTGCTTTGTTCGGTATTAGAATGCAAATCGACTCTCTTTATTTGATTTATTAAAAAATATTTGATTAGCTCTCCTTGATGGAAGGAAACATTTCTCCCATATCTAATTTTTATTTAATTAGTTAAATCCTCTGTATGCATCCAGAGAGCAACCTAGACGGATGTGTAGCCCCGCTCCCATCATTCTTAAGTGCTCATTCATCCACAGACATTCTACCCGAACGGAAGTGCACCCCTCTCCCATTATTCGCATATTAGTCACAAGTGCTCCAACACATCTCCAAATAAATAAAAAAATGTCCCTCATGCCACTCTTCCATCAACCTCAACACCTATACACCCAATTACAATATACCTCTCTGTTCAGTCGGCTTCCGTACACCAGAGAGTACACCAATATCACCCTTATGACACCTAACCCTTTCAACGCCAATTAAGAAAATTTGCATCAAAGAAATTTTATCGAATAAATTTGATAAAAGATAATTAATCAAACAATTATTTAATCCAATTATTCTAATTAATCACATTAATTAGCAATTAATCAATTAACAATAAAGATGCAAATTAGCAGTATGTAAATGAGCAATATGCAAATTAGCTGCTCCATTCACATGTCATTCGCCTAGTGGACCAGGAGCCCGCCACGTGCTCTACTACTGTACTATTAACATTCGGGTGAGCACTATTAACATATATTAACTTAAATTATATCATTATGCTAACTCATGCCACTGTTACGTTGAACTAGATTGGACTGTTCCCGCCTTAAACATGCTTTTTCAGAACACTGCATCACATAGAATACTGTTTTGAAATATTCGAAACAATTATAGGGAACTGCACTGAACTGTGCTTCAGACTTTCCAGCAACGAAATGAAAAACATTGTTTTCTCGGCATCTTATGTGTTAAAATCAAACAAATCTTGTAGTTGCAGGTATACAGACAATGCGGAACTTTGCAAATGACAGCCCTGAGATCCGCTGAGCTAGCTGTGTGTGGTGTGCGCAGGGCTCGAGGAAGGGCCCAGCAGGTCGGGGTCACAACGGCTGCTGGAGCTGGCCATGGCGGGCATGGGGCTCGTGCTGCTGGCCGCCTACTCCTCCCAGCTCGTGTCCTACATCGCCGTCATGGAGTACCGTACGCCGTTCCGGTCCCTTGACCACCTGCTGGCTGACGGTTCCTACACCCTCTTCTCCCGCATCGACTGCCCACTCAACGACGAGCTCATGGTTAGACCCTCAACATGCACCAGGATGTCTTCCTCCTCACTTGTCCTTGACATTGGCCCACCAACTGAGTGAGGTGGCGCCATTGTAAACCTTAAGACTCGATTTTGGAAGGACGTGGGTTCGAATCTCGGCCTGACCATCCTAATTTCGGTATTCCACGGTTTGCCGAAGGATCGCTCTAGACGAATGTTGGGATGTTTACTTATTGCAGGCCGTAGTAGCCAATTCCTCCTCTGCTGCTGCGTCTCTCAGCCACTTGCTTCGTCTCTACTGACCACGCTGTTGACGAGACATCAGGCTGCCCACCTACTGAACCGCCGCGCTGATCGCCTTCACTTATTCAAGCCGTGACTTACATTTTGTTTACATTCATTTTTCCAGCAGAAAGCAATAACTATTTTTTTTTACTTGAATTCATGTTAGTTGTATCAGACCTCGGCTAGAGGAAGTTTGCCAACATTCTGTTCATGTACATTATGTGGCAAAAAGTCATCAAACGCAAAGGCACAAACTCTTGAACACCATACACATTTATGCTGTCATAACAATTAAACGAAGAAAGCTGTATTAAGAATTTTAAAAGGGCATGGTTGTCGAGGTTCATAATTTCGGACTTTCCACCAGATAGATTTCCAAGGAGTTGAAACGTGCCTTGGTTCACTGTAAGCGATGTCATTGTAGTGGAAACACCCCAAGCATTGATCTGGTGGGCCATGAATCTAAGTAATCGGGACCGATGAACTCTGAGGCTTGTGCAAACTAGTTGTCAGACAGTCATGTCAACGACTGCATAGAAATTTTCTCGTGGCTTAGATACCGTGCGAGTTATAAGATTATTCGCCGGAGAATGGCAGCACTTGGTTTTCATGGCCGTGCAGCTATCAGGGAGCCACTGATCGTACACATCAATGTCCAACGTCATCTGGAGCTATGCAAACAACACCCAGCGCCATCATTGCACTATGAATGTCGGTAGATGGTTCGTCACTTGGATATGTGTTGACCTGGAAGATGTTTGGGGAACGGTGTTTACCAATATGCGACATGTTGATTACAATATGTTGGTGGTAGTGTTGCTGTTAAAAATATTTTCCTTCATTTTAATAAAAAATGCTGGTAAAATTTCTCCAGAAGTGTCTGTAAATTCTCCGTAAAATGACGGGCTTGTTGCTTTTCAGAAACGGACTTTCCGTAGTAAATTTAACAGAACTATCCTTGAATTCACGAAACCTTTCCGTAAATTTGCTGGCTAGTTTTCTGTATTCCAAGGTTTAAAGAAAAAAAATTTCAATTTTCACATGGTTTTTTAGTGTGTATATAACAAAATTGAACAATTTTAAAGTATATACCTGGGCGCGATTCTAATACAAGTCACATTCTTACGAATCTGTGATTCTAACCACTCACGTGCGACCTTCGTATAAAAGCTTGATGTATAATTTCGGTATTTCTCGTATATTCATATAATCTACTTTTTTCAGTTTATATTAATGTTTGTGTATTTTTTAGACTGTTGCTAAATGTTACAAACACCTGACGCTACTTTTTGATGTTAGAAGAAATATATCTAAATGGCAAATATATCTTAACTGCCACAGAAACGATAATTTTCTGGTTACAGTGGCGAAGATAGCTTCGTGCATAATTGGCATTGTTCATCCCAGAAACCCGAAGCTATAGGAAATACGGAGATTTCCCGTATTTAGTAATTATGGATCACAGCTCTGTTCTTTTGTCTTTACGGACTGCATTTCGATACATTTACCGCATATTCCGTAAAACTTTCCGTGAATAATGTTTAACAGTGTTATTATTTTGGTGTTGTTTCTCTTGGCTTGTGCCATTACTTTTAATCAATGAATCGATGAACTTTGTCACGTAGCTGCACATTTTTTACGTCTACTTTTTCCCATACTGTGGGAGTTTGGAAAAGCCCATTTTTTATTCATCGCAGTAGTTTTTCTGTCCATAAATGAAGGCCAACAGCGCCATGAAAACATTCATTTGGGATAACATAACTGCCTTACTCCCCAAAGTCCCAGATCTAACACAACAGAACATTTCTAGGACGAGGTGCAGAATCGTTTGAGTTTTAGACCCATTCAGTGACAAATGTTCATCATGCTACAGAAATAATGGAAACAAATTTTCGCCGTCTGTGTGCTTGAACTTAGCGGAGAACCAAACCGAAAGTATTAATACTGTAATAACAATAAACGGAGGTCTGGCGCCTTATTACAAGGTAACTCAAGAAAATTTTGCCGCTTTATATCTTCAAAAACAAAAATGCATACAGCAAATGCCACATAGCGTTAGTCCTCTAAATCCTCATCGGCGTCCAGCACCATTTGTCGATGTACCTCCAGCTGCGCAATGCCCTGGCGGTAAAATTTGGAGGTATTGGATGAAAAAGTCACTTAGTGCAAATCTGCCCCATTTGCAAAGCATTTCCCACGAAGGTGGTTGTTCAGGGAATGGAAGATGTGATAATCTGTTGAGAGTACGGTGGATAACACAGTGTCTCCCAGAGAAGTCACTGCATCGCATCCCTGGCTATTCGCGCCACATACGGCCGGCATTTTCGTGAAGGAGCAATACATCCTATTAATTAATGCTCGCGCCTTTTGCTTCAGTGCCTGTTGCATACATTCCAAATGCCCGTTGGTAGCAGCTCGTAGCGCACCAGGTGGCGCTGGTGTAGTGGTGGTCTTGCGGTGCGAGGCACATTGGTTGTCCCGTGGTGTCAACCAATGTCTGGCATGTATGGGGGTGTCATACAGGATCCACTTTTCGTGACAGGTGATCACTCGATTGAATATGGGTGCTCTGCAGTGCCGAGAAAGCAACGCTGTCACTCGTGGTTCCTTGTTGAGTTGAGATTTGAGAGATACGGTGCACATAGAGCACTTGTGACTGGTGAAATGAATGACACGATATTATATTGTAATGTATAAACAAATGACAGTAGAAAACCAAGCTGGCGGCAACCAGTGATGTATAAAAAATGGCAGACGAGGAAACCAAGATGACAGCTTACTATATAATGAGTATAGGAGAAGGGTGGAGGCCTGCCGACTAACTAACCAATGTGGAAAATTGGTTGGGGGAGGGAGGGGATCTCCAGAAATTTAAGTTTATGAAAAAAAAATTTAATAATGTTTAATAATTTTTAATCATAATTTTTTTTTTTTTTTCGAGGTTTTTTTGGGTTTAAGGTTACTCGGTCAAGGTCAATGTAAATTGTCAAGTTCACATGAATCCAATATGGTGGCTAAAGCCCCTGTCACACTGTCAAATTTCTGCCTTCAACTATATTTGACAATAAAATTTGAAGACAAAATACGGCCATAATTTTTTTCTTCCAACAAATTTGATCAAATAATCTTGAATGTGTTTGAAAATGTGTCACGCCGTAATTTTTTTTTACTGGCAAAATCTAATTTGAATTATTTTTAAGAATTATTCTCATAGTGAGATATTCAGAAAGGTGTAGTGTTTTGTACGCATTTGCATTTCCCGCAAACGCGCAGGCGAATAGTTGGTCCAATTCTCTTCTGGACAACCATCACGACTGCTGCAAACATGGACAAAGGTGTTAAACCTTTGTTAACCAATTAGACTTGTTATGATGTCATCACATTTTTCACAACAAATTTCGTTGTAATATCTTCGTTAATGTTAAAGTTATGAATGAACACCTTGATTCGGCTTGGAGTGGGGCATGCTGTATTTCTCCCATTCTGCAGCCAACATAACACATGCAGTGTGTCATTTCTGCCTCTAAACTTGTAGTTAAGCAATCATAAAGCTAATGCTCCACTGTGATTTTGCCACGAAATCATATGGCAGCTGAAGTAGCTGATTAATGTGCGAAATGAAGAAGAGAAATATGGGTAGTGCGGCGCCGACCCGCTCGGAATTGGCTGGCCGGTGTCCGAAAATACCCGACATTCGTTCAGTGTAACAGCACAATACCGCCGTGTCTTCCGCACTGTCTGCCCATTGTAATCAGCTGTTTCCTTTTCCCGAAATACTGTTTCCCGTCAAGTGGAGGGGGCAGACAAGATAGGGGACTCTCAAGATCACAACATATATTCCCAGCCGGCTTTCCTTGCATGGTGATTACAATAACTCGTATGGAGGGTGAGCCCTAGGGCGGGGCAACTTTCACCCAGTGAATGCAGTGCAAATGCAGTCGTCGTTACTGAACTTTGTCATGGAATGACGTTTCAGGGACATTCAGGGGACTGAATTTATTCCCTAACTTTCATTACGTTTTTTTTTTTGTTATGATATGAAATTGTATTCTGAAAGAAGTGTGTCATTCACGTAACACTACCTTTCAAAAAATAATTTATATATTTTTTGTACCTACAAATTCTAAAAACTAAACAAAATTTATATGTTAGGCTACACGTAAAAATGGATGCCTGTGTCATCAGAACGTCATGGATGTATGAGGGGCAAACATCGCCATTCTCGCTTCCTTACAGTACAGACACACTAACGTGGTAGATTTGCGAAAAATGTCTTAGTGTGTGGAGTCCAGCAGACACCGGATGTTGTCCTGCTGTAGGAGGGCCCACGATTGTTAGACTGCGTGATCCAAATCCCGGATACAATTTCCACATAACACAACGAGAGCGGATCGGCTACCATAGATTATGACTCCCTAGACCATAATGCTTACCGTGGGAAAGTTTGCTGCTAGAGGGCGAAATTGGGATTGTGGCGTTCACCATGGGCCTTCCACACCCGGGTGCAATGAACATCAGTCCACATAACGAAGCGGCACACATCGCTAGTATGTGCTGTTCGATATGGCTCTTGAGTAGATAGGTTATCTTTGTTGTGTTGCATGGGCAGGGGCAGGAGGCGCGAGGCGCCGACCCCCATCTTGGAATTTCTCCGTTTTTTCTCTCAAAATCACTTGTTTTTACCCAAAAATCGCTTCAGAAGTCAATTATTTTATTCCTCCAAAAATTCACTTTTTTTCAATTTGGGGGCTAAGATTGCTGACAGAACCAAGGTGGCTGATGGTTAGGTCTGTTTCCGATCCTGGATCTCATGTATCTATTTGGCATACCCTATGCCTATAAAACCAATATGGTCGCCACTGTCTGCCGGTCGTCAGCTAGCCTCTCAAAAGCTCCCAATGGTTCGTTTTTGCAAAAAAAGAGGCTCGGTGTTTTTTTTTTTTAGTGAAAAACAAGAATTTTTTTGAGGGCAAAAACAAGAAATTTTAAGGGGAAGGAAGATTTTTAAGGGAAAGGGGAAATATTTAGGGAATATGAGTCCACTTTAAGGGAATAAAAGGAAATTTTTAAGGAAAAAAAGGAAATTCCAAGATAAAATCGGCCGGCACCCAGCTCAAACACCAGACGCCATTATTCCCGAACATACAAAATTGAACACGAAAACGAAATACTTAAGTAAGGTTAATAACCTATGGTCGAGAAAATAAATTTGTATATACGACACTGGAAAATTCCAAGCGGTAATAGAGCCAAACAACAGGACAGCAACTAGTTAACAAAATGTTCTCGTCCATGAGTTACTTGTCTTAATTAAGATAATTTTATCGTGTTCAGTCTTATTTTTCTATTACAGACATCTGCATCGTAATGGGAACATTAAAAAATCTCCATCTATTCATTCACCCCCATCACATTATTCATTCAAAGATCACAACACATTTACTTACCTAAAAAAAATTCCACGGTTTGACTTGGATGATGCGTGAATAAAACGAGACGGTCTATGAAAATGTTAATTTTACACACAGCGGAAATATACAGGACGAAAAGAATTGTGAATCGTAAGGAAAGCTTTACAAAAGTGCTGAGTTAAGGCCAGGCTTCACCATGCATGGGCGTATAGGGAATCAAAGGTTAAATTTGGACAAAGATTTCTTAGTAATTTTTTGTGCTAGTGTTTTTAATTAAGGTTTTTTGTTTAATATTGGACGCATGCAGATTTGTATACGATTACAATTTTAATTTTTTAATTTTAAATGCACTTTTTAATTATTTATAAAATATCGCAATTTTATAAATAATGAAAACGTACATCTGGATGTGTTCAATCTCTGACAAAAAAAATCTTTAGTTGAAAATACTACCACAAAAAATGACTGAGAAATCTTTGTCAAAATTTAGTCTTTGATTCCCTATACGCCCATGCATGGTGAAGCCTGGTTCTAACTGCTGCGAGCGGCCTGTGTTCGGAGGCGACAGTGTGCGAGTGAGGAAGTGTGTGTTCGCAGGCGACGCGCAACCCGGTGCTGCGCGAGATGTACCAGAGGGTGTTCGTGCGCGACAAGAGCCGGCGGATGGCGGACAACGAGGAGAACCTGCGGTGGCTGTGTCGACGCCCCAGCTCTGGCTTCATCGTCGAGATGTTCGAGGCGGAGCAGCTGCTGCACCAGCTCTCTTGCCGCGTCGTGCCCGTGCCGCAGCGGCTGGCGCGCGCCTCCGGCTACCTGCTCTTCGCCAAGAACCTTCCCTCCAACGAGTTCTTCAAGCTTACGTGCGTACCTCCCTCCTCCTGCGCGCACTCACTGAAAGAAATACGGCCGTATGAGTATAGGCTGTTCACGGTAAAGTGAGCACCTTTGGATGCCCTCTCATTTGGAATTACAGCAAATAAATATATTTTATTGTAGCCTGAGACATTAACTTTCGAGTGCAGTGGAATAAGCACTCTCTCTGTATTACTTACAAAGCAATATTTATTTTTAAGAAAAGGTTAAAGAATAAAATATGGCTAAAATGAAAAAGTAACTAGGGCCTAAAAAGTGCTCACTTTACCTTAAACTGCCTATAACAGCATTTCTCCTGTGCCCATATTCGCACTTACTTCGCACTTTTTGAATCAGGCTTTTGACAAATCATCCCATGTAGGTATTACGTGTTTGGTTGTTTCCTAAATAACTCTTCACAAGTTTTTATAATTCCGTTAACATAAAAGTACTACATTGTTGGTTAAATTTAACTTTTAATTATGTTTTAGCAACACATTATAATATTTAATTTATAATAAGTATTAATAAGAGCCAGATAAAATAGGTGTGCTGATAATGCCTAGTGATACATAGTTCTCATGCAAAATACACTGACGGGAAAAATAAAAATTTCGCACACAGAAGGACGTATAGGATGATACTGAATCTTTATAGTGTCATGTTATAAATGAGTAATACACATTATCATAAAACAGAGCAGCAGGACAATTACATGTGAATCTGTGGTACGCCTTCCAGTCATCTTCGATATTGCTTCGCACCATCTCGCAATGCGATACACACTGAAACGTGGTCTGGTATAGAGTTCAGAAGGCACCCGAAGTTGGCCCGCAATTTTTGGACGGTGTGTTCCAAATCCCGGATATTGTGGCACGGCGGCAGCTGGCGTTTCAACTGGTCTCACACATGCTAGATTGGGGATATGTCAGGGGAGTGGGTAGGCAGTGCTACTGTCATGACACTACAAAGGCACTGCTGAGTAACCTTGATGTGTGCGGTCGGGTGTTATCCTGATGGAATATCACACCTGGGATCCTGGCCAGAAGTGGTAGTGGACAGGGGCGTAGGAACTTATCCACATATCACTGGGCCTTCAGTGTTCCACATAAAATACAAGAGCGGATCGGCTATCGCAGGCTACGGCTCCCAGACTGCAATGCCTGCCGTGTGGGAAGTGCGGAGTTCGATAGCGAGATTGGAGTTGTGGCGTTCTCAGGGGCCCTCTACACTTAAACACGATGGTCATCAGTCCCTATAACGCAGCGGGACTTATCACTAAACACCACACATCGTCAGTCTGTGGCGTTATACATAGCAGTGGCCTGGCACCATTGCAAACAGAGCTACCACTGTTGAAGAGTTGACGGCAGCACACGTAATGGACGCTGGGAGCGCAGATCCACCTCCACAAGGCGTCGGGTAATGGCTCGTGGGAACACAAGCCCCAACACTGGCCAGTATCTTGGACCGGGTCGCCACGGGATCCCGCCGCGCACCATCCGTCCATTCTCTCGACAGATAGTCGACCTCGTCCGTCCTCAGCCTATGTGCTCCGTGTGTGGGTGCCTTCACGTGTCCACTGCTCCGGACAGTACATGGATACTACGGTCTGAACGAGCCACATGATGAGCTGTACGGCAATACCCTCGACCACTCTGCGGTTTTGACGTGAATACGTCTTTAACTTTGCGACCATAGTGGGAGGCAATCCAATCAATCCAATTATAACAAAATCGGGAAATACAGTTTGGCATTGCAGCTCCGAATCTGTCGTCTACATTCAAAATTCAATTACACCACTCGATTGCCAAAGGATCAGAGAATATGTTATGTTGAGTGAGGACGTTGTTTCTGATGAGAAAACCACTTGTGAAAAGATCTCGATGACAAAGTTCGTTATCGTAGTGGAGCATCCAGCTTCTCGAACGCCACAAATCCGAACGCCGTTTGAATGTCCTCCCTCAGACACCTCAAAACTTGGCAGTAAAAGGCATTACTTGTCTGCCTGGCCCCTGGGGACGAACTCTCTATGCACAGTGCCACGAATGTCGATAGTGATGACCGCGCACTTGGTCGCACTGCGGAAGCGCCTCGCCTTCTTCGGTCATGGAAATGATGGGCTCTTCCGCTGTAGTGACTGCTTACTCGTCTCAGGGTCGTTACTCGTACATACAAGTTTCGTCGCCGGAAATAATTAACCATTGCGGAGATCCAGTGCGTATCCCAGAAAGTGCATGGCACGATTCGAGAAGAAGACTACCAGGTCACATTTCGGAAGTAGCAGGAATGCTGGGAGTGCTGTGTTGCTCTGCAAGGAAATTATTTTGAATGCGGTACTGAATATACGTAGATAAATAAAGTACTTTATTGTAAACAGAAGTAGTCACGAAATGTTTTGATACCACCTCGTAAAATATTAAATACAAACTTCTTTGGCTGTGTATGTCAATATGTATTTGTGAGCCACATGGGTGAAATTTTGTGTTTAAAATATCTTGTTTAGTACCTGATTTATAGGATTGACATTACGATGAGTGTGAAGTAGATATTTGGACGGCCCACATTAGTCGAGACCCTCAACGATGATGAGGGTGAAACAGGGTGGAGCTGGAGAAACGACGGAAATAATTGTTGGGGAAACAGCAAAACTCCGAGAAAGATTCACCAACCAACGGCAACGTCGGGTACGTTCCCCACATACGAAAATCGGATATTACCTAGGCGAGAATCTAGGAGGGGACCCCCATGTCGTCACAAATACGATTTTTCCTTAAAACGTTGCCGGTAGTAGCATTAACATAAACATTAGCTCTGACTGTCACAAAGTAGCTACTGCGTAGAACAGTGGGCAAGTTCTTGTACGCCGTGATGCGTGGCTGCCTACACTCAGGGCGCTAGTCAGTCCACGAGTTTATTGAGTGTGTTAGCATACTGTATATGGGACCGAGCTAGGAAGTGGCTTCAGTGGTCTGCCCTGTACACAGCAGGAAACAGAGCAATGATGAGGGAAGTGTGTGTGTGTGTGTGTGTGTGTGTGTGTGTGTGTGTGTGTTGTGTGTGTGTGTGTGTGTGTGTGTGTGTGTGTGTGTGTGTGTGTGTGTGTGTGTGTGTGTGTGTGTGTGTGTGTGTGTGTGTGTGTGTGTGTGTGTGTGTGTGTGTGTGTGTGTGTGTGTGTGTGTGTGTGTGTGTGTGTGTGTGTGTGTGTGTGTGTGTGTGTGTGTGTGTGTGTGTGTGTGTGTGTGTGTGTGTGTGTGTGTGTGTGTGTGTGTGTGTGTGTGTGTGTGTGTGTGTGTGTGTGTGTGTGTGTGTGTGTGTGTGTGTGTGTGTGTGTGTGTGTGTGTGCTGCTCTCTCTCTCTCTCTCTCTCTCTCTCTCTCTCTCTCTCTCTCTCTCTCTCTCTCTCTCTCTCTCTCTCTCTCTCTCTCTCTCTCTCTCTCTCTCTCTCTCACACGTGCGACAGATATCACGCGCTCCTGATACTGTGTTCCGTAGTTGTATAAACAGCTGCCGCCAGTCAGTGTTGGTCCACATACACGACACAGCAACGTGTCAAGGTTTATTACACTCGGGGCGCGCTCGTGTGGCATGTGGTTCGGATTCCCCCTTTTTACGTGTAAGTAAATGGGATAGTTTCCATTTTAATACAATAAATATAATTGTGTAAAATCTTCCTATTGGTATTGTGCTAGTACCTACACAAAAAATAAACTTTATTCTTCGCACTAGAGTCGAAATATAAAGAAATATATTCATATGCTGTTTAATATTCTGTAATAAACTGGATTTAGCAATATGTTGGCTTACAAAATTGTTTTATTTGAATGTGATGGCCGAATCGAAAGTAAATAGTTAAAGGGTTAAAAATACAATTTTTAAAGCTTTTATGCGAAGTGTTCATAAAGGAAAGAAGAAAAACCCCAAGTTCCTGTTGATGAGAGCTCTATTTATTTCACACTTAAATTCGTATTTTTTTTTTCATTTAAATAAGCTTGCTTCTGAACGAACAGTGCCTAAAAGAGTTGTATTTTTTACTATTTACTCCTGTAAACACCATTGAAGGGCGTAAATAAAAGTTTCGAAATAAACTTAAAACAAAAATTTTGGCTGGAGCAAATAGGTATATATCACAATTCCTGCCAAACATGAATTTTAACACAAAAATTAATAGAACCATTTTTCTATTTACCGCCAGATTAGAAGTTACCTTTTTTTAAAAAACTTTGCGGTGGAAATTTTCTCCTTGCGAAACTCTCCCATAGTAAATCACATTTTGTTCCTAACATGAGTAGAATATACCTTAGTCAGACCGACAGCATTGCAGTTCGGAACGAAAAATGTGTTTGTTGTTACGCCTGAAATATATATTGATATGTAACGGAAATGGGTAAAACGTACTCAGAAAAACATTTCTGCACTTATTACACACACTTGTTTGAAAACTTGTTATAGACTGTTCACGGTAAAATGAGCATTTTTGAAAGCCCTGCTTAAGATCAACTTGTATTCCCGTTGTTTTTTTCTTCTGCCTCATGTAATATTAACGTTGCCATGGGCCTCATCACTTTAATCATGCGTCGGTCAAGTGAAACTGTGAAAATATTAGAAAAGTAAACATTTTATAAATCTGATAATTTTTAAATACTAATGCTTAAAAAAACAGCAACCGAAATAAATAATTGAAATTATCACTTATGGTTACCTAACACTTTTTATTCAACTTTAAGCTATAGAACTACTTTCCATCTATCGTTACCAACTTTACTGGGTGCATGTTACTCAGTGCACCCGTTGAAATATATGCATGCAGAGGCAATGACTTTTATCTAAGGTTGATTTCAAAAGTTCTCACTTTATCGTGAAGAGCCTTTACTAAAGAAAACTAAAACATCTTATAAGCACCTAAGTGTCGAAAAATACGGCAGCGGTCGCATCACGACGATAGCACGTCATGATGTCCCTACGCCAAGACCGGAAGTGTTTGAACAACGCTACGCAAAGGACGCAAAGTTATCAAACAAAAGACACGCGAAATGACTAAATTGTTGCCGATAGAGGTCATGGTCGGTCCAACTATGACGACTAATATCCAGCCACACAGAAGGGAAGGAAATTATCCCGTGAGCAGACAATTTTTATATAAAATCCCATGCTAACTACAGGGATACGCCAATAAAACTGCACGAACATCGCAGCCACACACAGAGAAGTAAGCATGAGGCGTGCTGTAAAGAGGCGACAATCAGAGGAATTCGCCGATGGGTATCATTTAATAATTTTATTTAATTAATGTTCACGCTCTCTGTGTTGTAGAGAGGATCCTGGTATTCTACATTGTCTACCTGATTGGTTATGGTTTTTATCTACGTATTTAACGACATAGTTAGATGTACTCACAAAATTTCATTTTGGCGTCGAAGTTCGGAATACGTGCCGGTGTGCCTTGGACGCTGCCTCTGTTCTCCTACGGTTGGGGAATTCTCCCTTCCGCAGTGAGGACAGTTGTGGCATTTGTTCTCTTCTCGGCCCATTGGCAATTTCTTTTACGTTCAAGAGTTCACCGGGCCCTGTCAGCTAAAACCATCATCAATTGAAGTTAAAATTTTTTCTTTAATTTATTTCAATGTAAAACTTTGATAATGTTATTTTATTAAATGTTATGTAACAAACGTAATTCCAAGTTGTTTGCATGTAAAGTAAGTTATGTTATTATACGGTTTTATGAATTTACGTGTTGCTCGTAGTTTCCTTCTAATAATCTCAAACTGCGAGCGGTCAACTGAATTTTAATACGATTTTATTCGGACGTTTAATTAATGATAAGAAATTAAAAGTTTCCCCTATAATTTTTCTTTATGAAAAACTTTTCAAGAACTTTCCGTATAGCGACTGATGCATCAACTTGTTGTCAGTTATTCGTATGTTGTTATTCAATAATTTCTTGAAACTGTCAATTAGTGTGTTCAAATTTTGAATTGAAAAGAATTAATAAATAGAAAAAAGAAATGCGTTAGTAATACGCAACCACAAGCTACGTCTTATGTATTCGTGTAAAATATTTCCCTTTTGGAGTTACATTTTATTTATTATACGAGATGGTCGTGTATGTTTTATTCTGTTTTTGTGCACATGTACGACATTCAGCTTAGTTTATATTTCGTGTTTCTTTGCAGGGTCCTTGTGGCTTTAAATAAGACGTTTATTTTGTATGCCACTTGGTTGTGTTGCTTGTGGCTCTTTTGTATGATGTTGTTTGTGTCAAGCACTGCACTTGTTTGTAGACTATGAAATATTATTTGACTATGGTCTTTCCGTCGTACATGGGGCACCGTGTACAGCGAGGGGAATTGTGTGGTGCAGGCTTCAGTCGCTGGAGAGTAGCGGCGTGTTGAAGAAGCTGAGGAACGACCTGCGGCCTTGGAAGAGAGACAACCAGCAGCAGGAGCCAATCAGCGTGACACTGGAGGAGGTGTGGTTCCTCTACTTCGTGCTGGCTATCGGCACCGTGCTCTCCTTGTCCCTGCTGCTACTGGAGCTCTGTCTGCACGCTCGCTTGCTAGAGCCTGGCAGCAGCTACCCGCCGCTCATCCCCTACACCGACTAACACGCCTTTCTCTGTGTCCTCCTTCCTTCTCTACATCACCTTCTCATGTCCAACCTAAACCATAATGCTGTAGGCTTGATCGACGTGTACTGTAGGACCATTTTGCTCTTGTGATGTGCAAGGGTAGCTCAATCATTACCGAGGCCAAGAATTACGTTTCCGACTAAATGTGAAGTTTAATTTATTTATAAAACAACAAAACATTGACAAATTGTTCCTTGAAGCACTGCTATTTAAGAAATCAAATTGTTAGGAAAATTACCACAACACTTTCTGATATTCAGTAGATATCTGCAGATGAAATTTGTTATTTAGATTCGTGTAGAATAGTTCTACTGTAAAATACAATTAATAAATAAGCTATTTCGATGGTGTTGCCAACACAAACAGGAGGGGGTCTTTGTCTCGGGAGCTTCCTGAATGTAGGTGTTTCAAGGTGGAAAACAGCTGAAAGCCTCCCAACGATGTCAAAAAGGGATTTGGGTTGGTTACAGTGAAAAGGATTGAAATTATTCGTTGCCTTGGTTTTTTTAAATTTCAAACCATTAACATAGTTTTGCCCCAATCCTACAATCAATAAACGTTATATAGAAATATAGTTTTCCCACTGACTAGATTTCGTTTAAAAAAGGTATCAAAATAATTATGTTTAAAACTTCCCCCAAAAATTTACATGTTTACAAAATTATATATCTTTCAAGCTATATGCAGGTTACATTAAAGTATACTGAATTGAAATGGCTGCGAGCCCCCCCCCCCCCCTTAAAATGTTGACGGAACAGCAGTTACTACCCAAATGAAAACCCTGTGTTGTCTCCCCGAATCTGGACGAGACACCTGTATTTATATTTTATTATAAATCATCAAGAGTAAAACAAAATGATCTTCATTCCGTCGATATCCAGAAGTCCTGGAAGGGAACCCTGGTGGTATATGACTAGCTGGCTGGTGTTACGTGGTCAAGGTGCCGTACGAAGGACGGGAAGGCAGTCCAAGATTTCGTGGGTTGCAGCGACCCCGCGGCACCCATACTTGCAGACCAGCAGGCCCGCCCAGCGGAGACGTGAGGCGTCAAGCTCGTCAAACACATCCCCGTCGCAGCGAAGGTAAGACGTCCCAAATGGCCAACATTTTCTCAACTTCATGTGGCACCGTCGGTTTGACTTTCGTTCGATGTACAGGGATAGCCGTTACATCCCTCCCCCTCCTCTGAAGGAAGACCCACGAAGTCGGTGTCGAACACGCGTCCAGAACATAAGGCGTCGGCTGTCCAGGCCCTTACCCCAGGCTCCTTTCCGTATTGGACACCGGTCACGTTGTTAGCAGCAGCCATAAAACAGACAGGCATCAGGGTTCAGTCGACGAAGACGTAGAACAAATCATAACTCTTTTTCAAATTTAACTTTGGGTAGGCTTGCTTAAATTTTGAACCATTTTTCCCTTTACATATAAAATATCTAATACTTCACTCATTATACATATAGGTATACTTTTTTTAATATTTATGACATAATACTTCACTCATTATATACAGGTATACCTTTAAATATTTATGACTTTACGTACATTTTTACTTATGTACTCATTCAACTGTACAAATTTGTACACATTTTAACTATGTGCTCATTTAACTTTTGAGTAGATTATACTTGCTTACAAAACGTTAATACTCTCTCTCTCTCTCTCTCTCTCTTTTATATTTTCCTTCGAACACACTGGAAAATTAAAATATCTTTATAAAAATACAATAACCTTAAAATCGTAGGATGCTTAATAAAACAGTTTTACATCCTTTCAAGAAGATAGTGGGAAATTCACAAAAGGGAAGGGCGGGGACAGCCCTCTTATGTTGTGGGTACATGATATCTTTTACATTGGGAGATATGAACCTTTTCGTATTTGTTCAGAGAATGTGGATCTTCGATCAATATTGTTATAGACTAAAGGAACCTCGCTATCTGAAACGGCCCTCGCCATTTCACCGCCAACTTAGCACTAAAATAATCAATTTTTGAACTGAGGTGGGGAACCTCGATTAAAATTAAATCATCAGTTTTCAAAGTTACATCCTTGTAAGCTAAGTTACTTTTTTGTTCCATTTTCTGGTGATACGTAAATAAATTGCGTGTCATATCAGCCCATATTTCTTCCAGTTTTTTTATTATTCACATTTTCCAAACAAATACCGTGGAGTGACCACACATTTATTAAAGGGTGCATCAATCTCCGCCCCAAAAAAAACACTACTAGTGTGCACTATGAATCAAATTATTGAAACACAAAAACAGTAGGTATTATACGTCATCCCAGTGATTTTGCTTATCTGGCTGAAAACTGCGTAAGGAAATCGTAATGTTACAATGAACACGTTCTACTAAATTTTCCTGTGAATGGTACGGGGCAGTTTGAACAAATTATTAATCCCCATATAAAATTTAAATCTCTGAATTCTTGCGACAAAAAATACGTAGCGTTATCTGTTACTACATATACGGGTGCGCCAAAAACACTATACAACCGTTACATCACAACTTTACAGATTTCAACAGTCTTGATGGTGCGTAACGGGGAAAAAAGACAACATTTGCTGAAACTATCAAATATTACAAGGAAATAGACACAACCCGATGTACTCTGGGGCAACGGACCCATGGTGTCTAAATATGCACACGTTCCCAAGGATACATGGCTACCGTACCCGCATACTGGCCTTCTGGTTTTTGATTTTTTGGTTTAGCGTGTTGGCACGCGTCACAACCCTTTACCCAGTTTTCAAGGTCAGTGTGAACTCCCGGCAACGTAAAAATTTCTAACACGCCACAGATGGTTTTATCACGCACTACGTGTCCTTCGTAATAATATCCGTGGTAATATTCGTCACTCTGCTCAAATTCTTCGGTACAATACATGCGTGACTACGCGTCTGCTACCGAATTATCGACCCCGCGAATGTGTTGTACATAAAATTTGAAACGAGCCAATCTTACCAGCCAACGTGACAACCTGCCTGCAGGCTGCTGTGATTTTAATAACCAGCTGGGCGCTTGGTTATCCTTGTACAACGTGAACGGTGCGTGATCCAAATAATCTGCAAACTTTTCCATAGCCCAAACACAACTTAAGCATTCTTTTTAATAAATAGTAAATTTACGTTCTGCCTGACTCAATAATTTACTGGCGTACGCTATCGGTACAAAATGACCATCAATCTTTGATTTAAACACGTTCCTATTGCTACAGAACTGGCATCGCAGTGCAAAAAGGACTCTTCGGAAAAATTCGGTAAATGCAAAACGGGAGGATTTGCTAACATATCTTTTAATTTTTGAAAAGTATTTTCCTGGTCTTCGTTCCACTGAAACGGCACGCTTTTTCTTTTCAATTTATTTAGCGGCTCTGCAAGATCGGAAAAATTCGGAATAAACGTACTATAAAATGCTGCCATACATAAAAATCTTTTCACTCCTCGTACATTTTTAGGCTGCGGGAAATTTACGACTGATTTCACCTTTTCCGTATCTGTTCGCAAACTTCCTTCCGAAATTATGAATCCCAAATAACGGACGTGTTGTTGAGACCAACTTATATTTTCTGGATTTACCGGCAGTCCAGTTTTACGCAATGCGTCTAATACTAGCCGCAAGTGTTTAAGATGTTCCTCTAACGTATTACTTGATATGCACACATTATCTATGTACGTAGATACAAACTCGTATAGATATTTTCCTAATACGTGATTTAACACTCTAGACATACACTGGGGTCCGGAATACACTCCCGTCGGTAAACGTGTCCACTTGTACAGCCCCCACGTTATACAAAACGCTAACGGTGCCCTACTATTGAGATGTAGCTCACACTGTAAGAATGCAGAATTTAAATCCAAAATAGTGAAATACTTTGCCATGTGCAAATTTTGAAATACCGTTTCCATAATGGGTACCGGATATGAATCCACGTACATTTTTTTTTGTTTATTTTTCTATTATCACAGATAATTCTAAACTGTCCCGGAGTTTTCTTAGGAATTAGAAAAGACGGCACGGGCTCATTATCTTTCAGGTTTAATTCTACTGGAATCTCTTTACAATGCCCTAGTTTCGATGTAAGCACTTCTTTATATTCCATTTTAAGCTGTTCTGACGCTTTCGCTACCTCTTCACAATACTGAAGCAACTGAATTTTACGGAAATGAGAAGTTTTTACTTGCAAATTTACTACCATGTCGGGGGAAAACCTGAACCATAATTCCTTCATTGCTACGTCAATGCATGCGCGCGTAATACCCAAAAAATCTATTCTTAAAATCACGTCGTGTGACAGATGTTCAAAAACACGGAACGTTACTTTCCATGAAAAATTTTCTGTTTTCACATTTATCATTGCTATTATGTTTGACGCTATCAAACCTCCTTCGGCTAAGGGAAATACTACTGACTCTCTCCGTTTTAACTACACAGTTTCAAGCGGCGCGTCCCGCATGATTTTATTCAAGGTCTCTTACCTTATGAGTATCGCTGAAGCACCCCAGTCAACCAAGCCTGACATCGTTAAGTTTGCAATCACAAGCTGCACGTACAGTAGGCCATTTTTGTAACATATATTTGTGTTTGTGACGGCGCCTATTCCTGCAGGTTTTCCCTTTAATGGATAATTAAATTTAAAATTCCCGGGATTACCGCAT
This sequence comes from Dryococelus australis, assembly GCA_029891345.1. NCBI lineage: Eukaryota > Metazoa > Arthropoda > Insecta > Phasmatodea > Phasmatidae > Dryococelus > Dryococelus australis. The sequence goes on from CM056997.1 coordinate 64,239,082, forward strand.
CTGAAACAAATAATATCTTTTACGGTTTTACGGCCTTCAGACTTAGCAACACTTTCTAAGTTTACTTTTACGTCTGACTGGCCCCCGTTTTCAAGCGGCTTTTCTTTCCCGTCAATGTCCAATTTCTTATAGAAACATTTTTATTTCGGATGATTATTTCTAAAATAAATTTGACATTTTGGTTTTACCTCTTCCTGCATAGAGTTTCCTTCGCCTTTTTGCGTTTTATAAAAGCATTTAGAGGTCGCATGATTGGTACGAGAACAGATTTGCCATTGCCATTTAGATGTTACTACTTTATGCTCTCTTTGCTTACAATCACCAATCGTTCATTCCCCTTGAATCACTAAGGATTATAATTCATTTAACGTTTTCGGATTTGAAGCAAATGTGAAACATTTACTATTTTCCGGCAACAGATTAAAGAACAGTATTTCCACCAAATCCGCTTCCGCACACGGCAAATCTAACACTTCTACCCATCTAATAGTCTCACTGACAAACTGCTGCATTGACTGATTTGGACTTAGAAAGCTTTCCCGTATTTTCATACGTTGGTGCACGATAGCAATTGATGAACCCGGCTGTCTCAACATTTCCTGACTAAACTCACTAAATGGAATACGTTCATTTATCTCCTGCCCCACTACATTTTTTCAAAGGCTCTGGCACTTTGAACATTATAGCGGCATACAAAATTACAATCTCACAAATATTTAAAGACGCGATTCTAGCCATTTGCACCAAAAGATTTACTACTAACTTTACAAATTAAGACTGCGTACTGGCTCAATACTATCAACCAAATGAGGTGGCAAATATTTTATGTTCTTAAAGACGCTAACTGCGTCGGACTCACCCACTTGTTGAGCAGCTATTTCACCTTTCCTGACTAGTTCCCTCATATGTTGTTGGAGGGTATCTATCCCATCGTCCGGATTGAAGGATACCCCTGCGTCTGTCAGACTTTTCTGGAGAGACTCTTTCGTCAGGCGCTGGATCCACGATGTACGAATACCTTTAGAAGTCATTTTGTGGATGAATTGATGCACCACTACTAATAAAAGTCGCTCTCGCGACCATTGGAACAAACACAAGGGATTTTGTACAATTTCGTAACTTTACAAAATTCATAACTTTACGTTCCCTTTTAATTTCTCTGCATTGAGGAAGCAGAGTGGCGCAGATTTCTCTATCCCGTATGTGACTGTGTTGCCAACACACACACAGGATGCGGTCTTTATCTCAACTGCTTCCTGAAGGTAGGTGTTTTAAGGTGGAAAACAGCTGAGAACTTAACAGTTATGTCAAAAAAGGGATTTGAGTTGGTTCCAGTGAAAATATTTGGAAATATTCGTTACCTTGGTTTTTTATATCAACTTATAACCATTTACATAATTTTCCCCCGATCTTACAATCAATAAACGTTATATAAAATATAGTTTTCCAGTGATTATGTTGACGGAACAGCAATTCCTGCCCAAGTGAAAACCCTGTGTTATCTCCCCGAATCTGGGCGAGACACCTGTATTTATATTTTATTCGAAATCACCTAGAGCAAAACAAAATGATCTTCAATCCATAGATATCCAAAAGTCCTGGAAGATTACCCTGGTGGTACATGACTGACTGGCTGGCTGGCTGTCTGGCTGTCGTTACGTGGTCAAGGTGACGTACGAGGGAGGGGAAGGCAGTCAAAGATTTAGTTGGCGGCAGCGACCCCGCGGCGCCCGTACTTGCAGACCAGCAGGCCCGCCCAGCGGACGTGAGGCGTGGAGCTCGTCAACACACCCCCGTCGCAGCGGAGGTAAGACGTCCCAAATGGCCAACATTTTCTCAGCTTCATATGGCACCGTCGGTTTGACTTTCGTTCGATGTGCAGGGGTAGTCGTCGCACTATATTAGCTTACAATAGCATTCAACTTATATTGTTTTGTTTTCAAATGTCAATAATGATATTTATTTAATAAAAATACACAATTGAAATATACTTATTAAAATACTTTTAAAATTTACGATTATATGTCTAATTACAAATCACTGATATTAAGTCTTAAATTAAATGGCGCATCTCTAACAATTTAACAGTCTCTATGTACATCAATTGCAGCGAAGGTGCATTTTGCAATGAGCGACTGTCGCGATGATCGCTAGCTGTTGCTAGGTTGTGTTTACATACTTCTGTTTCCCTACGCGTGATAATCGCCAAGATCGCTAGTGTCGATCGTGGACCCTTGCAGTGATCAGGTCTAGAGGCAAATATAATCGCACTCGCGAGCAGTTATGCATCAGGGCCGGGTGGGTTCACATTGTGTTATATTTTTATAATTTAATTTGTGTGCCAGTTGTATTATATTAAAATGTATTACATCATGCGTGGAAACAACAAAACGAAGTTTAATTTTTAGCCTGGAGAAGATGAAAATTTGCTTTAAGCTGCGGCAAAACATCATGTTATTTATAACCTTCAAACCATGTGTACAAAGACCAACATTCATTCAAAGGACAGTGTACAGATTGATAGAACAAAATTTCTGATTAAAATTTTATAACATTTTTAATTTTAATTATTTAGTTAAGTTAAAGTTTGAATGTATAATAATTACTGTGTGACAATGATGAAAAAGTAACAGAACGTGTTGATGAGACAGACTCCATGATCCCGACCTCGGAAAGAAGTACAACAGAAGACGCGCTTCCTTCGCCAGTTCATATGCAACAGGAAACCAATTGGACATACTAGTAACCAAGTCAATTACCCCCCCCCCCCCCCAATTCCCAAGACACAAATTATAGAGTTACAATTTTGGTTACCATGAAGAAAAGAGCAGCAGAGAGAAATGCCTTGGTTGAAAACATGCTCTTCAAATGCATGGTAAAATCAGTGAAGAAACTGCGATCAGACTTAAGAGCATAAGCGCCAAACGTTGACTGTAGTTGGGGAACTGGAGAACTGGAAATGCAAAAAGAACTTACTGTACTTCAGGAATGGCTACTGTGCTGGCACATGCTCATAAATTCTCTATTTAATCTCAGTCTCCATCTTCACACAGTATTTCCTCTGAAACGTATTTACCGTCTCCTGGTATAGCTGCAAACAATGAAACTAAATTTATTCTTTGTCTGTTGACTATAGTTCGACTACAGGAATACAGCATGCAGAAACACTAAACATTCCTACTTCCCCTTCTTGTTACACATAATTCCAGCCACCTTTCCATAGCTTTAACGTTTGATATTTTTCACATAACCTCCTTAATGAGAAATTCCAATTAATTTAAGTAAAATGTGTTGTTATTTTGCAACATCTTTTAAAAAAGTAATTTCAATGAGAATAAAGACTTACTCAATTTGTATACAACTCTCTACTGGATAAGGTATTTTTGAATAAATAGACGCTTGCAATCACAGAATACTGGGGAAAAAAATTAATAAACTGCAACAAACGTATTTAATGCAAATGGGATTTACTGTCTAACAGAGAATCCACATAAAAAAAATTAGGCTGTTAGTAGAGAAATGTTATTTTTCCTTTGTAAATTCCAGTTATTTTTTCCAGTCGACTGTTACATTGATCTTATTTTGCTACCCCAATGTTACGGCAAGTTTCTCATCAGGTGTGGTAGGGTAGGGATTTATGTTGCAATCGTTTATCAAATTGATCATAAAATTGAACTGAGATTTTGACAACCTGAAAAATGCAGAACATTTCTTGGCATCTTCACATAGATGGTTTACTATCAGTTTATGAAATAATTCTCCTTCATTTCTAGAAATAATGAGCGTTTCTTATTTCTAGGCTCTGTGCACATTTTAAACAATTATTCTGTCAGACATTTCCTCAACCAAAAGGTGCCAAAGTATAACCGTTTTTCTCTTACTCAAATTAATTTCACCTTAGCTCGACAGAGCACAGGAAACTCAACAAACAACTTACTTTACACAACTCTGTGAACTGACTAGCAAAAAACGCGGGAAGAAAGACGCTTCTAAAGAAATCCATCACAGGCGATGATTGAGACATCTCCAAACCGCTTGGAGTGCTAATTCAACAATGTCCCAGAGAGAGAATCGTGAACTGGAAAATAACAATATGTGTTCCTGTACAAAGGCCACGTCGCTGTTTGGAAGCACTCGAAACACTTAGGGGGCTACGGTGGCTGAGCGGTTAGCCTGCTCTTGTGACAGGGGGCGTGTATTTAGACGGCAAATTATTAAGTGACTTGTCACAATTAATGAAAAATCATCGTGATTTATTTTCCTATATTCAGTCATTGTGAAGTCGCTCATAACGAAGTAAACAATGTGTAACTGGGCAATCAACGCCGCACTCCCGATCATAGGTACAGCTCTCCTAAGCATTGTTATAGTATCATTGCTAAATTTTACTGTCCCATCATCTTGCTGGGAAGTATCACATTTGCCAATGTTTTGCGATACACTTTCACCTTTAAAGTTTTGTGGGTTGCATATCTGTAGGCATTAACAATGTCCCTTAGTAAATCAGAACTGCGGAGTTCAGTGTAAAAAAACATCCCGACTTTCTTGTTATTTATTTGACGTGTCAATTAATGATACATTGATAACAAATCAACCATCTCTTACTTTGCCTCACAAAAATTTATCGCAACGTAAAGAAGGCGACCTAGTTATTTCATGAAATAATGCCATGACAGCAACTGCTTTTTCATTGTTGCAAATTCTTTAAATCTTTACACGTTCTCCAGATGCTTATTGTTATGTTATGGTTTTATTTAGGTGGTTCATCTTCTAGCACCACAAGGAACATACTAATTACCCTTTCTGTAGGAATTGTTTTAAACCATCTGTTTTACAGTACTTTTAAGGTAATTTGGAGCTGTATCTTCACACAGCTGTCTACCCGCCGGGGAAAGAGCAGATAAATCGTGCCAGAAGATCACACGTCACCATCAGTTGCCGTGCATCAGCGAACACGGCAATGTGTCTGCGAGAAGGGCGTGTGTCACTCAGAAACGCCCACGTCACTGGTAATTTCCTGCACTCGCGACTCGGCACTTTCATAATTTCCTCCGGGAGACTCTGCAGCTCTCGTGACATGCGCGAAGTGACAAGCGACAACCTGGGCTTAGCTGCGTAACTGCCAGCCCTGTTCAGTACAGCCGTTCAGCCAGTAGTAAAGTAATGAGATCAAGTAAGTGTTTTGTCGTGGTAACAATGTTTTCGTGACAAAAAAGTGTTGTTATAATATAAATTAAAAAAATTACGACTCCGTCTTTAAAATTATAGCGGTGCATGCAGTGCCAGGGCGGGAACGGCGATGTAATATTTGCAGGGTGATCCATTTGCGAATAATAACACGATCGAAATAAACGTGGTTTCTATAGATCGGGTATAAAACTGCAGTAGTAGGGAAAATGTGAATGGGGACAACCTGCCGCCATGTTGAAATTTCCCTTTTCTCCCTCAAAATTATCCTTTTCCCCCTCAAAATCGACTAAATTGACCTAAAAACTCCTATTTTCCTATAAAAAAAAATTCCCTTTCCCTTAAATATTTCTCTGAAAAATTCACATTCGTCCCAGAACAGGTGACCAGGATCAGTGACTCCGAGCCAGACGGGAGACCGGGATCAGTGACTACGAGCCAGAAAAGAAACCAGGATCAGTGACTCCGAGCCAGGAGACCTTTGACACAAAAAATACAAAAATATTCCAGAAAAATTAAAAAAATTCAAAAATGCACTATTAAAAAAACTATTAAAATAATTTTAAAATGTATTTGAAAAATTAAATTTCTCGAGGTTTCCCCCTTACCTCCTCACTGCACAAAAATTAGTCGACAGGCCTCCACCTCCTCGCCCATACCCAGTCAGCCATCTTGGTGATATCAGCCATCGTAGCAGCCATATTGGGTGCAGATTACCTTGACCCCATGACCTTAAAACCTTGAATGACCTTGAAAACCAAAACTCGAAAAAAAACCATTAAAGCCAACAAATATATGACGTTACAGACTACTACCTCAATGTTGGATGCAGATGACCTTTAACTTGACCACATGACCTTGAATGACCTTGAAAACAAAAACTCGAGAAAAAACAAAAGACAGCAAACATATGATGTTGAAGACTACTGCCAGATTATTGGACTCAGGTGACCTCGTCCTTGACACCATGACCTTGAAGGACCTTAAAAACAAAAGCTCGATAAAAATCCATAAAGTCAACAAGCATATTACATTACAGACTTCTGCCACCATATCGGATGCAGATTACCTTCACCTAAACCCCATAACCTTAAACCCAATAAATAAAAAATAAATATTTATGCATCTCGATTCGTGCAACTTTGCTGAAGGTTATGGTCTTTTATGCATCTCGCTATTCACATTCCTGTTGTTCTTGTGCGAAAATATCGCGACATTTATTACACCCACGCACTGTGCAGGGCAGGTTATGTAGGTAACGACAATTTTTGAGGACATGAACCGAAGTCACAAGGTTTGCTTGCAGCAAACCTGGTACTGATGGGAAATGTACTTAACCTTTGCAGGTATTTTCATGTCTAAGTAAACTATCGGTTCTACTGAAATGCTTACCGCACCTGTCACACAAATATGATATACGACTGGAAGACTTTGCACAGTTAGAGCACTCATGTTGCTGTATACATTTCGGTCGAAAGTAAATACCTTATCTCAAAAGTGACACTGATGTCGGTGTAGTAGTTCAGGCAAAGATGTGGGTAGGCCTGTTGGAGATGTAGGTGCTGGAGCTAAAGAATCTGCTAATGCCGGAAATGTTATAGGTACCACTCCCGAAGAAGTTGATGCCGCTCCCATATTGACCACTAGCTCTGGAATGCCCGAGTACATCGCAGATGCAGAATAAGACTTAGATACGGAGAGGCAGAATCTATCCGGGATGATCCGCCTTTCACGACAGCCGCTATCAAACTAAACCCCTCAGCTGACCTCCCTAATGCTTATAATATACAAGTTTGCAAACCCTATGACGGCATTCTGATTTTGAACCAATCTTATTACACCATTAATACGTTGTTCGGACACCGACTAGCCAATCACCGAGTTTCCACGTGATTGAACCTGACTAATCGCGTGAAGGCACTGAATCATCACATGTGGGAATCAGTCTCTGACTCCTGTCAGACCGATCCCTCACAAGACTGACCCATAAACTACACCTAAATATCTCCTAATGACCCCAAAATATCCCTGATTGCAGTACTGATTGTGGCGTTGACCACTAATGACCACTAAATGACCCCTAAATGACTCTTGATTGCAGTGCTGATTTCAGTGTTCATTATGGTGCTGACTCCTAATGACCACTGATTGCAATTCGTGAGGTGCTGATTGCAATGCTGACCCCTAAATGACCCCTAAACGACCCTAATTACCCCTAAATGACCCCTTATTGCGGTGCGTGTGGTGCTGATTGCGGTTCAAGCGATGTCAAATGCGGTGTGTAGTTGCAAGTTAAAATGAATTCCACCTATTTTAAAATAAAATGATATATTCCTATCTTCAAAAGCTGAAAGGTGAACATTTTATTTAGTCATTTCGCTTTAAAAAGTATATATCCAGGTCCCTCGGTATTTTTCATCGCTTCCTGGGTAAACTGTATTTGCACTTTGCAATAAAAATGCTAGAACTACAGCTGCACTATGCCATTGGTCGATGCACAATTTGGACTTTGTATTGAACAATGCAGCACCACGACAGGCCCCCGCCATGATTCCCAATTGGCTGTCGCGCGAAAAGGATTCTTCATACAGACCGCCATCTCATGCCGACGAGCATTTTGAACATAGGTGAAAACCTGATCGCAGAATCGGCACTGGTGACGAGTTAGTGATGATGTAGGTCGCGGCTCCATAGTGGTCGAGTTCAATGGCAGCCCTTCGTATTCGCAATTCATCTTCGCGGTATGGGAGCACTCTGAGAAAACCCAAATACTCGTTCGCCCAAGAAGAAAACACGCATGTGCTATTGTAGACTATAGAATAATATAAATATGTATGTATATAAGATAGTAATATACATAATACATGCAGGTGAGGACAGTGATATTTTTAAAAGGTTGATTTTAAGAAATCTTATAGGCTATGCACGGTAAATTGAGCACATATGAAAGTCCTCTCATTTGGAATAATAGCCAATAAATATATTTTATTTTAGCATTAGCGAGTGCGGTGGAATATATATACTGTGTTAGTTACTTACATGAAAATATTAATTTCAAAAGGTGGCTAAAGGATAAAAAATAGCTGGAAGGAAAAGATAACTAGGGCCTCAAAAGTTCTCACTTTGCCGTGAACAGCCTATAGGCAGGCGACCACTGCACTTGGTGGCGTGGTAGCTGCAACCCCGATTATTGTTTCTGCGATGTACAATGGCTCCCGATAAGCGGGAAAGAATGAGAAACGCATCGTAAACAAGAATAGCCAAATACAGTGCGCGTTAAAGTGTAAGATCAACAGTAAATTCGTTAAAATACTTTCCTGGTTTTAAACGTTTAGTGTAATCAATCTTATAAAATCTTATTATAGTATTGATACTGTCAAAACACAATAAGTAATTAATTTACTAAAATCTACCACGAAATTTGCGGTTATGGTTTTTTTTTAAAGATTGCATAAATCTCGAATTACCGTAATTTTTTTTTTTTTTGATAATATGATTTAAAGCACGATTATTTTACAAATATTTTGGTATGTGTGTGTGTATATATATATATATATATATATATATATATATATATATATATATATAAATTGCACTTATGAATACACTTTGAAAAAAAAAACGAGTACCATAATAAATTTGTAAACAAGCGTTTTATTTTTATTATCTGAATTTGCATTGTAAGAAAAATTAGCCATAATTTACCAAAATTGAGAATTGAACATTTTTGTTATTAGTTGAGCTAGCGAAATGGGATTTCCAGCGTTTGCTAGTTCTCTTTCTGCACAAAATATGACATCACATGTTTTTACGGGGAAATTGTAAATCCACCGATTATAGCCATCCCTGTTGAGACAGGTAGATTGAGTGATAGTTTCTTGTCGTTGTTTGTGTATACAGTATAATGGGGTAGAACATAAAGCGGCAAATTGTTGGAATGTGTAAAAGTAACAAAACTCGTCTAGAAACTGCAGCCGAGTTGGACATTTCTAAGATATGTGTATCTAAAACATCGGGAAAAATTTTGAAGTTGGGTTTATAATACACATGTGAAAACCATCTATAAAAGACCAGCAAGTGTTCGCATGTAACCTAATTTTAAATAAAGTGTAAAAAAAAAAGCACCAACTGATAACACATAGCTTTCTTTCTGCTTTAGTTAATTTATGTTTAGTATTAAGTAGGGTAATTAAAGTTTTCCTTTACATCTTACAGTGTTTTTTAGGGTGTACTACACTTGCTCATGAAATAAATAACAACTTATAATCAATAAACCCATGTCTGCAATATTCGGGCAAGATTTCATTTCCTGCACCAGTTTCGTTTGATAAACAGAAACAGCCAAATACTTTATCGTGAGATAAATAAAGACAAATGCTCCATAGATTCCTGTCCGCAGATGACGGCGTTCTCCCCCACAGAGTGACGGAAATGGTTTACAGCACCTGCCGATAAACGACCAGTGGTACGCTAGAGTTTTGTAGGTTGCAGCAACTGCAGGTGGCACAGCCGTTATGCTCGTCTCGCAAACACCACCGGCATACAACACAACTCCCGCAAGTTGTAAGTACAATTGTACACTCGTATATTTTATGTAACACGAGCATACCAGTGTGCAACTGGTAACTACACAAGTGAAATTCCATCCTTGTAGACCAGTTCTGTAACACAAACTTACTAACTTGTGATTGTCTCACAGAAAAATTCACAATTGTTATCTATGTTCTACAAGTTTAATAAGACTTTTGGTATAGTCCATTCACGGTTGCTTCAAACTTTTCTGAAGCCCTGCTTAAGTTATACTTCCAGGATATTCCTCCGCGTAATGCAAAGAGAGCTTAGAAAATTACACCAGGAGGCCGCATTCTTACGCACCCAGTGTAATAATATTTTGCATACTAACTATTTTTATTAGACGTTACCAACACACCTATTTACTCTCCGGCGTTATTCATATTAGTTATAAATTAAATATACACATTAAAGTCCAATTAAACCAAAAATAAGGTACTTTTACGTTAACGCAAGTATTAAGCGCTTGTGGTACAAGACATATTTAGGAAACAACGAAATACGTCACAACTGGGCCGATTCTTCAAAGGTTTGATTCAAAAAATGTGAATAAACCGCGCATAGACTGTAGTAATTGATTTCGAGTGCATCTGTAGTGAAAATGCAGGTTAGATACTAAACAGTTTGAAAATTTTTGAGCGAAATAGCCGGATTACATTAAAAACAAAACGGATTTCACAGTTTTTCAGCAGAACAAACACTGGAAATCTACGATTTCGCGTCGTATTTGGGAGTTTGTTTCCTATGTGATACTGTGTGTAGAAGCACCAAAATATGTACGTAGTCTTATTGTTAGCTCTTATTTTTACAAATTGTTTACCTGTTTCACTTGGTTCAAAAACAGAATACATTCATCAACAATCATATCTTATAAAACCACGAATGTAGACTTCTTGTTATGGTTGTTAAATAGTCTTGTAAAATCCATCTACAATAAGTTCCAGGTGTTTTGAAAACACGCTACTTGCCCCTGTTCCTGCTAGTGGTCTCAATTACAATTTTATTGGGCGGTGCGCGAAGGGGGCTAACCTCCCCAATCCACTGACTTCGAATGAAATACGAATAAGAAGACAAGAACAAGAGCCCCCCCACCCCCTCGCCAAGGCTTGTACCACCACCGCGATGAGAAGCTTAGCCCTAGTGATGAGAAAGACTGCTCTTAAATTTGTGTGGTTCTGTTGCAAGAGGGTAGCAATGAGGACAGACAGATAAACTAACTACCACTGCTTCACACCGCGGTTTGTTGCTGTGGAGTGCATTGTGCTTGGCAGAAATAGAGCACCCATTCATGTATTCAGTGCATTGTAGAGGATGCGGACATTCCATAGCTGCACAGCGTACGCACCATGCAGTTGGTTATTTTGCTTTACTTACAACCAAATGTTAAAATGCCAAAAGACTGCAGTCAGCTTTCGAACTAAATATTTACACTTCTTTGCTAAGGCCTCCACGCTAGTTGAAACAACACAGTTGCTTAACTGGCATTAGGAAGGCACAGTCTGGTCTGGACCACATTTTCCCAACGGTTTTCTGTCCACATGCGAGGCAAGCAAAACACAATGTTAACCGCCACTCCTCTCCATCTCCCTTAGATATTTTGATGTGCTCTTTAACAGTAATTTTGAACACGGCAGTTAAAAACTGGGATTACTTATATTAGCGACGTTTAAGGGGGTAGGTAGCAAAAATTCCATAAGTTCGTGTTTGTGGCATTCCTGCTCTATTTGTATACATTTCCCACCAAAATCTAAACTCTGTTATTTTAGTGTAATTACGTGTCAAAATCTTGCTGTTATCGGGACATAGGAAAAAGATAATATGAACCATTTTCGAAAATAAAGCAATTGACAGGTTCATTTCAAGATATGCTTAAAACAGTCAGTATTTTGCAAATATTACTTACATATATATATAGTCTCCTGTGCGTGTGTATGCGCATATATATATATATATACACACACACACACACACGCGTCCGCGCACGCACAGGAGACAAACTTCTACGGGTGATAGGTAATGTAATGAGGAACAACTTTTGTCAGAGAACGAATGTCCGGAGACGTTCCATTGAGACGCAAGACATCGTTGCAAAATAGTTATATGCGCCTGGGAGGTAGGCATTCTGCGAGTGCGTAATACATTCCTGCTGTCTCGACCATGCAGTCATATGTAACTATAGGCTGTTCATGGTAAAATGAGCACTTATGAGGGCCTAGTTACTCTTTCCTTTCAGTCATTTTTTTTTAACCTTTCTCTCCTTTTTAAAATAAATTTTGCCTGGTAAGTAATAAACACAGTGTGTATATTCCACGGCATTCCGAAGGTAACGTCTCAGGCTAAAATAAAGTATATCTATTGACTATTCTTCCAAATGAGAGGGCCTTCAGAAATGTTCACATTATCGTGAATAGCCTAGTGTGTACCCGAGGGCCGGTTACAGAGCCTCGCCTCTGTCCCGAAGAGGTAGGCAGTATAAAAGGACTGAGAGCCGCATTGGAGCACATGTGCTGTGCACAGTTTGTTACGTCCTTTCCTCACCACATTCCACTACATAGACTTTCGTCGTTGTCGCTGCCCGAATCGAAACATTTGTGTGTTCACCATAACTGAGCGTTGTACACCAAACTAGTCATGAACGCTTATATATAGTTAGAATTCTTGACTATGCAAATACTTAACGGTGAAGCTAGAAATTGTGGGCGCATAGCAGTACGTCTTTACCAGGAACGCTTCCCCAACATAAGGGCACGCACATCACACACTGTCGCAGACATTACGTCAGCGACTGCACGAATATGGAACCTTCCATCAACAGAACGAGGGCGTCAGGGCAAGAGGTATTCGTACGCCGCATTTTGAAGAGGAAGGTCAGAGCAGAGTTGAGGCAAGCCCGTCCATAAGCACAGGTGCGATCACTTACGATATGGACGTCAGCCACACCTCTGTGTGGAGATCCGTCAGCATAGACTACATCCATTCCACGTGCAAATGCTACAGGCACTTGGACCAGCTGACTTCGAGCCCCGTATGCGGTTCTCACAGTGGTTTGTACAGAAGCGTATTGCCAGGCAAGAGTTTGTATCGTGTGTGCTGTTTACAGACGAAGCGCGTTTTACGAGGGATGGCTATATTTCAGTACCCACAGCAGCCACGCGTGGGCCGAAGAAAACCACGTGAAGTAGTGGCCACACAACACCAAGAAATAGTTTGCTGTGAGCGTGCGGGCTGGTATCCTACGAGAACAAGTTATTGGACCCTTTATCCTTCCAGCCCGTTTAGACGGCCAGGCGTATCACAGCTTTCTGGCGAACGAACTACCCCAGTTGCTGGAAGATGTGCAGTTGAACGTACGAGTCAACATGTGGTTTCAACATGATGACACCCCACCCCATTTCAACCGTCGTGTTCGAAAACACCTCACCGACACATTTGGTGTTGAGTGGATTGGGAGAGGCGTCCCTGTGCCATGGCCACCACGGTCGCCCGACCTCACACCAGTCGATATTTTCCTGTGGGTCCGCATCAACAGTTGTGGGCACTATACGCCTGTGGAGAGCCGCGACATCCTCGTAGAACAAATACAGGTGGCATGCAACGCGGTTCAAACCACTCCCGGCATCTTCGAGAGGTTCCGCCAAGTAATGCATCGGCATTGAAACGTTTGCAATCAAGTGGAAGGCCAACATTTTGAGCACCTATTTTAGGTTGAGTACAGAAATGTGTAACAGCCAGTCAATAAAGTACTGCAACCTTCAAACGTCTACCTACTTATTATTATCACCACCCCTGCAGTACAACAAATACCACTGTTCCTGGGAGGTAGGCAGCTGGTGCCTGGTCTGTGAAAAGCTAATTGCGAACGTACCAGGCGTTATAACGTGGTGTAAAAAGACGCGTAGCGTCCAAACAGGGTGTCTCCGGGCATCCGTTCTCTGAAAAAGTTGCTCCTCATTACATTACATATCATTCCTTAGAATTTTGTCACAATAATCCTGTGTCAGCTTGAATATATATATATATATATATATATATATATATATATATATATATATATATATATTATATATATATATATATATATATATACATACACACACACACATACGTACATACACACATACACATACACACGCAACGTCGTTTATTGAGGTAGCCCATTATACTTTTTTCAAGTGTACATTACCTCATATCTGCAAATGAGAATTTTATTTCTCATATTTAAAAAATAGAACTACAACATTTAATCAGGGACTTGATATGTCACTAACGTCACGTATAAAGTGTATGAGTTGAGGGTTGTTTGGCACGCATGTACGATACAGATACAGGCTGTTCATGGTAAAATGAGCACATTTGAAAGCCCTGCTTAAGGTCTAATTGTATACACGTTGTGTGTTCTTCCGCCTTATGCAAAATTAACATAGCCATGGTCCTCATCACATTATTCATGCGTCGATCAAGTTAAACTCTGAAATGATTATAAAAGTAAATATTGTACAAATCTCTTAATTTTTACACTTGGGTGCATAAAAAATACAGAAAAATAGAGAAATAATTTTAAGTTATCACAAATAGTTACCTAACACTTTTTGTTCGACCTTAATATGTGGAACTACTTTCGCTTCCATCGTTACCAACTTTAATGAACACATGTCACTCATTGCGCCCGTTAAAATATATGCTGGTAGGGGCAGTGATATTTTTCGAAAGTTAATTTCAAAGGTGTTCACTTTATCGTGAACAGCCTATAACATTGTGTATGGTATGAAACTCCTTGAGGCGTCAGTATGCAGGGTGCGAGCAGCTCGAGAGGGTAGCTATGCGAGGGCGGTGCTGATAGACGGTGGGGGAGGCCGTGGTAACGAGTAGTGAGTGTGTGTGTGTGTGCGTGTGTGCGCGGCTCTCGGAGCTCTGTGATGAAACACGGCACAAGAGAGCGGTGATTGCCATCACGCTATACACCCGGCATGTAGGCCGGGGTCGTGACCCGGTCAGCTGCAGGTCACCACCACCTCCGGGATTTCTCTCGCCCAACCGTGTCACCCACTGTGCGTTAAGGGGAATCCCTCAAGGTCCCATCTGGTCATAAGGAACCATTGAAACTTGCGGCCTCTGCATTCCCGAGAAGCAGTAGTCCTCACAAACAAGATCTAGGAGAGTAAAAATAATAGTAATGTCTATTCGCTGTTTCTTCGCGCTTTTTGTATCACACCTTTGAAAAATCATCCCATGTATGGCGTGTTTGGTTGTTTGCTTAATATACCACATATCGCAAGAGTTTAATATTTGTATTAACAAATAATAAAAGCCTTTTTTTGTGGAAATTGAACTTTTGTTTATATTTTATTTATAAATAATAGTATTTTATTTATTACAAGTAATACGAATACAAACGGGGAGAAAACAGGTGTGTTGGTAATGCCTAGTAAGAAATAGTTCTAATGGAAAATATAATTATACTGAATGTACACGAATGCGATGCGCTGTCCCTTTGGTGTAGTTTTCAAGACTCGGTTAAGCTATGTATGCATGAGGTGGGCAAATATCCTGTAAGTAGAACTTTACCAGGGCTTAAGAATAGTTGGAAGTAACTGTGCATGGACTATAGAAGTGATGCAAGCCAGTGTATTAAACCACGGATGCTACTTTGTACTTTTCTTATTTTTTAAGGCAGCTGTGCAGGCAAGTCATGAAGATGATATTCTAAACATATTTCACATATCATTTATCTTTAAATGTAATTAATAGGAAAAAAGTAAAAAGCGTTTTTACTTTCGTAGAAAAAGTTGTACTGTACACCCAGAACATTTATTTACATGAATACACGTATACGCGCATACACTGAGTTGTAAATAGTTTTCTACTAGGAAGTCGCCATAAGGTCACCGTCTCCTGGGTCCTGAGACCCATAAATAGTGTGCAGAGGTTCAGTATTATACTTGTTATTTAAAATATGTTCGATAATTTTGAGCAGTGTCTGTTTACGAATAGCATTGAAGAAATTTTTTACTTGCAAAAGATGGTCTCCGTTTTTATTTCTTTTTCCAAAGTGCGTTTTTTAAAGTGTAAAAGGGCTAAAGCGGGTACTACAAAATAACTTTCAGGTATGGAATTTCCAGAACAGACTACTTAACGTACATTAGGGACACGTAGCACACTTTGTCTTTATTTTTAAACGTTGAAATGACAGGGTCACCGCTGAGAATCTCAAGCGTCGAGTCGCCGCGAGAGAAAGACTGCACGCCAGTTCAGTGCTTTGCACATAGAGGCGATGATGCATGCGATGCGAGTACCTAGATCCCCCTTAGCGCTTTTAGTCCTCGGACACACAAAATACCTCCGCCCTTAATGTTGTTCAAGAGCCTAATTTTGTTTTCTACATTTTGAGAACGTTTTATGGTTTCGTGGCACGATGTCGATGATAATTTTATTAGAATATCAAATCATTTGATAAATAACTTTAATGGCGTTTTTAGTGAAAATATAAGAAATTTAATTCAGAACAGAGATTCATACAAATTACACAAAACTATTTTAATGCAAGGTTTGGTATCAGCAAAAGTGTTTATTCAAGCCATAAGAGTGGCAGCTTGCCATTTTTTTTTTCCCTCGAAATCAGGCACTTGGTTCATATACGTTAAGTTTTGCCTTCTGTCTTTTTTACTGTAGATTCTACTCCAAAAGTTTAAATTGAAATACGGGCGAACGGCGTTACAAATTTCCAATAAATTTTATACTTGACGTTCTAATAACACGAACAGTTATTTCGAACTGTATAATAACGTATTCATTTTATTCATTTTTGAGATATATTGCTTGTTTAATTAATTTCTGTATAGTAACTTCCCTCCACTTTCTTGCTTTATTCAGACTATTACTTTACATCATAACAAAAAAAGTATGTCATTTGCTAAAAATGTCGAGAATAATTTAGAACTATTGAACACCCTTAACTTGTAGGTATCCACGACAAATACTTTTATACTGCATATTTGGTGTTTGCTCTGTTTATTTTGGTGTTACCGAATGTATGTTAACCTGCTTGGCTGAGACGATCTATTTACAGGCTTCCCTCGCCGCGAGTCCCTGCGCAGCCACACCTGTCGAACACCCCTAAGGACGACCCCGCCGCTTCCTTCCCCGTTTTGTATATTTCATCTGTAGTACCGCTGTCAACGTGACTTGAGCCACAGCCAAAAACATAACTATTACCATAGCCGTTATATATATATATATCTCTCTTTAACCACCATGATTTTTAATGTATTCCTTTCTTGACGAATCTGCAGAAGCACTGTTTAGGTCTAATTCATATTAAGTCTGTGTTTTTATGTACACACATAAAATATATATATGTGTGTATATATCATACATGTGTACATAAAAACACATAATGATAATGAATATACATATAATACATAATGCAAACACGCGGGCGAACTTTTACAATATTGCACGATATAATACCAAAGAAAACCATTTCCTTGGCTTTAAAAATTATAAAAGGATTGTCAAATAAAAAAATATATGGTGACATATTTTCACTGCGCGTTAAGAAATCTATAAATAAACATAATTTTTTCAAATACGATGACGTCATGCTATATTAGTAAGAGTTCGCGCACACCCCTTTAACCTGCTAGCGTTATGGAATAAAGTTTTGTTGCTCCCAGATACACCAAACATTTTTTATGGTGTAAACAACTCCATGACAGAAATATCACGTCAGTTTTGGCGCCGGCGGTTTCAACCTGGCGGTATAAATAACTTGAGCAGACCTTAATAAACGCACTAAGTCCAGGATGCGGGTTATATTTTTAGCGCGTCACACCAGATATGAGCGGTTTTTTTAGTGGTGGCGCCTAGTGAAGCGGAAAGAGGGCATGGAGATGACAAACTGTCTCCGGTACAATCCCCGGTACAGTCTCCTGTACAGTCTTTGAGCTGTGCGGAAACACTTCGGTGTGTTACAGTGTCAACGCGAAATATTCATTATGATTAAGTGAACGGAATACACCACACAAAGTTCTGATATTGCTCGGTTGACGGGCTGTATTCTACTTTGTGTATTTATATAGGTCACTAAAATCGTGGTATGTATCCGTCTGTCTCTTTTCCTTCTATAGCTACCTTCATGTTTCAACCTCATAGCAGACATCTTAGAAACATATCCTTTGCTAAGATTCTCGAAAAATTACATGAAATACTATGCACGCTAGTGCACGATTTCAAAGACAGCAGGCCACTCTACGTAAAATAATAAATTCTTCAACAACGCCTCCAATATGCTTACAAGTCTCATTAGTCGACTGCAGAGCTCCTTGTAATTGCGTGAGTGTGTTTTAAACACATTCCTCTCCTTGAGTCAGTCAGTGTCACTTGTTCCCTGGTGAAACTAACCCCCGACCACGTAGTGAAGATAGGGGCTATAGCATAGTCATAACAAAGCTATTGTCTTTACTCACAGCGTGATTTTATACGGTAGGGAATGCCCTTCAAACTGTGGACCAGTTAAGCGCACAGTAGCAATAAATGCAATGCTTAGGCGAACAAAAAAACATTAACACTGTAAGAAATACTGTGCGGGGGAAAACTTGGAGAGAGATATAGTTTACGTCAGCCCCACGTATGAGTATTAGACCCTGCAAGAAAACGGGTGAACCCTGCTATGGTTTTCTAGTCAAATGTAATGTTTACAGGCAGAACTGCATAATTAAAGTGCAACGACCTGGGAGAAATCCATAGCAATACAATTAACATCAAACATTAGCCAACTGGCAGTTAATTTGCATGCTGCAAACCACATCGTCGAAGTTGCTGGTATTCCACACCAACAGGATTTCAATAAACTGGATAGCCCTGCTCACAATCAGGTTCTGTGCAGCCCCTGCATAGCTATACAACACTACACAACACACCAGAAGACATAGGAACCAATTATGTATTTATTTAAAGCAATGAAAGTCTTCCAATATTTTTAAGCAATAATTTAATGAGGAAAATATCATAGAAGTAAATTGCCTGAAAGTTTCATTCCTTGGTAGTGTTAAAAATGCAAGGGATATGCACGCAGCAGCTGGACTTGGTCCATAAAGATATCTCTCATTATGCCTACCACAAATGCAAATTAAGTGAATAGAGTACTTGGAAGTAATAAAAAAAAAAAATTATCTATACATCTTGAATGTTGCACACACTTAAAGTTTTGCAGAGTAGATTTAATTCAGTTCAAAATAAAAGTCGCTAATGTTCTCACACTTGGCCGTTACACTAAATTACGAGCCTGTATAATTACATATTTAAAATGCTCCTGGCTAACACAGTTTATGTTGATAGAGCAATCAGATACTTACTTAAATCTCAGGAACTTTGTGACCATTGAAAAGTGTCGGGAAAAGATGCTGCTTACTTTAAAAGTGTATTAAACACTCTCAAGTACGCGTAACGGTTACTAAGGTGGGATCATACATTATATAAATGTAGAGTTTCTCATACTTATTTTATATGTAGATCTGTTCTGACGGTAGTACCGTGTACCATTGGCTTATCACTCAAATTTTAATATACTTTTTGGGTCTAATTAACCTTAAAACATTTAATTTATACTTTTAACGTAGAACTAATGCCTCACTGGCCTGCTGCCGTTGGACCCACTTAATTCAAGATGGAGTATGGAACATTCCGTCACATCCATTATCGGCAGCGGTTAAATATTCAAATTAATACAGAGTACATAGGGCTTAACTCAGTGTGCTCTCCAATACCGTGGTGATTCAGAAGGTGCCTAAATGTTGCCAACTTGCACACAATAAACAAGTTATATGAAACCTGATAAAACAAAATAAAACTACACAATTCACATATGGAAACTTATCATTTCAGCTGCTGCGTGTACATTAATATTACGTACAAGTAAGAAAATTAAATTATGATACAACAATATTACATGTAAAACCTATGAAATTCATATTTGTTTACAAAATAAACGTGCTGTACTAGTATTATAAATTTTCATGCTAACTTAACATCTGTTGAAATGCATATAGCACGTGTTAGATAACCAGACGTTACAACACTTTGTTTTATATTTTTTTTAATATTCTACCACTTATTACGAACGCCATGACGCCAGCCATTTCCCTCCCCTCGTGTTGTGTAATTAGGACATCGCCACACCTTCTCATTGTAACATCTTGAAGTCTGTCTGTTCTTGACCTTCACACAAACCGATTTTTTCACAGCTAGGCATGTGACCGTCGACGCAAGAATCCTACCATCTCTCGGCGTTGCGTAATGACGTCAAAGATTATTCTAACATAAATCTTTATTAACACGAATGAGTCACAATTATAATTTAAAGTGTCTCCTTCCGTAGAAAATATAATATCAATTGTTAAAATGTTAATACTTATTTACATTTGTACTTGTATTATTTGTCATTTGCAACGAAACCATTATCCAATACAAATATTTTATTTAACCCTTTCATTCTATTTCTCCACTATAGTGGACGATTTCGTTTCCATATGACGTTGCCAATTAGTATATATTTTGTTTATATCAACGGAGAGGGGGATTAAAAATCCCTCCCTTGTACAATGGATGCTTTCAGTACAAGTACACGAGTGTTTTTGTTATTACATTCCAACATATTTAATAATATTTCGGAACATTCTTTTGGATAGCTTTTTTTTTAATCGTCATATTCTATAAATTTAGCAAATTCTTTTGCTCGAAACCAAAACATATATTTGCCTTGTTCGATTTCGGTTCGTGCCAAATTCTTGACTTAAATTCCAAATTGCTTACCAGTACTTCGGGCCGAATTTCGTTATTATTGTTCGTCATGATCGATATTCATATAGTGGTTTTTGACAGTTTCATTAGTATATAGGTGTGTAAATGAAAAAAAAAGTATATATATACACACACACACAACTTCGTTTTTTTAATGGTGACAAGGTTTTTTTGTTTTCTTATCTCTTATTCTCGATTCACATAAAATCACCTGCTACAAATAATAGGCAAAAAATTACAAGTTGGTATTTTGGTATTTTACACGTATTTACGACACCGCCAACTTGATGAAAAATAATCTAGAACAAAAAATTAATAAGTCAAAATTTATGTAGTTTTTTGTAGGCAGTAAACACATAAAATGATGGCATAGCATTTGTAACCTACATTTAAGATACTTTTTGACATCATCTTATCTAACAGTCATTTCATCCACTGTAGTGGACAATTTACATATCAAAACAGTATAATTTAATTAAAATTTTGATTACATGAATTTTTAAAAATAAATTGTGTAATTCAGATACCAATTGTGTATATATATATATATATTCTTATAAATTGTGACTGAAAGTGTCAGTGAGTACCCCTTATAGGTCCTCCAGGCAGTCATCCAACCTATCCGTACACAAAATTCTTAAATTAAATAAATTTTATATTCCTGGAACATAAACTGAATAACAGAAACGCTAATAGGCCACTGTAGATACGCTATGATAGTATAAGTCGAAAACAAATAGACGACTGAATCATATACAAGGTATTTGGCACTGTTCTGAATACACTCATTTGCAAAAAAATTGATCACCCTGATAGTGTTATCGTAGGGTCACGTAAGTGGGTACAGTACATGTTGATATGTATACAGAAAATATAAAAAAAAATCGTAGCACACCAAGCATGTATTGCAAAGGTCCAACATTTGCAGGATGCAATTAGTATGGTGTTGGACCATCCGTAGCATGGTGACAGGCGGCGATACGATCGGGCATGGCGGCGTACAGACGCCAAATGTTTTCCTGAGGAAGATCCTGCCACAGTTTGCGCAACTGACCCTCCAAATCCGTCGTAGTTGCCGCTGGCCGAAGTTGCCGTCCAATATGGTCCCAAACATTCTCGGTGGGCGAGACGTCTCGGAAACTTGCTGATCAAGGAGGAATGTTGATATCATGAAGGCAGGCCAGATATACCCATACTGTGTGAAACCCGGCGTCATCCTTCTGGAAAATGGGACTGTCACTCTACACCAGGAAGGAGAGCGCACATAGTCGCAGAATTTCCTGGACGTAACTTCGCGCCTTCAAGTTTCCTTATCAGCACGAATAAGGTGCGGGAATCGTAAGAAATGGCACCCTGCACCATGGTACCTCTCGTTAGGGCAGCGCCCTCTCTATAATGAAGCGTGGATTGTGGCGCTAGCCAGAACGTCTCCAAGACTCGAGTTCGGAGGTCGTCTGTCTCCAGACAGAACCGCGATTTGTAGCTTAACACTACTCGTCGCCAATTCGCAAGCTGTCATGATGCCCGTTCCCAGCAGGTCACGCATGCTAGGCGATGCTCAGGTCGTAGTGGTAGACGTAAGGGACGTCGCGACGACAGATCACGCTCTGCTAGCCGCCTCGATATGATACTGGTGGACATGAGCGTATCCCCAGCTGCCGTGACATGTCCCTAGATGGTGCGCAGCGACGCCCATGGAGTGCTCAGAGCCTGTCGCACGATGAAATGATCCTCTCTGCTGGTGGTCGACCCGAGCCTCTTGACGGGTGTGTGTGTGCCCTATGTTCCCACTGCGCCCAACACCGTATAAACAGTGTAGGCAGAACTGTTCAAGTGCCAAGAAATACGCTGAAACGTGCAATCTGCCTCTCGGAGGCCGACGATGCGGCCTCTCTCAAACTCATCCAGCTGGGTAAAGGCTTGTCGAATTCGCCCTTGTAGCACTTTGCGTGTTCATTTACAGTAGTGTAATTTGTCTCTGTGGCTCACACTGCTACTAACACCTTATTCTGTATCTTGCAGCTATGAATGATGGAGGAACATGTATGTCCCCTAGTGGCACATTCACGCAAGCAAACCGCTTTAAACGCAAATCGGGCACATAACAGGTTATGACGATACTATGTGACAACCTTCGTCTTACTAGCGCGATTATTTACTGGTGATCTATTGTTTCTGTAAATGAGAGTACTTAGTAGGGTGCTTACTGTGTTCAGTCACAGTGCTACTAGATCTAAGGACTCAAAAATTTCACGAATTCATTGAGAACAATCTAGACTTCAATCTCGCGCAACTGGATCTTTGCGTGGTCACGGCCTGGAGGACCTTGAACCAACAAGAAACCCGCAAGTAATCAAGGAGGGAATACCATGCTACCTCATCTGGGGTAAAACTGTCTACTCAGTAGGCCAGTAGTCATGGACAAACAGCTAACTCTCGGGTATACAAAGTACTGTACAGTATATCCTGCAGGTCACTGAACCTGCGAAATTTCCACATCCTTACAGATAACGAACACCTTCCGTTGAAGCAGGCCCTGTTGACCAGGCAGACTGCGTATCACGCCGTATACCCGTGTAGGCTATACACCAGGCGCAGAAACAACGGCAACAGTTCCCGTTAACACAGACGCTTTTCAAGCAAGTTTGTTTTTAAGAGGGTCATTCCAGGTGCAAATGAACTTCTTTTTTTTTTTTTTATTAAAGAACGATATTTTCCCACATGGCGTTTCCTTTTATCCGTAATCAATTTCGTGAGAAATGCCACGGTGCCGGCGTTCTTGTAAGTAAAGTATTATTTACCTAATATCATGGAGTTTCCGATGTTTTCACTAATAGAAATTACTTAAGAGAAACTGTAAATTGCACTGTTCTCTAAGAAAAGTCTTGAGAGTACGTGGTTCTCTGAATGATCGCGCAGGTAGCAACTTATTTCATACACCTCGTGGATCTGCACTTAATCTACATTCTGGATTTATTATAGCGCTAACGCTGTGGCACCGTTACAATTTGCTCCCCAAATATAGTGGACACGTTGAACGACGCCGCACCGAATTCGTGCGTACTCAGTAGTAATAATAGTTTGCATGAGGACTATTTTATACTAGGCGCTACCAACTTACGCATTTTCTCACTGTTTTTATTCATATTGATTGTAAATTAAATATTAAAATTTGAAAATAAATCATAAGAAAATTTTAATTTAACGGAAAATAAGATACTTTTATATTAACACATGTATAAAACGCTTATGATATATGACATATTTGGGCGATATATAAACACGTCATACATAGGGTGAGTTTTCAAAGGTTTGATTCAAAAAGTGTGAAAAACCGCGACTAGAATATAGCCTAAGTGGTACGATCCAAGTTAATTTCATTTTCAGGCGAAACATTCAAGCTCGTAAGGGTAAATGAACGCATTCTCTTGCCTACTGCGTATTCTGTGATTGGTTCATGACCAGCGGCTAGCTTAGCTCCTCGGAGGTCTCCAGCTAAGGGCAGGTAGAATGGGTGTTCTCTTGGTACTCCTGTTTCCTCTCGCATCTTCATTCTGCCGCGCGCCGGTGCCCCACACCCCATCACTAATGTGCCAGCCTGTTCCATGCCGACCACCGAGCGAGGTGGCACAGCGGGGGAACATTGGGATTCGCGTTCGTGAGTACCTGGGTTCGAATTCAGGTCTGGTAATTCTGATTCCGGTTTTCCGAGATCGCTCTGCAGGCGAATGCTGGGAAAGATTCCTTACAGTAGGCTATGGCCGATTCATTCCCCGTGCCTGCTTCCCTGAGCAGACTGTTCGCGGCTAGCCAAGCTCTTTTGAAAGCCAAGCCTAGAATGTACTTATGTGCCCATTTGGTAACATTCCGCCATGACGTTGCAATGGGCCGTGTCACTTTATTCAAGCGCCAATCAAGTTAAAGTGCGAAGTTGTTAGCAACATTAATTTATTTTTACTACCCTAATTCCTACAGTTATGATCCCAAAACCAAACAGAAACTGAATTAAATAAATTTAGTGTCCAGATATTGTAACATCACGCTGTAAATACGACGTTCAGACACGGAACTACGTTTCCTAAACCGCAGTCAGCTCTACTAGTAGCACACCAGTTGTGTGCCAGTTAAAATATTTGCGGTTATGAATAGAGACTTTTCTAAATGTTGGTGGGGCCGCGGTGGCTGAGCGGTTAGCTTGCTCGCCTCCTACTAAGGCGATTCGGGCTCAATCCCCGGCCGAGTCACCGGATTTTCGCATGTGGGAATCGTGCCGGACGATGCCGTTGGTGGGTGGGTTTTCTCAGGGATCTCCTGTTTCCCCCAGCCTTTCATTCCGGTGCCACTACATACTCACCTCAATCACTCTTATTGGCTCTCAAGACCACGCTGTTAAGAGCCGCCCAAATCTCTTCACTCACATTCACTCACTAAATGTTGCTTTCCAAAGTACTTACGGTTGCTTGCTGGCCGCCAAAATATTCATTATTTTATATTTCTACGAAACATCGTTGATATTGTAAACATTACTTAGAATTAGCTACTACTTCCGCGTATAATTTTTTTACATTGCTGCAAAATGAAATGTTAACATCACAATTGTATATATTCGAGACGTAGAAAAAAAGCAAGCTCACTTGCCGAAATGAGATAAATCACAACGAAATAAGAAACCGTTGTTATTTGAATAAATCTTTGTAACGGTACGAAATGATTTCGCAAATTTAAAAAGGGTTCAAAATAGTATAGATATGCCGATTGACGGCCAAGGGGATGGGGGATAGGAGCGCAGGAGTCGTCCTCCGCCATATTTGATGTTATTGACCTTAACCTTTAACCCGTGACCTTGACTTTGACCCCGGTAACCTCTGACCCCAAAAGAAAAAATGCGAAAAAATTCATAACAAAAAATTTAGTTAAATAATCGTTTACAATATTAAAAGAATGTTTATGGAATTTATAAAAAAGTATAATTAAAAAATTCAATAAAAAATCGTTTAAAAAATCGTTTTAAATTTAATTTTGTAGAATTTTATTTAAAAAATCTCTTAATTAAAAAGCCTTTAAATAAGGCGGCCATTTTCCTTTTTCCCCCTCGAAATTTCTCTATTTTCCTTAAAAGTTTCCCTCAGGAATGTTTTATTTAAAAATTGTGTTTAAAAGATTTGTTTCTTAAAAAGTCTTTACCCCGCCGGCGGCCATTTTTCCCTTTTTCCCTCAAAAACTTCCCTTTTCTCCCTCGAAATTTCCCTCAGAAATTTTTTTTTTTATTAAAAATCCTTTAAAAATTTTTATTTAAAAAAACTTACATATCCGGAGGTCTCCCACCGCACCACCAATTACTCACCTCTGTTCGAATCCAGCAGACGACTGACTTCCTCGCCTCCACTCCCCTCACATATATTCATTCCGCCATCTTGATTTTTCATTCGTCAATTGTTTACATGTTACTGCAGATTGACTCTCGCATTAGCTCGACTGCCATATTTATTTATATGTTACTGGGGGCCGCCATTTTGTGTATATTCTACTGGAGGCGGCCATATTTGTTTTTCGTACATCATTTGTTTATATGTTACTGGAGTTGGCCATATTTTTTTCGTATATAATTTGTTTATATACGTTACTGGAGGCTGCCATGTTGGGAGGCAGCCACCTTACTAGGTACAGTCCTTCAGGTTTTTTTATTGCCATTTGTTTTATAGTTGTGCGACAACCTGATTATGCCACCTGATATAGGTCTGTACCGAATGGTGACATTGACCACTTCTGCAAAGTACTTAAATGTATTAATATATTTATTCTTATATATAACGCGGGAAAGGTTTTTTGAAATAAAACACAGCATATCTTTTTTACATAAAATTTATTGTTCACATAATAAAATATACAGGTTTATTAATCTTCTTCGATGTTCACCACTCGATGTCCGCCTCAGCGACCCAGGAATTGTAGCAGGCAGGGAATCCCCACCATTTGATGTAGGCCCTTCCATTATGCCGTTTCAGCACCTTTTCCACCAAATACACCTCAGTGTAGAAACCACCATGGATAGGTACGTTGTTCAGATCTTCGAGATAGTAGAACGTCGGAGCATAGTTACATATACATCGCACACGAAACAGTTCGGGGCTCCAATTCGCTGTGAACCCTTTCTCGAAGACACCTTTCTGTTTAGAGATGCGCACCAGATCACTGATATTAGCTTTAGGCTTGCGTGGTTCCTTCCTCTTCAGAATAGCATACACAGTCCGAACCAGGAAGTCGTTTTTGACATCTTCGGGCTTCATGCGAGTGGTGTAGAATCATACTCGCGTACAAGTTTCGGCAGTAGCTCAAGCCATTTGTAGTTACCATTTGCTGCGAAATGTCTCCACGGTTTAGCCTTTAGAGTCCTGTTGAACCTCTCGACAATTGAAGTTTTGAGATTACTGTATGTGAAATAATGGTTTATGTTATGTTTCTTCATCAGGGCCTTGAACTTTGCATTGTAGAATTCCTTGCCCTGGTCGGTTTGCAAATTGGCTGGGATGTATCTTTCGGTCAACACATCTGCGATGGCCTCGGTGACGTCACGTGCATTCTTTGACTTGACTGGCCTGGCCCAAGTGAATTTGCTCTAGGCATCGATGACTGCCAAAATGTATTTGTAGCCTTTGTTGACTTGAGCATGTGGTATCATCTCGACGAGGTTGGCTTGAAACAGATAGCTCATCACACAAATCATGACCTTGCCACGGCGGTAGTTGAACCTGGGAGCCTCATGCAGTTTATTGGTGATACCCAATCAATTCATTGTATGTAGCCCGCCTCCTTATGTTCTTCTATGATTGAAACAATCTTGGTGTGGGAGTAATTTCCAACACTTTGCGAAGTAAGCAGTAGCTGCAGCCTATCGACCAGTTCGTTCGGATCGTCCCAAAACACGTAATCAATGTTCTTGCCATCGTCTATATTCTTCAGGCCTTCGCCGTTTTTCAGTGCTAGGCCGCTGAAGAGGTCTGCGAGAATGTCGACTTTTTCGTGATTTTCATCCTTATATACACCGTCTTGGAATTGTCTTGGTAAAGTGTGTGTATGAGTTCGAGCAAAGTCTTGTATTCTAGGAGGTCGGATTCTGTAAAGTCCCTGGGCTCCTTTCGAAATAAAAGTTCGTATAGTCCGGGGGTTCCACGTACCGGGTAATTGCCAACTCGGATGCTCCCACCTGATAGAAACTCTATTTCATCATCACCAAGGAACCATTTATCATTGTGCCTGTATACACCGTACGTCGTATCATTATTACGAGATGTGTACAGTCGTAGGTACCGTCGAGCCAAAGCATTAGATTTCCAGGGTCTCTTCCGTACTTTCTTATGGTTGTGTGGCAAATCCGCATCGGATCCAGTGTCCTATCTGACTGTACTTCATCATTCTTTCGCTTCTGCAAAGGCTTAGCGGTATTGTCGATTTCGGACTTTACAGCTACGGGCTCTCCATAGCTCTCCCTGAGAACACCGAGACTATGAGTAAAGGGCTTAAAAATTTCTTCATTTATATGGTCGGGTGAAATTTTGACTCTCTTGGCGAGCAAATATTTTGAGCGGACAGACTGAATCAATCGATATAGTTCGCTGACAATGTCCGCCATCAACCTGAATAAAAAAATTTGCTGTCACTCTCTTTTATAGGTTTAGTCGTGAGTCTCCTTCGACATACTTTCGAGCTAGTTCAGGCGTTCATTGTAATTTTGAATATCTGTTTTCGTTACGAGGTGGGACATCGAGGTATAGTATGTATGTGTCATATATCCTTCCGGGTTTTTCGGATTTTCTTCATTTTGTACAGATGCTACATTCAACCTGTCGATAATTTTCCTTTGAACACTCGTCACGTGCTCATCCATGGCCACAATATCGCAGACGATCTCAGTATTCACACGTTCCATCTTCACTCAAAGCTCGGGCAGGTAGTTTCGAAAGAATGTATTTTGTTCGACCAACATTCTGCGCAGTTCCGAAATGATGTCATTACCAATTTCGAGGAATAAATGTTTAATAGCAGCATCCCCAGATTGTTCAGGTTCACCAACATTTCGAATTATTCTTCTGCCAGCATCACAAGTTCCATCATCTCCTGGCACGAGACAAACATCATCGTTGTCTTTATGATGACGTCTTGAGGCTACTCCGCACGAATTTTGATATGCTGTAACTCATTCTCGACGGCTGACGATGAACTGATCGAATCCGCGCCTGTACCTCCCTTTATATAGAGGCCAGTCCTTTACGGTTGTCAAAAATCTGTATTTGTCTGTCCAGCACAAAGCACACATATGTTTGAAATTTGATAGCTCTTTGTCTGTATTTACATAATCATTGTAAAAACATCGCAAAATTCGTGTCGTCCATGCGAAACAACACCAACACACTAGCATTATCGCGAAACATCTGTTTGGGTATGCGCGAACGTCGAATAAGATAAATAAACCTGTATATTTTACTATGTGTACAATAAATTTTCTGTAAAAAATATATGCCGTGTTTTATTTCAAAATACCTTTCCTACTTTATGTATAAGAATAAAAATATTAATAAATTTAAGTACTTTGCAGGAAATGTCAATGTCACCATTCGGTACCTAATCGGGTTGTCGCAAAAATGTGAGACACAAACTATAAAAAAATGACAATAAAAAACCTGGAGGACTGCACCTAGTAAGATGGCTGCCTCCCAACATGGCAGCCTTCAGTAACATATATAAACAAATTATGTACGAAAAAACAAATATGGCCACCTCCAGTAACATATATAAACAAATGATGTACGAAAAACAAATATGGCCGCCTCCAGTAACATATACACAAATATGGCAGTCGAGCGAAGGCGAGAATCAATCTGCAGTACATGTAAACAAATGACGAATGAAAAATCAAGATGGCGTGATGAGTATATGCGAGGGGAGTGGAGGCAAGGGAGTCAGTCGTCTGCTGGATTCGAACAGAGGTGAGTAATTGGTGGTGCGGTGGGAGACCTCCGGATATGTAAGATTTTTATAAATAAAAATTTTTAAAGGATGTTTTAATTTAAAAAAAATTAAGGGAAATTTCGAGGGAGAAAAGGGAAATTTTGAGGGGGAAAAAGGAAAATGGCCGCCGTATTTAAAGGCTTATTAATTAAGAGATTTTTTTAAATAAAATTCTACAAAAATAAATTTAAAACGATTTTTTAAATTTTTTAAACAATTTTTATTTCGAGAAAAACGAGGGAAAAATGGCCGTTGGGGTTAAAGACTTTTTAATAAACGAATTTTTTAAATAAATTTTTTTTGAGGGAAAAAAGTGAAATTTTGAGGGGGAAAAGGGTAAAATAGCCGCCGGGGTTAAAGGATTTTTAATTAAAAGATTTTTGAAATTAAAATTTTTATAAAACTAAATATTTATACTTTTCAAATAAATTTTTAGTAAAAAGTTTTTTTATGAATTCTGAAACTATTTTTTTTAATTTTTATACGATTTTTTAAATTGCATTTTTTGTTATAATTTTCTTTTAGAATTGTTTCGCTTTTTTTTTGTTTTTGGGTTCAGAGGTCACCGGGGTCGATGTCGAGGGTCAAAGGTCATGATCAATGGCATCCAATATGGCGGACGGTGACGTAACAAGATGGCGGCGGCCGGCTCCTGCGCTACTAACCCCATCCCCTTGGCCGTCAATCGGCATATCTATACTACTGTTCAAAATAGACAAATATTTACATATTTCTGATTTGTAGCCGTTTATAAACTTTTTTTTTTTGTAAAATAGTAACACAACAAAAAATTAATTAACACATACCCTTACAGTTCCACTCGTTAAACTTTCTATAAATATTTCGTTTTTTTTTTTTTTATCAAAAACACTAAAATTGTGATTTTGATATGCCATAATGCAAAACATACGCGTTCTAAGTGTTTTATGTGAGAAACGAGTTCTTACAGCTACTAATCTAATGATACAAATTCCATTGTAGGAAGCTGTACTGTGCGGAGAGGCGACTAAGCGCTTGCTGGGCGTGTCAGTTTCGCCCTTAGCGATCATGGCGTGGAGGCACCAGGGTGCAGGACGTCCGGCGCATTGTCGGCAGCAGGTAGGCCAACAACGCGCGGGCGGGCGAGGCCGGGCCGTAAGTACAGTAGCCCGCGCGAGACGTGACGTCAGCCACCACTGTCACTGTCGCATCCTCTGGCCACAGAGTTACGAGGTGTATCATCCTCTTATTCACCAGCAGCGACCTAATGAAAGGAAGCTCCTCCCTTCTAATATTTATCTTCTAGTGTTTCAAACACCCTTTTAATAAATATTATATTTCCCCGTTCTCTATTATAGTATAACCAGGGGTCTTACCTACGGAAACCGCGGGTTGAGCCACCAAAGATGAAGCAGGTGTCCATACAAATTAGTATTTATGGTGCAATGTCGTCTGGGATCTTCAGCGCGTGCTCACTCGCGCCTATCGGCGCTCGCTCGCACATCCCGACATGAAGTAGCAACTAAGGTGAAATTACGACTTAATACTTAATACTTAAAACTAAAGACGCAAGACTTAAGGCGTAAGACTAAAGACGTAAGACTTAAGACCTAAGGCGTAAGGCCCACGATAGGTCTAACTCCCCATGGCGGGAGGGCCGGACACGGAAAGGCAACCCTCCACCCCCCTCAAATGTGAAGAAAATCGGTCGAAAAATGCGCCTTCCAAATAGAACCCCCCCCCCCCGGTCCCACTAACTTCTCCCAGAGGGGGAGGGGGGTACTTTGGGGGGGAGGGTTTCAAAGAGGGAGGATTGGGGATCAGTGAGGGGGGTCGGCTCCCCCCATCTCTCGTGCACTCCAAAAAGAGTGTTTTTGTGCAAAAACTTCCGTTCTCGATGAATTAGTATGAATCTCTTTCTACTTCATTAATAAGATACAATTTGAAATTATTTTCTGCAGAGGAGTTTTACGGTATCTATGGAGGTTTTCCCCCTTCTCTTTGTAGTGCAGGTTTAAGTTTTCTTGGCAGGTTAACATGACACCAATGGCGGTCCACCAATCCCAGTCAGGCCGCGAGCTTGCGTCCTTGAAATTATAATTTCTCTTGCATGCCTAGGCTACGGGGCTCTGCAGGTAAGCGACACAGTCAATAATACTGTCCATAAAATGCAGGTCAATATTTCAATAAAAATATACAAATAGACTGGCGACGTCATGCTACTTGTCTGCACTCTAAATTCGAATCAGTGGAATACGACTGATTCGCAGTGAAATTCAACTACTCGAATCAGTGAAAATGGCTCCACTTAGAATCAGTGGAAAACCACTGATTGCTTCAGTGAAAAAATTTCGCTGATTGAATTAGTGTCAGCCGATTGTAGTGACAAATTAAATATTGCTTTTATTGAATGTAGTAAAATAATTAGGTAAAATAAACAATTTACAATAGTTTACTACTTATATTGCGCGATCTACCGTAATTTAAAAAAAGTAAAAATTTTACCACCTGCACTACCAAGTCAAATTGAAAAATAAGAGAAAAATATATATCTTATATTTTTTAACGAAATTGTTCAGCAGAGAATTAAATTGTATGTGGTCGACGCTGTGGGTTGCAGCTAGTAAAAATTAAAATAAAAAAAATACAAGCTTTAAGCGACTACTCTCACCTACGGCGTCACCAACAAACTATACCTGCTCCAGTGCTTCATCAACCATCATTTTCACTCGAAAGTTTACTGTTCAACTCGTGGCCGGCGGTACACGGAACCACTCAAGCATTCAGGTGAACAGAAATAACCGTTACATTTGAATACGGCCAATAACTGTTCCTTCGACATGTAACCAAGAAAAATTAGTAGTTAAGACTGTTATAGAGCAAAAATATCTTATCTAGATTTTGAGGATATTTTATGGTTAAGTGATATGATATTGATTATAACTTGATAAAAATACCAAATCCTTTGAACAATACCATTTATAAATTTTTTCTGCAAAATGAGAATTTAAACTTAAAAATTTTGTTCCTCCAAATTTTAGAAAGTTATTTTTACATAAAACTTAATTTCAGCTTGAGTATTTATTGAAGACACAAGGGTGTCTTTTGGAAATTCCTTTGAAATCCGACAGGTTGTTCACTTGTAATTGGTTTAATTTCTAGCAATTGTACTTAAAATTTTATCTCAAAAGTTAACATTGAAATACATGGGAAGAGCATATCAAATGTCCAAGAAGTATACTTATTGACGTTCTAAGAATTCGAACAAGTAATATATTGAGCTGCAGCGTAACATATTAATTTTGTTCAATTTTGAGGCTTCTTAGAAAAAAATATAAAATTAAAATTCTTAAATGTCTTTATTTTATTTAAAAATAATTTCCCTCGCCGTTTTTTTCAGACTATTGTTTCGCATTATAATGTAAAAGGGTGTTATATGCTAACAGTGTGGGAATTAATTACAGCCCCTTGAGTACCCTTAACGTGTTAACGTTAATAAGCCGTAGAACATATTCTGGTACAGTTAACATGTGTAGCTACTTCCAATTGAAAAATATTGTGGAATCTCTACCAACAGGCGGTCCTCCATTTTTTGCAAAAAAAAAAACTCTTCTGTTTCCAGACATTACATGCGACTTCATTACAAGCAAATTAGAACAATGAGATTCTATAGTTTTAGAATAGTCACTTGGAAAGTTGTAATTAAACTTTTTCAAAAATAAATAAATAAAAACTAACTTGCAAAAATCAGACAATGTACCATAACAAAACAATAATATCAGACGCAAAAACTATAGCTTTGTGATTCTGCAAAGAAAAGTCATTGCAGTATTTTAAATGGGTAAATAATGATAATTTTTTTCGATTTTCATTTGTGACTGTGCTTTTTGAATTTTTGTAAACTTTCGCAAAGTACGTTATAAAATTAATTAATAAAATAACATCCTGCTTCCCTGGTTTTAAAATTAATTAATAAAATAACATCCTGCTTCCCTGGTTTTAAAATTAATAAATAAAATAACATCCTGCTTCCCTGGTTTTAAAATTAATAAATAAAATAACATCCTGCTTCCCTGGTTTTCTTTTTGGAAATGGTTTCCATTATCTTATTTACGAATTCCAAAAAGAATATGAATGTGATTTTGAAAAGTGTTTAAACAAAATTATAATCTAAAATTTTTTTACTTCGTGTACATGACGTCACGAGTAATTACTTTGTACAGCACAGATACAATAGAATTACTATTGTTCTCTCTAAGTAATTAACTTGATCTAGTAACTGTATTTGTGAAGGTTGTTTTTAGGATTATATTCACTTAAGAAATTCAAAAATTGCATATACTATTCTAATTATAATATCATCATCATTAGTTATTTTTTCAGATGAGAAATAAAATGTTTGGTAAACACAATGCTTGTTTTATATATTTATTATTCACTTATTTGATCATTTTCTTGTACAACTACTACACATTTCATGAGATCATGGTAGAAAGAATAAACTTTGCAAAAATCGTGGGTCAATGCCATTTTATTGTTATGGTAAACAATAATTTTCTTCAGTTGCGTAAAGTGGAACATAATTTATTTACAAACAACTAAAAAACGAACATTACAGAAAGTTTCAAAATGCTGAACATATTATCAATAATGAAAAATTATTACTTTATCAGCAATATTCCTGTTATCAGTATGTCTTATTTAACATTTTCCTTCCACGGACAGTAGATGAGACATTTAATTTTTCAATTACTAATATGTTCCTGAGAATGTGAAGACAGTTTTTCTGGAGCGAATGACAAAACCATTATGAATCTATAACAAGTGTATTTTTATTACAAAGTACAAAATGTGCACATGACGATAATTGAATTCCACAAGCATCTCACAAATTATTTCCGCTGAAATATTTACCTCAGAAAATGCTTGCAGTGGAATCAATGCATGCGTATTTTCATTAGTTTTATGGAGTTCGATATACAATTATAAGTTTTTTTTTGTGGCTTATGGTAACATTCGGTCTGATAAACAACTTGCCAATAAATACTCTGTCTTAAAAAAATAATGTTTATTCTGAATACGTCACTAACTAAATACAAACATCGTCTGGAATGTGCAATACGGCCACTCGACAGTCACAGTACAAAAACGCAGTGCGCTACCCAAACACCAGCGCGCTGGTGAAGTCACTTCTCGTTGAGCTAATCGTCGGATTTGCATGTTCGCCTTGAACTTCGCAGAGGTCTTGAGTGCTTGCGTCAGCGCCCGATGTCACTGTGCGGTCTGCTACCGTCCAGTCGGTCGACTCGCATTCCTCGTGCGTGTTCACGCATCACTCACTTGTCGGGGTCACAACTTGGAACAACACTCCCCAGAACACAAGCCATAAAGCATATTCGTCCTTACACACTCACTTATTCAATGTTACGCACATGCTATGGTGAACTATAAATGCATACGTGGTAACTTACAACCTTTTAACCCTTTCAGTCTCTGTGTCCACTACAGGGGGCATGTTACAGATGAAGGAGAAATATGACAAGAACTGTACACATTTAGGATCATTGCCTAGTGCTGTAGGTGTGTTCCCTGTCGTTAACGTCATCTGTGGAGCATTTATACATCTCTAGTTTGTGAGTGGTTTATCCAATGACTCTCAAGTACCAAAGACATATTTTATTGGTTTCATGAATAAAGCAATAGTTGAATCTGGATAAGCACAGCAAGAACCAAAATATGATTTGATTGCAATACTTGAAACTATTAACTATCGTGGGACTGAAAGAGTTAATATAGCTACAAGAATGACACTACTAAATCTGATGCCGTAAACATGATAAGCATATGTACATAATCTTTGGTATGTTTCAAACAATGCTCTGTCTATTGGACCTAGCGCATTGAACAGTCCGATAAAAGTTGCTACTTTTTTTTCTAATTTACACTACATCACACTTATGTCTGTAAAAAATTGTCTGTTATTGGTATGGTTACCAGTAGAGTACCCTCGTATCTGGAACCGTATAAGAAGATGGTTCGGCGGCGTAGGGAAATTATATAAAACTTTTGGCAATCAGGCCAGAACAAATACAACACACAGGAAAGTGAGACGTTGTATCCTACGAGCCAGGACAATATAACCAGCAGTAGTGTGTGTGTAACAAATAGATTTGCATAATTTTTTTACTATATATATATATTAAACATCTTTGGTGTATTGTGGAGCACCATGGTTATGTCGAAGTCAATAACCTCACTTTTTATTTTAAACTCACTATTATCCTTTAATTCGCATAAATTAAGCATCTTGAGCATCAGTGTTAACTATGGTTTAACCCAATACTTTACTTGCCTTAAAGTAAGATTTAAAAAAAGGGGGGTGGCAGAAGAACACTTACTTTGCCCCCCTTACCAAACTGCCTGGAACCAGCACTGAGCAAAATTTATATTTAATGAGTTTAAGTAATAAAAGTTGTGACCTATTTTACATGGTGGTTTCCATTGTAAGTAAAATATGCTAAATGTCTTAGAAGAAGTAAACTAATCGGTAATTACTACAATCCGAGTTGCAGGACAATGTAAAGATGAGCATTAAGTTACGGAGTGTGCTCCTTAAATTACTGCAACGCACGTGAGAACCAGCTGTTTACATTTACCATTGTCAACTGCTCCGGGTACAGTAATGCTGGCAAATAAAAGAGAAAACAAGTCTCTCTTTTTGTAGGAATGCCAACTGAAAGTAGCGTAAATACGAGTTCTTGTTTACATGTAGACCTCAATTCGCTCAACTGAAGTCACGTGAACAAAATCCTTGAATGTATGTTTGCAGTCTAACTAGGTAACCACTGGCTCAAAGGCGAGTGCAAACTGCCTGAAAGTCACTGCCTCGGTACGGGCGCATCTAAGTAAATGGGAGTTTTGTCACTGATCCTCACTAGAGATAGATCGTAAAGACTAACGGAAGGAAAGCTATTAAAAAAATATTTTAAAAACGAAATGGTTCTACTTCAAAATGTATTGTGGGTTCGCCGTTAATCTGTTACGGTTCGCTTCCCACTAACTTTGTGTAAATTTTCACACGTCACCTCCGGTTCACAAGGTTTCAGGTCATCAAGTGTGCAATCCACGGATGTTCGTGTTGGTTCAGACGTAACATCGGCTGGTTCAGCAGGTAATCCACCACCCGTCTGCCCGGAAGCCAAAGAAAAAATGCATTAAGACTCGAGTTCAAGTCTTGAGGGAGTAGCACTACGCAGATAATATGCGTTCTCTGCCAAAGTGCGTGAAGCGTGTTAGCTCCCGCGTGGCCTGAGAGAAGTTCAGGTCTGCTACCAAGATACCTTTGACGTCATGTAACTGCGTCCACGTGTAAAGATCTGTTCACGATAAACTGAGCACTTTTGAAAGCCCTGCTTAAGATGTGTGCGCATTGTGTATTCTTCCACCACATGTGAAATTAACATTGCCATGAGACTGATCACGTTATTCATGCGTCGGCCAAGTGAAACTGTAAAATTATTAAGATAGTAATTATTTTAAGATTTTTAGAGACCTGGACGCAAAATAAAACGTTTTAGAATCTACATATGTTCAACCTAACACTTTAAATTCAGCGTTAAAACGTGCGGAACTACTTTCTCCTGCGTCATTACCAGCTTCACTGGATGCTGGGTCGGTCGGTGTGCCCATTAAAACATATGCAGGCAGGGGCAGTGGCATTTTCCGAGGTTGGTATCAAAAGCGCTCATGTTATCGTGAACAGTCTATATGGGATGTTCACGGTTAAATGAGCACTTTTGATAGCCCTGCTTACGATCTACTTGTATGCACGTTGTGTATGCTTCCACCTTATGTAAATTTAACACTGCTATAGGCACCATCGCTTTATTCATGCGTCCGTCAAGTACAACTGAGAAATTGTTAGGAAAGTAGATATTTTACAAATCTGCTGATTTTTACACTTAGATAAATTAAAGAAAACAGAAAGCGAAATTTATAATTTAATTATCACGAATGGTTACCTAACATTTTTTACTAGACTTTAAAATATGGAACTGCTTTCCATCAATCGTTACAAACTTCACTGGACGCGTGCCACTCAGTGCGCTGATTGAAATATATGCAGATACGGGCAGTGACTTTTTTCTAAGGTTCATTTCAAAAGTGCTCACTTTATCGTGAACAGCTTATAGCAAGTGAGATGGTGGTAGTGTGGCGACGGGCTCTAGAAGGCGAACTGCGCGGACGGTGCCTCCAGCACGGAGGCCACACTGCAGGCGCTGAGCTTCTTGCGCGGCGTGGCCGGGAGCTGCCCGCTGCTCGGAGTGCGGGTGCCGCCCCCGGCGACGGCGGCGAGGGCGGAGCAGGCGGCGGCGGGGTCGCCGCGGCGTCCGCAGCACCAGCGCGCGAAGCAGGCGCGGAAGTTCTCAGAGAGGACGCCGTACAGCAGCGGGTTGACGACGGTGTTGAGCAGCGCGACAACGAGCGACCACAGGAAGTGGCACGAGTTGAGGAAGAAGGCAGTGTCCTCGGTGGGGCGGCGCCCGTCCATGTAGATGAGGAACATGACGACGGTGATGGGCAGCCACATGAGCAGCACCACCAGCACGTTCAGCAGCAGGATCCTCACGACGCGCAGGTGCTGCCAACACAACACACGCACTTGCATTACACTTCATATTCAAGCCAAACTCACCTTATAATACACCAACATTACCAGAACTTCACAATGGTACAAACACATTTCAATCTTACATGCTAATCCACCACACACATTAAGACATTAACGTACTTAAATATTGTCCATTTCATGTAAGTGGGGTCAATTTTGACGGTTCTAGAAAAGTAGCACGGCTACAATGTATCTTTCCACCACACTGTTTGTCACTGAAGAAAAAGACGTCTGTAAACAAATGTTTTAAGTCTAATGCACACTTACATTTTCCTCCTTCCTCGTGTTCCATGTCATGGCAGGCACTAAAAATCTGACGGTTGCTAACTTCCGTCCATTAATTATTGTAGGATATTATAGCTAGGTTGGCATTCCAACTTGTTTTATTTTTGTAATTACCGAGTTAAAATTGTTGGGGTTCTGTTTATTTATTTCGAGGGAAAAAGGAAACAATTGGATGAAGAGAAAAAAGGGGGAGGGGGGCTTTAGTTTAACGTCTTTCGGGAGACGGCATTATTTTGATGCTCTTACGAGTGTGTGGTATTTTGAGTTGCATATATTTTTGATGGAGCAATGGGAAATTTTTCTTGTATGGAAATCACATTTGAATTATTTAACTTCAGAAATTTTAACTTTAATGGAAAAACAAAACGCGATACATACGTTGCTGTTCGTGTTCGTACAGATGCAACAATATATACAAGCACACATTTTGACTGAAGTTAATCTTACACTCGTCGAATTTACGATATAGACAAATAAACAAATATTATTCACTAACTACAAAAGTGTGGAAAGTGCGGCTTTTTCAGGCCACGTGCATTTCAGTAATTGTGTTAGCAATTTACAAATACATTTTAAAAACACGCAAACGTACTGTTTGTAAAATTTGCAACCTTTTGAACACGTTTTATTTATGGCAATCCTTGCCAATTTTACTTCACTAAAAAAGCGTTTGTTCGTCACTACCATTAAATAATTTATTTGCATAATCATTCAGAAAAATCAACACCGCGTACTTTTCCTGCTACAAACAAACTTAAACTTAGATACGTAAATTATATTCATGTCACTTCATTGTGGAAGGCGGTAAGGAAAATGGCGGAAGGGACACGGTAAACACGTGACTATTAATATTACATTTCACTCACGAAAACGTACAACGGCACATACAACCAACTATTCTTGAAAAAGGCATCTTAAAAAAATAATTTACCGCCGATTAAATATTCCGACAACACCAACAAGATATTCGTATAATAAACACGATGAGAAAAAAGCACACTGTTACGCCGGCATGAAGGAGCATATAATTTACATCGTCACCTGAACACTCCCGCTCACATTCAGTAGAATCCAGGACAGCGATTGCGGCAAACGGGGCGTGCATTGCCAAATGACTGTAAGCAGGAACCCCTACTACGAATCAGAAACCAGGGTAGATTGCACCACTGCGACGCCAATATCTAGCTATGCGGGGTGGCGGCCATTGTCTTTCTCCTCGTGATCGCCGGCCATGAAGGACCACTACAGAAAACAGCTGTACTGCCGCCGTATCGTAATTCCCAACAACCCCGGAACAACTACTGTCAAGGTGGGACAAACCCAATAGTGTAACATGAGTCTAATCAAGTAATATTTGTCTTTCATATCTCACATCACACCCCCGGTACATTTTAATTGCATTTTTGTAATTGTAATGTTTATTAATTCAATAATAACCAGACTCTCAACCTAGACAGTTTTACAATTAATCGACTCTTGTCAATCACTAGCTACAGCCCCCCATCATTAATCACAATCATAAAATAAAACCCCCAGTTCATTTCGAGTATAAATATCTCCAAAGGGCATATTTACCGTATAACAACAGGCACAACGGCCGTTCACCGGTCTGGAAACAGGAAACATAAACATGGCTAGCCATTGGCTGGAAACGTTTACTGTTCGTACGTGTCGACATATTCTGTCATAAATGCTAAACATGTTTTTAAAGTCCAGTCACTAATAGCCACGAATATGTAATATTGCTTTAAAAATAGCCAACTTAACAACACGGATCCCGCAGCGGTTCATCAACTGATACAATACTGTACGAACAAGAGCATTTACTGTTTGCATAGTGTGTAGGTTGGTTGCATTGTCTGTCAGATTTTACCCCACTTAAATGAAATGGACAATAATGCAGCAAGCACATCTATTGGCTGTTCACGGTTAATAAGCACTTTTTAAATATACCCTTGAAAAAATAGCTGTCAATAACCATACGTACTACAGTATACAATGGCGTGGTCTTTGAATGAATAGTGCAATTGGGATGAATGACTAGATGAAGATTTTTGGACATTCGCCATTGCGATGCAGATGTCTGTCATGGATAAACAGGACTGAACACGAAAAAAAAAACTTAAATAAGAAAAGCAACCTATGGACGAGAAAAGATGTATAAGTATAAAAGAAGTAACATTGGGAAATTCCAAAAGGGAATATAGTCAAAAACGGAATAGCAACTAATTACCAAATATATATATGTATACGTATATTTTTTCTTAATTAGTTGATGTTCTATTTTTTTACTCTAATCCCTCTTGGAATTTTCCAGTGTTGTATACATATACTTTTTTTCTCGTCCATAGGTTACTTGTATATTAAATTTTTTTTTTTCGCATTCAGTCGTGTTTATCCACGACAGACATCTGCATCGCAATTGCGAATTTCCAAGAATCTCCATCTAGTCAGTACCTACACACTGGCATACACGGCTTGCAGATAAGTTAGCAATGAATGAAAAACATTTCTAAGACTTGGAGGTGTTATTGCGAGTGTAATGTTTAAATTTACGGTCTTTGATATTAGGATTTCTAGTTTTATTTAAGCATTCGAATGCGAATTTGTATATCCCAAACACATTTGTTTTTCTAACAACTCCACGGCTTCACTTGGGCAACGCATGACTAAAGTGATTAGGCCTCTTGGCAGAGTTACTTTTACATGTAGCGTATGAATACGAACTGGACAGAAAATTAGTCTACAAGCAGGGCTTTCAAAAGAGCTCAACTAACCGTTAACACAGTCTATAAACATGAAGCTGACATTTCAATGCATTCGAACTCCAAAACTTTAAACTGTCATATTGGCGCACTCCAAACTGATATTCTAACATATTAGACACACCAAAACTTCAAATAAATTTTCTGATGTACACAGATTAATAAACACATAAAAAATGCACATAATTGCTGTCTGAAAAGTACGGCCAAACGGTTTTATTTTCCTTTCCAGTTTAAAATAAATACCACTGAACTAAATTATATTTAGCTAATAAATCACTAATTCGTAAAATATTAATTTTATCTGAAGTAATGTGAGATTTGTTGGACGCAAGACGAGTACTCGCACTAGGAACAACATTTTTTTCTCGTATGTACACGTCCTCATGCAGACGTCACTTACGTACACGACATGTATAGTGAACCAAGCCGAACAGTATTGTGTATATGCTCCGTGGTCCGAGCCACGGCCGTATAAGACAGTTCTGGACACTCGCTTATCTAACAATGTTAGCGAATTGACGCTCTTATTGACTGATTTAGTTCATGCAGTAGCCATAGATCGCTGCAAGCAAACTAGTGTTGTTAGCTTTGCTGGTATAGGGATAACACCATAGGGATATGAATGTAATTTTCCCATTTTAAGTAAAAATGGCAACTCCCCTCCCTATTCTAGCGATGTAAACAGCACTACTTCGGTAGCAACGCTCTGCGGCTGGGTTCATGAACTAAATGAGTCAATAAGGGCGTCAACTTTTCAAGCTAGTGTCCAGACCTGTCTTCTACGGACATGGTTCGAGCGTAAAGGAAATGTGACGTAGATTGCTCATGCCAGCTGTGAAGCAGTAAAGTTCTGAGTCCCAATACTGAACTGCTTTTTTGCCTCTAACATCCGTCAAAATAACGTAGATTCAGCTGAGGTTATCTCATTGTTTACAAATATTAATGTTTTTAAATTTTAGTACACATCGTACGACAAAGTTTTAATGAAACTGATAAATTAATGTTAGACAAATATTTATATGTTGTCGACGTTGAGGACATCCGCAGGAGAGGATAGTCGGTTTACCTGAACAGCCTCAACTTCAGCATACGGTTCCACGGCCAAGGAGGACGGGGAAATATTGAGTAGGCGGAACGAAGGAGAAGGGGTGTCGCAAGGCTGCCATTACAACCACGGCACGTATTCCCTCGGCCCACTGCAGTTGGACGTCTGACCAAGCGCAGTAATTGTGTCATAAAACAGCGACCGTAAAGCTGTTGGCGCAGCTGCCTGCTCTAGTGACGCGCGGAGGGGCAAGCGAGGACCCGGCTCCCCCGAAATGAACTTCACTTACCACACCAGTGCGGGATATTCCTGAGAAGAGCTCCCTCCTCTACGCTTATCTACGACGAAACAAGAACGTCTTCTCGCGAAGTGGCACTGGAGCGCAGTGACTGCAACGAATTGATGTTTCGCCACAAACTGCAGCAGGTATCTTCGCGGATCTCGACACTGCGTCGCGGTACCTACATATGAACTAACGTTTTTCTTGTGAAATTACGGACATTTGTAGATTTATCAGATTACATTTTGTAGTGTAGCATTTGTTCAAGTACAAACGTCGCATTTGTGTGGACGACAGGCATTTTTGTTAGAAAGATTCTGTAAAAAACTTGAAACATCATATCAGTCACGATTTCTGGGAAGTCCACCCACTTCCCTACAGGTTGCTGTGTCATACTTGGTCTGAAAAATATCGCATTTATTTCGCAATATTAATTCTCTAACAATACTCGGTTGCTATCATGAAATAAATGCGACACGATGTACCGCGAAGTTAATAATTCCTCCATTTCGTTAAGAAATTTTAACAGCAATTTACATTTTGCAATAATTTACCTTGTAGTGGCTCATAGAAATTTTCTCGGCAGTTAGTTCTGTAATGTTATTTGTAATGCTTCAAAAATGTTTTGTCGTGTAGTACAGACATTGGGGAGGAGTTCTGGAAATGGCCACGAAATCCTACAGTCATATTAAATCTGTAACAGTGTTCATTGTCTACAACATGCCGTAAGTTAATCGTATCAATATCAATTACCTATAAAGTTGTAAGGTCGCTGGATCAGCTCAAGCGGACTGGTATTACTGCATTACTGTTACCACAATATCTGCTTGCGTAAGTTTTATAAATAGTGCATTGTATAAGTTCCGTGTTTTCGAGGTGATAGTTCCATCTCGCCCAGATGCACCTGTGGTACTCCTTAAGTGGTTTGTCAACACCATTGCCAGAACAGTTACTTGATACGAAGCTTCAGATTCCTCGTCCTCTTCGTTATGGGTTTGTTAGTTTCGGCGCATAAAGAAAAACAGATTAAATGTATTTATATGCTCATTTGGGTCGCTAATACATTTCGGAAACCACGCGGAGAGATAAAACTACAGAAATACGTTGCAAAATAACAAAACTGTATACTGACAGGAAAGTATCCGCCATATACATATTCGCGATGTCTTGGAGACTGACGGCTTCCTAAACCCCCGACAAGCTGGGAGAAAAACTCCGCGAGAAAGTGATATACCTGTCATTAACATCAGCGACCTCGATTGTTGAAGAGAGCTAACAATATGAACAACAGTTTAGCAGTTATGTGACTGGTGTAAAACCATAACTTGATCCACGCCAGGGAGAGGGTGACAACAGGAAGTCGGCTTTCCTAGACTCCTCTTCGCCTAAACAAATCAGGAGTGAAGTAGTCTCGTACACTTAAGTTCGCACCAGTCTCTGTACGTCCTTCTACCTCCCACGCCAAGATACTGCCTTTGTATGCGAGGTTCCGGGATTGGATTGGAAGTAATTCTTGTATGTGAATACCATTTTCATATGTATGATAGTGTCCTGGCTTATAAGATATTTTCCACCCCAGCCTTTTCTCCTGGTTAACCTTCCTGCAAAACAAACAGTGGTGTTAACTACGTAGCAGAATGTTTAAGATAAATATATTTATAAAGTAAGTTCCTAAATAATTCAGTTTACTTGCGCTCAAGACTACCCTATAACACAACTTTCAAAACACGTGCTTATTGAAAACTAACTTGTAACGCTTAAAAATAGCCAGAAACAGTATTTATAACCTGCTGTATCTGAAATATAACATAATGAAAATATGCGAAATTAGTATTTAGTATTGTACTGAGCTCGTATACTGCCTATTTCTAAAGTTGCAGGCGTCTCAGCTACTGAATATTTTTGGCGCAGGTCATATATTATCGCTATTTCCGATAAACATACATTTTGGGAATCTCACGCACGAGCAATAGCGAAAAGAAGGCAGAATTCCCATGAGAAGCCGGAAAAAACTTGAAATACTCGTACGACTAAAGCAGCTGTGCAATAGAAAGTAGATTAATTGTTACCACAGTTAAGTCAAACCTT
Source organism: Dryococelus australis (assembly GCA_029891345.1). Classification (NCBI taxonomy): domain Eukaryota; kingdom Metazoa; phylum Arthropoda; class Insecta; order Phasmatodea; family Phasmatidae; genus Dryococelus; species Dryococelus australis. Next base: position 64,283,760 of record CM056997.1, read on the forward strand.
TTGACTGGCAACAGTAATTCTGAAGTGAAGCTCCAGCAGTTTGGGCTTACAGTGCCCTCGCCTTGCAGAACATGGTACGTTTCGGACAGTGGTCGGCATATGATGCAGGAATGTACCAACACCGAGGACTTAAAAGAATTGCCCCTCAGTATAGTGGGACATGGTATCAGCAGACACATAATCATTGAGATGGTCGACACTGCGAGTATTTTGTACGCCTTCGCTAGGGATGTGACCATCAGCCTGGGCAGTTTGATGCGTGGCTGAAGAGCTAAGGTGGCTGTACAAGGAAGATACGAGTTAAGATATTAAAAGTAAATCTTTCACATCTGAGAACACCAGAGGAAGAAGGGTTGAAGAGAAGTAATTTGCTAAAGGATAGGCCTTCAAGTGAATATCAGTAGGTTCCACAAGCATGTTGACAATTGCAGAAAAGGGAAAATAGCCAGTCTTCAAGCAGTATTCCTGCTAGAATGAAGAACAAAGCCGGGTCAAGAGATTATATACACATACAGAATGCTGGTTCTAGATGAAGGCTTAGAGAATGAAGCACAAATAAACAGTATTCCAGACAATACCATGGCACTTAGCTCACATAGTTGAATATGGCATGTTGGTGATCTTCTCAGAAGAAGAGGCAGTAAAAGGAAGAAATTAACAAGCAAAACGAAGACAAGAAATAGCTAGTGACGATTCATGCAGGCCAGGCTAAAACAATGAGAAGTAATTTTGATTCTTTGTCCATTTTTCGAGGAGTAGAACGCTATCAAAATGGCATAGACGGAAGATATTGCTATTGAAACACAGCCATTTTAATGGTTCCAGTGAAGACTGCAGAAAACGCACATTTTTCCCACAAATGTAAAAACATAGCAAGATCAACATCTTGCCACCAGCAACTTCCCAGCAAAAGTGGCACCTTACCTCTCTTGACAATGAAGTGCATGGAAAAACAAGAAAGTTTGACTTCCAGGCAGTTAGGAGAGAAGGTATCAAGACATAAGGTTGGTGTACATCGGACCATATCAAATAATTTGTTGATTATAGATTTAGTCAATAGATATAAAGAATGTTAAAGAATATTGCTGTACAAAACAGCAAGCTTTGGCTGCAGAAGGGATGAACAAGAACGAGTAGGCGTAAAGAAAGTAACAAATGGAAAACTGAGAGAGTAAGAGGAAAGAAGAGAGTCGTGAGGAATGTGCAAGACGAAAACAATGACAGTGCTGGCGACCCGATACAGGATAATGGAGTGTAACAACAACCTCAATCCCCTCGCTCTAAACTGCAAGACCCCTGGCATGATGATGGAGATTGGCAGTGGTAGAAGAAAGAACAGAAATGCCTAGTACACACGGGCATCTTTATTGTACAAGAAAACTGAGAGAGTAAGAGGAAAGAAGAGAGTCGTGAGGAATGTGCAAGACGAAAACAATGACAGTGCTGGCGACCCGATACAGGATAATGGAGTGTAACAACAACCTCAATCCCCTCGCTCTAAACTGCAAGACCCCTGGCATGATGATGGAGGTTGGCAGTGGTAGAAGAAAGAACAGAAATGCCTGGTACACACGGGCATCTTTATTGTACAAGAAAACTGAGAGGGTAAGAGGAAAGAAGAGAGTCGTGAGGAATGTGCAAGACGAAAACAATGACAGTGCTGGCGACCCGATACAGGATAATGGAGTGTAACAACAACCTCAATCCCCTCGCTCTAAACTGCAAGACCCCTGGCATGATGATGGAGGTTGGCAGTGGTAGAAGAAAGAACAGAAATGCCTAGTACACACGGGCATCTTTATTGTACAAGAAAGTAAGCGCGTTCTTGTACACCCCGACTTGCATCGTGTGAACGGCCGCCGAGTATGCTAGTTACTAGCACACAAGTGCTCGTATACTAGCTAGTGCCATATAGGTACGATCCTATTTTTCACCATCTTTCTTGTAATAGTTGAATGTAAACAAAACATATATTTTGTTTATTCTGGCAATAAGCATATATGTCAATGTTTTTAATACGATAAAATATTTAATAGTTCCACTTTCGTAAATAATTCTATGTATGAATTAAAAAAAATAGAGAGGTTAATATTTTTTCTGTGAGTGATTTTACATTTTCTACATGTGTATATATTTAGTGCTTGATATGTCTTATTGGACTAAATCTGTTTATCTTTTTTATGGCAGATGCTATTGATAATGTACAAATTACCCCCATAACCCCAAAAACTGCTTCTAAATCATACATAGTTGATATAAACCATCACTTTCTTGCTCACCAGCTAGTGTCATGTGTATGGATCACACAAGTCCGTGCATACTAGCTAGTAGGCACGTTAGTGTTCAACTTCATGTTCACCTTTATTTTCACCTTCTTGTACGAGAAGATGCCCGTGTATACTAGGTAGAACACCCACTAGGCAATCACGCCGAGAAACAGGAATGTATTTAAGGGCTGCTGGGAGGGAGGGGAGCGTACCTTGTTGAGGCGCAGCTCCTCGTGCTGCGAGAGGGAGCCGTTGCGGAAGCAGTGCTGGCCGGAGGGCTTCCTGGACCACGGCACGACGAGGCTGCCGACGAAGCTGAGCTCGCTGTCCCTGCGCGGCTTGTCGTCGTTGACGACGACGCAGGGCACGGTCCAGCGACTGCGCGTGTCGAGCAGCTTCCTGAAGATGCGGTGGTAGTGGTAGACGAGCAGCGCCATGGGCAGGAGGCAGGCGAGCAGCGTGGTGGGCAGCGTGAAGCAGAGCGACACGTTGACGGTGTCGGTGCGAGGGAAGACGAGGGTGCAGACTCGAGGGCCGGCCTCCGTGCGCTGCTCGCGGAACCAGAAGGCGACGGGCAGGAAGAGCGTGGCGCCCAGCAGCCAGGTGACCGCCGTCAGCGCGGCGGCCAGCCGTGGTGTCAGCCCAGAGCGGTACGGCGGCACGACGATGCAGCGGTGCCGGTCCATGCTGATCAGCGTCAGCGTCCACAGCAGCACGAACCCACACACAAACTGCGCACACACACACACGCCACACGCTCTATACACTGCCTGAGAAATACAAACATTACAACATTACGATTACTTACAACATTTCTGAAGCTCTATTTAAGTTTTACTTTCAGAATATTCCTCTGCCTCATGCAAACTATACTTAATAAAGTCTAAAAAATTACACTAAAGGAATAAAGCGCCGAATTCGTGCGCACTCAGTTCCACAATATCTTGCATAAGAACTATTTCTTACTAGGCATTGCTAACACATCTATTATCTCTCTCTTTTATTAACATTAATTATAAATGAAATTCTATAACTTACAGATAGAATGCAATTAAGCGTTCAATTTAATCAAAAATATGGTACTAAACACGTTTTGCATGGGTCAATTTTTGAAAGGTTTATTTCTAAAAGTGTGAAGAAACCGCGAATAGACTATTTAGAACTACCCCCAGGAAGCTGGAAGAGTCAGGTTGGATGGCGGGATCAACCGGGCCACACTCACCCTCCGAGCAGCTTGTCAGTAAAATAAAATATATTTTCCAATCAAATACGACAATAATTAATCACGATGTAATGGTATGCAAAGTAATAAATACATGACCAAAGTTATAAATTACGTGGGCCGAGAGAGCCAAAGTATGTAAAGTAATAAGATAGATAGCACAATCAACTAACAGAACTACTTATACCCCTGCATTACCCGGATAGGGCACAGGCGCGGGGGTGAAAAAAATGCGTGACTGTCCTTCGGCTGGTCACGGAAAGAAAAAACACGCGTCCCATTATCACCACTGTCCCTACGATAGATATCGTTAACATTCAATTCAGTACAAGAACCACTGAGAATTTGTTTCAGCTAGACCCATATAGCACCTCTACGTGAAACTTCTAGGCATAACCACGTGACTCCAACCAGAGATAGCCTGTGCTGCCATTTATAAGAAACTCAAGAGGGAGTATGTTATAACAAGCACGCAGAAACAGCGGGCAGGGCGATACACATACGAAGTGTTTCGTTATTAAGACAGGACGGGCGCCTCGTGGTCGCTCGCGGACATGGGAGATGTATACACAAATAGAGAAATACACGTGAATGTATTTGTTTTCATACTATATAGGCTGGCCAAAAGCACAAGTCCAATCACTGAACAGCTATTTAATTTTCTGGACAAGTGAAAGGGAAGTTATAAGATATATCTCGTCTACAACGAGATGGAAGGCAAAATGGAGGGAGCACAGCCGGTATGGATGAAACCACCTCCTTAAGATCTCTGACTGGCTGGCGCATGAAGTGATTTGCAGAAGTATTGTACAAAATACGTGATTAAGAAACCGTTGGCTACTGTGTTGTGTTGTCCACCCAACACGAAACGCATTTAAGAAACGTCTCATACCCAAATACTAGTTTCATGATCTCATTCCAACTCCAACAATAGTATTGTGTGAAAACAACTAAAACGTGTGTTTACATAATCATTTTTAACAGCTAAATATCTATACTTAAACTTGAGAGTTGTTTTCGGGCACGCACCATACGTTTATCGTTATTACCACGCCATAAAACTACAGGGTCACCGCTAAAAATCATGTTGAGGCGAGTCGCCGACTCGACGGGGAGACTGCACGCCAGTTGCACGCCTTGCGCGTAGAGGCGATGAGGCGAGTGGCGAGCGAGCAAGAGTCAACCTTAGAGTTACCGCGTTTCGAGCTCTCGAACGCGCAAAAAAAAAAAAAAAGCTGCAGACACGGGGAACCGTTATTGGGAGTCTGATATAATACCAAACAGACCAGGTGACCATAAAGCAACTGTCGCTGGGAATGCCAATAATATAATATTAATTTTCAGGTTTCACGTCGCTTGTTTAGGCACACGCAGGATAAAGATGACGCACTCATTTCATGACTGCACGACCTCCTCGCCCCACGAGCGAAATGTATTATGCCCGGTTGCACCAATATCTTCCACGATCCGAGATTGAGTGCTCCTAGTTCCAAACCAGGGTCCAATTTGATCTTGGTTCCAATGTAAAAGTGTTGCACCAACAAAATTTTATGATTCTCGATCTCCGATTCGTCGATCTTGGTTCCCAATAGAGAGATCGAGCTTAAGTACGAGACGAATTTTGCTACTGGTTCATAATATATGACGTTATGGAAGAAGGCATATTTTTCACTATAGATAGAACTAGATGTGAGATGTTTTATATGTTTTATGTGAATTATTGTTGTGCGAATTTTACTGAAAAATATTCAAGAGCCCATAATGTTGTTTTGATTTCCCAAGAAAACAATCGAACGCACTTCTATATGTTGGCGTATTTTCAAACTGCATTTGTCGATAATGGCTGCTGATTTCTGATCGAAATTTCGAACCGCCAATTTGGGCGGTTCGAAATGAACTTCATCTCGATCACCAGTCCAGCTTTGAACTCGAATGGTGCAAAAGTTTTCTGTGTCGATCTTAGGTCCGATTTCGGATCGAGTTTCGAACCACAATGGTGCAACCGGACATTAGTGTGCATGAAAATCGAGAATAAACTGGATGTAGGCTTACTTATGCGGATAAGAAATAATAAACCAAATTACTTTTTATTTTGCCTAGAAGGTTAAAGATTATTTTAGGTTACGCAAAAGAGAACTAACAGCATTTTCCAGTTTTCAGTGGGGAATACGGCCTACGAACCAAACTACATCCAAAATTTACTGCTTAAAATTTTGCTAACAAGATTCATGTGGTTTAACATTTAGTTGCAAAACTAATTTCAGTGCTGTCAAAATATATGCTAAACGAAAATACAAGCAAAAATTAATATAATGTTTATTAGCATAAGTACTTGAATGTGGGAAAATAATTTACAGTAAATATTTCAGATAGTCACATGTGGGTTGATTAAATTTGCTATAGACTGTTTACGGTAAAGTGAGCACTTTTGAATCTCTAGTTACTTTTTTTCCTATCAGCCATTTTTTTTTATCGTTCACCACTTTTTGAAATAAATATTGCCATGTAAGTAATAAAGACAGTGTGTATATTCCACTGCACTCGGAAGTTAACGTCTAAAGTTACAATAAAATATATTTATTGACTATCATTCCAAATGAAGAGAGGGCTTCAAAAAGTTCTCACTTTATCGCGAATAGCCTAGGTCTATATAGCGGCAGTACTGCGACCGGAGGAGCGAGGAAGACGGGCCGGTATTTTGGAAGCGCCTGGTTCGGTCTTCAGCCCTTCACGATGAAGGTATCTGAGGCGAGCTGTACCAAGGTTATAAGACCGAATGCTGTGAGATGAGACTATGAAACAAGTACCTGCGGCGGCTGGATACAATTTTGACGAGAGAAACCCTGTCAGATGGATGGAAAGGTTTAACCAAAGGTTTTGCTAAGAATGGTGCTCCCATCATACTCAGTAGGCCTTTGTTGTCCGAATTAGGAGGATAGGTGAGATCTGCTGGGAGCACTAGACATTAGATCGCCCGAGTGTCACGGAAGGTGCTGGGTTGCTCATCGTATCTCGCAGTCTGCACTCATTAGCAACACTGAAAATTTGTGGCACAACCCCTGCGGCCCCGCGGTTCAAAGAAATTTCGTAAAGTTGTTTTTACGAGTGCCGAAATATACCAGCTTAAACTGAAAACTGTGTATAAAGTGAGTTTCAGGTTCCATATAACAAGTAATATTAAAATTCTCATAATTATGATGAATTTATTCAGGTAGATTTTCCAAATGTTATGGAAATGTATTACATACTTGTAGCTACTGCGGGAACAATATAGGCATTACGAAGTTCTGTTGAAGGAATTGTCTTGTCTGAATAAGAAACAGAGTGCTGTACGAACTAGTACGAACTAGAAATAATCATAGACAGGACCACAACAGTTAGTTATGTCGTGATTACTGCATACTCAAAACAGTCGTGCCAACACTAGACCTTATTGCTGTCCCTATACTAGAAAAACCCTGGAATGTATAACCGCGGAGGAAATAAGTGATAGAGTGCACACGCCACCTGCGCAGGAAGTACTTTCCGTGTTTCAGAACTGGGCTGCTTTTTTGCCAATAGCCCCATTAAAAACAACGCGACTGGGATTTCATATTAAAACGCCGTTTATGACTGTAAACGCTTTGAGACGTATGTATACTTCCTCTAAAATAGTTTTAAAGGACTAGAATATATTCAAGTTACATGGTCTGTAAAAAAATTCATGAGTGTTGGCCATGTGGCTCTGACAGTTCTATTTTCGTTCGGTCAGTGTTGGCGACATGCGCACGAGACAGACCACAACTGGCCTGCTTCACCTGCGTACAGCGGTGTATTTCCTGTCAATGCACTAGAGTCACGCAAGAGAAACACGCGGAGAGAATGTAGAGGACGAGGCTGTGTACAAGGAAGGGTCTTCTCGCCCTTACACACACACACACACAGGGACGGGAAGCTGGCGAGGCGGCCGGAAACCCCGCGTGTTGACGGTAACCGGAAGCTGGGCGTGGCCCGATGTTTGCGCCGGTGTAGAGATCATTACACGGCAGATCCTACCGTCATCGCTCACGACGGCAAACATTGCCCCCCAACAACCACCTGCACCTGCTGGGGTGGCGAGAACTTCCAGTCTGTGTGTGTGTGAAGGTAACGAAGTGAAACAAACAGCCACACGTCTTTGCTGCCCACGAAGCTGGACCAGAGCGCCGATGAGAAAGAGAGGAGGCTGTAACCGGCTGTGAAGGACAACACTCGCCTTCCTACCCTGCTTGGTGTGGCGAGCGTAGAGAGGAGGCAGCGACATGCCGAAGAGGGGAGACCGGAGCATCCCGATCACCATCAACGTCCGCCGCGTTTCCCACACGCGAAAAGAAGTGCATTTTCGGATCCGCCGGGAATGGAACCTGGATCGTCAAGAATTTCTCACCGTCCTCCACCTCCCCCCCCCCCCAGTATATAAGTTAGAACTGTACAAATATTAACATGTGTGAGACTGGCGCTGAATGTGAGTGAGAGAGCGAATGAAGACATTTGGGCGGCTTTTAAGGCCACGATCTCCCATTTTTGCAGCTTTTGCGCGAATTAATTTTTTGAACCCAAACGAGAGCCGATATTTTAATATCCTCTGACAGTTTTGTTACAAATTGTTCTTATTGTGTAGTATAGTTTTTATCAACACAAAAAAAACTGTGTAATTTTAACTAACTATTAAATAAACAAAATTTTCGTTAATTAATTAATTGGATGAAAGTATATGATTTTTGTGTTGAAAAAATTAGACTATATAATAAAAACAATTCGTAACAAAATTGTAAGAGGATTTTACAATATCGGCTCCTATTTGAGTTCGAGTTAATTCTTGCAAAAGCTGTAGAAATGGGAGAGCATGACCTTAACATCGAGGTCTTGAGAGACAATGAGGGATGGGGCAGAGCCGGAATGAAGGGACCAGCTGCATCGTCCGGCACGATTCCCACACGCGAGGATCCGGAAGCGGCCCCACCGGGAATCGAACCCGGTTCGCCTAGGTGGGAGGCGAGTAGCTTAACCACTACACCACCGTGGTCCCGTTAAACGAAAAGCAAGAAAGTATTCAGAAGTAAAATGCCTGAGGAAAGAATGTGACCAACATAAATATGTGAAACACCAATCTTTAGGGATGCTTGTTAATATAATTTTTATTGGTTCTTAGAATTGACAACAGTGCAGGGAATACGAGCTGTAACACAGCACTTGCCACAGGCCACATACGGCCTCGACAGGCATGTTAGTGACGTACCATTTTCCGCACCAGCTGTTGCTCTTCTCTGCTGTATCGTCAGCGTCAGTGATAAACCGTATCGTTCCTCTGAAACTGCCTGACGCATCTGCGCACGTCCGGCGTGTTTTAGCCTCTTGTCTTTCCGTGTCCGCGCAGTCATTCTGCATTTCGCCCCCAACATTCTCCTGCTTCACGGACCATCTGTGACGTGGCTGCCTATATCCTATGCCAGTTATAGTTTCTTCGCTGTTCAATCAGCACTTCTATAATCTATCTTTGAAAATCTCATTGAAGCTAAATGCGTATAATTTAACCGAAGCATTTTCTGACATGCTCCCATTAAATCAGGCAGCGATGGGGAAAGCAATCTCACCTTCATTTTAAAAATCCAAAGGTTAAAATTTGTAGACATTGAATTTATTTCATCCAGTTTGCGTTATTTTTTATGGACGCAGACGTAAATGGTAACTTATTACCTACGTGGTTTTATGTTCGCAAAAATGTCATAGTTTCACTAGACAGACACAATAAATTGATCGTATCCGCGACAATGCTCATTTTATGAAATGGGAAGGGAAATATCTAAATAGGACTTTCGTTGTGTTCAAATGACTGCGAACGTCCCATATAAATAACTTACTTTCCTGTTCTGCTTCAAGTGTTACCTAGTTAGTGTACACAGTAGCTGGAGAAAACAACTCTAACACTGTTCTGCTGGAGTCACAATTGCAAAACGAGCCGGACACAACAGCCTGATACCATATCAGAGTACGACAAAATTTAATATGGTATTTTATCCAGCGTTCACAATACCCCTACAATATCGGTTCGACAATATTTGTATATGGCTGCTGCACTGTCCTAAGATGACAAGTAACTCAAATAACATCCAATAATTGAGCGGAGAGATTTGGGCGGCTCTTAACATCGAGGTCTTGAGAGCCGATGAGGGTGAAGTGAGGCGAGTTATGGATCGGCGCCTGAATGAAAGGGTGGGGGAAACGGAAGATTCTCGAGAAAACCCGCCGACCAACGGCATCGTCCGGCACGATTCCCACTTGCGAAAATCCAGTGGCCCGGCCGGGGATTGAGCCGGTTCGCCTTGGTGGGAGGTGTGCGTGCTAATCGCTCAGCCACCGTGGCCCCTATAACAATTAAAGGCATATTAAAAGTTTTAATGCAAACAGTTGACAACTCTAGTGATAAAGCGGAGGGGAGGGGAGATCACAGTTTACCGAGAAGCCCTGCTCTCAGTCCTCTCTTTCAGCATCTTGTTTATCATTTCACTTTGCGCGCGTGTTCTAGCCATGGACCTCCTCCATGCGTCCATCTAGTGACATCGTGAAAATAGCAGTAACCTAACTATGTTACTACAAGGCTGAATGTTACTCTTAAGATTACAGTGAGATACGAAAGAGCAACGTCAGTTTGCCTCCACTATAACATTTCCTTCTTGAGAAGAAGAGTTAGATGTCACTTTGATTTACATTTTTTTTGCCATTACTTACGTTTGAAGTTAATTATTGAAAATGTTATTTTTTAGGGCACACAACATTACTTGATTATATTTTAGAGGCGATTATCGTTCGAATTCGTGTACTACCAGCACTTCTGTAGCCATTATCAGAAGATAAACAATAATCATTTCCCATATATTCCACATGGTAAACATATCAGTCGCAAGTATTCAACCATCTGATTAATATGCCGCGCCTTGTAAAAGAAGATATTTCAATAATGAATTATGGATATATTTAATGACTCAGAAACTGAAAACAATACAATGCTTTCTATCTCTCCCCCTTAATGAGACGGTAAAACATGGAACTACATTTTGTTTCGCTGCAAACATTATCGTAGGTAAACCAGACAGTGTTTAGTTCAAGATACATGAAGTCACAGGGAAATATACATTATTTTTTCGCATTTTTTCGCAATTTAACGGGCGCACTGTGCGGCATGTGCCCAGTAAGGTTAGTAACGATGTCTTAACGTCGAATTAAAAGGGTTAGGTAAATATTTGTGAAAATTTAAATTATTTCTTTTGCTTTTTTTTATAACGCATCTGTGTTACAGTTTCACTTGCCTGGCGCACGAATTAAGTGATGACCTATGGCAGTGTTGATTTTACATAAGGCGACAGAATACACAACGTGCATGCAAGCAGATCTTAAGCAGAGCTTCCAAAGTGCTCAGTTTATCATGGGAAGCCTATATAATTCAGTCACCGTAAAGTGAGCACTTTTTAAGGCCCTGCTTAATTTTTTCTTTCAGCCGATTTCAATCTCTCTGCCACTTTTTAGTATAAACGTTGCCATGTGACTAATAAACACTGAGTACTATTCGCTACTATGGAAAGTTAAAGTCTGAAACCACAATAAAATGTATTTATTAATGATTAATGCATGTTGGGGTGGCCTTAAAAAGTGCTCAATTTATCATGAGAAGCCTATAGAAGTGTTTGACTACATGAAGACGTCTGAGGAAGGAGCTCGAAAACGACGCACGCAAGTCGCTACGGCAGCTGGCCGCAGCTCGGCTCGCGGCGTTATAAAAGCACGCCGGCTGCGCCACGGGGCGGGGCTTGGCGGAACTATTTCCGAAGCTGCGGCGTTCAGCGACGGCGCGCGGGTTACGACGTTGTTACGAGCCCGTCGACTATTAATACACGATAGCTTGGCGGGAAACTGGGAGGGCTGAATGGCGCGCAGTGTCAGGTCCAAGTATCACTTTTATTGCCTTCCCCTCGCTCACGGCACAAATAAAGAGCCTGGCGGCGGGGGATGACGAAACAAAGTGGAAACAATTTATCCACGCCTGCCTCACGTGGACCTGGTACCGAGGACATCTTCGTGTATTCTCCAAGGTCACTTCCAACGTGCAGGCTGGACCGGACGTCATTTAGAGAAACTGCAGCATTGGCATTTCGTTCCCATATATAATTTCGTAGCAAAATAACATAAACTGCTTTAAATTAACCAAACGCTTAAACACGTATTTTTTTAAAATAGAGACATGTGATGCTTGAACGTTTGAAAAAATATATAACCCCTTTTCATTACGAAAGTAGCGTGTGTCGTTTATCACCCTACATAACTTCGAAACTCTAGGCTGAGATAAAGGTCTATAAGCAGTTCACGATAAGTGGCCGCTTTTGACGCCCTAGTTACTTTTTATTTTCAGCCATTTTTTATCATTTATCCACAATTGAAAATAAATATTAACATTTAAGTAATTAACACCATCTATATATTCCACCGCACTCGGAAGCTTAGGTCTAAGGCTGAAATAAAAAATATTTTTTGGCAATTTCAAATGAGAGAGCTTTCGAAAGTGCTCATTTGACCAGATATAGCCTATAAATGCTGAATGTAATTTTTTTTAAGTGCAAAATTTTCAGATGAACTACCTTGAGGGTTTGAACTGCAAAACTTAAAGTGTCTACTAATTTTCACGTTCAAATCAGCAAAAAGATGTTTGCTGAGGTATAAAATTCTTAGGTTAACCATTCTTGAGAGAGAAAAGTTTTTTAAATGGTGCGGCTCTCTGCCAGCTACGCGACCCCGGCCGGGTAGTGCTGTATTTTCCTAATTGAAGATAATATTACCCACCAATTGTTGTAAATGCCATATTTTAATTCCATAAACCCCTCCGCTGTTCACGAACTTGTTATATCATAAGTAGCAATTAATAATTTTAAAGAACATTATTTGAAAATCTCTCTTTATAATAAATATCGTAAGTCATACATTGTATTACACATTCTTTCTCATTGTGAATTAATAAATAATAGTTTCTTGACATGGAATTAAAAAAATACCCTGAATAAAACACTAGCTACTGTCGATCAGAATCATTGTGTGTTTCGTGGAGATGGGAATGTCTTGAACAGAGCAAGTTCAATTTTTCAAGCAAGCAAAAAAAAAAGCTGTTAAAATGTTATACAGAAAGGCGACTGGTACGAACATAACAAAACGAAACATGGCAAATCATGAACTTAAAAGCTACATCCGCGTCACATGATAAGGTACGCAGACGACGGGCCTCCACGCCAGTGTGCTAACTCGGTGTAGGCTGTTCTCAGTTGCCAAATCCTGCTTAACAACGATTTATCTGCCCATTTTATATCCTTCCGCCATATTTAAAATTAACTTTGCCATGGAACTGGTCACTTTAGTCATGGTGTTAAATTGTTAGGCATGGGAACATGTTTCTAATACCCTAATTCCTACTCCTAAGCGCCTAAAACAAACAAAAGCTAAATAAATAAATAAATATATTCAGAATCCACAAATGTTAATGTCAAGCAGTTAATACGATATTAGGACATAGAACGACTTTTCCTAATTTTCTGCCAACTTCACGGTGAGTATTTTAGTAAGTGTTTGCGTTGAAGTTTGTGCAGTTACGGGCAGGACCTTTTTTCAAAAGTTGATTTCATTAGTGCTTAGTGGATCACGAAAGGAATCATCCTGAGACATGATGCTCATAACGTCAGCGATGGCGTGTGGCTGGTCTGAAACCGCCATACTTCCAACCTTCTTGCTACTTGAATATGATGACTCACACAGACCGGAAGGGAACTAAAAACACTACTCCCACATACAAACATAAGTAGCTTCACGGTGTATGCCAATTGCATTGTCGTTCACAAATTGCCGAAGGTTGAGGGTAAACTTCCAGAACCAGATACTTCAACGTGTTCGATATTATACTCTGACTAGCGGAAGGTATAAAGAAAGCCAGGGTATTATTTTTCACGACTCACCAGGACAATCGAGTTGCCTGGAATGGTCAGTGTTTCATAGAAGATTGCGAGAGATAGCGACACGCCATCAGCGGCTACCGCGAAGTGTTGTTACAGCGATGTGACGCAAACCACAGTGCGCACAGGAAACCACAGCAACCCGAAAAAAAGCTGTCGCAGAGCTCAGCGACAACAGGAAATGGCCGCGCCCCTCTTTGCAGCACCGACAATCCGCGGAAATAGGCACGGGAAATAGTAGTACAGATAATAAACGTTTTTCGTTGCAACTAATTCCGGGAAAACAAAATTTTTCTCAGGTGATCGACCTTTATGATATATGCATTTACTAAAGAAATTCCCGTCTCTCCTTATGCTTTCTCTAGCTCCCTCCAAAGTGTTAAAATGATGACCTTCACTGAATCGCTTGTAAGTCCGTTACAAAATGTTGTAGCGATTAATCATTCTCTGGATTTCATTCGTCACCAATAGCTCTTTAACTTTGTTCCAGGCAATACGTCCCCTGATATTGATAATTGAGGAGTTATAAAATTGCAAACTTAAAATATATTGTTACGCGCTGCACCTGGCGCTGTCCGGCGCTGTGGGGGTTGACTTACCTCGATCCTCCCCCCTTCCTGGAACGACGCGCTCGCGGCCGGTTGCTCCGCTTCTGGGAAACCCGTGAAACTGACAGCGGCGAGACTTTCTTGCGTCGCGGCCCTCTTCTCCCCTGCTGGAGATCCCGACAAATGTAGCGGTGACGCAAGAATAATCTGGTGAGACTGGCCGGCACCACAGTCATCTTCCTCCCCCCGCTAGTCGACACCCGTAGGATACACACGAATATTCAGGGAATTAGGACGCTCGGCGCAGCACGCGAGTTACAGAAAATTCTGGGTGACGGCCTACGACGCTATTTAAACTGCCGCGGCCCAGCGGCCAGCAGTATTTGGCGAAGGCATCTGGTGGTGCGCGAGCGAAGTTAATTGCGGGACGATGGTGGTGGAAGAGTGTTCTTGGTGTGAATCGACGAAAGGGCGTGAAACCCGGCGAGTGAAGCCTACTGTGCGTGAGGACATTCAGAGGACTCTAGAACATTGCGGACTGGCGGGACATGGACTTAACTGGGGTGGGGACTAAGTGGACATATAATACGGATTTTATTGTTAATATTGGAACTGCCAAATATTGACACATAATTTATAAAATAATTGAGTAAGTTGATAGACTGTATATAGGGACTGATTTTTAATTATTTAATTTAATTGATTTCTTGGAGGTAATAATAAATTGTATTAATTGGAGTCGTTAATTTTCAACAGTATGCGATATAGATCTATTGTGAAATGTTCAGGTGAGGGAATTTTGTTTGTGGTTATTGTAAATAAAATTAAAAAATTATAATTTATTATTTTATTTAGTTATGCGTCGCCCCTTAACGAACTTGATTTAGCTCACTTAATTTCTAGTGAGAGAAATTGTAACAATATGTTGTTTTTTTTTAAGTAAAATCATGCAAATTTCGTTGTGTAGTTTTTTTAATAATTGAAACGCCCAAAAATTTTGCAAACGAAAGTTTTAGTACGAATTTGAATCCTTAAAATGGTGTATGTTTTATTTTGGGGAGTTTATTCGTTACGGTTGGGGAAGCGTGAAAGTGAGCGCGTGCGTGGAGGGTCGCACACTCCGACTGCATCCACCTATCTCTTCCTTCCTATTCGCAGTTTTTGCGCGTGCTCCTATAATTATTCGTTGAACAATAACATAACTAATGTTATACACTATGTATATTTGTCCCAAACTAAACTCAATAACTAACGAAAAAATATTTTTCTACTTTTACGTGTTTTTAAAGAAATAAATAAGTTGTCAATAATACAAGTTGACAATAACAACATTTTACTATACTTAAGATTGATAATCACTACAAAAGTTAATAGTATGCCCATGTACATCTATATTTTTAAACTGTGTATTACCAGTTTTTGTTTGGTGGAAAGGCGGGGGGAGGGGGGAGAATACCCCCTCCCAAAATATATGCCTTCCATTAACCAATGCCTATGGACCCGTCGTGTCCTGGACTTGCTAAAATCGGTAGCTGTCAAGTTTATGGTTTATTTTAAAAACAAGCGAAGGATTTTTGTTTTAAGAACTTTACTTTTGATATGACAGCATCACGAACCACCTCACATATAAAAGTAAAACATAATGTTCACACAGATTGTCTTTAGTAATTAAATGTTTGTCTTACTTATCATTGATTAGCTTCCAAAATTGGCGCTGGCACTAGTCATAAAAATTAACGCCAGTTTCTAGGTTAAAATTAGGAGAATTAAAGGATGATAAACCACTACAGTTTTTACAAATTGCAGACTCAGACCAGAGTATCTGCATCTACAATAGTTACCGCATGGAGTCTTACAGTTGCAAGAAACTAGAGAGAGGTAGGTCATCGGGAGCAACAGCTTTGGTACTGGGAAAAAGATATAAAAATTTTCCTTTTCCTTCCGTTTTCTGTTGTATACTTATGCCTCCAACTCCAGTCTGTAGGCGGAAGTTTATTGCCAATCCAGTCTTGTAATAAATGTTAGTGAACTGCGTCTGATGGTATTTTCTCTCAAACAAAGTTACCACCAACATCAGACGCATCGCTGACATTAAGAGCATCAAGTCTCAGGATAAATCCTTTCGTGATTCATTAAGCACTTTTGAAATCAACTTTTGATAAAAGGTCCTGCCCGTAACTACAGAAACTTCAACGCAAGCACTTACTAAAATACTCACCGTGAAGTTGACAGACAATTAGGAAAAGTTGTTCCATGTCTTAATATCGTATTAACTGTTTGACGTTAAAATTTGTGGACTCTGGATTTTTTTAATTAATTTAGTTCCTGTTTGTTTTAGGCGCTTAGGAGTAGGGATTAGGGTATTAGAAACATGTTACATGTCTAACAATTCCACACAATGATTAAACTGACCAGTTCGATGGCAAAGTTAATTTTAAATGATGTGGAAGGATATAAAATGGGCAAATGTGTAGTTGTTATGCGGGCTTTGGCCTACGCCGAGTTATCACACTGGCGTGGAGGCCCGTAGTCTTCTGCATGCCTTTTCGTGTGACGCAGAAGTAGCTTTCAAATTCATGATGGGGCAGTGTTGGCGCAGTGGTTAGAGCACTCGCCTCCCACCACGGAGATCCGGGCTCGATACCCGGCTGGTTCACTCCCGGATTTTCGCATGTGGGAATCGTGCTGGACGATGCCGCTTGCCGGCGGGTTTCCTCGGGGTACTGCCGTTTTCCCCGCCCTTGCATTCCAGCGCCACTCCATCCTAGGGTCTCACTTCGTGTCATGTCCGGGGATGACGGGCACCTACAGGTCCCAGCTGGAAAGCCCGTCACTCGGAGGTTGCCTTGCCCTGGGTTCACTCCCCACTCGAGTTTTTTTTTTTTTTTTAGTCACTGAGGCCATATCAGCCCGCGTAACGGCGTCATAACCGTCGCTGAACGCCGCAGCTTCGGAAATAGTTCCGCCAAACCCCGCCCCGTGGCGCCGCCGGCGTGTGTTTATAACAGTAGTGGCATATAGAGGGAGAGGGAGGAGATAACAGGGGGCGTGACCCCCTTCCCAAACACTCGCTTTGCCATGAAAGTGTCCTGTGAATGTTCTAAAACTGAACTGAAGTGATGTCAGAATTGTTTAAAATACTGATTTAATGTGATTTATTTTGTACTACTTCCTAACATTGTGATTCGACAATGGCCTCCCCTCTTACCACGGCTTGAAAGTCAGTAACTGCACATCCACGATAGGGAAGTGACGCCCCCCCCCCCCAAAAAAAAAAACTGAAAGTCTGGATCCGCACAGACTATACAGTTTTAACCAAGTCCGACAAGCGCCTTTCAAAATGTCCGTTGGATCGCTATTTTTTCACAGATGTGAAAACAAAATACTGAACATTGAACAATGAGTGTTTATATAATACGAAGTTGGAAGATCATCAACCACCGCCAACCGTATTGCTGTCATCAAATTATTTAAAGTAAATAGCTGGAGTTTTCACCCTTACTTTGCACATATTTCTTGATATGGAATTATAGCAGAGTTTACTATGACGAATAATCAGGCAGTACGTGAAAAAAAAGCCAGATTTTGCTACTCACCTAAGCCAATAAATTTTGGAAGAATCCATGTAGAATTTCAAAACGAAGAATTAGTACGCCTGGCAGAAAGGATATACTAGGCCGATGTCGCGACATTAGGGCACATTTACGAGGATTGCAATGTGAATTAAACAAGAGATAGGTATATGTTGGTGAATGTTTAATTCATTAATTACAAATCATCTCAATATAACGATCGTTGCAGTCACTTTTCACAGAAACTGCTAGAAGGTCAACCTTGATCCTCACTGCAAGCAAGACGTCCTGCATCACTGACTGGCGAACTCGAAAATCAACAGGTATCAAGGATAGATAGGGAATTACGAAATAGCGTCTGTGACCAGTGACACTCATTATTACTACAGTGTTATAATTTAGGAATGGAACTTGCACTGGCGTATACTCAATGATCACAAGTAAGTAATTTTGAAGTACGCAGTCATGCGTCCTGCCGAAATATTCATAAAATGTACCCCTACGGCTCGGCACCCTGTTATCGTTATTTGTGTGCTGAGTATTGCCTACCAATTACTGTCATTTCACAAATGAATTACTCAAAAATCGTGGGGTTCAGGTTAATACCACAAGGCGACGTTTTCCGTCAAGCTTGTCATGCTGTTCATCAATCTGTCATTATAATGTAAAGTACGCTTGCACTTTAAGAAAATAAATACAGTGAAAGTGTGGGAGCCCGAACAATTTCCTTGCAATGATTTAAAGGCCAATATACAGAAGGTTGCAGATATTTTTTTTTCAATTACATTATACGAGGACTTTTCAGTGCAGGAAGGCGACTGTCTTACATAACCGGTAATTTTATTTTTGGGGGATGGGGAATTTCCATCCCCTTTCCTCTTGCACACTGAATGCCTGATTTGAAGAATGATTATATTTTACTTTTGTGGTCGCTATTCTTTTCAAAACTTATATCTAAACGATCCACAGCTTAATTTACAAACAGAAGTGAAGAAAATAATAATACGTTTATCCCATAACGTAACTTGTTTTGTGTTACTGACATCATAGTGGCAAGCCTATTTTTAAACACGTACGCATTCCATTCTTCATTCCCACCTCAACGAACTTACTCCAGTGAATGCCACCTCGGAAGTCAAGAAGGGGGAGCATCAACATTTTGTGCGTTCCAGGTCTCGAAACGCGTGAGCTCTAAGGCTGACTTTTGCTCTCTCACCGCTTGCCTCATCGCCTCTACGCTCAAGGCACTCGTCTGGTGTGCAATCTATCAGTCGGTGACTACCCGAACGTGACTCTAAAAATTGACCCTGTTTTTATGGCACGCTAAATAGATATAATTATTACGCGTGTCTAAAGACAACTTCAAAGTATTTGTATATAGATCATTTAGCGGCTAAAACTTATTTTGAAAACACCAGTTATAGCCATTTTCACGCCGAACAAATCCTTGAAATTTAAATGAGAACTTGAAGTTCATCTTTGGGCACGAGACGCTTCTTAAATATCCAACGGTTTTTGTATCACGTGTTTTCTACCAAACATATGCAATGCACTTCATACGCCAGCGAGATGTGCGCTGTCCCAGAAAGAATACAATACAGAGCTAGTTGACGGCAAGGAAGGGGAAGACAAAGGAAAACAATTTCAGTTACTATAAGATGTTCACGGTGAAATGAGCACTTTTGAAAGCCCTGCTTAAGATCTACCTGTATGCACGCCGTGTCTTCTTCCACCTTATGTAAAATAAACATTGCCACGGGCCTCAGCACTTTATTCATGCGTCGGTCAAGTGAAATTGTAAAATTATTACGAAAGTAAATATTTTAAAAATTTGCTCATTTTTACACTTCTATACATTAGAAAAGCAGAAAGTTAAAAGAAATAATTGAAGTAATCGCAAATGGTTACCTAATATTTTTATTTGACGTTAAGATATAGAACTACTTTCCATTTTACGTTACCAACTTTACTGGGCGCATGTCACTCAGTGCACCCGTTAAAATATATGCAGGCAGGGCCAGCTACTTTTTTCTAATGTTGATTTCAAAAGTGCTCACTTTATCGTGAATAGGCTTTGTCGTAATGGGTAGCATGATTCGGACGCAGCCATAAAAGGAGTTGTTGGAGAAGATTAAAATAAACAATGGGAGGAAAAGTATTGTCTTGAGACAAAAGAGCGGCTGATGTAATCCTCAAGGCGTGAACAACATCCTGATCAACTACTGACAGCTGCTATATTAGTGGGTGTATGTGTAAACAATGGGAGATTAGCATTTGAGTAGTAAAGGCTGCCATAAGTGATTGCGTTTTATTTCCAACAAAACACATACCGTAGTATTGGCGACGTAGGGTCTATAAGTATTGTCATTGCGGCCTATGTACAGGCGGTCAGCGCAAGACGCGCCAGTTCCGTTCGCCTTTGTTATACACAACTTGTTGTGCACGCAGGTACATGAAATTGCGGACACCCGGCGATGTTTCGCTAATTCAATAAAAATTAAAAATACTACATGGCCTGTCCGAAAATTTCATTACTAGGATTTGTTATTTACATTAGTCGATAGATGGTGGGGTTTTAATTTTAACATGTTATTACAAAACATTTTGTAAAGGCAGTTCACAATAAAATGAGAACTTTTGA
This sequence comes from Dryococelus australis, assembly GCA_029891345.1. NCBI lineage: Eukaryota > Metazoa > Arthropoda > Insecta > Phasmatodea > Phasmatidae > Dryococelus > Dryococelus australis. The sequence continues at coordinate 64,304,014 of CM056997.1, forward strand.
AATTAACTTAAAAAAAAATTCACTGCCCATGCCTGCACACATTTTAATGGGTACACTGAGTGACATGTGCCCGGTAAAGTTGGTAACGATGTAGGGGAAATAAATCCATATTTTAACGTCGAATAGGTAACCATTTATAATGACTTAAATTATTTCTTTCGCTTCCTATTTTTGTCTAATGCATTTAAGTGTAAAATTGAGCAGATTTGTGAAATTTTCTTTTAATAATAATTTCACAGTTCCACTTGACCGACGCATGAATAAAGTGATGAGGCCCGTGAAAACGTTAATTTTACATAATGCGGAAGAATACACAACGTGCATACGAGTAGATCTTAAGCAGGGCTTTCAAAAGTATTAATTTTACCCAGTGAACAGCTTATATATATATATATATATATATATATATATATATATATATATATATATATATATATATATATATAAAGGCGTGTGTGCGTTTGCAGAAAGAAATAGGTAAGAATGTCGTTATCATCGACGTAGATAGCGTTTAACATTTGGAAAAGTCCTGGAGATTTAACTCTGTATTCACTGTGAAGGCTCCTAGTTAATTTTTTTTTTCTGTGGTATGTTAATTTCGGGAGAAGCTGGTAAGTGAGCTCACCGTGTCGATTTCTCTCAGCGCAGAACCAGGACTCCTGTGTGAGGAGTGTAAATCAAGGTTCGCGCCTACCTGGCACTCGAACTGCGCTTCAGAGTACGTATTGTAAATCACGTTTTTCTGCTAAACTATTGAGCGTGCGTCCAACGCGCTGATCTACGAATAGAACACACGCTTCAGATGAGAGCCGTTGAGTACTTTCAACACGCCACGCCCGTTACAAACACCATCTTTGAGTACTTCAAAAATGGCTAATAAACGATATTTTAAAAGCGTTGTATCTCGAAATACTGTACGCGCGTCAGATAAATACAGAACTACTCTCTCGACCTCAAAAGTGGGGGGACTTCATGTAGGCGGGAAGAGTGAAGAGATTTGGATGGCTCTTAGTATCGAGGTCTTGAGAGCCGATGAGGGTAATTGAGGTGAGTATAGAGCAGCACCGGAATGCAAGTGCAGGGGAAACGGGAGATCCCGAGAAAACCCGTCAACCAACGGCATCGTCCGTCACGATTCTCACATGCGAAAATTCGGAGTGACCCGACCGGAGATTGAACCCGGATCGGCTAAGCCGGAGGCAAGCGGGCTAACCGCTCAGCCACCGTGGCCCCAGGTAGGCCAGAGATTTTCGGCTTGGCTTCACAGCTTTTGCAGAAATTCTTTGTTTACGTCTCATAATTTCGTATTCAGAGTAATTACTGACAATGTACGATTATAGAAATGTACATTTTACGAGTTGTTTAATATTTTTGTTCTTAATTTCTATTGCGTATTATCTGTTTGTTACAGAAAGTCAGGAACATATTTATATTTTATCAACAAGCAGGAAATAACACACAATGAAAATTAGATACAAAAGTACTAAACAACTATTAAACTGTAAATTCTCTATAGTAAAACATTTCCAATAATTACCTCTAAAACTGAAATGATGACACGAAGAGAAGAATGTCTCTATAATATGTGGACGCGAGCCTTAATAACCGCTAAGCGGCAGTTTTGCAAAGCCCGCGGAGCGCTAACTCGGGAACACACAGCTCCGACGAGCACAGCGCGACACGAGAAAAACTGCAACCACGACCATTTTCGATGTGCCTGCCCGAATGTACAGCGCGACAGTTTACTGACGCGACACGAGTAGAATTTTTCGGATCCATTTAGAAGGCGCTGATTAATTTCGCTAGTTTCAAAGGCGATGGGCAAACGGGAAATTTGGAATACGTGATGGTGACAAAATTTTGTAGTTAATGCATACGAAGGTAAAATTATTATTTGTAAGTGTTAAATACAATAACTTTCATAATTTGTTTTCTTTTAAGCTACGTAAATCCCACTGTAAGGAAAGCTAATCATACAATTCCATTCTGCAAGGTTGTACACTCTGTGCGTCGTTTCTCTTTTAATCCACAGGTCCTTGCCAACTTTTAATGTTCTATTAAAAACCAGTAAGAGCCAGCCCTGCTGACACTTACTGGCAGCTCACTTTCTCTCCTTAATTTTCAGGTTCATAGAAGTGATCGGGGGGGGGGGAGGCCCAATAGCGTCAATTCTCCCACCAGAGAGGTGCCCAAACACCTCTCTGGTTACTGCCGGCATCATGTTAAGAATAAACAAAGCTCCCGCCCCGTCTCTACTAGTCTTTCCAACTCTATTAACTAAGAGCATGTTTTCCAAACACTCTGTCTCCTGTAGCATTCTATTTTATTTAATTTAATGCATGCAATAATCTTTGAAATTTTTACTTCTCTGTCGCAAGGGTTTTTACGTCTCTCTTGACGGTTTTTCCCATGTTCTTCATAGTAAGACTAGCTCTAAGTACACTTAGGGAGGTAGTCATGGCCCCAAAGTGCAGGCAATGGCTGCCCAATCCCTCTTTGTCGCAATGCATGTCTCCTTGCATGATTTTCCTTCCTAGTAGGCGTAAGGGGTTAGCCTTGAGACGCAATAAAATCCCACCCTACCTTCGGGCCTTAACTTCACATAACACTTAGAATAAGGTAATTTTAGAAAAAAAAGTGCCGAAATTCAGCTTCAATTTAAACATACCAAATGGTCTTTCCGGACATTTTGTGACTAGAGTTTCTTATCTCTGTTCACCCACAGATGATGTGGTTTGAATTTCGACAGGTAGTTTCCGAAAATCTTGTGTATGCTACAGTAGACGCTGGAATGCACGCGGACACCCAGTTAAGTTGACAGCGAATAAATAAAAGCAGTTGTAAGACTTGATGTATTGAGAACGTATAGTTTAAATTTTTAGCTGCTGAAGACTGGGCGTTTGATTCTATACGTATTAGGGCAAGCATTTGCATATTACTAACACTCTTACTCTGCTAAACATTCTACTATGTTACTTGGATGAAGCTCAGCTATAAATATTGACGGTCCTTGACAACGACAATTTTTACATACAAACAGATAAGACAAGTAGGTATATCTTAAGCAAGGCTTCCAAAATATGTAGTTCAGTTAACCATGAAGAGCCTGCTTAACTTCTAGCTGTGTTCGAATTCCCTAGCCGAAGTCCCTTACCTGGCTTCGTGCCCTAGAGAAGTGCCACGGGGCCATGACGTCACACTGTCACTGTCCGAATTCGTGGGAAAAGAACAGATGCGCCCTATAATGTACCCCTTCATATAAGGACACGAGCGAGGTCCCATTCTCATTCCCTATACTGTAAGTCCAGTTTTTCAATTTTATAAGAGTTTTACCGCGTATTCCTGCCATTATGTGGACACGGACCAAGGAAACTGTTCATTTATTTATGTGCAATGCATTCTAGCTTGTGACAATTGTGAAACGAAGACGGGTGTTCGAAATTATACCCACTTCACCACGAACGAATCAAGCGAATATGGGGAATTGTGGATACTGGAGGAATCAAAGAGTACAAATCCTAACACAACGTCTGTACAGAAATGTAGTAAGTACACAGTACACGATACTGCGGGTAAAGTAAGTGTAGGAAGTAGTGGCAGGAAACAGGAAACATGTGGTCCGTGTGTGACTGCGAGTGCAGGGCGAATGTGGTCCAGTCGCGAGCGACATTTCCAGTTCGCGGAACACGGCGCGGCGTGCTGAGAGCATCGCCCAGCCGGTGATGTCAACGCCAGCTGCACTCTAGCGCCAGCTGCAGACAATACGACTAGCAAAAACAGCGTGAATTGGATTTGAGATTAGAATAATGTTCAGTGAACAAAATTCTACACTTTCTCTGACTAATTGGTAACGCAACATGATTAAATTCAAATTGGGTAAAGTATTTTATTAGCATAATAGTGATTGCCATTTAAAAATTAAGATGAATACAAACACGCCCATACATGTGTCTACTCCTTCAGCATCTTCACATGAAAGAGCATCGACAGCTTATTGTACTGCAGTAGCAACACTCAAAATATCCCAGCAAACATTAGTGAATCACCTCTTGAATGAGCCGACCTCCCGTGGCGCAGTCGGTTGGTGCGCCACATATCTGGGATGCGGGAGGCTCTGGCTTCGAATCCCGGGTAAGGCATGGGTGTTAATTTAAGTTAGGTTATAAGTTAGTCTGTAAGCCGTCCCCTGCTAAACTTTCATGCATAAAACCGGGTGAATTAAAACGCCCTTTGCAATACACTACAACCTCTTGAATGGGAACATTGTACGAGAGTTATTCGAGTAACAGTATTCACATGTTTGAATATTGAGATCCAATGGGACAGTGCAATGTAATGACACAGGCGATCTGTTCTTAATCATGTTACTCATTTGTTCAGATTGAAAATTCTATAATTGACAATGTAATTAAGTGGTGTTTCGGGGTGTTTCTAAAAGTAAAGCGAAACTTTGAAAACATTACAATTGAAAGTACAGCTCTTGTAATTTACACACATGTGTAAACATTCTGTGGAAACGTATCCTACATACCCGAAACTGCGATCGTAGACCGACCTAACAGTCGCATCTTGGACAAAGCGAACGATTAGACGGCAAGCAGGTACCACGAAAGCGGGATACCTCTCCGGTTTATTTAATAGTGCGTCGGGTACATTAACGCTATAAAGTATAATAGTGTTCTACAAGTTTTAACTAGCCAGTATAGGCAAACCAAGAAAATACAATCCGGCATACATAGTTGTCTTCACTAACTTTGTGAGTGAATTCCAGTGAGACTCGTTTCTCGCGCCGCAAATGTTTACACGTCAGTGCAACGCAACGTACGTATTATGCAAGATAAATTCATTAATCTGTGGTAAGTAATACCCCGACACTCCGCAAAACGTATGTCTACGTTTCCGGTAGTGTAGTGAAGTGTGTAAACGTGAAGGGACGGCACAAGAGCGTGCAGGCCGACCTCCCATGCCGACCGCCAGAGGCAGTCGGGAGCCGCGACAGCCAGCACGCGTGATCACGCGGGCCACCAACCGCTACAGGTGTCGTGTCACGTCACGTGACGTCACGTCTGCGCAGCTCTGACGCCAGCCCCCGACGGACAAGCTCAGTAACACGACGACCTTTCGCACTCGCTTATTGCCATTCAGCGCAGCAGCCCTTACTTCAGTGGCCTACTGACTCATGGCCACGAGCCATTTGCAGCGGCCGCTACGACTTAACAAAGACGGCGGGTGGATGGGATATACATATTGTTACAGTTTCTCAAAGTCAGTGGGCCTAGCCAGGTTCTTCAAGGGATGGAGGTCTTAGTTTTGAAAAGGGTTAGTAATATTTTCGTAATTTATTTACAAACCCTAAAACGGAAAATACTCTCGACTTAATATCTAAAAATAAATGACTACCGCTTGCTATTTACAACTAATATTTGGGGCCACGGTGGCTGAGCGATTAGCACGCTCGCCTCCCAACAAGGCGAACCTGGTTCAATGCCCAGCCGGGTCACCGGACGTTTGCAAGTGGGAATCGTGCCGGACGATGCCGTTGATCGGTGGGTTTTCTCGGGGATCTCCCGTTTCCCCACCCCTTCATTCCGGCGCCGCACCACATTCACTTCAGTCACCCTCATTGGCTCTCAAGACCTCGCTGTTAAGAGCCGCCCAAATATCTTCACTCACTCAACTAATATTTACATAATCGTCCATCGCCTGACAGAAAATAATGTTATTGAATTACTAAAATCAGTCCCAGCAAACAGCGTAACAAAACGTAATTAATTATTTTAATAAAATAAGCATGTTGTAAACCGATCGCAAGTCCGACCTCAGTCTGCCATGTGACAACGCCAGTCAAAGGCGCTGCATGGTCACTGAAAAATTCATTATCATACATATACGAAATATTTTTCAACTTGCACACGTTACATACAAGTACTATTTCCTTGCATGGAAAAAATTTCGACATCTTATTACACAGTGACTTGTCAAGATCACAATTTTGATGTTTCTGGGGATGTATACAAAATAAAAACTAACTCAGTTACCGAAATTACAAAAATTGAATTAAGCTACCATTACTTCAGAAACCTTTAAAATCACGCTATGAAAAGTTTCTCCATTTTTTTAAAAATTTCTTAAAATAATCAATTCTTGCATGTTTTTCATTTGCAGCAGTCCATTTATTTTAAGTAGTTTATTTTAAGCAATCGTTAAAATGAAATAACGATACACGACCGTTTAGTCGTCACCCATGTTAATTTTTTTATAGACTGTTATTCGCGGTTAAATAGGCACTTTTGAAGTTAACCTTTGAAAAATATCACTACCCCTGACTGCATATATATATATATATATATATATATATATATATATATATATATATATATATATATATATATATATATATATATATATAAGTGTGTGTGTGTGACGGAGCGTACTAACTGGCGTGTAAGCTCCCTGTAAAGTTGGCAACGACGAAGGGAATGTAGTTCCATATAATCTCAAAGTTGAATTAAAAATGATAAGTTAACATTCTAAAAAAATTTCTTTTGATTCCTATTCTAAATACCGTATATATAAGTGTAGGAATAAGCAAATTTCTGAAAAAAAAAATAAAAAAAATAAAATGTCTAATAATTTTGCAGTTGCGCTTCACCGACGCATGAATAAAGCGACCAGACCAACAGTAATGTTAATTTTGAACTTACAATGTGCACACTAGTAGATTTTGAGCAGGGCTCAGTGTGCCGTGAACAATTTGCCAATGTTTAAATTCACAGCAAGGGCACGAATGCACTCTAGAATGTTTACTTTGGCCAAGGGAACACTATCCATACCCTTATCGCAACTTTGGTTGGTTCTCGATGCTCCACTGTTTGAATTATTTCACTTTTCAATGTTTACAACTTTGCAGGCCTGCGGAAAATACTTGTTACTGCCACGAAGATAAATTAAATTCGCATATGCAAAACTCAGTGGAACATAAATCTGGATGTAAATAAACAAAAAGTCTGAATTAAAAAAAAAAAAAAACACTGCCAGGAAGGAAACAAGGGGTTATTACTCATGAAGGGATCAAGGGCGAGTGAACCAGGGCACGTGGTACTGAATTTGTACACGCAACAAGCAGGAACTGAAGTCTGAAGTATAGTCAGTTCAGCGTGCGTCAGCGGTGAAAGTATGTGTGTACAGTTACGTCGGGATTATGATGACATCACGTTAATCTCCCAAAATATTTACGAATAAAAAAAAAACATAATCCTCGCCTAGATTCTACAACTTCTCCGTTCTCGTGTTCAGGAGAAAATTATACATGTGGTATATTATAATTAAAAACGTGAGCACACGACATCGTGAAGATAAAACCAAAACAAACCTATGAAAAGCGAAGATAACACAACATCGCCCCTATTGTGATTGGCCAGCGATATTACATGGTGCAGAGTCACGTATCACGTAACACGCAAACGCTAGACATTGACAAGGTTTTCCATCACTTGAACATTACGTGAAATTATTGTAATAGGTCACCTTGAAACACTTTAGTCAAGGTGTGGCCACCTTACGCATATTACGGTATACGCACGCGAAGTCATCGTAATCCCGGCTTTATAGTCCATTCGCGGTTACTTTCAACTTTTCTGAAGCCCTGCTAAAGTTCTACTTATAGGATATTCATCCGCCAGGCGCAAACAAAGCTTAACCGAGTCTGGAAAATTACACAAAAGGGACAACGCGCCGCATTCGTGCACATTCAGTGTAATAATATCTTGCGTAGGAACTATTTCTTACAAGGCATTACCAACACACCTATTTGCTTCCTGTTTTATTCGTATTATTTATAAATGAAATATTACGATTTAAAAATAAAATATAAGTAAAAGTTTAATTTAACAATAAATAAGGTGTTTTTAAGTAACACAAATATAAAACAATTGTAATGCGTGACGCATGTAGGAAACAACCGAGCACGTCACACCTGGTGTGATTTTTCAGAAGTTTGATTCAAAAAGCGTGAATAAATCGCTAAGAGATAAAAGGAGCAGGAAATGTCACCAATGTTAATTTCGAAAAGCACGCATTGAACCACGGGCGAGCTATAGAGTGGAGCAGTAAGCAGGTAGTTGAGGACAACCAGCCGGCGACCTTGAGAAGGTGAGCAAGGCTCAGAGCTGGAGTCGTCGGCAACCTGTCGCGCCTCTCTCAGCCGCTGGCGGCGCGGCAGTGCGAATGAAGTCATCCACCTTCCAGGAAAGAACCGCCAGCCGGCGCGGTGACTCACACCTGCCCCGCTGGATATCGCTGGAGGCTCCAGATGTTGACCGCCACCACGCTATGCCGTAGACAAAACCGAGCGTTCGGATGTCTTCTATACGTTAGGTCCTTCGACCTGTCGCAAACTTCAGATTTGATTTATCGCTGGTCAGTCCATAGTTTCTTTGGTATATCCACTCGAGGGGTTCATATCGCATTTGAGTAAAGATGGTGCATTTCATAATCGTTGTTACGTTCAATTTACAGTTACATATAAGTTGGTAGACGTTTAACCTGTTAATCACTCTTATTTAGAATGCGACGTTCAGAGGATTGATAGTTCTAGGGACGGGACGGGACGTCTTCAAATACATCACAAAGAACGATTGTGAACCATTATATAGTGTGAGTATTGCTAGATTGTCCTTTCGGTGCCGATTGCACGACTGGCTTAAACGTACGAAAGTCTCCAGTAACCTTGATCGATTTGTTGTTTTACGCCAATTTAAGGTTATAAATTTAGAAAATGCATTTAATGAGTATAACAGAAATAAGATGCAAGTAGCCATGCTCATACAAGTTGGCGCATGAAAGTAGAAGATTATTCGCAAAACGTGTTCATAGTTCGTTATTACTTTTAGCATTACGAAATTTTTTATCTATAGTCCATTCCCCATTGGAAGCAACTTATTCGGAGCCCTGTGAAATATCTACAAGCAGGCCCATGTTGTATCCTTCCGCTAAATGTAAACAAACATTTCCATGTGACTGCCACGTAGCATCTGTCAAAATCAATGTTTACATGCCATGGTGTGTGTATATGTGTTTGTATACTTTCGCTACACCTAAAAATAGACATTTAAATGTGACTTCTACTTTTATACCTGTCAAATGTGTTGTTTACTGTTTACAGCTTCTCAAAGAATTCGGTCTTAAATCTATTTCAAAAACCATTTCGTACGAATATTCACAGTTTAGGTCTATAACAATATTTAGGTCAGCTTTATGACGTTATAAAAATGCCTCAATTAACGATAGTTCTTACGGTTACGTTACATTAGAATATTTGTTTTCCACGACATAGCACATTACACGTAATGCACGTTAATATTTTACCGCGACTATGTTAAACACTGTTACAACTGCGGGGTAATGAACTGTAGTATTTAACTTTTTGTTATTGATATGTGTTGGGTTATTTCTTTAAAAGGACGGCCTCAGTTCGAAAAACGAAGGAATAGAATCTAACGAAAAAGTGACATTAAAATCAGCACGCAACTCGTGTCGCTCATTTTTTGCTATAGAAACTTAAAATATAACGGTGAACATGCACACAAATAAGCCTACCGTAACTTTTATTCCGCTCATATTTATCTATATTGCTACTTACTGTGTAATAGGTTTACTGAAATTTATTGGTGCTGGACTTGGTTATTTTGTTGGGATTGGTGGTAAATCACATTACAAGACTGTGTTTCAAACACCCACCAGGGCAAAGGTACAAAGTTGTGATAAAAAGAAACAGAAGTGGATGTAAATAAATAACTTCGCCATAAAAACAGTTCACATTTACTAAATAGTTCATATCAAATATTTCAAATCACGCACACAGACAGATCCAGAGTAACTATCACTACGCAGCCATGCCACGCTATTTCACACGCAGCAGTTAACGAAACACACCGTAACATTATATTTATTACTGCCGCGGAAAAACAGATTTATCACAACCTCGTAACTTGCTTTGGTAGGTTTAAAAAACACAACGTCTACAGACGTGATGTGGTAATTAGAAGTATTTTTCGGAGTAAGCATAATTTACGCTTCGTTTGGTAAAACAACAACCCGCCATGTCATGGCTCGCCACGTCTACCAACTTCACTTTGTTTCTGCCCGCCATCGTTTCTAAATATATGAAAATAAGTATTCAAACATTAAAATTGAAAACATGTACAATTTGGGCGCGTACTAGCGAAGTGAAATTTCCCGAGTGTGTGTGAGAGAGAGAGAGAGAGAGAGAGAGAGAGAGAGAGAGAGAGAGAAAGTGCCAAGCTTCGCTCACCAGACAGTTGCTTCAAAGCTGCTCTCGCTCGACAAAGAATGCCGTACCATTAAGGCCTACTCACGATATCTTCCGCTGTTATTTTAAACTGTATAAATGAGATCTGTTGCCATCGGGGTACCTAAATATTTCAATATTTCAATAGGCGCCGTTTAATTTCCAAATAGTATACTAAACAACGAGGTTAAAATAATATTTTTAATGTGAACTATCTCTTGCCGATCGTTGCCAACACGTCGCTGCACTCGCTGTTGTTAATTCATATTTCAAAAAGAAAGAAATATTACAAGTTATAAAGATATTAAGGTGAAGTTTCATTTATTCAATAATACAGTACTCTAGGTTAACCATAGTGTTGTATATTTGTGGAATACAGCTTATTGAAAAAACAGGTTGACATGTTATGCCTAGAGTGTTTTTTCAAAGGTTGATTTTCATAAGTCGCTTCCAATCGGGAATGGACTATACGGCTCTAGGAACTTGCTTCTCGGGAAGACAGCATACTGTAACTATGGCCGTGTCTGAAATGGCAAATTTGGGGAATTAGGGTCAAGGAATCTAGGGTGGATGGTTTCGAACGGCTTGTAACAGTGCTACATGCGACAGAGTTGGAAACTACAGGCTTGTGGAATCTCAACGTTATTTTGTTTGCCACCCGCATGCAGGCAGTGGCCGTGATTGCATTTCCCGCTGGTGTCAGTTGTGGAATGTGGCGAGTGACTCGAGTACGCTAACTACATAAGATAGCTCTTGTGCCACACAAATGAAATGACCACTAACTGATACTAATTCAAAATGTTAATTAGTGTTTAGTCAAATCTTCCTTCGGTACAAACCACGGCTGGTATAAAAGAATCGACAATTATAATATTTCTTGATTTCTGAAAGATGACACTGTAGCTGTAGTGTACATAAAAGTTCATACTTCTAAATAACGGCTGTAAATTAAATTTTACATTTTAATGTAAGATTTAAAGTTACGCCAGAGTCTTTCAGTGCAGGTAGCCCTCGAGTAATGTTCTGAACCCTTTCAGTTACAGATAAATATACCGTTCAAGGTATTCTAAAAAAAGCAAATTTTTCTCGGAATGTACTGCTGCATATCGGTACGATGTCTCGTAAACAAATAAAAATACGTTTGAGCTTCATGTTAAGGCTTGGCATCACTAACAATATTCAACTCTTTCATTTACTGCTAATTAATTTTAATGTGAAATTAAAAAAATTGACCTTATAAGTTTAGCTATTTACTTTGTCCTGTAGTAGAGAAAAAACTTCTCAATGATCAACTTATTATCACCAATAGCTAGAGCCCCGAGTATTTCGCGGATTGAGTTGTCAGCAAGCTAAGCTGGACAGCCTATATATCTATACTCGAGAACTATCGTTTGCTTGTCGGTTACTGTCATCAAGTGAGGACTCTACAAGACTGTCAAACATTCATTCACACCACTGCTTCCTGCTTATGACTGGTTCACGGTTTAAACGGGCCTGTCTAAAGAAGTGCCATCCAATCACAGGTGTAGGAGAAAAGAACAAGTGTTTGGAGTCTACCTCACCTCCTTATGAATTCGCGAAATATTCGTGACTCTGCCAATAGCAAAATGAAAACTTAAAAATATAAATGCATGTCTGCTCTTTAAGACCAAGGAATAACGCACAGTTAAAAACACGAACAGAAATATCAAATAAATAGTAAATTGTAAATTTTCTATATAGTCGAACACTGTCAGTATATAGTTCGAAACTGAAATCACGACACTAAAAAGAATAACTTGTGCATAAGTCGTGAAGCCGAGCTGTAACTGACGGCAGCTGTTTTTGCGACTATAGTATATTCGCGGTTTCTTCACAATTTTGAAACCAAAATTTGAAAAATCATCCAAGCATCCAAAAGTAGGCCTATCTTATTTTTTTGTTGCACTAAAATTTTACTTATATTTTATTTAAAAATTATAATGTTTTATTAATAACCAGTACTAACAAAAACAGTGAGACATTGGCTGTGTTGACAATGACTAGTAAGAAATAGTTCTTATGCGGAACATTACTAAATTGAACGCGCTCGAATGAGTTGCGTTGTCCCTTTCGTGTAATTCTGTAGATACCGTTTAGCCTTATTTGCGTTAGGCGGAGGAATGGCCTGAAAGTATAACTTCAGCAGGCCAGGCTTCAGAAAAGTTTGAAGTAACCATGGATGAACTACACTGAATATAATCTTAACAGTGCATAACCCCTCCCACACGTGAATGTCTTCCCTCTCTGGGCACTGTGTACAGCGCAGGACATTAAATTCGCTTCGCTTTCCATGCAACGTCGCAGATACACGGGGGGACGGCGACTGAGAGGGTTGGCTTGCGGGCAGAGTGGCGGTCGTGCCAGCGGGGAACCAACAGCGGGCGAGCGAGGCTGTGGAACCACGTGTGGCAAGGCGTGTGTGCTCACGTGTTGACGTCTTCGTAGACCTCACACCACTGTGTATCTCTGCCTCCCTCCGACTCGAACGTACACCTCGCCCGCTCCCAACACTCGCTCTGCACGTCGGAAGTAGCGCGCGTACACGTCACTAGAGCAGGTCTGCATTCTGGTTTCTGGGCGAGCAACACGTGTCCCCCCCCCCCACCCCTTTTTTTTTGCTGCGCTCAACCTGATATTTCAACAATTTCCAGCGATTCTGCAATAAACACTTTTTTTTTAATGTACTGCCTCTATGTATTGTATGTACTATTTCTTTGGTGTTCAGAAATGTTATTTATTTTTGCGAGCCAGCATTGGCATCTACAAGAATAGGTCTTGTCAGGCCTGTTCCCATTCCTAATCATTGTAATTTTTTTCCATGTTCCTTAAGTAATCTTACTCGATGGTCGTGCAATATGTAATATTTAGCTTCATGTTATGGTAGTTCATTGTTAGGCTACTGAATGTTAAATATCAACTGAAATCTGGTGTTATCGAAGAGATTATTCCCAATTGATTTTTCATTCATCATGATGATCTGCAAGTTTTCTAAAATGCATTTCTAATTTTCATCTAATCGCTTCTACTTCCGGACATTTTTTTTTCGAACCCATACCTTTGCTGAGATACAGTTGGATATACTTTAACTATAAGGGGCGCCCTGTGTAAATTAATAAGAAAGGGCGTATTGAACGGCTAATCGAGTTTTTTTTGTTCCCATTTCCAGCTTTACAATAAAAATGATATATTGAAGAGAACAGTTTTATTTTACTGCATATCAGGGTGATGAAAGCTTTTCGTTATTTGCAACATCACAACACTTACACACAACCATTGCGCTGTAAACATTTTAACTAACCACAAATGCTACAGCGTATTATTCCATTTCCCACCCGGTCTTCTTACTACGTCCGGAGCAAAACTTATACACTGAATTCCCTCTTCCCCCCTGGGCGAACCAGGATTCGTGTGATGGTGATCAGGTTCACCAAAAGTACCAATTTAATAGCATAACTAATAAGTACTAAACTGTTTTAAGTATTTTATAAATTAAACTGAGAAACTAGTATACTTAATTGCAGAAGTTAGGCATACACAAAACCAAAACAATTTCCAACTTGTTTCAAGAGACATCATTTGAAACACAACGCATAATACACCGAACATATCACTACAAGGGGGGTATGAGCCACTTCCTGCCTGTAATAGCTACTATGTAACTACTCAACGAGATCCCCGGCAGGTTGACGTGCCAGAGGGTACATGTTCTAGACCGTTCGCGGTAAATTGAGTACTTCTGAAGCCGCTGGTTATAGAATATTTTCTCTTGTGCCTGTTTTGTATCCTCCCACGTACTATACTAGAGTTCACTGTGTTCGTGCGTCGCTTTAGTTGTTAAGTGTGAAAATATTAGCAATATAAATGTACCGACCCTCCTATTTATATAGTGTATTCACAGGTTTCCTTACACTTTTTGAATCGAACCTTTAAAAAAATTACCCATGTATGACGTGCTTGGTTGTTTTCTAAAAATATGTCTTGTTTCACAAGAGTTTTACACCTGTGTTAACATAAAATTACTGTATTTCTAGTTAAATTGAACTTTCATTTATAGTTTATCTACTGTAAGTATAAAATATAGTAGCTTATATATAATTACTATAAACAAAACAGATGTAATATAAACGTATTGGCAATGCCCAGTAAGAAATAGTTCTTACACAAAATATCATTATAGGCTATTCACGGTAAAGTGAGCACTTTTTAAGGCCCTCCCAAAACTTCCCTTTTTGCCAATTTTTATCTTTCGGGCACTTTTTAACATCAACTCTTAAGTGGAACTCTTAAATCATTAGAAAAGTAAATATTTTACAAACGTGCTCATTTTTACACTTCCGATGCATTAAAAAAAACAGAAACCGAAACAATTAATTTAAATTATCATAAATGGTACCCAACACTTTTTATTCTACGTTAATATATGGAACAACTTTCCATCGATTGTTATCAACTTTACTGGACGAATGTGACTCAGTGTGTCCGTTGAAATATATGCAGGCAGGGGCAGTGACCTTTTTCTAAGGTTGATTTCAAAAGTTCTCACTTGATCGCGAACAGCCTTTAACCGTGAATGGACTATATGCACACAGTTGCGGCACAAAGTATGTACTACTTGAGAACACAGACGAGGAGTGTGATGCGGCCAACTCCAGCCGCCACAGGCGCCGGTAGATATGCGTCACTGGCCACCAACATGTCGTAATCTATATAACTGCCAAAAGAGAATCTTTCGCGGCACGCAAAGGCCAATCAGGCAAAAAGCCCGTTCCATAGAGCCTCGCACAGCCAGTCAGAGAATGGCTACGCCCACATCAGGCGTCGCCACGCTGCTTCGCTTCTGCATGGAACTTTTCCATGACTTCGCCACAAACCTTCCGTTATTCGCGTGCAGACAGTTAACGCATACCTATACATAATTCAGCCAATTAAAGAAGATATATAACCATACAGTGTTTTAAAACATACACAGCCGAATCACATTATTATGACCACCTGCTAGAAGTGCCATCTGCATCGTGTAGCCCATGACGTATGGCTCGTGACGTGAGCTGGTGAAGCGGGTATATAATGTGACCGACAGGCTGGCCATACGCAGTGCGCTTCCTGCTGTCATGGGCAGGGGAAGCGATTTAACCGAGTTGCAAAAAGGAATAATCATCGGCTTTCGGGCCAAGGGGGGCAGCATTTCGGAAACAGCGATATTTGTGAACTGTCCACGTGCCTCTGTGGTAAAGGTGTATCGCGAGTGAATGAATGGCACCATCGGGAATAACCGTTGTGGAAACGACGGAGCTACGATCTCCATTGATGTCCTAGGTGAACGTCGAATACGACGGTGCGTGAAGGCCAACTGACAGGCTACAGTGATACAGCTCACCGTCCAAATGAACCAGGGGGCATCCCTACCACAACAGTTCAGCGAACCCTTCGGCGAATAGGGCTCCGGAGTAGACGGAGGGTGACTGCACCCGTGCGAACACAGGTGCATCGACGTAAACGACTGTAATCTGATCTACAGTATGGCGACTGGACCGCTGCTGATTGGCGAGTAGCCTTCTCCGGCGAGTCACGGTTTCAGCTGCATAGAAAGGATGTACGTCAGCCTGTCCGGCGAGAAATGTCGGGGAACCGACACCCTGCATCCGTTGCTGGACTAATACAAGGCGGTGGGGGCAATTTTATAGTCTGGGGAATGCTCTCGTGGTATTCTCTAGGTTCCATCATCCGTGTGGAAGGCCCTCTTGATCGATTTGGTTATGAATCCATCCTCAATGATCACGTTCAGCCGCACATGACGATTGTCTTTCCTCGGGAGGATGGGATCTTTCAGCACGATAATGCTCCTTACCGTATGGCTAGCAGTGTCCGCACGTGGCTGGAGGAGCACAATCAAGACTTCGAAGTTTTTTCTGGCCCCCAAATAGCTCCGATCACAATCCAACTGAACAGCTGTGGGACCACCTCTATCGTCGTATTCGCCGCTGTCTCCTCCACCACGCACCCTTCAACAGTTGTGGGACGCACTGCAGGTAGCATGGCTCCAGATACCCGTGGAGACCTATCAGCACCTGACTGAGTCACTGCCAGCTCGTCTAGCTGCGGTCCGTGCTGCGAAGGGTGGCTACTCTGGATACTAGCAGGTGGTCATAATAATGTGATTCGACTGTGTATATTGTCTCGAAATCTTTTTGCAAAACATCACCGCCCCTATTATTGACACCGTATCACTAAACTGACAGAATTATTTACTATAAGAAGAAATTATTACTTGTTACAAACTAAACAGACATATATTTATGCCCTATAATTTTTTAAGCATCAACCAAAAAACTTCCTCTGGTATCCCTTCCATAACTCTTCCCGCCACTAATAAATGTATTATTTTCAGCCTTGCAAAGAATAATATTTTTGTTCGGACTGTGCAAATATGAGTACAACGCAATGTCGCATGCCAGAGCAATAAAAGAGCGTTTGTGTTTGACTTTGTTGCAGCAGCTGTTTATGAGACTGAGGAGTACAGAGTCAACAACGTACATCTCCCACACGTGACGGACACTGTTTTCTACTGTGTACAGTATAATTAATTAAATCCACTATACCCACGTGTGTCTAAAACATGGGGCCAAACTTCGGCATGCGATTCCTTACGAAAATTTAAGACGAAAATGTATGTACAACTTATCCCCTATTTAAATTTGAGCTTTAAAATTAGTTTAGTTAAAAACATCAGAAACCATTTTTGATTTAGCAACAAATCGGGGAAAGGTGTTTTTTTTGTATAAAGCAGATTTTACACCTCTAAAAACCCGGTTGGTACAATCGCCCTCTTTTTGGAAATGGTTGGTGGTTCCGTATGTTTGCATCTAACTTTGTAACACTACGTTCTAAGCAGTTTTTACATACAAAATGTGAATTAGCACATCTAAATTAACAAAACAGGTCACATTGTCAAAACACTCTCAGGTGAACCGTTTGTGAGATAATTCATGTTGAACATTCAAAAGAGAACGTGTGTTGCATATCAGGTAGGTAAACCACAACACATTGCAGCAAGGCAATTTAAATGAGGATTTTTCATGAGCGCACAAGTCTCTTAATAATCACTTGACGAGGAAAGTGGTGCCTACATTTTAGTCTTATATTTTCGACAGTGATACACTGCCGAATTTTGTCCTCGTGTTTTATAAACACGTTGTATATATCACCACGACAAAAAGGAACTGCAAGGAAACGCGAAAATACACGTATCGTAATCAGAACTGTTGACATTTGTGAGCCAGGGGTAAGCTTCCGTAGAGTCCCGAGATCCCAACTTCGAATAGCTGACTATAGGAATGTACACTGCTTAATAGTTTTAGATACTAAGGGCTTCCTAGATCGCAGGGCCGCTCCTCCCCGGCCATAGTGAACTGAAGACCACAAAAACAGTAACGTTCGTAAACCAATTAAAAGCGATCAGGCGTGCAGAAGCTAGAAATAACTCGGTGCGGACGGATTTATTATTCTACGGAACGCGGTAATAACGCTTGTATAAAACACCGCGCCCAGAAATAGAACAAGGCTGAGTGAGAGCCGCCTGTCATCGCGGTGGTATAGTGGTTAGACTACTTGCCTCCCACCTGGGAGAACTGGGCTTGATTCCCGGCGGAGTCGCTCCCAGATTTCGTGACAACCGTACAAGCCGATACCGCTGGTCGGCGGGTTTTCTCGGGGATCTCCCGTTCCCCCCGCCCTTGCATCATTCCAACGCTGCTCCATACTAACCTCACTTCACCCTCGTAGGTTCTCAAGACCTCGATGGTAAGAGCCGTGCAAATCTCTTCACCATTACGAATGATGTCACCGTGGTTTCCCCAAACGTGTAAGATTTGGTTGGTGCAAATAAAGATTTGTATGGACGTTCGTATATTAGAGTTTCGGTTATTATAAACAAACGAGAAAGGATGATCGATATTGGAAACCGGAGCACTTGCGCCCGAATGCTGCACCTTAGTGCCCTCGACCATTTTGACTGTTAAAGATACATACTTTTTTTTTTTTTTTTTTTTTTCCTCCAAATAATTCCTTGTGTATTGACATTTACGTCAAATATTTCACAATTTTGTAGCTTAAATTTTTTTGTTTTCTTTTGAAATTGGTTCAGCGGGATTGTCTGTGACGTCATTAAGCATCGATACATACACTACCAAACCCAGTTGTTAGCCAAACTGCAAAATAAATTATGAACAAACGCTTGAGCTGTATCCCCGGCCGGTCACCAGATTTTCGCAAGTGGGAATCGTGCCGGACGATGCCGTTGGTCGGCGGGTTTTCTCGGGGATCTCCCGTTTCCCCCGCCTCTTCATTCCGGCGCTGCTCCATATTCCCTTCAATCACCCTCATCTGCTCTCAAGACCTCGATGTTAAGAGCGGCCCAAATCTCTTCACTCACTCTTGAGCTGTAAATTAGAAGGAAAGCAATAAAATGACCTGAGCCGCAATCTGCCCTGATTGAATATAACGTAAAAGCAATTTGTGGCATTTCAAAATATTGTGACAGTATTATTAACATAACATACTTATGCGATGCTTGGGTCGCCCAGACAAGTCACGCCAACGGCTACGCTAGCAGAAAACAGCGCTGTGGGCAGGTAGGACATACGTCTCGTCCAAAGCAGAGTTGTTAGAGACGGTGCGAGATTCGACCATGGCCTGCACTAAGAAACCGCTTCAGAATTCGCCATGGGAAACTGAAAATAGTATGGCTGGAACGGGATTCGAACCCAGGTCCTCCTGAATGCGAGCCAGGATGTTTACCACCGCCGCACCACGTCGCTAAGCATAGTGCAGCAGAAACATGACGACCTGAAGTCATCACCATTCCGCTGATTCGGAAATCCGCCTCACTGCCAAACACTTAGCTTCGCATCTCCCCGACCCTCTGCGGTGACGGGCTGCGCGTCAGATCTGCTCAGACGGCGACCGACGTTCACTCGGCTCTACGTATACCGCAGCGGAAAATTAGCGCAGACCGCGCATACCAGCTGCGAAGCACCCAGCTCCGTATCCCAGCATTCTACTGCATTGAGTATTGGATTATTATAAATTATATTCATGTATATTTACTTCCGGTCTTTTGGGTGCTATAATGTTGCTTATGTGCTGAAACAGGCTTAATTTACAGTTAGAAGCTCGACACGCCTTATTTATAATATACGGATTGGAACCCAGAGTCGTGTAATGTGAACGTAGTGCCTTGATGATATGGCACCGAGAACACTGTTCTCATTGCTAGCATTCCACGAAAGTTCACTTGCAAAATATTTTACAGCTTTAAATCATTCTCTATAACATACTACAGTATGACATAAATTTGGATTTTGCTATATTTAAATAATACCATAGTATTTTGTAGATTTATGTATTTTTTTAATTATCAACTGCACAGGTCGTTGGCAATTTGTTGATGCTCGAAAAAGGAAGTAAAATATTAGTGATTTTTGACATTTTCGTGATAGGTGTAGGCCTACTGAAAATATCTTCGAAAGAATGAACAGCGCTGAGATGAAAAATGAAAGTAATTAGACATGAGGAATGAAATGAGAAAACGAGGACGCGAAAAGAGGTTGGTGGAACAACATTTCACTTGCTTCTCACGCTAATATTTTTACAAACGCTGGTCCAGATTCAAAAATAGTGCACTATATTTGCTGAGCACTCTGTTTATCAGGTGGCCGTCATCTTGGCGACTACTGACGTCACAGGTGATAGAGGAGGGGAGGGTTCACGGATCACCAGGTTGGCGTACACACACACGCGCGCGCGCGCGTCCACACACACAAACTTCTCCCGTAATACCGTTGCTTCCATCGTAGCTATATGACTTGTGGCAGTAAGTAATACTTAGGGATAGGAAAAATCCGCTACTTCATTTCAGGACAAGATAGATTTCAAACACGTGTATACTGAAGTCACCTTTGCAATTGGATCAGAGTTTATTAGACTCGCCCTGAACAAACAAACATCTGAGATTCGACTATACAAAGGATTGTGGAGTCTAGCATACAGGTCATTGAACTCGCGAAATTCTCCTATCCCTAGTAATACTTAACCTCCCACCAAGGCGATCTGGGTTCAATCCCCGGCCAGGTCATCGAATTTTCACATGTGGGAATCGTGCCGGAAGATGCCGTTGGTTGGCAGTTTTTTTCGGAGATCTTCCGTTTCCCCCGCCCTTTCATTCTGGCGCTGCTCCATACTCACCTCAATCACCCTCATCGGCTCTCAATACCTCGCTGTTAAGAGCCGCCTAAATCTCTTCACTCACTCTTCAAACGAAAAAACATACTTCGAGATAAAATGTATTTCACTACATAGCTGTTATTCGTGAATCATCTTGAGTGGATCAGTTATGATATGCGGCAAGTGTTACCTTTTTGCACGCTAACCACAGGCAGTCAGTTTCTACGTTGCCGAACATTGAGTGGGCCGGTCAAATAGAAAAAAGTATTTCAAATCATACATCAGTCAATGGCTGAAAACGAACTACTGGTGTGTAAATAAGAACGAAAGTCTAACGTGTTCTCAAATTGTTAGAGGAAAAATAATAACCTTGTGTACGATTGCTCAGCCACACGTAAATATTAACGCTGCAGTGGACCTTCTTGAATTCGGTAATCCTATGAACAGCAATTTGAACTTTTAGTAAACCTACAACTAGGTTTCATAATAGGTGCCAGCACAGGTTGAGCATGCTATATGTAGCTTATCCGACGCTACTTGAACAGTGTTGAAACTCGCCTTAGAAATTAGTTCCTGCCCGTAATTGTATTTAGGTTAGGTGATATACTAAATGCTATGTTCGCAGTAAAGACGGCATGGATATTCGAATAATGTTTTACTTGTGGACAGTGAATGTATTTAAATAATTTCTATTGTTTTATGCACATCAAAGAATTTTAAATATTTTAAAAATATGTATTACGTTCCACGCTATTCTAGAATTTCAAATATTCCACGCATGAATAAAGCGAGCGGGCCCATTGAAACGTTAATTAAAAACATGGTGGAAGGATACAAAACTAGCATAAAAATAGTTCTCACGCAGGCAGGACCCAGCTAATCGCTAACAATCTATAATTAGAGTTTCCGTTAGAATATGAACAGTTCCGAGCAGTTTCCTGCCTGAGGCTCGAAGCCGGCTGTGCACTGCTGGAGGACAGTCCAGCCTCCAGAAAGAAGAGGACCGACTGGAGATAATGTGTTGGAGGAATGGCGAATATGAGAACGGAAACAAGGCGAGATAGCCACCATATCGTGGTAGCGTACAGCACCGCCCACTCGCCAATATCCTCTAAACGTTCCCACAGCGCTATTGCTCGACACGGATCCATGTACGTAAAAGCTGTTCACGATAAAGTGACCACTTTAGAAATAAATCTTACAAAAAGTCACTTCTCCTACTTGCATAAATTGTAACAGGGGCCCTAAGTGACATGCGCCCAGTAAAGTTGGTAACGATGGAGGGAAAGTAGTTTCATATTTTAACGTCGAATAAAAACTGTTAGGCAATCATTTGTGATAACTTATATTATTTATTTCGCTTTCTGTTTATTTTAATGCGTCGAAGTTTAAAAATGAGCAGATTGGTAAAATATTTACTTTTCTATTAATTTCACAGTTTTACTTGACGACGCATGAATAAGTGATGAGGCCTATGACAATGCTAATTTTACATAAGGCGGAAGAATACACAAGTAGATTTTAAGCAGGGCTTTCAACAACCTATACCTCTGCAGTGCAAGACCAGTCTGGTGCTGAATACGAGCTTGGTGCCACCACCCAGACCTCACAAAGCTCGTATACATAGTTATGTATACATATACAGGCTGATTCACGAGGAGTTGCCGCCACTCACAGGGCGTATTCCTTACATAATTTAGAGCAAAATATGTCATATAAATGTGGTTCCTATTCCCAATATTTACAGAGTAATTCGAAACATTTGAAATTTTACAAATAAATTAATAACCCTTTCAGAATTAAACACAGTGACGTATTATCAGACCGTATTGTTTACATTTGAGAATTACAATTGAGTCTAACAAGCTTATAAATTATGTTCAATAATGTTTCCATCTACTTCCATTAACTTGGCCGCACGTTTATTGAACTGCACGTGTTGCTCTACGCTTCTGCACACGGCTGTCTTTGATTTCAGTAGCGGCATGCATGATACGAGTAAGTAGTTCCTCACGTGTTTGTGCAGTCCTTTGGTACGCAATATCTCTCATCCATCCCCATACGCAATAATCTAGTGGTGATAGATCCGGCGATCTAGGAAGCCAGGGGTACAAACCGCCTCGTCCTATCCATCTCACAGGGAAATGCACATTTAAGTGTTCAACCACAGCACAGTGGAAGTGAGGAGGTGCACCATCAAGCTGGAAGATCATACGTCGTCTCACTGCTAACGGAATATCCTCAAGTAACAGCGGCATTTATTGCAAAAATTGCAGATACACCACACCGGTCAAGCGTCCCGGGAAAATGAATGGCCCAATCAGTCTATCGTGTAGGACACCACACCACACACTGATTATGAAACGGTGTTGAAAACCCCTTCCCGCTCTAGGGTAGGTATGCTGATTGTCGAATTGCTCTTTAAATATTGGAAATAGGACCCACATTTATATGACATATTTCTTTGCTCAAAGATATGTAAGGAATAAGCCCTGTGAGTGGCGGCAACTCCTCGTGAATCATCCTGTGTATGTGTATGTGTGTGTGTGTGTATATTATATATATATATATATATATATATATATATATATATAATGTTTTTGAACAACACCGACAAACACTGGCAGGTTATTCCTTGCGAAAAGTTTGTGCACCACTTTTCCATTAAGCGATTATTTATTCCCAAATGTCGAGTTTTGAAATACTTGTAGTTAAAAAGAAAAATATCAGAAAGTTCTTGCGATTGAGTAACAAGCCAGTAAATAGTTATTTGTATAAAGGAGACCTCTGAAAACCGGGTCGGTAAGTTCACCTCCCTTCATTAAGTAAATGTGACTTGTCACCCTACATTTGAATTAAACTTTGTAACAGTAAGCTATAGGCGATTTGTTAAACAAATCATAAATCAGCACGTCTAAATTAAGAGAAAAGGTCACCTTGTAGGAACACTTTCTGGTGAGCCGTTTTCGATAAATCCACGAGGAAATTTCCAACAGAATGTAAGTGGCCTGAAGTTGCTGCACTACTTGGCATGCGAGTGCACGATACGGTAATGACTGCTTGAAAGAAGTCGCCATAAATACTGCGTGCAATCAGTCGTGTGCGTGTGCTAGGCGTGTGGCTGAATTTATTTATTAGTGCTCTTACGTTTGTAAATGTAGACATTTGTAATGTTTCAGTACATTTGCTTACCATGTTATATGCCTTAGGTTCATTTTGCAGTCTCAATACATTACCACTTACTAACTAGTGCGACCCCTTGATGGTCACAATACATCAACGGGCAGTCATCATTTGTCAATATAACTCACATGAACTCAGCACATTACTCTTTGCCCGTTTAAAGTACAGAGAGCCGAATTCGCTTCTCACTAGCATCGTCTAGTCATTTTGTCGTGTGATGTGTGTTGCCTTCATGTCGGGCCACTCACCTTCTGTTTGAAAATTTCACATTGATTTATAAAAAAAAAACGGTTCGCCTGGGAGTGTGCCGACAAGGCAAAGTTTCTGTTACTTTATACGTGCTGATTCGTAATATGCCTTAAAAAATTGTTCAGCTTATTGTTACAAAGTTTCATACAACCATTGGGTGACAACACCAATTTGCTTAATAAGGGGGAAGATATCACCAACCGCGTTTTCAGAGACGTAGGATCTCCGTTCACTATTCACAGACTTGTTACTTAATCGCAAGTACTTTCCAATATATTTTCTGAATGAAAGCATTTCAAATCTCGACTTTTAAGGGCACATGCCGGCTCTCTTAGTAATCACTTAAGAGATATGTTGTACATAAATTTTCGCCTCCTATTTTCGTAAGGAACAACCCGTCGGAGTTTGTCAGCGTTGTTCAAAAACGTAATGTACGTGTGTGTGTGTATGTATATATATGCCACATTTTGTTGACAGTAAGCTCAACGGGTGAGGCAAATATACTTATATAGGCAAAGGTGACCTCTGAAGACCGGCATTTTACGTAGCAGTTCAAACAAACCCTCACTTTGACATTAAAATGTGCTGTGAATGTTTTTTTTTTTTTTAACTGGACTGAAATAATATCAGAATTTTTTTAAGTACTGATTTTATTTAATTAATTTCATATTATTTACTACTCTTATGATGATAAAGCGCCTTTCTCTCGTGTCATCATCTTATTTGTCCACGCCACACCGGGCACCATTCCACTATGCACAGTACTGCGTCTATTACTGACCAGCTGTCAGTCAGTGAAGTGGCGAGCTGATTGTTGTCATTCAAAGTTGCCTACGTTACGTTACAGGATTTACAGTCCACCGTGTTCATCCGAGTAATGCTATACAACATGATTATCCATCAAGGGAAATTATTGTTGATTTGATTTAGTAGTCGTGTAAGATCCCAATAAAAAGTTGGCGAAGCACTGAAGCTATAGCACTGCGAGTTTTATTTTCAAGGACAGTTGATATTTTCACACTGACTTGGCCGGAGATACACACTGGAAATCTTATTAGGGTGCCAACGCGGTTGAGGTGCTAACACTCGTTATTTCTGCAATACACGTGGCTCTCTCGATATAGTCCCGCTTTAAAAAGGGTCGAAATGGATGACATACGAGGAGGCCGAACTGTCCAATAGATGGCCAGGAGGATACACGATACCGGCGGCAGAACAAGTACGTGGCGGTTGGAGGGAGCATCCGGAAGAAACCACACACACACCACTGCAGTGTTCGTCACTTGAGAGGCTCAATAGCAAGTTCACAGCCCTGAGGGGCTTAGTCTATTTTTTCTTCAACTTCCTCTTTCAACGTGTTTTTTTTTTATACATTTGGTCGAAGAAAATAATTTACACATCTAATTGTTTTATAGTTCATTAGCACTTCAGTCACTGTCTTCTTCAGTAACAACAATATATATTTTGATGTGATACTTTATAGTATAGTTAATTGAATTGCCAACGCTATTAACGAATAGCCAAAAATAAACATTTCACGTAAAATTTTTAATTATTTGTTTACTACATCTGTACTGAGGGAATAACTTATAAAAAAATCTTAGAATGCGAAAACGATGCTCAAGGCTGAAAGAAGAAGTGTATTTCTGTGCACTGGAGCTTCAATGAAGTTCTCCAGTTCGCAGTCAGGTTCCAGGTAAACCCGTAGCTTCCATTGTGGCTTGGGAGATGTATAGGGGTAAGATGATGACAGGACACTCCCCTTACACGCTGCTGCCAGTAGGGCGGGCTGCTAGGGTGGGCTGATATGGCTGTAAGAGCTGCCCCATTAACATGACCTCTCGCTGGTGGCGGCGTATTTATAGCGACACCCTGGTGCGGCAATCGTCGTTCCAGCGCGTCATAACAAAGAACCCGCCCCCTTTCCAGTAGTCTTTCTGTCCCCACTAAGAGCATGGTTCCTACCAATCTGTCTTCTCCTGTAGCATTCTATATTATTACTGTATGTAACAATGTTGAATTCTTTCCTGTCGAGAGGGTTTTTACGGTGACCATGCCAGTTTTTTCCCTTTCTCTTCATAGTTAGGTTAACTATAGGTACACCTAGGGAGGCAGCCATGTCCCATACTGTAGCCGAGCCGTGGCTACTCAATCCTCTCTCTCTCTCTCTCTCTCTCTCTCTCTCTCTCTCTCTCTCTCTCCTCTCTGGCACGATGCACGCCTCCTTGCATGTATTCCCTCCCCTGTAGTCGCAATTAGCACCCGTCCCTGCCTCGGGCGAACACTTAACACTTAGAATTAGGGTAGGTTAGGAGAAAAAGCAACCTGCCGCGAGTCCTTTATATCCCTCTTTCCGCGGCTGTCGGGTCGGCCAAAACGGCATTTACCCGTAGAAAGAACATGGGGTAGAGTGGGCATGCCAGGTGCTCAATTACTAACCGAACTGTTAAAACCACGTAGCTTTGATTAAGGTTAGCTCACTGTTCATTTAAATACGTGCTTCACTTGGTTTCTGACAAAATTTTGATGCAACTAAAATATATTCAGGTTCCAAATAAATATTAAACATATGTATATATTACATAGGCCTATACATATGCTTGTTTATGTATACAATAAAGTCATGGTTCTATTGCAAAAATAAGTGTAAACATACGTCAGCGTAACCGTTTGACAGCTCTGGAAGGAAATAGTGTGGCAATTTAATACAGCGTAAAGACAGGAACTGATGTTCCTACATCGCTCTAACTGAACTCGGAGCATACCAGCAAGTTTATAGATACAGTAAATTAAAATATACGTACGCATTTAGAGGCAGTATTTGATTTTCTAAACGTTGATTTCACAAGTTCGAACCAGCTGTACAGAGTTGAGCGTGTTGACAAGTTAGGAGGGTACTAGTACGTCTGTAAGGGGCGGTCTGCAGCGGTTGGGTCATGGAAAGTACGGCCTAGGAGTAGCACTTTCGCGTCTAGCAAACAACCGAAATTGTCATTAATGTGTATTTTTTTATGCGCTGGCAACGGAAGAATCATGTTTGGTTTAGTTTTCAGTGACCTACTTGAATTAAATTCTGCATAAAGGTTAGGTAGGCCTGTATATGTAGGAAATATAAAGTAGAATAATATGTTGAAAGCAAAATATGTTATTAATTTTTCAGTTACGGTATAAACGGCCCACTAGTTATCATGACGTGTGTTCTGGGCTCCTATTTGGAGATGCGGCCACTTGAAGTGAGTGAGTGAGTGAGTGAGTGAAGATATTTTTGGGTGGAACTTAACAACGAGGTATCGAGAGCCAATGAGGGTGAAGTAAAGTGAGAATGGAGCAGCGCCGGAATGAAAGGGCTGGAGAAACGGGAGATGCCCTGAGATTGAACTCGGTTTGCCTTGGTGGGAGGTGAGCAATCAAACCGCTCAGCCACCATGGCCCCACCACTTGAAGTGAATGTCAGTGATGGTTTAATATGGCAAGAATATAATTAGTCAAATAAATCACGAATTTAAAACTTCTACACGACATAATTAATTATAATGTACATTTACTCAAAACGTTTCTTTTTTAGAGTATATGACTAATGAAGTAACTGCTAAACACCGTAAGAAAAGCTTTTTTCGCTGAAAACAGCTAAATTCCACAAATGCCAAAACATTAATCCTAACCAGCCAAACAAGCCGTTCGCTATCACAAAATCGAGTTTGAATAGAACACAAACGCTCTGCCTCTTCTCTATATAACTAAGATTCAACTTTTTCATTTTACACGAATGTGCTTTCTAAATTAAGTTATGAAAGTTTAAGAAGAGTGCAAGGTTACACAAATCATTTTTAACATGCCGCATAGGCTTGATAAATATTTTAATGAGTATGTAACCAGTGGTGGCACTAACCCTTGCGGGCCTCCGAGAGATAACTCATCACAGGGCCCTTTGTCCAATCATAATAAGCAAAAACAATCACATTAACCCATTTATTTATGCGCGCGCACGTGTATGTACACACCTCAACAAACGTTTTGCAACACTGAGATTACTGAGGTATTTGATTGTTCATGGCCGAAGTGGAAGTACTGTATGTGATGAAAATATTCACACTGTAGAGAATACCACGCCTGTCACTCCGATGTATCTCTGTAATAATACACCCATCACTCCGTCCCAGCGAACATGCTTTTTGAGAAACCAAATTACAGGTGGCGCAAAAATTTTTTCCGGTATGTATATTTTTGAACCCATGTAAATTTACGATAACCAGTTACTAAAAAATCAAGGGTAGCTGCACTGTACTATTAAGAAAGTCAGTTATTTAAATAGAAACTCTGCAACTATTTTATGATTGAAGTATTCAATTAAATTACTGTAGTCTAGAGTAGATGTCACATGATTTTCTTTTTAAAGACGAGCGAGAGCCGAGAGCCGGTCTTGAGTCACGGTGTTCCGTAAGTATATCTTGGTGAGCTTCAGCTTTAAAATGGTCCTCTCGGCAAGACGCAACAATAAGGGGAATATGGCTATTATTCTCAATGCAATATATTTGATTGACTTCATATAGACTGTTTAGAACTATGTACTTAAAGAGCTGAACCTACGTTGTTGCCTCCTTCGTAGACGCATGCGATATTTTGTGCTCTTCGTACAGTTCTAGTTCTTCTACATTGTGTTTATTTTTGCCTTCTATGCTTCAAAATAAAAAACACTTGTAAGTTGTCAATTAGTCAGTTATTCCTTAATATGGTGCATGAAATAAAACATGCTCTCGTGGGATATGAGCGCTTCAAATCTTAACTGACAGCTTTTTCGCTCGGTGTCTATGAAAACATTAAAGTAGTTATTTTGTAGTGGTCTTGTAGGGGACTCTCAGGACACCTAATCCTCTGCTCCGTACGCGAAAATGTTATTTTCATGTGTTCTGATGATCTCGAAAGTGACTTCTTTTTAAGCAACTTCCTTTGCCGTCGCCAGTGCTGACAGAAATTCACTTTCGCAGTAGTCTTCGAGCCACTTGAAGTAAACTTCTGGGTGTTTAGTTGCCACGTATAAATACATATTTTGACTTTGCCACAGTTTGCTGATAAAATACATCTTGACAAAAATAGCATCCCAAATCTATAAGGAAGTAACAATTTCACAGGTTATATTTTTTTCAAGTGACAGGCACTCGCTGATCAAACTACAGTCGGTGGATTTTTCTCGCAAACTCGACGAAGTATAGCAAACATTTTTGAGCTAATATCTTACTGCTTTCACAGCTTCACTTCTGCACTGCCACCTGGCTTCTGAGAGGGTTTAACCGAAATGCTCAAGCATGCCTTAATAATGCAGCATCTATCGCTGTAGCACGCAATATTTGTGTGGAACCTCTACAAGGGTTCTAAAAGCGACTGAACCTCAGCAGAAGGCGAAGCGGCTTCACCCAAAACTAGGTTGCAGCTCTGACTTCCACAATGAAAGTTAATGGGTTCATTTTGAGAAGCTTTCTTTGAATACCGCAGTTTCCACGGCGAATGTTTGCACCATTATCGTAACTTTTCTCTCTACAGTTATTTAGTGGCAAGGCAAGGTGTCTCAGTTCATTAACGTTGTAATCAGCCGACTCTCAATCAGTAACTCTCCCTAACTCCAAAATGTTCCTCAGTTTCAACAGTGCCCTTGTTTATGTCTCGTAGTTTCATAAAGGGCAGCTCAGTCAGAGCCTTATCTCGCGAACAGTTCAGGATTATTGAATTGTACTAGTTGTTAAACACTTTTAGTAATATTTAAGTTTTTACGTGGCTAGCTAAGAGCGATATGAACTCATTCTGGATATTTCTTCTGCGGAACTGGCTTCTGACAAAAGTCTTGGCCATCACTTGGTGCAGACACTCTCAAAGATTAAGATCAAATCTAGTGAACAGTTTGATCAAATAAGAAAAAAATCGTTACTGGAATATGAGACGAAAATTTCATTGTATCCTCCAAGAAACCAAATTTTGGGAAGTAAAAATTTTGCGATTTCCAGTAACCTCTCCAATGTATCTTTCTAGCATTGATGTACAGCGGAAGTTAGTGTTGCTTCATTTTACGACCGTTTGTTTTGCAGACGCAAAGCTTGCATTCACGGTCAAATCTGTCATTAACTTAGCAAGAACATCACAGGGTCTTGGTACGCATTTGCATACCAAGTGAAATAAGATGTTTTTCGTTCGATTCACGTTAGCAAGGATTTAAACATTTTCAATTAAATTAACAAGCTTACAAAAAATGTTATCTATATTTTTAATTATATAGGCCTAGACGTTTCTAGTGCTTCTGTGTTGCGTTTGTCTTTGTCTCATATAATGTTTCAAATTAAAAATACTTGTGAGTTTTTACTCTTGTCCATTAGTCAGTTAGTCCTCAATTCAGTACACGAAACATAATGTTCTTTCGTGGGATATGAGCGACCCACATGTTAGCTGTCAGCTTAATCTTTAAAATCACAGTTGTAGTTAATTATTTGTCGGCAGAGAAAAGTGCAGTAGTCGCCTAGGAAACACTGTTTTACAATATTTTGACCGATTGGAATCTCCTTAGTTTGTTTTCTTTAGTTTTATAGGCAGACCAGAAATGTTAAAATATATATATATATATATATTTATTCTTATGACGTGGTAGCCATATAAGAAATATGTTAATGTTTTTGCTAAAAAATAATTATGGCAAAGTATTGATTATTAAAAAAGAAACACTTTTACAAACTATTGATAAGAAAAAAAATTATTGAAATTTTGTTTAGTTTGACAGCAGTGGACGTATTTAGGCCTGCATACAAATTATGTGCACATAATTTATTACAGTTGTATATTCACAGAATAGCTTATGTTGTTTTCAGATCCACTACACATACTTGTACGCGAAACATCCACTAACCAAGGGCAACTTTGTTGATTTTCCATGAGCATTTGACAAACCCTAATGAAATAATTTTATATTGTCCACATATGTAAACATGTTAATTTTAAAACAGTTGTATGAAATGAAACTACATTTCCCCTGCCGCTGCTAGCTCCACTGTATACAAGCCAGTCAGTCAGGGTGTGCTGAGGTGGACAGCGACTTTGTCCAGACAGAGATTCATTTCAAAAAGGCTCAGCTAACAAGGAACCCGCTATAATTGCTGTTCCCCACGGGCGCGGGCGTTACCCAGCCTGGAGCCGCCACTGTATGTAACGAAGACATCTAGAATAAAATTGTGATCTGCAGCCTTTTCCTTGCTCATCGAGCATAATCTGTGTGTGGCAAAGGTGTGTATGGATTGTCGGATATACGCTAGAGCAGGCCTGCCGTTTTAACTGATTTTATCCGTTTTTACGGAATTTTTACATGCTAGTTTTTTTTAAGCACTTTGCTCAAAGTGGCTGGTGCGTACATGCGACACTCGCGTCCACGGCGATGTGTGTCAGTTTCATTGAAGCATTTGTTTGAAATATTCTTACAACGGAGGTTAATAATTAAGCGAAATATTTTGGACATACAACATTGCTTCAATAGTTAGGGTATGTCCAAAATATTTCGCTTACTTATAATTTCTGTTCCTGGCTGTATGATCACATGCAAAGGCCAAGGCTATTATTGAAAAGAGACTTTGCTGCAAATTGCCGTTTCTATGCATGCAATCCGAATTTGGTGACTGCGTTTTGCATTTAACATTGATATCGCGATGGTGAGGAAACGAAAATTATCGCCGATACAGTTGTATAAACAAAAGTATAAGTGTGAGTGGAGAAAATAATTACCATGGCTTGTACATTCCAAACCAAAATAACTAAATTAAATACGTAAACGTCCTTGATATCCCCATTTTTTCTGTAATTTGCCAATTTTTTTAATTCCAAGGATTATACAGGATTTGACCCAATGATTCCAGGATTTCACAGGATTATTATATACAGGGACCAGGAATTCAGCTGCAGGGCTGGTGACAGCCCCGCGCTAGAGAACTTTATATGCAATGAGGTTGAACTATGGTATTAGCTAGGTATGTGTGAGTACAAATAATTTGGCAAAAGTTACGACGCGTGAGAACGACAATGTTCATAACTACATCTGAATATTTTTTTGTCTCCTGGCAGTGCTCTTTAGATTGATTCCGGGAAAAGTTCTAAAGAAGTGGCGTCCCTGCTGCGTATTTTTCACGAGTTGAGTAGTACCGGCTGATGTTTATTTTATAGCATTGCATTCCTTCCTTCAAAAGAAGCAATACTACCGTGCATCACGACGTCGTAATATGTCGGCGCATTTGCTTTGCTTTGCAACTGCCTGAGGTGCGAGTGACGAGTGTTGGTGTCGCCTCGTGTTGTATCTCAAGTACGTGCTGACGAGCACACATTCCAGGAGCAAGGCGTGCAGTACACACACACACACCGCAACGGTGAGTGTTGCTGCCCAGTCGTGTTCCACAGTGCTCTCTCTCTCTCTGCTCCGACAACTCTGCCTTCCATCCCTGGACCAGCGCCCCTTTGTCACAGCTGCCTAATACTTACTGCAGTAAGGGACCTAGACATTTTGCGAATACCTTTCAGGACAAGCTACTGTAAGCTCCAAACACGCGTACAGTGACGTTTGCAACCGGATCGCAATTATATAAAACACGCCCTCGAAGACACTTGACTCGGTGACAAACCTACAAGAAGAAAAAGGCATTGAATAACGTCCTACTTGTTCTGGCTTAACCCTTTCAGTCCCTGTGTCCACTACAGGCGACACGTTGCAGATAAAGGAAAAATATGACAAGAACTGTACACATTTAGGATCACTGCCTAATGCTGTTGGTGTGTTTCATGTCGTTAACGTCATTTGTGGAACATTCACACACCTCTGGTATGTGAGTGGTTTATCCAATGACTCTCAAGTACAAAAAATCATATTCCATTGGTTGCATGAATAAAGCAAGAGTTTAATCAGGATAAGTACAGCAGGAACCAAAATATTATTTGATTGCAATACTTGAAACTATTAATTATCGTGGAACTGAAAGAGTTAGAACTGCGCACTCTCTGGAGCAGCAGCCAATAAACGAGGAGTTGATATTTCAGTACACACATCACTGTGGATTACAGTTCACAGATCACTGAACACACGCAATTTTCCGTCCCTAACTGTAGCCTGTTCAAGGCAACCTCAAACTTTTCTGACAGCAAGATAAAGCTCTACTTTTGGGCTACCCACGAAGTACTTTCTTCGTAAACATACACGAGTCCAGGAAAAAAAACACGAAGGAGAAATTTGTTGTGAATATAAAGTACTTTTGTGCAATCACTTAAATACACAAGCTGGATTGTGTAACTTCTATCCCTGTGAAAGAACTTTTGATGGGCTGCGGTCATCTATGGTGGACAGCAAACCAATAAAGAGAGCTGTACAATAAAGGCAACGTTTCCGGGTGATATTGAATAATATGACGGTGGTGAATAGTGTCCAGCAAAACTGGTGTTCATGCAATGGTGGGTATACGCGATTCTCCAGAAGGTGAACTCTAAGAAATTATTCGGAAATCTGCCATATCAGCGTATACGCTTCGTGAGAAAGCAGGAATGGTAATGTTTTACACTATACATTCATTGCAGCGTCCCTATATTTGCTTAGGAAACAGTCAGATGCGTAGTGAAGTTCCCATGTTTGTATAGTACCGACGATAAATATTCCTATGTCTGCAGCTCGATGTGTGGTATTATTTCCATACAGTGTAGAGGTTTAAAACTTCCATTACAGTTTAGGAAGTTTACCAGAAAAAATTTTTACAGTGTGGGATTGTCTCAATCTTGACAGTATAGACTGTTCAGTGTAAAGTGAGCACTTTTTAAGGCCCTTCTAACATTTTTCTTCCAGTCAATTTCTATCTTGCCATCACTTTATAATATAAATATTGGTATGCAGCTAATAAACACAGTGTATAAATTTCCCTACCCTCAGATGTAAACGTCTGGTGCTGCAATAAAATAGACCTATATTTATTAGTGGTTTGGAGGGCCTTAAAAATTGCTCAATTTACCGTGAATATCCTATAGCTATGTTCATTTAAGTCTTATCTCTCACTCTCTCCCGCTCTCTCCCTCACCACTTCCTCTTACTCATTCGTGTTGTGCGTTGTATGTTTGTGTACGCGGTTATGCACGTATGTAACATTCATTTCATGTGGTCACATGGTTTAAATATTTCAATTGTAAATCGTTTTACTGAACTATTCATGTTTTTGGTTATGTGAAGACCTATAATATATATGTTTTGAAAATAATGAGGCAAGCAGTCAACAAGAAGTTATAAATACTTACTACAAATTGAAATAGTGACCAACCACAGTTTATCACCTCAGGGCGGTGACTTCCTGCTGGCTGAAAAGTGGAGGGGTGACCGCCCCCTTTGAACCCCACCACCCTTTACTCCGCACCTATGCTCCTCGCATAATCATAATTATGTAAGCAGTTGCTGCTATCGTACGGAGAGTGTAATTGTGACGTAAGTGATCGCACTGTGCGCGGATAATGCCAAGGACGCATCCTGCTCCGGGATTACACGCACTTACTCATCCCGACCATCTGCTGCTCCGAGCGAATGTATACCTTTACCGCGTCTGCAGACCGTCGCGACCAGCAATCACTGACAGCGTGTGTGGTCCGGCGGAGTTGTGCCCACAGACTACAAATGAGGTAGACTGCTTGCTTATTCGTCTCCTGCGCAGGTATAGGCTGTTTACGGTAAAGTGAGCACTTTTTAAGGCCCTCCCAAAAGGCATTAACCCTTAATAAATATATTATATTGCAGTCTTAGGCGTTAACTTTTGATAGCGATGGAATGTATGCACTGTGTTTGTTAGTCATATTGCGATGTTTACAATAAAAAGTGGCGGAAAGGAAGAAATTAATTAAAAGGAAAAATTAAGCAGGGCCTTGAAAAGTGCTCACTTTACCGTGAATAGCCTATACCCAACATTGACCATCCTCAAAGGAACACGACTCTCAAAGTCACATGGTCAGCAGTGATGAACGTGTTTGTTTATATCCTAATTTTCAGAAAACACACTATTGTGTTAGCAAAATACTTTTACCAATTTGATTTTAATCAAACTGCATTGCAAACTGGTTAGAGAGAGAATAAAAATATCTCAAAGCTTTTGTTTTCTAAACAGTAATCTAACTTCGAATCCAATCCACGCAGTTTTTGCTAGCCGTATTGGCTTGAAAAGCAGTTCAATGTTGGGACACGAAGATTGGTTGTGTGCAGCCAGCGAGATCGATCTACCTCATCTTTAGTCTATGGTTGTGCCTGAGGGCGTGGTTCCATCCCGGGAAGCTGTGCTCCATAAAATCGCCTCGCCCCCATACATACACTTTGCAACCACACCCCTCTGCATTTACTTACCTTGTCATGTTCCCGGTACTCTCTTTTAACATAAACCGTTTGGCCTTTCCGAATGTAAGGATATCATCATCATCAATAAAATTTTGTGAATCTCGCAAATTCATTTTGAGTTAGCCTAGACTTCCTCAGGAATTTACATACTCGGGTATCAATCGTTCATTCATTAGCTGCTGCTATGATTAGAAACTTATTTTTTCTCTAAACTGACGTGTTCAAATTGTAACTTGCGATATTCACATATTTCTAATAAATATTAATATTGTCAAATGGGTAACTGTGGAAATACGTCACGTATATGGAACTTAATCGATCTCGAACGCCTGAGATAGATAGATAGAGATAGAGAGAGAGAGAGAGAGAGAGAGAGAGAGAGGTTGTGTAGCACGATCACGCACAGGACGGAAGGCGATGGACGTTCTCCATTAGCTTTTTTAAGGTGTGTCTAAAGAACACTCTCTCCAGAGAGAGCTCCTTCCCGTTTCCCAGCTAGAGAGCTTTTACGTTCTCTCTATGCACACACACTTTATGAAATACATAAACACTAGTGAAAGTTATAACGATGTTTACAATATATGCTGAGTTATCTGAGAAAATAAAGCAAACGCTACTAACTATACTATATACCTCGTTTCGAATTTTAAGTACGTGTTGATACGTGAAATCAGATTACCATCAAGTGATACTGGCACAAGTACTAATATGGATGGTAGACATGGCCAGCTTTTAACAAAGTATGTCCCATACTTGATACTGTAGGAACATGCCGTATGAAAACATTATAGAAACAATGAGAACGACGAGGTACGAACTTTAGTTTATCCTACGTTTCTGTGACTGCACATTAGCTCACTGTGCTACATCTGTTGTGTACTGCACGGATGTGGAAAAGAATCGACACGGAACACAAACGGAACGGGTTGAGGAATCGGGATGAATGTGAGCAATTATACGATACACGGAGACGTAACGGTTCGTCGCTTATTAAATAAATCTTCCGTTGCAAGTGAACGACGCATGCTTCATAATAGGTCGCTAAATTTTAATATTTGTGTAACGTATAATATTACATGAATCGTAATTACGTACAAGTCGCGCATGCGTGTTTACAAAAACAGAAATTATAAATTTCACATCAATACGTATTTTTTTCTGTATACAACAATGATAACGAAAACTATAATTGAACCAAATGTCTACACTGATTCACGAGAGTCTCTATTTAGTTTCCATATACATGTGTGTCCGCATAGAATACATTCTGCTCTAGATAAATCGTGTCCGCTTCTGTATAATTGCATAACGGGCCTCATAGGATGAAACGGAAAATAAACAGTGCCAAAATAGCAAGTATTTTAAAAGTTTTATTTATTTTTAATATTGTTTAGATTTATTGAACTATCGGATTATTTCTTAAATTTGTAAATTATGTTTAGCACAAACATATATTTTATGGGACCCTTTAGTTAAAAAAAGGGGGGGACTCGATGTACTGACTCTCGTGTCCGCGCAGTATCCCATGGCGCAGCCGGTACGGTGCGGGTGGTCCTGGGTTCGAATCCTAGGTAAGGCATGGATGATAGTTTAAGTTAGGTCATAAGTTAGTTTGCAAGCCGTCCCATGATAAGCTTTCAGGCATAACACTGGGGGACGTTAATAAGTCATTTCCAGTAATAATAAAATACAATACAACCATCTTGACTATTTTTGCTGGTGGGTGTAGAGAAATTATGTGGGGGGACTCGGGATGTCTTTACGATTCGATGGACGTGGACATGTAATGAACACGTATTGCAAAAAATAGCCGTGATTACCATATTCGATTGGCGAGTGCGAGGAAAATGTCCGTCACTGCAGTGCGTTAGTCTGCTGGCCTGGTAATCAGAGGGCAAAGGTCAGTGTCGACGAAAGGCGGCGGCAGACTATTCGTCCGGTCGTTAGAGCTGCGGTGTTAGGTAGTGCGGGGATAAAGCGCGCAATCTGCTTATTTGCCAGCAGCGCTGCCCGTCTGCCCGCACGTCGCGTCGTGCGAGCGCATCTTACTTTACGAGACAGGAGTTAAACGGTTCCGTGTATAGTCTATTCACGGTATCTTCAATCATTTTGAAATGAAACTTTTGAAAAATTACTTCATGAACGGCACGTTTGGTTGTTTACTAAATATGCAACATATTGCAAGCGTTTTATATTTCTGTTAAAATAATATCTTATTTTTGGTTAAATTTTACTTTTGCTTATATTTTATCTATAATTTGTAAAATTTCATTTCTAATTAATATGAATAAAAACAGGGAGAAAATAGGCGAGTTTGCAGTGCCTAGTAAGAAATAGCCCTCATGCAAAATACCATTAAAATGAGTGCGCGTGAATTTGGTGCATTTTTCCTTTAGCGTAGTTTTCCAGGCTTCGTTAAGCTTCGTTTGCATGAGGCGGAGGAGTGTCCTAAAAGTAGAACTTTAACAGGGCCTCAGAAAAGTTGAAAGTAACTGTGAATGGAGTATATCGTGAACTTGAACCACACACACTAGCAGAGTAGCTCCACTGGCCAGAAATGTGGCGGACCATGGACCTAGAGGATCTTGCGTAATGTGCAGCAGCGAATCAGACCCAAGGATCGTTTCCAAGGCAAATCAACGCGTCTAATCAGCATCCGAGTACACTTACATGAAGGGTCGCTTAGTCATTTCGCTTTTACAATTATCGAGGGGATCTGTTTTCTGCGAAAATATTTACGTGCAGGCTGTACTTCAAAATTATACTTACCTGACTAGGCCGATAAGAACAAACGTTGGCCGAGTAAACACTCGTTACTTTATATTTGTGCCGCGTGCTGTCCAACTTCTACACATTATCTGCGCGACTCCTTTCTCCTCAGATACATTTTTCGTTTTAGATAGTATGGTTTTTGCAAAATGATACGTCAAAGTCAAAATCTTAGGCCTACTGATTTTGTAGTTTACAAATAAAATATACCAAATTACTGCATTTGTAGAAAATGTAACAGGGGCAAGTGAAAGGACTTGGCTAAATTCATTTTAAGGTTTGCTAAGCAAAAATTATTTTACAAAAATGCAAGAGCGGCCACGTATAACAAATAAGATTTTTTTTATTTTCAGCAATTTTTTTAAATTGCAAAATTATTTCCTTGTGCGATTTCAAAGACGTCTTGAAGTAACTATTGGCATTCTTTCAGTGTGAATTATCTAATTTCTGTACGTAAGTTAGTTTTCATTGTTTGTACATTTCTAAAAACAGCAAAATCGTGATTTTGGCACGTATTTATGAGAAAACTATACGCTCAAACTATTTTTGCGAGGAAAGAATGATCACTGATAATGTACAACAGTTGAACAGTAGCGGCCAACGCCCTTAATCCAGCAGTGGCAGTCCGTGATTTGCGGGCAATCACCCAAGACACATTAACTTCGTCCCATCACGAGCGAGGATCTGATTAAAAATATTTTGGATTACATTTAGTTGTGGAATATTTACAAGAAAAACAGGTTCCACTGATATAATGTATATACGTATCCTGTAGTGAGCATCACGGTATACTTCACCATGACTCCTCTACTTACAAGAGAAAGGCACCAAGCACTCCAGCAGACGAGGTCACCTCTACAAAATTATATTTTATTTACAAGTTTCTCGCGTCGCGTATGTGTTACCGACTGCAGTTAAGTTTTCTCGGGGGTGCTCGCATTTTCTCCACAGCTGCATTTCGAACCCTTCGCCTTGCAATCTCATTCCACGTCATTATTTCACACGAGGGGGAATGTAGCAACTAAAAAACATTTCGAGGGCATTTCCCTGCCTATTTATTTTGCAGGAAACATAGAATTATTTTGTAGTCACGTTATACATGTTGTTAGTGAGTAGTACAATAAGAAGTGATTTATTTTGCAATAAGAAGCGTCACCTGTTCTTCGCAAAAATATTTAAGCACACGCTAAACTTCAAATTCTCACTAGCACGCTTGAAAATTTCCTTTGGGTATTGGCCACATGCCCGTGAGAGAAGACATTTTATACTCGACTGGGCCAGCCAGGATAAAGTGAAGTGGAGCGGAGAGAGATTTGGGCTCCTCTTAGGACCGAGGTCTCGAGAGTCGATG
This sequence comes from Dryococelus australis, assembly GCA_029891345.1. Taxonomy (NCBI): domain Eukaryota; kingdom Metazoa; phylum Arthropoda; class Insecta; order Phasmatodea; family Phasmatidae; genus Dryococelus; species Dryococelus australis. The sequence continues at coordinate 64,343,482 of CM056997.1, forward strand.
AGGGTGAAACGAGGTGAGTATGGAGCAGCGTCGGAACGCAAGGGCGGGGGGAACGGGAGAAAACCCGCCGGCTAACGGCAACGTCCGCAGCATTTCCCACATGCGACAATCAGAGTGACCAAGTCGGGAACTGAACCCGGTTCATCTGAGTGGGAGTCGGGTAGTCTAACCACTACGCCACCACGGCTCTTAGCGCTGATAGACTGCGCGATGTCGCGAGAACGCAAGTGTGTTCACATTTACTGACACATATGTACTACTGTCTACTTGCACTTTATCCGGTCATCACCCACAATTCTCCGTGTGCCTGGTGGAGCAGTGGTCAACCTTCGAACTCGCATTCTGGAGAACCTCGGTTCGAATCCCGGTTCGGACATCCTGATTGACATGGTTTCCCGAAATTACTCCACACGAATGCTGGAATGGTTATTTCCTAAAGGCCTTCCCCGTTTCTGCTTTTCTGACCAAGTTGCTCCGTTTGTAATGACGTCGCTGTCGACGAGACGTTAAGCCCTGCCTGTCAAGACGCGTTCACAGCGAAGCATGCAGTCCTTATTTCGGAAACGCTTTCGTGAATGGATTTCGAAACACTGGATGCTTTTATTTATTGGCTGAATTACGTTTCGGACGAGTGATATGGACCTGCGCGTTTTTGTGAAATATTTGTTTGAGCAGATGCGTGTATCTCAGTAAATAAATGTTTTGCAAATACGACTTTTTGTCAGAAAAGATCAAAAAAACAATTATCTATTCCCCTATTTTTTTACTTTTGCCATATGAAATGTATTCTAGGAGAAAAAAACCGTGAAAATGGTCAAAATATCGCATTTTTAAAACATGCCTAAGCAGTTTCCTTAAGCGGCAAAAGCAAAGTACAAAGATGCGGGCATAGTTTAATCTGTGGTCTTTCATCACGTGTAATAAAACACTAATGTCACATATCTAATTTGCACAATACAGCATTACGACGGAAACACCGCACGCCATGCGCGTAGGAGCGATGAGGCACTAGGTCTGCGTGTTAGAGTCGTCTGTACCGCGCCCTCGCTTCTTGACCTTGAACGCGGTGGTCCATCCCAATGTTAACTGCTTGCGCACGGGTCATGGTGGCTAGGTGTCCAAAAGTCATCGAATGCCGAGTGGGCCGGTCAGATAACGGGAACAACTTCTCGTCTCGCAGACTACTGGAGTGTGCATATAGAACTGAATTTCACCGTACTATATGCTTCGCGAAGTTTCACTGGTTCTGGTCGAGAGACAGCGAACCTCCGGATGACTAATGCCGGGGGTTAGGCTGGAACAAACAATTAGTCATGCCAAAGGGGGGGGGAGGGAGGAACAGCGGCAGTTAGTTCACGGAGAACAATCTAAGTGGATGTGTTGATCCCTGGAATGGCCGGAGTCAAGTCGCTAATTGGCGGATCGGGCGAGAGGGACCGGCGCGGCGCGCTGTGACGGGATACCAACGTGAAGATGATGTCACGGCCAATAAGACGATAAGGCAGCTGCCTCCAGCCCGGACAACCATCTGCGCATGTCCAGCTGGAGTCAGACTACCCGCCCCGTCGACGTCGAGCTGCGTACTTCAATTGTCTCGTCACGCTATGACACACCACACACCAAGTGATCATATCACGTGTTCGGACATCCTCGTTCGACCACTGCAAATGTAGAGTACCTACATACTCTTTGCTTGTCTGCATTCAACAAGCTGGTCTCATCTATCAACAAAATTTCCTTATAGGCTATTCACGATAAAGTGAGCGCTTTTCAAGGCCCTCCCAACAGGCATTAACCACAAATAAATATCTTATTGCAGCCTTATGCGCTAACTTATGAGAGTGGTGGAATTTATATACTGTGTTTATTGGTCACACGGCAATGTTTATAATTAAAAGCAGCAGGGAGATAGAAATTGGGTGAACCTAAAAATTTATAAGGGCCTTAAAAAGTGCCCACTTTACCGTGAACAACCTATACTTAAAAACGTCGTAGGTTCCGGCTGTTTCTCGTACCAGTGGCAAGCCACTAATATTAATCAATGAACTTAATACAGTAATTAAACTAATCACACGTAGTTATGTTCTTACATTCCTTCACGCCTAACTTACATTCAAATATGGTGCGGATGTCGTGCATTATTTCTGTTACATCAATATAATTGGCGCGCCCCGCCTGGAACAGGGAAGGAATCGGACTTCAGCCTGATGAGTTCCGAGTTCGATTCCCGTAGTATTCGGTTAGTGACCAGACGTGAGCTCGACGTTTTTTTGTCCTTGGAGAAATACAGCAACAGCCGAGCTTTAATTTATTGAAGAATAATTGGATAAGGGTTGTAGAGAATTTTAGGCAAACCGGATAATTTTTCTTAGTGGCGTTAAATTGAAGAATAAAATATTTTTGTTAGGCTGCGTTGTGTAGAGCTGAAAGAGCTCGAGGTATTCTTGGATTGCTTGGTAGAATCCCACAAACTATTCAGCTCTCCTCTCCAGAAAAAATTATCTACAAATTAAGTTACTTGTATACAAATCGGAAACACAGATTTAATCCAAGCAGTAAAAAAAAGAGTAGATTACAAGAATTTTAAATTATAATCCTGGTCAATCCGTAAAAGTTTAAAGGGACTTGGGCTCCCTTATCAGCCATATCACATAATAAGAGTGTGCATGACAGCAAGCAACACGTGTTCTACTGGAGGTTTCTCGACGGCGCTGCTTACTATACTAAACAACGTTCACTAGTGGCTGACTCTTTGCCAATATAAAGCCGAGTTAAAAGTGTCCCAATCAAATGTTATATCCTTAGGAACACCCTAATTTCGCGAAAATATTTCCCCACGTGCTAGATATCAATACGCTAAGGGCGTATCAGTAGTTTGGTTATGCTTATTGGCGGCGTGTCTTTGTGAGAAGACATTTTCTTACTTGACTGACCAATCATAATTGAATACCTCCGATGATGTAGATCTGTGATTCGCTGGCAGACACCTAGGACGCGTTATACGGGCACCGTCCAATCACGAAAATGGATCTGAGCTAAAGTGTTATGAAATACAACTGGTCTTCGAATCTTTTAGCAAAATTCGGGTGCGCCTATCTATCCTACATAGGATAATGTACAATCCATCATGCTCATTTAAGTAATTTACAATTTAAGTTTAGCTGACGTAATATTATGTTGCAGAGAACCTTATGGAAATTGCAGGCGACGTAATATTTCTTCACCTGTGTCTTCAAGAAATAGGATATCATAATGACGAAGGAAACTCCGTACAAGTCGGTTAAATTCAGGCGGCGTAACGTCGCCAGTACTTAAAAAGTTAAACAGTGTAAAAAGAAAAAAAAAAATCATTGTGGCAAGTGGAGTCGATAATACCCACATCACAGTCTATTGTTGCCAGTCTCCTACACACATTATCTTCCCTTAAAATGGGGTGAAATTGATTAGCAAAGATGAGATCTATCACATGATAATGTTCTATGAATATTAATGTCATATATGGTACTTGACCTAAACATGTACGTACAGAAAACTGACATGTTATTAATCTCACCTCTGCTGATCATTTTCACCCCACCTGTGTACGTGGCCTTAACGTGTGATCAAACTCACCCCTGCTGATCAATTTCATCCCACTTTACGGGAGGGAAGGGAGGGAAGAGATTTGGACGGCTCTTAACGGCGAGGTCTTGAGAGCTGATGAGGGTGATTGAGGTGAATATGGAGCAGCGCCGTAATGAAAGGGCGGAGGAACCTACTTTACGGCGTCTTGTTGGCGACATGGAGGCCGCACAAACACCACTCGGGATCCACCTATCAGCTAGCGTATATCTTAGTGCCGATAGTGGCTGGGCGGTTGTAACGTGGGTGTCGTATGCGTGCTCGTGATGTCTTTCCGCCCCGCCAGTTCACAGACCACTGGCCAAGCGTATAGGCTGTTCACGTTTAACTGAGCTCTTTTGAAAGACCTGCTTAGGATCTACTTTCCCTTTTCAATTTGTATCCTTCTGCAAAGCGTCAGATTAACACTTTATGTATGCCCAATCCAAATAAAACCATGAAATTGTTAGAAATATAAATATTGTTACACGGACGCCTGAGAGGCGTATCTGAGTTTGTGAGGGATGGAATTCTTAATAAAAATAAAACAGTTAAATTTCATTTCTAATTTATGCTCACAGCTATTATTTACAGCATTAAATGATATATCTCCACTCTTAATCTTTCTATTTCGCAGTGAGCACAACATTTAACGTCTGTTTAAACTCTAATTTATGTCATTCTTATAGGCTGTTCACTGTTAAGTGAGTACTTTTGAAGCCTTAGTTACTTTTTTCTTTGAGCAATTTCTTATCCTTTAACCATATTTTTTAAAATAAATATTGCCATGCAAATAATAAACACAGTGTTTATATTCCACCGCACTCGGGAGTCTACGGCTAAGGTTAAAATATAATGTATTTATTGACTATTATTCCAAATGAGAGGACTTTCAAAAGTGTTCACTTTACCGTGAACAGCCTATAACGTCTCTGTTTGGTTATAGTCCATTAGCTCATACTCATAATTAACACACATTCAGTCTATCTGTTGCCAATATCTTTAATGTCTTTCACTCACGCATCCAGTCTAACAGTACATCCTGCAGTCGTACACTTCACCGCTCCGACGCTCGCAGTCACAGATTTCCTTCCCGCTGGTCACTTCTCTCGCCGCCCGTTGTCTATCGCTCGGAACACAGTCACTCATCCATTCAATAACTCCCGGCCCAGAGTTCCGTCGCACAATTTATGCTCTGATGGCATTCGCCTGGAAAGTTAGACGCACCCAAGAATTGCAGACAGAATCTAGGGCAGTAAAAACTAGAAAATTCCTCACATAGACGCAGAAACTTAATACAACCCAGGTCATACTGACTCGATTTTTGGTAATATATACGTGGTTCTTGATTTAGTGCGCGTCTGTAATTCAAAACAACCTATTGACCTGCTACCGCCGCTATCATATAACTACTGTCCTTCACTTTCACTCGATCGAGGACGTAACAATATTGTTACGCGCTTGCTGCTTCGTATCTCGCGCGAGCGAGTGGAAGTGAAGGACAGCAGTTATATGATAGAGGCAGCAACAAGTCAAAGGATTGTTTTGAATGAACAAGTGAGCGATAGACCGGTGTCTGCGTATCTGCTACAGAAAACGAGCCGACACAATAATTATTTTTGCGACACGCGCTGCTGACCCTGGTGATATTGATTTCTGCGTTTATCTGAAGAATGCTCTGGATTACTGACCACGTTCTCTCAGAGTGAATCGGGGTGCGTTGAACCTTCCAGATGGTCAGGGCGAACAATAAAATAGCGTGACAGACCTCCGAGCCTGGAGTTGAGTTATTGATGAGTGAATGAGTGGCTGAATTCCAAGCGATAGAAGACGAGCGACGAGAGAAGTGACCAGCGGAAGGGAAATCTGTGACTGCGAGTATCAAGCAGTAAAGAGTGCGGCTGGCAGGCTGAACTTTTGGACTAAATGCGAGCGTGAAAGACGTTACAAATGATGACAACAGATAAACTGAACATAGGTTAATGATAAGTATGAATTAATTGACAATAACTAAACAGAGACATAAAGAATAACGTTAATTAGAGTTGAAAGATTCATTAAATATTACGCTCACGCAGAAAAAAAAAGAGGAAGGATGGAGATAGATAATTTAATGCTGTGAATAATAGCTTTGTGAATAAATCAGAAATAACATTTAGTTCTTTTACCTTTCTTTATTAAGACACCCATCCCTCAGGAACTCAGAGAAACCTACGCTTCTGAGGCGTCGGCATACGTTGCTATGCAAATTAATACTTTAACATGTATAGAACACGAAACACTTACTTCAGTGGCCATTTTACTCACAATTCGTTAAGTCTTAAGAATTATATATATATATTAATTTGTTGCCAATCAAAACCCTTTCATTGCCAGCGTGGACAGTTGGCTACTTGTTGCACGGGAAGGTTGTGTTTGATCACTACCGTACACTGCGTAGATCAGTGCTCAATGGTCTTCCCTTTGAATAGTAACTGATTAGTAAACCGTTATACTGTTCTACGTTATCACTGGTTCATATCTCCGACCGCTAAAGCACAACCTGTGCAGCTCATTGGTTGTATAAACGAAACGTATTCTTTGACAAATAAGTACATCACGCACCAAACAATTTCTTAATTGCAACACCAGTACTCTTAAATTAATGTCGGGATGAAAGAGTTGACAATGAACCAGCATGTCAGAAATGTTTTTGTTATATGTAGTTACGGGCACTATTTTTTTTTCCAAAGGTTTATTTTAATAATGCTTACATTACCGCCACATTCTACGTGCACGGCAAACTGAAGCATCTTCAAATCTCGCACTGCCACTGACTACTGCAGGTACCACGGGAACTGGATAACGTGCATGTCAGTAACACACCGGTCAGTGTATCCACGTCTCAATAAGGAAGCAGAGACTATTTCATTTTCAAAGGCTCATTTCAAGAGTGCTGAATTAATCGTGAACAAAGTATGCATTTCTTATTCTTCCTTTCGTTCATCATTGGCTTTAAACAGAGCCTCCATTTTCCTAGCGGGCAGCTGTACACACATGTTGATAATGATGTGCCGCCAACACGTCATTGTAGGCACAATCTGTCCGCGTAGCCGATGTCACTAAGTCGTCGTCCTAAGGTTCTGGGCTCGACGTGGGCGAGGTTCTTGCGTATAAGATTACGTTAGTTTATTACGTACGCCTTCCCACGAGCATATACTCCAATATAGGCTGTTCACGGTAAAATGAGCACTTCGAAAGCCCTCTCATTTGGAATAAAAGTCAATAAATACATTTTACTTTAGCCTTAAACGTTAATTTCCGAATTTGGTGGAATATACACACTCTGTCTATTACTTACATGGCAATATTTATTTAAAAAGGTGGTTAAGGGATAAAAAATGGCTGGAAAGAAAACGTACTAAGGCCTCAAAAGTGCTCACTTTACCGTGAACAGCCTATAGCGTAAATAGTGTGGGAGAAAATTACCAACCAAGGAAAAAAAAAAACTGTTTACGAGGGACTGATGATGTTTAAAGTTAGACTATACCAGTTATTCAAGACGGTCTTAAAGGCGTTAAGTCGGAGCATTGAGTTTTGTCAACGCCATGACTTTGTATACCTACTTGTCGTTTTTCTCCTCGTGCTTTCTTCTAGATACTTGGTTATCGTTTCTTTTATCATGAAACGTACCCGATAGCCGAACACCTCATATGATAACTGACGAACATGTCGCGGTCACGCGACTAAAGATGCTGATGGAGGAAAAGGGCAAGATGAGTAATCCGCGTTGTTATTGGCTGCCCCTGTTACTATGCGCACATGATTGGAGCGTTGCTATTCTTGACGGGACGGTCGGAGCAGTAGAGAGGGGCTAGTAGAGAACAAAGCAACCCTTAATGACGTGCTGTGACGCGTCAAGCCTACCTCGCTGGGGGCAGGCGGCACTCTTTAAGTGTGTAAAGAGATTTGGGCGGCAGCGAGGTCTTGAGAGCCGATGAGGGTGATAAAAGTGAATATGGGGCAGGGCGGGAATGACGGGACCGGTGAAACAGGAGATCCCCGATAAAACCCGCCAACCAACGGCATCGTCTGGCACGATTCCCACTTGCGAAAATCCGGTGACCCGGCTCAGGGGTAGGGTGGCCGACTTGTAGTCGGAGGGTCGCGGGTTCGCGCCCGGGTGCTCCCCAACACGGCAGATTTTCAGTTCGCTTGTCGCACTGGGAGTCTGTCAGCAAGACGGCCTCACTAGAGCTTCGTCAATATCAAATGTCACGACAATGTCAAATGAAGGGGGAAAAAAAGTGGGGGGCGAGCGCGCTAATCGCTCAGACACCGTGGCCCCGGCGCTATAAAGTCCACATCACCACGACCGGTGACTTTATTTACACCAAGGTATGTTTTTCTCGCATTACAAATTAAGGTTTCCGAAACTACAGCCCCTACATTTTATCGCAGTGGGCTAACGAACGCACTCTGAATAGATTTTTATTGCTTTTTTTTTTTTCAATTTCAGTCAGAATTTGTCTAATTTTGTCAATGTAATGAAAATTTTGGGATTTTCTTTGTGGCGGTTTCCGAAAATTTCTCCGTGAAATAGCTACCTATGTAAAATCCAGCTTCTCAAAATCGGGGTGTTGACTGTACCTGAAAGGGCACACGATTGGCTCAGTGGTTGGGCTACCCGGTTTGATCGCAGGCCATAGCAGGTGGGAACTTCTCAGACGGAAATCCTTGCGTTGGCAGTGGCGGCACACCCGTGACGGGCTTCTCCCGTTTCCTGCCCCGTCCTCATTCCGCTGCTACGCCATCCCCATCTCACCTCAGCCACTCTCCGGCTGACTGGAAACACGGGCGCTTCCCTTCAGTACGGCAGCTTCCTCTCGACCATGCTGATAATCCTGTTCAAGGCTCTTCAAGTGTTACATTTTTATTCTTAGTTTTATGGATTTTATTCTCGTTTGATTTCGCGACTCGATATCGATGGTAATTTAAATAAATTTGTTTACAAAGTAGTTTTCGTTATACATTTTTTCAGCTGAAGTATAATAATTTTAACTTAAAATCTCGGTTCGTTCCAATCTCGAAAATGCATAAAAAGCGCATAGTTTGCTTTCAAGTAACGTGTTTATCGAAGTCATTGGAATGGCATGTTGCAATTTATTTGAAATCCGGCACTTGGTTTGCCTACGGTAACGATTTAAATTCTGGTTAGTTTGACTGTAAATTTTATGTCAAAAGTTACATTTTAATAACATGGACAATTATTTTGAGCTGTATTATAATACATAATTTTTTTAAATTTTGAAATTCGCACGAAAAAAAAAATATATATATATATAAATTTGAGGTTCCTGTATCTTGTTTCATTCATTTCTAAAAATTAATTTTTCTTTATTACTATAATTTTTTTCAGAGTTTTATTTAATATGACGACAAATACCAAAAGTGTAGAACATTATTTTACAATCTTTAGCGCCCTTAAGGTGTGGGTACGAAAGCACGTTTTTCTTTGCAGTTGTGGAAGCTGTGATATCAGAGGCTAACATGTAGTTGCCGGAAGTCCTCAAAACCGGAGGGACATTAGACGGCAAGATATTACGTCAGTTTCCACAGAACAATTGACGAGACGAGTTCGCGAGAGAAGTTGAGGAATACAACTAGTCACAGAGACTGATGATGCATGTTCCTCCAACACCCAATTTTGGTTTGTAGAGCATATATGCATAGAGCCCAGCACTCACCTAGAACTTACTCCCCTCCTAACTCCAGTAGTTAAGGTGGGTATACAATTGACTTAACATAATAGGTTCGCCGTGTGCTTAAGATATGATTCAATGTATTCAAGGGTATTAGTTTATGACTGTGGTGTGCGGGTCTTGACGGGTCGTGTGCGTTCTTGGCGTAACTTAAGAGATCGTTATATTTTATATCTTAAGTACAAGTTAAAACGAAGTAACCAATTAGAGCACAGCGACTTTTGTTGACAGGAAACTGTATTAACAATTTGTATTTAGGTTATGTCGTATTGCGAAATCATGTGAAAGTAATTATTTTAATCGAGAGAGACCTCTTAATTTAAAGATAATTAAATATTTGTAAATTGTCAATTTCTCCAGGTAATTTCGGTTGCTTACATCTCCTACGATTTTGATTGGTTAGACTCAACAGTTGCTAATTCAACCATAAACTGCAAAGCTTCTTACTGTTCATTTTCCGTGTGCTTATCGAGTCATTAAGTACAATTCTTAATTCTTCTGTCTTTAATCGTAAACCCACCTTTAGCTTACTGACATATGGTGCGCCCCTTCAGGGCCACCAAAAAAAACAGTCATAGGCCGTGGTCACAAGGGACACAGAACTACTTCACTTCAAACATGTTAAGCACTGACGCGGTTACGCTGGCTCCTAACTTGTTTCAATAGCAGTCACTACTTGTTCAAAATGAAAAGTTGTTTAAGTACATCGGAACGACTTTTTGAAGTTAACAGAACGTATGATCAAAATGGCTGAGTTTGATGGGAATTTCTGCATTTATTGAAATAAATAGTAAGCCAAGTAAAATATAAAAAACAGTATTCGATAAGCTGTTACAGTAAAGATATGGTTAGTTTTGTTACAATCCATAAAGAAGTCGGCCTTGATGAGTATTGGAAGCGATTATGAGTAATCATGGGAGCGTGTTTTCGAGGTTAGAATTTCCTTTTGTTTGAAATCAGTTATAGATGTGTAACCACTGAAACTAGTTCCGTTCACAAACAAGTTCAAACATGGCTGCCGAACGAGTTTACAATAAACACTTTGTAGACCACTCGTGTGACCGCAGCCATAGTCTACTTAGAATTATGTTGGCAGTCGTCGGAACATGAACGTAATTCACACTGTTTGAAATTTCCGTACTTTCACGGAAAGCTTGACGAGAAGTTACCTTTAATATAAATGTAAGTGCTCCGTAATTACGCAAAAAAAAAGTACTGAGATCCTTTGCACAAAATACGGACATCTGGGTATTTCATAAACAGTTTCGGGAAAGAACAATCTCGAGGCCACAAGAAAAGTTATTCGCCGCTGTAAGCACAGCTTTTTTCTTCAAGCGTGAAAAAGTAGCACAACAGTCTGCAACATTCCAAACACCCAAACATCAAGGCGAGGGCTGCAAAGCTTTCGTTTTAAATGAAAATGGGTGGTACAAAGTGATCTTAAATTGGCATGACAAGCGCAACCAAGAGGAGAGCCATTAGGGCCTGTGTTCTCCTCACCAAAAATAGTACGTTTTATATGTAAACCTGTTATGTATTGCCAGTAGTGATAAGTGATAAGGCAGTATTTTAAAATCGACTGTGCAAACATATAATTACTTTTATAACTATTTCATACCAAATAATAACTTGAATTCCCACGTATTTCACATGGCAAAAAATGGGCGTTTTAACAAGCTGGCTGAAAGACTACAAATGTGTGTGTTAATAGGCCCTAACTTTCATCGTAAAAACAAATACATGTTGGTGTATTAAAAAAATATTAAAATTAAATAATAATATAGTATTACAATTAAATATAACTGATACAGTATTTTATAAATAATTATACAAAAAGTCCGTATTTTTCCAATAAACCATAACAATTATGTTTACGATTTTTTTTTCTATTTCTCATTTAGGTTCATTTCTCACACAGTAATGTGTGTATTGAAATCTTTTGTTTAAAAACAATACTGTGGCAAACAATTTTATTTTTTTAGTACTTCGTCTCCATAATTTATGCTTTCTGATAATGGAAGAATTATTTTATGTTATCAATTAAATTTCTGGAAAGTGTTTGCAGAAATACTGTGCTAATGACTTTATTAAACTGTTTCTTCGACATTATTAGGATCAAAAAAATTTACATAGTATATTCGTGGTTTCTTTAAACTTTTTAAATAAAACCTTTGAAAAATTTCCCAAAGTATGACGTTTTTGGTTGTTTCCAAAATATCTCATCTATATATAGTGTAAAACAATGTCGCCCGACCGCGTATAGGGCCTATCTGTTCATTCGGCTAAGGCTTCTAAACTACGTAGGTACTTGGATTTTGATGCGGTTTTCGCCATCATTTAGAGATTTTTTAGGAAGCTTTAGGTATATAATACATTAATATTTAATGTTAATGATAGTTTAGTAGAGAAAATGTCGACGTTTTCTAATCAAGTCGGAAAAAGACTCTTTTCGGACACTTACATGGGTTACACTGAGTAAACCATAACAGATAGACCAAATTAATGTGCTACAGAATTGTACATCTCAAAAAGGTCTATAAAAAGTCCGTGACAGCATACGTTTATATTTTAAGGATAACCCACAGTAACAATTTTTGTCTTTAAGAATTTGATTAAGAATAGGGGGTTCACTTACGAAGACTTTGTGAAGAACACAGTATTAATCCTATGTTATTTACCTTAAGTATTTAGTGTATATCTTTGCTGTATACCTAAATACTGCCATATTTGTAAATCGCTCCCGAGCGAGGCCGGGGCGGGTCGCTAGTTATATCATAAGCGTTTAATACTTCTGTTAAAATAAACGTATGTTATGTTTGGTTATATATTGAGCTTACATTAATATTTTATTTATACATTATAATGTTTCAATTTAATCAGTACGAATCAAATCAGTGTGAAAATGGGTGTATTGGTAATGCCAGGTAGGAAATAGTTATTATGCAAAATGTCATCAAGCTGAGTGTGCATGAATGCGGTGCGTTGACCCTTTGGTGTAATTTTCTAGACTTGGTTAAGCTTTGTATGCAAGAAGTTTGAGGAATATCCTGGTGAAAGTAGAACTCTAGCAGGGCTTCAGAAAGTGTGAAGTAACCGTGAACGGAATATACATATGGTTTTCTAGTACAGATGATATGCGGCGGTATTGAAATTGCGTTGGCGTCCTTCTCAATGAAGTGCCCTCCTTTTCCGGAGTGAATATCTTTAATTTATATCGTGAGTGTTTGGTGACACTAAGCTATAAGCGGCGACCGTGTGTTGAGTTAAACTGGAGTCACAATGCCCCGACGAATACGACGCGACAGAATTTGAGTAGCAGCCAATGAAAATCAAGGTCACTGTGACGTCGGGCCGACAAAATTGCGGCCCCGACAGCCCGAGAATAGTAGGTTCTATTCCTACTTTCCGTCGTGTCGAGCGCGTAGGATCGGCAAAAAAAAAAGTAAATACAACATAATAAAACAAAATTTCGTGCATATTTCCCTAATGCAGTAAATAATAACTTAACTTGCCACCAAAATAACGTACCGGTTTATTTTTAAATAAATTTTTTCTCTTGTATAAATTCAAGTACTGTATTGTCAAAAGCAAAATAATTATTCGCTTTTTCGTGAGTTTTAAAAAGTAAATATTGGCTATTAATAGGATAACTTGCCGTTTTAGAATTTTTCCAACAGCCAACTAACACACTCGCCGGGTAGATTTCGTCGTGGTATTGTGAACATTGAATAAAATATAATGCGAAATTCCGTCGAGCTCTGACGTCGAGTCGGTGTGTCGTATCTGTGTTCGTCGGGTTATCGTGACTCCAGCTTCACGGGGAAGCTAAATGAGGATGGTTTGAAGCCGTTAGAGGAGGAGGTGGGGGGGGGGGGGGGTGGCACTGACCTGGGTGTAGGGCAGCAGGCGGCAGGCGACATCGCCCAGCACCCACTCCTGCGTGACGCGGGTGACAGCGACGGCAGGGATGCCTAGAGCGAACACCAGGTCGGCGGCCGCCAGGTTCAGCAGCAGGCAGTTGGTGACGGTGCGCAGCTCGCGGTGCCTCAGCACGGCCGCGCCGATCGCGACGTTCGCCGCCACCGAGGCGACCAGCACCGCCCCCAGCACCGCCGCCTCAGCCGCTCCCCACCCGCCGCGCGCGCCGAACTCGCTGTAGAAGGTGAAGAAGAAGCGCCGCCCCCAGCCGGCCGTCAGGTCGTCGCCCGCCAGGTACGACGTGTTGAGCGCCGCCTCGTGCATGCTCTACCTCAGCATAGCGCGCGACACCGGCTCCGACATCTTCACGCGCCTCGTGTCACAAGCACGCGTGCGTCCCCCTCCTCGCGTGAAAGCGCGCCGGCAACTGACAGCTGGCCGCTCGCGTGACCGCCTATTGTTGCATTGTCGCGGGCGCGAGCGACGCGGTAGGGTCGGGCGCGCGCTGCCAACTGCCGACCCGCTTCCCCACCAGACGCACTCAGGGTCGGCAACTGCTGCGCGTGACGTCACCGCTGACGGGCGATCCGGCCTCGTGACGGCCTTTTCCTCGCAGCACACAGCTACCTACTTTCGAGACGCAACGCTCTACTGTTCTACACCCCTCTGCAGTTCTGTCAGGATAACGTGGCCACGTGGACATGTACATTTTATTGTCCATTTTCATACAAGTAGGGCAAATTTTGGCAGTTCTAGAGCAGTAGCGCGGTCACAATGTGTCGTTCCGCCACAGATATTCTCTCAATGAAGAAAACAATGTTTGTAAACAGAAGTTATGAGTCCAGCCGTATCATCTTGTTTTCTTTCTCCGCTGGCACTGACGTTATCCAGCTTCTTTCAAAACCATCAACTAAAGTCCCCCCCCCCCCCTTTTTTTCACCCTAAAAATATTAATAGAACCCTAGCTCTAAGACGCAATTAGCTCCGGTCTCTACCTCGGGCGTAGATACACTTAATATTTAGCAATAGGTAGGGATAGGAACATTTCGCAGATTCATTTAAGGTCAAGATAGATTTCTAACGCGTTTACACTGAAGTCACCTTTGCTATTGGAGCCGAGTTTATTACGCACGCACTAGACGACTCTGAACCAATAGCAGACTTGCAAAGGTACAAGAAGCGAATTCCATACTGCCAGGTTTCTGGGGCAGTAGCCAATGAACAAGCATCTGAGGCTCGACTGTACAAAGGATTGTGGAGTCTAGCTTACAAGTCATTGAACTCGGGAAATTTTCCTACCCCTGGCAATAGGGTAGGATGGGAAAACGAGACAATTGTAAATTTCGCGCTTATGGGATTCTCCTTAAGAGGGATCAGTCCCTGCCATCTTGGATTTTTAGAATTTTCATGAAAAGCAGCGTTAAAGAATTTGTATTGAATTTTACGGCACGACAAGACACAGGATAATCATCTGTACATACATTGAATGAAGTTGGCATTGCTTAACTGCAGTGACTATAGTCCATTCCCCATTGGAAGCAACTTTCTCGGAGCCCTGCTAAATATCTACTTGCAGGCCCGTTTCGTATCCTTCCGCCAAATGTAAACAAACATTGTCATGTGACTTCCATGTAGCATCTGTCAAAATCAATGTTTACATTCCATTGTGCGTGTACATATGTTCGTATACTTTCGCTACACCTGAAAATAAACATTGAAATATGACTTCTACTTTTAAACCTGTCAAATGTGTTGTTTACTGTTTACAGATTTTCAAAGAATTCTTGTCATATTCCAAAAACAATTCCGTGTGAATATTTACAGTTTAGGCCTCTGACATTATTTAGGTCAGCTTTATGACGTTTCAAAAATGCCTGAATTGAAGACAGTTCTTATGGTTATTTTGTATTAACATATTTGTATTCCCCGACGTAGCTCAATACATGTAATGCACGTTAGTATTTTGCCGCGACTGTTTTTAACACTGTTACAACTGCAAGGTAAAGGATTGTACTAAATGTAATTATGCTTTTGTTATTTATATGCGTTGAGTTATTTCTTTAAAATGACAGCCTCAGTTGGAATAAATATTAAAACGAAGGAACAACCAGTCAAACGAAAAAAGCACATTGAATTCAAGCACGCAACTCGTGTTTCTCATTTTTGTCATACAAACTTTAAGATATAGCGTTGAACATGCACACAAATAAGACTACGATAACTTTTATTCCGTCCATATTTCTATGTATTGCTACTTACTGTTGATTAGGCTTATTGAAATTTATCGGGCTGGGCTTAGTATTTTTCTTCTGGAATTGTGGCAAATTACGTTACACGACTGTGTTTCAAACCCCTTAGGGCAAAGATACAACGTTGTGATAAATAAACAGACATGGATGTAAATAAATAACGTCATCATAAAAACAGTTCACGCTTAAGACGTATGAATAGTGCTAATAGAATATTTGAAATCACGCACACACACGTCCAGCGTATCGACCACGATGCACAAAGGCACGCCATTTCACAGGCGCAATGATTAACGAAACACACGCCACAGTATATTTATTACTGCCGTGGAAACACAGATTTATCGCAACATCGTAACTTGTCTAGGTAGATTTAAAAAACACAACGTCTACAAACGTGATGTATTAATTTGAAGTATTTTTGAAGTAAGAATAAGTTACGTTTCGTTCGACAAAAAGCAACACGCCATGTCATGGCTCGCCACGTCTGCCAACTTCACTAGGTAACTGCCCTGCCATCATATCTAAATATATTAAAAATACGTATTCAAACATTAAAATTTCTTTTCAGTTGTAAATTACAAATTCAAAAATCATTATTTTGATGTAATAAGAATAAAATATGCTACAATTGAAAATATGTACTATTTTATTGCTTACTAGCGAAATGAAATTTCGCGAGTGTGAAAGAGACGTAGAAAGTGAAAGAGTGCGACAAGCCTCGCCAGCAGACAGTTTTTCAATTGCTTTCTTGCTCGATAAAACAATACTGTACCATTACGGCCTACTCACGATATTTTCCGCTGTTATTTTAAACTGTAAAAATGAGTTATGTTGCCATCGGGGATACTTAAATATTTAAGTATTTCGATAGGCACCGTTTAATTTACAAACAGTATACAAAAAAAACGAGGTTAAAATAATACTTTAACTGCGAACTACTTCTTACCGGTCGTTGTCAACACGTCGCTGCACTCGCTGTTGTTAATTCATATTAAAAAAATAGATAAGTATTACAAGTTATAGAAGATATTAAGGTTAAGGTTAATTTATTCAATTATACAGTACTCTAAAGTTAACCACAGTGTTATATATTTGTGGAACACAGGTTATTGAAAAAACAGGTGACATGTTATGCCTAATGTTTTTTCAAAGGTTGATTTTCATAAGTCGCTTCCCATCGGGAATGGACTATAGTTTAACTGCTCCAGTCGAAGAGCAAAGAAATCTCATTTACTTCTCATCAGCAGTTACCAGTTAAAAACATATCAATTTGATAAAGCTTGAGAAGTTGTTATTTATGATGTGCCGTGCGAAAAATTTCGTTAAACCAACTTAACTTTTAGTTATAACAAAAAATGGATAACTCCAAGATGGCGGGCTCTTATATCCCCCTTAAGGCTCTCGCCTGACTGAAGTTTTTCTCCGCGTCTGAAGCCGAGAAGCGCGGGGGCAATAAGGGCGACATTATCGCGCGCATCAAGTGCGCCATCGCCGCTAAGTGCAAGGCTTTCAACGTACGCGCAGTGTTTAAATCACACTGTGTGTAGATACTTATGAAAGTTTCAGTGGTTACGCCACTATTTTCTTGGTGGAAAGTCTGTAGGAAGGCTCGGTGCAGGGGCATTGAGTAATTTTTTGTGCATCTGACTCGTATATTTTGAGGTACAGTGCTACGGAAAAGTCGTTTTTAGCCGTTTTGGAGTACTCTGGATTGGTGTTTCCAAAGTGTGTGACAATTTGAAAGTAGGCCTACTCAACAACCCTCGTCTGAAGGGTGTGTTACTTTCGTGGATAAGCATACTGGACGCACGTTTAATAGTTTTATAGAAAAATCTATTATTTTTAACACATTGCTGCGCGCTTCAAGCACCGGGCAGGCCTCAAGAAAAATAGCACTAGTCGTGAATAGGAGTCACACAAAAAATTCAGAATGTTGTAAATAAATTTAAACGTCAAGGATTAGTTACGAACGTATATAGAGAACCTAAACAAAAACGCCTGGGACCCCAAAGAGAACGACTAATATTGCGGCGAATAAAATTCCTTAAAAGCAATCCTAAACTACGCTCTAAGAATTAGTTCAGAAATGTACAGTACCATACCAGTGTATACGCTTAGCGAGAAAGCAGGGATGGTAATGTTTTCCCCTATACATTCATTGTAGCGTTCCTACATTTGCTAAGGAAACGGTCTAATGCGTAGGGAAGTTTCCAACTTTGTATAGTACCGACGCTAAACACTCCTATATCTGCAGCTTGATGTGTAATATTATTAAAGACTGTTCACGATAAAGTGAACACTTTTGAAATCAACCTTAGAAAAATGTCACTGCCCCTGCCTGCATATATTTTAACGGGTGCACTGAGAAACATTAACCCTGTAAAGTTGGTAACGATGGATGGAAAATAGTTCCATGTGTTAACGTCGAATAAAAAGAGTTAGGTAACCATTTGTGATATTTAAATTATTTATTACGCTTTCTGTTTTTTTACGCCTCAGTGTGTAAAAATGAGCAGATTTATCAAATGGTTACTTTTCTAATAATTTCGCAGTTTCACTTGACCGACGCAGGAATAAAGTGATGAAGCACATGGCAATGTTAATTTTACGTAAGGTGAAATAATACACAACGTGCATACAAGTAGATCTTAAGCAAGGCATTCAGAAGTGCTCATTTTACCGTGAACAGCCTATACCACAGAGTGTATACGTTAATAACTTCCATTACAGTTTAGGAAGTTTATCAGAATTTTTTTTACAGTGAAGGCTTGAATTGCAAATTGTTACCGGCAATTAAATGTGTTCCGAGACAATTCAGTGGGTGTTATGTAGGTACAGCTGTAATTGCAGGGAAGCATGAAAACGGCTATACAAATAGGCCTACGTCAGAACAAAGAACCGTACTGCAAGACAGCCCTTCGCTAAAGAGTACCTAAATAAAAACCAGGTGTTGCGGAACGTCATCTGATCAAATGTGATTAAAATCCACCATTTATACTTGGATGGTGTCTGCAGGGTATGGAGAAGGCAGATTATGTTACCAACGCACTCCCCACAGTTAAGATAGGGGGTGGCTCAGTTACGGTTTGGGGTGTGTCTATGAATGGGGCCGGAAATATTCAATTAATTAATGACACAATAAACATATTTGTGTATAAAGAGATTCTAAAGAAGAACGGCAAGCAAAATGGAGCAAGTTTAGGAATAATAGCTTCCGACATGTTCCAACATGACGACGACAGCTTGTCTTGATAAAGAGTTGTTAACTGGAAACATTAGAAAATAATTGAAAACTCCTCTTCCGACCTCAACCCCATTAAATATCTGTGGGCAATTCTGAAGTATTTAGTGCACAGCTCATGTTTCTTTCAAGGAAGAGCTAAACAGAGTAGCGAGCGAAGAATAGATAGTCGTGAAAGGTGTGAGAGACAAGCCATCGCAGATGCCAAGCAGTTATCACAGCTAAAACCTATAATCATTAGATTGCAAATATTTACATTTATGTGTTCCTTATAAGTATAGATCTCTTTCAGGTAGTGAAATAAAAAATCATCGTGACATATGGCCTTAAAATAAATCACGCTTCTTTGCCGGCTGGCATTGACCAAGGCCTGTTATCTCTATAGGGATTCTGTTGACCGTTAATTTAGTTCATGACCAACCGCAGTTTCATTTCCGGTGCTAGTGTTGTTTATTTACTTCTGCCCACTTCCACCCTTGTAATTGTTTTATTGTGTTTCAGATTAACGACGGTCATTCCTAGATTGTGTTTAGGGCCTACTGACAACACGTAAAGTATAAATAATAAATAAAGTACGTGATGTGATCTGCAGGATGACAAAGTGTTTTGTTCCAGGTTGCAAGGACAAATCGGGAAGTAAACACAGGTTTCCCGATCTTTATTATGCGCATCGGTTCGAATTGTGGAAGCGGTTATTAGCGTCGCCAAAATTTAAGAAATTGAGTAATGACGACATCTACAAGAAATGAAAGATTAGTGTACTTAAATAAAAATCACTATTTTTATTAATACACTTCTTAAATTTTGCTTACTTATATAAGCATTTTTTCTAAATGTTTGGCTTCTTGCCTGCTCTATTTGGACTCGCATTGTAACAGTCAACTCCACCTGTAGGACTGTCAACTGTACCTTCAGTCATTTATGAAAAAATATAACGCAGTACAGTAACGTGAAGATAAACACTGCCATGTGAGTGATTAAAACATTTTATACTTTTCCCCATACTCTAAACAAAAGGCCAAGGCCATAATGAAATGTTTTTATTGGTTAAAATATGTCTGATGAGATTGCATCATAAAGTGCTCACTTTACCATGAACAGGCTATACAAATATATCGTCTTTGTAAATTTATCTAAGATTAATTTATATTGAATGAAATGGGTTAAGTTCATTAGGCTCTACATGTACTTAGAAGGAAGAAGGGCGATGCTGTAAATATACACACAATTCCCATTATAGATACTTTGGATATATTGCCTCTCTCAGCATTTAAAGTAAACAAAATTGTTCCTAGAAAATTAATTTTAGAGCCATTTACAATATGAAAGAAAACAATATTTAAAGGAAAGGATAGAAATGAATAAAAACTCATGCCCCGGAAATGAAACTGTGGTTGGTCGAATTAAAATGACAATTAATGGAATCCCTATTGAGATACATATGTATTTATGTATATAAATAAATACATTTACAAAAATTAAGTTTATATATAAATACATTTTATGTAAATATATTTATATATAACAATGTTTATATGTGTAAAATATTTTTATATACACTCAATATTTATATAAATATATTTATTTATACAAATATATTTATATACACAAATACGTATTTATCTCTGTTGGGATTCCATTGACTATCATTTTAGTTCATGTATGTATCTATGCTTCTATGTATGTATGTATATACATACCGTTCTACATTCTAAGCAAAAGGCGTGGCAAGGCCGGATTTGCAGCATAAAGACATAGCAAAACCAACAAAGAACTAAATGGCAAAAGCCATGCTAAAGAATCATTTATCTGTAGAGTGTAAGGGTGAGCTGACTAGTAAAAACGACTTAGAACAGAAACAAGGAAGTGTGGCAATTGTCTTATTATTTTTATTATCTTTCTTTTCATTTGTTATCAATATTACATGAGGAAAAACTAACATGAACTTCCCTGCCCCTAAATTCCAAATTAATTAAAATATACATAAAACACCAAGTTACATTTAAAAAAAGTAACATGTAAATATTTCTCAGGTACATAAATTTGCCGTTACGAAACTAGTATTTAGATTTCTCACAATAAAGTATGGGAAGTGTTTATGCAAATAACAGGCCATTTAATAATACAGAAGGCCATCACAAGATACACTGGGCAAGTTACCCCAAAATACAATCGTCACACAATGGTGAATTAAATTCTGCCGTCCCGACAATCACTCTGAACGTTAGAATTATATTTGTTCCTACACAAGGAAACCAAGATGTAAACACCTATTACTTTACTTGTCATACATCAATATTACATGAATATTGTAACCTCAAAGTTTTGCACTGTATTTTTCCCATGAACATCATCAGCTCGCAATCCCAAATGGATAGGAGCAATTGCTGAACAATTTCCAGCCTTAACTCCCCCGAGCAAATATTATTTTCAAGGAGTTTATAAAACTTCGTAAAGTGTTTCATTAGTTAACAAATGTCAAATACCACTAAGTCAAGAGCATTGACTACAATAGCCGTACCAGGCGTGACTTGGTTACAAACAGCTAACAGCACAACCTCAATAAGGCGTGACTTGGTTACAAAAGTTTAAGACCAACTTTCATAATTATGGTCTAGGTTATAAATGTTTACGACCAAAATTTCCTGCATTAATGACTTGGTTACAAATTTTCATAAGGGTTAGCAAACTGGTTACAGAAGGTAACATTACCAATTATAAAATCTTAGATGAGAGACCAACCTTTCGCGATCATTTAAAATATCTTAAAACTTCGGCCATCGTGGCCCTCGCCTAGCGTCCAAATGACGTAAAAGTCCTACAGCTTGAAGAGCCTACATTTATATTTCAAATCCCAAATACTACTTATCATGTAGAAGTATGCTCCCCAGAGGTCGCTGACTGACGCCGAATGAAGCATGTACAGGAATTAAATACACAGTTCCGCCACATGGCACCACCAATCACAGCAATTATACGTTATTTACCTCAGAAAATAACGTAATTCCAAGAATTACATGGTATTTTCATGACTCCTTATAGGTGTCATGGAATTCACGACCAATGGTGGTTGACGTTACCAAATAAGGCGAACCAATGCAGCGGTCACCTATTTCCCTTAGGGGGGTCTACATAATTGAAAAATTAACCACCAATAATATTCAATTACGCCATCACACTTCCAGCATGTTGACCCGGTTGCAGGAACTTGCATAAACAAACGTCACAGTTTTGTAATGCGCGCGCACAGGTGGCGAGCAGTCAGTGGTACCTGCCGCCGATGGTGTTGCCATCAGGTTGCGAACCGTCGAAACGCTCTGCCGCTTCACAGTTGTCTGCCATGGCTACGAGTTGCTGCACGTGAAAAGATAGCACGTACATTGATACACGTTTTCCGTTACCCCAGGTCTTCCAGTGTCTTTTTAAGGTAACGTGAATATGCCGAGAACATTGCAAGTTAGTTATTCAATAGACTGAAGCCTTTTGTAGAGTTTTTAACACCAAAACCAGCGTGTTTACATGTTCATGCCTGTCGGGCATTGCGCCATAAAAACGTCAGGTAACCAAAACACAGTCATTATTCGAATGGGTGATTATGGCGACGTGGTCAGCCCGCTAATTAAAAAGTTATTATTAGTGTTGATTAATTATAATCTGAGCGCGATTGGCGACGTTGTCCTGCCCGTCACATCACACACACACACATATATATGCCCAATAAATTCAAATTTCCCGCCATTCAACTGTATTCGAATTCCCTGCTTCCGGCCGCCATCTTGATCTTTAGTTCATGACCAGTCGCAAGGCGCTACGATCGCAGTGCGTCCTCGGTCAAAGATATTAACATAGGAGATACCAATCTAGTAACACCTTATTTATCTGTGGCACTGACGGTCTCTCGCATTTTGACCTAAGAGTACGGGGAGGGCCTGCCCGCCTGCGTGCTAATACGATTCCCACGCTTTCACGAGTCGACCTTGTTACACCAGCGCTCTTACTACCGCCACCCGGGGCTACAAATAATTTTTTAGCGCTAAATAAATAAACTTTTGAAGACCATTTTAAAATTCTGAGGGCTATTATTTGACATACTCATAATCAAGACCTCTAACATGACAACGTGAATCCCGCAACAGCGCATCAGCTGACCCAATACTTCACAAACGAGATGAATTGCTGTTTACATACTGCATAGGTTGGTCAAATTCTGTCAAAAATGACCCTACTTATATGAAATTATGAAATGGGCAATAGTACACTTCTGCCAAATCCTAATATATCTAGGACATATTTTCTAACTGATCGAAAACGTGGAAATCAACGCAGCAGTCTGAACTGTAGCAGGAATATGCATTAGAGTGAGCCTGCTAGCTTAGCAGTGCCTGTCCATTTCCGAGTTAGTGCAAGAATGAACGGCCATTTCTTCTTGTATTATAGCTGTCAAAACCACATGGCTTTGACTAAAATTAGCTCAATGTTTACACGAATCAGTGCTTTACGATGTAAGCATATTACTTCTAATGTAATTGTGATGCAAATACTATTTCTTCTTACCGGAATGGAATGCCACTACTATATAATCAAGTTACGCGCGAAACTATAATCTTTTTTAAAGATACAAGCCCGGTTGATTGTAGATCTAATCACAAATAAACAAGTCACTGTTTGAACACGTGACAGCTAATTGCAACTCGTGAGCCAACGTTGAGGAAATGGGCAGAACGTCGATTTGTATCGAACTTTGTGAATGGTCGCCGAGTATGGTAGTGATATAAGCACTTCGAAACCTGCATACTATAGCAAGTACCATATAGAGACGATTCTAACTTGGTTATCTTCCTTGCACAAGTCAAATGTAAAGAAATACTATTTTGTGTATGTAAGTTACACGATAAAAACACATTTTAAATATTTTATTTTCATAATGCATTTTAGTGCTCGGCAATTATATTTATTTGTACACACAACAATTGTTTAAATGTTTCTTGTTTGTCCGTTGGCTGAAAAAAAAACTACCCTCTTGACCTATTTCTGTTGGACTGTATATTTTAATTATTGATGCTTCATCACGCAGACCTTGTTCATCATCTGCAATTTTTTCACCTTTCATAATTTTTTATTACCTGACGCATTAGTTAAGGCACCAATTATCCTTATACCTCTAAATATAACTTCAGTATCGGAAAACTCAATACATTTTTGATCACACTTTCTTGCTCAAAAACTAGTGCTATGTGTCTTGGTCACACAATTTCTTGTGTGCTTTCTAGCGTGTACGTTGGTATAGGCTGTTCACGGTAAAATGAGCACTTTTGAAAGCCCTGCTTGAAATCTATTTGTATGCACGTTGTGATTTCTTCTGCCTTATACAAAATTAACGTTGCCTTGGGCCTCGACACGTAATTCATACGTTGGTCAAGTGAAACTGTGAACTCTTTAGAATAGGCAAATTTCACAGATCTACTTATTTTAATACTTCGATGCATTAAAAAAAAAAGGCGAACAAAATCATTTAAATCATTATAAATAGTTACCTAACCATTTTTATTCGCCGTTAAGATATGGAACTACTTCCCCTCCATCGTTACCAAATTTACTGGGCGAGTGTCACTCATTGCGTTCGTTAAAATACATGCAAACAGGGGCAGTGACTTTTTCTGAAGTTGATTTCAAAAGTGCTCATTTTATCGTGAACAGCCTTTATACACTTTGTTCACCTCCTATGTTACTTTCTCGTAAGCTGCCCGTGTGTACTGGGCTTTATAGTCTAGGTATCAGATGACCCGAAGGTACGTACATATAGTCTGGATCTGACGAGAAGGCGAGGCTCTGGAATGCGGGCAGGGTTGTGGTGACAAGCGGTCTGCAAGGTAGCCACCCTCACTTTGACCTCATACTACCCGTACTGAAAATACCGGATCGCGAAAGAATTCTAATTTTGTACCAACACAGCCACTGTCATTATTAGACTATACGTCTTAGTTATTGCTATTTTTTTTTAGTTTTAAATAATATCCTTTTAATGAACGATTAACGGAAAATTAAGTTTGAATTATTTTAAATTAAAAAAGGATTATCAGGTAGCATATACGCTGACATTTCTAGAAATTTATAACATGAAATACACAACAGTTTTCATTTTATGCAACCTTCGTTACAGTATAGTTACTATAATTTCCCTATCAACATGTTATGCGGAAAGCCTTTAATTTACAAATTAACCTACAAATACTTATAAGTACTTTTTTTCTTTTTATGTCGATGTAAATTCATTGCGGCGCAACACAGAATGAAATGTAATAAATTACAGAACAAAAGTAAAAGAAAACACACACACACACACACACACACACATATATATATATATATATATATATATATTAATAACGCGTACTACGAAAAAATATATATAATGTGCAATAAATCTGAAATAGTTTTAATGCAAACGCAATGTCGTTTCGTAATAATTCATTCGCTTTCGTATAGTGGTAGCTCTAGTTCCGATTTCGTCTAGACTTTTCAATGTCCCTTCCTGGCGTCGATAGCGAACTGTTACCAACTTAGGCACCTTCTTGGCACATTCTGGTAACACTTCTGACGAAATTCCCAATGTAATCTGAAACACGTCAACTGGGTTGGGACAACCAATATTTTAAGTGTCCAAAAACTTATTCTTACATTTGTATGTCACACATATAATTACTTTCCTTACTGCAGTAATTATAGTTTCCCTTCTTCCTCGAATGTGCTATACTTTACTGTACGGACACGCGAGCGTATCCAACTCGTAGCTAAGTGGCAGTGACCTGTTACTTTTGTGATGGCTAGTAGCATGGATACACCGTTACTCGGAAAGCGCGTGTAAGTCGCGTACGCACAGTGCGAGGCAGTGTGTGGCGCACGGTATGGCGAGGCAGTGTGTGGCGCCTCAAGCCGAGGCACACGCCTCGGCTTGAGGCATGTGTCACAAAATAATCGCATCGGCGCATGCTCGGGGCGATAAACGCAAACCATCGAACACAGCAGTGCAGAGCTTGGCTCCACCACGACGAAATGTGCAGTTTGCCGCCGCCGCTGGTGCGTTTATTGTGATTTTCTGTACATTGAAATGGAAAGCAAAACGTTGCCCTCGATGGTGGGTAAAAAACTTTACCGACAAAGTTGTGAATACGGAAACAGACTTTTGAGAGACGTGACATGCGAAGAAAATAACACACATTTCGTGTTTACGGCCACGGAAACTTTGAACATGTGTTGAAGATAATTTAGCCTTTCGCGAAAAAGAAAACACATTTGCGAGACGCTATCGTCATCAAAGAAAGATTACCTATTACCTTAAGGTTCTTAGCAGTTGGTGATTCATGCATAAATTATACAATATGATAAAAAAAATAACAGATTTTTTAAATTTCGTACTCAGTGTCACTGAATATAATACTCAATGTGTTCTCATCGCCATCACCAAACTCAGTATCAGTTCCATACGTTTAATTATTTGACGATGAAGCTGGAAATCTTACACTTGTAGAGGGGCGAGAAGGTTCTTGAGACGAAGGTGTTTTGGGTGTTGAAGTATAGTGGACAGGGGAACAAGAAGGCACACTTGAAGTTGACCACGATGAACCATAGGAATTATAACAGCTACAAGTGTAGTGATCATGATGAATGGGAAAGAACTATTGTGTATCTGAGTGAAACAAAACGTCCGAAATGGCTTGCTTTACATAAAGTAAAGTTTACCTTTCATATTTTCGCAGGTCATTCGCTACATGGGTTCCGGATGATTCGTAAGTAACGGTGCTCACCGATTCCGTTGCCTGTATTAAAATTTCATATGCGTTCTGTGGCATAGCTTCATTATTTTTATCATCAGCTGCACGGTCTTTCTTCGCTGTTTTTGGTGTCACTGTATACGTAGTTTTATCCTTCGAACTCTTTAGAGTAGACTGTGGTGTCTTCATCACATTGTGTGGCATAGAATCTGTGATTTCTGAATGATCATCTTGACTTTCACCAGAAATGTTTTGGTTGTTCTCAAACATACAATAATCTCTCCCCCTCTCTCTCTCCCTCCCCCCCCCAAAAAAAAATTCAGGGTACTCTCTTCAGAAGAAGCATGGTTAGATGTAAGTGAAGACTTTTGAAGAAGTGGAATTTCCCGCACGCATTGGGCGCAATGATGGACGGCAAGCACGTCATGATGCAGGCACTTTGGCTCAGTGAAACTGAGTACCACAATTATAAGAATTTTTCTCGGTATAATATTTGGGTTTTGGTAGACGCTAATTACAATTTCCTATATGTAGATGTTGGATGCCCTGGCAAAATCTCTGATGGAGGTGTTTACAAAAACAAACAAGTATATAGGAAATAGAAAACGGACAACTTATTGTGCCCCAACCTCAAATACTATAATTCCCGTCGTACGCCATAGAAGTTCCATGTATGATATTGGCAGATAATTTGAATTAAATAGTTATATCATGAAACCGTTCAGGGTAACACCGCCAAGTTGTTCAATGAAGTAATATTTAATTATCGCATTGTCGAAAATATGTTGGGATCACTGTGTTTGGTGTTCCGATTTCTTAGAAAACCAATACTGTTAAAACAAACTGCTTTGCTCTCTTTTGTTGTAACAGAGGCATATCTACATCATTGTTTTTGTAAACTGTCTGCTTCGAAGACTGTTAATACGCCTGTAGCGACATTTGATAGAAAACCAAATTTACAACTTATTCCAGGTACATGGTAGAGTAACTCAGAATTTAATGCGCTGCAGCCTATCGGAAACACACTTAGACGAGTAAGTAACGCAGCAATACATATACGCCAAACTTTTAGCAAAACATTTTTTTAAACAATGGTACCATTCCTTAGTAATCTAATTATTAAAGCATGTATCAGTATATTTGGCTGACACAGGCAACATAAATGGGTGACAAAGTAAGAGCTAGAGTATTTACATTAGCTATGGTATTTTCAGTGTCGCTTGGTATGTTGTGTTCATAAGAAATGGAAACCAGTCGTATGTAAACCATTTTAAAGTGTATATGTCGTCCACACCTGAAAAATAAGTAATAAATGGTGTACATACTAATAGATAAAAATTAATTTAAAGCATAAGTGCTTACTCCTTGTAATTAGAAATCATTTATATTTGTTTTATAAAAATACGTCGAAAATATTTTTATCAAACTCAAGATATCTCCAATTTCGAATTATGTCTGTTCTACTCTGTAAATATATCACAGCATTTAGTATAATGACATAAAAATTAATACATTCCTGGTTCAGTAAGTTTACTTTTACTTTCGTGAGCGTTTGTACAATGCCAAGAGGTAAATGAGAGGTTTTTGTTTTTAGTTAGTTCTACAGGGACATTCATTTAGGTGGATATTTCCCGCCAAGCACCTTCCCTTTAATTTTCTTGTAGTAATCCTCACTTGTTTGTATCCCATAACAATCGATTACCTCCTTAAAGTCCAATCACTTTACATACAACTTGGTTGTCTTCCACGATGCGTGCGAAGTGCAGAGCGAGGCAAACACTACCCGTCTACATGCAACGCACAGCTCGTATTGAGGCGCCTTTGAGCACGACCGTTTTACCGACAAACTCACGGATGGCCGCGCGCATGCGCTGCGCATGCCTCTGTTCGACCATACTAGGTACGCACAGTGCGAGGCGTGCATCGCATGCCGTACGCCGCTCACTGCCTCGCACTCTGCGTACGCGGCTTCGAGTGGGGGAGGTTGTGCGGCCCTACCCACCACACCTCTCCCCAATCTTATCATATCCTGAGCTGCCTACTATACATAACGTGGTCGCCTTCCTGGAACCCACCCACGCTGGGGAGGGCCTCTGCCCCCGTGGGCGGTCCGAGTTCGCAGGATTACCGTAGCTCATATATCCGCACCCGACTACCCCTACTTTAATTTTTAACTCAGTTAAAACAACTAAAGACCGAGCAAGGCGGGGCAGTGGTCTCACAATACATTGGGTTCGCTTCCCGGAGGACTCGGGTTCCATTCACGGTCCGAACATCCTGATTACAGCTTTCCGTGGTGTTCTGAAATGACTTTAGGTGAATGCTGGGATGTATCCTCAACATAGGCCATATATTCCTTTTCCCCCGTACTAGACTGTCGGAACAGCTGGTGCCGACTGTAATGACCTCTCTGTTGGTAAAGCATCAATTGTAAAAAATATATAAATAAAAAAAAAGGTCAAATAAGCGAATTAGAATAAGGGTGTTGTAGGCCTGATGGCCGATTTCACCAGCAAACTTTAAAATATAATGGTTACTTAAATCCTCAGTATGTATCATTTGATGCGGACTGTTTCACCAACTTTAAGTGACCTCTAAACTGCTTTAGGGGGCACAAAATTATGGGGCCCGAAATCGGGAAAATATTCTCCATTGAAGAAATTGGCAATGCTATTTCACAAGTTGTGTATAGATTAACCCAGAAATTGCGGTTTGTACTTTTTTTGATGTTAATCTATGCATAAAAAATGAGAAGTTATATTTGCATCGCAGTTACTAAAGTTGAATGCAAGGCACTTATTTGATTAAATAACCTATACATTTATGTTGAAATAAAACGCACAGATGAAAACTCGTGACAGGCACGCGTTTTGTACACAAGTGCTTTATTGGCGAAAGGCAAAGACAACAGATGTTGTAAAATGGGTTATTGTAAGGCATGCAGCTGACTGAAGTGTGCACTGAGTAAGTGTGCACAAGCCACGAAAATGGTATGAAATAAATGAAACTGAATGCCTTCACAAAACTTTTACAGCCTATCACCGTAGTCTCTATGATTCCGCCATAGTTTCGTTATGTTCTATTAAAATAATGTAATGTTCATAACGAAAACGTGTATCGAAACATTTGGCCTATGTAAAAAATATGTGATCATTTACATTAAATTTAAACTGAACATAATATAACAAGCATTTACATCGTGCATTTGTCATTTACGAGAAGTATTTTTACAGACTTTTACATCAGTTCGACTTCATTTTCAGTCAAAAACAGTGATAATGAGAGCCCAGTTAAAGCTGTCTTGTACAGATGGGATGAAATGATGGCACTGCGTGTCAATAAACGGCACCTGAATATCGTTTTGTAGAAATATTGTTCTCTGTAGAAGTGTGTATTGATGAGCTGAATGAGTGTATGCAGTATCCGCCACTCTCTGAATAGGATCTACAGAAAATTTGTAAGATATTTTGTAGTGGTTAGGCTTACTACACCGAAGCGAAATATTTGTACCTGTAAACTTAGATGTAAAAATATTATGTCCAGCTGTTCGACAGGATAATCGGGTAAAACAAACCATAAAACCAAGGGAAACTGTCGTAAGTAATCAGGCATAATTCCCGGCTATGGTATAAGTAGCAGAAACAAAATACCCAATGAAAATAAAAATTCAGAAGACGCAGTAACCGTATAAAATTATAATAATGATGCTGAAAAACGTCTGGTTAGTCCATGTAAAAAAAGAAGAAGCACATATCTCAATGTTGAGCAAAAATCGTTTAAAATTGAATATATGAAAAAAAAAAATCAATCAAACAATACCTACCCTGAAGAGTACCCAATCTCTAAATTGTTATTGGTGTTCTCGACAATCAGCCACAGTTTCATAAAGTTATATTTCGGTTTCTGCCGAAAATAGAGAGAACAATTAGGTAAATATACTTTTCTTACAGCGAGTTACTGCTTGAGCTTAAATCAGCGAAATGTTTCTAAAATATGCATCGTGAATGTAATATTAAAGTTTACTCAAATTTTGCTTCTGATTTTACGTCAAACGCGAATTTCAAAATTCCTCATATTCATTTTAAAAGGCTATAAATTACAAATGCCTTAGTTCGTGGCACGGAACTTTATGGTAAAACAGCACAGAAAAAAAATATATATACAGTATGTACACACATACATAATTTTATCTTCAGAGAAAACCGCATCTAGTACCGAAAGTTTTTTTACTGGATCTACTTATATTATTCCCTTCAAAAAAAAAAGAACAAATTTATATTTTATTTCATGCATTTATGTCACACAAACTATGCGCTTTGAACCTACAAAATACAAAAACAACACTTTGGTGCAGTTCAGCCAACTC
Source organism: Dryococelus australis (assembly GCA_029891345.1). Classification (NCBI taxonomy): domain Eukaryota; kingdom Metazoa; phylum Arthropoda; class Insecta; order Phasmatodea; family Phasmatidae; genus Dryococelus; species Dryococelus australis. Next base: position 64,374,372 of record CM056997.1, read on the forward strand.
AACGAACCTAAACACCCACCAAAAATAAATTAACTTTTGCCGAAGTACGACATAGCAAATTTTATTAGCTAGTAAAATTGAAACAACGGGTCTCTTAACAGTGTTGCCATGTGGAGCAAATGCATGAACTTGAGATCATGTGATTTTAAAACAAGAAACACTCACTCTTGCTGGTACGAAGTTTACAGCTCGGATCTTTGGATCATGGTGCAACCGACTATGAGTCGCTGCATGTTTCCCTCATTGCGACAAGCTTCTTCCTCTAACTCTTCTCATCTTCCGGGTAAAGCAACACACTGGGGTCCCCTGCGTACACAGTTACTCAAATTTCTATTCACTCGTCATCCAATCTCACATGACTAATAACGCTATTCACTTACTTTTAGTAAGAGATACAATATATACTACAAGCATTTCCCAATAGGACACGTTTATAGTTGAGCAACGTGTTTACCTGTTGACAGCAGTTTCACAACATAGACAGTGTTAACATAGCTGCTGGGGCAATGGGCCCTACACTCTGGCCAGTCCGTGACGTGTGTAGCCGGTTATAGTTTGGTGTGTATTGTGTGTACACTGCTTGGTGCACTCTGTGTACTCGCCCCGTCCTCTGTGGAATGACGCACCAGCCTCACGGAGACATTCACGTTCGTGAAATTCTCCGACAGGATTTCCCGTCATCACCGGCGTTCGCACCTCTGGAGGGACCTAGATGTTAGGTCGACCGAAACACGTCTGTGTTGGCAGAACTGCTTCGTCCAACATAGCCTGTGGGCTGGTGCTTCCCCTTTCCTATAGGCTGTTCACGGTAAAGTGAGCACTTTTTAAGTCCGTTATAAATTTTTCCTTTCATCCAATTTCCATCTTCCTGCTGCTTTTTATTACAAACATTGCCATGTGACCAATAAACACAATGCATACATTTCACCACCACCTAAATTTTATGTCTTAAGCTGCAATAAGATATATTTATTTGCGGTTAATGTCTGTTGGGAGGGCCTTAAAAAGTGCTTACGTTATCGTGAACAGCCTATACCCTCTCCGAACACGTGTGCGTCCAACCACAACGACAATATTATGTCACGTTTGTTATTCCAACCGTGTGGCAGTTTTGCAACACCTTGGTCTCTACGAAAATGCCCGAGTCTACAGTTATTCTGCAAGGTTTTCCATTTACACCGAATAGACTTTTATTTTTCCTTACTATCAGGACCGCGTGTACAAGGAGTTCGGAGACCAGTGCAAGAATTAAACTACAGATACCTCTTTTTTTAAATTACTTTTCTCGTTTCTGTTCGCGCAGGAAAGCCCTAAAAATTCAATTTTTTTCTCTATGAATATATTTTATGGAATGAGAATATAAAGGTTCGCTGCAAACAATTAGTTTTTTTTTTTTATGAAAAAGAGAATCGTATTTCAAGAGTATGTATTTACTGAAATGCGTGTGTAGCAGCGGTTCACAATAAAGTAAGCACTTTAGAAATGAACCTTAGAAAATAGTCACTGCTGCTGCATGCATATGCTTTAATGGACGCACTGAGTGACATTCGCCCAGTAATGTTGGTAACGATGAATTGAAAGTAGTTCCATATCTTAACGTCGAATGAAAAGTGTTTGGTAACCGATAGCTTAAAATCAATTATTTCACTTTCTGTTTTTTTAATGCATCGAAGTGTAAAACTAAGTAGATTTGTAAAGTATTTACTTTCTTAATAATTTCGCAGTTTCATTTGACCGACGAATGAATAAAGTGATGAGACCCACAGCAAGGTTAATTTTACATAAGGTGGAGGAATACACAACTTGTATACAAATAGATCTTAATTAGGGATTTCAAAAGTGCTAGTGTTACCGTGAACAGCCTATACGCTCAAACACTATTGATTTAACAGGCTATATGTATTCCGTCAAAGTATTGATTTCAACAAATTTTGGCAGAATTAAAATTGTGACGTAATTATGAGATCATCGTTCCCTTGTTTTGTCTGCACTGCATCAGTGTAAGGTCAATAGCTAGTTGGTAAAAGCGGTATTTTCGAATTTTTTTTTTTTTTAAATATACTCAAGTCAGAAAAGCCAAGGATCCAGTGCGGTGAATGTTTGTCTCTCCTCAATCCAGTCCGCCCCAATTCTCGAGATCACACATTACATTTCTGTCTGTTAACATGCATTGATATGTTGGCCTTATATTTGTGAGCAAAACAATCAATTTGTGTAGGACTATGCAAAAATTTCACCCTGTTCACATATGGGCCTATGATAATTGCAACTAATTTTTTGTACAAATCGATAATTTTATTAAATGGGTTGATTACAATGCGTATATATCTGTTTAGACATGTGCATTTCGTTGTGCGCAATATGGCGTCGGCGCGTGTTGTTTCGTTTTGCGCGATCGTCTTAACGTCGTCGTAATGAACTCTATAGTCTATACAGTCTATTATCGTCGTCCCGAGTCCAGACATTTTGCTCCTCCGGGCAGGAGCATAAACATTTCTGGTTTTGTGTATAATTTTTGCTGCTCGTTACTTTTGTTTATCATTCACGGGTGGAGCGCAGTTGCATTGTGGCTTGATGAACACCATTTAGTTCGGCCTACGACCAATCTATTACGCCGGCTGATTTTCTCGGAATTTTGGAAGCGCTGTTGAAGGTCATGGTGAATCGCGTGCATACGTATGTGAACTTTGCACCACGTGTTATGAGGTCACGACTATTTATCATTGGGAACTACGGTGATATTTACCGTTAAAGTTTTCTTAAGTACTGAAACTCCGCACGAACAATGGCAGCGATAGCTACAGAACATTTGCGACTGTAACGAGCCGAAAATCATCTGCACAGAGCCTCCCTGTTGGCAAATCAATCCCTCAACTACCCTTCACAACAACGGTTGTTCTAATCTACCTGCCGGGATCTGCCATCCATCAAAACAAGTTATGAGGATGATCATCTTCTAATCGAAGCACATGGTGATGAGGATACATTTTTCAACAAGGTGGAACACAGAAAGCGGCTTGAAATATTCGATGATGCTTATTATTAGGTTACACGTGTAGCCGAGTCTCTAAAGCAGCTGTAAGTTTCATCAGAACAGCGAACAACCACCCAGTCGCATGCTCGAGTCGCCCTTCCAGTCATCAAGCACCCCACATTTTCTGGAGAAATCAAAGGTTGGTTAAGTTATTCCAATTTGTTCACCTCCTTGATTGGAGATAACAAGGACCTCACTAATGTGGAGCGTTTCACTTACTTAAAATCTTCGCTTTCTGGAGAACCATTATCTCTTATTCAGTCACTTCCAAAGACCTCTGATAAATTTGGCATTGCTTGGAATCTGTTGATTAAACAGTAAGATAACAAGCAAGTCATCGTGTAAACTCAAATAGATGCACTTTTGCAAACTCCTATGGCTACTAAATATTCAGTTTGCGAGGCTTGTTATCTGCTATAATTGAAAATGTAGCTGCTTTGAAGGCATTGAACCTGTCAGTAGATCAATTGTATATGTTGCTGCATTTGTTGAAGAAACGAATGGACCAGGCATTAAGAAAACAATGGGAACTAGTGGTTCAGGAACTTGAGATTCCTACATTGAGTGACTTTACAGATTTTCTTGACAAACTCTGCACTTCGAGCGAAGTCATAGTCAGTACACCTCAGAAGTGTAACCAGCTTAAATCAATCAACAATCACAAAGTGCCTGAGCAGCATCGTACTTTATTAGATAGCTTCTTTGTTAAATCCTTTCCCGAAGAGTGTTGCCTTTGTAAGGATTATCATACTATCCACAGATGTTCTAAATTTGTACAAAAGAACCCTCAGGCACGTTTTTCAATGGCAAAAGAGAAACTATCATGTATAATTTGCCTTCAAGCCGCTCACCAAGTGAAGAGTTTCCCATCGACCATATCTTGTCGATTTTATAATGCTCGTCAAAACACAATGCTGCATTTACCATCAGATAAACCCACTACCACAGTGGCACAGTCAGTACAGGATGAAGTGCCTGTTGACACACCTTAAAATGAGGACAGCATTCTTCGTGTTCTATCTCCCTTTCTCAAAGATTCGCAGCCATCTACTGTAATGTTATCCACAGCTGTTGCTAAGGTTCAGAATGTCTGTGGCAACTGCCAGCCTGTTATGTCTGTCTCGATTAGGTGTATCAAGTGTCAAAACCTATCAATTCCACTTGATGGACTTGCCCACACACCACTTACCAGTGCGAAATGTGTTACCTCCTGCATCATAACACCTAGTGGAAGGAAGGAGCCATGTTTGCCCACTGAGTTCCTAGTTTTGCCTCAAATTACTTCACATGCTCCTTTAACATTTCTTAAGACAGATGCTTAGGAACATACTAGACAGTTGCAACTGGCTGATCCTACCTTGCCACACCAGGAGAAATTGACATTTTGCTGGGTCCAGAAATATTTCCTCAGCTTCTGAAAGGAAAGAACGTTAGTGGTACCATAGGTACACCAACTGCTATTAATATGTTGCTGGATTGAGTGCTAATGGGACGTGTCCAGATTAACAGAGATTTACAGACAGGTACCTCGCCCTTCATCTTAAATGTACAGCAACCTACCTCGGATGAAGTGTAGAGAAAAGTTTAGGAAATTTCATAACTGCTTGTGGTCACATTACCACCAGCCCCAGAAGATGAGTAATGTTAAAAAATGTTCATTGAAGGCTGCACTCAAACTGACACAGGTAGGTACAGTTTAACTCTACCATTTGAATCTCCCTAACCAATATTGGCAGATTCAGTCTAATCTTCTCTGCTCTGTTTTCACTCTTTAGAGTGCCGGCTGAGAAAACAACCAGAGGTGAAGGCTGATTACATTGCCTTCGCGCAAGACTACCTGGCTGCAGGACACATGAGCAATGTAAAACAAGGTGACACAGGAAGTGTGAACGCATACTATATTCCACACTATTGCGTGCAAAGGTCAAACCACACTACCACCAAGCTACGCACAGTGTTTTATGCTTTGTCAAAAACAGACTTGGTTGTGTCTCTTAATGATGTACTTTTAACTGGTCCAAAATTGCAGGTAGATATTGTTGCTGTTTTGCTTGATTTCAGAATTCCACACATTGTTGTCACTGCAAATATTAAACACATAATATCGGCAGATCATGGTACATCCAGAGCACCGTGACTATCAACGAATCTTTGGGAGAGAGTCGGAGGAGCAACCAGTTGGAATTTATCGGCTTAATACGGTCAGTTATGGGGTCTGCTAAACTCCGTACTTAGTAGTGAGGACATTGCGACAGCTGACACAAGATTAGATGACCTTTTTTTCAGATGATTCTAAAACACTTCTAACAAGCACATATGTTGATGATGTTACTGATGCCAATAACCTAGCCGCTACCCTCAAGCTTAGACGAGACCTTCAGCAACTGTTGGACCTTGGGGGTTTTCAGCTTCAAAAATTAGTAAGTACTTGTCTAGCTTTGCTTGATGACTTGCCACACAAGATGTCCATTCTTGTGGTGAAACATACTCTTTTAGCGAAGAATCCTGCATTAACTTATTAGGCTCATGCTGGAGTCCCAACACTGATGTATTATCATGTAACTTGCAACCCAACCCTCCAGTGTACACAAAACGAGGCATTTTATCAGATATTGCCAGAATCTTTGACCCATCGGGATGGTTTGCGCCATTGACATGGCAACGCAACTGGGAATGACGTCGACTTCAACAGCGCATACCAACTCACCCCTCCCCCTCCATCCAGGTGGTCCGGTGCCACACAAATCTCGCTCACAACATTCCAAGTACGCTGGGACGTTTGAATAACCTCTGAGTTATAAACGGGAATAGTATTGGCTTTTGTGTGGGAAAATATTTAACTTCAAATGATACGTTTGAATTCTTATATTTATTAAGTGCAACCATTTAGTCATCAATATTAAAATTAATCAACTGTGTTTAAATTTATGCGCTGATCATGTTGTGATGGCGTAGTGGTCTGTCCATTTCCTTTCCACCTAGTGATGGCTGATAAATCGCAGTCTGCTACTTCTTCACAGATATTTCGTTGTCAGAAATTCATCTGGGACAAAATCATTTAAATATCTGTGACTGAGATATCGCATCAGGTTCTCAGGATGCTAATAAATAAAGTACAATATATTTTTATATACATTTATGTTATTTTTTAAAAATTATAAAATTTTCATGACTCAATTCTGACCGCTGTCAGATGCCCGTTTTGGTTACCTCCTTATTTATAACTGGACATTTTATTTCAATTATCGGCATCCTATATTTTGTAGAAGACTAAAGTGTTTTCTCAGTGACGGAAAAAATACCACGGTAATTTACATAATCTTACAAAAAGGAAACTTTATTACAAACCTGAATACAGATGTTTTCAAATCAATCAACGCTGATACATTTATATAATATGCTTATGTTTGTGTGTATATTACATATACGTATTTTTTTACTGTGACAAAATCGCAGATATAAGTCACAGATATTTATGAGCCAGAGTAACAGTTGTCACAGGCACTTTAAAATATAGGTTAAGCTCAATTCTATTCCCATCTCGCCGGACACAGTGTTCGAGTGCCGGCGGAATCACGCCTGGACTTTCCCATTGGTGGGAGACGTGGCAGATGTTGGCGGTTGGTCGGTGTGCTCCCGTTTCCTCCACCACAGCTCCATCTTTACTCTACCTCCGTCGGCGCCCGAGACTTCAGCTCACTCTCACTCATTCACTCACGTTATGTCCGATACGTAAAGACTTTTCACTGTAGAGTGAACACGTTTTAAAGGTCGCTATTAAGAGTTCCCTTCAGCTTATTTGTACCCTTTTGGCAACAGTTAATATAAAAACCTGTCAAGGGACTAATAAACACTGTTTAAAAATGACATTTCTCTCAAAAGTTAACGTCTAAGGTCACGATAAAATACTATTTTTATTTATTATGCCTGCAGGGAGAGTGTTGAAATGTGTCACTTTAACGTGAACCAGCCTATTTCCACGATAATGGTACAACGGTGAGAACGGAGGATGTCCCTATGAGTAAGATGCACATGTAATGTGCACCTAAAGGTTGTTCACGGTAAACTGAGCACTTTTAAACTCAACCTTTGAAAAATGTCTCTGCCCCTACCTGCGTATATTTTAACGGGCGCACTGAGTGGCACGCGCCCAGTGAAGATGGCAACGACGGAGAGAAAGTAGTTCCATTTGTTAACGTTAAATTACAAATGTGAAGTAAACATCTGTGAATACAAAAAAATATTCTATTATGATTTTTTGTTTTTTAATGCATATACGTGTAACAACACACATATTTGTAAAATATTAACGTTTATAAAACATTTACAAATTTACCTTGACCGGCGCACGAATAAAGTGATCATACGCATAGTGCATATGGTGAAAGAATACACTATGTGTATACAAGTAGATCTTAAGCAGGGCTTTGAAGAGTGCTCATTTTACCGAGAGCAGCCATAGCCAGCCGGAACGGAACCACCTGCTCTAGGGTGGCAAAACACCTCCGCACAGCAGACAAGTACACAGAGACGATGTGGTGTGGTTGTTTGGTTCCTTTAATGTGCGGGTATCAGTTCTCTCATTGGCTACGAGAGGTTATGGGCTTTGTATCTGTCTGTCTATTGCATTCTGAGAAAGGTTCTCTATTGACTGGGCTGCCTGCTGGCGAGTTGGTTACCTGGCGCTGATTGGCGTTGCGACATTGTGCTGGCCAGTTACGCCATTTCGTTGGCTTGAGCTGTTGCGAGTTCGTGGTAAGAGCGGCGTCGGTTTCACTACTCTGTATTCGTAAGTTCTCTGTGACACGACGTTATCGCCCAGGCTGGGACCAGGAGGCGCCGACCATAGGCTCAGGTGGATCTGTTCAGGCTGGCGGGAGGAAGCAGTGAAGGGCGTTCAAACAAATACCGCGAGTGTTAAGTGGTGTGTGCGGGATGTATGGAGCGAGGGAGGGATAAACTTCCTGGAGCGTGGCTGCCCCAGCTGGCTGGTACATTGTTCCCCTAGCGTCATGCCGCACAGCGGGGATCCATCTGCCCTGTCTCCAGTCACACGCTCTCCTCTCCTCCGCTGCCCGTCCTCTCCTCCGCTGCCCGCCTTCCTGACTGACCCTGCATTTTACACATCCCTGCTTCTCAGCCCGCTTCGTAGTCTTACATGGACACGTGTGTACGCATTGCTGATTCGCGGTTCACTAGGTTTGAAATACAATTTTTTTTTTTTTTAACATGTGTCTAATGTTCTGATCTATAAACACACTTCAGTCTATGCCTGCATATTATTTTCAAGACATTGTGCTAATTATAAATACCGCTTCGGAGCATTCCAACATAGCTAAAAAAAAAAAAACACATTTTCAAAGCGCTGTAACTGAAAATATTCGGGTCAGATGCACACAAAAATACCTACTTTAGCGTAGGTGGCAAGGTGAGGGGGGGGGGGGGGGGGGTGGGCTACACGGAACCTCGCTACACACATTCCAACAATAAAATTATACGGTCGCCTCTTAAGGTTGAAATAAAGCAGCTATCTATGAAGCTCTGCATTCGACTATACAACGTGGAGAACTCATAAAAACGCAGTACAATCACCGTGAAAATGGTCAGAAAAGTACGAATTATGCTTTATATGAAACAAGAATGTATATATTTTGCAACATTATAAAATATTTTACTAAAATTTACTTTTTAGATGTAGAAAATTAATCTATCGGTAGAGTCCGCATTTTAACCAATTTTAAATGCATTTCCATTCTGGATACCCCAGAAAGCATAATTTACAATAAAATCTTCTTCAAGAAAGATCGTCATAATATTCATTATGATTGCATGTAAGAAAATTTTAATGATGATATTGTATCATATCAATTTCATTATTAAAATTATGTACGTCATTTTCAGCCATAAATGTTTGCGACAAATGGCCCCACATAACATAAATTACAAAAATTATTTCCTACATTATTATTATTATTATTATTATTATTATTACATGTGCAAATCGTGCCGAACGATGCCCCTTGCCCGAGGCGGAGGGGGGGGGGGGTCCTCGGGGACCCCTCCCCCAGCGCTGCATTCCAACGCAACTCCATACTCGTATCCCCTTATTAACCCTCATCATATCTCAATGCCGCGATGTTAAGATACGTGCAAATATCTCCACTCCGCTCCGGATTCATGATCTCGAAAGCGTAATGCTTACAGCAGACACGTTTAAAAGTTGGGAGTGTTGAATTCCGCACGTTAACAGATAAACATTTCCACGTGTGTGCTACAGAGACAGTAAAGGCTGTTCACGATAAAGTGAGCACTTTCGAAGTTAACCTTAGAAAAAATGTCACTGCTCCTACCTGCATATGATTTAACGGGCGAACTGAACGACATGAGCCCAGTAAAGTTGATAGCGATATCTGGGAAGGACTTCCGTATTTTAACGTAAAAAAAAAAATGTTAGGCGACAATTTTTGATAACTGAAATTATTTATTTCACTTTCTGTGTTTATTAATGCATCGAAGGGTAACAACGAGCAGATTTTTAGAATATTTATATTTCTAATAATGCCATAGTTTCACTTGACCGACGCACGAATAAAGTGATGAGGCCCATGACAATGTTAATCCTACACAAGGCCGAAGAATACACAACGTGAATACAAGTAGATCTTAAGCAGGGCTTTCAAAAATGCTCATTTTACCGTTAATAGCCTACAAAATATTTTGAGAAGGAGCGTGATTTATTGGTGGGAATGGTCAGTTCATGTACGACTTTAAAAGCTAGTGTCGAAAATATTGTTTTCTCCCTGAATGTATTTATGACTTGTGTCAGATAAGGGCCGGATCTTCTAAGTATAGGCTAAACTATGAAGTAAGCCCCTCTCGTTTAGACGAAGCCAGTTATGTTTCTATATATACTCTGAGACGTTATTACGAGGCTTTAAACCAAAAACAAAGCGCGCGCAAGCATTTTGTATGTGTTATAACTTTGCAGACAAATTTTCATTGATATCTACGAACCCCACATCAAGCGATCAAGTACTGTAAATATTAGCATCAGAATGGGCGAAAGTAAGTTAGCGTATCCTTTAAAATAAACAGTCTACAGTTAGCAGCAGGGCGTTTCTTTCAACAGTGCTCATTTAAGTATCAAATATTTAGTTTTTGGTTTAGTTGGTTAGTTTGTTGCGTACATTATTTTCCTCGTAGTAAAAATTTAAAGATTAAAAATAATTTTTTTCTAGCTCATTTCCAAAAAAAAATATATATTTCTGAGTGAAAGCAGAAATACTACGATCTACAATCAGATGAAGTCCTTATTTTCGTGACGGAACTGTATGTTTATGGCAGTGAGTCCCGCGTGTGCAGCGATAGGAGTAGATTGCCACTGGCTAGAGAGAAATAGTCAAGTTCGCCAACAAGGTTTAGGCTGTTTCGTTGCATGACTGTAGCAAATGCCAGCATACAGAAGGTATTCGTTTGTCACCGATACTGGTACGATGTATGAGCTACAGTCGTTATGCGTACAGGAAGTTGCCATGATGATACTCGTGAGGAGGTAATATGCAGCAGGGGAATGGCCACAGGGAAGACAGCACTCATGGCAGCCATCAAGTGGTCACCATTATAGGAGGACTAGTGCGGTCCTCAGCCGGGCTATCATCGCTAATTGCCTATATGAGCCCGCCGCGTGCCGCTCACATTGAGGATGGAGTGCGGTGTCCATCGCGACTGGCACCTTGCCTGCTGCCTGATCTTGCATGCCCCCCCCCCCCTCCCATCAACGTACTCCTTTTCCACAAAGAGCTATCTGTCCAGCTCTCTTTCACCTGTCTCTCACCTACCTGAGCCATGTTTACAGCAGCATTTGCCCAACATTCCAAATCAACGCATTTGGTAAAAATGCGTTCTTTGACAAAAGAAATTCAAGCTCCCATCCATTTGAGATAAGAATTGGTGGACGATGAGCAGTTTCTGAATAGGATTTTTTTTTAAATTTCTCTAACGTTTTCCGCGAAAAAATTAATATTGATAGACAACCGTAACAGTTGCGCCTCAAGAAGTATACAATATACAATACAGTTTGTGATGGCGTAAATTCAGAAAAGCATTATTAAATATGGCCCATTCGATAAGTCGTTTGCCTCCGTACCAGTATTGTACTCTACGTAAACTTCGATTTCTTCTTCGTTATCACTGTCATAGAAGTCGGAGCTGATGGGGCTGTCGACGAAGCTGGGCGAGAATAAGCTGTAGGACGTTCTGCCCAGTGCGTGCTGGTACGAGTTGCCTGATGATTGCGGGTTCGTGCTAGTATACGACATCAACGAATTTGCTCGTCGTGCCAATCTAGTGCAGATGTGCTGAAGAATATTATTTCCATTTTCTTTTGCAATGCTGTTGGTGTTATTTACTTTTCATTTGAAAACAATGCTATCGTAGTTTTAACAAGAGTTTGAAACCCTGCAAGTTTTGAAATGGTCACTGGGGTTTCCTCTTGAAATAGCGAAAAAGGGATGACAGCGAGAAAATTATTGTTTTACCAAGGAGACCCGGGGTGTGACTTATAAAAAGATTTGGGAAAAAATAGTCCGCTTGCGACTAAAGTAGGCCACTAATTCGTCGGAATGAAGGGTTTCGAAAACGCATGAGAAATTAGCCAATGAGAATCATTGGTGTGGGGGGTGGGGATGGGCCAGTTGGGCAATTAAATATATTGGAAGGGGATGGGATCGAACAAACGCCAAACAAATTGACCAATGGGAATAATTAGAGGGGTGGTGGGGGCGGGACAACTATTCAATTAAATATATTGGAAGGGGGAAGTGGTGGGTTTCATTCGTCTGCTGGACGTGGTGCCGAGGGGAGGAATTTCCGGAAATGTAAGTTTTCAAAGTAAATTTTTAAATGATACATTAAAAATAATATTTTTAAAATATGCTTTTAATATTTTTAATAACACAATTTAATAAAAAATATTTTAAATATATTTTTTAATTTTTTTTTTTTTTTGGATTTTTGGGTTAAGGTCAAAGGTCATCTGGGTCAAAGTCAAATGTCAAGGTCACCGACATCCAACACGACAGACAACATGGCCGCCGGGTTACCAGAATGACAGAGCATGAACAGGTCCATGCTCCAACGCCAGACGCTGACATCCCCAAACATACTGTCATTATACTAGAATAACTTAATAACGAGTTTCGTACTTCGGAAGAACACGTGTTTCGAAACCGACATTACGTCACAGTGACTGACTGAACTTTCTTGGAAGGATGTCGAACGCACTTTTTGAAACAAAACAAACATGCCTACCACTGGTCGGTATGGCAAGCGGTTGTCACTGTCTGTACTAATTTCAATCTTCTTTTCGGTTCACTCCCCGGCCGGGCCACCGGATTTTCGTAAGTGGGAATCGTGCCGGACGATGCCGTTGTTCAGAGGGTTTTTTCCGGGGATCTCCCGTTTCCCTCGACCCTTTATTCCGGCGCCGCTCCATATTCACTTCAATCATCCTCATCGGCTCAAGACCTCGCTGTTAGGAGCCGCCCAAATCTCTTCACTTCACTTCACTTTTCGCTTCACTCTTGTGTCAAATGAGTACTTTAAACCCTATTTTGGTCCACATAAAATTACTACCAATTTAGTCTTTGTTATAACCTTCATCCACTTTCTTACTATACAAAACAAAAGGGGAAAATCGTACAAAACACGTAAACTATCATCGTTTCACATTATTTACGTTTTTATGCGGGGAACAAATTAGAATTAGGGGTTTATACCTTTGCCATCAAATGCATATTTTCGACTTTCGGAGACGTCAACAGCTATAATTGTGAATTCTCACCCCCTGCCCCCTTGTCAAGCTTTTTTTCCAAATAATTGTTTGCCGCCAAATTATTATACTTTCAAATACATACACACCATGAATCCAATAAGTTAAGTCAAAGAAACTTAAATTAATATTTATGCTTGGTGTCGTCTTCAAAGCCATGAAAATGTTTCAAATTATAGACAAACCGTAAACGCGTCCTGAGCTCCGGACTTGCTTGTCCCCATGACACGTCTAAAGGGGGACCAGTCCTTGCCATCTTGGATTTGTCATTTTTCATTTACGTTCCATTTCAATTGATGCAACGAAATGTTTCGCATGACACAGCATGAATGAGAACTTCTCAAACTTTTATAGTCTATTACAGCTTCACACAGTCTTTATTAATTTTTTTAATTAGTAACTTCTGGGAAGAAATAAGTGATTTTTCCTTGCAGCCGATTACAAATACAATACTAGCTGCATTAGTCAAGTAGCACTAACTTCATAAAAATGTATACAGTAGTGTCTTATATCCTGTCGATCCGTAAAACTTAATACAGAATCTTTAATGCAAGATGTTGTGAACATTCCTTAGATCTAAGATGGCGAGATCGATCTGCCTTAAGCCTGAAGGGCAACGTTCATAGCTATAGTCCATTCCCCATTGGAAGCAACTTATTGGGAGCCCTGCTAAATATCTACTTGCAGGCCCGTTTCGTATCCTTCCGCCAAATGTAAACAAACGTTGCCATGTGACTGTCATGTAGCATCTGTCAAAATTAATGTTTACATGCAATTGTGTGTGTGTACTTTCGCTACACCTAAAAATAGACATTGAAATGTGGCTTCTACTTCAAATGTGTTGTTTACTGTTTACAGCTTCTCAAAGAATTGTCATATTCTAAAAACAATTCTGTATGAATATTCACAGTTTAGGCATCTAACATTATTTAGGTCAGCTTTATGAAGTTTTAAAAATGCCTCAATTAACGATAGTTCTTACGGTTACGTTACATTAGAATATTTGTTTTCCACGACATAGCACACTACACGTAATGCACGTTAATATTTTACCCCGACTGTGTTAAACACTGTTACAACTGCGGGGTAATGAACTGTAGTATGTAACTTTTTGTTATTGATATATGTTGGGTTATTTCTTTAAAAGGACGGCCTCAGTTCGAAAAACGAAGGAATAGAGTCCAAAGAAAAGCGACATAAAAATCAGCACGCAACTCGTGTCGCTCATTTTTTGCTATAGAAACTTAAAATATAACGGTGAACATGCACACAAATAAGCCTACAGTAACTTTTATTCCGCTCATATTTATATGTATTGCTACTTACTGTGTAATAGGTTTACTGAAATTTATTGGTGCTGGGCTTAATTATTTTGTTGGGATTGGTGGTAAATCACATTACAAGACTGTGTTTCAAACACCCACCAGGTCAAAGGTACAACGTCGTGATAAATAAACAGAAGTGGATGTAAATAAATAACTTCGCCATAAAAACAGTTCACATTTACAACGTATAAATAGTTCATATCAAATATTTCAAATCACGCACACAGACAGATCCAGCGTAACTATCACTACGCAGCCACGCCACGCTATTTCACACGCAGCGGTTAACGAAACACACCTTAACATTATATTTATTACTGCCGCGGAAAAACAGATTTCTCACAACCTCGTAACTTGCTTTGGTAGGTTTAAAAAACACAACGTCTACAGACGTGATTTGGTAATTAGAAGTATTTTTCGGAGTAAGTATAATTTACGCTTCGTTTGGTAAAACAACAACCCGCCATGCCATGGCTCGCCACGTCTACCAACTTCGGTTTGTTTCTGCCCCGCCATCGTATCTAAATATATGAAAATAAGTATTCAAACATTAGAATTGAAAACATGTACAATTTGGACGCGTACTAGCGAAGTGGAACTTCCCGAGTGTGAAAGAGAGGCAGAGAGAGAGAGAGAGAGAGAGAGAGAGGGAGCGCCAAGCTTCGCTCAGCAGACAGTTGCTTCAAAGCTGCTCTCGCTCGATAAAGAACACCGTACCATTACGGGCTACTCACGATATTTTCCGCTGTAATTTTAAACTGTAGAAATGAAATCTGTTGCCATCGGGGTACCTAAATATTTCAATATTTCAATAGGCACCGTTTAATTTCCAAATAGTATACTAAACAACGAGGTTAAAATAATATTTTTAATGTGAACGATCTCTTACCGATCGTTGCCAACACGTCGCTGCACTCGCTGTTGTTAATTCATATTTCAAAAAGAAATAAATATTACAAGTTATAGAAGATATTAAGGTAAAGTTTCATTTATTCAATAATACAGTTCTCTAAAGTTAACCAGAGTGTTATATATTTGTGGAATACAGGTTATTGAAAAAACAGGTTGACATGTTATGCCTAGAGTGTATTTTCAAAGGTTGATTTTCATAAGTCGCTTCCAATCGGGAATGGACTATACTCGTAGTTGTGGGATCAAACGAAATCCAATTGGTGAGGGGGGGGGGAGAGAAGCACCGACAAACGGAATGAGCTAAGGACGCAGCACGCAGCTGTCTACTTCAGACTGTGCTCTGGTGGAAGTTGCGCTATGTCTGGGTCCTGCTTTGTCTTTGTCTTGGCAGTGCGGGCGCTCTGGCACAACTGTTCTCTTGTCTCGGCTAATATCCGGCCGTCAAGGAAAGCCTCCAGTATAAGTAATTCCTAATTAACCCGTGTGGGTGGCGCTAATCCGGCTTGTTTTCTCGAGCGACGTGGCAGTTACCATGGCACCGGAAGACCGCGAGCGCTCGCATCGACTTTTTTCTTCCTTTGTCACGGACCGGACTTCGTGACATCATCGTCTGTTAAAACAATTATCATATCCGCTGGGAAGACGAGAAATTCACGTATGAGCGAACGAGCACGGTGTCGCAGTTTCAATCAAATCACTCATGTTCTGAGAGCGTAACGTTTTTTTTTTCTTCCCGACACGAGATTGTCAGCTGAGCTCGAGTCGAAATCTATCCCAGTGACGAATATAAAATCCTGTAGTTAGAGGAATGTGATACAGTTTGAATAAATTTCAAAATGACTTCCACGAGACAAGATTACACGGTGCAAGAGTTTAAATTTCAAGGCTGGCTGTGATTCACAGTATATCGTTCTCAACTTGCTACACGCTGTAGAAATTTGATAACCGTTATTGCTGCAACACTGAACGACATTCCTTGATTACTCGTGATAGAGGCAGTACGTAGTTCACAGGACAGCCAAGTACGCGGGACGAAATGGCACGGTGGTCACTTTAATGTTATCGTACTCACTCTCGGATTGGCTGGGCGAGGCTCTGAGAGCGGGTCTTGTGCTGCGTTCACGGCAGACTGAGCACTTTTGAAATCAACCTTTGAAAACTGTCACTGCCTCTACCTGCGGTTACATGCCGATGGTAACATAAATTGTACATGTGGTTAAGGTTACTTCTACTCAAGTTGGGAAGATCAATGCTAAAAGTTTGGAAACCAAACATGTTCGCCACATAGTAAGCGCAGGTGTTGCATGTATACCAGAGTTTCTCTATTTTATACGTTAAAAAGAAACAGGATAGTTGTAATTATCATAAATCATATAGACTAATTTAGTCATTTAGTAAAATATTTCTCTTTTATTATTCGCGTAGCTTAAAAGTTAAAATTAAAAGTTACGTTGTGGAACTCTACGCACCTAGCGGCGGAAAATTTCCCCCATGCCAAACTCTGCTATAAGAAATTTGGTTTTGTTCCTGACCTGGGTAGAACTAACTTTAATATGGTGGAACAATACACAGTGTACACACAAGTAGATCTCAGTCAGGGCTTTCAAATGTGCTCATTTTACCGTGAACAGCGTATACCAGGCGAGTCACATTTTGTTGGCATGTGCGACTTGAGTTGGCGGTACAAGCGGCTCTCACCTATGTGTATTCTCAAGTACTCTGTGACGGTAGTGCGTCGTTCTGCCCAAAGTAGTTTGACATAAACTGTGGGAATTGTGTCACGCAATTTTTGCTCCAAAAAAAAAAAAAAAAACAAGGAAGAGCACGTGATATTTTCGAGGAGTTTTAATATGTTGTTCAGCATACCAAATACGACCTAAATACAAATTTCTAGCTTAATCTATTCTTTTTCACGGTTTCGTCAATTTTAATGCTTAGATTAGTGGGTTAAAACAGGTAGGGCTGAGAACGGTAAATTCTAAACAACAGCTACCCTAGAACTCCTTAATTAATTTACTCATTAGTTTCGGCGAAAGAGTTCCTGCTTGTTTCTGTAAGGCAAACCAATATTTACACCTGGTGAAAATATTACTCCACCACGCGTGAAAGTTTCCTCGTTGAATCTTGCAGTAATCCGCTGCTGGGTCGTAAAAAGTCTTACAAGCTTTATGGTCGTCATTGTTGAAACGTTGAAGCTCTAGATAACGAGCAAGGTCTGTAGGTAGACGAAGAACAGTTTCCAAGAATGTTATAAAAGCGAGTCGAGTTATGAGCTTCTGTTTCAGCTTGTAAGTTGGTGTTTGCCGGGCAGATCACATGTCGCTAGCAATGAGGTGTGCTGTATTGCTGTCTGTTGTCTTCGGTGTTGCAGTAGCACATAGCGTCCACAAGAGGTAACTGGAACGTATCTGTGTAACCTATTTGTTAGCAAATCTCTCCTTATATTAACTTTAATTTGTATTCAAGGGCTGAAACTCGCGTGTGTTGGTCGGTGTGGCCGTGTTGGGATTATCTTTCTACAGAATTATTTGTATACTGAGTTAATTGTCGCAAAGAAATATTTTCCTCACATACAAATATATTGAAAAGTAGTTTTGCTACATATAAAATTTCACTTTAACCATGTTAAAAGCTAAAGATTATTATCATTGCTCTTCCAGGAGTAAGTTCCACATTAATTACAGTATATCAAAACTTTCATCTTGAGTTAAAGTTTAAATTAAAATTACGTCAGAAAATACATATTTGTTATAATTCCCCCAACACAAAGTAATATTAATACCATTGCAAGTAGTATACTTTGGTTCCTTCACGTGCAGGGCCCAGGATCCGGCTCCGGCTTTCTCGGGGAAGCCGCCTTATTGGAATATTTTACCCTCAAAATCATTTGTTTTAACCCATAAAGTAACATTAGAAATAAATTATTTTACCCAAAAAATCAATTTTTCTTATAAAATTTCGCGTTTTCCCATTTTGCAAACAGAAAAAGAATGACTCCCCAGAAAATTCTACTTTCGGCCGGAGCAAGCAAGGCGGAATTGTAACACAGGCGACTTTTGGGTCAGGAGAACGGACCGGTGTGGACCTTTCACTCCAAAAATTTAAAAAATAGTTTTTTGAATTTAAATATAGTTTTATAATTAAAAAGTTAAAGGCGTAAGTATACAGTGTTATACGTCATCGGACTCGTCTTTCCAAGGCGCATACGATCATGATGTCATATCGATTATGTAACCCAATGCCAGGATCATCATTTTTGGATTTAAGAGCAAAAAGTTTATAAAAAAAATATTAAAAATTATTTTAAAAATTTAAATTTCCGGTCACTCCCAACACCAATTTTAAATTCAAGAATTTTTTTTATCAGAAATAATTTTTTAATAAAGGTGAGGTTTTTTCAAAAATAGATAAAAGCGTAGCATATTTCTTTACACAAAATGTATTGTACACATGATCATGATAAAATATACATAATCAGTGAAAAAATCAATTAATTTTATTAATCTTCTTCGAGTCGGACGATTTCGTTTCTAGTCGAAGGCAGCAGATTCACGGTCCAAGGACGAGGCCCACCATTTGTGCAGCGGCTGTGTGTTCCTCCACGCATGTGTCCAGTCAGGTTCAGACCTGTCGCAGACATGTCGGTGCTGGTCGTTGTAAAATTTCGCCAGCTTGCGCAGCGATGGACAGCTATACTCGCACTACACATCGATGATTTCAACTTCGTTTTTTCACAAGTTGCTAAGCCATTCCTTCGGCTGGGGCCCTGCCACATAAACCAGTCCTTGCGGATACTGTATCAGCAAGTCACGCAGCACATTTCCCACTTGGTGGTAAGGAATCTTGCCTTCGTCCCAAACGATTCCTTGGTGGTACTTGGTCAACCAGTCGTTCGTCTTCTTGCTTTTCTTGTCCAAGAGTTTTCACGAATAAGAGGGGCGGAAGGAGCGCGTGCGCATCTTACCATCGTCGTCGTAGTACACTGCGATCTCCTTGAGCACGTAACTGCTCTGGCTCTGGAAGTATTGCAGATTACAGTACATTTTACTGCTGTCTATGCTCGAAGTCGACTAAACACTTCTAGAATGTGTGCAGTTATATTTATATATTCTCAGCTGTGCTCACAACAGTATTTCGACAGTCTTGTCTCGGCAGTTGTACAATACAAGCTGGTCGTGAAGTATCAGGCAGAATGCATACGTGTTGGCAGGAATATTTCCATGTGTAGTGGATTTGATCCTGTAGTCGAATACATTAAATGTAATATGCTTATGTTTGTTTACTTACATCGAATAACATGAGTGAGGCGAATCTCTTGAAAGTATCAGGGCTCAATATCGTCCATTGGGTGCATCCGTAATACGATGATTGGAATTGAGCGTAAATCTGATATGCTAGCCGGTACTGTCCATTTTCAAAGTTCATGTTAAAACCCACATAAGGATAGATTTCGCTATTCAAATATATTTCCATATTTTATATTTGGCATGCGTCGAACCGCGAACGGCTCACTCTCACATTGTGCTGTCTTCCGATCTGTAGCCCAATGACGATGTGCCTTGGTTTCTCAGAAGCAAAGCTGGACTTCACCACCCAGTTGAGGCGCTGGCTTGCTGGCAATCAAGGGTATGTCTCAAGACTCCACGACCTGAAAGCCATATCGATGTTTTTGCCATTTTCCACATTCTTCAACATTTGTATGAATTCTGCAGTGCTCAACTGCACATGAGGCAGCATCCATACGATAGTGTGTAGTTTCAGTCCACTGCCTCCAGGTTTTCTCCCGTTCCCACGATGGTGTCCACATGCGTATTGGCTAGGAGCAGCACCAGTTCCTGCTTCGAATTGAAGATAATTCGCTTTTAGTCTTCGGCAAATCCCAATAGCATGATGAGTGGAACGCACACTTCGAACTTACTCCAGGGTATATAGGAACACTATAGTCATCTTCGATCCCCCAGCCTGCCATCTTGGCTGCAGACAGCTCATTCGGCATGAGCGAAAGGTAATTTTTGATCGTTGATCTTATGCCAGCTTCTTACGACTGGTTCACCTCGACATTGTCGAGCAAATACATGATGCGATTGATCAGGTGGAGAATACCATTGCTCGTTATTTTAGTGGATGTTGCGTTGAACACATCTTTTTTCGTTAGAGTCCTCCTAATTTGTAGGAAAGACTGGCAAGGAAGAGTGCAGATATTCTGGTGTTGGGCCGCTATCCGAACTTCCGGTGGTAGTGTGTGTGTGACGCGATCAGGAAAGGCTGGTATGCATGAAGTCCCACCTTCGTTATGCTGTCTTCGAAAATGCCTGGCTCTTCGACATTTAAGAAATCTTCCATGACGGTCGACCTCGTAGCTGAGACTGCAGAGGAAAATCTCGTCACATGTTAACTGTTTGGAGACCTGTGACATACTTATTGCTGGTTTGATGGACTGCTTTGTTTTATAGCTTCTGGTAGCTGTAAAACTTATTCCCATTTTCTCAAATGCAAGTGGAAAGTGATTTCTTCATTTCAAAAGTTCCCTAATTCCGAGCTGGTCGATGACTGTCACTACCACCTCATGTGCTCTTTTCGCGACGACTAGAACGTAAATGATGCTTCGAGGTGCCACGACCAGTTTATAACCTGGAGGAACCATCGGTGAACACTCGTGTAGCGTATTGCTCAGCTTGCCATTGAGGTATGCACTGCTCGCCAAATTGCAGTTTATCCATATCACATTAACATGCAAGATGTTGACAGGCTGTGACGACACGTGTGTTTTTCCAGCTTTGTGTATACGTGGCTCAAACCCCAGCATCTGTCCGATGGAGTCCGGTTTCGTAAAGTCAATATCTTCGCTGCATCTGATGATGCTCTTCAGAGTATTGGGATTCCCAGGTAGTTAGAATTCTATGTCGGGAGACAGCGAATCTTCGATGTACCTTGCAATGTTGACTAATTCGTAATAGCCTGTGGGCAGCGACACCTCATAGGAAACATTGCCACTTTTCACGAGATACATGTTGGAGATTTTCCATCGATGTTAGGTATCACGTTGTAGGTTTGAAAATCGACCAAGCCTATGCTCCATTCTTCCTCCAGATCGAGTGGTGAAAAATGTACCGCACGCAGATCGGAGCTATGGCCCGTCAAGGTAAGCGTTATCGACATGACTGATGGTTACCTCACTGTGTACAGCTATTTTATACAATTACTTCCACGAGCGAACCAGATAGCAAAGACACAAATGTCCACAGTTCCATGTGTTAGGCAGCTGCTCCATCTCGTAGTTGTAAGTCAGTTTGCACTTTTTCAGGTACAGTCGCAGTTCGGGTGGAGGACGTAAATTCCCAAAACTGTCGTAGTAGACTGCACATTAGTCACGTTTGACATAAGTTACCTAGTGCATACCACGCCCAGTTGTCGTGTACAGATTAATTATGGCACATTCTTCTCTCTTGGGTTTTGTGGCCAAAGAAATTCACATAAACATTCCTCTATAATTAGGTGTATTCAGTTTGCCTACAAACAGTTCCAAATCCATGTTTGTGAACGGCCATTTCGGTAGAGATTTCATTATTGCTTCCTCCTGCTGCGTCGCTTTTGTATACTTCCACCTTCTACTGGGTATGGCCTTAGGTAGAGACCTTGACCATTTCACTTTACCCATATTGATAGCTTCCATATTTGCACTATATCTTTGGGCCTCGGACAACTGCTTCCGTTCGTTCGATGCTGTGCTGACGGCTCGGACGATACCACTTGTGGCTCCGAGTAATCCCCCAAGGGCTCCATGAGCAGGCAAAAGCAATGAAAAAATCCGCCGGTAGATATTTTCTTGGAATTGCGCGCTTTTCTTCCCTTTTTCACCACTTTTCGTTTCACTTGGCACTTTTCCTTGCTCTTTGGACCCATGCTCATCTTCACTTTGGCCTTCATACGTTGTAAACGCCCCATGCTTCTATTTTTTCTCCGTGTCCGGTGTCTGATGATTTTCTTATCTCATCAGCCTTCTGTGCAAGTATCTTGTCTGCCTGGTGTCTGGCTTGCAGATCCTTGTGTTGGGAATAGGCGATGTCGTGTTGCTTGCACGCCTTGCCCAGTGCATTGATAACTGTGTCACCACGTGACAGACTTTTGGCTAGCTTGGTTGCCAGCCCTCAGAACTTGTATCCAGGAATGTGCACTTCGAACGGTAGACTTTTGATTGTCGTATCGACGATCCCACGTCCAGTACGGTCTTACCTTCTCTAGACATCAAAGCGAACTGAGCGAGAAAAGTTTAAATATGCTCCTTTTATACGTTTTCATTTCAGTATAATCCTAGACTTGGAACTGTATTGACATATCATATTCAAATATATCTTTCCAGTGCAATTTCTGCCTGAAGCAGTTTACTCGGAATGATAATTCGAAGAGAAATTCTAAAATGTGCTTAATGTCACCAAAAAGCTTATTTATGCTACCTCCTCCTCCGCATCCTCCTTCTCTCCTCCAGATTACATCACATGGGTACAAGGTTCGTGTCTACAGATAGTGTTTTAAGCATTTTATTGATTACCCACAGAAATCAGGATTCACTGAGGAACAGTGGTTGCAATACACAAAACAAAGTGTATAAGAAAAAATGTTCAATGTATATATATATATATATATATATATATATATATATATATATATGTGTGTGTGTGTGTGTGTGTGTGTGTGTGTGTGTGTGTGTGTTTTCCTCATGTTGTACAATACGTTACCTAGTAAATTTTAGTGTAAAAAGAAATGAATTTTAAGATACACTTTTCATAATATTTTAAAAAGGAAAAATATACTTAATATTTTTAAAATGAAAAAAATATTAAAAGTTCTTACATACATGACTAAAGTTCATACATACATGACTTAAGTTGTGCAGATGTCGAGTAAAGATGAGAAATTAGTTACTAAATGAAAAATAAAATTCCAGTTAAAAATATTATATGAAAATAAAAATATATAATACTGAAATATTATATGAAAATAAAAATGTATAATACTGAAATATTATATGAGTGAAATCTGAATAATAAATAAGTACTTAAAATTGATATGAGTAATTAAGAAACAAGACAGAGAGAGAGAGAGAGAGAGAGAGAGAGAAAGGAAAGAGAGACAACATGAAATGGTAGAGCATAAAAAAACAAGGCAGAATTGTGGTATGACATTATGATCGTATGCGCCTTGAAAAGACGAATCCGGTGATATACAACACTTAATACTTACGCATATACATGTTTTAATCAAAAAATATATATTTAAATTTAAAAAATAATTTTTCAGATGTCCGCTCTCCTGACCCAAAAGTCGCCTGGGTCACAAGTCCGCCTTGCCTGCTACGGCTGAAAGCAGACTTTTCATGGGAAATACTTTTTTTTTTTTTTTTTTTTTTTTTTTGCAAAATGGGAAAACGTGAAATTTTAAGTGAAAAAAAAAAGTGTTTTTTGGGCCAAAACAAGTGATTTTGAGGGAGAAACAAGCGATTTTGAGAGACAAAATTTCCAATATGGCGCCCAGATTGCCGGAGCTGGACCCTGGACCCTGCACGTGAAGGAACCAAAGCTTACTACTAGTAATGCTATTAATATTACCTTGTGTTGGGGGAATGATAACAAATATGTATTTGCTGACCTAATTTTTATTCAAACCATAAATCAGCAAATACATATTTGTTATCATTCCCCTAACACAAAATAATATTAATAACATCACAGAAAAAAATTAAGACAGTGAGAAATTCCTTTTTGTTGTCAAGAAAGTTTTTTTTTGTGACACATTTAGATGAGAGCGAGGACGGAGGAAAATTGCTGGTTAATTTGTTCTTCCAACCACTGGCAATTGGTTGAGAACCGAGGCTGAGCGATGCCGGGGTTGGGCGGCATCCAGCAGCAACCACAATTCTGAACACCACCCAGCAGTCTTGTGTAAGCCTTTGGAAGTCAGTGGAGACTGCTGAGGTAGGGCTGCCGGGTGCAGCCCTCCTAACAAAATCTCAGAATGCATACCTCTACTTATCTGCTACTCAGTAAATAATACTGTTTACTAATGCGGAGGTTATTTCGCAGCCAATTTTTTTTAGATGGACGAGACGCGTCACGAGAGAAATGTTTCTGGAAATGTCGAGTGGTGGGGCGGCAGATTCTTCGCCCCAAAGTGGGTATAGCTAGTAGAAAGAGATGACCGTAACATTGGTTTACGGGAGGGAGGGAGGGAAGACTTCAGGGGCTCGGCCCTTTTCAGCCAAAGGCATGCTGTAAATCGGGGAGAGCTGGGCGCGCCCCTGCTCAAACAAAAGAAATGGTTTCCTGGAACTTGACAAAGCTACCAAACTACATGTTCTGTAAGCACACTTTCAAGCTTCACTCTTTTGCAGTTGTTAAACACGTTTCTTAACAATACTTGTATTTATTTTGAATATTTTTTATTTATAGATATCGTTCAAATTCGCGTGAACTTCAAATATACTGTGTATTACTCTGAATAAATTTGTTGTTAATTAATGATAAGCTATGCGCATCGGTCAGAAGCAGGGTTGAATTGTTGTTAATGTCGTGTTGTGTAAACTTGTAAATAATTGTTAATTCGGCTAGTAACATTTTAAACCTTATAACGACAAAGAGTTTCAATTACGAGAGTAAACTAGAGCTACAGAATCTGGGACCAGCAAGGCCACAGTTAAATATAATTCAACAACAAAGCCAAGGTAGTAAATGGTTCGTATACGAGAAAATTCGAGGTAAGAACATAAAATTTCGCCGAGTGGCTATGCGGGTGTGAAGTTGGAAATGTGTTGTTTTGTTTAATTTTTTTTTGCTAACTAAACCTAATGATCTTGCGTGGACTTTCAATGGGGTAAAAGATTTAAAACATTTGGGAGACAAAGTTAAAACACATAAATCATGTTCGCAACATATAAAAATTCCATTAAATTTTCATTGCTTGGTAAGGTGAATATAAATTGCCAGTTAGATAGCACGTACAGGCTGACGAATAGATTTTTTTACAAATATATTAATTAAGATATGCCACTTTCATCCTCTAATTTAAATTTGACATGAATTTTGTATGTACTGTAGTCTATGTAAATTAGTATTTCGTTTTAAGAATATTTGTTTTAGTATATTTAAGTTATTGTCATAATTAGTATGGTAGAATTGGTATTATTATGTTATCTCTCGTCGTCTCGTGTAATGTACCACACCAGGTAGGTACTGGATGGAAGGCATATAACCTATAAAACTTAAAACAAATACATACCTGTGGTAGTGATTAGATCTGAACCAGCGGCCACAGTATGTTGATTATTACAAATCGGGCGATGATACATTTTTCTTCAAACAACCACACTTATTTTTTGTGTTTAGCTACATAAGCTACACTTACTTAAGCCTGTCGTACCCAATATATTTATCACTGTGCAATTTAAAAAATGATATTTGTAATGATATGAGTTAGGATCGTTACAGCCCTCCCAGTTTGAAAAGTCACCAGCCGCCACTGTTGGAGGTAACTATGCGCTTCGTCAGTCCTCCTTCCAGCTCTATTTGTATCCTTCTGCAGTCTCGTGTAAGACACTGAAAACTTTATTTTACAGTCGGGGCTTTGATCAAGTGGAGTTGTGAAGTGATTAAAAACATGTGTGACTGTTTCGTCAGTTCACTCTCTGAAGAATTCTAATACGCATGTCTTTAAAACTGTACTTTCAGTACAATGTCAACCAACAGAGCTACAAAATGATAGAGCGCCACACCGAGGCACACTTGACCCTTCTTGCTCAGTGAATGTCAGTGGGCGGTGTGCTACCTCAGAGAGTTAATTGTGGAACTGCCGGGTACAAAGGACGTACGATCGTTCCATACAACAACTCATCTACCACAACTACGCACCATGCTGTGCGCGGGGATACTCGGAATATCGTCTCACCAGTTGTGTGTGAGCATTCAGCCACCCTCAAACACACGCCATGTAGTGCTCACATTTAACAGTGAGTAACTCCAAACCACCAACACTTTTCCTGATGTTGTGAAACAGAAGCTAGCTTCATGGTACTATCCGGAAGGTTGCACGATAGACTAACCTGTAAATTAATGAGTCTCCTGTCAGCTCAAAAGATCGTTGATACTGCAGGTATGATATCCTTAGCATTTTGTCTCAGACCCTCCCCTCTAATGCGAGGAGGAACAAAATGGTTCTCTTAGGGCCTTTTTTTATGACCTCTAGTTACACATCAGGTTAAAAAGTAACTGCTAGATGGAGCAAATAAGTGTATTACGACCTGTAGTCAATGCTAATTAGAACTTTTATCAAAGGATTAAACTACATCTACTACTTTACTACTTAAGTGGTAGACAAGCATTTACTCCTTAAGATAAACTTCAAAAATGGTGTCTCAGACGTCAGGTGGTGTAGTTTTTGTTATGGTTTCGGAGTTTATATAAAAATATGAATTTATGTTATCTGTCAATTTTTGAGTGTTGTATGTGATAATCCTGTAAAATGAAAGTAAACCTGGCAAATGTCGATAATGGTGCAAAATATGAGTATTGGAAATTATAATTTTTAATGTCAAAATACGTGCAAAAAATATTAGGCCTAGGCTTAATCTTTTTGAGGAATCAGATGCCATCAGATAAAAAAAACTGTTTTCTCCTCCCTTTCTTGCAAATATTTATTAATGTAATTTAGCTCTGCCGCGAACCTTAATGTTGGGTTGTAAGAAACTATTCACATGCAGTGTGATAATCTTTCATGAAGTTGAGAAAGCTGTGTGAGGGTTGATATCACCAGTGACTGTAATAATTATGATGAAATGTGTTTTATGTATAGGTTCATATAGCCCAGAATTTCGTAGTGGGACATCTGACGACTTCTAACAAGACAAAATTACAGTGTTCTGTGAACTGATTTCAAAAATTTTTGAGTTGTGCAGCTGTATACTATCAGAGAACACAGAACAATGCCAAACACGATAAACATTTCAGTAAAATAATAAGATAAACAAACTATATAACATTTATAATTCAAATTCACTCCCTGCATTATAATTCACTGTAAAAGTGCCAAAACAGTTTTGTATATGTTCCAATAAATAACTTAGAAATTTATTGCATACAATTACAATTATTTTGGGGCACTCGTATAACATTATCAACTCGAAAATATGTCATGTTCCTGGAATCGTCAGTTTTTCAACAAATACACTCGTTCAGGTAACCAACAGCGCACAGAAATTGCTTGATACTAACTGAGCATTTAAATGAACTCATTTAAATTTCTTGAGAGAATAAATCATTATTGTGAGTGTGTTATGATATAATTTTTAGACTTTTGTGCAAATTTAGATTTGTTGTTTGTGCAAGGACACGATGTTCGCTTGGTGTTTTAAATAATAGGTACAATTAGTGCATACTTTGGGCGTACACTTAATTTATTTAAAGCTAGAATTCCTGAAACTGCATAGTTATGGCTATTTGTATTGCATTTATAAAAATATATTTGTGCACAAAACCCGAGTAATATTAACTTGCTTTTATATCAAATGCATTGTGGCGATACATAAATGTGCTAATTGAAAATATACACCGGAAATATTTACTTTCTTTTACCACTTTCCCATCAGTGTTTTCATAAGAATAAATTTTCACACTTTATATTTAATTCACTTCCCCTAAAAAAACATTACCCTACATTTTATATTCAACACATGTCTCGTGCTCATTCTTGACAACTTAACATAAGCCAGTACAACAAAAACATTGTGAATTTTATTGCCAATGTACACAGTAACAAACTAGAACCTTGGAATAATTATCTAAAGGTTAACGTAACAAAATGAATGTTCATAATACAGGTTACCAGCATGCTGGTCAGCCCCCTGGAGCAGTCCACACACACACTACCTGGGAACACATTGTCTCACAGAAATATCTTTCTACCACATCCTCATGGCGTCTGGTCATTAAAAGAAGGCAGCATTCCTCGTTTACTGTGACATTCCATCGGTGGCCTTGTCCAAAGACGGTCGTACTAGGCTGTCGCTGTTAAAGGCCTACAACTGTTATTTCCGAGACACCAGTGAATAAATACAGGTTACACTGTTCGAAGGCCGGCACACCCTCCATCCTCCCACACTGCATCTGTACTCGGATGAGTATCTTCGGGTGCCTTCTTTATTATTTCCATTACACGACTTTCTGCTTGTTTCCTCAGTGAAACCTGTCCTCCTTGCCAACTAGTGATACTCCGACTTTATACATTGAAGCCCCCGTCCAAGTATCACCTCATGGGTCATCAGAATTTGCCTGCTACCACTAGTCATATTCTTCCAGTCTCTTGCCTACTTTTGTAGCAAAGTTGTTCAATAACTGGTGCAGGTCTTCATCAGCTATTATTATTCCTAAATCCAACTGCAGTTCTCTCCGATATATCACCTTCTGTAGCCATGCTCTTATATAATAGATCTTGATACACTCCATTAATACATGTTGCAATATATAATCCATTTAATGTACATCGCATAATGGGGAGGTGACCAACCCAAGACTGTGCAACTTGGCCTTAAAATTTCCTTGACCAGTGTACAGCTGCACACTATAATAGTTGATTGTCAACCATTTCATTCTTTCTGTAACGTCTGGTAAGAGTTCATGTGTCACTCTTCGTTTATTTGTGTTATCCCAAATTCCTTGTCATATCATCAAAGCATCTGCCTGATTTCCTTCCTTTTCTCTCTCTCGAGTCATCCTATTCTTGTTTTTTTTCAGTAACATTGCATCTTTCTTTTACAAGGAAGTCAACAGGCAGGACACCAGCCAACATGGGAAGTGCCTCATTCGACACTGTTTAATAGGCCTTCAAGACAGCCATCAGTGTCACCCTCTGAGCACAAATGAGCTTTATTTTGTGCCAAACCAACCCTGTTAATGTGTGCCACATCACAGCTCCACATGTCACAATTCCCTCAAACACTGCCTTATCCATTTTCCTTTAAGTAGGAAAATTTTGGCCCCATTCCGTGTTACCAATTGATCTTAATTTGTGGAATATCACCCCAGCTTTTTGGGCAATATATTGCATGTGCCTCGGAAAGCTCATTATTTTGTCATCCATCATGACTCCCAAATACTTAAACTCTCTGACATACTGGAGAAACTCGCCATTAACATTAACTGAGGGCTTCCCTGTCAATTTCACTTTTAACTTGTTTTGCTGGTGGAGAAGCTCAACTTGACCTTAGCTGCCCATTCTTATATCCGATCCATCTTGAGCAAGCGACTTCAGCATTGCACCTCTTGGTAATGTGCCCTCATTGATGACATCTATAACTTTATGAGATAGATATGTAGTCTCTCACCCTACAGCTATCATATCCTACGAATATTCTTCCATCATTAATAAGCTTGCTCCTTATTCCTGGATCACACTCCAGCACTATATTCACCCTGCCTGTGTCCCTCTTTCCAGTTCTGTGACTTACATGGACCTTTCGCAGGAAAGTCTCTTTATCCATACCAGTATACCTGAAATTCTGCTTATAAATTGTCTCCAGCAGATTATCATTGTCATCAGCCCATTGTATATAACATAAAATCACCTTCGGGGTTCTATTTTTCGGGGTTTTCAGTTGGAGACCTAATGCCTGATTTTCTGCTGGTTTTTAAACTTTTCTAAGGTCTCGTCGTCCCCAGTCTCAATCACAATTCCACCTTTCTAAATTTATAGGATATTTCTTATTTTAAGGCCCCCATCCAATGGGTCTATCGACTTCTTTATTTTCTCCTTAACTTGTGTACTTGAGGTTCCTTCTTCCTCTGGGTACACAAGCACCACTTTCTTGGGAGTTTTGGGTATAATCTCATTCCATTTAACTACCTTCGCATAACTCTTGATGCAAGGAACTGTGCCATCTTCTACATTGTCAGTCAGCACCTTTCTTTGGTATTTCAGACCTTGCATCATGCCTACTAACTTGGTGTTTTCATTAGCACCATGTCTAATAAATAAACTTTGTAATTTTTGTACCTTTGGTACAATGTACCTTGCCTGTGTCATATTGATCTTTGAGTTTTTACTCACCAACCAATCTGTCATATGAACCACTATTTCACAGTTCTCAGCACGTGTTTGCTCTATGCTCTTTTCCATATTGGACACAAGGTCTGTCTCAGTCAGAGAGGTACTTCCCATTTCTATTTCGAGCCCTTACTGGAGTTGTTTCCTTGCCCTCATTACCACAGGTAGTTCAGGGTCTTTCGAACTTCCTGGTCCAGTTTCCTGTATGGATGCATCTCCAGCACCTTGTGCAATTTCTTGCACAGTTTTCACAATTATACCTCTGCATCCAACCAAGGTAAATTCTTGGACCTTCTTCCTTGCTTCTCTTAGGTCTCCTTCTACCTGCAAAGCATCTCTACTCACCTCTCCTTGCACCTGCATATACTGAGGCTCCTCTTCCCCAGATTATGCACCACTTCCAGTAGTATCATCTCCATCACCAGCGCCTTCTGGTTCTACATCTTCATCATAAATTTCACCCAACTGCGAGTCAATTACAGTTCTTCCCAGACGATTAATGAAATTTCAGATCTTCTGATTTCACCCCTTCTCTCTGGGGCTCAACTGGAATTGCTCCCAGTCGAACTCTGTGTCCATTAACCTGCCAATGGTTGCCACTGTCAGTGACTTGGGTGCATTGCCCTACCCTAATAGCACTTTCAAGTCCTTCATTCTCTTTTTTTTAAGGCTTGAGATTCACCACCATATTCAACATCACTACATCTATAACTGTTGTCTTCACCTGCTTAAATAGACTGATCTTCGACACAATTGTGCTCTTGTATCTTTACAAGCCCAGCACAATGATCGTCACATTCACTACTGCTTGTTTTTGCAAGTCCGTTTACTGTGTGCTTATTCCACTATAAGCCGCAGTACAGTAAAGTTAAATTGTGTACTTGTGCCTACAAGTTCCACACAGTTACACAACAACCACACCGTTCTTTCTCTTCCACATATCTTCTTACAGAAGTCCATACTTTCTATTGTGCGCTTTCGTCAGTGTAAGCCCTGCAAAACATTTAACACTCCTTCTTTCTTGACAGTGTTGACAATGTCAAGTCCAATACATACGCATTGCAACAGTTCAAAAACAAATAATTAATACAAATCCAATAACACTCTGTCCTACAGTTTTGTAAGGCGATTAAAGTCAATTTCGTGAGGACCCAGCCTCACTTGGACAGGGGCCCAACGCCCAAGGTCAACTACTACTTTATTCGCTCCCTCTTTGCCACCCGCGAGGAATCTCCAAGAGAATTATGGCCACGCACAGACCCTATGGCAGGGGTCCGGTGGACTGATCACCTCACGACTCGTTGATCCACCCAGCCATGCAGAGGCGGGGTGCCAGTACCACACTGTCCTCTTCATGATCACTTTCGCTCCCACTGCGGGGACAACTCTGAGCACCTAATTCACTTTCTCTCTTCAGCTCAAGTTCCCAATCTCATGCACCAACAGATGAAAATTGGCTGTTAATCCTAATGTTCATCACTTCCTTAAGAAAGGTTTCTTTCAACTCATGGGATTAGGTATCCGGGAATACCCTAAGAAAACCAGTGAATAAATACAGCACTATGCTACCACTCCTGGGGCAGCAGTGACAGAGCGGTTATCCTGATCGCCTCCCACCAAGGCGAACCGGGTTCAATCCCGGCTGGGTCACTCCCGGATTTTCGCATGTGGGAATCGTGCTGGACGATGCTGTTGGTCACAGGGTTTTCTCAGGGATCTCCTATTTCCCTCGCCCTTTCATTCTGGAGCTGCACCATGTTCACCTCAATCACCCTCATCAACTCTCAAGACCTCGCTGTTAAGAGCCGCCCAAATTTCTTCACTCACTCACTACCACTCCCTTGTCAAATTCTGTCATCTATACTCTGCTTACGACATATATAATTTATTTCACATCTTTCATTTGTATTTTTATTTTGAATTTAACTATTACTACGAATTAAAACTCGATAATTACTCCTATCAAGCTTCGTTCAGTAAACAGTGTAAACCACGTTATCGTATGCAGTAAACATACCTTTTACCATGTGTGTTTCGCCTTAAACAATTTTCTGGGTATGGAAAAAGCAAACTTCATGCAAGCAATATTAATTTACTGAGGTAGCTGCATGGTTACTTTGTCTGTACACAGGAGCACGAACAGCGAGCTCTATGGAGGACAGTTTGACGGCGAAGGATTTGTCCGCGACTTGTCGGAGCAGGTGATGAGCAAGTTCTACCTGTCGCTGCCCACCTTCTATAAGTGTAACTCGACTTTCCAGGACCAGAGGGTGAGTAAACACTGTGCACCTTCACTTAACAAACTTCCAATTCTTGGTTTTCAGTGCTACATCATCTTAGGTGTGCCCATTTCACTTGAGAGCGCATGGGACATAAACTAACGCCAAACATGAGAACTGAAAACAGTTTTTGTCAACTTCGT
The DNA here is from genome assembly GCA_029891345.1 of Dryococelus australis. Taxonomy (NCBI): domain Eukaryota; kingdom Metazoa; phylum Arthropoda; class Insecta; order Phasmatodea; family Phasmatidae; genus Dryococelus; species Dryococelus australis. Next base: position 64,406,981 of record CM056997.1, read on the forward strand.
GAGCAAATGTTTTGTCTGACTGATGCATTCCTGTCTAGCTATTACTTAAACTATATATGTGTAAACTAACTGCTTAAGTAATTTGTCAGAGTGAAGGCCTGTTCACACAAAAATAACTCATAGTAGTATACTTCAACTTTGATTATCTATAACATTGAAATGGTTATTTTGGCGACAGTTAGCGAGAGTGCACTAGATGCCGGAAAACGTGCATTTTTGCATATGACTACTTCACGTTTCACGTTTTATGCATCGCGCTACACTTTCATGTGTCTATAAAACTTGGTTTTTTTGGGATTTCATACTAAGATGCTTCATAATTTCGGAAATAAAACTCTGAAAATTCAAGTTAAACAGGGCTGTTTTTGTTTTAACTTTGATGTGACTAGAACAGGTTGTAAAATTACGGCGTTCGTGATTTATAATAAATTTTAAAACTACTAGGAGATGGCCATAACCATGTAGAATGAAATGTACCTGGCTGATGAAGACAATTTATCACGTATATACGAATAAATTGTACGAAAAAATCATTTATATGCTTGAGAAAATTAAATTGTGCTTCAAGAAGTACTAAATTTATATACGTGTGACAAACACGATTGAAGAATTGTGACGATCTAAAAACCCCTAAATATTTACTATCTGAAAACAAAATACAATTAACCTAACTTCCATTATTGTTTTATTCTCGTTTCCGGGAGAAAAAATATAATGTGGTTGATTAAAAACGTGAGCAGGCGACATCAAGAAAATAATAACAGAATTATGAAAAGCAAATATAACACAATATCATCCATATTGCGACTGGCATGTGAGATCACGTGGTATAGAATCACGTATCATGCAAAAGTCTGGTACTAAAAAACTTTTGTTTATGGGGACGTATACGTGAAACGATTGTACATATACTGTACTGAATACTGTACATATATTATATTTGTTAAAACAAATTTTATAACATATTGTTAGGACAATACTGTACTTATATTAAATTTTCAATTTTATTTGTGATATTTGTAAAGGTAGTGTACTTCTATTATATTGTCAACTTTGTTTTTTGTGTTAAATTTGTCCCACAGCACTCGTTTGAGGCTCTAAGTGGACAGTAAAATAATCAATAAATCAATTTCAATAGGTCTTATTGAAACATTTTAGTCATGGTATTGCAGGCTTACGTGAACGTGTTACTTGTAATGTGTTACATGAAACGTGAAGTCATCGTAAAACTCGCAGACATTGGCGAGCATATCGAGCGGATTTTAGTGGCAGCGAATCACACGTTACCAGAACTTATGCGTTATCCGCATACACATACAGCCAAGCTTAATTTCGGTTTGCCAATCAAATGTTGGGAACAAATATTCTGACTCTTAGGAGTTAATATGCTACAAGAGAATGTTGGAATTTCCTGCGAATGGTATATTATCATCTTTTTCATATATGTGTGGTGTTATCGATGTATCACACACGGATCACCTTTCTTTCGTATTATTCACGATAAAAATACGATACGCGTGCATAAACTTTTACGTAACAGAAAGTAATTTCAGCTTATAATTACTTGAACTGTGTAATATCTATAGCACAAAAATCAAGTTTATACAGTTTTCTTGCTGATTATTATCACTTATTAATTAAAAAATATGTGGTATTGCATCTGAACCACAATTCCTTAAGACATGATTCAAGATCATCGTGTACATGTTATGTAGCAAGCATCCTCGACGTGTAGACGTGTACGAAATGGTTTTACATTTTATTTCGTACAGTAAATTAAATATATTGTGCCGAAAAAGAAATAATATACATACAATATTCATATATGATACATATACTTTTGCAAATAAAATATACGTGGAAAAAAAGCAGCACCCTAGATTTTAGAACAAGCAACTTGGCAATTAATAAACAGTGTTCACAATAATTATATCTTTCATTCCAGAACCACAAAAATATTAAAACTTGACAAGAATGTAAATAAATTGCTCTGTAGATTTAATATTATTTAATATCAATTATTGATGGCAGAATACAATTAAACCAAAATATGACTATATTGATACAGAGAGCTATCAAAAAAGTAGTGCAGCATTATGAGCCCAGCAAAGCCTCCTTTTAATATAACCAAGTTAAAATAATCAATTAAAATTAAATAATATCGGAATTAAACCACAGCATTTGTGGGCGAATAGAAACAAGAAACTGTAGTCACAACATGTTCGGAAACTCCATTTAGCATATTTAAATTGAAGTTGAATTTTGGCAAACGACGCCGGGTGCACGCAGCCGTATGTATCTTAGCGTACAACACGTTGCGTGACACGAAAGCGAATGGCGGTGGTGCGACATGCGTCCAGCGCCTGCAGATAGGCAACCATGATTATATTGTGCTCTCCTGCCACTGCGGTGACGCCTGTGTGTGGGACAGTGGCAACCTGTCCGACCGACAAGCGGCGCAGAGTGCCCGGTGCACCATTGCCGTGGATCAGTTCACCTTATTGTCATGCAACTTGTTGTGCATGCAGGTAAATACGGCTGCGGACAGCCGGCATCATTTGCCTCTAAAGAATACAAACTCTCATATTCATTTGTTTGATCTTATTTGTTTTACTATGCAGATATTATGTCAACTTTTATATTTATTATGTTTTTCTTTTAATTAGATTCAAGAAAACTGTTATGCTTAATCTAAAATTAAGGAATCAATAAACTACAATTCAGATTATGTCAAGACACACAATTAAAGGGATTTCATATTTAAGCTGCATACGCTTTTCACCTCTGGACTTGGCATTTTTATTGCATTAACAAGCAAGTGTTAAGTCTTGCCTATTTTATATTATATTTACCATCCTATCGTGTCATGTACGATTCCCAGCATGTATGACTAATGTTTTGCACTTACCCCACATCTATATACTTGTACGTGATTTCCTATTCAGTCTTCCGTCCTCTTGTAATAAATATTTCAGTAGCCACTTTATTTATATTTGTTTTGTGGTGAATTTTCTCTTACCAAGGGCTGATTTACTTTCTTTCGAAGTGGACCTACAGTTATTTCCTTTTTTTTAATTGTGCATCGGCACGACATGCCCGTGTTTGCTCTTAGGTTGACGTTCCCGGTTACATAACACATTTATCGAATATTTGTAATATAATTTCAATTTTTTTACGATTTGCAAATATATCATTCAAACATACAATGCAAGGGATACATACAAACTTTCGCCAGAAACAAATAGACAGCTGTCTGTGCAGTGGGCACGCAGCGTTTTGTACGCGATTGTAGATAGTATTGCCTATGTGCTAGGCACTGAACCGCTGCAGACGAATGTTTGTGTGCGTTTTACACGTAAACGGTGGGCCCTGGCAGTTGCAACAAAAAGGACATATCTTGTTACTTAGGTTCTGCTACTCAATTTTTCTTCATCTAAAGTTAGAAATTCTTGATTGTAAAAGATTTGCCAGGAAAAATATGCCCCCCCCCCTGTTATTTCCTGTATGGAGAAAGGTATTAATGTGCGTTTTCTCTTAAGTTGAAGATCCCACTAACATAGAAAAATGATCGGATAAGTGTAATTTAATTTCACTTCGTTTGCGATATAACGCAAAAATTCAATTCAAAATCTCACTTTTCAAGGGCTTATAACTCCCTTACTATTCAGTTTAGTTAGTACGTGTCCTGTACATTTTCTATTTATTTTTACATAAGGAGTCACCTCACGGAGTTTGTCGGTTTGATTGAGAAACATCCTGAATATTGACTAATTAAATGTAAGAAAAGCATGTCTCTCAGGGGGATGCTGTGTGATCATGATTAATTTGGAAGCGTCTCTACAGCAATTAAAGTAATCCAAGCTACTGCTAAATTACAATGTATCTACGTGCTTATACATCTGCTTGCGTAATGACATCGGACGTAAGCTTGATGGTTGGTATATCGAGTGCGGCGTGAATTCCAACACGTCCGTATTACCAGACGAATTCCAAATTAATTATACAATATGGTGCCTCTCGCTGATTGATTGATATTTAACAGTAGCGTGATTTCCGCAGTATCAAAAACATCTCTTTGATCAGAATTGAGTTTAAACTTTTCATTATAGCTGATTAATATTTACCTTGTAAGATATATATTTTTAATTCTTTCGAAAAACGTTTTAATCAACGACATGACAAAAGACTAATTTCTCGGGTCAAAATTAAATAGGAATCATACCAAGAGGAAAGAAAATGATTTAAACTGAAACTTTAAACACTTGCGGTGGCTAGTAATGATATTCAAACGCCTTGCTTATGTATTGATGCAATTTAAACGAGACAAAGTTTATTAAACGTTCATCTTCATATAAGACTGCCTAAATAATATATATATATATATACATTAATTTCTTGCATAACCCTGATATTGTATAATTAGTTAATTATCTGTAATATATCATTATAATTTTATTAAAAGCTATTATCTCCTGAAATTTTACTCCTAAGTCTGTAGTACTGGTGAGATTCCCGCATGCCTTGCTCACTACAACAGGAACTTTACGATGGTCCAGGCGCTTAAAGGTAGTTCAGTTGACTGACATAATGTTGCATCGCGCAGAATGAAATATTTTTACTTGCTTAGGAATAACACGGTTGCCAAAAGATAATGAAAAATGATCCGGAATAATTTCGTAGCCAAGAACATTTTTAGTGGCCTGCATTAATAAATGTTAAAGCATCAGTAGATGAAAAATACTGGATGCGTAGGACAAAATTAATATACCTCTGCTGTGATATTTGTGGTTCATAACGTGTTTGTTTTTAGACGAATTTGTGTATTGAATTGAGTTGTTGGTTCGTTTTGAAAGTTCAGGTACGTGTAATAATGGTAATGAATTAGGAAGTTAGAAACTTACGTTGTTTGGGGTTTTATAACTTGTCAATGTTTTCAGTGATTTATAAACTTATGTTCGTAAAAAGAGTTTTCTAAATTCAAAAATTGTACTTAGCTGTCAGTGGTTACCTCCTACTCATTATTTATTTGGGCTGATCCGAGAAAGGGAGAAAAGCCTAACATACTAAACCAGCCTGAGCTAACATCTACAATCGGCTTACACGTCCATGTCTAATCCGATGAATGATCTGGGAACTCGATATTACCGAGTTCATTCATAATGTTCGGTTCAAGCGAAAATCACAGAAATAAATACTATGTGGTCCTACATTATTCATTTCAAGAATATTTTAGAATACATATACGATTGGCTTATTTTTAACGGCAGGAAAATTATGATTATTTTTAACATTAGCAAATCTGAAAGTCGTCGATGTATATAATTTTTAGGTAACAGACGAAAAATTGCCTACGATGTACAATTGTTTGTCGATATTCGGGGAAATAAAAACTGAAATATTTCTTGAGAAAGAAGAGTACGTATGAACAAATAATAGCCATATATACATACAAGGATCTATCGGATTCAATACTGTAATATAACAATAATTAATAAATATCTAGTACATGTCTCTTGAGAGTTTCTTGCCTGGCTAACACTGCCAACATATGAGTAGAAATAAGGCATGGCAGATATGCGACACCAATTAGAACTTACCAAACCTCAACTTCTGCTTTACAACTTGGCAGATACTTACGAAAACGTTGTTCAATCGTCTCTAAGTCAACATACTGAAACAAAAAAAATACAATTAGCTACTGAATAACTACTGTAAATGAAACAGTGGCAGTTCTGATTTCCTCAAAGATTTAATAAAATATATGAAGCAATGTTTGATAATAGTAGAATGAATGTGTAGGTTATATATTCAAATAGAACTGTCCATTAATTAATAACATACTTGGATATGTTTAATTTACCAATCAACAACTTAGGCCTATATAGAGATTGATGCCAACACTAACTGGCCAATATTTACGCCTGCACATGGAAAATATGTTAACGAGCATTTCTCAATAAAACAGGGTATTCGTGGAGGTTTTGCAAACTGAAAAATAAGGATAATTAAATAGTGGTGCAGAAAAAAATGTTTATCAAAGATAACTGCACGCTGTTGAGGTTGTTCAGACTTCTCTGTAAATGAAAATGCTGACCGTCGTTGACATAGCATATAGTCGAATCAGCACACGTAAAATCAAAATTATGGACGTATCCACTGCTGTAGTTGTTCCCCTTCTATGTCAAAATTTATTCCCTAAATAATAAGCTCACGGGCTTATATGTGTACACTAAGAGTCTTAGCACACTCGTTTGATATGAACGTGGAAGGCGAACCATACATAACATTTAAAACACGGCTATGGCCCTAACACAGGCTTTTTCATGACTTAAAAACGTTACCACGTCTTCGTATCAACGTACATCCCTGGTTTTGTTGCAATGTGGACTCGTTTAACAATAATATACACCAAATTTCTAGCTGGGCGATCACCTCATATAACCACAGCCCTAGCTAAAAAAAACAATATGGCTTGAACGTATTTAAACAGCTTAAAACATTCGCCGAGAAACTAAATACTTTCAACAATCTCATTTTGATGAACAGTTTCTCTCATAGGCTAGCTAGTATCGCCTCACATAGTAACAAAATAATTTTTTTCACACAGAAAAATGTTGACATCTTCTTCTCTGAAGGAAATATTAATTCCTTAAAAAGTTAGTATTTAAAAAATAATAACTTCCTATTACGTATAAACAAATGGAACTGATAATTACGATGGCTGATCAACTTCTAACTTACATGAAAACACTGTAAAAATTAAATAAACAATTGTTACTGCATCCACATATGTGATGCGTTCTCAGAAAAGGTACCTTAGGGTGAAAAACCATTTTTGGGTTTTGGGCTGTTTTTGTAGACAACCTACGAGGAATTCAATTGAAAGAGTCACACCCTTGTAGCGTTTGTACTCTCAGCATGTTCCGTTCATATCTCGAAAACTATAAGTTTCGCATTTTCATACTTTTTAGGGCCTCCTGAAAAACTTACGTTTTCACCCTAAGGTACCTTTCCTGAGAACGCGTCACATATGGTTTTTAGGTTAGGTAAACAAAATTTACAGTCTTAAATTACATACGACTGATATCTCAGATCTATAGGTACTATCAAATGATGAAAATAATAAAAATATGTACCTATATATTTTTCCATGTGTTACAATACCCATGATTTCTGAGCAAAATCACATAACTTCTCACTTTGTTTAAAACGATAAAAATAATTAACTTAAGTGGAAAAGCACGTAATTCGGTAATGCTCATATGTAGGCAGCGTCAGTAGCTGTAAACGTACAGAACAGAATGAAGTGGTGTCTGCGGCAGCAGATAGGCGTCTGTCTGGTTCTACACTTTACGATAATTATTATTGACTGTGGTCGAAAAGTCAACAATGCCAATCAAATCAAAAGCTTAGTAACATGTAATTAGATTAATACTTTTAAAAAATTAATCACCAATTGCGTTCTGTTATTACTCTTGGGAAGTAATAGTACACTCGGAAAATAATGATATAGGTTAAATAAGTTTTATATTAAATGTAACCCTTACAAGACTCGCATAAAAATTCTTTTAATTTCAACGATGCAGAAGTGATTTGGCAGCGACTTTCGAAAGAGTCAAACGCATGTTACCTTGGACGAAAATTTCTCTCAATTGTGAATGTGTTTTTTGCTATGTGTATTTTCCTAGGGCTTGAGCGACATCTACATGAAGATAACCCAAGGAAAGCTGCAAGATGACATCTCACTGAAAGTCAGAAACTATTCCTACGACCTGGAGCCATCCACGTCTGGAGAGGACTGGTTCTTGATCAACGTGGACTTTATCGCAGAGACATATTCGGTACGTTATGATTATATAGCGCGTTGCTGTTGGATCATTCAAAGAAATTTTTGTGGCAGCTTAACACAAATCTGAGAAGTAAAACTCATAGTTTGTAGGTCTTTCATGTTACAAATTGTATTACCTTTGTGTTAGGCCCCCTCGCTGGGCGCCAAATTTATTCTATAGTATGGGTGGGAGGATTCTGATGTGTAAGTGTAATATATGTAATATGCCCCACGTTCCGAAATCAAAAGTTTCTATGAATATAAATTGAACTCCACATACACTATATACACAATTGCAACTTTACCCATATTCGTAACTTGAATATCTGAGCTAATCTCTAGATATCAATTATGTATTATTTCCTTCTGAGCATTCAGAAGACTATGACACTATATCTCAAACTTGACACTATAAAATCTGACATTTCAGTCTCTTTAAGAATCAAGAATATTTAATTCCTTGGACAATCTATTCATAATACATATACAAACAACTAATAGAAGTAATTAAATATAAGTACTACTGACAAATGAGCAAATTAAAACATAATATCAACAATTCCATCAACTCAGATGTATTTCTGGAAATGAAAGTAATTTCAATATTGTCCCCAACTTGGAGTTTGGTAATTACCTTCAGTCATTTCCATTATTAATATTCACCACGGCTCTTTAAGACCCTTTAATGTTCTCAGTTTCCACTGGGAATCTAACTTCAGTGCAGATCAGTTAATATTTGAAATAACATTAATTTTGATGGCAAATTCTCCATTCATGATTAAATTAACATTTTTACATTACCATTGTAGTCTTCATATTGAAAATATCCTGAGTCCCAAATGTAACATATAATATATTATTAAATAACATATAAGATTTCTTGATACAGCCTAATAATAGTGATATATACTATTTGCTTCATATGTTGAAATCAACTCTTCCAGAATATGTAGAAACATATGAAATATTCAACATAGAACTTATGGTTTGCAAATTAAATATTGTTCCAGCGCACGCAATTAATAATCATTTCTTTTCGTTCCGCTGAAAAGTTCTATTCGTACATAGCAACAACTTTGTTTCTAAAGAGTATCCCAAACATAAAAAGCATAGTACTTGCTACTAACACCACCATAGACTAAAGAAAATAATTATTAACAAGCGTGATTTTAAAATGTAGTAGCGCTTTTCTCTTTTAGTTCTTTAGGTGAAATTAAAACAGTATATTAATACTTCTCTTTTTCCATATGAAACTTATCGATATAAATAACAAATTATTCAGGTTAATTTACATCCAGGAATATAAATAAATTTTAATCTGGGTAGGGGCCTGTAGGAAATAATTTATGTTCACTTCAACTTCTAAGCTTACAGACTATTTTTTCTGAAAGTTAATAAATGGTCAGTTGAGCTGCGCATATGGCATTTGAAAATGGCATCAGAAACGTTGTGTACCAGTGACAGTATCAACTATTGCATCCATGTTGTAAACTGTTCTCTTTGTAAACACGCATACAGCAGGCAGAAACTGGCCTCCATGACGTAGCGCTATTATGTTAATCACTAATAAGGCATTGCGAGAGGATGCTCACGCCACGAGTATTCCTTAATTTATTTTTGCAGGGAAGGCGCACACAATTCTGGAGGGTGCTGATACATACGCAGGAGTTCCTATCCCTCACCCCGCAGTGGTGACACACTCAACTCACATCCAGGAGTACGCGGATTTCGTTCCCGGCTCGGCCATCGTGATCTCACTTTTCCATGCATGATATTTCGCAACCACTCCATCCGAATGCTGGGACGTTTGCTGTCTAGAGGCCATGGCCTGATTAACTTAGCCACCGAGTGCGTGCGTTCACTGGGCAAAGCGCTGCAGCGCTACCAGTTAGTGCTGCAAGCAGCGCTGCACACTCTGCTTGCTGCCAGCAACAATATTATCTTCTTTTTTAAAGCGAGGATTCTGTTTGTTTGTTTTTTTGCTGAGTTGTATTGTTAAGTTGGAAGTTAATGTTTTTTAATGTATTCCGAGATATGAATTTCATAACTTAAAAATAATAATAACCACGGGATGGCAACAACACAGACCGTTTGCTATATTTAATGCCCGTTCTTCATTCTGTCATGCAGCTGTAAATTCCAGTAGCCTTGTTCCGTCATAATATACTTGATTGGGGAACAATTTCATCACTTTATTCAGTGTATGCTGTGTACTTGTAGCGGAGATGCAACAAGTATTACTCTTTTGCTACAATTGCGACACGAGCGGTGCTTTGCAGCTGAATGTTAGTGCCGCGTTAACGTTTTGTCAGCTGAATGCAACCACAGGTTTGGCCTCGTAATGACCTCGCTACCGACGAGACGTTTAAATCACAACCGTCCACCAGGTCCTTCGTCCATCCATCTATCCCTTCTCAAAAATCCGACACCACTTGTTAAAAAAAAAAAAAATGTCAGTTAATAAATATTAATTCTGTAAGATTTATTGCCATGAAAATTTTAATGATTCAAGCTTTAAAATTACTTTTAAGTAAAGTTTAATGTAAATATGCAGTTGGAGTATTTTTTGGGTACGAAATGTATGAGACGCAGAAATTCTGAAGAAAGCGCTGCTCGAAGCAGCGGTAGGCGCACGTGTGTTTTAAGGGAGTTCAAAAAGTTGAAAAGAATTTATACAATCTTAGCATATGGCATCCTTTCCCGTTGCTATACGAAGTAATAGTATGAAAAAGTATAATGATAAAAATTACTTAAAAATAGTAATGAAACGTGTTAAAGGAATTCTTAAAATTAATGTTTTTTTTTTGTACAAATCTCAACCTGATACTAATTATTACATCAGACTACAGTTCAAAACGATTGTTAATGTTATTTGAATGTCATGAAGAATATTTCTTGGAAATATGCTGTGCGGTTCGCCCCTATTTAAATGTTAATTTTTGAGATAAAATTTAATGTAAAAATATTTAAAACATAACCTTTGCCGCATGTGAACAAAGTGTCGAATTTTAAAGAAATTCCAAATGCCAGTGCTATGAATTAAATGAACACTTTAGTTGAAATCAAACTTCATGTTCAAATAACTTTTTTTCGAATTTCCCACGATTAAATATTATTAATAAAAATGTTCATATTTACGCTTAAAATAATGAAAAGTTATTTTTTACACGATTTGGTATTTTTGTCAAGTTATCATCGAATTCATGTCACGAAGCTATACAATATCCTCAAAACGCAACAAAAAGAAGAAAAATGTTAGTTCTTGAAGATCCTTAGAGTAGAGCGGTGTTGGTCAGCTGGGTGTGGGTGTGTGTCGGCAGGTGTTGCTGAACTACACAGTGTCGGCGCTGAAGCACTCCAGCCCGGAGAGCAGCTACGCCAGAGTGGACGTGTCACGCTACCTGGCGCCCGTCACCCTCTACTACATGGGCGAGAACATCGCCCGGCAGGCCAGCTCCAGCAAGCCCACGGGGTACGTACGTCCTTAGGGCCGTGTCACACTGTCAGATATTTACGTCAAAATGCTTCCAATAAGTTTGGTCAAATAAAGTTGGACAGTTATGACGACATCGAAACGTCATAAAAGCAGCCATATTTGTCTGAAAAGGTTGGACGGCTTCAGTTGCCATCAAATATTTTAAAATTGGACCGGTTCTAAATTTTCTTTGATGTTTGACGCGCTCAGCCAATCAGAATCGTGCACCACAAAAATGGACGTCAAGAAACTTTAAAATACAAAACAATTTCTGGAAAGGAAACAAAATAGGTAATGAAGATAATTTTTTTAATGTGGAAGTTGTCTGAGTATGAATGCTAATATAACTGACTATTACACATAATAACTTTTTATAACTACCCTATAACTAAGTGTTAAGTGAAAGCCCGGTGGGTAGGGCGGGATTTTATAGCATCTCAGGGCTAGACCACTTCGTCTACAAGGATAGGAAATCATGCAAGGAGACATGCATCACGGCAGAGAGGGATTGGGCAGCCATGGCCAGCAATTGGGGTCATGACTACCTCCCTAAGTGTACTTATAGTTAAGCTATCACTAGAAGAGACTGGGAAAAACCGGCATAGGCACCGTAAAAACCCAGTCGACAGAATAGAATTCAAAATTATTCATGCATTAATCAGAACTGCTACGGGAGACACTGTGTGTGGCGCGGTGCGTGTGCGTGTGTGTGTGTGTGTGTAACATGCTCGTGTTAGTAAAGAAGAAAGAGCTAGTATAGAGGGGAATCGCAGATAATATTACGAACTCAGAGGCTTTAAATTTCATTGCGCAAGAAACATCTCTGAAAAATAAAATTTGAATTTAGTAAAGAAGAGAAAATAAATTACAATATTACTTACATTTCTCCCTGTAATGGGCTGCGTGGACAAACAAAAGCAACATCTCACTATGAAAATAATTTGTAAATGATAATTCAAATTAGATTCTCGCAGCAAACAAATTTGACAGTGTGACACATTTTCAACCCCATTCAAGATTATTTGATAACATTTGTTGGAAGGGAAATTTGATGGCCGTATTTTATTTTCAAATTTTATTGTCAAATTTAGTTGAAGGCGAAAATTTGACAGTGTGACAGGGGCTTTAGAATAAATATATCGACAGAGGGAGCATCACGTCACAACAGTGAGTTCAACATGGCAACCGGCAAAAACAGCTGACTTATGGCAAACATTACGGTGTGAAAACATTGTTTATACGGGCTTTAGCGGCAGAAAGGAATGTTCTGTGCCATCTTTCAAAAATGGGGGTGTAGGTACTGCTCTGCTTTTGGCTGCAATTCTAGATATAAAAAGGAAAGTCCTGTAACTTTCCACGGGTAATTATGTATATTTACGTCGATAATTATCAGCGTAATTTTGGACGCCCGCGCATTTCGAGCCTGAAATCACGCTATACATGTTGAACACACGTCTTTGTATTCATTGGTATAGTCAACGCTCCCTCTACCCATATATTTACTCTAAGGGTAAATCCCACACATACTCTCACTGTCCGTCACTTCACTCGCAGGTGTGACTCACGCCTCTTTCTCGGACCGCCGTTGCGCATGTCGGAGCGGTATGTGTCGGGGTAAGGCCTTTTCTATAATATGCTATGTCCACGAACATGACCGAGGACACCTAATACTGTTACTGACTGGTGTATGTAACCTTCTGACGTCACACTTGTCAGTACGAATGTCCGAAGGTCCGAGATAATAATTTTTTTTCGCCAGTTTAAGCTTTGTCCGCGGACCATGCCCGAAACTCGGTGTGAAGAACTGTACGAAGCCTCGCGCGCAAGTAACCTAACTTTCTACATACACTATGCTATATTTGCCAAAATGAACTATATATTTACTACACAAACTAACCAAATATATTTCACTTAACACTAAACTTAAATGGCGTAAATAAACTAACGCGCTGATTTATATATATTTTAATATATATATATATATATATATATATATATATATATATATATATATATATATATATATATATATATATATATAAAAATTTACAACTGCACGTTATTTATGTAAACATTTTAGTCTACAGATTATGACAATTCTAAAATAACTATCCAATTCTCCCTACAACTTGGCATCCCACAAAGAACAATAATCGTCAATCACTCTGCTAAAGCAAAACCAATGAGTGTGTTTGTGTGTAACATTTAATGCGATCTGATGACTGTTTTCAATTTTGTTTCGGACATCACAATTGTATTCGCCTACGTTTTAGGTTAGAATATGTCTGCGGACAAGGGGTGGCCTTGTCTTCTATGGATGTGTATAATAAAATTATGAACCTTGCCCGCTACACTGTCACGCTCACAACATTGGAAATCTAACCTGCCACAATTAATTGATACTATTGTACCAGAGCATGTTGATAGTTAGCCTGAAAGTTTAGCTTCATTAGTTGTTATTTATAAAAGAAAACTTTACATTTTACATGCTTTAAATACATAAACCTGCCTAAACTTTTTTGATGTTTTGGGTGTCACAATATGGCGATGGAAGAAAATTCTGCTTGTTCTACCAACCAACACCACGCATACATACCAACCATACATTCCACTATAAATCTAGCATACCTCAACCATTCGTGTACACAGGCCATACAAAAAAACATACAGCCCATAACAGTGACACAATCAACTTCTTCTCATAATACCTACCATGCCAGCTGACACCAGTCAAAATACATTGAAAACCCATACCAAACACTTGTAACTCAAACATGCCTTAGCATTACAGGACTCACCAACACACACATACTGTCTGCACCATTCGAAATATACCAACAACAGATATACTGGAAAACATATCACCCATCATACCAACCATACCAGCCATGATAATGCAAGCGTACCAAGCAAAGATATAGTCAAAACCAACCTGCAACACAAACATTCTTAACATCGGTCAAAACATAATTACTCACTGATACCAAACCAACCAACATACCATCACCTATAATCAAAGAAAAACTCGATTCAACTCACTCAACACATCATACTATCCATCATAACTCAAGCATATCAAGCAAATATACAGTTCAGACCAGCACATAACCAAATACCCATTCCATATTTTCTGCCAACATCCACCTCCACCACCACCACACCACCACCAACAAAACACCACCACAATCAGCACTACGTACACCACAGTAAACACAGCACATACTATAGTTAGCCCTGCAGACACTGCAGATAGAACTGCAGGCACCATAGTTAGCAATACAGACACCACAGTTAGCACCACATGAACAACAATCAGCACCACATGCACCACAATCAGCCCCACCATCAACACCAACATTATCACCACCACCACCAATAATGACTCCAAAACGACCCCCAAAATGGCCCACGTGCACCACACACTATAACACAAGCCTTACCACAATCTTCCTTACACCCATACCAACTGCTCTACCAATCATCACCAGACTAAATATTCTTACTACTCATATCATTCACAAGAATTCAAGCATACCTCAGTGTACACCCACTAAAATTCACCAAAAATCGTAACTCCAACATGTCTGTCATAGCATCATTACCATCAGACACCAGCGAAATATCATACTAGCCATTAATATAAATCACACAATCAACCATCCATGGCAATAAATGCTGACCACCACATTTCAGGTACATGAAACAAAATATGAGTAATCCTGCTAACCAGGATTTCTTGGTACTACACCAACCATAACCCCAGCATACTTCAGTCATGTCACACAGATTACATTGTAGTTATACAATGTAACATAATAATTACTAATTTTATTCCACTCCCCACCATCCGTTAACCCCACCATCCGTTAACCCCACCAACCATAACATACTAGGTGACAACACTCTAGCATACCACACATAAATATAAATCACTCTATCAACCAACAAACCAGTTAATTATGCCAGACATCCATACTAATAGCTACTCCAACAAAACCTCCCGGGTAACATAACTCCAACATACTTAATAACCATATCGATAACCCATTGGTATTGAGTAATATACCAGATAGAATATGTTTCACAATTTCATTAGTATGCCTCGGTCATGCGACGTCAAAGCCACACAACCCAGAATACCAACATACTATACCATCTGAATATATCAACGAACCACCACAGCAGATAACCATACCAACCAAACATACAGCACAAACCATATCATTCGTATTAACCCAAGCATACCTCATTCATGCAATTAACAATACATGCCATATTAACCAAAATACCCCAGACTTACTGGTCAATCATAACAGTCAACTATATTGACTACAGTTTCAGTCCTTCTGACTTCACCAGTTGCACATATAAAAAATCCATACCAGCAGCCAAGCCAATAAAATATTCCAATCATAAGCTCCAACCATGCTATCATAAGATCAATAATATTAATTTATCCATCTATGACACACATGCAGTCTTAATTCCCAGATACCATACCATCCAATCATACTAACCAACCACATTAGATAAACACTCTGCCCCTCTCATACTAGCTAAACATCCCATGAAACCATTCCGCTCTTACAAACTAATCACAACATTTTAACCATTCTCCCCACATCATCAAAGCTACACTTTTGTCATACTACAAAGCAATCAAACATGTGATCAGGTTTTACCAATCAACATAAAAGCTATTCCAATCATACAAGCAAACTAACTGTACAACCAAATTACACATATAAGTTATACCATTAAGATGTACCAGCCATAAAAACAAACCATACAGGCAGCACACACTGGCAGACAATACCTTCATGTTACTCCATCCATTTCAACATTGAGACAACCAATCATGCAAACATGACCAGAGACCATACCAACCAAAATATACTAGTTAGACATACCAACCAAACATTTTACCAAAACAAGCCACCTATACCAACCAAGCAGTCATGTCAAACCAGTAGACCACACCCCCAGACTAACTAACCATACTGACCTAATAGCCATATCGACTTCTTCCTGTTACTCGCACAGGAAGAGGAATGTCCTGCTGGATATTATGCATTCTGTTTCCTTCTGCTTAGTTTATATCATACATTGGAGAAAGAGGATAGTTTCATATATATATATATAAATTTTCAAACTGTCATAACTTTACCATATTACAAAAATAAAATACATACTTTTAAATTATTTATTAATTTTCTGAAGTCTGTTAAGGTAATGTTTTATTTTCTGAAAGAGGTTCCTCACCTCTAACAGAAAATATTAATTAAATTTACCGACCAGCATTCCCTACCACCCCTCCAACCATAGTTAATTTAATATCGACTAACCATATGGTCAGAACCTAGCTTCCACCCAACTAAATCAACGTTTCAACTATTATACAAGAGCAAGATACTCTCCAGGGTGTGTGAAAGCACTTGCGCACCAAACGATGCACCAAATGGTACTCTAGTCCATTTAAAAAAAAACCCATGGGGTAACAAAAGTAAGAATTTTGTGTGCATCCTCATGCAAATGAATTTGATGGAAAGCTTGATTTAAATCTAGCACTGTAAAAAAGCAGGCCTTTCCTAACAATTGAAAAACATGGTAAACCTTGGGCAAGGGGTAGGGATCCAGTTCGACCTTTTTGTTAACAACCCGATAATCTATTACTAAACGAAATTTGCCAGGATCTTTCTCGGCTACTAAAAATGTGGGGCTCGCATAACGGCTGGCTGAACGCCTAATCACGCCCTCGGTAAGAAGTTGATTTATTATATTTTTAAAGTCCTCTCTCTTGGCTGGACCTACACTATAAGGATGACGCCTGATAGGGGCACTGTCAGTCAACACAAGGTCATGCACATACTGATTACATAAACCAAGTTTTTCTGTTATTATAGATGGAAACTTTTTACACATTTCCTGAGCAAATTCACTAACAATTACGTTCACTTCCTTGCATTGCTCCTTTTCCGCCAACTTGATCCCTCCTTTGCAAAAAGGAAAACTCAATGTCCCTTCATGCTAATTTTAATGCGCATGGGTGCTGCGGAGGAAATCTACACCCAAAATTACATGTGGACTTAAATTTGGCAAAATAAAAAATCCCTCTTCCATGACAGATGACCTAAGTGGATACTCATAGTCAGTAATGCACATAAGTGCATCACACCTCCATTCGCCAAGCTAACAACTTATTTCTCATTACTTGAACAGTCATCACCCCTACTGGGTGTCCTCTAAACAACTTATTACAGAAGCACTGATTAATCAAGGACACCGAACAACCACTATCAATAAGGGCAGGTTCTTAAAAAGTACCTATTTGGGCTAAAACAAACTGGAGGCTAAACCTCTTGCGGTCCCGAGTTTTACTATTTTGTTTATTTTTTTAGAACCAGTTTTATTTACATCTCCCTTTTCTCGAAAACCATAACATCCTCTAATCACTCAGTCACTTTGTACAGCTTGAACATGCATAATTTTTTTTGTTCCTCCTGATTAGGGCATTGGGGCTTAATATGTCCGTGCTCACCGCAACCAAAACAAGTCACAGGGGGTTTGCCATTTCCTACTGACTTATTCTGAGGAATATCTCCCTGAACCTTTCGTACTTTACACTGGTAAGCTTTATGATTAGGTTTTCCGTATTTAAAACAAAAATCCTTTTTTACTGATTTAGATGGTTTATATTCCTGCACACGACCCTTACTAGATATGCTACCTTCACATTCCTTCACCTGTATAATCACATATATGCAGTGAAATAACACTTTCAGTGAGCCCAAAGTTTTGTAGAATGCATAGGGCTGGTAATGTGGCAACATATGATCTATAATACTCTCCATAAATTCAGATTCCCTGTATGGCAAACCTAAAATTTCTACCAAGCACTCTATTTTACGTAAGTATGCCAATAAAATTTCTCTGGGTTGTTGTGTTTGTTGAAGGAACAAACGACGTAGGTGGTTATTAATACATTCACTATCAAAAAAAATCAAACACCTCCTTGACTTAATTGTTTTAAATTAAACTTTTAGTATGCTGAACAGCGTGTAAATGGGAATAATAATTAGCCAAAATAGATCCAAGATTTTCAGCCAGTGGTGTACCAGTATTTGTTATAAAAAGTAATTTTATTGTAAGTGGTAAAAAATGATTTTACATCGTTAATAAACAAAGTTATAGTCACCACAAACATTATTCGCGAAGTATACGATTTATTTACATATACTGCACAATAATTAGCTTTATTTATTAACGGCTGAGTTTGTCTATTTATTTTTATAACACCAACATTGCCATAGTGGTAGGAATGTCACGGTGATCCAAGGAATCGAATTTTAATAGCTACATACCTTTATAATCGACGTAAAATGTTCGATTTTATTTGCTTGAAGCCTTCTATTATGTAAAGAGACTTTGGTTTTCGTCTTACTTCTTGACGGACACGTTCGAGTCTTAAGCATTGTTAAACCCAAATTTGCGATTATGCAATAACACGCAACCATACAACGTAAAAATAACACTGTAAATTGATTTATATAGGCTATATGAAAACTAAAAAGAATAAAATAACGTTAGCTTTGGGATGATGCTGCATCGACCACAAAAAGTCCATGTAGAGCAGGCGAAGGCCAAGTGACGCGTCACAAAGGTCACTTCTCAGGTAATACTGCACAATTCGGTTGCTATTAATCATTCTGTACTATTACAAATACTGTTGCTTAGTACAGAACAGCATCGTTGGCTTGCTGAAATCAATCTGTGTCGGTGCACACGTATCTCCGGTACCGCTGCGTCGCCATATGCTGTAAGTTGGCCAATGCACAAATGCGGTTATTTGCCGTAGCTGTGAGATAAGACGCTCATGGACTTGACGGAGAAGCATGCTGAGTTTTAGGAAAAAATGCCTTTGAAGAATTCTACAAACGTACCAAAAACAAAGTTTGCGGATTTCCATGAAAACGGAACAAAGAAACATCGTTACCGTATTTTATCGTTTGGACTTCCCTAATAAATATCACAAAGCAGATGTTTTAATTTTTTTAAAAATAATTATAGAATGTTTACATAAATAAAATTGCCTATTTTATTCCATTGATTTTGAAACTAAACAAATAAAAAACTCTATTTGGTTTTAATTGTTGGAATATGCCTATCAGTCATAATATTTGTATAATAAAACAGAAATTTTAAAAATTATTATTTGATGGTGATGAAAAAGGTAAAAGTAACTGTCGTTACACAACCGCCAAGCCTGCATGTTACTCAGTTAGCTGTATTGAAGAGTCTTACTTATTATTTATCACTACCATCGCATACTCGCTGTATCTCGGAGGTTTTTCAGTGATAGCGCATTATACGTCATCAATATCTATAGTAAACATGTGTACAGAATACGCAAAAATTAATTGTTTTATTAGCTACTGCTCACCAATCTCTTTAGAAAGAATAGTTCAGTCTGAGCAGTATTTTTGCGCAGTATGTGAACAGATGTGTAACAAATTAGCTACCGTTTTGCTGTTAAATTCATATGACAAAAATACAGACTGCGTAATATTTGCGTCATAACCAAACATTATATCTTCGAAAACCAATGCTGTATACTTGACGAACTTTTATAAATAAAGTTGTTTGTGTCGGCAGTGCATCGACACGCGAATCCGAATCAATTCATTGACTCTTCATTTGGCATAGTTTCATTTGCTCCTATTACTTATATTTTTTATTGAAATTCTAGTCATCTGCAACATCACTCGTTATCTACGAATACTGGGTTCAGATTGCTACATAAAAATTTTTGTTCATAGGAGATGATGTAAAGTACCTCTACATACTCGTACATTTAGAATATTCAAAATTTACTTTCGTTTGGAATAAAATTCGCTATTCTTTGAACTTTTGGATTGTCTTTTAGGAATGAAAATGCTAGTTTGGGCAGAAAAATGTTTATTATTCTATCAAAAAATATATATAGAGTTCTGCAATTCCTTCCGATGAAATTTATGTATAGGCTGTTCACGGTAAAGTGAGCACTTTTTAAGGCCCTCCCAACAGGCGCTAACCACTAATAAATATATCTTATTGTAGCATCAGGCATTAAATTTTGAGGGTGGTGAAATTTATACACTGTGTTTATTTGTCACATTGCATGTTTACATTAAAAAACAGCAAGAAGATGGAAATAGGATGAGAGGAAAAATTAAGAAGTGCCTTAAAAAGTGCTCACTACCGTGAGCAGCCTATATAGAGACGTTAGCTCAAGAAGAGCTGTATAGAATTGTTACTGTCTGTCATTTCATTTTCAAGAACTTCTAGGCTTCTCGCCACGCCAAGGTTTACAGGTAACCACACGCCCCCACCCCCCTCGGATTACCGTAAACTGTTCTTCGCTGTTTGCTACCTGCGCACTCTCGACCACCGCCACCTCCTCTCCCCCGGGAATTCTTCCAAGCAAAGCTTTCACCAGTTCGGACAATGTCCACAGAGTGAGGAAGGCACCACTTTCCACTCGCTTTTTGCTAAAAACCTGTTTTTCAGTTGCATTTCCAGCCGCTATTATTTTTAACTAAATTCTCAAGTAATTAATTGAATCTATGTGTTTTCCCTCGTGATTTGACGTATTTAGTTTCTTTGTGCTCCCTTTCGTTTGGCTGTAGTAGTAATTTCAAATGTGCGTCAAAATTGTCAGTTTCGAGGGGTACAGAAATAAACCGTTTTCGGGGGTCTACAAATGAAAAACAAAAAATATATGGCACGTCAAATCATAGAATACAATCAAGCTAGTTTAAAACAGGGAAGTTTTGCACGTGAAATTATCCTCAGATCATGGAGCAACTGAAAACTAATGAACAATAAAAACTTAATTATTAATTAATAACTTATTTAAAAATACAAACAGAACATATAAGTACTCAGTCATGATCTTATAGTGTACTAAAGTAAGTTCGAGAACGAAAATACACAATAATTAGCCAATTTATTAAAGATACTACCCCCTTAACAGCGAGGTCTTGAGAGCCGATGAGCGTGACTGATGTGTGGGGCGGTACCAGAGTGGAGGGGCGGGGGAAGCGGGAGATCCACGATATGCCCCGCCGACAAGCGGCATCGTCCAGCACGGTCCCCACATGCGAGGATCCGGGAGTGGCCCGGCCGGGGATCGAACCCGGTTCGCCTTGGTGGAGGACGAGCATTCTAACAGTTCAGCCACCGCGGCCCTAATACACATAGGCAAATGCACACTAACCGTACAATGTAACGCAGTTTTTAT
Source organism: Dryococelus australis (assembly GCA_029891345.1). Lineage (NCBI taxonomy): Eukaryota > Metazoa > Arthropoda > Insecta > Phasmatodea > Phasmatidae > Dryococelus > Dryococelus australis. The sequence goes on from CM056997.1 coordinate 64,428,563, forward strand.
CCATGGTAACATGCGTAAGGCTTTTAGAGTATCCTGAAGAACGATTTCTACTCGAATCTTTTAAGGATGGCATTTCACATTAAAATCACTTAACCTGTAGGTTTCATTACTTTCCAAGAGTACTTATAGAATGCAACGACTCGAACTTTACTAGAGATTGGCGAAGTAATGATTTACTAAGTAAATAAATCATTTAGAAGATATTTTAAAAATATTTATTGTAAAATAAAAACTTTTCTCTTCGACTAAAGAGTCTCAAAAAAATTACAGCTTGTCTTTCTTTGTTACTGTAAACCTATCGGCCTCTTGTATTCGACACGAAATTAAATGTCGCCATTTCGTACATATCCACAAGTTAAGACTGTCTCCTACGACACATGCGCGCGTGATAGGTACTAACAGATTTGTAGTGTATACACATCAATGCTCCGAAATGTCTCAACATGACATAAAACTAAGACAGAAAAGAATGGCGATAATTAGAGAAAAGTATGCTGTTCCGAATGTCGCCTAATAACCTGGCATCAGGCTAGTCTTCACAGTTATATAAACATTCAAGCAATGGCACCTAACTCATTGACTGCTACCTCATACTGAGCCAAGTGTCCAACCACACCTGTCCAGACACTCGATTACTCTGACACTGAATGATGCACACTGGTTCACCGTCCTGCAGAGCGAGTCACTTCGATGATGATACAATCACTCTAGTGAAATATATTTACTTCTATGATGCTTAACATAAGTATAAATAGTAGGTTAACCTGGTCTCTAATAAAATAATTTCTCCCAAATCAACTGTGTGTCTATACGTCTGTCTCCAGCACTACACATAGTTTATAAATTATAAACATAACGACATTGCAAGCAATAACATTTTAACACAGCGACTGCTTCTTTAAGTTCTGACTTCAGTTCAGTCGAAGGATATCTGTCATATTATATGCTGCTATCTACCTTGCTGACCAGACTGGTTTACAATTCCGGCCCTGTAGCAGTTCGGCTGAAGTGTGTACATTATAAGTTTCAACTACGATTCTTCAAACTAATCGAAGCTCAATGCTTACTCAAGTTTCACTCTAAACGTGGCAAACACACCACAATTCGAAGGCTATTGTAACCACTTTCTAACCGATCCATAAGAGAAGAAAAATTGGACTAACTTTGTCTTTACATTTATCCAGTAGCTTCATGTAGTTGTCTTCATGTGGTAATTGAAGAAATTTAGAATTTTTAAACATAGCTCCTCTTAAAACCCACAATGTTGTCTATGAAAACTTAATTGTTAAAACCGATATGAGCTAAAAACATTTATTTGTTTCAAACAATACTTTTTTTACAAATTCATTTTTATCGTTAGCGAGATTCCACAGAGTTTGACAAAGCGTGACAGCATTGTTCAGCATAAATAATCCAGAAGTACTGTCAAGAACATTTTTTGGTTTTTTTGGAAGGATGCATTTCTAATCCCCCTCCCCAATGCACCAAATATAATCTGGTTACATCAAGTATTTTATTTTGGTTGGTTATATTATCTACATCATCAGCTGGAATATATCCGCATGCATGCCAAATTTGAGTGCCAGATTGTACCAATGCCCCATCCTATATACCCACCCTAGTTGAGCAGTCCTCTGGTAATGTCATACACACAGAATTTTGGAGTGATTTGTGTTTCGCGTGTGCCCGCAGGCAGTCCAGCTACATTGTGACTCCTCTGACCTCCAGTGTTGGCAAGAAGATCTACGGTGAGGCTGCAGTCAGACTAGTGTGGGAGTACTACTACTTCGACAACGTCCGAGACAAGATACTGGACCTCACTTATTCAACGTCTCGCCAGATTGACATATTCAAATACTTCTCATAAAGCACTTCGCATCCGACCTCCACATACAATGTCTTATCAACTTTTTGTGCGCTCGGCAACTGAATACTAAGGGAGGTAAAAACCCTTGTAAATGTAGTTTTTAAGTTGTATTTGACAAAATATCGATAACGATGTAGATTTAATTTCAGTTCTCCGAAGGTTGTTTTATGTTATCGGGATATTCATTTTAAGTGCTAAATCTCATTATTAACTCCCACTATAATGAAAATACCAGGGATAACCGCCCACTTATTGCAAACAATTTTTTAACCATCAGAATTCATGAACGTATGATGCTGGTTTATTGAGCAGTATGACCTAGTTAACGAAAATGATTCTTGTGTTGCAACTGTCCAGGGCCCATCGTTTTCGTGTAAAATGCACACAAATCTCTGGCCGCAGTGCAGTACGGTACTTAGCATGTGTGCAATACCAATACTTCCTGCAGGAGATCACACACTGTCTGTCACCAGAAACAAACAAGTAGCTTCAGTATTGTAAGCTTATTAATGTATGGTATATGTTGTTTGCAGTAGGCAACAAAAGTGTTCTCCACCATCAGTGTAGCACAGTGAGCACAGCGTGTAGACTTATCCCGAGTCAACCATTTGTAAACCTCGCATGCAGGGCATTGCGCATGGCTAGGCTATAATGGGGAGGTACTCCACCTGGCTGCGATATTAGACAGTTTACATTTCCCCTTTCAATATCATTGGTCTGAGAGAACATATACAAATATAACATACCCAGATAAATGTTGCTTGTGGTTGTTTTTTCATCAAACACAGAAGTCCCTACAACTCGATTGTGCATCAATGCACACCAAACATTCAGTTTAAGAGTGTCGCTAAAATACTTGTAGATTGCATTAGGTTTCTGCAAACCCCAAGTTATGAAGTTATGAAAATTAACACACCCATCAATGCGAAAAGTTGCCTCGTTTCTGTAAAACACCTCATTTCGATCATTTCTTTCAGTGTCCATTTCGTTTAACATGAAAGCAGCAAATGTAAAATGTTTGGGCCTATCTTCCGGCTTTATTTTATCCCTCGATCGAATATTGTGGGCTTGAAATTTCAAATTTTTATGAAGAACATTTGGCACACTATTCTTTGGAATGGCAAGCTCCAAACTGCAACAGGAAATTGACTTTTTAGGACTGTGCACATAAGATAATGTAGACTGTTCCGTCTTCTCTTCAGAAGTTCTCGGCTGTCCTGGTGATTTTTAATGGTTTCTGTATGGTACCAGGATACTGTCGCCGGGAATTATGTTAATCACTGCAGACTTGAACTCCGCGAACCACAGAACGAACTGTGCTTTCTGCTGCATAACCGCCATCTTAAAGGTAGGTCAGTATAGATGCCAGACGACATGCTTACTCTTACTGAATTTTCGAGGTCAGTGTGCGATTGTCGTACAACCCTTAAAACTTTTGGTCCTTCGTGTACATTTTGGTGTAAGAACCACAAAATCGGTCAAATAGTTTCGAAACTGTGATTTTTTGAAATTGTGCTAAATTTTTCGATGATCGTGTGTTTAAAATATACAATTACTAAGTAAATGTTTTTGTGTGATAATTTGTAGTATTAAAATTATATTTGTGTATGTCATGACCATTAAGACTGCTGCTTAGTGAGGGGTGTTTGTATGTGTGAGGTGAAAATCAATTAAGCTACACGCGATGCCGGTCAATGTACGTAAAGTGATATCGCCTCTACATGCAAAGTTGTGAATTTGCATGCAGTGTTTTCTGTTATGTCACTGGAACTATGGGACTTTAAGCTGTTACCTTATTAGTTTATTTGACGTAACACTGTAGCAAAGTCCAAAGCAATTATCTATCGTAGTTTCGTATGAATATGGTGGGTATATTCTGAGAAACAGCATTCTGAATATGCTATTTTCAGCCATGTGGGAGGGCATTAAAATATGGTTTCTAATGTGCGTGATGTCTTGAAAGGACTATACACTTCCAGTCTGAAGTGTGTTTTCTTTTCATAGATAAGCATTTCGGGCGCACATTTACTAGTTTCCTAAAAAGGGAGAAGAACAAAACACAGGGATTTCAATCACATTATAATGCAGTTTAATCGCTGGGTAGGCGGCCGCCTCAAATCACTTTTATAATTTTCTGTTCCATAATTCTATTAAGTAAAGCTGACGACAGTTTTAAAAATAACTGTTGCTTGGACAATTCAAAAGTGTATTATGTATGTTTTTTGTTGTCAATGTTAGTAAATTGAATGTTCCAGTATATTTTGGTGTGTTACCTGATGATGGTATAATGTCATGCGTCAAGTTGAGTCAGTCGAGGACAATCGGCACTTAGGGATACACATGACCTGCGGTCACTCTGGACATCTTCATCTTTGTTTGCATTTTCTCACTGAACTACAACTGCTTAAAGACTTCCTGTCCTATTTTTCTATTCGTGACTTGATACATGTCACACCCCCAGCTCCTAATATCTGTTCGTTCCACCACCAGCATCAAGCAGCCGTCCTGTCTTCATACTCAAAAAAGGTAACATTTGGGGGCATGCTTGTTTAGGCTGGCTGAATATCCCATAAGTCATCTCCAGTACCAAGAACATAGGGGAAATGAAGACCACTTTGGGGTATCAACAGTACCTGCAGGCCTGCGACCCCATGTGTACCTCTTCGAGTGATTACACACCCATTTGTAAAATCAATGTGAAGTTAGAGAGTGCAGTGCAAGCCTTACTTTTTCCGATACCTAATCACAAAATTATGCCTATTCGGATTGGCAGTGACATCAGAGTCCCGGTGCCACATTTAATATTGTATTTTATATTAATCTCTGTTTCTACTTTTTAGCTATGGAATCAATGCTTATTAAAATTATCATAATGAATGTCTGGGACAGACACTTTCCAACTTAACTACCATGACGTATTTTTGTATGACATGCTAACTGGCATATTTTTCTGGTGTTAAATCTATATTTAAAGTATTCTGTGTAATATTGTTATAATTTGAATGTTTTCTGTGTTTATGTTTTACTTTTCAAACACTTGATTTTTCATTTGAGAGTTTTGGTGCCAGACTGCTCAAGTTTTCGAGTGGGCTGCCGCCATGATATGTAGTAATAGCTATTGGAAATCATGGTTCCTTTTCACTGTTTCCTTGCCTAGGAATAGTTCTTTCTGCCCCTACTGGCTTACAGCGTGCAGGAGCATAATAACACTTGTAATTTATTTCTTGCTACATGCTATTCTACAGCTTCGGGTAAAGAGTCACAATATGCGAGTAAAATACATTAATTGTATTACATGTTTTCATTTCACATGTCAGGCCGCTTCACGATATGTTAAGGGCATTCATAACCCAGTTGCACACCCTGGCCTGATTAATCATTATTGTGCTATCAGTATGGCTGATATCAGTTGCAACCACTGTAAACCTGTGGATATTGTGAGGTGGCCGAAATACCCTCGCATTAGTGACGTAAGAGAAGAGGCCAACACCCTCATAGGTACAATAGGTACATTACTGCATCAATCCACATCTGTAACAATTAACAAGGATCTTCAGGAGAGGGCCACATGGTTAAACGACCCACTGCCCAACAGTGCCCAAATAATTCATCCCCACAACAATACCCTACCTATCTCCTTTTCTCCTGAAGTAATGTTGCCCTTATGTGTGATTAAATTCTTCCTATCTTAAATTCCTACATCAAAAACTTTCTACACCATTTTTCCTGACACCGAAAATGGGGCCCTTATATGTGGCGGATTTCCTTCCAAAAGGCTTGACTGCCTAACCATTTCTTATACTATTTTTCTGGTGTCAAAAATGGCGTGCCCAACCATGTGGCAAAGATTACCAGTTTCGTGCCTGAAAACCCAGATTTGACCCATATCCTATTGTAGTAAGTGCAACACCCTTAATTCTTACATGCCCTAATTTACCAATTTTTCTATGCCGAAATCCTTATTTTTTGCCAACCTAGAAAAATATTATAGTATTGCGACAGTCACCTGGTTGCCGAACATTTAGTGATATCTTTTATCTGGTTATGCACGTGCTCCTCGGCTGTCTCGCTCCCCTCCTTTCCTCCTAGTTCTCTCCCCTTCCTACTCCCAGCAATCTCACTCAGCCTTGGCTTGGCCTTCGTGTCTACTGGGTGTCCGTGACTTGCCTTTTTAGGTTCTTCACGACTAGCTCGTGGACACACAGAGTTCTTGCCGGCCTGTTGCTCTCGACAACAGGCCACCTCGAGCCTAATCCGTTTGGGTCAGCGGCGAGGCTCTGTTCACCGATCTAGATTGTAGCTGATACTTAATTATTTAATTCAACCTTTAATTTTTATTACGAATTATTTTTACACATTGCTGATCCAATAACCTACAGGCCCTGGACGGGTCCGCGACTCTGGCGACAGGCGATGGCTTTCATCAGCAGGCCACACTGACATCAATCCCTAACAATGTCCAACCAGGTTCCGCTCTAGTTAATTACATTAATGAATAAAATTATACAGATGAATTAATGCCAGCTGAGCAGGAAAATACCACAATACAAGAACACAACCCTTCCCGCCGAACATCCACTACCCAACCCAGAACCCTTCACTCTTGTGCAATTACAAACCAGCATGTGCCAATGTGACGATTCTGCAGCATTTCTTAAGCTGTGTGAGAACATAGAAAGAGTGAACAGGGAATTCTGCACTGGTGTGTTGGCATGTACCACTGCAGGCCGAATGGCATATGTGTGTGGTAATTACATTAGACTTCATTAGGTCCAGGGCACGGTCGACCTATTCTTTATTCATCAGTGTGCAAGTGCTCCCACAGTGTATGCGCCCTTGCCTTCTTTTCGCAGGTATAAAAGGAAAGTCAGCACACATTTAATTATAATTTAATTAATATAAAGTGATGCTATTACTCATTCCTTGTGGCTAGTTATAAATATTTGTGTTAATTGTGTCCCAAAAGCTCTGTTATTGTTTATTTTGAAATTGTATATATAAACCAAAGATTTTATTAATATTTAAAATTTACTATTCGTGGCCGAACTCAGCATTTTCTGAATACGTTTGCAGACCACGTGGTCAGCCCACAGCAACTTCTCTTTCATTTCTTGTTCCTCGCATGTTTTTTTAATGTTAATCATAACTTGATTTGTGTATGGGTTTAAATCGTGTTATGGCTATGTCATATTTGTGAATAACATGAGGCTGTTAAAATGTATGATTTACTAGAATGAAATTATAATAAAAGACCTGGTAGCTGCATATTGCATGTTAATTCTAATGCTAACTCTACATAGGTGAGTTTTACTGAACTTAGGTTGGGAAACTCAATGCTTTTAGTTTGGCAACTAAAATTTGTCGCCACTAAGTAAATGCTAGTGTCGCATTTGTACCGAATTTTCTATATTTTATATGTTCAAAAACCCAATAGTTGCAATTCCATAAATCTAGACAAATATTATAAAGATGTTATGTGAATTTGTTTATTTGCTTGTATGATTGGAAATCTCGGAAACTACAAAACCGATTATTATTAATCTTTCACTATTAGAAAGCTATATTCTTCCAGACGGACATAGAAAAACGAGCCAACGCCAAAATCTAACCTGCGAAGCCTCCACCACATGCTTTAACTTTTACTCATCAGGGCCAGCACGATACCCTGTACTCTAATACTTACTTTAAAATCAGAAAAGGCTAATTTAAACCAAAAGTAAACAAGGAGTAGGGAAAAGAAAAGTAAGAGAGAGGTTATGGGAGGAAGGGAAGTTTACTTGCTCAGCAAGCAACAGGATTCCGTGATCACTTCATGGGTTTCACTCTGACACAAAAACAGTGCGACGAAGAAAATGCCACTAATGTAGATTACCTTAAACCTATAACCCAGTACATAACAATAATTATGGAGAGAGAGATGTCAAGCGTTACCATAAAAAAATAAAGGGCGTAGTCCTTATCAACTAGCAAGAAACAAAAAATACATTTTTAATAATGTTTTACTTAAATTACCAAAAATTTACATAATAATATAACAATAATAATAGCATAAGACATATATATTAAACTTTTAAAGCTATGTTTGATTAAAAGATAAGTACTGAAAAAAAGTTGGGTTACTTCGAATTAATCTTAGTACCCAATTTAATGAACAATCAGAGAAGAGAGAGAGAGAGAGAGAGAGAGAGAGAGAGAGAGAGAGAGAGAGAGAGAAAGAGAAAGTATAACAAAAACATGGTGAGCCAATTAGAGCCCACCATCGTCACGATCGATACATCGAAATCTCGAAGCCAAACTCCATTTTCCCTTTACAGGCTTTACAAGCCTAGCGGCAAATTGTACTGATCATCAAAATATTCCCAGTTTTACCAAGGAGATAGTCGATGTAGCTCGCAACTGCAGCCTGTGATACGGACGAGCAGAAGATAACAATTCTTCCGAACTGCTGAACAGGGAGTTATAACCCGCACCTGGGCCGAGAAAAATAAGGCCAGCTGCCGTCGCTTCAGAAGGAGTTTGCTGATCCAAGTGGTGATGAAACTCTTTCAGATAAAAATAACGAGTGACCTCAGTTCAATAAGCACCTCAGCAGTCAATAAATAAATAAAAAGCCTTTATTCTCACAAAAACTAGATGTAAAACGGTAAAGTAACAGATCCCTAATTCAATTCCACCATAACATCGACCTAACCATAAAATAAATAAACGAAAACGAAACCAATAAAGTCGTCAAATTACGAATATCTGTTCAAACAAAAAAAAAAAAAAAAAGGTATAAAATTAAAGGGATGAATTCTAAAATATACACTATCAGTTAACTTTCCGACTAAAACCTAGACATAAACGAATTTTGAACTAATAAATCATGAAATGATTTATCAACACATTACTGATTTAAATCATAAAAGAAAAAAGACAACATATGTTTCTTATCAAACATAATGAACTAGTAAAATGATAATTATTTAAAATAAAAGAAATCTAACCCCAATGGCCTCTCGGCCAGTGCTGATGAGTTATACATATTTACCTATAAAGTTGCTACCCTGATCTGTTGACACCTCCTACAGCTATCCAAAGAGAGGATGCAGTGGCTCTGTAGCTAGAGCGATCCCAAGTGGGGCCGCAGTGGCTCAGTGAATAGAAATATATCATGTGGAGCCACAGAGGCCCAGTGGCTGGAGTGATCCCAAGTTAGGCTGCAGTGGCTCAGAGGATAGAAATATATCAAGTGGGGCTGCGGAAACACAGTGGCTAGAGTGAACCCAAGTGAGGACTCCCTGTTTCCTCTGTCCACAGGACTCGTGGCACACTCCCTTGCCCCCCCCCCCTTTTTAACTCACCGAAGAGGTGAAGCTCATGGCTCATGACCTTGGAGCATCTGTGTGGGTGTTTTGCCAGTCACCTAATTCTCCCTCATGCACAATGTATATAGGGCAGCAGGCATGTGCTCTTGCCAGGAGACATGTTCCCCACCCACGTACAAACAAAGCTGTGGTTTGATGTCCTGATCTCTTTGTTCTGTTGGATGGTTGTCATGAGGTGTTGAACTCCCCAGTATGTGCAGTAATTTCACCATCCATGGTCGGTGAATTGGGTGCCGTTGTCACTAAGTAGCACATGTGGATAACCCCAGTGTGGGAAAAATTCCACCTAGAGGCAGGTGTGCAGACGACACCAAAAGTTGTGAAAGGCACAGGCGAGGACATGCTGCGGGATGTCATCGATAACTGTGTCCCACGGGGCCTCTTTTAAAGGACTCGCCTGTAGTTACAGATTCAAATTAAGGTCCGGCTGTTCACATAACATGCCGGACTGTAGAGTGGCCCTCTTCTCGAGCTAATGCAAAGTGATTTTACTGTTCCGTGATTAACAATTACACTACTGAATACTAAATGACCGCTTTGAATGTTGATGTGCCCAGGGAGCCCGACACGAAATCCGCTCCATGTGAGTACCTATGATGACTAAAGATGGCTGCACAAGAGGCCGGCTGCCAAGTAAGGAATTCCGTGCAATGTGATGAAAAGATGGAAATTATTAAAGCATGATGAATGTAGAAAATGATGGCATGTACACAATGAGATTGTTACTGATGGCACACAAAACCCTCCCGTAATATAATAAAATCAAACACAACAAGAATATCCTAAAATTAACTTCACATGATTTTCTTGCCTTATACTAATTAATAAACCTTCATTTTTCTGATGTAGCGTGTGTCGCTAATGATGCATATCTTTTATTACTTATTATATACTAATGGTGCTGTGTCGGACGAAACATGGTTAGGTTGGCTTTGAGGAGCAGTAAAATTATTTACCAGGAAAATTTAGCGAGGTTTGATATTGTACCCGAGCACCAGGCATTGCACATGAAACAATTCCAAATTGATGCAGAGAGCTGACTCTGTTGACTCAGGGCCATGTGCCAACGATCAAATATGTCATCCTTCTGGTGTTGCTACTCTGCTGCTCCTCAGGTTAAGTTTAAATAAAGATGTGTGCTATGCAGCATATTTTTAAGGCGAACCTAACACTCATACAGAAACACAATGGTAAAACACTTGATAATTATAAAAAAACACAGTACTCTAATAAAGATATGTTACTCTTTTGGCAGGAAGGGGGGGCAACGCCCCTAAATGCCCAAAGGTTACCCGAATGAAGACACAAACACATTCTAGTATAAATCAAAGGGTTTATTGAACGTCTTCCTATGAAGGCAGCTTTGCATAAGTTACCGGGCTTGACCCACCGGTAGGGTTACACTGTGAAAATGGTGCTAGCCACAAGAATTATAATGAGAACTTAAGCCTCCCCAGGCGATGCAAACCACGGAGAGGATGAGAGGTGGAGAGTCCTGGGCTGCAGACGAAAACGATTCCGGATTAAATTAAACTATTGACATTAACATGATGAGTACAAATAGTTGCTAGCCGCCCGGGCGCCCAAAAATGCGACGACGTTGGTCCGCACTTCCACACTCTCGAGACACAGAAAACTGATTGTTGGCACCGCACGGCATGCCGGTCAGCTAAGGCAGGCAGACAAGCCACGGGAATTACTTTCTTACACTGAACAAACAATACATATGACACTTGCTTATCTTATACCTTGTTGGCTTTAGAATGTAAATAAATGTACCCTAACAAAACATTTTTAATACACATAACAAACACTATGTGAAACTAAATGGGGGTGAAACACGTTAAAATGGAGAACAGAACATAACACAAAATACCCTTGCAAAGGTCTGCGGGGGCATGAAAACACTTAAGGGAAGCATTGCATGTTATTGCATGACTTTGCATCTATGCTCATTGCTAATATTCGCAATGTTAACTGCAAGGCTTTTTTTGTAGCTACTTCCCATATCCATGTGTGCGAGCACATGTGGTTCCTTTGTCACATTGCACTTGTTGGCACTCACTTTGCTCTGGTCTGCACTACACTGTTACTGCTTATGACCACTCTGGTTGCACTAATGGGCGGCGTTACAAATACACATGGAGCGACGCACTGCCGGACCCGTTGCGTACGAGTGCCTCGTAGAGTGCTGATGCCTGCTGCACAGTATTTACAGTGGACAAACAGGCTAGGGGTACGGACGGCATCAATACAGGGGCTCAGGGTCAGAGGTTGATTGTTGTTATCGGTACACATAAATTTATAACAATGCACATAACACAAAAAAAAAACAATTCTAAAGGATAAATATGAAATTTGTCACACGGCCTGACTTGTTGGAGGTGCGTGGCCTCTGGCATTGTGTGACCTGAGTCATTGCTGGACACTGTACATCATTATACTGGCTGATATGGGCGTTATTATAAATAATTAGTTTACAGAACAAATAGGACTGATTATTTACGTTGATGCGAATGCTCACATAACCCCAACGAACATAGAATACAGGCATACAAAAAAAAATTGGCTGTATACTCTTGCTAATAATGCAGCTATTATCGACTGCAAGATTTACTGCAACTACTACAAAAAAAAAAAAAAAAGGAACCCGCAAGTCCTATAAACTACCAGTTCTCTTTTTTCTAAACTACCTTATTCTAAGTGTTATTTGAAGTTAAGACCCGAAGGTAGGATGGGATTTTATTGCATCTCAGAGCTAACTCCTTACGCCTACTAGGAAAAATCATGCAAGAAGACATGCATCGCTGCAAAGTGGGATTGGGCAGCCATTGCCTGCACTTTGGGGCCATGACTACCTCCCTAAGTGTACTTAGAGCTAGTCTTAACTATGAAGAGCAAGGGAAAACCATCAAGAGAGGCATAAAAACACTTGCAACAGAGAAGTAAAAATTCAAAAATTATTAAATTTAATTAAATAGAATGCTACAGGAGACAGAGTGCATGGAAAACATACTCTTAGTTAATAGGTTTGGAAATACTAGTAGAGAGGGGGCGGGAGCTTTGTTAATTTTGACTTGATGCCAGCAGTGACCAGAGAGGTGTTTCGGTGCCTCTCTGGTGGGGGAATTGAGGCTATTGGTCCTCTTCCCCCCCCCCTCGCTTCTTTGGACCTGAAAACTAATGGAGAGTAAGTGAACTACCAGTAAGTGTCAGCAGGGCTGGCTCTTACTGGTTTTTACTAGCATTAAAAGACGGTAAGTACCTGTGGATGAAAAGACATATTAAGCTAGCCGAATTTACCTATAATAATATCTTAAATATAACCTATACTAGCATTTGTCCTTGGGGACACATGTATATAAAATAATGCTGTACTACCTCATAGCAGCCAATCTCTGTAGCGATAGGCTGTGACAGAGGATATATACGGCCTTATGCTGTAAGTGCACTGAGCTTCGCAAATTAGTGTTTGGGGGGTGGAGGTGTTGAAAATACTTATAATTATGGGGAGGTCTCTCACCAATTGAAGCATCGAACCACATAATGCTACAAACGTCTACCTATCGGCAGAGGCGGCCTTGGAATCAGCTGCAGCGTAAGGCCCAAGCATACTAGCAACTGGCTGGAATGAGAGGTTAAGTCTACGTTAACCTATAATATCCTAAATAGTTTTTTTTTCGGATTAGGTTAAATATTGTTAATTAAGCTAGGCTGAGCTGTCCGTTCAGGGCTGCTCAGGATAAATTACTATCAATATATAAAAGGCTGCATAAGGTCTATATTGATTGGCAAGGCAGTGTGCTACACGGAGGTCTAAGGGGGCCTGTGAGCTACCAGTTTCTCCCCACTGATATATATATATAAAATCACTATGGGCGCCTTCCATTACTCACAGATTTCACTGGTCAGTTATCTCAATAAAATCAGCTATTGTTCCATTACTACCAAAGGCACTGATTACCACTGATGGTCCTATCAGAGAGGTACCCTGTGCGAGGCTACAGCCGTTTCTGAGATCGCGGATTTTACTGGCGCAAAAATATCAGTAGTCAGGTAAACCCTAGGTATGGCGGGAATTTCAAGTCACGTTCGAGGAAATTATACTTACAGGAGGTACCGGTGCTGAGACAATCACTTATAATATTGTGGTGCCATCAGAAGATGCCCAAAAGCAGTAGAAGGTGAATAACATTTTTACTGTGTTAGTCCAAATGATGTATGAAAATTAGTGATGTTAGTGTGTCCACCATACTTGTTTATATCTTCCTACATGCTGGAAACTACTACTGCCAAACGTTTTGAAACAATAAATGTACTGACGAAGAGAAATATTTGCTGCTTACTGACGAGCTATATAGTAAAAATAGTGGTGGAAGCATTTCCAGACTGAGGGTTGGTCAAAACAAAGGTTCGCAATAGGGTGTAGCAGTAAGGAATATCACGCATACATACCCAAAATAACCGACGAATAAAATACAATTGGACATTTTCATGCACTTGCTGGCTGGAAATCAAGTGTAATTCGCAGATTTTGCTTGCAAGGTTAAAGATGGCATAAAAACAACTGTTGGGAAGTTGTACAGTGTAGGGTTGTATATGTTTTTTTTTTTAAAGAATTGTGTTAATATCAAACAAGCCTGCATGATTGAGATTAGAGTGTATAAGCCTATGCATGGGAGTATGTTAGTGATTTATGTATCAATTTATTTGAGTGCTCGGAAATATTAAAGGTGCAATGGGCTGTGGTGTTGCTGCTCGAAACTGCAATGCAAATAATTTATACACTACAGCAGTTTGGCATAAAACCACAAAGTTGGGGGATGAACCTCGTAATCAAAATCATTATTTTCGTGTATTGAGACTGACGTGGAAATTATATTTTGTGGGTACTCATGGAAAGCAGCCGTAAATGTAAACATATTGTCGAGGTCATATAACGCAGACCCAGTAAACACTGAAAATACGAACCGTTAAAAGCTATCCGACAAACTTCGGCCAGCAGATAGCAGCCCGCTGTCTTATGCCGGAAATGGCCTGATGGAAATACGGACTAGCGGCTGACTGTTTGACGACAGTGTCAAAAAGATATCTACTGCTACCGGCGTGATAGAAAAAGTATTCCGGCCCAACATACACGAAAAGTACAGGCCAGAGTAGGGCAGATGAAAGCTAGCCGACAAACTCCGGCTAGCCGATACAGGCCCGCTGTCTTACTCTGGAAGTGGCCCAATGGAAATATAGACTGGCAGGTAACTGTTGGCAGACAGTGTCGGGCCTGCTATGGCTAGATGTCGTTACGATGCTGGACCTGTGACAGCTGGATGTCGTTACGATGCTGGGCCTGCAGCAGCATGATGTCCAGAAATAGCAGTATAACCTTAACTTTTCAATAACAATTTTTTGTAATTATTATTTTATCTTTATATATATTCATACCATTTACTTCTCAACACATCACATGACATGAAAGTCTTTTGCTTGTCAAATGCTGGATTCGAACCTAATACCTTTAGGTTGACAGTCCAGCATGCTAACCTATACACCACAGGGTAAGTTGATGGTAGTCTCCAGTAATTAAAAATATATCATGACATAAATTATTATAAAGTTATGTATAAATTCCAAGACAATATAACAAATAATTTGAAAACATGGATTTTTTTAAAATTATTTCTTCAGAGACTTACAAACAAAATATATTTTTTTAAATTTAGATTTTAATATATCTGTCGGATGGTTGTACAATAAAAGAAATTTTAAAGTAAACAAATGCCATGGGCTACCACATGAAACATTTAATCACGAAGAAAACATGATAATGGTTAACACACACTCTCCTAAAAGACACCATGCCATTAACAACAGCTAGCTATCATATTGCCTATTCAAAATTCTTTACAAAAGTTTGTCAGCAAAAAGACATCATATGTGTAGGCCTGTCTTTATTGTGGTAAAGAGCCCTATCTCGTATATTTTACCGGGCCATAATAAATACAATAATGGCCAGCTTACTGAAAAGAAAAAGATGCTGTATGGGAATTGGTCCAGAAACATTTTTAAGATGTTTTCAACAAATTGGCTCTGCGATATTTTTCCGACATATTTTCGGTGATATCCATCTGTCATCCTAAAAAATACAGTTGGCCATTTTATTTTTTCTAATGGCAAATATTCTGTCTCAAAAAAGACATCATGCCGTTAACAACTAGTTAACATCTTGCCTATTTAAAACACTTTCGAAAAGTTTGTCGGCAAAAAGACATCATATGTGTATCTTTATTGTGATAAATAGCTGTGTCTCGAAAATGTTACCGGGCCGGAATAAATAATATAATGGCCAGCTTACCGAAAAGACAAATATGCTGTATGGGAATTGGCCCAGACCATTTTTTAAGATGCTTGCAACATGTTTGCTTTGCGATATCATGCCGACATATTTTCGGTAATATCCATCTGTTATCCTAAAAAATACAGTGGGCCGTTGTCTTTTTTCTAACAGCTAGCAATCTGTCTCAAAAAAGACATCACACCTTTGTCAGATGGCTATCTTCTGGCATTGAAATGACAGTTGCCGACAGTACAGGTATCAGGCCGACAATTTACCAACACTTTGCCGACAGGTTGTGTTTGCTGGGAAGGGGCTTTTTTGAAGGGAAAAAAATCCGGAAAATGGTTTAAATTCACTCTATTATTAATACAGAACACATATTTTATTAGGCACATCAATATTTCACCTGATGGGGAGGTCTACGAACTGTAGGAAAATTGAGGGGTAAAAGTTTATATTGAAATTTACATATTTTGTATTTTTTTAACCCACAATTTCCCTTATTTTCATTGCCCTCCCCACTATCAATTTAGGTGTTTGTATTGGTTTGGTTTGTGTTGTTTGGTTATGTATTTCGTCAATTCGTGTATTTCTGTGTGTAAATATTACCTTGAAGTACATATTTTCCACTCGTCACAATTCCCCTGATATTCATAGTCCTTTCCACTATCGGTTTGGTAGTTTGTACTGATGAAATATTGATACCCCTATTAAACTCGTATTCTTTATTATTAAAGAAAAAAATCCATAATTTTTTTTTTTCCAAAAAAAATCCTTTGCTTAACAATCCTGAAGGATCACTTTCGATGAATAATAGAAAACTTTAGCAATTTTAAGGTCATCAGGAAAAATACCACTTTAAAAGGTTTAATTGATTATGTGGACAAGAGGTGTTATAATTATTTTAGAACAGTATTTAATTACTTTGATAGGTATCACATAAATTCCAATGGATATTTTCTGTGAATTGCTAAGTACAGACTGCTCCAGGTAGAGTAATATTAATAGCAATGGTCAAACCGATTGCAAAAGAACACAATTTCTCTAATGTTTATAAGTGTTGTTATATGAGAATGCCTTCAGTACTTACTTGTAAAATTATATATCTCTTGTTTTGTTGCTGTGTGAGTGCAACTATAGGCTGAGCATACAGCAGACATCGGAACGTTATTTCATATATATCCGAAGCTATAAAATGTACATATAGAGACGACATTCTCTAACGATACGTTTAGATGTGGGTGCAACGAACTCGTCGTAACGTGACAAAAAACCACTACGGCCTTCAATATTTCCAAAAACTTACAATGTCTTATTCGCGGTAACAGCATGATAAGGAGCATCAGCTGACAATGTTTTGACTGTCATTAAAATGGCGGTACAGTTTGCCAATGGCTTCCGCTTAGAGACCCTAAAAAAACCAATTCACCCTCTCTTTATTTACTAGCTCGTTGCTTACTGACGACTATTCCCTTATTGATGGCGAACACTGATAAAAAAAAATCAATGATTTCAGTTCTCGTCAGCACTTAGCATTAACTGAAAGTGGCCTATCTCTTATGGCTTTCCGAAACACCTATTTTTCTCCCTGTTTTTATTCATAGGTTTTATAAATTAAATAATGTAATTTATACAAAAATAGTTCAATGTTTAATTTCTCCAACACAATTATATAACCTCATTTAGATGTTGCTAAAAGTTTTAATTTGGATGTAACTTTAATCGAAAAAGTTGAAAACCGAAAAATATATGGAAGTGTGTTAAGAATTGAACCATGAAATATGTATACGGCAGTCGAAAAAAATTCTCCTTTATTTAAAGTTTTTTCCTGGGGGGGTGGGGGTTGGTTTTGTATCTTTGAGTAAGTTTTGTAGCGGATTTGAGGGGAATTTTGTAATACCATGTGGTAACATTGTCTGTTTGTTTATTTTTCCAGCCATACTGAAAGCAACGACCAACGACATTGCTTGAAAGTATGCTGAAAAGGATGTTTGGATTTGGATTAAATTACGTGTATCGGAGCTCATGAGTCTTCTGTTCCAGTTTAAGTTGTTTCTGCGTGAATTATTGAACAATGGAGTGCGTAACAGCCGCAGAATTGGAAGATGACAGTGATAGGGTATTGTTTTATTTATTTCCTGGTATAAGTCACTACCTCGGCGATCCGGATAGACGCTTCCAGATACATCAGTCAAATGAGGCTCTTTTTTCTAGTTGTGAGGTGTCTCTTGTCGATTGCAGTGTGTAATGAATTCGAGGTGCTGTTTATGACTACTCAGACCTTGTCCAACATTCTCCTTGTCTGCATTCAGTGCAACAGTGCGCGTGTTTTCAGAATCTTAATTTGGGGCTATCTAAGAACCAGATACCACGATGTTTACATTCTTCTTATGATGTCGCCAATATGGCGTCAATGACATTCGGTTTTTCTATTGCCCCATTCCTTTCTTAACAATCCAACGGGGCATCCACGGGAATGTGGGGGTTTTCGGGTGGGGACACTTCTGCATTTATAGAAAATGGTATTGTGAACTTCAATAAAGCCCATCGACTCTTAAACTACCCGATACCACATGTGGTATCGGGTAATACGATAGAGCCATCCGCTCTATCGTACTACCGGATACCACATGTGGTATCGGGTAATATGATAGTGGTTGGGATCTATTGTACTACCAGATACCACATATGGTATTGTGTAGTACATTTGGGCCCATCTACCCAACTGTACAATGCGATACCGCATTTGTATTATAGTCAATACCTATATTACTATCTTGCCGCCTAAACTAACATTTTATTTTTGTAATCTATGATACAAATTTTTTGGTTAATCATCCTCACCTTGTTTATCTCGGGTTGTGTGTGGGTGAATCACTGTAATGGGTGCATATTTCACTTAAGGATTATTTCAACACACATTCACATTTCCCGATTAGTTTAACTCTTTCACTGCAACATTAGACTATTCTCAAATACCGAAATTATCACTTACTTGCGGCATTCGACTTTAGTCAAATAGGATAATTTCCTAAGATTGCGATGTGTCTGGCATGGAATTGTTTACTAACAAGTGCTCATCTAATAACCTGTAAATACAAGTTTGCACATGTATATTCGTTGTAAATAGTTTCTGTGTTGGAAATAAGTTAGTAATAATATTATTTATATGCAAATTTTTTTGCACTTTTTGGGTAAAAATTATGAAAATTTTTCTCATAGCAAAAGAGTTAATACAATTTATGCTGTATTATACACTTCACTTTACTGCCTAAACATACTAGGCCTACCCCTTTCTAACGAGGCCTACCTTCAACAACATATTTCTACATATCACTATAAACATCAAACATATAACTGCTACAGCACCCTGACCTAACAACACTCGTTATCACACCGGAAACACACATTTCCACATTTCTACTTAACTATATCAACTCTTACCTTTACCAAACATATCCATTTTCTGCCAACATGAAATGCCACTCTCATTTTCATTATACGACGTGGAATACATCATTTGCAGAACAGTGTGTATATAATTTTCATTCGAAAACACTATGACGTACCACATATTTCTATTTTAGCTCTGTATTAAACATTTCTCTTTTGAATAACACCATATACACACACTTATTTCAACACACACTTCAAATGGTACCTATTAATTCGTATAAAATAGGCAATAAATCACTCCTACATGTGACATCCAACTTGGCAAATTACTGTTGGTAAACTAAAACTAAACTTACCTGTTGCTTATCTTGTGTAGCTAAATATCACCTAATGTGTTATGTGGAAATAGTGTTAAACTTCAATAAAATAGTTTCTCTCTTTGAATATTGTATAGATTGTAAATGCTAAGTAGCACTTTCTTTAACTCACAAATAATGATTTGAACTCTGTTACATCATTCCAGATGTCTTGCACTTACACATCCAGTTCAATAGTCACACACATCAGTCTAATGTTTGCAGTCCCCAGACTTCATTCCTGCTGGTCGCTCTTGCAACTACTTGATGCTCCGCTGGTTTGTCGCTTCATGGACTTTGCACACCTGGCGTTGAGGTCGTACACCCACCAAACTCCAGACTGTCTGCTCAGAGGCCCATCATGGCTTAGTCTCTCTGACCCAATCTAGAAGGTTCCCCACACCCCTAATCACAATGAGAGAGGCAAGAGCGATGACCAGAACATTCGTTCAGCTATAACCCAAGAAATTCAATTCCCTCTATATTGGGGGTACATAATCCCAATGGGCTTATCTGGCACACATGGTGGCTCGTCTTTGTAAATCTCCACATGCTCCTCAGGGTATCACTTTCTCATAACACACTGATTCACTTGCTCAAGCAGGGCAGGGAAAGAGAAATGATGCAGAGCAGCAAGCATTTAACTCTGCCCCTCCTCAAGTTTGTTCATCCCGAAGACTCTGCAACATCCGAACCTTCATAATTGCCAGTTGGTCGATGTGGACAGCCTTCGGTTTTGCCCGAGAGACTGTACGACAAATCTGAAAGACCACACCATTGATATTCTCCAGAATCCTGTAGAGGGCCTTCCCAACAATTCTGTAGCTTTGGGAAGTACCCTTTTTGCCTCTGTGGGTTGTACAGCCACACCAGTTATCCATCTTGAAATACCTGACCTGATATTCTCCTGTCCTATAGGGTCTTCATCCTGTCACTATTTTCTAGCAAGTCATATCTCAAAGGCTCTTGGTATATATGAACAACCACAGAAGATCCCTGTAAACTCTTGGTTGGTTCCAACGCTACTGTGTTGGCCTCGTGACCTGAAGTCAAGTTAGGCATATCAATGAAAAGTAGTTTTTGCTGCATTCCTGGCAATATGCTAGTTTTTCTGTACACCCCTATTTACAGTAATGCTGTATTCTCTCAATCTATTAGAAAATGGTAGTTGGTGACATATAGAATGAATAATCCTTTCTTTATCTGTTTGAAATGATGGCACAGCTTCAGAATTCCCCCTTGTATATTCTTTTAGACTATGTCTACCAGTGTTGGTACCTGTGATTGATGCCACAGGTGTGGCTGACAAATGTTATTTCTTGCTGCCACAGTAGATGCCTGCTTGAAATACTCTCAGCAAGGAATGCCAGATGTCATTCCTAGGCTATGGCTCATGGATGTGTAGGGCTGTGGCAGGATCTTCAACTGACATACCCTAAAGCACGGGTAGCTCCTGTCAACTGCTTCACTCTCCTCGAGTTCATGCAGCTCGTTCTTCGCCTCCCGAAGCACATCCTGCGTGGGAGATCCGTCCTCAGAGTCACTGCTGAGAGGGGCCAACACAGCACTGGCTAGATACTATGAGCCTCTTTCATGGCTGTGTGGCACAGTGTATGCAGGATGTATGGACAGCACATGCAGGACTATGAGATGTACAGCTTGCAACATCAGCTCGTTGATTTGGTGTCTCAGTTTTTGTGTATATGCACAAAACACACTTTTGTTGCAAGTAGTAGCATCTCAGGTGCGCTGGCTGTCTACATGACCAATATTCTAGCCGTTTGGATGGAGGGCAGCGAAGCCCTATAGCATGGACCATGGAGGCGAGGTACCTCTTGGTCGTTTGCTTTGCTTTCAATATTTTCTTGATGCCATCGTTATTGTTTGCTTTGTTCAGCATTACTGCTTGTACCGGACATTGGGGTACGTATCCTTGTCTTGCTGACTCCACCTCCAGTACTTGGGCCAGGGTATCCTGCACGATACAGGGCACAGCCAGATGTACCATTTGCTCTGTGTCTGCGATGGCATCAGTAAAGAAGTAGACTGCAATGATGTGCACCTTTTCAGGGCACCATAGCTGCGGCAGTGGCTCTCCTAATTGCTGGGTGTGGCTTCACAGCTGAACATGGTGGGCATGTCTCATGTATTGGTCACTGAAATGTAGCTCCAAGGCAGACACCAGAGTGAGGTGCTCCAGTGGCTATCCCTCTGGCAGAGATTGCAGTATGCTAAGTGCAGGGCCTCTCAGTACAGCAGAGGTGATTATTTCGAACTGGTGTGGGTACTCCCGCCAAATAGTCTGACTATTGTAAAGGACGTACTTAATTGCGACCTTCTTCCCCACTCCTGTCTGTGCAACTCCAGTGCCGTAGAGCTGCGAGCTATTCTCAGAGTTAAGGAAATTTCTGTCCTTGCTTCGCTATCTTTGCTCACCTGACCCTTAAGACAGTGCAATCCTCTACCTATAGACTCTTAGACTGTTGGCTCGGAGGCCCGTCTTGCTGACCCAATCTAAAATGTTCTCCCCCCATGCCTACCCTCCCCCCCCCCCCCCAAGTCTCGCTTCAAGAGGGGCAAAAGGTATGACCAAAACATTCTTTCAACAATAACACCAGAAATTAAATTTGCTTGAGGTTGGGAATGCACGAGGCCCGATAGACTTATCTAGTACATGGGTGGCTAGCCTTTGTAATTCTCAGCAGGTTCCTTGGTTTAACTGAACTCACTCATGACACACTGCTTCACTTGCTAGAGCAGGACAGGCAAGGGGAGCGATGCAGAGCATCGAGCATGGAACACTATTACCTGACAGTGATGTCCTAGGACGATTGAGGATGATACCAGCTAATTAATATAGTTTTCAACGGGTGCTCAAGAATATGCTCTAATGTATGAAAAGCTTCTCCACTATTTGATAACAATTGAGACTTATAATGGATGTTGACGTATATTAAGGTGAGAAATTCCAACTCCGTGTTGGCCATACTTTTCAACTTCACTTTTTTGGGCAGAAAAAGATGCATATATATTTTTCACTAGATCATTATCTTCACGCTGCAAGAAAATATTTGTATCAACTTGACCGGATGCTATCTGTTCTTGTTCAGCAGCATGTATGCATAAGCTCTGCATTTTTTTCCTCTCCTGGTCATCAAAGTCTTCAGGAAGCTATCTTGTTTTGAACAAAGGATGAAAATATGAAGCTAAATGCCTTCATTTACTGTTGTAGTTAGCATAAAAGCTCATTAAATCATACAATCAGTGCTTCTGATAATCTTTGCAAGATCTGAGCACAGTAATGCAGATATTGGTAAGATACTGAAGCTCATACTTCAGTGAAAATAATGTTGGTGGCAAATACCATAAATACACTTATTTTCAAACTATATAGTCAAGTGCCTGCACAATTGGTCTCATCATTTCAAAATATTCTTGCAAATATTATATTTTAGATTTTTTGAATGGACAAGTCAACCCTAATTTTTGTATAACTTCGGGTAACTTATTTTTACGTTTTGTTAACTGTACTATGGAATCACAGTGGAACTTGACAAATATTTTCTGAGACTTTCACTACCTCATTTATAAGTTTTCTTTCCTTAAAGAAAAAATTCCTGTGGCAGGATTTTTACAAATCCTATGTGACTACATTTGGTCTAAAAAAAATCTTGTATAAGGAAATGTGTTTGAGATATGTTACACCAAATAACACTTAATAGTAAGACGTGGCATTAGAGTCCTTTGTCTTGTAATGACACAAATTTCTAACTGACAAGTTTAAATATTATGATTTTGTATACTTACATTTTTCTGTAATTTAATTCCGCAATACATTGATGTATGACAGACCCGGCTGATTGGCTGCCCTTGTCTCTGGGTTACTTACTTGACGCTAAGCGAGTCGCATCTCTGGGTGGTTACTTGTCTCGGGGCACTGGTGTCCGACTGGAGTACAGTACCGGCCTAGTAGGTCGTCGGCTTGGCACAAAGTCTGGCTTGGATAGCTTCCCCTTGCATGGTGCAGGCTTAGGTGGTGGTACAACAGGATGTTGTGTCTGTCCTGCAGGTAATTTTACTGTCCCTGTTCCCATGGCCTTGCACTCGACAGGGGGTTGGGGTTTGTGTGTGAGGTGCTTGGATTTGTTTCTGGCCTGGAGATATTTACAGCTGGTGTGCTGGTGAACACTTTGCTCAATAGTACTTTCTGCACTATCAGGTGGTATCCTTCCGCAACACAGGTTAATGGCTCAAACAAGTTGACAGGAGTGACGGTGGGTACTGGTGCGGTTAGCCGTTGTAGCAAAGCAGCCTGTTCACATGGACTCAGTAGCCCGAACCTGCTGGGAAGGATGCGAAGCTCCTTTGGATACTTAGAGATAGTTCTCGCCTTCTTAACCTTCCTCTCAACGCTACCCCTATGGGTGTAAGGCATCAGGCTCTAATCCTAAGATCGGGTCTGCAGGAGGTAGGCAGTCGACATGTCAGAGTTAAATTGTAAGTGCCAATTGCTACCACCAACACTGCACTTCACTCTTGACTTCCCCACCGGAGCTGAGGAAGACGCGAGCTGCAAAGCGTTGGTTGCAAGAGCCGCACAGTGTTGTCCCAGTGGGGTTGCTCTCCCCTGCACCGGAGTGTAAACCCTCTTGACCCCACGAAGTGATCGGTGAGAGTAGTCCACCCCAGTCTGCAGGCCGATCCCACCAGGAGCGTACTTAGTGTCGCGGCTCTTCCGTTCCTCCCACCTGGGTGCAAGGAACGGGTGGCCTTCCAATATTGGTGAGGTGAGTGTCCCCGGGTCCCTGGTCTCCCCAGGTTTGAAGAAGTTCCCCTCTTTGGCACCACTACATAAGCGGTGAGGCAGGGGAGACTTCAAACTGGTAAGCCACCTTCCAAGGGACGTATCCTAGCCTGAATGGGTGGCCTTCCAAGGATTTTCTGGTTTGTTAAGTGTAGGTTCAGTACGAGTAAACCCGGTCTCCTTCTGGTTCAGTCAGCTCCGATGATAAGCAGAAGGAGGTTGGCGTGATACTCAAAAGGTCGGGTAAGATCAGTGTTTATTTACCAAGAATGAAATAAACAGAGATGTTGGAAGTACTACCTTCTAATCCACACGGGCTTGGCGGAAGGTAAACACCTTAGCGTTAACAGGGGGAGGCGCCCTGTGCAAAGCTATGGGAGTAGGCTGTATCTGGTGCATGTAATGTAATATTTCCTTGGGGCGAGCTCTACTCTCTGATGTCTGTAAGGGACAGAATGTGTCTCAGTGTACTGCTGTTGACGCAGCTGATTCTTCCTTAGATGCAAGTAGGAGAGGATCTTCGGCCGCATGAGGAAGCGGTGAAGTATAATGGAGAGGTGTGGGCCTCGGCACCAATTGCTTGCGCGGTGAGAGCCCAGGAAAGGAGTCAGAAGGCTTTATCGAGAAATAAAGCAGAACTGACAATCCGGAAGCCTGGATGTATCTCCTTTTATACTCCTCTGCCATCCCTTCCTTTACTAGCATAGGGTGTCTGGAGAGGGGTTAGCAGGTGCGAGCCCAGTGCCTAGATCCTTTGTGTGAGCGGCATAGTGGGGATCTATAGTCATCTGTGAGATCTATAGTCTGTCTTACGCTTAGGTTGCAGTACCGGGCTTATGGCGCCCACTGTTGCCAGATTGCTTCAGCTTTGAGACGTAACTGGCAAGCTGAGAAACAAATGGGCGGTGACTGAAACAACCTGATTAAGATAATTATTGTGTGTTTACCTCCCTGCCAACTTGTAAAGGAATCCAATCCTGCGATGCAAAGCTAAGCGGTTCCTTTGAAACTGAAGCCTGTGAGAAACCCTATCATTGTGATTGCATGGTGTGCATGCAGGAACAAGGACAGAGTTAATGACAGAAACCATGTATTAGAAAGAGAGAGTGAATGTCCATTACACCACACGCTGCAATCTAAGAGTGATACGCTCTGTAGGCATCTTACTTGTGGCAGCATCCTACGGCACATTGCTGTACTCACCACGGGCCTCTAGCATAGTCCCGATGGCTCATCTGGCGAAAATAAATTATATTATTGGGACGATAGTCCCAGCCCGGTAGACACAACAATCTTGTAGGCGGCGACGGTAACTAAACTCTGTAGACAACTGCCAGGGATGTAGTTGCACTAATGAGTAGCAGTTTTTTAATTAATATTTATGAAAGATGTTATGCGTCAACATTGTGCACTAATAATTTCTACAAACATTTAGATAATTTTGTTTTGTATGCTTGCAAAATGCAGTTCTCAGTTAAATACAACTATTAACATAAGTTTACTTTGTTTCCAGACAGTGATACGGAAAGAACTATCTCACATGAGCTTTGAAGAACTTATCCGACTGAAAGAGGAGCTTGGCTCAAAGGTTTACAGTGAAGCCGTTTTTGGGACGACAAGCAGTAGAAATGTGGACTACAAACGTGCAAACAAAAACAGGTGTTGTAATTGCTTGTTGTTTACCAGTAAACCAAAGTTTCATGGGATTCCTGTTGTATGCTGGGTAGGAATCAGCAATGTTACAAGCGAAGACATTAAAGAAAAACAATAAATAATTTGTGAAATTTTTAACGTGTACTGGTCATTAAAGGCTGTTCATGATAAAGTTAGCACTTTTGAAATCAACCTTATAAAATTGTCACTGTCCATGCCTGCATATATTTCAACTGGCGCACTGAGTGACATGCACCCGGTAAAGTTTGTAACGATAGATGGGAAAGAGTTCCATATCTTAACGTCGAATAAAAAGTGTAGGTAACCATTTGCGATAATTCAAATTATTTGTGTGTGTGTGTGCGTGCGTGCCTGTGTGTGTAAATAATTTGAATTATTGCATTTGCGATAATTCAAATTGTGTGGCAAATGGTTACCTACACTTTTGTGTGTGTGTGTGTGTATAGCAGATTTATAAAACATTTAGTTTTCAAATAATTTCCCAGTTGTACTTGACCAACACATGAATAAAGTGATGAAGCCCATGGCAATGTTAATTTTACATAAGGTGGAAGAATACACAACGTGCATGCAAGTATATCTTAAGCAGGTCTTTCAAAAGTGCTAATTTTACCATAAACAGCCTATATCTATGAAGACAGTATATTTACAATGGAAATGGAGAATATTTCTGCTTCCACTGTTAAGACAATTAATATAATATTGGTAATAAACTTGAGAGTCAAAGATTAAAACCAAGCACAGGCCCTAATACATATTGGTAATAATCCAGAATAGGGGCTTTTTCAATAATCGGAAAAATCATACCTTGAAATGTTAGATATGATTATTACTATTCACACTTCATAGGAATTTTAGTGGGGCTCCACGTAGTTTCCACAAAAAAATTGAAAGGTCATAGTGGGGAGGGTTATGAAGAATGCTGTGTTTATGCAATTAAACGCACATAATTTACTTCAAGTAGATTTATGTTGGGTCACACATGTGTATTAAATGTGAGAATACCTATTGAAATGAATCTTTAATGTATAAAACGTTGTTTACAGGGCATATTTAGACTGCGGCGCTGAGGTTATACAGGTAAACACAGGTATCAAGCAGTGTTGGGACATCATGTAATTCTGGTAAATTACTGTAATCATGAAACGATAGTACTACGTAACATATTAGTAGAAGAATAAATATACATATAGTAGCATATACAGAAATGGTGTGAATAAACAGCAGACGTGCATCGCCATTTTATATTACTATGTATTCGGTGACTAATGATGCACAGATAAAGGAAACAAATGTGCTACCTAATTGATTTACATGATGGGTGTATTGTGAGAACGTTCCAAGTTGAGTTTTACGACTGCCATTTTACCGGCTGGACGTGTGTGATGTAGCAGTGAATTTTTGGGTGTTTTATTCCAATTCATTGTGTTTGACATGTTAATTCAAATGTGTGATAATACAAGTGTTTCCATTGTATTATGCCCATGGGAAAGGTGAAAAAAGAATATTTGGGCAGTAATATGAGTGTGTGTGGAATGTTGTCAAATAGGATACACATTGTGTCCTGGTACAAGCGACGAGTGATTGGGCAAGTAACTTAATTATTTTGGTTTGTGATGTAGTATTTACGTTTATTATAGTATGTTAATTGCACCTGTGTTGTATAGAGTGTGTGTTAATTGCGTGGTAAAACGAGTTAAAATATGAACGTAATCGTAATATTTTATGATATGAATATGTTAAATTGCACAAAGATCTAACCGAACAATACCCAAGTTGATAATTTTACCAATACAAGTTACAAATAGGATAGTGGCGAGTTCTATGTACATCAGGGAAATTGCGGGGTATGTGTGTGACAGAAGTACGTTTTTTCGTAATAAAATTGTACCCCACAAATTACCTCCAGTTCGTAGCCCTCACCACTACTGAATTTGTAACTTGTATTGGTAATATTGTCAATTTAGGTATTGTTCAGTTATGTCGTTGTGCAATTGAACGTGATTTCATGATAAAATATGACTATTATTTCAGGAACATCACGAAAATACGTTAAATTGCAAAACAACCTAACCAAACAATGCCTAAACTCACAATATTTTCAATACACACACACAAATGTTACTGTGATAACGTTTGATCTTCAAGCGTAGCCCCCTTGCATGGATAAATACTGTAGAATTGTAGCCAAACATTATGCACCGAGCCAGAGTCCCAGCGCCAGCAGGGGAGTAAATCCCCAATACAGTGATTCAACCTTGCTGGCAATTTTTTTTAGTGGTGGCGCAAAGAGTCAGTATTAGCTAAGCTTGGAGTTTCCCCAGAAATTATTTTCATGTGTAGCCCATTTGCACTGAGAAATAATGTGTGCGTGAGTTGGTAATACTGTGGATTTAGGTATTGATTGGTTAGATCATTTTGCAATTTAATAAATTTTTGAGATATTTGTATAGAATTGTTATATTTTATCTCAAACACTCCTAATTGTAAACAGATGTAATCGACCAATACCTAAATTGACAATGTTACCAAAACAAGTTACAAATATGATAGTGGAGATGGGTATGAACTGGAGGGAAATTGCGGGGTAAACTTTTATCACGTAAATGTACATATTTTTTATTTGTTTTACCCCTCAACTTCACTGATCTTCGTAGCCCTCCCCACTATTGTATTTATAGCTTATATTGGCAATATTGTTAATTTAGGTATTGTTTGGTTAAGTCTTTTTGTGATTTCGCGTATTTTCGTGAATAAATATTACGATTATGTACATATTTTCCATTTGTTTTAACCCACATTTTCCTGATCTTCATAGCCCTCCCCACTGTCATTTTTGGGGTTTCTATTGGTAATATCTTGATGCCCCTAGTAAATTTGTATTCTGTGTAGTTAGTAGAGTGGAATTATACCACTTTCAGAGTTCCCCCCCCCCCCCCCTCCTCAAAAAGCCCCAATTCTGGAATTTTACTTACATATTGATGGTTCAGTTCAATAATGCTACAACTCGAAAAATGAGATTTATCAGAACAGTGTAAAAGTTACAATAGGGTGCAATAACTACAGAAATTAACATTTTCTTTTAGAAATGTATATTGTAATATACACACATGTGCAACATACTCCTCCATATTCAATTAATGTAATCAGGAAATTCATTTTTTTTTTTGGAGTTGTTACCTTATTGTAATGAGATTTCTTGAAGTTGTCCATAATATTGTGACGAAGTTGATTTCGGCTACTAATGTTTTATTTTAATTTATTTTTTGTTATTTTCTAAAGTTTTTAATTTTTTTATTTTCTAAAGTTTTTAATTTTTTTGTTATTTTCTAAAGTTTTTAATTTTTTTGTTCTGAGTAGTTAAATTATTATTTTTTGTTAAAATGGGTTTTTTTTTTTTTTTTTTAGATTAGAGGCGTAAAGGTTTTTCAGTTTCTTTCCTGGAAATATACCTTTGGTGTGCAGTGGAAGTTTCTGGAGAAGCTGTGTTGGTAGTGTCCTTAGAATTTTCAGAGCTGAAGTTAGCTTCAGCATTTCACTTTTTTGCCATATAATTGTTTATAGCTATGTTTCGCATATTTTTCATCGCTGTCTTGTTTCTAGATTTTTCTATTATAATTTTTATGAATTTTTCATTCTACGTTGTTTCGATTTCATAAGCTCTGGGAGTTTTTGCTGGTGAGGATGTTATGCTGCGGCAGACGTGAGTTCGTCGGTTTTGTCAGGGGTGAGGGGAAAGTTTCGCACTGAAGGTAGCATTGGTAGGTTAGGCCGCTCAGGGGAAAGGGGAGTGAATTGGTGCTGAGCGCATTCCTTCGGGCTGTTGCTAGAGGACATATGGCACATTGATTGTTGGAAGGGTGTGTTGCGAGCAGAGTTACTTGATACAGGGTCAGACAATGCAGTGTTGTTGGTAAGGCGGCGAGCAGAGCATACATGTTGGAGAAGGGGTCCGGAGGGTGCCGCAAGAGACGTCATGATGGGTTAAGTATTTGTGCTTATAATTAGTTTGTTTTGATTGGTTGGGATGTTTTCCCTGATTTAAGGAAAAATGACCCCGACCAATCTTTTATTCGTTTCCAGGGTTAGCTAGAGTAGTAGTTGGGTTGGAGATGCTGAAAGAGAAAGACTTCTAATGGCCACCAGTACTATCTGTTAATGTAGAGGTAAGGATATAAGGGTCAGGATTTCAATTTGTTTACTGCCGTTACTCTAGTATGGTTATTTTTCAGTCGCTAAACAGTTGTGAAGTTTCCCACAGACGTTTCTGTAGTTGATAAATGTAGATAAGATATTAATTAAATTTCTTTTGGAGTGCTTTTGTTTATGGGTAATGAACTTAGGTTGGTAGTAGGCACTGATGTAAACTTATTGTTGTAGCATGCCTCAAGTGTTTTGCGATTGTATTTTGTTAAGGTTCTGACACACAGATTTCATTTTTACATTGATTTATGTGCTTCACAATTTTCTTACAGTTAATTTCAGGCCAATCAAATTCTAAATAAATTTTGATAGTGTTAGGAGAAACTAATTCCTGTTTATTGTTCTATGAGAATTTTTTTTTATTAGTGTTGGAATTTTGCCCTGATGATGGAATTGAACTAACCTCACATGCAAAGATCCCACTTGAGTAATCTGAGTTTTGTCATTGTTGCCAGTTGCTATGTATTTGTGGTTTCTGTAACCCCGATAAATACTCAGCTCATTTGACAAGACTTTCGAGTCTCGGATTAATTGTTCGGTTTCTAATTTTTTTTATTTTCTGAGTTAAAGAATTATTTTTACAGTTTTTCTTGCAGTAATTGTATTTTTTCGATATTAGTTACCTGAAGTTAAAGAAATTGTTTGATATCTTTTAAGCAGAGTAATACTCAATAAGGAAATTTAAGTACTATTTTTGTTTTCAGACAGAAGCATAATTTAGTTTTTTTATTCTTGTTGTTAGCCGTTATTTAATTCAGAGTTTATTTACATTGAGATGTAAATGGTGATTGTCCCTTTTGCAATAGTCTATCTATTTAATCTATTTAAGTACTTAGAGCCTAATGCGGCAAATGAACTTGTTCGGTGCTAGGAACATCAGCAACTTATTTACTAACTTTGGTGCCTATAACTGCTGGGGTTTAACATTGGCAGACAACTGTGCTTAAAACTGGGCTTAATACATCACTTCGGTCTGTTCGAATCTACATTCTGTGTCTGGGAGTTCTTTCTTCAGTGTTTCTGAAATGGGTCCAACTATTCTTTTTGAAGGGACCAGGGTCTAGTGCGACTTACAGACTTATTTGGGGTTGAGAGCATAACCTACTAACTGAATCTGGTAACTTTACTACCAATGGTTCGAAAGTGATTGTCAACTATGCTTATAAAAGGGTTTCGAGTAAAACATGGCATATTGTGTTGTTTAGAGCCAGGAATTTATCTTGTTCTTAATTTTGTTGCTATATCTTCAGTAGTTCAAAAAATAGTGGAAAACTACACTTTTAATAGGGCTTATAGCATAATGTGTTATAGCTATCTGTTTGGGGTCCAGAGTATTGCTTACCTTCTTAATTTGGTATCTATAATTCCAGTGGTTGTGAAATTATGAAAATAATTGCTTATAATGGGCTCTTAGCATATTGCGTTAAAATGACTTTTCGTGGTACAGTATGTTGGTTATGATATGAATTTAGCAGCACTGTCTCCAATGTTTCAAAAATTGTGACCAGCTTTGCTTATAAAAGGGGCTAAGTGTCTTCATAGTATATTGTCTTATTCTGGGCTGGGAGTTTAAACTATGTTGTAAATTTTGTAGCACTATCTACAGCGGTTTGAAAATAGTTGCAGACTATGCTTACAAAGTGCTACAACCTAATGCATTACATATTTCTGTTTGGAATACAAAGTAAGATACAGTATATCTTCTAAAATTTGGCGCCTCTGCCTCCAATGGTGAAAAAGTTGTTTATAAATGGCCTAGCACATATTTCATTACACTGACTTGTTCTGGGTCCAGTGTGTTGGCTACAATCTGCATTCGAGATGATCTGTAGTGGTTGTGAAATTGTGATTAACTACTTTTAATGTGGCTTATGGTCTAATGTTATATGTCTACTTGTTGCGGCTTGTGGTGTTCTGGTGCATTCAAATTTTCAAAAGTCTCAATGATCGCTGAATGACTGTGGACTATGACTTGAAGTAAGAGTGTGCTGGGGCTCACTATCCTTACAATAAGACTTGAGGCAGGATCATTGCACCTAATTAGGTTGGATGCATATACTTGACTAACGTACTGATGCATGACGTCTTATCCTTATTAACGACTAGTACTCATCAGTGCAACTCTACCACTAGCAGCTGTTAATGGAGTTGAATCACGGCCACCGCCTACAAGATTGTTGTATCTACCGGGTCAGGACAGACGTCCCAATAATGGAAATTATTTTTGCCCGATGAGCCACCGGGACTATCCAAGAGGTGCAGGGCTAGTACAGCAATGTGCCACGGGATGCCGCCACAAGTATGATGCCTAGATCCCACATCTCTCCTCCATACAGCTCGCACAGAGGATCTAGGTGCTGGACTTGCACGTGTTAACCCCCTCTCCAGATGTCCAATGCCAGTGAAGGAAGGGATGGTCAAAGAGTATATAAGGAGATGCGCCCTGGCCTCTGGATCGTTAGTTCTGCTTCAATACTTGATAAGTTTTCAGACTCCTCTCCTGGACTCTAATTGCACAAGCAATTGGTGCAGAGGCTTGCACCAATCCAGAGCACTTCACCGCTACCTCATGGGGCTGAAGATCCTCTCCAACCCTCTATTAAGGAAGAACCAACGGTGTCATCAGTTCAGCACACTGACACATGTTCGGTCCCTTATGGACAACCGAGAGTAAAACTAGCCCAGAGGAGTAGAAATTCACATGCACCATTAACTGCCTACTCCCTTAGCTTCCCTGTTTAATGCTAGGGTGTTTTTCCTTCTGCCAATCCCTAGTGGCTAGGAGGTAGTACTTCCACCATCTTTGTTTATTTTACTTTACAGCAAAATAAACATTGATCTTGCCTAACTTCTCGAGTATCACTCCGACCTCCTACCGCTCACCATCATGAGATCTGACTGGGACAGCACCGGGTTTGCGCTTTCCGAATCCACACTGAGAAACTCAGTGGTATAGTTCGAGATACAGTTATTCCATATTTCCTCTTCGGTGGATCAGAAATGTAATCAAGGACTTAATTTCATTTCATGGCAGGTCATGAACATGTATTGGCATTTTCCACCTTTAATTAAAAATGTTGGACTTAAATATTGAAGTATGACATATAGTTAGAGATATGCACAGTTGAATCACATTATTATAACTACCTACTAGAAGTGCCATCTGCAGCACGTAGTCCATGGCGTAGGCTGGTGAAGCGGGTATAGGCCATCCACGTTTACTTCACACTTTTCTGAAGTCCTGCTAAAGTTCTACTTTTGGTTTTACCGATTATGTATCCTTCCCCTACATGTAAACTTAACACTGTCATGTGACTACGTTTTAACTGTCAAATGCTTGTTTACTGTTTTCAGCTGCTCAGAGAATTGTCATATTTCAAAAACCATTTCATAAGAATGTACACAATTTAGGCCTGTAATTATGTCTCTGTCAGCTTTCTGACTTTTTAACAATGTCTATGTTGGCGACAGTTCTTACGGTTATTATTTTACATTATTAACATATTTGTTGTATATGACATAGCACATTACACATAATACAATTTAATATTTTGCTGTGACTGTTTAACCCTGTTATAACTGCAGGAGTAAGAACTGTAGTATTTAACCTTTTGTTATTAATGTGTCTTGGGTTATTTCGTTAAAAGGATGGCCTTAGTTGGAATAATAATTAAATCAAAGGGACAACCAGTCCAACGAAAAGACACAGTAAATTCAAACATGCAACTTGTGTTGCTTATTTATTGTACGTAGCAACGACAAACTTAAAAGATAGCTGTGAACATGCACATAATAGGCCTGCCATAACTTTCATTCCACTCATTTATATGCATTGGTACTTATTCTTTTCTTGGTTTATTTCATTACTTATTAAAATTTGTCTGGCTGGGCTTAGTATTTGTTGGGGTTGTGGCAAACATTCAAATCACAGAAATGTAAGCACGTTGCACAGTTGTGTATGAAATTCTTAGGGCAAGATTACAGTGATGTAATGAGCAGATGTGACTTTCAAACAATTAATTTTGTATTAAAAACAGTTCACGGTTAAAATGTATAAATTTCACACTTCTGATATTTGGAATCTCTCGCATGCATGCATACATGCACGTGCGCGCACACACACACAGACTGGTATTCCATAATGTAATGACAGCAATACTCTTACACACGCACAGCAATCACTACGCACTTTACAGTATATTTAGTCCCGCCGTAGTAAAACATATTTACTGCAACATCGCAACTTGCCTACACAGGTTTAAAAAACACGAGTATTAACGACGCTTTGTTCAGAAACACACCATGTCATGTCATTGGCATAGCCAGTTTTGCCAACTTCGGATTTGTAACTGCCCCGCCATCACATATAAATATAATATAATAAGTATTTAAACAATAAATCTGATTTCAGTTGTAAATTAAAAATTCAAAAATCATTATTTTTGCTGTTATAAGTATGAGATATGCTAAAATTGGAAAAGTGTATAATTTTCTACTACTACAACCAGTGTGAATCTTCCCAAGAGAGATAAAGAGAAAGCGACAGGCTCCGCTCTGCCTATTGCATTTTCTTCCACTGACTGAAAAAGAAAACAGTCACTAGGGCCTATGCATGATAATTTTCACTGATATTTTTAACTGTAACAATGAAATATTTTTCCTTCAGTGCTA
The DNA here is from genome assembly GCA_029891345.1 of Dryococelus australis. NCBI lineage: Eukaryota > Metazoa > Arthropoda > Insecta > Phasmatodea > Phasmatidae > Dryococelus > Dryococelus australis. The sequence goes on from CM056997.1 coordinate 64,463,232, forward strand.
CCTAAAAATTCAATATATTAATAGGCAGTGTTTAATTTACAAATAGCATACCAAAAAACTAAGTTAAAACAATATTTATCTGTGAAATATTTTTTACTAGTCATTGTCAACACATTGCGGCTCTCACAGTTTTTAACTCATATTTATTACAAAATAAATATTACAAGTTATAGAAGACACTAAGTTAAAGTTTTATTTATTCAAGAATACTGTAAGTTAATCACAGCATTATATATATGTGATATAAAAGTTATTGAAAAATACATGTAGACATGTTATGCCTATGGTGATTTTTCAAAGGTTTGTTTCAAAGCATTTGAATAAACCATAAATGGACTATATATAATGTGACCAACAGACTAGAAGAAATTTAACACCGAGTTGCAAAAAGGGATGATCATTGTCTTTCTGACCACAGGGAGCAGCATTTTGGAAACAGTGACGTTTGTGAAATGTGTAAAGTTGTATCGTGAATGGACAAATGGAATCATTGTGAATAACCATCATGGAAGTTGTGGAGCTCCACGCGCCACTGATGTCCGAGCTGGACGTCGAATACGATGACTCGTGAAGGCCAACTGACAAGCTACAGTGGAACAGCTCACCATCCAAATTAATCAAGGGTCATCCAGACACATGTCTAACACAACAGTTCAGTGAACCTTTTTGTGAATGAGGCTTTGGAGTAAACGGAGGGTGACTGCACCCATGCTAACACAGGTGAATAAACTAAAACAACTGGCATTTGCTCGAAAGTATGGCGACTGGACTGCTGCTGATTGGCGACGGGTAGCCTTCTCCGAGAAGTCACATTTTCAGCTACATAGAGCAGATGGATGTCAGTGTGTCCGGCGAGAAACGTCTGAGGACAGACACCCTGCATTCATTGCTGGACAAACACAAGACAGTGGGGGCAGTGTTATGGTCTGGAGATTATTCTCGTGGTATTTGTTAGGTCACATAATCTGCGTGGAAGGCACTCTTGATCGATTTGGTTATGAATCCATCATCGACGATCATGTCCACCCATACATGATGATTGTCTTTCCGGAGGAGGATGGGATCTTCCAGTACACTAATGTGCTTTGCCACACTGCTAAAAGTGGCCTCATGTAGCTGGAAGAGCACGGTCATGACTTCAAAGTTCTTCCCTGGCCCTCAAATAGCCCCAATCTAAATCCAACTGAACATCTGTGGGACCACCTCGATCGTCGTGTTAGTCGTCTGACTCCTCCACCATGCACCCAACAGTTGTGGGACGCACTGCAGACAGCATGGCTCCAGATACCCATGGAGATTTATCAGCACCTGACTGAGTCACTGCCAGCTCGTCTAGCTGCTGTCTGTGCTGCGAAGGCCGGTTACTCTGGATACTAGCAGGTGGTCATAATGATGTGATTGAACTGCATAGTTCTGTTGTATTTCTCCTTCTCTGAATTAGAACTGAAATCGCAAATTTAATTTCATTCCAAGGCAGGTAGTGAACATATATTGGAATTTTCCACTTTGAATTTAAAATGTCTGACTAAAATGAAATAAAGAAGTACAAAATACAGTTCAAGATACAGTTCTTCTGTATTTCCTTTTCAATGAACTGTAAATGAAATCTGAAACTTAATTTTGGTTCAAGCCAAGTTGTGAACAGATTTTGAAATTTTCCATCTTGAATTCAAAATGTCAGACTAGAACGAAATAAAGACATATGAGATATTGTTAGAGATACAGTTCTTTAACATTTCCTCTTCGAAGAACTGGAAATGAAATTGCTAAGTTACTTTCAGTTCAAGGCAATTCGTGAACTATAATTAGAACTCTATTCGTCGGACTGAAAATACCGGACTGGAGTGAAATGGAGCAGGAAAGAATAACAGTTCGAGAAATAGTTCAATGGTATTTCCATCCACCTTGAATGCAATAGAGAATTGGACAAACAAATATCAGTTCGGGCCGGACTTGAACTTGAATAGTAATGATATTATTTTGTCAGTCTCTGGCACCCAGGAAAAATAATCTTTCTGTTGGATTAGATTTGTTTACCAGTACTGATGTCTGCCTTGACTTGTGACTTGTAGGGAACTGTGGTTTTAGAAATCCCTTGGAGCAAGACTGCTCTTGTATCTATATGATCATGTAGAGTGGCTAGGGCCAATTCAGAATAAAGAATTTATTGACTATCTGTAACGTTCTCAGTAGAGTAAGACTACCATTTTGAGTTACATATCCCTGATAGCCAATCAAATGACTATCTTGAGCAGACAAATGTGGATTTGGTAGCTTGAACATATTGTTTTACCCTCTCACTAAGGTGTAAATGAAGAGAGTTCGCATTCGTACTGTTTTGATTTGCCTTCTGTGATCTACCTCATTTCTGTAGTAAATTTCATGTATATATTTATTTATGTATGTGCGTCTTGTCTGTATGCATATGCGGGTGTGTGCATGTGTGTGTTAATACTGTGACTGGTGTCTGAAATGTGATGTTATTTATGTGTGACATTTAAGATGTTAGTTTAGTCTCCGGATTGTTATTTCTTTATGTATTATTAATATAACGGATTTGTAACACATGTTATAATAATTCTCTAAAACTTATATTGTTTAATTTTGAAAAGAAAAAAGAAAAAATAAATGTTTTAAGCTTTCAGAGAGAACTGCTATGTTCGTGGTATCTTTGAGAACCATACATAGTGTTTTTTTTATTTGGAATATCTGCTTACTGGCAAATTGTAATAATTTTTATGTAACATTTTTTATAAAGCTTGTTTGCGTGTTAAGATATGCTTCCTTCATTGACATTACAAAAGAAACTTGCATCACTACATCACTAACTCACAGAAAAGTTCTACATACAATTTCATGATAAACATGAGGTTTGAACCCAAAATTGTGTAGAAGCATATCTAGGAAACCTCTACCAAACATGCCTATAACTTGGGTTTGCACTACTTAAAGGCTGTTTATGGTAAAGTGAGCACTTGGAAAATTAACCTTTCGAATATGTCATTGCCGCTACCTGTGTATATTTTAATGGGCACACTGCCAAGTAAAGTAGGAATCTAATTTATCTAACAACTGACTAAAAACATTACAATTTTCTGTGTCTAGAACACAGCACCCATATTACTCTAAAACACTCGTAGAAAGGGGGGCAGCAATTGTCTTTCCCAGTCAAGCTTCTATTCCATAAAATACTGCAAAACATTTAAAACGTGTACAAAATAATTATGGTAGGAGGCAGTCGCGTAAGACCCAGTATGATTCCCGCCATTAAAAATTAAAAAAAAAAAAAAAACCATATTTAAAGATTCACGCCCCAACAATATAGTAGTGGAAACAGCAAAAAATGAATACTCATAAATACTTTGGTAGCTAACAAGGAAGAACACAACACATTAAAACAAGACACAGCAACAGGACACCATAGTTAAGCCTAGCCTTACTGCACACCCAAGATACAACACCACTATGCCACACAAATTACAAAAAACATTTAAAACCCAGCAGCAAGGTTAGCGTAATCATTCTCCACAATTTACCAGTTTACTGTCCCATCGCTCAGTAGCTAAACTGATATACTGCGTCGTCTCATTAACATGTCGGCATTGTCCACTGCTAGGTGAAGGTGGTTAAGTCATCGGGTACTAGCGAGGATCTTGTAGCATAAGTTGCGGCAAAATGTAGCAGACTTAGGATAAGCGTAAAGTAGAGCAGAATAGACAGAGCATCGGGCGAGCAAGGATTTAAGTAAACTATTCTGGCCTACCGAAAATTTGTGAAGCACAAAGGGAAAAGGGGGAGGAGAAGGAAGGGAAGCCGAGCTGACCAAAGAGTACACCACCACACGGAAGTAGATGGCGGTAAAAACGTGACAGCCCTAGGGTTGCAACCCACACCTTAAAATCTGCGCCTTTAGGACTAGTCTCTCGAAAGTTGAAAGTTCGTCGGTACACAACACACGGTTCATGGAAGAAGCAGTAAGTAAAAACTCGTATACACAGTAAAGCAGAAACAATAGCATACATAGAAGAGAATCAATTTATAGATTAATAGGTAACACAGAAACATAAAGGTCAATTCCATATTCCATATCTTTGATACGAGAATTATCAGTTCCATCTTTAATGCTGTCTCTGGAGTAGGCAGGCAGCCAAGAGCCAAAGGCATCTCAGTGCCAAGTGAGCTAGCCTCTTCGCGGGCACAGAAGAACAGTAACAAGCAGATGCCAGAGGGGTTGCGGTAGGTGTAATAAACAGAAGCTCAACCTCTTCAAACTGCAGACTGGTACAGCTTCCAAACTTTTGATGACGTGACAGGATGGACTCGGCACGGCTCGGTCGGAGGGTGGGAACAGATAATAATAAAGGATTTTAAAAAGGGAGAACAATAACATAAATAACATGGGAACAACGGTAAGGATACAAACGTGAGCTTACAAAATGCATACCAAATAACAGCTAAGCAACAGGCACATGTATACTATAGACAATGAATGATCAATTATGCTGCACATAAGCCTTCAACTGCTAGACACGAGCCTTGCGGAAAGACAAATTTGAGCTGGGCGAAACTAAACTAACAGTGTTCGGCCCTAAAAAACCTGTGAACCTGAAGCATAGCATCAACTTGCTACACCTCAAACAAGTTATACGCTGCATTCAAAATAAAAAGTTGGGCTCGGGCTAGCATTAGTTAGTAAACAGCGCAGTTAATGTTTGTAGTGGAAATAAAAAGATGAAGAATTCATGTTGAATTTGAACCTTGTTTATTCTGGACGGTCGAGTACACTACATGCAAATCAGTATGATGGAAATCGCTACATCACTCTTCTCCTCTGCATTCACACAGGCACGAAGTGACAGTAGCAGTCACATGAAGTTAAGCACAAAAAACCTTCTCGACTAGTGAGGAAAATTACACCCTACGTATTGACACTCTGGTGGTTGTTGTAATAATGGGGAAGAGTACAGGGAGCCACGCGCACCTCGGCACCTGCAGCTAACCCCCACTCTCCGACAAAAGCTAAAAATACACACTTGGCAGGGACTTGCAGCCTCCTATTGGCTGCTTATGACCGCACGCTACTGCGTGGAAACTGCAAAAGTGCTGATGGCATGGGAATTACGATAAAAGTTTTGTCTCAAAAGTTTTGTCACCTCGCTCTGAAGCCTGAAAACCAAAATTGCTACACAGTACAGATAACATTCGTATTACAGCCTCACATTAAAACTGATAAAGCCCTTACGTCTAAACCGTGGCATGAAAGGAAAAATTTGGACAAAATACACTCAGTGACAAAACAAACTGCAAAATTTAACAAAAAGGGAACCTGAAAAACAATTAAAAAAGCAATAAAACCCTGTATAAATGCAATGTTACAAACCTTAAACAGGCTCAAAATTTGGGTATCAGTTTCCCTGTTAAGTCTTTTCCCAAATCCGCTAATGTAAATTCTTGCTAAGGACCAGGTCCGCTACTTTTAAATTAACCTGCAATCCAACCTGGTCCATTTTGGTAACTACCTGCAGCTTTGCAGGTTAAGTAAAGGATGACTGAGATGATGACCAATAAAATGGACAGAAAATGGAACGCCTGTGGAATTGTGGAGTGCATTATTAAAGCCTACATTAATTAAATCTATGTCCTGATCCCACTTAGTATGGTCCTGATTGTAAAAAATGGTTAAACAAGCCTTCAAATTTTTGTTAAACCTCTCACCTGGTTTCCTTTAGAATAGTAGGGCTAGAGGTGAAATGTTTAATCGTCTAACGAAAACACATATTCTTGAAAATATTAGAATTAAAGTACTTGGTATTATCAGTAACAATTTCAACTAGAGCACTAAAAACTTTCCAAACCTGATCGGTAAGCACCTTAACCATTGAAAAAGCCTTCATGTTACGAAGTGGTAAAGAATAACAAACTTTGTGAAAGTGTCCAATAAGATCAGAATAAACACATTGCTCTTTTTAGATCTTACAGCAAGTCCAAAAATATGAAGGTCTAAAAATGCTCCAGGGAGCCCGAGGTATCTGCATTACCACTTGCCCTAAGTTGGTGTGTCGCACCTGTTTGCATTTCTGACACATATCACATGATTGCACTAAATCCAAAACGTTGCTCTTCAACGTAGACCAAGCAAATTGAACTGCAATCTTATTAAATGTTTTACTGACACCCAAGTACCCACTAAACACTGAATCATGAAAGTAGGAAAGGACCATAAGCCTTAATAATTCCAGAACTAAAATTTTATTCGCACGTCCATTCTTCTCGGTGAAGTACAAAATATCACTTTCCTCTACATTTGGAAGCACCGCTCCAGCACTCAAATCCACTTTAACCTGATTGCAAAAGGGGTCTCTAGCCTGAGCCTGGTGCAACTTTACGAAAAATTCTGGGAAGTCCTGTATAAGGTTCGGAGAAGCCTCTGTTTCAAGAACATTTTCCACTTCGAAGTCCGTGGGATTGTACATCCTAGAAAGGGCGTCTGCCACTTGGTTTTCAGAACAGCGAACATGATGCACTTTAAAACGGAAATGCAACAAATGCTGGACCCATCTACCTAACTTACACAGCTGTTGGGGGTGGTTCAGAACCCAACTAAGCACCAGGTTATCCATATACAAATCACACTGCATGTGCTTAATGTATGATGTGAACTTCTCTAACCCATAAATGCCAGCCAAATTTTCCTTTTTATAAATGCCCAATTGTTTTACGACTCAGTAAAATGACTATGACATGACATGACTAGCGAAGGCTACGGGGGCCAAACCCAAATCAGTCCGCTGACTCAGAACAGCACCTAAAGCCAGCGACAATACAGCGACCTGTACCATAAACCTGCAGGAAAGATCTGGTAGGTGTAATACCAAAGGGGATGATGACTTCTGTTTCAACACAGAAAAATCGGACTCCTGCTCTTGACCCCACTTGAACTCTCGTCCTTTCTTTTTCAAAAAAATTACAGGTGCTGCCAATTCTGAGAAGTGTTGAATAAAATGTGAGTAGAAGCCCACAAGACCCAAAAATTTTTGAACTCCTTTCAGAGTTTTCGAGCGAGGGAAATTCAAAATGGGGGCAACACGATAAGGGTCGATCATTAATTGACCTTCACAGGGAAAGTAACCTAAAAGTTTAACCATATCGGATCCCAAGGAAACCTTATCTGAATTGACTGTCAGGCCCTACTTTCCATATCTTAAGGAACACTTGACGCAGATAGGACAGAAGTATTCCAAATCATCACTGTACACAATGATATAAATATAGTTGAGCACAAATTAAAATTAAAATTCTGTTAACACGAAATCTAATACTCGAGACAAGGCTTGTCTATCAAAATTCGAGTCCATTGGAATACGTGTAAACTCAACTTGGCTCCATAGCACATTAAAGACAGTATATTTCCTGCAAGAAGGGTCTAACAAACATGGATGAAAACTATTGTTCAAACCCAGAACAGAAAATACACTGGTTTTACCCAGTTGCTGAAGAGCACATTCAATAGTTGGTGAGGGAAAGGGATCTTTATGAATTTTGTTATTCACCAGCGAGTGATTGACAACCAATCAATATTTGTCGCTAGCCATCTTGGGCACCAGAAAACCGGGTGAACAATAATCTGAGATCGGCAGGACAATAACACCAGCTTCCAACAACTTGTCAATAATTTCCCTATATGCATGCAGCTTAGGGAAATTTTTCACTCACCGGAAGGTTCGTCCATAAGGGAAAACTTGTACGGAAGTGCATCACGCTTCCATACTTTCGGACTGATGTCACTAAATGCTTTCCGCAACTGATAACTGACTGTGGAAACTTTCAAATGAATTGTTCGTGCATACAAAGATAAAAATATTTCCGGGAAGGTGTCAACCTGGAGGCAATCCTGATGTTCGGAGCAAAACCAAAATTATAAGTAACATTCAGACTGACACCCTAGTTTTCCCTAAAAACGTACTTAGACCTAAAATGATGTCATGATTGAGACCTACAAATACCCTAAAGGGAAAGGTCCAGGAAAATCTGCCGACCTTACAGTGTAAGGGCACTACTAAATTGTTCTTTATATTGTGCGCCGTTCGCCATGCACAAATGCTTCTTGGTCAAGCACCTGACACTTGTTTCGACACAATCTTCAATTCCAAAAGCCTTTTCAAGAAATGATTGATCATGAGTGGCCTCTGTGTCAACCAAAGCCAGAAAATTGTTCTCTCCACAAGAGATTAACACAGGACACTTTATAACCGTGCATGGTAATTTAATTTTCACCCGATTGGAAACCCCACGCCTAGTTCCAGTCAAACCTCGTTTTCTGCCTTCAAGCAATATACTGTATAGCGGAAAGTTCTCCATGCAATGCAGAGTTATTGCAGCGACCTGCTTGCACAGTGGGATGGAAACACACACTGTATTCATTAAAGGTGACCAAATGACCATGCGCCTCAACAGCTAGTTGACAGAGCTTACGAAAATTATGAAGAATGGAAACCAAAGTACAGTGCGCACCAACATGCGGAGCCAAACTATCCAAAATTATGTTAACCAATTTACGTTCACTTATTTGGAAAAACAGGGCCTCGTAAGCATATATTGATTCATATTTTACATGATTCATATTCATATTGATTCATACATTGGTTCACCCTGTCTTTGATATCTGTAAATGAAATCATGTTCACAGTCTCTCTTAACTTGAGGGGGGAACAAGGCCTCTATTACCCTATGCTTGAAACCTACAAAGGTACCTCCTTAGAGTAACATAATTTCTTCAGAGTAGTTGTGATGTAAAACCCTCACACTTTATGGCAATTGCTTTTAAGAGAGTATATTCAGAACACAGACATAGGCTTGCTACTTTACTCACTGCAATGAAAAAATGCAAAATTCTGAGAGGATCCAAGGATGTCTTTGTTTTTAGTATTGGGTGGACAGTTGGTGACACTCATTGGGACAGCATGCTTAGAGGGTTGCACCATTGCACCTCACTGAAGCCACAAGTCCACCATGGCCTGATGCAGCTTGGCCACTGTCGTAAACTTGTCAGCTTGAAACCCAAGGTCTCCAACAAAGCCAGCAATTCTTCCTCCTTAAGTGTATACAGGAACCCAACCGCAGCCATTTCATGCAACAAAAAAAAAAACATGTGAGAAAAGATGTTCAGCAGAGTTGCACAGTAATTATTTGTGACAATTCACAAGTAATATACAGTGGAAAACATATTTCAATACCATTTATTATATATAAATACAATTTGAATTGGTATTAGAACAGTTAATAAAATATATATCGCAGCAATAATTATCACATTGGTTAATAATTTGTTTCATTGATTACAGTTCTTGAAACGTAGTATTTACCTTGGAGCACCAAAAACGGAAAAAGTACAACATTTGAAATATAATTTTAGTTCCAGAACAACAGACCTTTAAAAAATACAAATTCAAAATTTAATTTATTTAACAACTGATTAAAAACTTTACCATTTTCTTTGACTTAGCACACAGCATTATTTGACTCTAAACACTCGTAGAAAAGAGGGCAGCAATTGACTTGCCCAGTAAAGCCTCCATCCCATAAAATACTTTAAAAAGAATTAAAACGTGTACAAAATAATTATGGCGTGAGGCAGTCGCTTAAGACCCAGTATGGCTAAAACTGTTAAAAATTACAAAAAGCAAACAACATATTAAAAGATTTACGCCCCAACATTATAATAGCAAAAAATCAATATTCATAAATACTTAAGCAGCTAACAAGGACGAACACAACACGTTAAAACAAGAGAGAAACAGCAACAGGACACCATAGTTACGCCGGAACGTAATTTTGAAGGGTTACAGAAACCAGAATTTTGAAGTGGCCTAGCCTTACTGCACACCCAAGATACAACACCACTATGCCACACAAATTACAAAAAAACATTTAAAACCCAACTGTAAGGTTCTCCACGATTTACTGTTTTACTGCCCTATTGCTCAGTAGCTAAACTGATATACTGCATCACGTTAAAACAAGAGAGAAACAGCAACAGGACACCATAGTTACGCCGGAACGTAATTTTGAAGGGTTACAGAAACCAGAATTTTGAAGTGGCCTAGCCTTACTGCACACCCAAGATACAACACCACTATGCCACACAAATTACAAAAAAACATTTAAAACCCAACTGTAAGGTTCTCCACGATTTACTGTTTTACTGCCCTATTGCTCAGTAGCTAAACTGATATACTGCATCAGTTCAGTAACATAATGTCTGTGTTGTTCACTGCTGGAAGAAGGTGAAGGTGGCTAAGCCATCAGGTACTAGCGAGGATCTTGCGACGTAAGTTGCGACGAAATGTAGCAGACTATGGACGGGCATAAAGTAGAGCAGAATAGACAGAGCCCTGGCCGAGCAAGGACTTAAGTAAACTTAACTATCCTGACCAATCAAAAATTTGTGATGCCCAAAGGGAAAAGCAAGGAGGGAGAACAGGGAGAAAAAGTTAGGGGTTCTGAGCCGAGCAAAGTGTACACCACTATGCGGATGTAGATGGCGGTAAAAACATTCACGCAACAGCACTAGCATTGCACAGTTAAAATTTATGATTTCTGAAATGATTTCTCTTAATTTCTGTTTATTTTAGAGCATTTCAGTGTCAGAATTAACAAATTTGTAAAATATGTATTTCTGTAGTAGTAATAGTTTCATTGGACCTATGCACAAAGAGTGATGAAGCTCATGGCAATGATAATTTTAGATATGGTGGAAAAATTCACAATGTTCGTTCAAGTAGATCTTAAACTGGGCTTTTCAAAAGTGCTCACTTTACTGTGAATGTCCTATACTTAGGGGACTTCCTATTAAAATATTGTCTGTAAAATCAGTGTGTGCACGTATATACGTATCTCGATAAATATATGTTCTGAAAATACATATTTTTTCCAGGAAAATGGAAAATTGTCTTCAGTCACCACTGTTTTACTTTTATCGTAATAAACATATGCAAAAAGAGAGCAATTAGTGAAAATAGTGTTAAAAAATACCAGTTTTAGAGCTTTCATGTGGTGTTGCTGTAAGGAAAAAAGGAACGTACAAAGTGGCACCGTATTGTAGTTTCATCTGTTGGTTTACATAATATGTAATATCATGCTAGAGTTAATTTACAAGAAATTCAGCTTCCCAGGAATGTACATATATCATGGTCTTCGGAGAGCCTGCTACAATGCTTCCTTATGTCCAGATATAATCTGGAAGCATTAAAAATTTTCAGATGTAACCTTGATGCATTAATAAATTTTTTACTAAGGATTCCTCTTAAAGTTCTTCATTACCACCGTCTGTAATATTTAACATAGGAATGCAGTGCAACCGAAGTAATAATAATACAATATTAGGTTTTTTTCGTACTGTATTTTTAGTTGGTGTAATTATTAACGATGAGTGTATTACATAAAAAATTAGCAGATGTTAATAAACTGAAATTAAAAATAATAAAGGCTGTTTGCGGTAAAGTGAGCACTTTTTAAGGCTCTGCTAAATTTTTTATTTCTATTATCATCTACCCTTTTGCCACTTTTTAATGTAAACATTCTACTATGACTAATAAACTCGGTGTATACATTTCTTCACTCTGAAATGTTAACGTCTTAGATCGCATGCAATATAGTATATTTATAAAGAGTTAATGCCTTTTGGAAGGGCCTTACAAAGTGCTCACTTTACCATGAACAGCCTATAGTCTACCAGCTCAGCTCTGGAATAAACATGAAAATGCTTTTTAAGTAGGCTACTTTGGTTGAATTAATTTCTCATCCATAAATGTTTGCTATACCAACAGGCCTCGAGAGCAGTCGTCTAAGCTTCCTGTAACTCCATTAATGGACATTTTCACAGTAAAGAAAAAAGCTGTCCGTGACCCTCGATTTGATAGTCTCTGTGGCACTTTTAATGAAAAGGTAAGATTCTCTTGTCTTAAAGCAGTATTGTTTTGCTTGTAGGACCAGTGAATGTCCAAATTTCCTGGAGTGTAGTTGGAATAAGAATTTGGTTTGGTGTTAAACATGTAGGACATTGTGACACACGTGGAAAAATTTTTATGAGGGTTTGTAATACTGTAGAAATAAAAAAAAGCCTGTATCATGTCCTTAGATGTCTCCTGTAGTTCCTGGAGATGCTGTTGAGTTTCTTGGGGAAATTGAAAATGTAGGCAGTGCCATCCAACTTTGAGAGGTATTCGTTTCAACTTAAGACAAAGAATTGACCAAGTAATTGGTGTTGGGGAATGTCTGAAAATTAAAAATTACTTTTGTAATTTTTTTTTTCCCCCTTTCCGTTACCATGGGATTAAAAACATTCTCCAGTAATATAGCCAACGTTAACAAATTTACCATTATTTTCATGGTGCCCAGTGATTAGGAAACACAGGAAATGTACAGGATTAGGAATCCCCAGGAAATGCGTGGGAATTTTTTTTCTAGTCAATCAACTCAGCTGTAGAAGTTCAGGAATAGTTTTAAAGGAGAATTTGCATCACCTTCAAAAGTCTGAATTTTACAATGTGGTACTAACAGCGGTTTCAAGGCTGCATTGAGATAAAGTAGGAACTAAGATGGTTGAGGACAGGAGAGGGATTAGTGTTGTAAATTACAGTATTAAAGGGTGACTAAGCCCTAAGGAGTGACTTTAGCGCATATTTTAAATAACCCTATTTAGTGTTTTAGCTGTTAGAAACAAATGTGCTGTATTCTGTTTTGGGGTGTAGAGATCAGAATGCAGCAAGAGAACAAAAATTGTGGTTTTTAATAATTACAAAAGTAAATACTTCCTTCCAATAATTGAGCCAAAGTCACTCCATATTACGGTATCACTTTATGGTGGTAAACAGCAAAAGGAAGGAGACTGTGTGGTAGGAATGCCCAAGCCTAACCACTTCTGCTGGCCTCCACTATATGTGTGGACATATTTTTTAAGAATGGTGTTTGTGTCATCATGGTTGTATAACAGCATAGTTTGGCAGCTTATGCAAGTCTACTTTAACTAGATGTTTTTCCAACTTCGGTTAGTAAATACCTCCACTACACGTTTTTGTATTAATCATGTCTAAAATTACAACATGAACCACAGCTATTTTATAGGGTCATGTGACTGAACATAAGACCTCCACTACACGTTTTTGTATTAATCATGTCTAAAATTACAACATGAACCACAGCTATTTTATAGGGTCATGTGACTGAACACAAGACGTAAAAAAAACATTCACATTACTTGTTGCCAAAGCAAATCGTAAAAGTGGACTGGGGATCATTATTTACTGTCTGTTAACAGCCTGTTAATATTAAGTGTATATTTACTGTTATGTCACGTATTATATGAGTCATATAAGGACAGGCCATGTCTTGTCTGGGAATAACAAAGGCAGCTTCGGACAATTTATCGAACCTGGGGATCATCATTACTTTGTGTAGATAAGTATCAAAACATGTCTCTTTTTCCCAAAAGTAAATTAATTTTACATGTATCTTCCAGTTTCCGTTGCAGCATGTACTGTTTCATTTTAAATAAACATTTTAATGCCAATAAGTTTCTGGCAGCTCCTTCCTCCCATTTACTATCATTTCTTTCATCCCTCTCTGGTTCTCTTCCTCTCCACATTCTTCAGCTGTGCCACGCCCTCATCCAGAAAGCTAATCACTAGTTGTGACTCGCTTACAGTTGGGGTTTCACACAGTGACTGATGACATGTTTGTCAAAATTAGTTCAAAATGTTTAGTTACAAAATATAAAAATGAGTTTACACATAAGATGTGTCTCTCTTACTCTCTCTCTCTCTTTGTCTTCTCTCCCCCTCCCCGCCCCCCCTCCTCTACCGCCAGGATCAACCAAAGCCTTCTTGTGTGTGTGCGTGCACGCGCCCTCCTGTTCCCACTGCGTCCAACACAGACTCTCATTTGAGACTCTGAATTAATAACAGGTTGCAAAGTTCGTTGATTAAAACCAGAAAGTAAATAAAATATGAATATACTTTTCACTAGAAAGTTTATTGCTGTCTCTTCCAAACATCGGCAAACAAAAACAATTTACAGTTGCAGTAGTCAAAAGAAAACGTTCAAGAGACCGAATAGCCGCCTTCGCCAAACTAAATTTTTCACTTTGAGACTTGATAATTATGAAGACGGGAGAGAATTAATACATTTCTCTCTCGGCGCTCTACCGACTCCTCGCACCGATGGAAAATAAATTTAGTAGATTAGAAAAATGTCCTAAATGAAAAAAGAAGGTTAAAGTTGTGACCGCTTGTCGGTGCGTGCAAAATGGTCACTCGCCGAAAGTCATTTGGCTGACAACTGTTGAATGCACTATGGTGACTAAGAATCTGTGATACTGTGACGACGAGGAAATCTTGCTAACCCTATTTATACTGCCTGAAATATTGCATCAAGTAAACGTGGTCCAATTGTGGCTTTGCAAAGTTCGGTAGTGTCTAAAAAATAGCCTGTGAACACTGACATGAGTCTCAAAGTCAGAGTATTACAATGTGTGCGCTAACTGTCACGTTGGCCTACTGTGACATCAGTACACCGAGTTTCATCAAATGATGCAACATACAGACATGACTGTTACTAACTTCTTGCAAAAATGTTGCACTGTCATCATATGATGATTATACTTGAATAAAATAATAAATTTGGAAAAACGTATATGTACAAAATAACAACAAATTATTATTGCCACTGTCTTCTAAACATTAAATGAATTACTATCATTTACACAGAAATATATATATATATATATATATATATATATATAATTCCCGAAATATATACACTATAACATATTGCAATGCTACAGTCTCCTTACCTTTTCTACTTCAATTGCTGCAGTAAATAATGCCTTCATTCACCATTTAATGAGATTTATTGATTATTAATTTGCATTCTGTTTGTCCAGTATTTATTAACAATATGACTATAATAATGTTAAATGTTTTCTGTAATTCAATTTAATTGTTTATCAGGGTGTAAGTAGGAAGTTATTGAACTATTTCAGTGTATTTGTTCACAGTTTGTCATTCTTTATAATTTTAAGATTTTCTCATTGCAGTACTTTGGTTTTATTTTGTTTCATTCTGTACTTAGAAAGTCTTGTGTAGATGCTCGTTAGTTGCCTGCCAACCCATGTTTGTGCAGCTATTTCTTTATTGGCTGAATGTGGCGGTGCAGCCTTGCAAGTTCCTTCGGTTTTCGCCTTTTAACATTTGTCTCCCAGTGTTGCAATTTTGTCGGCGTATTCCTACCACTCACCTCGTGATTTTACAAAATAATTGTCTTCTGTTCACTTGATTTTTACCCCTACTTCTGCGTGTCCGGGTCTAATTAGTCTCTTCTGGACAGTCCACAACATCTATTGGCAACTGTTTAGTCTTTGTGTTCATCTTTTATTGACACTCCTGTGTGCTTCTGATTTGGCAAGCGAACAAGCTGGCATGTAGCCACTGTGTGCTACCACCTGTTTTTTTTTTGTGAGTGAGTAGAGATATTTGGGCAGCTCTTAACATCGAGGTCTTGAGAGCTGAGGTGAGGTTTGGAGCAGCAGCGGAATTGAAGGTTGGGGGAAACAGGAGATCCCCGATAAATCCTGCCGACCAGTGGCATCACCCAGCACGATTCCCACACGTGAAAATCTGGGAGCGACCCTGCTGGGAATTGAACGTGGTTCACCAAGGTGGGAGGCGAGTACCACTGCACCACCCATTTGTTCCTTTAGAAGCAAATTTAGTGTTTTAGTGCTATAAATGCCATAGCAAATAGAAATTAGGTTGTGCATTTGGACTATGTGAAAATTTGGTGATTTTGACTTTGTGAGTTTTGCCATTCGTCTGTTTCCCTCATAGTGAGCGACATCTTCAACCCCCCCCCCCCCCCCTCTTCACAGTTTTCATTTTTATTTCATTATTTTGCACTTTGTGTTGGAGAGAGGATCTACATAATTCTCGTAGTCTTAGTAATTTACTTGAGTGTTCCTGGTTCTCAATCCATATTTTCTACATTTGGATGTTGTCGCAAAAAATCTTGTGCTGGCGGCAAAGTTTGGCATTAGGTGCCAGTGTGCCTTGGACACTGCCTCGTTTGCCCTGCTTTTGGCATCGTACCCATCTCACAACTGCAGTGGGACAGTTACAGTTTTTGTTCTGTCCTCAGCATGTCTCCTCCTCAATGCAGTATTTTTCTGTTAGAGAGTTCACTGGGCCTCGTCAGCCAAGTCTGTTATATTCTGATAATTGTTATCTTATTCCATTTTGAACTTAGTATGTTTATTTATTGTATGTCACACACAGAAGAAACATGACGCCGGCTAAGAGCCAGCCACAGTCAGCCCATGATGGTACTCGCCACTAGCGGTACATGTTGGTAAGCACATGTTCACACACCGCTACACTGGATTTTCCCGAAATGGGATATAAATTATTTCAGTTTACTAAGTATTTAATTTTCAGGGTTAAATTGTTTGTAAATTGTAACATGTCTTTTTGAGAGCTTTGTGTAAAAATTATTTGAAATTTAAAATGTGTGCTGCGCCGAAGAGAGAGACAATGGTATTCAGGCGAAAACGTCTTCAAAAAGACAATTAAAAGACAACCAACAATCATAATAAAATTCCTGTCTGTCAAAATGTTTTAAAATGTGGTTGGTGCCATTTCAATTTGCCATATTAATATTTTCACTCAGTGGGCTTTCACTTCCGCTTGTGTGAACCCCGTAGGCAGCCATGGTATATCCGCGCGACCCCGGCCTCTGGGCAGTCGTTCTAGGAGAGCTGGCGAGGTAAGATACTGTCACGTACACATTTCATCTTTTTGCACTGATGTAGGTTTCTATAGTTCACTTTAGTATACCAATTAACCTTTGCCTTGTATAAGTTTGCTAGACATCCCCAGCATAATGCTATCTGCTTAACCTAATAATTTTCATCCTTTTATGCTTTTTGAGATGTTAATGAAATGAGAGGAAGAGATGTCAAGAGGCCATGCGGCCCACGCTACTTATGTATCAGGTGTGCCTCTGTTGAGGGTTTTTCAGTGTAATTTCTGCTTAATTGTTATGCGCAACATAAAGGATAATGTGTCTATCATTATTTTAGGGTTTTTGTCATGTTAATGTGTTTTGCGGCCACATCACCTGCGGTCATGTGGTCAGAGATCACTAAGTTCGTATCTGTGCCATTACCATGCTATGAAGGCTAATTCTTGTTCAATCTTGTGCGCCATAATTTTACCTCAGGGTTTCTGTAATATTTTCAATAAGGGTTCGTGTAATTGATGTGTTTGATGCATTTTGTTCCTGACCATGCGGTAAATTCATGTAAGAGTAATTTCCCGCCATCCGGCGCCCCAAGAGATTTTGTGTGCTTGTCCCTCACTGGGATAAAATTCCTAATGCAGATATCAATTTTGGCCGATGTTTATTGACCAGATTTCCAGCGAAATACTGTGTTTTTATGCCTGCATACATGGTCCGCTATGATTTTCATCCAGCGGCATCTGCGCTATCTATAGCTGATTTCACACCTTTGTGTGTTTATTTTGCCTGCTCACATCATGTCCCATTTGTTCATCAAGTGTTATTTTATGTATTTCTTTTGTACATTGTCATTATCTGTGCACTAACCCGCTACGTGTGTGACCATCGCCACACACCACGTTCGGGGGCGAGTCCTGACGAGTAGGTGCTAGATGCGTGGATATTTGCACATGTCCATTTCATACTCTGTGTCCTGTTTATGGGCAAACCCTGCAGTCAATCCTAGTGACTGTAGGATCATTGCTTTGTAGAAGCTTTGTCTTCAAACACCGTGGAGCATCATCCAGTCAGAGTGCGTCAGATTAGTAACATCCGTGGGAGGTCACCCACTGGAACTAGCTAGATACGCTCGAGAAAAAACCTAATTCATTTGGCACGTTTCCAACTTGGTAAAATAAACACCTTGTCAGTGTAAAAGTTGAATTTTTTCTGTAGCGTCAGTTATCCAGCCCAACCTAAGTATTTTGCATTACAGTGTTATGTGTGTAAAAGTTGTCCTGTAAATACGCACGGGGAGATGAACACAGAACCCACAGCATTGCTGAGATCCCCGAATCTCAAAGTGCGGTGTGTAGGAACCAGCGCTGGTGCCCATGAACCGCAGGTAAAAGTATATTTTGATCGTCTCCGTGTCTCACCTGACAGTGTCAAAGATAATTTCAAATTATTTGTATTTACAAGTAATTTAAATAATGTTTAAAATTCACCTTTTAATAATTTTAATTTGCGAGCAGTCAGTTTACTTCAATGTTGTTCTAACCTAAGTTTAATTAAAAAATCATGTTGTAGTTGGAAGTTCATAATCACGTTTTCTATTCTGATAAAAGACTTATGAAATTTTATTACAAAAGACTTTTCAAGAACTTTCTGCTGAGTGATAAATTTTTCCAGTCCGTTTATTTTCTGTTATTTGTATTTAAATATTTAATAATTTTATATGTTAGTCTTTAATTCAGTTTGCGGCTAACAAGACCACAATTTTAAGAGCCACTCAAATCTCTCACTTCACTTTAATTCAATTGGTTGAAAGTTTGAATTTTTAAAAATGAAATAAATTTAAAAAGAAATGAATTATTAATGCAAATTCATAAATCACATGTTACTATTGATGTTAAATATTTTCCCTCTGGGCACCTGTATCATGTTGAATGTACAAGAAAGTCTTGTATATTTATTTATTTATTAATTTTTGTTCTATGTAATACCACCCAGCTTAATTATTAGAATAATTTAGTTTCCTATCTACATATATATGTTTGTTGTCGCCGGGTCCTTCGGTTTAATTAAGTTTCCTTATTGTTTGTGCCACCTATTTTGTATTTTAGCCTTTCCTTGTATGTTGTTTGTACGAAGAACTCACTACATTTCTCTTTGTATATGAAATATTATTTAATTATGATATTTTCTTCATACATGGGGCACAAGCTTATTAGGAATTATTTTGAGAGAAAATTGCATCAATTGTACTTTCACTCATGAACAGTTCTGGTGTTTGGTTAAAGAATTTCCTGAGTAGCTCTAAGCTGTTTGGTGCAGTGAACAGGGGTGGTTAATTTCACCTCAATATTGCACAATGTGTCAAAATGTTTCAGTTTGCACCACTTTGTCATATTTGTTTAAGTACTAATTTCATTCAGAGCTAATGTAACACGTACTTTTGCATGTTCTCGATGGTTTTGGGATCAAGGGGGGAGAGTGGTAATAGAGAGTCAGAGTTTTCAGATGCGAGTGAAGTCGGGCCACCATTGGTATCCTCCCAGGCATGAATGGCAAACTTTAAAGGACATTTATACTAATTTTAACAAACCATCGTGTATATTTCAACTTTACTAATCTCCTTCCTGTTAAAGAGTGCATAAACACCGCCTATCATCTTGTTTTCACCACTGTGTGTGTTTGGAAGAATGTACTGACAGTTGTACTTTGCAAATGTTTCAGTTGTTCAAGTCATCGTACAGTTTTCTGAGTGAGGTAAAGCAACAAGAACTGGCTGAACTGAGAAAAGAGTTGAACACCACACAGAATCCAGACAGGAAAGAGAAAATAAAGTACCTGATTCAACGGCTGGTAAGGTTTCAATTTACTAAAATTTTATTCGAGAAGTAACACAAACCATTTTAGTAATTTTCACTTCCACCTACAGATAAATCAGGAAGTTACTAAAACAAGGATTTCATATACATACAGGTACCTTATTTACTCGCATAATGTCTGCACTTATTTGACCACGTTTTTGCCCAAAAAAATTGGGTGCAGACATCATCATGTAAAGTCAGAATTTTTTTTAATTTAGCATAATGTTTTATATGAAATAAAAAGTAAATGTACTTATTTATAATGAGTTCCTTTTGGTTTTAACTTGTTATGATAATAGAATACTGCATAAAAATGTTAAGTATCGCTGCGGCATGCCCACAACCAACCCCACTTGCATCATGCCGTGCCACGCCGCTGTGTGTGGGCCGGCAGTGGCTGCCAAAGTTGGCTGGTACACAGAACTGGGAATTGTGCAATAGCTACTCAGCCTGCAACAGCACAGTGTCACCACATGTGCAGCTCATCCATTCTAACATCAACATCTCTTCCTCTAGCATATTTTTGCAACCAAATGTTGACAAACGCTGAAGGGGAAAGGGGCAGACATGTTCTGGGCATAAGAAAGGCAAAATGTCTGAATTTTAGCAAAATAAACGCAGCAAGGTCGTGATGTTTAAGAACAGATGACCTGTAAAACATCTCATTTCATTTCCTGTACTTCTTTATGATTTTATACAGGCAATGTGTTGAAAGGAACCATGTCTAGCCCACATGCAATGCTACAATACAAATGCAAGCAAAGTGTTGTACTGCAGCGTATAGACTGGCAACAATTTGTTTAGGACACAGTCCAATGATACCCTTGTGGCGATATACCTTTCCTCACCGTGTGCCACCGACCATACATCCTAGCTAACTCAAGACATAGAGCATTGTCAGATCCATCCACAGAAAAGTCATCAGTGGTAGAGTGCAGTATCTACAGCCATGTGGCTTTGTTGTTTTCTTAACCTTTAATTAATAATTTCTTGCAGATAAATTTTTGTAGTAAGCCATTGTGATGTCAGAATCACAGTAGAATGGCACCATAACAATTACGGGCTAGAGTGTCACATTCACTGTAGCAACAGTGTTTAATGCACAGCAGTGATCCATTTTAAATACACTGTTAATATACTCATTTAAAAATAGTGCTTTTTTTGGTTACTTGTTTGCTGTAATGATAACTGTTAAGAGAACACACTCAATACAATTTGAAGCACGTCTGTTTTAAGTGAAATCAAACTTTTAAGCCACTCGGTACAAGGGGAGACTGCCCCACCTTGCACCTAGAGTATTGGCAACGTACCGGACCAATTCGGTCTGTGAAATGAGGGTTCGAACCTCTTTTGCCAAAGCATGACTGTTACGTGGGAGATGTACCCTAATCTCAAATTATTCATCTACGGAGCCAACAGAGGGTTTGGTTGCACACAAGTCCCAGGCTAGCATTGAATGGGGTTCTATCCACGTTGTCTGGAGAGTGAACGAGATGAGGTATCTTGTGGCAAATGTGATGCTGGTGACTTGGGGATTGTAACCCTGATAAATAGTTTGATTTTAAGGGTACACTTGTACACTGAGCGTGAACAAGAGGAGTGGGTGGCCTTCAAATACCTGGACACAAGCGTCGCAGAAAGCATGCCCAGAAGAGGTGCCGGTATATTTTGTGGGACGTGTGGGTTTACATGTGGGGCAAAGTTAGGTACACGGGGAAACACTATACTCCGATACTGTACATTGTTGTCTCGCTGAGGAACAGAGGCCGATGCTGGTTGCTGCGGAGTGGTACTTGTGCTGCTCGTTGAGGGGAGGGGAAGGTGTGGAGTGATGGCAGTATAATCTGGAGCTAGTACTGTTGATTCAATACCAAATACGGCTATGTCACAGTGGAGCAATAATAAGTAATCAAATGGCAAGTGGCCGGGTACCTTGTGGGTGAAGAAAAAAGTGATTGACTCTCCTGAGATTCAGTACTATCTGAATTATAATTTATTTTTTCCTCACAGAGTTGCAAGTTATGTTTGAGCCGGTTTATGACACCGGTCTTTCAGTTCTTCGGCATGAAGTTGATCTATGGTAAATGATCTGATATAATAATACAAAAAGCCAACTCTGTGTCGTGCCATGAGGCCGGATATAATTAGCAATCCTAACAGTGTACGTCCAGGTATCCAACTAGGCCCAATGTGTCTTGCCACTTTACCTCTCCTTGCCTTTCTCCAGCCCGGAGGGTTAAACAACAGATCACATGAAGAATTGCAATACCAGGGTGTATTGGGTTCCTAGTGAAGGGCTGCCTCAAAGATGAACAAGTATAATACCCTGGGTGATGCCTTGGTTGGCCAAACTCGGAATACCACTTGGTGTTACTTGTACCTGCAGTCTGGCTTTTTCCACAAAAACCGGTGTTACTGTACGTACACACAAAGAGAATGTAAAATAATTCTGACTTGACTGTAATAACAATAGGTACTCAAGGTTCCTACTACCTAAAATTAATAAGTCTTTCTGTTCAAGGGTATGATTGTGGTTTTTAATACATTAAGACTGTTTGCATGAACAGCAATAAAATAAAAAGAGATTAAAAAAGCCACGTTTATAAATGCTAACATAAATAAAATTATAGCCACTGGAATATAACGCTGCGGAAATCAATCATATTATGAACATATAAACTCAGGTGAAGGCTACCTGTTACATGAATTGGCTGGGTACAGTAATATAAATTTAAATAATTCTTATTTAAATTACTCTATAGCCAATGAATACTAACTTCACCTGCTGGGGGTGTCCATAAGGGACCGCATAGTTTTATAAATCAGGGAGCTCTACTCTAGCGGTAGAGGTGGCAGGGCTAGGGTCTTAGGGGTATGTTGCCATGACCTTGGGTTACCTGTATGGTGCAGCGTTTAGGTGTGGGTTAGGACGACAAGATGACTGGAGGTGTTGCAGAAGAGGCGTCTTCTGGAGTTGCTGGCCTCTGAGAAGATAGCATCATTGTGGATGCTGTCGACTACGTGGGTGGAGGATGGCCAGTCCTCAGTCAAGGTACCCCTGGCCTTCACAGCCTAGGAAGAGGTGTAGTAAGACTCACCGCTATGGTTGTTGACTCGGGACCTTCACAGCCATGGAGAGGAAGAGTGACTCTGATGAGCCACTCCGAGCAATGTGCCGTCTCAAATACGACACTACTTTTTACATGTGTTTTTAATTACGACATTAAGAAACTATGACCCTATATTTTTTCAATATGACTATATTAATGTTTTAATTATGTCCTCATATTTTTGTCTCTTGAGTATGCCTCTACGATTTTTTTGCAACATGCGTCTATCAATTTTTGATTTCTCATTTTTGAACTTTTTTGAGCACATAATTTTTAATGTTTTGATCAGTTACTACATTACTGAGAATTAGCATTGTCTCTCGATTTGTTACTTAACTTAATTTTAAATATTGTCTGTATTTAAGTTAATTGTGTGTATTCTGAGTTTTTTTTAATTATATGTCTCATTACTTTATTATTTTTATTATGATGGTAAATAATACTTTTATTCTCATTTTGAACTACATATGAGTTGTCTGATTAGCAAGTAAAGTTTATTTCCTATATATTTATTTATCTCTATTTTCATTTTCATCAAGTAACTTATATACTTTTATTTGTTTATCTGGTGATATAAATCAATTAATTTTCTTATCTCAACCTACTTCATATGAGTTTATTAATATTTTAACATTTAAAGCCCAAGTTTCATTTCAATACTGTTCAAGTCGTATTTTCAAAGCTTCATTTTCAATCTCGTTAGTGGCATCCAGAACCGCATTTCATGTCTTGTTTTCCTTTTTCACCAGAATTACAGTGAAACGTAGTACATTCCTGTGTCGTGCTGGCCGTAGCCCTTCTTCAACATGCTTTTTTCTGCTGTAGCTCATTCTGCATTTTCTTTCTGTGGTCACGCAGTCAGTTCGTGATATTGTATAAAAAAACTCTGTTCTATCACGTGCCAGAAGCCATCGACGCAGCGCTCAACCTCTTTTTATACAACCTATGCCATCTAGCAGCAATCGTGGTACTAGCCATCTTCTTTGCTTTATCCATTCACCCAGCATTTTCCCGGTATTTTTGTATGTGGCCTGTTGTCGTCATGGCGCATTGTCGTTGTGCGGTAACCGTGGTGTTCTCAGGGACTTAAAACCCATTTTTTTTTTGTGTTCTATACACTCACCATCATGTAGAGTAGGGGCCACAGTTATGTAGTATTTTTGTAGTGTGCTGATCGTAGTTTTTTAATTATTTATTTCTTCTTTCTTTTGGTGCTTCTTCTGCAACACAACATATTATCAGAATTTATTCTACCCTCGTCTGGTGAGTACAGTTTTGATTGATTTTCGCCCCGTCTCGTGCTCCCATTTATATTTATTTAGTCACTATTTCATTTCATTAATTTTGTTATAGTGAGGTTTTCACGTCTGCACGTGCTCCTAATTGGTCAAGTTCCGTGCATTTCCTGGCTTTCCATTCCATTCCACAAGTTGTTACAAGATGTTGTGGTCTTCCCATTCCTTCCTGAGGGATGCATTCTACTGGCCACCAGTCAAGATACATGTGACAATTTTCTCTCGTTCCATCGATACTTGTGGACACACTTCATTTTCTAAGAGTTATTAAGTCATTATTAACCTTTTTTATTTGAACTGGGCTAGTTTTGATATAACGAACTTTTGTTCAACAAAAATATTTTCTCAAGAGAGAATCAATTTTAATCTATTGCAACCTGTGTTTGCTGACGTATTAATTTTAACCTAAAAAATCATTTGAATATACTTCACTGTTCCTTAAAATATAATTGTGTGATTAAATAATTTTTTTTCTCAAATATGATGGAAACAATCATCAATTTTATGAAATTTAACAAAATCTATATGAATATGTTGCACAATATTTAATTCTATCAGTTGGTGGGTTTATTATTTGTATTTTGTTTGTGCCCACTAACTAATTCTTATCTACACTAGCGCCAGTAAAATTCACATATCTTTTAAGACACCATGCCATTTTATTTATAAATGCTACTTTGTGTTACATGAAGTATATTTATTATTCTGTTTGAAGGGATCATATGTAGTAATACTAATTTCATTTTAGTATGTAAGTATGCATCCTAGGTTTAAGTTTTTATACTTTAAATAATCATTCTCATATCTTGCTCCAGTCATTGGTAAAAGGTAATTTAAATGTTATATCCCAAGACTATGATCATGTGATATTATCTTTTATATTTTCATGTTACATTTAAGATATTGTTATGACAAACTGCCAAACTTGTTGGTATTTTGTAAACATTTAATTACTGTATAAAGATAATACTCTTTCTGTACAATTGATATCATATTTGACAAAGAATGAATTCAATAAATATACAAAAAAAAGAAGAAGAGATTTTTAGCACACCACCACAATTAATGTGTTTTTACTCATAATCTAGTTGATTTACCATTTGACAAACAAGTGTTAAGTCTTGCCTATTTTATAGGAAATTTTCATCCTTTTGTGCCATGTACGATTCCCAGCATGTATGACTGTGTTTCTTACGCCACTTCTATTTATATATGTATATGTTATTTCTCAGTCCCTCTATTATGCTTCTGTAGCCACTTTTATGCAATGTTATGTGGTGATTCTATTTTTGAGGGCTTAGTTTTTTTTTCTTTTAAAGTGGACGTACTACTTAATTTTTTTTCCCTATTATCGTACATCGGCACAGTAACTGAGGTAGCTTGGGCTGTTCCGCCTTTTATAGTGATCTTAGGTGCCTCGAGGGGTGCGGGGTGCTTGGCCCAACCTCTTAGGGTTGGAACTTTTGATGTCACACGCATGGACCATGGATGTTTATCAGTCCTGTCACTAGGCGCGAAATATG
Organism: Dryococelus australis; assembly: GCA_029891345.1. Lineage (NCBI taxonomy): Eukaryota > Metazoa > Arthropoda > Insecta > Phasmatodea > Phasmatidae > Dryococelus > Dryococelus australis. Next base: position 64,488,803 of record CM056997.1, read on the forward strand.
TCTGAACTGCTGGCGCTCAAGTAGGCTGTGACTCTTAGGTGATTGGTCCGCTTCCTTCTGCGGCGCCAAATTCATATGGTGCACTCTTCAAATAGCGGGCGCGGTGAAGCGGAATATCATTGCTTCGGAGAGGGTGTTAACATGATGGCTTTCTCTCATTTCTGGCAGGCAATACAAGCTAGGAGCACGGGTTTGAAGGTGTGTTGAAGCTCCGTCAATGTCTAGGTGTTTTCCCGTTTCCTGCCTTCAGTTATGGCTGGAGACTTGCCCATGTGGCTTGCCATATTCATATGGGATGAAGTCGTGCATTTGAAGTTTGCTTTCTCTAGTGCGGAATGCGTCAACTTTTAAGAATAATAATTGATGAGCAGACTTTCCCAAACTTACTGTGAGATGCCATCTTGAAGTTTGCTGAGTCCTTAACATTCAAGTTGTTACAAGTAGACCGCTAGGCTATCAAAAATATATAAAAGGGCAGAAATTAAGTACTTGCAGTCTAGTACTTGTCAACAGGTACGTGCGCGCACACACACACAAAGGAGGGACACATTTTTCATGTGGTTGCACAATCACAGCGTTTTGCTGGCTAAGCTAGCATTATGTTATGTTGAGGCAGCCCCCCAGGCTGTAACAATCAAGTTAAACTCTGCATACCACATCACACACTGCGCTTTCTGCTATACAGTCGCCATGATTGCCATTACATGACTGACTGGCAGCATGGCATCCATGCATGCTCCCAGTGACTTCAAGATCACCGCAATGACAAATACCATAACTCATGGTTTCTCGTTGGTTTCACAGAGATTGTTTGCTTATTGCTCATACTATTTACTATCTGAAATCACAGACACCTTTTTCAATGATTCTGTATTATACATTAATTTTGTACTTGAAAATTGATTTTGTTGGCCAGCTTTAATTTTTTTCCAAACTGTGCTGTTTTTATCTTCTTTTGCCATTTAATGCTAATATGTATTAAATTTTAATTTTTTTTTCCTACAGAGCATCATGTTTTATTGTCCCCAACGATTACATTTTCTGGAGGTCATGTTAGTGTTTTTGTTTTAAAAACATATAAATTGGTTGTTTATTATATTTCAAATACTACCTTTTGCCAAGTTTTAACAGTAAGGGCATCCAGAATCTTAAATTTCTGTTCTGTCTTATTTTACATGAAGCATGTGTGCATCAAAGTAACATAAACACCATACACATTTGTATTAACCAGTTATGCCACCAAAACCAAACTAAAATTCAGTAGCACAACTATAGTAGAATCTCTCTATATCGGCCCCATATGAGAAACCGTAAAATATTTCAGTGAAGGAAGTTGAAAATTAGAGGGTAATCTGCCGAAAAATTAATTTGTTGCACTTTTTTTGATTGCTGCACATTGTATTTCTCTTCATAAGTGTAGTCATGTCCCTAGTGCATACCTAAATATCGATACCACCCCCTAGGTGGCAAAATGTTTTTGTACACGATGCAACTACCCATTGCATGATTGTGCTGCCATTGTGATCTCACTTGCATGCCTTTTCACTTTGCTTGCATTATTACAACTTGGATTTCTCTTGGGTTTTGATGAATGTTTGTTGGTATCTTATTAGTAGAGATCCGGATAATTCTTGGGGGGAATTCCCTAAAATTCTTGAGTGCATAAAAATGCAACTGGCACCAATAATGGCTAGTTAGGGAAAATATCTATAATATGTGTAATTATGTATAGTTATAGTTTTTATAACTTTTCAAGTATCATACATGTAGATTTAGACAACTACATTCAAATACAGAAAAGTGTGATTAAAGCACAGGAGTTATAATTGAAAAAAATTACAAGTGAGAAACAATCAATTATTTGCTTCACAATTATATGAAGACAACATGTCATTAATCTCAACTTTGTTCTGCAATTTGTGAGAACACATGAAAATTTGGAGAAAAAAATTTTAGTCAACATTTGATACTGGATCCACATTGCTTTTATCACTTTGACTGCTATGTTTATCATCTGTATTTTGATCCTGGCCACATTCATCACATTTATTCATTTGACTTTGTAACATTGTCCATAGATTGTTTAAAAAATTTGCTAATTTTTTTCATCTCGGTAGACTAAAGCACTGCATGGTGATCGAGCACCAAGAAACCATATGGCAAACCAGTAGCATAATGCACAAAATTCACCTTTGCTGCCCTGACATAATTTACACAAGTCAGGCAACCAGTCACCCTTCCGTAGGTAGGACATAGAAAAACATATTGACAAAATGAAGCAGCTAGAAATCATTGAGCCTACCATTTCTGTATATAATGCCAGGGTGGTATTAGCACCCATCGTCAATGTGGGCCACACACTTAAGGCTCTGGGCAAAGCAAACATTTTTAGTGCGCTCAATTTACGCTATGGATATTGGCAAATCCCCATGCAAGAAGAATCAAGAAAGTATACAGTATTTACCGCCTCTGATGGGGAAATGTAGTAGCTTAACATAATGCAGTTTGGGCTGAAAATGCCCCTGCCGCTTTTCAGCAACTCATGTTGGCAGCCATCATTATATATTGGTAATTCTGTCACACATATTTGGGCGTAATAATTTTCTCAAATTCCTGGGCGAGTACATGAGACCTGCAATTGGTACTGAAGAGATTTGAGCTACATGGCTTGACGTGCCAGCTAGGCAAATTTTTGGTGAGTGTGAGGTCGAATTTCTATTGCACCGTGTTATGCTAGAGGGAAACTATCCGCAGAAAGAGAAAATCTGAGCAATTAGCGAAGTTATGGCCCCCCGAAATCAGAAACAGTTATGCCAATTCTTAGGCGTTTGCAACTGGCTGAGAGATTTCGTCCAAATGTAGCAGACTTATTGGGTCCCCTTAATCAGCTGCTTCAGAAGGAACAAGTGAGGAAATGAACACGTAAACATGACCAGTCGTTTAACTCTTTAAAAACCCAGTTCACAGGGCCTGCAATGTTGTACGGATAGATTGTTATTGGTGAACCACCATTCTTTGAGCCAATCACCACAAAAGACTTTACCCAAAAAAAGGCTTCAGTGTAACTTTGAAGTGTCTTGTGTACTTGAATAAGTGACTCCAACCGAAGTTGCATGCCCATTAATTACCCCATAGTGCCAAGCTTAGGTAGGTAATATACTCACGTCGTAGATTCATTCGCTTAGCTAGTTATGTATGTTCTAGTTGCAGGAATTAAATGTGTGCGTGTTATTTTCCATTGTAATAACCAGTCTTTGGGCGTAATGATGTGCCATTCCATAAAGTATGTCGCATACTCTGAATATAAATACTTACTTGCATTCTTCATAACGTCTTGCATTCACTTTAGCTTACCCTTTAAGACTAGTTAATTTACTTATGGTTTTGTAGCTTTGCTTATGAACTGTGAATATGGCCACCCAGCTTTAACATTGTTACAACCATTGAGGCCAATGTTTTTGATACAGTTATGTGTCTGAGAGCAGATTTGTCTAACCGAGCAGCTAACCGAATTCAGAACTCTAACCTATCTGAAGTCTGATGACTTCCACCATAACTTGTTGCAAGCAGCAATGTAGTTAATTATGCACTTACAATGTAGCCACTACCGCAACGTGGTACGTGCTCAAGAGCGTGGCTGGGAGCATGAGGTGGCATATCAACAACGCCTTGTTCAGGACTCTGAGCTACGAACTCATCACTACTCCCAGAGGGACAGACAGAGATAGCTCCTGAGGCATCGGCTGACACATTCAGGGGAGGGCGGGGGCTTGATGCACCATGAGCGCTGTTGGTTACATTCACAAGCCTAGGCCTCTGGTGCTTCCCCCTTAGCACACCATGGCACCATTGCTCATTTCGCCTCTGTACCACTCCATTTATACAAGTTGAGAGAAGCCCTTGCCACCTGTCAAGCAGGCAATCCGCACAACGTTGCGCTCCAATCCAGTGGGTGCACCCACCTCTTGCTTGCTTTGCCCTGGCCAGCAGGCAACGAACGTGCACGCTTGTCGCACATCAGGGGAGGTTTCCCTCTCCATGCGGCCTGCTTCAGCTGCCCCCTTGTTCGCTACAGCTCTCAAGAGTATATATTTCTGTGTATGCCTTCCAAAAAAAGCAGTTTGCATCAGTTTAGTAGCTATAATTCCCGCTATCTTGACACTCTACCATGCGTACGTTTGCTTTCAGCAGCATCTACATCAAGCCAGATCATTTTGCTGCCATAACTATGAGCTTGTGATTTCTTGAATGCGTTTGGAAAGAAGCTCTTGTCGTGGACCCTTCTCAGAAGTTAAGAGTGCTGGCCTACGTGCCTCGTCTGCACCGGACGCATTGTGTACCGGTGTTGCTCTCCCCCGAGACTCTGTTTGAATGTCTTTACTGCCCTGTGGTAAACTAAACAGCTTGGCAAACTTGGTCCCTCATTCATCGGAGTTAGCGGGCACTAGCCTGAGATATATGTTTTGTATAATCCTTCAAACAGAATAAAAATATATCTACCAATTAGCTCTTTGTGATATCCTCATTTTTCACTTTATGCCTTCCTTACACTCTTTGCCTTCTGTGTACATATTCGCCTAACTACTTCCAGGCATGCACACAATCTACACGTTAGAGAATTGAACATCCCACTGAAGAGCTCTTGTCAGTGTTTGGTGTCTAGTGTTTGCTAGTTACGCTGCCCTCTGGTGCCACTGTGGCAAGGGGAGAGAGAACCTTTCTCTGAGGCTCTTAAGGTTTGATCAGAACAAACACATTAGGTCGGTACGACTCTCTCAGGCTAGAAGCTGGTCATGCCACTTACTGAGAGCTGTAGATGTCTTGTGCGGGGAATGCTGTGAACCCAGAGGGTAAGTTGAGGTCAGTAGCCGGTCACACCTCTCCCTCAACTTCTTCTGAGGATGATCTCTTCCCAAGTCTCCATAGGTGGGTCAGAAAAGGGATAACACAATCCGCAGTGCCCAAGCAACTCGCTCTGGTGAGCCCATACAGCCCTTAAAATCCTCGATAAGGAGACACCATTTCCCTAGTCTTTAGAGGGACACTGAGCCAGTGCACCATCACCACATTGCCCAACTGGCATCAACCTTGACCAAAACATATATTTTACTGAAAGTATGGTGGCAGTCAAAATGTTACTGCAGTGTCCACAAAAGACTTATGCTCACACTAAATTGATTTCAGCACCTTGTGAATTACTTAGATCTCCATTCTATTGTAACTGGGCCTTGAGGTCCATATATACATGCATCTAGTGAGCGGCATGTTCTTCAGAATTGGCCCTTTTGAAAATAGCATTTTCAACCTGTTTCCTGAAACTTCTTATGTTGATCAATTCTGCAACAGGCTCCAGAAATTTTTTTGCCAGATCTGCTGCAATCAACTTGTCCAATTTCAGAGAAGTGTGACTTGTAGTGTTTTTCATTAAGTCAATAGTTTTTACTTTGTGTACAGTTTTCAACTTCGTAAGTTCTTTATTAACATAGTCACTGAAATCTCCACTGACATTCACCTGCAGTCTTCTTTTCAGATGCTTTACTTTAGGATACAACTTAGCTGCCAAAGATTAAGAGTTGGTTTCTAAACTGATCAACAAAGACTTACACAACACTCAGGGATTTAACAAACACACTTGAACATGCAGCACATCGATTTCATCTTCCTTCAAATTATGAAGAAAGGTAAAGCCACTGTTGACGTTGCTTTCTCTTGCTGCTTGTGACTGCAGGAACATGAAAAGAATCTCCCAATTATCTGCCAATCATTCAATAGATGTAAGCCAGGAGTTACAGCGAGTCGGAACAGGAATGGGGAAGAGAGAAACTTTTGACCCCTTCTCCTCCAAAAACTGTTTTAAAGCATGGCACTTCTTCCTTGCAGCCAAAAAAAAAGTGCTCAACTGCAATCACAGTTTGGTTGAGTTCTGAAAGATTCTCTCTGAACTTTTGACCAAGTAAATTTATCTTATATGCTCAACATTGAACATGAATTACCTCATCTGACAAAAGGATAGACAGGTCAACAAAACAAGTATTCATGTATTTCGCAGTCACTGTCGAAAGCCACCACTTGACTGTAATTATTTCCATATCCTGAAGGACACATGAATTAGCTCGGGCACATTAATGCCCATTAATTTTTTCTAAAGATTTCACTGCAGCAGTGTACTGATCTTGTTTATCTTCAGACTCCACAGTGGAAAGAGAAAGTACAAAAATTGCCCTACCTTTTTTGTCCCTCGTTTCGTCCGACATAACAGCAACCATCTATTCCTTCAAGGCTGTAATTACCTTCTTATGCAAGCTTGCGAATGAAGGTAAATATTGCCTTTGTAGAGGTGTCGCTACATGGGAGTTCTTCACTGCAGACAACATTCTGGCATGCCCAATTCGTGAAAGCTGGGTGATCAACTTATTCAGTGGGTATGTTGACTGACACAATCATCTCCAATGTGGTGGTGACAAAATCCAATTTAGTAGGCTGAACAATTAATGAAATGTCATCAGCATGAAGAAACTGCTCCTGAGTAATTGTGCAGTTAGTTACTTTTTAAACAGTGGAAAAAAATTGTAAAAAGTGTAGGCCTACTTTAGCTCTACAGATGATACTGAATAAGAATTGCTTAGGGATATCAATTTATTCAACCAACTTCCTTAGCAACTCAACAAAGGGGAAGTGTATGAACACTATAAAGATTGTGGGGTATGAAAGTAGAAAAAAAGAGTAAAGAAAAAAGTTGTGAAAAATACAAAGTACCATCTGTGAAATCCAGAAAAGTGAAAAAATCCTATAGGAGGGAGGGATAATGATGTTTAAGTCCATACATTTTTAACTGTAACATGCTACTTAAACAGAAGTTAAAATAAAAATAATAATATAGTTGAATCGGCTTTCTGGAGCTAGCTGTGGATTTTTGTTTTTGTAGTAGCTAGCTTTTTGTGTGTAAATTTGGATGGATGTTTCTCCATTTTTACCTCACAATTTCCTGGTTGAAAGCCCTCCCCTCTGTGGAGGAATATTGTGAAAATGTAAATGTTTGTTTTTCTGCATTTCTTAGGGACATTTTAATGGTTTTTATTATTTGTACAGCTGAAATATACCATTTTATAAAATTTCTTTCCCTATTTTTGAAAAGTTGTTTTAACTGCATAGTTACCATGTAGAGGAATATGGAAAAGATTTGTAGGTTACCTGAAGTTCATTTATTTCCTTAGAGCATAACAGGTTAAACATTCCCGTTAAACAACTTTAATGAAATATAAATAACCTGAAATTAATTTTACTATATCATAATATCAGATTTAAAGAATAAAGTGAATTTTTTGAACATAAAATATTACATTAACCTGCTATTAGTCGGGGCATTACGCTTAAAATGAAAGCCATTGATTTAAGGAAACAGAATTATGGTTTAGTATATATTAAATTAGCTTCATTAGTTTTCAGACCACACAGGGTCAGCCTTTGATGTAAGCAAAGCAAGCGGCTGTTTAGGGCTCTAAGCAAAAATGGGGAATGTCGAAGGTGCCATGAGTTTCAGTACATAAGGCAAACATGTAAAGAAAGGAAAACCTTTTTTCTGGGAATTTTTTTTTAAAAGTATACTTAAATCGTTACTTTAGTATTATTTTAATTATAATTTATTAAGAGAGACTATTTAAATCTACTATAATTAATTACACGTTCAAAAATTTGCAAAACCAGTTACTGTGTTGTGAAAAGATGTATGAAAAAAACTTTTAACTGTATTCAGTTACGTACCTGGCCCATATTAACATTCCACAAAGTAGGAATTACAACTGCATAACAGTTTGATAAAATTTTAATGTGGGTGGCAAGGGGGGAGGAGACAGCAGGGCGCTAAAATATTGTTTGCTTACACATGTAAAATGTTAAGGACCGGTCCTGAGAGCACACAAGTTTTGATATTTGCAAGTAGAAACACAATTTTCGTACAGAAGTTAATTAACTCACCTTGGCTTCTTTTGCACCATCAACAGCTTTGAATTTTTTTTATGTTGTTTCTCTCCAGTGCTTGTAGTTCCCGTTTCGCCTTTACTTGCATTGCTTTTTTCTTTACTTGGAACATGCTTTCAACTGCATTGGATGATTCCCTGGGGGCTGATTCCAAGCACCACTATTCGCAAAGTATACTATGTTGGCCAACGATACTCTAGCGAGTGCCTACACCATTTCACTTTGCTTATTGATGATGTCATTGTGTGCAGTATGATTACAACTGTCAGTTGTCTATTTTGCTCATTCATTGTATATAGGTTACGTTCACCTTCACGAAAAAACGCTGTATTGGAAAGAGGTGGACACTCCCGGAAATCACCAGTCAGTTACAAAAAGCACATGAACTGTCGCATGTCTACGAATATAAAAAATAAATTAAAAAGTCCACTAGTGTCTAACGTGTTAGTTCTTTACAGCTGTGGCAAAAAATAATTAAGCTGTTTACATTCCTGTTTTGTTTTATGTTGTGCTGTTTGTTTATTATTGTTTTTTTATTTTTGTTGTATGCAAGACACTTTCTTAGTTATTACTGAAGGTAGTTAGGTTAAGTGTAGGCAATGTAGAAAATCCATATTGACACGTGACGCTGTCTGGGTCAAAGCAATTATACTCAGTCAGAAGCAGGGGATTTCGTTAGTGCTGGCCACGAGCACTAACTATGTGTGGTTTGGCTGGTTTTACTTGCGTACTACAGGCCATCCTGAATATAACGCAGGCCGTATCATTTGACGGCTGGGTACGAAGTCTACAATGGCCTTGGCTACTGGCCGGAGTGCTGGCTTAGAGGCCTGAGGTTTACGTTTAATGACACTTGGTTGACTGATAGACGGAGCAGGTTTACTGGTTGAGCTCTGACTTCTGGAGTTACTGCTGCCGCTCCAAGAACGACTACTGCTCCACGGGCTGCTGGATGTTCTCTGTAGGCTGGGATAGCGGCAAATAGAGAACCAAGGACGTGCAAGACCAACTGGTACCCTTTCACCATGACGAAAGGTCGCTATCACTGGATGCTGGTTCGTACTCTTGGGAACCTTCTGGGGAGGCTGAAACAGTGAAGGGGAGGGAGTCAGGAAGTTAAGCCCCACCGACTTGCTAGTGGCTTGAGCTCATTCCCGGGGTGATTCTTGGCAAATTTCCTTACTGGGCTGGGTTCAGCCCCAGGTAGACTGGTAGGCAGTAGCTGTCTTCCTCTCCTTAATGTCCCTCCCACCTCTCTTGGTGAAGGGAATTAGGTGCAAGAACCACATCCCGGGAGATAGGAGCAGGCAACATGCACACTCTATCTAAACGTATTCTGCCATCTAGACACACTGGACCAGCACAGAGTACAATCTTATTCCTCAACCGGCAATACAAACGGTACAGTGGTTGAAGAACGGGTTCCCTCGGAGGTGCTCCAATAGCTTCGATGGGCGAGTCCTTTAAGCGGACATGTCAGACCCAGAACCAACCAAACTCTTCGTCCAGCAACACAAATGGCGTGGTGGACGGGTGCAAGTTGTTCTAGCAACTTATCCTTTCAAGCAAGGGTTTGACTAGTGGTTGTGTGTCTACCATTTGACACACATGGTGCCCAGGACGGGTGGCCGTCGAATGGTGTGTGTTCTTGATGTGCTTCCCCCGGAGGAGCTCGCAGTCCTACACTAAGTGGCAAACTGGTATTGACTCCTGCTCCACTCTGCAGGATGTAGTTTTGTACTATGAAGTTCTGGAAGTACTCGAGGGAAAAGGGGAAAATGGGAGATCAGATAGGATCACAATGTGTTTATTCCATGAACAATAAGACACGGTGGCCCGTGCTATCTTCTGTCTAACCAGAGTTTACAGGAAGTAGTAAACTATGCAGTCTAGGTGAAGGGGACCGGGTTCTAAACAAGCGGGGGGCAGTTTCGGCAATGTAGCTAGCTAATTAGACAACTTTCCCTGTCTTCTGACTGTGTTCACTTACCCTGAAGTACTGCCCATGCGTATTGAAGGATGCATGGGGTAGCGTTGCCAGGGGCAAGAGTGGCAGATGACTTCTGTAAGGTTTCCCAGGGGGAGGGCTTCTGAAGTTCTGCAGTAGGCAGCGGTGAGCTGATGATCTCTAGGCGGTGGTGGTCAGAAAGCTCCGACGAGCGAGCACAGTGTAGCAAACTGTCCAGCTGATGTGACTTTCAGCCAACGATCGACTGACGAATCCAGCCTCTGCACTGGAATATATTCTGCTCGGCTGAGGGCTCGCCGGCCCTGGTTGATGGGAGATGCTATGCACACACATCTTGAGCGGAGCTAAGGGCGGCCATTGTTGGCATGCGACATCTCTTGGTGCACCCTTGATCTTCCTCTAGGTTGTAGCAGAGTGGATTACTGACAATTGATTATTGCATCCTCTCGAGAGGAGGCTGGACTATGCATTGCTTACTGGCCGGCGGTATTTTTGAAATGTATAATTCTGACACGTGTGTAATTATCCCCATTCCAGAGAAAATCCTGTAGGCTTCTTGATAGAAATTATATGCTTCCAAACCCCATTCATTGTTGCTTACAGATGAAGCAAAGTAAATTATTCTCAATAGCCAGTAAGCATCACGCATCAGTATTTTTTTATTATGTTATTGATTTTCCAACCAATGAAGATATAGCTAAATAAACAGCATCTCTTTTTCACAATAGGCTGTTATATCTAACATTTTGTGTAATGAGAACAGTCATTATAAAAATATTGTACACAAATGCAAGTAAAATTTCGAAAAGTATACATAGTTGATTACATTCACAAAATATTCTCTTTTATAAACTATAATTATTAAAATTAAACTCATTGATTTTGAAGTAATTTGTTATACTGTACATAACCTTATTTGAGTTCACACTTCAAACATTTTGTTACACATATTGACCATACAAAACCATTTTGTTTGATGGCTATGCTTTTGTTTTGGAATATAAGGATTATGTGTGAAAACAATTCAAGCCGGCATGCAGTCCATCAATGTTTTTATTCATCCGAAAAATTCCACACACTATGTTTCCTGTAAAATTGCGTGTTTATTTCAGTTTGTGATAAATTATAATACAAGGAAAACTATATTTGAATGGCATTCAGTTGACTTAGCTAACTAAATAATTGAGCATTATTACTTTGACAAATGGATGCTTGACATAACCAACTGTTAAAAGTTGTGTATGTTACATGATTAATTAGAAATTCTTATGGAGGGATGGGGATTTGAACCCACAACCGCTCAACAGGAGTCGGGTACTCTAAACACTGAGCTACTTATAACTATTTAAAAGACATAAAATTAAACTATGGTTTGGCAGAATTTTTGAGCAAATATGTGGGTGTAACTGTGTGCTACTTTATTTAGCTAAATAACACAGTTACGGGCCTTAGGCAATGAAGTCGCGTAGTTTTAAAGTTATATTTCTTTTCTGATTATTACTATTTTGTGGTATAAGGATAATTGTAAATATATTCAGTGTGTCATTAATTGTCATTTAGCATAGAAATACACTTTACAGACCCTAAAATTTTCATTTAAACGAACATATACGGTGTTTGGCGTAGTTTACTCTCATGTCTGCCATTTTGCCTGTTTGATTATCTTCACATGCTATGAGTAATACAATGTCATTGGTCAACAAAGTTTGCCCGGAATCAGGCCCCAGGTAACCCTATAGTTGCAGTAATGGCATAGCAGTACCTTTCACCATTCCATCCTTTTCAAATTGTTTTGCTCTCTCACTGTGAGATGATTTAGACTGCATTTCTAAGAGTCCGTGCAATCAGTATTTAAAACATACAATTCTGTCATACGTATAACCTCGAAATTCTCACAATATTGTGAGAAAAAAGTAAGACAAAAAGGGGGGAGCAAATATGTTAGCACACATCGTGATGCGGTTTCTGCTATACGTCTGTAGATTGAGTGTTGAAAACTGTCGCCATCTTGTTTATGACTTTCACTCTTTAGTGCATGCAGTGCTGCATTGAAAATGTAAATGTAAGTGCAGTTTCTTAACCCAGTCATGTGTGATTATCTTTGGAATAAAACTGAGATTTCAATAAATGAATATTGAAATAACTAGTGTTCATAACATTATGGTAGCTCTTAATGAGAAAAATAACACATTCTGTGTATACATAAAGATAACAGCATTGGTTGTAATGGACACGCTCGGAATTGAAAGTTGCTAAGTCACTGTTTCATTTTTTGGATGTTGGTAGTGAGGTGTTTGACTTGTGGAATATGGTTCTTGTATAGGTCATGCAGCATGTGTGCCACCAAATTGTCAGCTCATGACTTAACAACTGTTTACATAAAACAACTCAAATGTTGTTAAGTCACATGACTTAACAACTTCTGACCCTTTATTGTTAGGGTTTTTCATTTTGCTACAGTAAAAACCCATCACAGACCCATTATATGACCTTTAATTTAATAACGCATAATTCCATTTCCACTGCTACATCTTCCGTCACTTCCATACGAGTCACAGAATGTAGTACTCTCTGGCAGAGTAATATGTTCCACCTAAAACTGAACATCAACAGGTTAAGCCTTCATAATTGATTGAAACCTGTCTGGTGTTTCTTTAACTCCACTTCTGATCTTTATGACTTTTCACTGTACAACAGTAAAAAATAATCACACACATTATATGATCTCTATTTTAATCACACATCATTCCATTTCTACTATATCATCTTCCACATCACTTCCATATAACATTGAGTACCTCTGTCAGACTAATATGTTCCAGCAAAGATTTGCCTTCTTAATTGGGCGAAAGTTGGTTGGTGTCTCTTTAGCATTATCATAGGCCTTCTGTAAAACAAAAAATATTAGAAAAATTAATTAATATTCATGCATTGTTCATGGATAATATCGTAAACATTCGCTCTCTTACTGTTAATATTACTGCAAAGATTTTCTACTCTTGTCTACTGTGCCGCGATATCTCTCAGAATGTGTACGAAACAACACAAAATTTTATCATTGAAACATCATAGGCTGGTCTTCAGGATGTAAAATATGTGCTTACCCGGATTTCCCAAAAACCTTGCCTTGACAACTTTTAATTCTGATTGCCTCAATTATTAAATCTTCTTACCAAAAAAGTATTGTGAATAAATCGTATACCGGAAAGAATATTAATGAGAACGTTACAAATGCATATTAGAAAATGCTGTGTTTGTGCTGATATTACGACTGACAACGAAAACAAAACTAAAGTTTACTGAGTGGCCGATAAGTTATTGCTGGTGCCTGAAAATTTGTGGGTACAGGTACTTTTTGAAAAATTTGCAAGTGTGTTGTGAATAAAAACTACTACAAATCAATTTTAAATAACAAAACAGCTTTTTCCCTGCTGCTTTATGCAAATTCATATAATTTCGTGAATCCAAGAGTCGTGAAATTTCCAGGTCTCTATAAGGTTTGGTTATTTTATACATGCCATCAGCCACTTGGAAACCTACAAGCTGATTCACAAATACAACTCTGGAGAACAGCAGCTTTTATCAGTGGTGGTGTGCAACCACATCAAGTTTACCTCCCCTTTTGACTTTCCTCTCTCCATCAGTCTATCACACGACATGAGCTAGATACATTCTCACTTCCAACGTTATCCTCATCCCCCTTCCCCTTTCCCTTCCCTCAATCAGCAGTGGGGTTGTTTGTGTTTTCTTAAATTTTCGTTGATTTTTCTGACAGTTCCCGAAAATGTTGTCATGAAATTGCTACTGTTGCAAAATCAGGGGTTTATTGTAGTAATGTTCTGTGCATGTTAGTTATACAATTAACATTTCATTCAAACAGTTAGGTCCAGGATATTGCTTGATGTGACATGTACTGTAGTATATGGTAGATAACAATGTTTACATTACACTTTATCATTTGACTTCTTCTGGATGTCTGATACAGGAAAACCAAGAGCGTGAGGAAAAACGTAAGAAAATTAAGGATCAAAAGGAAGCAGAGGAACGTGAAGCCCATATGGAACTGCTACGACAGGGCAAGAAACCTAACTTTGTGAAACCATGTAAGTGTCACTGTCTCGCTCACAGGCATAAGTCATTAGCTGTTATATAATAATTTTTCTGAACATGCGCAAAGTACCATATTTACTCATGTACCACCTGCCAGAAAAAATCTGAAAAGAAAAGATGTGTGTGGGGGGGGGGGGGGTGTTAGTCTTAATGGAGATTAAGGTTTTGGAGAAAAATACAGGACTGAAAATAGTGTGGTTTGTCATAACATAGAATGCTTTTTCTTTCTGCCAACAAGTGCATGGTTATGGCAGGTATGGGATCAGCCATGTTTGTAGAAACAAAGCAGATATTTTCATATAGGAGGTAGGGTGGGAGTGTGGTCCACAAGTAAGCACGTGACCGGCCCAGCGGGGGAGCAGTCAGCGATCATAGGGGCGTTTTTTTTTTTTTTTCTGCCGCTGCTGCTGAAGTTGATGTGCCATGAAATAAGTAGTCTTTTGTGTTCAAATATCTCCTCACTTTGTGTTGTGCTCAGACTGTACCTGTTGTGGCTGTTTCTGGCCAAATCATTGATTTCCCAGCCTGCAGGTAGCAGTCCATATTGCTGGGTGTCAAAATGGTCTAAATCACTGTGGTGGGTTCACACAACAAATTTATTAAATGCAAACACAGCAGTTCATAACCCCCTAACAAATTTTATTATAATAGTTTTGACAGGTACAGTAGACATAAAAAATTAATCTAATTACATTCAACCCTTGACCAATCATTCATTCAAGCTATCCACATTGTTCCATTATTAATTACCATATTATGATTCTTAGAACTCTTGCCTCCCTTATACCACTGAATTTCAAAGCTGCAGTTACTATGACAGGACCCATAATTAATTTATTATACTTTATACTATTCTTTCAAGCCAACAAAAATATTTCATCATTAATTATCATATTGTGGTTTACAGGACTCTTGCATTTCTGATACCATTTAATTCCTAAGCTGCTTTTGCAATGTCAGAATCCAAGATTCATTTACTGTTTTTTATTTTGATTCCATATGACGCAACAGTGAAATACATGGCCTTTATCACACCAAGATTAATTAAAAATACCTTTAAAACAAACCACCACTGCACAATGCACTCCAATCGAGCTGTCAAATGCAGTGAAGCGGTGGAAAAACACCTTAAAAAATTGTACTTGCGCATCAAAGAAACTTGGCCGAGCAAGGACGACTACTACAACCAAGTAAAACAATGTTTTCTTTAAAACTTTGAATACTTTCTTTTACAAACATTCAAATTAAACTGTGCCTTCATTACTGCCTTATAAACCCTGAAAGCTTAAAATTTAATAAAGCACGACCATGCAAATTCTCACCCAAACATTTCAAGTAAAATTCAAAACTATTACCTTGGACCATAATTTAAAATTTAACCATATTATAACCCAAAATCTTATTTCCGAACAGTGGGTCAGGCAGTGTAACTGCATGAACCTTATAGCAGGGCAGGGCTAAATGTGCCCGCATCAGTCCATGCCATGTTTGTCTGCTCACACCTGTAATGCAAACCGGGAGACTTTTTCAAACTTCAGACTTTTAAGTGGGCCGCACAAACCCAAATTAATTACTAGATCAACTTACAGCAAGCAATTTCAAGATTATTAAGACTGCACTGCAAACTTAGTTAACCGAAACTGAATTTAATGATGGGCAGCCATAAATCTAAATTGTGAAAGAAAGTGAACTATCTTATTCCTAATTCCAAATTACATCAATCTGTAAACTCTTTACACCATTATTACTTTAACAAAGGCTGTCAGCTGCCGAACCCACCTTTTTTGTCGCCAAAGCATAGCAACCGACAAGGCAGATGGCATTGTCCGAAAGTCGTCAACCAGATAGAAGTCACCTAAGCAAAGGCAGGAGGAGAAATAGGCAGACGAAAATCAGTGTTAATGATAGGTAACAATCCATAAAGGGTCTGGCCAATGCGCATGCGCAGGAGGGAAGGAAACACTAGGGGTGAGGTTGGAGCACGGAAGTGGACACTGAGATCAGACTTCTGGAGCGATAGCACTTTTAATGAAAAAGACTTACTGCAGACAGCACACTCTGCGCATCACAAATATAACATGCACACACCCTATTGCAAAGATGCCAAATGTTTTTTTTAAATTGAAAATGTAAGAGGGGAGGTGGTATTTATTTTGAGTAAAGACAGTATGTAGCTTGTGCCATATCTAGTCTTCTAACATATGTATAGCTCGTGCAACACAGGTGTGCACTGAAACACAAATGAATGTGCAAAAATATATACTGGTTGAGTCGTTCATGCCTGTTTTTCTGTATTGATGCAACCTGCACACAATACTACCCGTCTAACAAAACATAAATTGAAGCAGAACACCAAGTGTGCGTTGATTCATTGCAATCAGTTCAGTAAGCAGTGCATTGAGAAAGTCACATTTCAAAGAATGCACATCTGTTTATTGTGTTGAAAGAGATTATTGTGATGTTTACTGAATATGTAGATATGTGATGATTATGTCCTTAGTAACACACATCTGCCTCGCTTCAAGACATTGTGTTTCATCATGTGATATAAAAATAAGTCACCCCTTACTGTATTGACGAAAAGACAACGTGTACATGCTGTTTTGTAGCGATTCTCTATTTTCGTGTAGCTGATTGGTGCAGGCTGACGACGTTGAATGTTCAGCTAGAAGAGGCGCCATAATGAGTACAGTACGTACACTGTGTTGGAATCGGCTACCACAAGAGGCAATTATTTTTAAGCAAAGATGTTTTGCTAGATGGGTAGTATTGTGTGCGGGTTACATAGATACGGAAAAATAGGGACGGGCGACTCATCCTACAAATAAATAAATAATATATATATATATATATATAATATAGACACACACACACAGTCGAAACTCGAACCATCGAATCCGCTTGAAACAGAAGTCCGTATCTGAGTATTTTCGGTGGTCCCGACCAAATTCGTATTTAAACAATGCTAAAAAAAAAGTCGGTTTTTGCCAAATTCATAATTTAATTTAATCTGCATCTATTGAAACAAAAATTTATTAGCATCACCGAAAATTACATGCTCTGATCATTAAACAACAAAGTATTTTAAAAAAATGTATAAGTCAATTGTACTTAAGGCATACGAAGTCTGTATATAGTACATTATGTAAACATGCACAAGTAACACTATAGTCTGTCTCATTTAAGGTTTCCAGAATTTGACAGCTACTGCTGCCAACGTATTTAAAGTGTAATACAGTAGCGTCGTATTTGAAATAACGAATCTCAGCTGACCGCCATGTAAAACAATGGTAGTATCCCTGATAACATGTATTCTTTCTTGCATCTGCTAAAAAGAAAATAGTGCACAGTACAAATAAAAAAATAAGTAAGTATTTCAGAATAAACGTAAATAATATAACGTTGTAGTATTCTGTATAAGGTTATTAAACATGATTATAGTTTCAAATTTGTTAAATTGCATAACAGAAATAATGAAAAAGCAAGGCTGTTTATTTTCACCAACCAACGACTGGACGCCATGTTGTTATTGTGAGATGCGATTTTTGTGTGAGGGCGTATCAGTTTAGAAGTTCTAAATCAAATTAATGAATGTTGTGTGAATAGTTATTTAAAATGCAGCGACTTAACAATCCTTCATGTAATCGCCAACGATAGCAAGACATTGTACGTGTTGCCAAAGGAGTGACATGTTACTAATGGGAGAACTCTAAAGTCGTCCAGTGGTATTTAAAAAATAGAAACGACCGGCCAGTTGCTTGGAATTTCATCAAAAACCGTCGCAAAGTAAATAGCGATAAATTATGTACGTGAATATTTGGAGTGTCGTGTTTTTTGACGGGAAAATGTAAATATCCTAGGCAAATGTTTGTTAGTTCTTTTATAATTAAGGTAAACATGTTAAGTTTGTGGGCGGGGTTTTGGCAGACAACATTTAAATGTTCAGCGTTCATTTCATTTCTTAGAAAGTATGTTAATGTTACAGTTGAATTAATTTTTGTTAGGTCAACAAACAACAAATAGTACTTATTGACTTCAACAAAACATTGAGGTTACATTGCTCACCTGTGTGTGTAGACCAAAATCACGAATGCAGTTGTAATTAAATATTAATTATATAGGCCTAATTATGTTAAGACTGAGATACATAATGTTTCATTTGTCCAGAAAGACTATGTAAAGTACATTTTCTTCTGTAGAAAATTTTTTAGCTATGGGTAATAAATACTTATCGTATAGGACAACACATTGTATTGAAATTTTTTTTTGGGTGACGATGGGCATGTATATTGGATATCCACGTTACTGTAATAGTACATACGGCCATGTGTTTGATGTAATTGCCACTAGTTTTCGTTACTTAATGATCACAGGCCTACCAGTCTTCACCATTTGTGAGGAATGTTTTTTGTACATGCTTATTTTATTGTAATTGCTACAAATAGGTTCCATAATTATTGATTGTAAGACTTTTACAGTTCTAATTAACTATTTCTGTGTATGATTTGACAGGCCTAACTCTTATTGTGTTTATCCACCGCGTAAATGTAAATTTTTTAAGGTAGGCCTAATGGTGACATTACCTTTAAGCAGGGATCACACGATGCAAGATGAGTACCAATTATGCACGAGATGCCGACCTTGCATGAGAATTTCTTGCACAAGTTCTTGTACAAAGCACATCTTGCACGAAATGAGGAGATAGAGTAGGTCCTATTTTTCTTGTGCAAGGCAATGCAAGTTGCGATCCTATTGGTCCTTGTATGCTGATCATGTGACCTGTTGTAAACTTAACCATAGAGTAAAAGAAAATCATAATCTGAGGTGTGTGAAGAGGAATACAGGGAAATAAAACATTGCTGGAAAATAACTTTAAAGCGTGGATTGAAGTTTAGATAGTTCGCTGAGAATAAAATTTAAAACAATTATATATTGGAGGAATAGCTTTGAAACAAATACCTTGTTGAGATAAGCAACTTCATATTTTGTATTATCATACCTTGGCTGTTTGGTACTCACCAGCGCTATCAACTAATTTTGATGTAAGACAATAGTCGTCTTATTTATCTGCGTGTGAACTTGTTTTGCATGCTAGTTCGCATTCTCGTACAAAATCTTGCACAAAATACATCTTGCATCGTGTGATCCCTGCTTTACACAGAACTCCAGCAGACTTTTGTTTCTCATAGTTCAATTTACTGCTCAGTTGTGAATTAATGATTTTTAATGAATTCATTAAATTTTTCAAGAGGCGTACAAAGAAGGCAATTCTGATCATACTTTGGGCCAGGTAAGTTTTTGTATTCTCCGTTAAATTGTTTAACATGTGTGAGTTAATTTAATTACGGTGTTAATTGTAACCAACGTCAATGTCTTTCTATCTTGCCTCAAAAATTTTCTTGTTGTGAGAGTTACAAACTTGCGAGTCCAATGAAATTTATTGATTTAAAGTATATATTTTTTGTGTTTGTGATTATTGATTTGATAGTAATTAATATCTGTTTAAATAATTGTAAGAATATTAATATATTTTGATAGTATTTTGATAACACAATGTAGATGTTACCATCAGAAATTTTAAAAAATGATCTGTGTAAATATTTTTCTCAATTAGGCCTATAGTTGGCATGTTTGAAATGTCAAGCAAAAATTCACATGATGTGACATGTTTTGGCAAGTCACATGGAAAGCACATGGTGGTGGAAGGATACGTATTCTGTTTGTTTACAAGGTACTACTTCCATACAATTTGTCAAAATCTGGAAACCTTACATGAGACAGACTATAATAGAAATCACAAATAAAGTAAATTTTCAACAAACATTGTTTTGTTGCCCTCCATTTAGTCCTATTTATGTAATTTACCACTTCCGAAATAACCTGTTGTTGAGTCGTGATGTTGCACTTAACTCATACTTTGTAATAAAAAAAATAATAACAGACGTCTCAAACTACACATTGTGTATTTAGAGAGTACGAAATACAAAAAAAAAATGTGGGAATACAGTACATATTATTAGAATATCAACAAACAATTGTGATGTTTACAGTGGCAGCCATGTTTGTAACGATTAACACTGACAAACAGCTGTGCCATATTTTCGAGATGTTGATTCATGATGCAATGTTGCCAACAACACTCTTTAACTATAGTTTTTCACGTGAATATTTATTCATTAAAATTACGAGTGCATTATGTATAAAAAGTAACACTAATAAATATACCTGGAAAGTAAGGAAAAGGCAACTCAAAAGTAAGAAAACCCTATTCACTGCACTCTATCAATAATAATATCAAAGTTGTACATGATAAAATAATTTTGCTGCTTAAAGTATTGCTAAAATAAACATTTTTTTTTTGTTAATAGTTTACCTCTTTTTTATGAGCATGATATCCCCTTAAATGTAGCCGACCATGCCGGTCCCCTATTTCGAAAAATGTTCCAGAAATCACAGGAGGCAAAAAAATACGGTTGTGGAAGGGCAAAAACGACAGCAATCGTGGACAAAATGGCCATGGAGACCAAAGATGGTATTGTGCAACATTAAAAAAATGGACCTCTTTTGCTTTTTACAGATGGCAGTAATTAATCTGATGCGAAGCTTTACTCAATAGCTCAATTACGGAACTTTGTTTCTTACTTTTCTGTCATTGCCAGTTCAAGAAGGTGATTCTACAAGTCAGAATATTGGTAGATTGATTTTTAGTGAACTCGAAAGATTGAATGTACCGGTAGCACATATGAAAGTTTCTCCTGTGACAATGCTGCTATGATGATAGGTAAAAAAAATGGAGTGGCAGTAGTACTTAAACAAAGGCAGGATGCTCTTATCATGATGGGATGTTTATTCCATCCCATAAACCAAGCCGCTGAAAAAAGGTACTGCGTGCCATCCAGGAAAAGTTGACGAGATTTTAGTAAATATTTATTATTATCTCAAAAAGAGTGCTAAGCGAAAAGACAGCTTGAAGAAATTTTAGGACCTACATTCACAAGAAGCTAAGAAAATTGTTAAGCATGTTTTTACAAGGTGGCTGTCGCTTGGTAGAAACTTGCAGAGATTGGTTGAACAATGGGAGCCTTAACTGAGTTAGTTTGAGGATCAGCTCACCAATGTGAAACCACAGGCAATTATGATAATTGCATTTAAAACTCCCAAACTAACCAATTAAGAGGAAAGTTTCACTTGTGAAAAGAAATATCATCTCATAAACCTAAGCATCCCACATTGTCCGACAACCCTGCTGCCCAAAAGGCTGGTGAGAAAATTGTAGACAATTCTGGTGAAACATCAAAACTAAGAGAGAAAAAAACTTTCATTGGATTGCAAACCATCATGCAGCAGTAAAAAATTTGTTTCATCAGTAAACAGTTACAAGAAACTTGTAATGGATACATTGACAAATGCTACTCGTGAAGAAGGTATATTTATGTCTATCTTCTTCTTTCAACAAGGTTTTCTGTTTATTTTTGCTTCATATTATACTGACATTTGATAAATTGAATGTAGCTCTACAGTCATCTGTCCCACAGGTTCATGTTGTGAGAGAACAGTTGAATGATTTATTGAAAGAGCTAATGTCAAAGTTTGTGAAGACAGCTGCCATAAAGCAATTTTATTTGCTTGATGTGTGGTATCACTGTGCAGAAAATCAGTGATCAGATGTGGATTTAAACATAGGTATCTCTACTATGAGTGTTGTAAATACTCTTAAGGGGGGGAAAAAAAATCTTTTTCTCTTTGGTTAGAGAGTATTTTACACGTGCATTACACACTAACAAATTTCCTTTGAAAAATTATGTATTGATGAAAGCCAGTGTAGCATGTATTGAACGTATTGAAAATTTCAGTTTTGGTGATGTTAAACTCTTTGTAGAGTGTTTCCTTTCATGTTGCCAGTTAATAATGAAACATAAGCCAAAGCCATGGATGAGCTTCAGGATCAGTTTAATCTTCTTGAAGCGTACCTGACTCTGACTCATCTCGGACCATGTCCAAAATGGCAGATTTTGTTGACAAAATGATCACATGACCCAATTTTGTATACTAAAATGGTGAATTTTTTGGTAATTTGGTATTTTGTATTTTTTATCTAGCAACGGATAGCAAAAATACAAAATGAACACATGCGCAAATGTTTTCTAAAACAAATAATTGTTCATAAAATACACTAGGCATGTTTTTAAAAGGAAGTAACTGCTGTGCTTTGTTTATACAGGGTGAACGGAAACTAAAGGGACAAACTTCAGGAGGTGATTCCTGAGTGGAAAACAAACAAAAATTTCCATATCAATATATGTCCGGAAATGGATGACGAGGCTGCAATAAAGCAATTAGTGGTACACATTACATGGCATTAAGTGCCTCCAGGTTACAATAGACGTTCAAAGTGGCCACCATGGGATGCAATGCAAGTGTTCACACATCGCATCATGAGTTGCCTCACTCATTCGAATGTTCATGGAATGTACCCGAATAGCATCACAGGAGACACAGACATGCTTTTCAAGGGTCAGCACATCAGGAATTGGCTCTACATACACAACACTTTTCAGATGCCCCCACAAGTAAAACTCAAGGGGGTTGTAAGTCCGGGCCATGCAACAGGGCCTCCTCGTCTATCCATCTTCCAGGGAAGCTGTTATTGAGGTTTTGACAAACATTACGGAGGAAGTGGGCTGTATGAAAGGACCCATGTCTACATAAACGTCCAAAAATGGCTGCAAAGGTTTTGTGATTTGCCTGGTGCTGTCTGTGAGGGTACGTGGCTCGGTAAATCTGCGAGGCCTCTCCACCATTTCCATGTGCTTGACTGTATACAAACCATTTTGGTTTGTTCCCGGAATGAATAACCGACCATTGTGCTTCTTCGCCTTGGCTCCAATCACAGTATCTGCTACACACAAAAGCACACTATGGATGTTGCGATGAGAGAATTATGTAGTTCATCAGTGTCATCTACCTTGGTAAATATGTATTTCCGGACATATGTTGATATGAACTTTTTTTGTTCCTTTTCCAGTCAATAATCACCTCCTGAAGTTTGTCCCTTTAGTTTCCGTTCAAATAGTATATTTTGCAAACAAGTTTTTGGAAGTAATTATTGCATAAGTTATTATTTTCTTATTTATTAATGTATACGTAGAATTCCAGTGATTATTGTAGAAATATTACATCAATTTTAAGCATTAAATTTAGATTTAGATAATATTTTTTACTCTTAATGTAAAAATGTGTCGTCACGAGTGCTAAACAAGTGACTGTCGACTACTTCCAAAGTGAATCTTACGAAATGACAAATTACAAAATAGCGAATTTGCCATTTCGGTTTTGGACACAGCTTCAGTTATCACTCCAACACCACGTCCTGCAAGTTTATTTATCGCTTGGACACAATTGTTATTCACTGTTTGTAAAGTCATTTTCGTAACATTTCAACAAACAACTATTGCGTAAAAGTTAGAAATAATTAAAAAATTTGAGCATGGTGTATTATAAACAACCATAAATTCCAGTGCCAAACAAAAGAAACTTGAAGACATTTTCAAGAAAGGCATGGTTTAACTTTTATTACATTTTTTCATATCAAGTATTTAAAGGCTTACAAAAATCCAAAGATTTCAGAATTTTTAAACTTTTGTGTGCGTGTGTAAGTTGGTAAAACTTAAATAAGCTCCTACTAATTAAAGATGTATAGAAATCTAAGACGTTTCAGCCCAGTCTATTGAGACTAAATAAGCAAGCTATGTATGCTAATTGATAGAGGTGTGCACTTACGTTTTTTGTAAAATTCATTATGGTTGTGACTAACTTTGACGTGAATAAATTTAGACTTTTTAAAATGTTGTTTTCCTTGCTTTAGCAAAAGTTAACGTTAGGTCCTGCATTTGTATTATAGGGTTATTTTTTAAATGAGGGTTGTACTGTATTGTTCAAATGTCAGGTTGCCTCAAAGTCCCATTATAGTCTTTATTGCATTGCATTCTAAACATTTAACTAACTGCCATCTAAAGACGAGTCTGAGTGGTGCACCTTGAGAAAGCGAAACACACACACAACTACACACTGCTTATCAGTCAGTGCCACCCACTTAGCGTCACCCCAGCTGTGTATACTTTATGCGCCGTGAATTACACTATATTCGGTGCAACATAAATATTGTCCATTTCATATAAGTGGGGTAAAATCTGACAGACAATGTGAACAACGTACACTCTATATAAACAGTAAATGCTCTCGTTAGTACAGTATTATATCAGCTGATAAACTGCTGCGGGATCCGTGTTGTTAAGTTGGCTATTTTTATGATGGCTTTTGAAGAAAATAGTACTCAGAACTAAAAGTTGTAATTTAAAATTTTTAATATACTTAAAACATTTATGGTTTAAATTATGTTTTTAAAGCAATATTACATTTTCTTAGCTATTACTGACTGGACTTTAAAAACATCTTTAGCATTTATGACAGCGTATGTCGACACGTACAAACAGTAAATGTTTCCAGCCAATGACTAGCCATGTTTATGTTTCCAGTTTCCAGACTCATGAACGGCCGTTGTGCATGTGTTTTTTTCTCATAGTGTTAATTATATGAATACATATCTTGTTGGTATCGTCAAAATATTTAATCGTAATTAATTATTTTTTAGTTGCTTTTTTCAAACATAGTTGGTTGTAGGTAACGATGTGCGTTTTCTTGATTGAAATGTAATATTAATTGTCACGTGTTTACCACGTCCCCATTTTCCTTACCGCCTTCCACAATGAAGTGATACTAATATAATGTACGTATATAAGTTTGTTTGTTTGTTTGTATCAGGAAAAGTGCGCAGTGTTAATTTTCTGAATGATTCTGCAAATAAATTATTTAATGCTAGTGACGAACAAATGTGATTTTAGTGAAGTAACTTGGCAAGTATTTCCATTTTAAAAAACACGTGTTCAAGAGGCTACGAATTTTACAAACAGTAAGTTTTGCGTGTTTTTAATATGTATTTGTAAATTATTAACACAATTGTTTAAATTCACGTGGGCTGAAAAAGCCATACTTTCCATACTTTTGTAGTGAGTGAATAATATTTGTTTATTTGTCTATATCGTAAATTCAACGAGTGTAAGGTTAACTTCAGTCAAAGTGTATGCATTTATATATTGCTGCACCTGCATGAATACAAACAGCGACGTATGCATCACATTTTTATTTTTCATTTAAGTTAGAATTTTCGAAGTTAAATAATTTAAATGTTATTTCTATATGAGGAAAATTTTCCATTGCTCCATCAAAACAATATGCAACTCAAAATGCTACATACTTGTGAGACCATCAAAACAATGTCGTCTCATGAAAATATGTTAAACTAACCCATCCCCCCCTTACACTTACCGAGCTAAACACTGTTTTCTTTTTCCCTCGAAATAAATAAACTCAACCCAACAAATTTTACTCTGTAATTACAAAAAATAAAACAAGTTGGAATGCCAACCTAGCTATAATATCCTACATTAATTACTAGACGGAAGTTAGCTACCGTCAGATGTACAGTGCCTGCCATGACATGGAACACGAGGAAGGAGGAAAATGCAAGTGTTCATTGGACTCAAAACATTTGTTTACAAACGTCTTTTCCTTCAGTGATAAAACAGCTGTGGTGGAATGATACATTGTGACCGGTGCTACTTTTCTAGAGCTGTCAAAATTTACACCACTTACATGAAATGGACAATATCAGTTAAAGTATTATGTATTTTAAATCCTGCACATACAGTATGTGATTTGTGTTTGCTTTGAAATGTATAATAGGTACTGTGTTTTATAACTATTTTCAGTGTCAGTGTAACTGTTCCATTAATAGTAAAAATGTGTAAATTCTATTATCTGGGTTTTTTCTTGGGAGTTTACTGTATGTGAAATTAAAGTTTTTTAAACATTGTTTTGTTATCAAAATCTTCAACTTAAGAGTAAATTCTTGTAATACCCCAATGACAATAATAGGGATGGCCACCCTCTTATTGCATACAGGTTTTTACAGTCAGGTTTTATGGAAGTTTGGTGCTTGTTTGAGCAGTATGGCATAATTAACAAAAATGGCTTGCTTGTTGCAACTGTCTAGGACCAACGTTTTTATGTAAACTGCACACAAATTTCCAGTGGCAGCAACAGAGTTCCTGGCAAGTATGCAGTATCAATACTTTCTGCACTTAACTGCACACAGACTGTCGCCAGAAACAAATAGGCAGTTTCATTACTGTAACATGTTGTTCACAGTGAGTGTTGGAAATGTCCTTCACCATTGTCTGTACAGAGGGCACAGCAACATGCAATAGACACATTGAGGTAGTATTGCCTACATGCTAGGCAATATATTGCTGCCACCAAAAACTTCTGCAGGTTTTACACGAAAACAGTGGGACCTGGGTAGTTGCAAAAAAAGAGAGCCATTTTTATACATGTCATACTGCTCAATAAGTGGGCATCAAACTTCCATATAACCTGATGGTTAAAAATTGTATGCAATAAGAGGGTGGCCATCCCTATTATGTTCATTACAGTGGTAGGTGATAACAAGAGTTTGCTTCTGGGTTGAAGATCTTTAAAACATAAAATAAAACTCTGTTTAAATGATAGCATTTTAATTTCATGCTATTTCTGGTATTCTACAAAAAATACAATTTACAAAGTATTTTCAAGGGCCCATATTTCCTTTAATATTCAGTTTAGATCAAGTGGTACAAATATTTTCTACGTAATTTTGTGTAAGGAATCACCTCCCAAAGTTCATTGGTCAAATTCACACCACACTTCACAGGTGGACAGGTGACACTAAAACAACGCAAAAAATTAATATAACCATGTGGTCTATTTGACCCTGTAAAATATACAGCAACGTTGTAATTGGTGTACAAAACTACGTGCAAATATCAATAGTATAAGACATAAAAACACATGCATATAGTGTGAGTCATTCTAGCAATGTCACAGAAAATGTTCAAAGTGTCTGCCATGTATCTCAATGCATGCACCCATACGTCGCATCCATTACAGCACTCTTACTTGTACCCGAAAAGATGCAAAGGCTTTGTTGAAGCATTGCTCAAGTATCTGCAGATTAGGCACTGGGTCAGCATACACACCACCTTTCAGGTTTCCCTACAGGTAGAAGTCAAGGGGGTTATCAGGTGAAAGGGTGGACCATGCAACAGGCCCTTCTCATGTGCAATCAATCTGCCAGGAAGAATTGTATTGAGATGCTTTGGAAATGGTCAGGAGCTGTATGATGCAGCAGCCACATGACCCGTCATACTGCCAATGGCACATCTTCCAGCATGAGAGGCAGATTGTTGTGCAGGAAGTCCAGATATGAATATTCATTGAGGTATTGTGGGAGAATAACTGGCCCAAGTAGACAGTCGCCAATAATCCCTGCCCAAACATGAATGCTAAAGCATTCCTGATGGAATGATTCGGCCAGCTCATGGGGAGTCTCTGTATCCTGCAGGTGACAGTTGTGAAGATTTTTAATGCCATCCATCCATCCCAAATGGTACTTCATCTGTGAAGAGGATAGATAAGAAAAACCCCATAATGGCAGAGGCTTGTTGCAAAAACCAGTGACAAAACTGTTCCCTTGGGGAAAGTCTGCACACAACCCCTGCACATGAAGGTGGTACGGATAGTAGTGCTTATGTAGGATATGCAACACTGACCGTTGGCTTACACCATACCGACAAGCTACCTTGTACTTGTACCAGGGTCCTGGCCATTGTCTTGTAACACACCTTTTTCTAGGTCTGGTGTACGAACATGTTGCACATGCTTTTTGTGGTCACCCATGCCATCAAAGGACCCTATTTCACACAAATGCAGAAACACAGCTGCAAATTTCGTATGGGCTGGATGTTGTCTGTGAGGGTACCTCACCTGGTACACCTGTGCTACCTCTACAATTTCTATTCTGCTGGCTGTAAGTGAAGATCATCTCTGTCTGTGGCATAAATAACAGACCATTTTACCTGTACCACACAACACATGTTCACTCACTAACCAAACTACTCCGATACGGGTGGTGTTTCGTGAGGTGACCAATGGTGTCATCTCCATGTTGAAAATTCCACCCTTCCCAATTTGCTTCTTATATTTCATGCCTCCTTTGTCTCTTCTGATTTTCAAACCATGTCCAGTTGTTCCGATTACATTGTTTCTGTACATTTCCTGACGTTAATATGGATTTATTTTTTGTTTCTATTTCAAGGATCACCTCCTGAAGTTTGTCACCATAGGTTAGCCTCATTCTGTTGTGTGTATGTTGCTTGAAGTTTCTCAATGGAAGTCCGTATAACTGAAAATAGTCAACAGATGATAATTTGTAGTTACAGGGACTTCTAGGGACAAACTTTAAATAACATAAGGTAACAGTTCTCTTGTATTTACATGCCATAAGCAATTATTCTTATAGTAAACACAGTACCTAGTTGGTTCGTTTTTTTTAAACTAAGATAGTTTTTACTTTCTTTTCAGCTGACAAACGAGTGCTAGAGCTGGTGGATCGATACAATGAACTGAAGGAGAAAGGGAAGGTGAAGAAACACATACAAAAACAAAGAAAGAAAGCTGCAGTTAAGGACAGAAAAAAGTTGAAACAACAAAGGAGTGTTCTTAATTAATTTGTCTCATTCATTTTTAAATCAATTGTGATGTTTGTAATACTTGTTTTTAAATGAGAATATAGATGCATGGTGCTGTGAGCTGTCCAGTAGTGTATCTCTGATGAATTCTGGATAGGTGTATATAAGTAGCAAATTTCATGAACACTACCAGGTGGTATATCAAAACACTGACTGATCATCATGAACAACATGAATATCAAGACAGACTGTGGTATAAATGGCAACAATAAACAGCCAGTACAGTGTTCAACATCTCCAGTGACAATTTCATTGTGATGCTACCTCATGTTCACAAAATTGTTAGTGAAACACAAGAAAATAAGTTGTGGTAGTTATAATATTTAAAGTGCTTTTGCATTAACTAAATATTGAGAGATTTTCTGTGCTTGAGAAATTGTAATAGATTGCTACGCCTTTAGCCTGAAGAACGTGGCAAAGTGGACTCCAAACATTGGAAACCGAAAATAAGAAGAAGAAAAAACCATTCAGAGAGGGTGCAGACATGATCACAAAACTAAAGCAAAATACTTTTGACCGTCAGGAACAAACAAATTTGATAAAAAGTATCATTCACTATATTTTTGGTTTTATCTCACAAACTCTAAACCCTAATGGTAAAATATTTCAATTCTGGCCCATAGCTGGAGAAAAACACCTCTTAAAATCAATGTTGTACCATAGCAAAATTTGATTAAAAATAATTTGTCTTCTTCAGACAGGAGGGGTTTTATCTGACAGAATACTGTATGTATTCCACGTAAAGGCTGTTCACGGTAAAGTGAATACTTTTGAAAGCCCTCTCATTTGGAATAATAGTCAATAAATATATTTTATTTTAATCTTAGACGTTAACTTCAGTGTGTTGTGGAATACACACACTGTGTTTATCACTTACATGGTAATATTTATTTAAAAAGGTAGTTAAAGGCTAAGAAATGGCTGAAAGAAAAAAGCAACTAGGGCCTCAAAAGTGCTCACTTTACCGTGAACAGTCTATAATAATTATCTTTGTCTTTTCGCAATATAAATTCAGGTACAGAAAGTATTTTGTGTCGTACTCTTTTTACAATTGTGAAACATCAAGATACCCAAACTTGGACATCCCATAAGGGATGCCCAATTTTCATACTGATATACAAATACTAAGCAAAAATATTGACATAATTAATAACATTTCTTAAGATTACCAACGACAAGGACTAGAATAAGGTGAATATGTAGGAAATTTTAATGAATATTATTAAGAAAAAGTTATTTTGTTCTACCTATCAATCCTTCATATGAACAAAGTGGCATATATTCACAATCTAAGCCACATTCAAAAGCAACAGTTTTACTGAAATAATAACTTGGAGATGACACTACATTTTGGAGATTAGATTAAAATTAATAATTTGCCTAGCGCAGTGAGAGGAAAGAAACTATATTCATTTTCATAAAAAGATTCAATTAACCTTTGATTAATCTCTAATTAAATATACTGCCATTTAGAGCCTTTAATGAAGACCTCATAGGGATGAAGATGATTCTCCTTCAGTGTCAGTTGATCATTCTAGCTCGTTGCTCGAAACGCTGGTCCCTGGACTTCTGCAGTGACTTTAAGTGTTGGTAGGCTGTTATCCTCCAGATTGCAGCGGTGTATCCCTAGTAGTGGCATATGGTCATCCTTCTTTGGGTCATCGTCAGTTTCCTGGATTGGAACCACTTCTTCACTGTCCTTTATTAGATCTTAAACTGTCCAAACTTAATATCAACCAATGATAATGTTGCCATTACTTCTTTAAATCAGGGCTGGGCAGCAAAAAGAGAATTATTTTATAAACTTTTTCATAACAGTTTGGCCGACTTCTCACCATTCTTTTTTTTAGCCCTTTTGAAGAATGGATAATAATAATCCTAACAAAACAAACAAATGCTGATCAAGACAAAATTTGTCATTAGAAGTGTCGCCTCTTTACATTTGCAAAACATTTCCAAATTCATTGAGCTTAACGCAAATGTTTTTAAACACAGAGAAATCCAATAAATTATTAGCTTATCCTATCTAAAATTAACAAAGCAAGTATACAGACTATTTACAAATTACCAGATGTTACAATATTTATGACTGTTTATACAGTCGACTCTAGATTATCCACATACTAAAAGAAAAATACAGTTTTTCCAACACTAAGTTTCGTATGGTCGTAACTGAATACTGGGCGTTTCATTGTGAAACCTAGCCTATCCTTGACATACTACTGTATTTACCCGCATATTTTACAGCATTGCATAATTTCCGGTACCCTATAATTTATTAACAAACCAAGAAATTTTTAAAATGCGTAATTTGTGCACCCCCGATTTTTAACTTACAAAACAGTATTTAAAGTGTGTAAAATATGGGGTAATCATGGAAGTTCTGTCACGAACATTACAAGAAATGCATAGCTACAGTTAATACAAACAACGCAGCGGGATGCGTGTGGTGTTTATCGCTGAGTGATACTGGAATCTGAAATTGCGTAAGAGGGAAGGCAGGCTGACATCACTCGTTTGCTAGGCAACAGGCCACCTCCCCCCTCCCTCCTGGAGAAGGGAAACAGACGTGCAAAGAGAACTGCATGTCACCCGTGTCACACACACACCTCCCACACTGTCCAGTGTGTGCGGCATACAGCTGGCTATTTCAGTGTGTCAGTGTATGGAAAACAGTGTTTAATGTCGGAAACAAGTTTCGCCTTCCATTCCCCAGTTCTTCAAACAAATATTGGACTTGTTTGCACACACAAAGCCCGACACTGGCATTCCCGCGATACGTTTCTTGTTAAACCATTCCAGCATAGCCTTATCTAGTTCCGCGTATGTTGATAGTTTCATAGTTTTCGTATTCGCCTATCCACTTGTAGTCCGCACTGCTCGCAAACACTATAAGTTTGGATTTATTGTTTTGTATATCCTGAATTGTTGTTTCTCTCCCACTCCATTCATAAATGAAAGCTGTTTTATTGCACTTCCTCCTTCAAGATTATTAATAATTTCCAGCTTCTGCTGTAAATTTAAAACCACACGTTTACGTTTTGCAGACATTTTTCGGCTGAAAATGAGCAAAAACAAAACCGAACGTAACTACTGACTGGCGAGATAAAACTAACAGTGACCATGGGAATGCGATACGCTGGAGGAATGCGGTGGTCGCACTGGGACCGGCTCTATACCTGGCAGTCGGCAGCTAGGCTAGTGAGTTGTGCGGTGTTGTTTGGTCTCTGTCTTGCGACGTAACTAAGCCCGTCGCGCCATCAGGAACACATTTTGACGTGCATTTGCATCGACAAACAGACATATTTCATTTCACAGTTATTGTCAGTGTGTACCTGTTACGAATTTCATTAGTTAAGATGGACGTTTAATTAAATAACTTTGTTCTGGCAGTGTTTGAGTTGATTTCCAGTATTTATTTTTGTTTTTCTGAATATGCTGCGGTTAAGCCACAAAGCAGATAATCCGCTCGCGGATAATCAAGAGTCGACTGTAGTTAGTAAGGCCAACACGACCTTTAAAAACATAGCATTTAATATATTTATGGCTATTTAAAATTGCCAAGGCCAACACGACCTTGGCTATTTATAGCTGGCAAGGCCAATAGAACCTTTAAAACTATTCCAAATTATGTTTAAAATCCAAATTCTCTGATCATCACATCAAACAAAGGCCAACGAATGATTCCTTTGATTATTTGATTGCAGTTATATATGCCTACAAAGGCTATTACTTACATCAGAACTCACAGATAAATAATTCTAAAATATTAATTATTCTGTGGCTATAGAGGCCATTAGCAAGATTCATTAATTTCAAGAGCCAATTTACAATAAATCCTGGCAAAATGTACTCACTCTAGCAATTTTCACAGTCATGCTTATTTCTTTCCCTTTTTTTACTCAAGATGGAATATGTTAAAGTTGACAGCACTTTTCAAAAATTTTTTTAATCTGTCCTTCAGTATTATTAAGATAAAGCGATTTCATTATTTAACGATTTTAGCAAACATGGTGCTACCCAACCTATTATGGCCTGACCATCCCATGTTTGCCTTATGGGCATTCATTACATATGTCATAATTTTATGCAACATTTGGCATGATTACTTAACTGATGAACGGACCCTTGGAGCAACCATCGACTCTGAATGACCAGCTCACGAGCAATATATACTAGTTTGCTTCAGTGTCCCCTTAGAGAGTTGCCAATAATTAACCACTAATAGAAAACAACATGACCAAAAATAGTAAACACCTGCTCCTCAATATACCCCTAGAGGTGTTCCATTAATTTACTCCCAGTAAGCTACATCATAACAAAATATGGGAGACAACTGCTGCTATGTGCCCCGAGAGCAGTTACAAAAATAAACTACCAGAAGAATACATTGAACTGCCAATAGAATACATTGTGCCCAGATATGGTTGCAACCATTTCTTTGTCATCCCAAGGGTGTAAGTGACGTCATGGCCACCGCAGCAGGTGACACCAGCATGATCTGGCCTGCCGCCCCAAGACTGGGCTTCCATCACGTCAGTGGGCGCTCACCCTCCACCCAAGGCATAGCGCACATCTACCATTCGTCTGCTTGTGTAAGATCAGCCACAAACAATCACCATCCACACAGTTTTCTTCAGGTAAATGTAGTTTAGCAGTTAATTGGTAAATTTTAATTAGGATTTTTAAAGTCTTTTCACAAAAACAGCACAAATTAGTAGTTATTGGACAGCAAAATCTTTTAGTAACACTGTGCTCAGGCAACGTAGTTACGTCAAATAGTCGTGATAGGCAGCGCGGAAAAAAAACACTGGCAATTTGAGACCACGTGTCGCAAGATGTTTCAGTACACTTAAACATGGTAACATCATCTTTGTGATTAACAACATGCCTGGATCAGAAAGGTATACGGGGAAATACTGCAAGCCACACACAAATTCTTACAATCTGAAGGAACGAAACCATCTGCAGGACTTGCCTAAATAAATCAGAACACATACATAGACTAAAAAGAAGACAATATTATGTTTCAGTAGTATTTACTGATTCCTGAAAGAAACAAATGTATAATGCTGTCTAATGATTTACTATTATTAAGTTTCCATTTAATCCGCTCTTTATAAATAATCTGGTGGCTGGCTTTATCATCAAAATTTCACAAATAGAGAACGGTTGATGTTCAGTCACAATCATGAAAAATTCCAAATAATTTTTATAACAAAAATTTTGTGTCCAGCATAGCTGAAGTTTGTTTTAGCATGAAACTGATCAATTCCTGGGTCTGACTAATTACAAACCTAATTCATAATTTTTCAAAATTTGTTAAAATTATGTGGTTCAAAGTTTCAGAAAATGTTTCCTTGCACGAAACCAAACTTTTATGCACAAATAGGTGACAGATGGTTAAATTGCGTAGATGTTAAGCCTACGATGATAACGCAGTCGTTGCCATACTCTGGAGACACACTTCATGCACTCTAAACTTAATTTATCAATTTAGATTATATGTGGTGGGGATTTGTTCTATCCACATCCCGCCAACAAACAATCAATAAAGTTTTGTGTACGAAAATTATATTATGGTGATTCGGCAATATGAAATTTTAATTGTGCATAGCCCTAAACTTAGACTGAGCAGAACATGAGACCCCAAAACTTTTCTTTGGCAATAGGAAAGAACCGGAATTCCTTGGTCAAGTCATGAAGGATAAAACTTAACATACTAAGAAAAAATGCATTATCATTCAAAATTGCCACCAAGAACATATGAAAACAGCTATTACACCTTGGGGACACACAAGAAAATGTGATTTTATATACTTGGATAGATAAAGAAACATAATTAAAAAGAAATTAATGCAAATTAAATTACTTGAATAAAATATATACATTTAGGTTGCAGCGGTGCTGCACTCTTTTGATTAGCTCTTGCTATCACCAGCGCACGAGGACAATCTCCATGGCCAGCGGGTGTACCCACCCTTCTCCTTTCTTCTCCCACTTCCTCTCCCAGCATGTTACTAAATTTCATTGGATGGGGTCACGTGACTACTGGAGGCTAGGGACATGAATGTGGGACAGAATGTTTGCCAGTTGCCGGAGGCACCTTGGGAAACGGTTCACTTGGACGTTTTCGGTCCCTTGATTCTTTCTTGCAAAGGGAACGTCTGTATACTGATTTTGCTGGACACTTTTTCAAAATTCGTAATACTGCTACCGCTCAAGAACATGAAGTCTTCGACTATTGTTAGGGTGCTTAGTGACCAAGTGTGGAAAGTGTTTAGTGGCCCGGCGAAAATCCTAACCGATAATGCCCGGTACTTCACATTGACCACATTTGGCAACATGTGCTTTAGGTGGGCAATGAAACACTTTACATCTAGTCCTTACTTTCCGAAAGGGAATCAAGTGGAGCGGTTTAATAAAAATCTGGTTTGCCTTTCAAGGTCACGCCCGTTGGGATGAGGATCTGGAGTTTATTAATGTTGGGTTCAATAGTGCATTGCATGGTTCTACGAGTGTTCCTCCAGCTTTACCTTTTCTTGGGTGGCCACTTACCCATCCACCTTTGAACCTGTGGAATATTCTGTCGTTTCCTTCCCCTCTTTCTGAAACTGACCGGGATGAGTTGTTGGGCGAGGTCTGTCGGCATTTGCTCACAGTCAAGCAGGCTGTTAATGATAGGTTAAATGTAAATCGTTCCCCTTTTCTTTTGCTGTCTGCGATCTCGTTCTCGTTAAGAGTTTTCGACTAGCAGATCTGGCAAATTATATTATGTCAAAACTGTTACCAAAATTTGAAGGCCCTTTTAAAATAAGCAAGTTCCTCAGGCCGAATACTGTGAAACTCGTTAACCCGTCGTCAGGCAGACTTTTTCATAAAGTGCATGTTGCGCATTAAAAAACAATTTGCACCCAGAGCTTAATTTGTTTTTGATGATCCTCTTTAAGTATGTTTATTTGTATTTGTAATATTGTATTGTGATTATCCATACCTTTAGTCCTTTTTCCCTTTCCCTTCCATGAAAATTTAGTTTAGTTTATTTCCCTATTCTAATACGCCGGGTTTTTTTTTTTTTTTTTTTTTTTTTTTTTTTTTTTTTTTTTTTTTTTTTTTTTTTTTCATGAGCCTGTCGTATCCTCGAGCTGTGCCGAGGAGACCCCTTGCTGTCGCAATAGAGAAGAACAGCGGTGCTAACTGAAGATCCTGCTGCCTTGATGCCTCACCCCCCCCCCCCCCCCCCACAACCACCTATACTCAAGAAGAAGCCCGGCTCTCTGCTCATGGAGAATCCTTTGGCTGCTGTGTGTGCCTTCCCCGAGGAAGGATGTTCTTCGTATTGTCGATTTGAAGAGATTGTTTGGTGGCTATTTCTGTACTGTGTTGTTACACTGTACTGTACGTCTGTTTTCACATTCCTTCAAGACTACTTCTACCTACGTGGAATTTCTTACTTATTGTTTTTAGATGTATATTTGAAGAGCCAGCATTGCCAGAGTATGGAAATGAACTTAACTTTTACAAGCAAGGGTTGTTTTGGGTGGGGGGTTGCAGCGGTGCTGCACTCTTTTGATTAGTTTGCACCCATCAGCGTGCGAAGACAATCTCCATGGCCAGCTGGTGTACCATCCCTTCTCCTTTCCCCTCCTGGCATGTGACTAAATTTCATTGGAGGGGGTCATGTGACTATTGGAGGGCAGGAGCGCTGACCTCTCTCAACTTTATTCTGCTGCCGATCACATCGAGACGGCCTGCATATTGTGAAGAGGGCATCGTTGATAGTCATAATGGATACGTGATTGAAATTGTAGTGTCCATTTCAGCTTGACATTGTTTGTTAGCAAAGGCTCTAAGTTTAGCTGTGCAAGATGGTCTGCCTTGATGGGAATGAACAGTATAGGTGAGTGCTGGAAAGTTTGAGGAAAGATAATTTGGAGACCCTTAAACTCATATTGGGTGCTGTCGTGTGAATAAGGCCTGTCAGGTTTTTTATGTAATTAATTTTAACGTGTAGGTTTTATGGTAAATGCCCTTTGATGGGTCGTTAGTCTGCGGCGTTTGCCATGTTTTTAAACATAAATTATATTTGGAGCAAGTTACTATTTAGCAATTGTGTGTGCGCTCCATTCTTAAACTGCGTATCTTACGTGCATGTTCATGGTATGCACAAAAATGTGAGCAGCAAGCTTTAAGGAAATTCTTGAATAGTTATGAATGTTGGCACCTTATAGGGATTGTGATCACCCTGAAAGTGAGTTTCATTATTTTTTGTCCTCTATCGACGAATTGGTTTGAGGTATAGTTTAAAGATAAAGGCAAGTTGGTAAGAATACTACGTACCACTTCAAGCGTCAGTCAAGGTGACTTGTAGGTATCTAAGAGTACATGGTCACAGTTAAATGCAATTTTTAGGCACGAGATCGTGCTTATCAAACTGTAGTATTGGCGGATTGATTAAATTTTATGTGGTGGCCAACTATATTTACATTACAGGAGTCTAGTCAGAATAATTTGAGAGCGGAAAATCTTTCAGAGATATAAGGTTTTTTTTTTTTTTTTTTTTTTTTAATAAGCAATCTCGATTGGCCGTAAGGATCTACTTTTATGTCCACTGGTTGGTAATATTAATGAAATAGTATTTAATCTGTCATTGAGATAATATGGGCACTGGTACCATCTAGTAAATGTGGCATGTTGTCGGGGCATTATATTTTTTATGCAAGTCTTAAATTTTTTTCCCATGCTCCGAGAGAGTATTTTCATAAATTCTTACCATATGGTAATAATTATAGTAAGCTTGTGATTTTGTATACCTGTGTCAGTATTATTGGTTGGAATTACGTGATACTCATGTTTTTATTTTTTTGCCATGTTGTCAAATGATTTAAACACACTAAATGCTTGTTGAGACTGATAATGAAATAAATTGCAGTTTTCGTGAAAGGTGGTTGTCATTTATATGTAACACACTGAATTATCAGTGCAAGGATACTCGGCTCAGGGTGAATTGTTATGTATAGGCTATTCACTGCAAAGTGAGCACGTTTGAAAGTCCTCTCATTTGGAATAATAGTCAACAAATATATTTTATTGTAATCTTAGACATTAACTTTCGAGTCCAGTGAAATATATACACTGTGTTTATTACTTACATGGCACTGTTTATTGTCTCCTTCCACCACTTTTTAAAATAAAGGTGATAGGATAAAAGTAACTTAGGGCCTAGAAAGTGCTCACTTTACCATGAACACGCTATAAATATATGGTTATAATCAAAACAGAACCAAATAAAACATTATTTATTATTTTTATGTAAATATTAAACACATTTCCTGGAATATACCTATACAGTGGAGACACATTTTGACATAATGCTGCACAGCAGAAAGCAACAGCTCTCTTGTTAATGGGTAATTCAAAAATGTTTTATTCCAATACTTATTCCTACAGTGATTCTTTACTCAGACTTCCAGTTTTAAAATAAAGGATACATTGGTTATAATGGACTTTTGCAAGGCAAGTAATAGAAAAAATTAGACAATAATTGAGAAAAACTACATGTAATGAGCAAAGAGGGATAAACTTATAGTACTATTGATGTACTCCTCCAAATCATCTTTTGTATACATGTATTGTAATTTAATTCAAGATGTTATAATAAAAATTCCACAAGAATTACACATTACTTTAGTTAGTAAATTAGATTGCAAGTGGCATCACTGGCATTGAGAAAAGGGACAAGGACAACTGAAAAATAAGAAAGAGATAGATGGAGATATATATAAATAAAAACAAGGGAAAGTGCAAAAACAGGTAAGAGAAAAACAAGATAGGGAGAACAGGGGAGGTTTTGAGCTGCATTTGCCTAGGAAGCAGAAGTTTGTGGAAAAAAACAAGGAACAATCATAGTGAAGAAGTTGAGTCAAAGAGGCTGTAAGTAGGAAATATTGGGCCTTAAGAGAGTGGTTCTGAGTCTGACAGACATCGTAGGGGACCAGAAAAAAGTTGGATAGTGACAGAGGAGACGAGGGAAGGGATGAATAAACAGACAACGCTAGTACAAGGGGATAGTGATGGGCATAATAAAATAGTATGTTAAGTGACATAAAGTTTGTTAAAATGGTGGACAAGAATGGAAATGTGGTTTAAAGAAAGGTAAAACTGAAGATATTGTGGAGGAGTACTTTTGAGTAGCTCCTAATTGGAAAGGAAAATACTAGAGAGGAGGATGAAAACGTGCAATGTGAAAATAGTATTAGCCATGGAGATATAAGAAGTAATGTGGAACAATGCGCAAAAGGTATTAAATAATGAAAATACCAGCAACAGATTAAAGTACAGAAATGTTGAGGGTAGTAGGATTAGTAAAACTGTGGTTCATGTACAGTGAAATCCCGTACCTATGAGAGTTCATAAAAGTGTGAAAAATTGACTTAACTACCAAGTACTCGTAATATCAGATTCATCACAAGAAAAAAATGTTTTAATTTTATGAAAAACGTATGGTGACTCGGCCGATATAAAATCGGAAGTATTACTCACAAAACAGAAACAACGCACAGTAGCAAATCGCAGTATTTTATTTATTGATAATAGATATGAAGATACATAGTCAAAATTATATCGCTTGTGTGCTTGGGCTAGCAGCAAAAACATTGCAGTGTGCATGTAACTGGGTGAGCGCCTAGATCCTCTGTAGCGTGGCGGTTTGCTGCTGTCGCTTGGGCTGGACCTAGATCCTCGAGCGGGGCTGTGAAGTAGGTGGGATGCTCGCCCGAGTACCCCTCAGCTGTTGCTCATATCACATCAATACGCATGGCTGGCGCGCTGCGTGGCAGCTCCAGTTTGGTCGCTACAAGTAAGGTTACTCTGGCGAGCGGCGGCCAGCCCGTCGGTTCGTAACAGCGGTCCGGTGTTGGAAAAACATGCAGATAGATGCAATTCATGTCTGTGTGTTGAATATCTATGAAATTTAGGCAGCATGTTGGCCTCTGCACTGGCATGATGAGGTCTGGCAATCTTTACATGAATACAAACATTGAGTGCGGACTACTTCAAATATTAATTGTCCCTAATTT
Source organism: Dryococelus australis (assembly GCA_029891345.1). Lineage (NCBI taxonomy): Eukaryota > Metazoa > Arthropoda > Insecta > Phasmatodea > Phasmatidae > Dryococelus > Dryococelus australis. The sequence goes on from CM056997.1 coordinate 64,528,621, forward strand.
TTTTTTTAATCAAAAGTTTGTGACATGGTCAATACACGCACATGGCCTTACTCACCAAAATATAGTAATATAAGAACACATTTTATTTGCACACACTTACCTTTATTTACTATACACATAAAATTGACTTCTTAAAAAATAATAATAATAGTTCGCCATAAAAAATTAGCACCTTACGTAAGCATGGGCGCACATAAACTTTCGAAAATGGGAATCGTGCCAGACGATGCCATTGGTCCTGCAGGTTTTCTCGGGATCTCCCGTTTCCACCACCCCTTCATTCCGGTACAGCTCTATAGTCACTTCAATCACCCTCATCGGCTCTCAAAACTTCGCTGTTAAGAGCCGCGAAAATATTTTCACTTCACCCTTCTGGCATTAAGTAATTTATTGTATTATTAACACGCCAGCATCACAAGTACAGTATAAAAATAATATGTACTGTATACTCATAGTTTACTGAAAGTCATGTAACAGCCAAACAAAAATAAAGTACTGTATCATGAAGAAAAATTTTAGGCAGAGTACGTGTTTATTATGTATTTTACTGACTTGCTTTTTTCCTCCGTATCTGTTAAGTTGCTCAGCGCTAGAAGGAGAATCAATTTTAGTAGATGTTACACTATGTGTACAACCTTTATTTGATAACTGCAAGTATTTTCACCCGAATGAAAAAATAAACACTTGAGGTCATGTTGTCAATTTTGCCAACTTCGAAGTTGTAGCTGCACTATTTTTTTGGCTCCGTTACAAAAGTTTGTAACACAAGCACACAAAATGTACCATAACACTATCAAATAAATTGGGAAGTTAGCCTTACCTTTTATGAAAATTGCATGGAGATGCAGACGTTTTGATGGACTGAATATACTGCAGCAGCTTTTATTTTGCACTGAATACACTTAAATTAAGGTACTGTATTACATTGAAAAGAAAAAAAAAACTTAAAAATTATACTTTTTACTTTTGAAAGAAGGTGTCGATGGTTGTTTGCTTCTTTTTGTTCGTGACATTTTGCACCACAAATGCTTCTACACATTGAAATGCTGCCAAATCAGCAACAGAAGCATTTTAAGCTCTATAAAAATTGTTCAGGACATTGAGAGCTTCTAATGCAGCCTGTGTTGTTGTCGTCCGTGGGGTTTCCTCCTGTTCTTCCTCGGAACTGGTATTTTACTCTTGTTTCATTGCAAGCTCAATCAGCTAGCTCTGCATCGGTCATTTGCCCACATACCTCGACATTTTCATCAACTGCAACAAAATCTCGAAACACAATCCACGTCAGTCAGTTGGCTCCAGCCATCGGGTTCAGGTAGTTCATCCTCTACATCCGTCTCATCTTCATTTGTTACATCACGGTCATTGTGGTGGAATCCAACATGTCAGAAACGCCCCACAATGGCCTGTGGTGTTATCTTTTCCCACGAGACGGCAATGCTGCGGATGGCATCCAAAACATTCTATTTTGTCAATGGTTTTTCATTGACACTTTCTGCAACAAAGAATGTACAAACATGGAGTGGAAATGATGTTTCAAAATTCTGAAGACACCCTGATCCAGTGGCTGTAGAACACTGGTGCAATTGTGAGGCAAAAAAATAAGTTCGGTGTTCCATAAGGTTTGCACTTTCGGATGTGCTGGGCAGTGGTCCACAAACAAAACAAATTTTCTATTTTTAGCCCCCATTCTGGCATTAAAAGCATGGAGCCACTATGTGAAGAGTTAGACCATCATCCATGCCTTCTTGTTTGCATTGTATGTGCAAGGAATGTTGCGAACGCCCTGAAAGGCACGAGGCCTTGCAGATTCACCAATTATAAAGGGTTTCATCTTATCACTGCCATCCATATTGCTACACAGCAGTACTGTATTGCGTTCTTTGCTCCGCTTGCTACCTTTGCATTCATCGCCTTTAACAGCTAGAGTTTTATTAGGAAGCAAGTTATAAAAAAAAACACCCGATTCATCGCGTTGTAGACATCTTTGGCCTTGTAGCAATTTCAAATGTCACTCAGGATGGGGTACCATTGCTGCACTTGTACGCTGTTTACACTTGCAGATTCTCCACAGATATCTGCAATTGGAAGATTCCCCTTCTTGCCTTAAATCGATTAAGCCAACCTACACTGCACTTAAAATCGCCAAGCTTCATCTTTAGTGCCAATTTGTTAGCGTTCACCTGATTTACTGGTCCACTTAACAGCACGCCTGCTACACGTTGCTGCGAGAACCATTCGTACAGCACATCTTCCAACTCTGAATGATCAGCCTTGCGTAATGTTTTGTTCTTACACATGTTTGACTTCAGCACCGCATCTAATTTTGTCTTTATTTTTTAATATAAAGGAAGTGCCACTTTTACTACAGCTACTCTTTCGCATTCCTCAATCTCAAATTTAGAGGCAATATCTATTGCCTTATGTCGACTTGAATTTGCCAATTAAAACCACAATAGGCGTACAATTTCACAAGTAATCTACATGCTAAAAGTATGCGCAAATACACAGAGCAAGGCAGAGCACAACCGGTAGTAAATAAGACAAAGGATGCGTGACAGCATGAGTACTCGTGTGGGCGATCGCTTCGCTACCTACAAGTGACACAGCGTGCATCATTACTGCACTGCAGCATTGCCACTTCTCATGGAGTGTGGCCTATACACATTTTACGAGATTAATTATACTAAATGCGCAATCTAAGCAATTTAAATTCATCACGATTGTTAGAAAAGGCAAATACAATTTGTCGAATTGCATTTGAATCTCTTGTAAAAGCAGAAATACACAGTAAACTCTCACTTGTAGTAACCAGATAATTTAACCTTGGTAGTTTAGTACTGTTATGTGCTGCAGCTGGCACAGACTCATTTGCCCCGTGCCGTAATTGGAGACCCACCTTGCCCTCCCCTCTTCCTGGAACGATGCGCTCGCTGCTGCCTGATTCCCCCTTCTGGGAATCCCGTGAATGCTGACAGTCGCGAGACTTGCTGGCATCACAAATATCCTCTCACCTGCTAGAGTTTCCGATATGTTTAGTGACGACTCAAGAAAGTTCTGGTGAGACTGGCTGGTGCCTCGGCCCTCTGCGACGCATCACGCTAGTTGGGGAAAATTCTAGGTGGCGGCCTAAGACCTATATATACTGCCGCAACCCAGCAGCCGGCAGTCTTTGACGGAGGCCGCCTGGTGAGTGTGCGCGAGCGAAGAGAAGTGTGGCCGACGACTGGAGATTGCGGGACGACAGCAAGTGAGGTGTTCGTGGCTTGAATGGATGAGAGCGTGTGAAACCGACGAATGAAGCCTACTGTGCATGAGGACGCTTGGAGGACTCTAGAACATTGCGGCTAGCAGGACATGAACTGAACTGAGGTGGGACTGAATGGAAGTGTAATACTGATTTAATTGTAAATATTAGAAATGTCAAATATGGATGCATAAATTATAAAATTATTGAATAGGCTGATACATTTTCTATTGGGACTGATCTTTAATTATTTAATTTCATTGATTTCTTTGTCGTAATTATAAATTTTATTAATTGGTGTCAATTGTGAACAGCAAGTGATTTCAATTTATTGTGAGAATTTGAGTTCAGAGAATTTTGCTGTAGTTATTGTAAATAAAATACGGAATTCATAATTAATTCTTTTATTTGATTAAGATCTCCATCCCTTAATGAACTTGGTATAGCCCACTTAATTTCTAGAGAGAGAAATTGTAACAGTATTATATGACATATTAAAAATTGCTAAGTACGGAGTTCTCATAATAGGCTGTACTTGCAGGTACAGGATTTCACTGTATATACACTGAAGTGTATATACACTGAAGTTCCCACTTAAGAAGTTTTCCTACTTAATAATAAGTTATATAATTTTGCACCTTGTCTGTATGCACATGTGTAATTTGATCCTTTTAAGAATTTTTCCTGGTTTATAAGCATTTTTTCAGTCCCTTCAAAAATGTCTTAACAGAGTATTACTGTATATTAAGAAAAGTTGTGTGGGAGGAGGAATATTCCAGATGATTTGTTGAAGAGACCAATGATGCCTAATTTCACAATTGGGGGCAGGGAGAAGTTCAATTATAGGGGTGTAACACTGATGAACCAGTGTGCAAAACTGTATTAAAAAAAGGTACTTGCGAATATAGAGAAGTAATAGAAGGATTAAGAGATACAGTACTGCCTCGGTTCATCGGACCTCTAATCAGCGGACTTCACATTTAACGGATGATATCTGAAGCCACAATTATGTTTTATTGTTGTGTTCACTTACCGCTTGTAGGGCGTGTAAAGTCTTCTTCAGCAGCAAGATATGCGCATATGTGAGCAGCTGTGTTATGCAGGTGGGTGGAAGTTATTTTTTAGAACCTTGCAATGGCTTTGCTGTGGGCATCTACTATACCCGTTACCATAATTCATGACACGTGTAACATTTCCGTGTCGGATATGCTCTCTATGAGAGAGTACACAACTTGTGAATGTGCCCCGCCAAATATTTCTTTCTGTTTACTGCAGCAGTTTTTGCTTGTTTTACAAAGCACAATCCTGTGAATTGCTGTTTTTCCATATTATTTTTACACCTATATGTTGCCATTAGTAATTAATTCTGTTATTTTTTTTTTTTTTTTGTTTACTACAAACTTAAGGTAATAAATGTGTGCAAGTGTTTCAGTCTGGGGTGTTTTAACACTTATTTACATGATTTTACTACTTTACAGTGAGCAGGAAGTTGTCATGAAAAAAAAAATAGTGTAGAAAAACAAAATCAAACAATCTTAACACAGTATATATGTATAGGCCACACCATGATTTTGAGCCGCTAAAACTTGTAACATGTTGAAGGCTAGTTAATATCCCCGCGGCACTGCCAAAAAATGACAACTGTACATCACAGTCAGAATTCACTCTGTCGAGCATAAAGGCACCATGTTGAAAATAAAAAAAAATTGAATTACCGTTTCAGAATATTTACTGTTTTTATTTTAGACTTCAAATATTGAACAACAGATCCACAACACGAACAGATTAATGAGGTATACGAACTTAGGGCAGCAACACAGTAGCTGGCTAGTTAATGTTGTCAAATTAAAAACTCCCCCGCGAGACCATCGCAAGGCGCAGCACCCTCAATCATGCCTCTTTCATGGCCGGCAATCATTTGTTAGCTGGTCCCAGGCCCTCAGTTCAGTAGTTGGGTACCACGAGGTTTTAAAGTACTCCCCAAAGTCCATGGTCTGGCTAGGTCAGGCGGTCAGGCTAGCTTGGTTACCCCCTGGTTCTTGTTCTAGTACTGGATTTGCTAGATGCCAATCCCACACGTTGGGTGCCAGAAAAAGGTCACCTGCTTCTTGGAGTGTGACGCTATCTGGGTCCGGGCAATTATACTCAAGTCAAAAGCAAGGGTCTTTGTTAGTGCTGACCACTAGCACTTACTATGGTCGGTTTTGCTGACTTTTCTAGTGTACAACAGGCCATCCTAAATATAATATAGGCAGTGTCAGTTGGTGGCTGGGTACAAAGTCTACACCAGCCTTGGCTGCTGCTGCTCCAAGGGCTGCTAGTTGTTCTCTGCGGGTGGGGGTAACTGCAAATAGAGAACCAAGGGCACACAAGACCAACTGGTACCCTTTCTCCATGTTGGATCGCCGCTATCACCAGATGCGGGTTCCCAGGAACCTTCCAGGGAGGTTGAAACAAAGAAGGGGAGGGAGTCAGGAGGTTAAGCCCCACCAACTTGTAGGTGACTGGAGCTTGTTCCCGGTGACTCCTGACAAAGTGCCTTATAGGGTTGGGTGCAGCCCCAGGTAGACTGGTAGGCAGTAGCTGTCTTCCTCTCCTTAATGTCCCTCCCACCTCTTGGTGAAGGGAATTAGGTACAAGAACCGTATCCCGAGAGATAGGAGCAGGCAATGTGTATTCCCTATCTAAGCTTGTTCTGCTGTCTAGGTACACTGGCCTGCTGTGGACAGGTGCAAGCTGGTCTAGCGACTTATCCTTTCAAGTAGAGGTATGTGTTAGTGATTAGGGTTTTACCATTTGATACACATGGTGCACCAAACAGGTAGTCGTTGAATGGTGTGTATATTCTGACGTACAAGTTCCCCAAGAGGAGCTCGCAGTCCTACACGTAGTGGCAAACCCAGTCTCCTGCTCCACACTGCAGGATGTAGGTATATACAGTGAAAGTCTAGAAGTACTCAAGGGAAAATGAGAAAGTAGTTAGGATCAGAATGTGTGTATTCCATGAGGAATAAGACACAATGACCCGTACTCTCTCCTATCTACCCAGAGTTGACCAGGAATAGTAAACTACGCTGTCCAAGTGAAGGGGACCTGGTTCTAAGCTGATTTGAGGCAGTATCAACTTAGTAGCAAATTACAATTTTCCCTGTGTAACTGTGCCACGTGTCCTGAAGGGGCTTAAGGTTCCCTCGTTCTAAAGGGTACGTGGGGTAGCCGTTGCCAGGGGCAAGCAACTAGGGTGTCAGATTACTTCTGGAAGGTTTCCCAGGGGGAGGACTTCTGGAGTTCTGCAGTAGGTGGCGGTGAGCTGAAGATCTCTAGACGGTGTAGGTGGTGCTGTTCAGAAAGCTCTGGAGAAAAAGTGCGGTACAGCAGACTGCTCAAGGCTGGTGTGGTTCTAAGAAGAGCCAAGCTCCAACTGACGATTCCAGCCGCTGCACTGCAATATATTCTGCTCGGCTGAAGGCTCATCGGCCCTGGTGGTGAGGGGTGCTATGCGCACGCATCTTGGACGGAGCTAAGGGTGGCCATTGTTGGCAAGTGCTGCTCTCTTTTGGTGCACCCTGTACTTGCTCAGGGTTGTAGCGAAGAGTCAATTACTGACAATCGATTGTTGGTATCTTCTCGAGGAGAGGCGGGGCTATGCATTGCTTTCTCGCTGGCTGGTATTGTAGAAATGTATAATTCTGATTCATCTGTAATTATTCCTGGTCCAGGAAATATCCTGTAGGCGCTCTTGTAGAAATTATATGCTTATAAACCCCGTTTATTGTTTCTTGTAGATAGTAAAGTCGTTAATCTCAATAGTCAGCAAGTGTCACACGTCAATTCAAAGTCAATCGTACACACAAACACCTCTCCTAGTTGTCAGTCTTAGCAGTCCTGATCTGGAAAAAACAGTCTCACTAGGAGCAGAAGTTGCAGGTATTGACAGGTATTTCCTTGTCATGAAGGCTAGAACTGGGTAACTGTTTTAGTTTTTCTTCCAGAAGAGTAAGGGATTCTTTGAACGTTCTAAGTACGGTTCTACCAAGCATCACTTGACTTCCATGTCTATGTTGTTATGACCACTTTTCATGTGGGTTTCTTGGAAACTTCATCAATTAAAGCCCATAAGGAATTTATAATTAATGAATCAATACTTTCTCCACATGAATTGAAAATGTGTGCGCGAAATAGAAACAGAGAGCACAACATTCAGCCGAGTGTGCCCGACTGTCAGATGTAACCATGCATCATTGCTATCTCATCTCTCAGGGAAATAGTGGCATGAGCACTGTTTTGATGCTGCTCATGAGCTGCACCGAGATATTTGATGCTCAAGAGATTCTCTGTGCACTCACGATACCATGCCTCGCCTTCCCATCCCTACCTAAATGCTCTTCTCCACCTAAAGGTTGTTCGTGGTAAAGTGAGAACTTTAGAAGCCCTAGTTACTTCATTTCTATCTGTCATTCTTTATCCTCCCACCACTTTTAAAGATATATTGCTATGTAAGTAAATATTGTATATATTTCACCGGGCTTGAAATTTAACATCTACATCTACAATAAACAATATTTATTGACTGTTATTCCAAACGAGAGGGCTTCAAAAATTTCTCACGTTACCGTAAATAGTGTATAATGAGGTGAAGCCTTATGAGGTAATACACACCTGTTGCCTTGTGGAACAAGAAAGGGCCCCTTGGATCACAGATCCTGCACCCCCAGGAGTTTAAACCGGCACATTCACATCATCTGGGTGCTTTTTTCCAATGGAGCTATGCTACAAAACTTACAGAATTGTTGGTAAAGTGAAAATTACTTATTAACATTGATTTAATTGGTTTGCTGCTGTATCATAATGTAGGTATAAATATATTTTGTTACTGCCAGGCATTTATCTTGCATGAATTTCCACCTGCATATAAAGTTGTAGCCTGGTAATAACAGCTGACTTGTAAGGCACTTTTTATCATAATACTAAAAATAAAGCATAAGTTTGTGAAGTTCAGAGTGGAACATTATTAATAACTGTGACTCCATGCAAAAACCACCATTCATGAAACTGTAATTTAATTTTTTTTTTATATATGTTTATATACATAACATCTTGCTACAAGTAGTTTAAAAACAAACTTACTCTATAGTAACAAAGTATTTTGTTTTAGTAACAGTTTCAGTTTAAGCAGTTCGCAAAATCCGAGCCTCTTTTTTCTCCTGCAACTCCTTTAACTGATCCTCTACAATAATTTTGCGTTCCTCCAGGAATTGTCCATATTCCACAGGATCCAGTTCTTTCACCACTTCTATACCACATGAGTGAGCCACACCCACCATCATCTTGCAGATATCTTCCAAACTCATGCACTCCAGAGGAGGGTCCTCTGACTTAAGCTTTGCAATTTCATACAGATGTTTCAGCGTTATTTTCCCACACACTTCTTGTCCTAGTTAAGAAACATAAGTTAGAATACACAGCATAATTTTTTAGGAGGACATAACTTACATCACAGTCCCGTCCCTTTGAGTTTAAACTACAAAAGTATGGTTAAAGTGGCCCATATCTAAGGATAATCAAGGTTGCTAAAATGTTTACTTTTACTCTCCACTTAGCACCTGAAGAATTTAGTTTTATTGTCTGCACATGTGTGTACACTCATCTGACAATATATGCATAGTAAAAGATGAGTTTTTGCCAAATCTGAAAAATTTATGTGCTTTCTGACCATGTTGATGTTCTATATCTTAAAGTCTTAGATCATTCCTAGGCTGGAATTCGGAGTCGGACACTTGTTTAATAATTAAACTTACACTCCATGAAGTAATGCTTCTTAATCCTTATCTGAGCTATGAATTCATAAACATTTAATTTGTGAAGTAATTCTTGTAGAAGCATTACTAATTTGCACTAAGTTTACTTACAGTATCTAAATAAGTAGCTGTATAATATAAATACAGTATAACATAAATAAAATTACAAACTCACTTTCAAAGACTGTAATAAAACTACCCATATTTTTTTAAGTATCAATTATTACTTTGCTATTTTTAATTTATAACTGAAAGTTTTAGTGAATTTCTTTTGTTTAATTAGAAGTAGAATAATACGCTTATTAAGCAAATAATAAACATATCTATATTATGTATCCAATTTTTTCTATATTGTTAACCATGAAAATAAACTTTGTGTTTTCACAGAGTGGGAGCACCCGCAGGGAACCCTATCACCCCATGACAGTGACCTTCAACTCCCCTTCCTTCCATCCCACTCATTTAAGTAAAATGAGTCTTCCCAAAAAACTTCAAGCAACAACTTTAAATAGCAGAGTACGAACAAATAATGCAGTCACAATAAATTATGACAATTCAACCATTCCCTGATATGAATTGGAATACAAGATAATTAACACCAAAAATTGTGAGAAATGATTCAACGAACTGTTAGCTTTCTTTCCTTTATCTCAAAGCTTTTTTTTTTATTTTCTCTCACAAACAGCCCATATAAAAAATACAAGCATCATAACATCACAATTAGCCAAACCGGCTTTAAAATATGTTACAATTATAATGTTTGTTATGAAAATTTAATGAAGTAACATTTAATAATGGGCTCCCACAGCAATACATTCTTAGACCAATTCTGTAACATCGCAATATATATTTAAAAAAAAAAACTTATCTTAAAATGTTTCCCTATGTGTGTATGTATATATATATATATATATATATATATATATATGTGTGTGTGTGTGTGTGTGTGTGTGTGTGTGTGTGTATATATGTGTATATATATATATATATATATATACACACACACACATATATATATATATATATATATATATATATATATATAAAATAACTTTTGCCAAGTTATTATGTTCTCATTGTCCCTATCCATTCTATCTCCCAAGATGAAAGAAAACCTCTTTTATAATAGGGAAACATATTGACCAGGGTATTCAGGAAAATCCCAGAAAGTTTCATTGGTTCGAGTCCAGTAACATTCAAATCTTGATGACATCGAAGATAGCATTGGACGGTTGCTAGATGCCATTCATACACGTTGGAAGGAGGGGGGGCATTGGCATGGTGAGGGCAGCTTCAAGCCTCAAGGCCAACGGTCTGTGCATGCCTGCCAAGCTACGCAGTCGCGTCTGTACCAATGTCCACGACGACTTACGTTGAATGGGTCACCAACAAGGTAAGCCTCAGCTTCCTCGTCTATCTATCTCCATGTTAGGATGTACAAGTTTCTGCACTGATATTAATGCTGGATGTATGGTATTCCAACACTGTCACAGTGTGACACCACCACAAAATACATCTGAAACTTATAAGATTTTTCTTATTCATCATTAAAAAATATGCCACTGAAACAGGCCTCTTTAACACACTAAGTTGCACACTGCCATTTACAGATCATACTCATTTTAAACACAATCAGCAACACTTAATTTGGTTTCTCTAACACTACATTTATAAAATAACTCGCGGAACTTCAATACACACTAGTAACAGTCACATGCCTGCATAACATTTGGGTTTATTCCAATATATGCTAGGAAAAAATTAGTTGTTTTTTTTTTTTTAATAACCAAAAGTTTTTTATGCTTTCATGAATTAGTTAAAAATCTTATCCAAATCACTAAATTTATCTTTGTTATAGTTTTCAGTTCAACTTTTTTTTTACAAAAGAATTTTTTAACCACTGATGGAAATTTTAATCTGTCACTATCACCTGATAATATGAGTTTCACTGTGCACTTGAGTGTTTACTTATATTATAATTACACACTAACAATGTATGCCTATAAATCAAACAGAGCCTTTCCTATTCTGGCTAGATTGATTGTAATTTTCACACTACATGCACTGTGCTGACCTTTTAAAATTAGGGTCTTCTGACACCCATGGAACTTACAATTCATATTTCTGATTGTATGTCATCAGACTTACCTTGGAACATGACATTACTGCAATAAACAAGATTAATAGAATGCAGAAAACCTTCTTGTGCTGATAGACATTTTATTAGTTTTGAGTACACCTGTGTCTTGTACACTTCAGTATGTGGTCTTAAAAATACATGGAAACTAAATAATTTACGCTAACTTTTAGTATTTGGAACTATGTGAAAATGCTGATCATTAATTGAAAACCATACTTTTCCAGCAAACAGTACAAGTTCTGCAAACACACATGACAGTAGCAAAACAACATAACAGAACAGCTGATCCATGTATGCACAAATCTCCTTTCATGTAAAACTTTCTTTATATAAATTTCTTATGATTAAAGTAAATTGTTACTGCTTTAATTTAATTTTAGAGCGTACTATGCAAACATTTTGAGGCACATCTGATCATGGTCTTCCTGCAGTCATATTATTTCATATTAATGTGTGGTTACAACTGAACAAAGAAAACTGAGTGCAAACACCACTTTTAATCCCATAAACATGGCTGTGATCAACATGGCTGTGACCACGACCTTCTACTATCACCTGCCACCATGATGGCTGCAACCAGTCATTTAATAAACTAATGTAGACGTGATAAAGATATTCAAATTTTTGTAAGAATTATAAACTTGCATGCAACCAAAAAAATTGGAAAATACACAAATTTCATTAAAGTTACTGCTTTTGATAACTGCAAACAATGAGCAAAAAATAGCTCAGGCATCAATTCAATTAATTAAAAATCTTAATGCCAGATGAAATTCATGGTTTTTTCCCGGCATTTTTCGAGGGTCACAATAAATTCACAGCCTTTTCACAGTTTCCCAAATTCTTGAGTGACCATCCTGCATCAGGAACTGGAGACATTTTCGGCAGATATAAAATACGGTAGCATCATGAATAAATATTTTGTAATGTAAGTGACTGCAATATTTATTTAATATATCAGTTTATAAGGTATGAAAACATCATACCATAATTGTTATTGACTAAAGAAAAACTGTTCTGTTAATCGTGAATCTGCCATCAAACATGAAAACAAAATAACATTTAAAGGGATTTGGTGTAACACCCATAAAAATAGGCTTTCATGCATACAATTACCCTATATTATTGTCTTGTTTTTATTGCTACACATATTGTCATGTAAGAGTTTATGTAATATTTTTCTACACGTGTCACTTATATGATTTCAACAGTTTATGTAATTTTTTTTTTTGTTAACAGGTAGGATTTTAAAAAAAACTTAGCTGTATGATGGCAATATTTTATGTTTAATTTGGATAGGCTAGTTCATTTTTCATTGTGTAATTATTTTTATATCATTAATATTTATTTTTGGTGTGATCTCCTTTTCGTAAGTGTTTCTATCTATTATTATATAATATCTCAGTTCCTAAATCACGAATTCTTTGGTTTTTTCAGCATTTAGGCCATTATAAGTGGTTCATGTGAGTGGCTTAAATAGTTTTTTTATCACCATTGGCCCGCAGGTTTAAACCCTGATTGTTGATTGGCTGGTACCTTAGACCCCCTTAAGCTAGCATCAGCCGGCAGAGCATAAAGCTCTCTTCGCTAGCAGCATCCAACTAAGTCAGACGTAGGGCAGAACTTCCCGTCTGAAGTGGACGGAGAAGTAGGAATTTTAATTAGTTTTAGGGTGTGTAAACATTTCTCTGAACCGACTTTTAAATAATTTTTGCAACCAGGAATGAAGTTTGAAAGAATAGTCACCCATTTGCAAAGTTTAGTGGTCAGGAGATAGCTAGTTGATATATGCCGTCTATGTACATGTAGAGCTGAGCTCCACGTATAATCATCTTATCCTACTACACACCATTTTCCTGCAAAATGCATCCTGCCTTCAATCCAGTTGGTGAATTAAAAGATAAGTCCTATGCTGCGATCTGACATTATCATCTGCATAAAATTTTATTCACAGTTTAGATCAGCTCAATTTCCGTTAGCGTCAGTATGCAAGCGACGCAATTTTGATTTTTATAAGTACGGAAGTTTCCAGCATAGTTACGCCCACTGCAAAACTTGAGATAAGAGTAGTTTTTATCAGAGCTACACTGTTTAGTGAGCACACAAATTTTCAAGTAACATTAGCTACAGAAAGTAGTTTACTTTATTATTTTTGAAACAACTATTTTCAGACACTAGCAAGTTATGTTACGCAACCATCCAAGGGTTCAAGGAGGCTAGGCATGACCACTTTTATCATTGTTAGTGTAGTGTAATGTTGTGTGTCTCTAGTGTTGCTCATATTTGCCATCAGGATTTTTAATTATTTCTTATATTAAATAATTGCAATGTCAAAACAAAGGAAAAATTAAATAAAGAATCATATCCACAGGGCGTATGTGTCGTGTCATTTTCTCTGCTGTTGTGTTAAGTTTCTTACCCAGTGCATAACATGTTTTTATTAGAGTTTTCAATTGCCTACTTTGTTGTGATGTACATACACAAATGGTGTACTGGTGTACGTGTAAAATATGTTAATTTTATAGATAGTGCTAATAGTAATAAGTTTGTTCACCTACCAGCCCATGACTGCACGAGCAATTATACAGCGGCAGCCTGGGCAAGAACATATTTTCCCACTGATTTATTGCAAGTCAGCTGTTCAGCCTGGTCACGCTAAGTTTTATATATATATATATGTTGTTCCATTGTTGTATATGTAAACCACAGTGTTCATGAGAGGGGAGACTATAAAAAAGTACATCACACTGATACTAACCTAACAAAACTGCTCATGAGTGCCATATGCAAATGGGCCTGGTTGGTGTTGACGAAACCGACAGAAGTAATCAAAGTTTGAAATTACTAAATATTCAGTGAACTGTGATCCCAGCAAACAGTTATTTTGCCAGCTGAATATTTTAAGTGTTCAACATTAATGCGAAAAACCCAGCAAACTAATCTGTGAATGGTAATTGGCACACACCTCTCTACAAATAATCATACCATATTTGTGAAAATTACATACTACTTTTTATATTGGACCCAACCCAGTGGTGGCATTGGATTTAACACAGCACTATAATATGACATATTTGTGAAAATAATCAGATTATTTCAGTGGTACCTGTAATAACCATTATAAACACCATATTCAAATAGTAATTCTTCCACAGTTAATCAAAAATTGTACCAGTTAATCACATCCATTTCACACAATCAATGAGAAAAATGGCTGTATTTTCACAACAAATTGTCATATTTTGATTTTTTGCAATGTTGTTCCTAATTTTACAAAATGCTTTTGTGTTTGTCATATTTTTTGAAAGAAATATAATACTAAATCAAAATATGTATTCTGTAAACAAGTTGGTAGTAAATAAACAAAAAATTTTTAAGTATACAACGAACCAGACTTGGTGAATAACTAGTTATATACATATACAAGCAATGCTTTTTTGATCATGAATATTTGAGGAATAAGTACGACCTATTTGGAGATCATGAAGTCACAGTGAGGTCTACTTCTTCAAACAGTGCTTAGTGAAGTATCACTTTGTTTATGGAATAATCAGAATTTGTTTCTCAAACTATGAACTGAGAACAATTCTTAAGCACGATTATAAGTCATACTTGTTCCAATTATTGCTCATATGCTGACTATACCTACAGTTTTTACATTGCAAACATACATGCATACACTCGCAATTAGGCTACCACCCGGTGGCGAGCTCTCTCAACTCTCCTTCACCCAACCAACTCCTTTTCCACTCCCTTCCTGAATTTACCAACCCCTCTCACAAATACCAATTCCTCCCTCAACACATTCCACTCCCTCACAGACCTCACAAGCATGGACTGCCTACCCCGCTCCGTTCTCCTCCACACCCTCTGAAGCTTCTCACTGTTGTTTCCTCTTCCCCTAAACACCCCCTTACTTAGCTTGCAGTATAGCCCTCCCCATCCTCCCTCTTCATTCACCATCCTGTACATCCTGACTAACCGTTCAACTTTCCACCTGTCCTTCAATGAGCTCCACCCTATTTCTTTCATCATCACTGATGGCCTATAGTTCCCTTCTTCCTCATCATCCTGCCCTTGCCTTCTCCACCTAACCTTCACCCATCTTGCTGCATTTCTCTGCACCTTTTCCAGTTCTTGCACCTCCACCTCCACATACGGGTCCCATACTGCTGCAGCATATTATAACATTGGCCGTACCATTGTGCCATACGTCTTCTCCTTCACCTCACAGCTAACTCCATTCAACACCCTTCCCAGCATACCCAGAGCCCTTCTTCCCTTTGCTACCACCCTCTCTACCTGTTTTTTCCACCTGAGGTCTCCCTGCAGTACAATCCCTAGATACTTATATCCTGCTGCTTCTTCTATCTCTTGTCCCTCCCATCTGTACATGTCCCTGCTTATCATCTTCTTCCTTATGAACCTCACTACCTTAGTTTTTCTTACATTTATCTTCATTTTATTTTTTCTGGTCCACAACCATATCTTATTAATGTCCGTCTGCAAATTTCCAACCCCCTCTCCCACCTCAGCATATACAACACAATCATCTGCAAACAATTTGATTTTTCCTCTAATCCCCAAACCCATGTCATTTACCATTATGGTAAATAACAAAGGACCCAGCACACTTCCTTGTGGTACCCCTGATGTAACCTCCTCTTCCTCCGATATTGCCTCCCCACTTTCACAATCTGCCTTCGCCCCCTGAGAAAGTCCCCTATCCATTCCACTACCCTCCTGTCTGATATCAGCGCCTCCACTTTCCTCATCAATGTTCCATGGGGCACCTTATTGAATGCCGTCTCAAAATCTATGAAGCAGGCATCCACCTGCTTCCCCTCATCAACTACCTGCACCAGATCCTCTAATAATCCAGCCAGCTGAGCCTCACATGAGTAACCCCTCCTGAAACCATGTGGGGACTCCTCTAACCAATTCCTATTGTTCATTACCCTCACCACATACTGCACCACCAGCCTCTCCATTACTTTTCCTGTACTTGATGTGAGACTCACTGGTCTGTAGCTGCCAGACCTCCCCCTATCCTCTCCCTGCTTGTGTATAGGTACCACCATAGCATCCTTCCAATCTTGTGGTAACTTACCCTCTCCTAAGGACTTTTTAAACAGCACTTCTAAATATTTCACCAACTCCTTGCCACCAAACTTTAGTGCTGCTTTTCCTATCCCATCTGGTCCCCCTGCCTCACTGCTCTCCAAACCCCTAATTACCTTTTCTATCTACCACTCCCTCATCTTAAACTCACTATACACCCCCCAAACCCTGTTTGTCCCCCTATTCCAACCCTCCTTTGCCTCAAACACTAACAAGTACTGTCCTTGCAGCATCTCTGATTTTTCTTGGTCATTTGTCACATGCCTAACATCCCTTCCTGTTAGGAGAGGGATCCCTTCCTCTCCTCCCCTTAACCGCCTAACATACCTAAACAATTTACCCCATTCCTTGCCTTTTCCTTCTTCCACCATGTTCCCCAGAAATACATTCTTTGCCTGTTTGATCTTCCTTTCAAGCTCCCTACCCATTTGTTTCATAATTTCTTTAGATCTTATCATCCCTTCATTTCTCCACATGGCATGTAATTTTCTGCACTTCTTCTTCATTTTCAAAATCTCCTATCCATAATATGGGGGATCTCCCCCAGTCCGTAACCTTTTCATTGGCACAAATTTCTCCAACATAACCTCCATTAATCTTCTAAACTCCCTCCACAACCCCTCTACACCCTCCTCCATAGACCATTTTTTAAACCTGTCTCTCAGGAATATTTCTGCCCCCTTCTTGTCTCCTCTCCCATACTGCCACACCAACCTTTCTGCCATTTGCACTTTTCTCATCCTGCCAATCCCAATTTCTACAACCGGAATATTATGGTCGCTTATACCATCCAATACTATTGCACCAACTACAGCATTCCTAGGTCTGACCAACACCACATCCAGCACTGACCCAACACCCTCCTCATTACATCACATAGGTGTTTCTACTACCTGGACTAATCCTCTGTTGACTGACTGTGCTGCCATTCTCTGCATCATGCTACACATTCATTCTGCACCTTCTACCCATTTCACCCCTGGCATATTCAAATCCCCTGCTACAACAACCCACTGCCTGTCCTTTAGTCTATCGACCGTCTCCTTGATCATCTCAATTGCCTGCCATCCCTGTCCTGGTGGTCTATACGCTGCCAGCAAAGTAATACTGCTATTACTACTATCACTCAATTTAATTTCCATTACCTCAACATCCTCACTAACCCATTCTACCGCCCCTTTTAGCCCTTTCCTTACACACACAATTATTCCTCCTCTTCTCCCATCCCTGTCTCTTCTGAAGATAGTGAACTTATCCTGCTTGCACTCAATGTCCAGTACTTCCTCAGTCAACCAAGTCTCCACAGCTACCACTATATCCACCCCATATCCTTCAACATTTCCCCAGAAGCCCTCCAGCTTGTTGTACACACTCTTACAGTTCACCACCATTTTTTTAATACTAGTACTCTGCTTTACCATCCTACATTGCTTACCTCTTATCTCCACCCCTGCGGCCTCATCAATGCTATCCTCTCCATTTCTCTCCCCTTCCGTTTCCTTGCTTCTAACTGATTGCTATTTCAACAACTGCTGCTCTGCCCTGACCCTCTCCATGCAGCCAGCTACTTCTCTACTTAGCATGTCACCTAGAATCCTCTTTCCCTGTTCGGTCAGGTGAACCTGGTCCCTCCCTACACTTTCCCAGCCTACCCATTTCCTACTATCTATAAATGTAGCCCCCAAATCCCTACACACCCTCTCATATACTTCACTCGCAGCCACTGCCTTCCTATAGGATACTCCTTTCCTAAGCAGCACGCCACTGACTACTGCCCTAGCTCCAGGAAACTTCTCCCGTACTTTCCTCAGCAATCCCCTGAGGTCCCGCTCTACCTCCTGCCCCACCTCCCTATGAGCCAGGTCGTTTCCCCCTACATGAATGAGAACGACCTTTGCCACCCTGCTACCTTTCATCCCACTAACCCTTTCCTCCAAATCCCTGGTATTTGCCCCCCCCCCCCCCCAAAAGCTGCTTTATGTAATTTCTTTCCTGATATTCCTCAGCTCCACCCCCTTTACAATAGAGCTGCCTAGAAAAACTACCTCTGGCTCCCTTCGTACAACCTTTTTCTGCTTTGTGGCTCTTTCAACCACCTGCCTATCCTTGTCTCCGGCCTCCTGCAGCACCCTTGTTTCCCTCCCTTTGGCCAGCCCTCCTCTTTCCCCTATGGCCCTGAACTGTCTACTTTGTCCTGCTTGCTGGTCTTTGCTAATCGCACACTTGCAAGCCTCAGCATACTGCTCCTACCTTCTACCAATGCCTGTTCCCTGCTTTCTGATTCCCGTTCCTCTATTCCTGATTGCTTCCTGTCTACTAATATCAACTTATCCCTTGCTACTATTTCTTGCTCCTCTAACCTTATTTGCTGTCTTATGTCTCCTATTGTCTTATCCCTTTCTACTGCCTCCAACTCATCTATCCTCCTCAATCTTACCACCTCTATCTCTGCCTCCCTCCTCCTCTGCCTTTCCTCCTGCAGTTCCTTTTGCAGCCCTACTTGCAATCTGCCTAACTCTTCCTCTCTACTCAGCTTTTCCTCCTGTGGACTGGCTTTCATTTTCCTTAGCACCCCCTTTACATCTTCCAACTCCTCCTCTAACTTATCCACCCTAATTTCTACTCTACTCTTACTACTCTTACCCATCTCATTCCTGACCTTTTCCTCCATCCTCTCAATTCTATGCATCATTTCCCTCTCTTTCCTGCTTATCTAATCTACCATCTCCCCTTTCCACCTCTCCTCCTTAGCCTGTTCCATTGGCACTGGCACACCTTCTACAAAGCTTCCCCTCAGCATATCCCAAATCCAGTTTCCACCTTCTCCACTTATTTGCGTTTCCTTCTCTACCCTCAATTTGTTCCCTACCTCTGCCACTAAACCCTTTCCCTCAGTACATTCCTCACACTTCCACTGATGTTCCTGTAGTGATTCCAGTTCCTCCTCCCTGATCCCTATACAGCCAACATGGTACCAGCCGCCACACTGGTCGCACTGCATACCACTATCTAACCTTCTCCACACCTTTCCACAGCCCCTACACTTACACCTCCCTACCATTTTTTTTTACCCGTTCTCTAAAAAAAAAAAAATGGTTTAACTAACTTAAAACTAAAACTACTCTCCCTTATAACATACACCAAATATCTACGTATACACACATTTTATTAACTAGCCTAACTTACACTGTACACACTTTACACTCTTACAATAACAAAGGCCTCGTGCACACAATGGGACACTACTCCCTCCTTATAACTAATTACCACATAAAACACTAATCTTAACTCTTAAAACTCTAATTATACCTCAAACTACTACTCCACCTATATTTAAACCTATTACTAGAACTAATCACAAGCCAAAACAGCCTTAAATACAGAACACAACCTGTAATCCGTCTGTGGTGGCCATCTTGTGACATTGTAACCCACATAATACTACACAAGATACAGAATGATATTTAATAATACCTGAATATTTACAAAGCTCTGACTGATAATGGAAGTGAAATTTACTACGGTAATCCATACCAACATTAATGTATTTTTTAAAATGTGAAATCCATTATTCAAATTCCAAAGAAATAAGTTAGGTCATACATTGCATTTTTGTGCAAGGAAAGTTGCTAATGAGTTAGCTCTAGATTACTTTGATACAGACTCAGCACTCATAAATTAAATCATAACTGTGCAGGCAACCATTGCTTCAGAGGACCCCAACAAATTTGAAAATAGTAATTACATGTGTGCACATCTATCATGTGAACACTTATAAAAGGTTACTGTATGGTACAATAAATCAACAAGCCAATGCAATATTAAAGGGTTTTAAAACAGAAATGACAAGTAGTAACAGTAGTTTAGAGGCCTACAGTCAGAATGGTATAATATTATCCTAAATGGCATTGTGAATCAAGCTTTATATAAAAATAAAATGTGCATTAGTTGGAAATTTTACAACGTACATAATGCAATATTTTCCATTAAAACCTGTAACTATTGAAATAATCACAGTCACAGCATGAATGATTTGAATGCACGCTGGAAAAGATAGTAGTTATTACGTAAGACAGGTTGAGAACCAGCAACAGTAACTACTAGGGCAAAAGTATTCCTAGAATGAGGCACAGCATACCTGGGGACATTGCACCTCGTTGGATGCCAGCTGCCTGCTTTAGGTAGAATGTTGCCGGGGGCTTGTGCATCACCAACTCGTAGCTGCGGTCTGGGTTCACAGACACCCTGCATGGTATGGGGATACCTTCTTTCATGTCTTTGGTCCTTTCATTGAAATCCTTGCAAAATGCTGCAATGTTTATTGTTCGCTGCAAATAATGTATACAGTCATCATCAATGCAATACGTAGGACACTGAACATATTTTTATCTTTTAAGATGAAAGGATAACATGTACACACAACATAATTACATCATATAAAAATGTAGTACAATTTTTATCATACTATGTGCTTGCCAGTCCTAGACCATCCAAATTATGGTTAAGTGAATTTCATAGAGGCATAGGTAAGTATTGGTTTTTCTTGCAATGATGCAATTTGGTTAACAGCCTTATGGAAAATGGACAGTATGGTCATTCTGACAAGAAAACATCATCGACTTGAACTCATATTTTAAGGAGAAAAATATCGCACTGGCATTGTATCAAGCCAGTAATCAATCCCACGTGAAAACTTGGGTCATAAGTTATATGTTACGCAACTGTGACCCTCTGTATGTACAGCGTGTAAACATTCGTAAGTGCCAATTGTATGTCACTCACTTTGCCCCACTGCAGCCGTTTGATGTCCAAGCGCAAAGTAATGTACAGGAGAGTGAGCAAGAGATGTATGTTCGAAACGGTCAAGAACCCACAATCGATAGGGGTCCAGGAGCAGTACGAAATGATGGCCAGATCACAACAATTAAATGTCAAGGAACAGGAGCTCCTGAAAGTCGTGACTGGTAAACAACATTATATGCAGCTATTCAACTAACTTTTATACTACACAAACAAAAGCGCATGGGGCTTTCTTTGTGCTCATGTTGATTTCCGTTGCAGATATCATAGACAACTGCACAAATTAAGACAAGCTAGATATAGAAAATAGTGCACTGACGTGCTATGCATCTTTGCAAGAGGATGACGACAATAATAATGCTACCCTTTCGCAAAAACCATTACATTTCATTAGTCCAAAGGGGCAGGGATGTAAACACAAGGAAGTCAGTGATGATGAAACCTACTTTGAAGATGGAAAATCATCAGATATCACTTTGCCCCTCTCTGTAACCTAAGAGTATATGAAAAGAGCTGTTGCCTTTTGGAAAAGTGGAAAGAAGGGAAATCTGCCATTCAGCACCATCAAGAATAACTTAAAACTATTACAACAAAAAAGGTATATGTACGCTTGGAGTAAATACGTTGAAAACCAGGGTACGCATTGACAGAAGCTTTTAAAGGTCAGCACAATCTGCCTAGATAAATTTAACGACGCATACGGGAACAACTTGACGATCCACAACGTTAACATACAGCAGTGGGCCTAGAACATTTTAAAGCATCAGCTGGGTGGGTGGACGCTTTCAAGTAAAAGCATGGTATTGTGTCGCGAAAGATAACCCACGTTACTACAAAAAAAGCTAGGTAACGAAACGAAACAGCTATACTCATTGCATCTGAAAAATTTGTCACTGACACCAGAGCTATTATGGAAACAGTAGGTAGACAGAATGTGTACAATACAGATCAGAGTGGGTTTAATCTAAAAACCACATCCAGTCAAACCCTTGCCAAAAAAAGGAATGAAAGATGTTGACACAGTTATGCAGTCTGTCAGTAACACAATGCATAGCTACACAATAATGCCAACTGTATCTGCAGATGGGCACTTGCTTTCGCCTCTATTTGTAGTTTTAAAAGAGCTGACTGGGACATTTGGCCTGCGAGTCAAGCAAAGTTTGTTTCATGCGGACAATATTGTGGCAGTCGCGTCATCTTCTGGAAAAGTCAACAAAGAACACTTATGAATATGGAGACAGGAGGTGTTTGCTAAAAACCTGCAAGATGACAGCAGAGCAGTTTTAATCGTTGACTCGTTTTATGGCCACAAAAGCTTGTCAACGCATGAAGAGCATGGTGCAGAATACACTGCCGTTTTCATATTGACGATACCACAAGGTGGAACAAGATGCTGTCAACCACTGGATGTATTTGGCTTCTGCATATTCAAGGGGTTTGTCTGCAGGTTTACCAACTCTGCAAAACTTCTGGACGTCAACGTGAATATCGGTCAGAGTAACAACATCCTTCAAATGCAGTCGCTTTTACAGGCAGCTATATGCACCAGTGTTTCGGCCAGTCTCCCAGTATGCTTGGTATTGAAGTGGCTACAACGATGACCGGTCAGAGCAATTTGAACATCCAGTGAAATACTGTTTTGACATAGGTAACGTGCTTTGTTCGCTGTGTCAACATGCATTGTTTTTAACGTGTAGCTGGTGCCAAATATTTCTTTGCTTTGATCATTTTTAAGTTGCGATTCACAAATGCAGTGGAAACAAATGAATGTGTAATTTGAGAAGTAATGTATTATTTACTTATTACTATTGTTATGTGTTATTTTCCTTAGATTGTAAGGCTGAGTGAAGTGCACATGCAGAAGTTGCACTATTCTTCATCAATTGGCATGGTTAAATTGTACAATCGAAAATCATTACCTTCATTCCATATTAATTGTTCAGTCGCTTACATTTGTACCTTTAGATTTTGAGGCACATATAGCTGCTGCAGAATATCAATATGTTGTTAAAATGATATTGAACGTATACATGCATGTGGTTGACATATAACTTATTTACATCATTTAACTTTCTTTACACATAAAGTGAAACTTATTTTTGAATGAGACTTCAAAACACGTTGAGTAGACCTGATCCGTAACCCACCTCCTCTCTTCTCTCCCTCCGCATCACTCATTTTGGAGGGTTCCTGGTTTTCACTCTGCTATACAGTACTTCACGCTCTGACATCAAGTGGCTGTAGTGGGGTGGAGTGAGTGACATACAACCAGTGTGCACGAACATTTAAAAGCTGGACATACAGAGAGTCACAACTGCATAACATCTGACTTACGACCCAACTTTTCATGCGGGATCAATTGCTGGGCCTGATATAATGCAAGTGCTCTATTTTTTTCCTTGAAATATGAGTTCAAATTGATGATATTCCCTTGTGAGATACAAGAGTAAAACATGTAATCTTTGAATGATTCTTGCAATGGGAGTAAGTGATTAACTCAACTATTGTCATAACAAATGGAGTTCATGCGCCAGCCTAGTGTCCAAGATCCCCCTGCTGCCCTCTCTGGTTCACCTCCCACCAACCCTGTACCTGTCTGCCACCAGTACTGCAAGTTGAAAAAGGGCTGCCTACCATACTGGGTTTCCACTGCTGGACTGACAAAGCATGTGGTTCATCCCATGACAGCTGCAGTGCTGCTGGCTGGTATACTGTGTGGCGTTTGTTTGCAATACATACAATCCATGAATAACACTGCCACATCTCTCTGTTCATCAAGAGTTTGGGTCCTCGGGGTACCTGTCTACACCAGTCTCCACTGCTGTGGTGTGCCTGAGGTGCCTGGGTGGGAACGCACACTGTACAGATCCTCTCCTCGTGCTCCCTCAGGGTTACAGAGCCTGGGAGGGTAGCCCACACTGCATTGCTCACTTCTTGTACTGTGGCAAGCACTCCCATTCCATCCCTGCCCCCCAAAAGAGAACACATCACCCAGAAGGCCCTGTGGTGGGAAATGCTTGAATGCACAATAGGATGCAATACTTCCTGCCAGCACTCCACCACGATCCACCGCTAAAAGACTTCGCAGTTTGTACCTACTGTTGTGTTGGTGTACTGTTCTGCCATCAACTCAAGTATACAGAGAGCCGCGGTGGTCTTCTGTATGCTCCCTTGGATCGACATTCATATGCAGTGGTGTCCTTTGTTAATGCAGGAAAACTACCACTAACATCATTGACACCAAATTACCAACAGGCACTTTATTGGAAAATCTGCCCATATCCATCCTGTGCAGTTGCAAACTCTTCTGTGCAGAGTGACGCACTTCGCAAGGCCCATGAAACCATATTGCTAAGAGCATACATAACTACCACTGGCCAACTGCTGAAAGCTTGATTAACAACTGATAACATGAAATCCAAAAACTGACAATCAATGAATGATGGTTATTGCTAACAACTGATCAATGAGTGATCTCAACTGCTTCTGCCCTCCATCTTTTATACTTTTGCAAGCAATGTGATGGAGTGATACAAATTGTATGCAGATGAATACATATGCCAACAGATGGACCACCGTCATACTTTGAAATGTCCCGTGTGGATATGCAGGTAACTCATAGTCTTACATAAAGTGTGCCACAGATGGCTTGGAAGAACAACCCTCTGGTGGTGCCGGGCCATGAGGGATAACATTACCTCACTGCAGCCAACGTCTAGACGGTGACATCATCCACACCACTACTTACATGATAAATGGACTAGGCCCATCACACATCATCCCAAGCTTTCAATGGACAATATCCACTGCCAGCCCTCTTCTATCTTGATGTTACCTTGTTGACTGGCATCAAGGTTTCATCTCACCATTCAATCATCCACCACCCTCCTCACTGATACCTAAAACGAGGAAGAGGAGCTGGGCAAATTAAAGAAAAATCCCTATTCCTGGATGGTGATGAACTGACATCTCAACATGAGCCTTATTCCATTTATAAAAGAGCAATTCTCACATAAAATGTTTCTGTCTGTGGCCATTAAATTTTTCCCCAATTATTATTCCTAACTTTTGATCAGTTATACTTATTAAGTGACATCTTACCTTGTATATGCACCATAATATTTACCTAAAACTCTTACCACATTTCAACACAGATAAATTAAAGACCTGTTTTGTCATTACTGTCCCTTGTCCCAAACTATATTTTTCATCATACTGTTTGCTATTTAAGCTTACAAACTAAGCCTGAGTATAAAAAAAATTATATGGAGGGATGTGCAAAATACTTAATAAAATACTTACAAGCAGAGGGTAAGTGAACTGAAAGTGACACATGCAACAGGAATGTAGTATTTAACCTCAAAGTTTATCCTAAGAGTTACAAGTCATTGCTTTTCCTTGATGTTGTCAGTACAATAATTTCCCTTGGAGAAGTAATAGATTGGCTAAATTGCTGTAACAAGGTGAAGCAACCATGTTTTTTTTTCAGTTAAAATAACAGCATGTGAATCACTATTAACTTACGAGTTTGTTTCAGGTAATTGTTTGCATTTTAATCTTTGAGAGGAACTTTTTTTTGTCATTACTGTCCTTGGTTTATTTAGATATGTTTTGAATACAAACAATTAGAAAACATGTGTGTATTACCATACATTAGGGTATTTATCAGAATGTAACCTCGAATATACCAAAAGCTTGATGTGTCCCACATGGTATCACCCTGAGACCATTTATCACGTAGCCAGCCACCGCATCCAGCAGGGAAGAAGTTCATCCATTACCCACATGACAGCAGTGTGACGATAAAGTGTTGTGCTCAGTGTCCCACGTGCGAGAGTGTATTTGTTAATTTGTTATTTTTCATGGTCTTTTAAAATTCTCTTTTCAGTGTTTATTATTTTTATGAAGTGTGTATTATTTTTATATGAAGTGTTATTATTGTCATATTCAATGCTACGTAACATGTAAGTAATAACTAGAGGTCAAAGCATAATGTAAACAAACTAAATGCATAACACGCATGACATAATGGCCATGTGCTTATTGGCACCATGAGCGACACACGCTCATGGTAAAACCGCCATAATATTGCGGTATACACATTATATAAACTCGCTAAGCACTAAGTGTTAGTGTTTTCCTTATTTTTCTTGAAAGAGTATTTTTAATAAATGTCAATAGTGTTCATTTGCTTCATCCTCCCATCAGTGTTACATATACCCATCTCATTTCACAACTGTTTGTTAAAGTTTTTTTCCATCATCCTGGTAGGAACACTGTGCGAGGCAGCTGGCTCCTGCGCAGGAACAAAGTAGTAGTATCTCAGCACTTGAATGGGGCGGATGTCGCACACGGCCTCTCCAGGTATTCACCGCTTTGTTTTAATCATGTAACTACCGTCAGTAGTCATTCTTTTAGTACTGGAACATTTATCTACTCGTCTTTAACCCAGAGAGAGCACCGCCCCACACCTCAGTCTGTTTTGTACACTGCTGAGTTTAATTTTTCACTTTAAGATCGTGTAGGCTTCGTACCATTTTTTACAGTATAAGAGCTCTCCGAGCTACAGTGGAAATGTGTAAGTGCCTCCTCAGAGGAACCATTGAAAATAAAACGTTGAGAGGGGCTATTACACCTCTCACTAGTCTAGGCATAAGGAATACAGATCATCTGATGCTGAATCATCAGAGGGGGCCATTCTTAGGGGCGTCAACCACATACCCTGCATCCTCATGCTCTCTGCGCTGGCGTCCTTGGGAAGTATCACCGGATCATTTCCAACCATGTCACCCGACATTTCCCTCTGATATCCAACCCACAAAACCAGCATACGTCAAGCTAACCTCATAATTATGTAGTCCTTAAACAGTGGAAATTGGTCATTACTTTTCTTATTTTTATAACAGTATGGAGACAGTAATGACTAGTTTCAAAGACAGTAATGACAGATGATAAATAGCACATTTTGTAATAAATTTTGAGTAGTAATAACATTATAAAATGGTGTAGCATACATTACATTTTAAATTCAAAGTTAAAAGTAATATATTTGAGAAATCATGATATAGTGAAATTGGAATTAATGAGACAATTTATAATTAATGACTCATAACTCAGTAGCCAGTAGATCCATGTTAACTTAACCTCTGTGTATGTCTTGCCAGCAATAACTGTATTGCACTTTGCAGTGAACTAAGAAATTCTCACTTGAATCGTAACTACAGCATAGCACCCCTCAACCAGAATTGTTGAGGGAAAGCTTATTTTGGTTATGGGAAAATTCTTGTCATGAGGAATTCTTGTTTTGGGGCCAGTTTACTGTTGTATTTTTTATATCAGAATATTAATATTTGTGATAGGTATATGGCACACAGCATTTTGATTAATCACAGGCATACACAGATTTATTGAATGACCCAACAATAAAAAGTTAACAACTAATTATCATGGATTGTTATAAAGGACTGGCCATACTTGGCTGATGTGAACATGGGAAGAACTAGTTCTGTAAGGGGAGTGGTTGTCTGAATTACGGTTGACGGGTACTCTACTGTATCACATTGTGGTTTATATTCTCACTTTTAGGTGATCACGATGACGATGAATAATCCTGATCTTAGCAGAGTTATGAAGGGAAAGGTGGAGATGAAATAGGTATATTGAGGAGAAAAGTTTAAAAAAAAAATTAAATAAGAAGTATGTGCAATGAAAAGGAGAAAACAAAAGTCAACTATAAAAAAAGAATTGATGCTAAAATGAATAAGATACCGCATTAAAAAACACAAAATGCTGAAAGATGTTACAATACTATCTGATTGTCAGAAAAATATCGCACAATTAAAGAAAGCCCATGAGACAGAAAATGTTACATACAAAGATAGTATACCTTAACTCTGGAAGCAGCAGAGGGTAGAGACAGTATGCTACAAGTTTCCATTTCCTGATTATCATCTAAGCCCAAGGAAGTTATAAAAAAATTGAACATCATGGTGCAAGTTAACATGCTTGCTGTAAATACTACTTGGCCAAGGCCCCCAGAAAATATGTTAACTACACAAGCACATGCTGTTCCTTACTTTCTTTTGGACAGGTTCACAGTAAATCGTAAATTACCAGAAATACTTGCAGCTTATTGTTCCTCCTGGCTACACACACATTTTCACCACACTGACAACATTAATGCTACAGTTACCTACTGAAATATTTATGACTGTACATTGATTTGTACTTTGCCATTTACCGCCTGGACTTTCTGGTTTGCCGGACTATACGTCCTCCTAATTAGTCCGGTAAACAAAGGCTTTACTGTGTGTATATCTATATACCGTATGAGTCGCTGCACCTATTTTTCCATATCCATGCAACCCACACACAATACTACCCATCTAACGAAACATCAACCATAGCAGAAAACCACGTGCACCTTGATTCGTTATCAGTACAGTAAGCGGTGAACGGATGGTGTTATGTCAGCAATGTGTTGAGAAGCAGTTATGGTTCAAAAAATGCACATCTGTTTATTGTGTTGAAACAGATTATTGCGATGTTTACCGAATATGCTGGTATGTGGCGATTGCATCCTTAGTAACAAACACCTGTCTTGCTTCGAACCATTGTGTTTCATCATGTGACATAAAAATACAGTAACCGCTTACTGAACTGACAAAAATAAATCAACCTGCACGTGCTGTTTTGTAGCTATCCTATTTTCACATCACTGATTGGTACAGGCTGACAGTGGCGTTGAATGTTCAGGTAACAGACAAGGCACCACAATGAGTTCGCACACGGCATGGGACTCTGCTACACAAAAGACAGTTATTTTTCCATGTTTAGATGTTTTGTAGATAGGTAGCACTGTGTGCGGGATGTCTAGGTAAGGAAAATAGGCATGGGCCACTCGCCTGCCTGCCTCTGCCTGCCTGCCTGCGCGCCTCTCTCTCTCTCTCTCTCTCTCTCTCTCGCTCTCGCTCTCGCTCTCTCTCTCTCTCTCTCTCTCTCTCTCTCTCTCTATCTATCTATCTATCTATCTATCTATCTCTCTATCTCTCTCTCTCTCTCTCTCTCTCTCTCTCTCTATCTCTCTATCTCTCTATCTATCTATAAACAAGTGGAAATTTTGTGACCTTGAAATGATAACTATTATTTACAAAAAGTTTATCTCATCATACTCAACATGGAAATCATGCCACATGGCAACAATAATACAAAATATATTGTAATAGATCCCCAGAAAGAGCTATGCTCTCAAGGGGATTAAATGTATTCTTGTAATATGATCTATAATGTAATTAATTAATAGGTAAATAAATTTATTGATTTTTGTAATTTATTGGATTGTATTGTTCATTTCTATAATTTATGAATATTAAGTTCAGTAAATAGTAGACCCGAACAAAAGGGGAGGGCATTTAAGTCAACAAATGAAGTTTTACATGTAGCATTTGGTTTAGCTTTACACATTATACTGTTACAAGATGCCAGAGGGGCGTATCCGAGTTCATGAGGGATGGAGTTCTTTCTCACTCTCCACTGTACTGATGCTTGCAGTCGGCATTCCCACTGGTCACTCGAAGCTCTGCTGGCTCATCGCTTTGCTGTCTTTGCACACCTGGCTCTCAAGGTCATGGGTTCTCCAAACTCTAAACTCTTGGCTCAGAGGCTCATCGCAACTTAAGGCTCCTGCCTACCTGGTACTTGAACTGTGTTACAGACTGCTAGTAATTCATGTATTTTTGCACAAATATTACATGTGTTTCCAATGTGTTGACCTATGAAAAGAACACACACTTAAAATGTGGGCTAATGAGTGATTTCAAAATGTCGCTCACAGTAGAAACACTATTTTTGAGTACTCCAAAATGTTTAAAAATTACTTTTTGTGTTGCATCTCAAAATATGAGTCAGATACAAACAAAACTACTCACGGGCTCTGCACTGAACCTCAGACTTTCCACCAATAAAAGAATAGGGTCACCGCTAAACATCCCATAGGTACATGCAGTGCGACAAGAACACTGCACGACACTTCAGAGCCTTGTACTTAGCGACATTGGCATACTTTATGCGCGAGGCAGTGTTGCTGGTCTGATCTCGGAGGTTCCCCACATGCCGAGTCATGCTGAGATAGGCTAGGACAACGACCAGAATATTCTTGAAAAGATAGGCCTTACCCCAGAAATTCGATCCGCTGTAGGTTAGGAGCACATGAGTCCTGATAGGCTTGTTTCGCACATGCGGTGGCTCATATTTGTAAATTGTGGCCCGCTTCTTGCATTACCACTTGCCTAACCTTCACACACTCCTTCGCTAGCTCGAGCAGGACGGCAGCAAGGGAAGCGATGCAGACCAGAAACACGCAACGATACGAATTATCCTCGTCTGCATCCTAAAGATTTTTATGCTCTGGCTACTGTTACCCCATATTTTGATTCTATATGTCACATTACAGTGAAAAGGTACAAATATGTGATCCGTAGAGAGATTTTGTCCAGTGCTACTAAGAATTCAAAGTACATAGCAGAATCTAATCAATTTACTTGTTATCTGATGTATGTGATATTATTTAAAATTTCTATCTACTATTACTTTCACAAAATTATTTGACTGCATCTGGTTTATATTCTGATCTTCAAATTAAGTTACAATACTTTTTTTTTAGTTTTTTGTTTACAGTGAGACGCCCTCAACCCCTAAGGGGTGTCAGGAGTTTCAACCATTCCTCACTCACACCCTTAATTACAAAACACCTGCATACCCCCATGGGGCAGAAAGCAATCTAGTCTCAAAATTGCCACCATGGCCCATACATACGTATTACATATTACTATTATATTCCATTTAGTACATTTGCGCAGTAATGATCCCACAACATTCAGTTGACAGTTTCTTAAGGTGACTCTGAAAGAATGTTCTCATAGGCCTTCTGTGACTTTAGTACATTTAATGACAGGTTAGTAAATACACTGTATTCATAAGCATTACATTACCTTTCACAGTTATAGCCCTTTTTAAAATATATTTTACACCTCAGATAATTAGATTAATGAAAGAACAAGCCATTAAAAATGTACCCACTTGCTCGCACATTTTACCAACAAAGTCACTGAGTACGAGCTTACTTGAATCCCTGACATCATAAATGATATGAAAAATCTTTTTGGCCTATCACTTTACTACAGTTATGTTCAATAGGAATCGTGCGTGTCTTCGCTCATAGCGGGATCCCAAATAATCGCACAAAACAATGACTTACCAACTACTAAGTAACAACTCGTTCCAGCAAACCCTGTCATAACCCTGCACGGGGTAAGCAGGCCAGCCGCATCGTGAGAGGGGAGGGCGATCCCTCCTCTCCAACCCCGCACTTCCACGCTGGTTCGTCCGCATCTACCGCGCACATGGCTTTGTTTACAAACAAAGCAAAGCTGGCAGGATGACTGAGAGCTTGCCAGAGCTGTGGTGTCCGGAGTGTTTGCGCCCTATGGTGTATCCTGGATAGTTAGCAGGTGACAGTAAGACCTTTTGCCAATGCCATCATAAGAACAGCCCTACAAATATCCATGCCGGTGACATTGGCGAGAGGGAAAAAGACAGTAGCAGTGAAGTGATGCAGGACACTCAAAATTTTCCAAATTTTCCCACACGAGTAAAATCTGAAAGTGAACATTTCCCAAATCATGCACTTCCTAAACATTGTGATAACTTGCTATACAATGGTCAGGGTACCACGGTACTTCAGTTTATACAATGTGACGTAAAGTACCACCAAGAATGCATTGGTGACATGAAAAACAAATCAATTTCAGGACTCACATTTCTTTGCTTGTCATGTCACGTGTTTTCAACAACAAACACAGGCAGTGCATAAACAGAACGCAGAATGAAACTGCAGACATCCCATGTGATCAGGTGTTGGACTTGTTAGGACAGTGGGATAACGATGTGGCAGTAAATGTGAACAGCAATCTTTCACAAGTGATAGTGGCATGGGACGCTAACAATGTGTCAGGTGGAGCGACACCGAGCAGAGGAGAGGAATGGAAGATGAGTAGGGGAGGAGAGCAGCGCGAAGCAGGGATGCCGCGCACTCCCACTGTACATGTGGTGAATGTAAACAAACCCCTGCCACCCGAACCTACCCCAACAACCACACCGCATGCATACCAGCCATCCACACCATTTTTCTCACCACTACCACAATTGTTTCCAATGCCCGTTTATCCACCAATTGTACCACATTACCCACCAACTTTTCCAAACTTCCCGCTTCTTAATCCGTACATGACAACAATCCCACACACAACAGAAAGCCGCTACGAAGCAGAACCACAGAGACCAACCTTTATCACCACTCGCCAGGACCAATTACAGCAAAAACACCATCCAAGTTCCAAACATTACCTACGTTCGCAGGCACGCCGACGGAAGATCCGGCAGCATTCTTGGAAGACTGTATATCCCGCCTTACCAGGTACGGGGTAAGCTGTGACAAATGGGCCAGCTGTGTCGGAGTACAACTCTATGGAGACGCGCGCTCTTGATGGGCATCTCTCAACCACTATGGACTTCAGTGGGAGGAGTTCCGTCGTGCATTCCAGTGTAGGTTCAGCGGGGTCTTTGCCTCTGTACAGGCCCAGAGCAGATTGACTCTGGAGGGTCAACAATTGGATGAGTTATTAACCATTTTCATTACACGTAAAAGTCAACTTGTTAAACACTTTCATCCAAATTTGCCAGAGCGGGAAGTACTGGAAGTAATTGCTGAAACGGCTCAACCTGAATTCAGAGCAGCCTTAATACCTTTGTTAAACAGAAGATTTAATGCATGCTGCAATAATTCTGGAGAGGATGCATGAATCACCACGCCATGATGCAAATGAAGTAAGAGGGCGACTTGAACAGAGAAAGGAAATTGGCAGGTGCCGGTGAAACTTAAAGACAGGAGAAAAACGGCATTCGCGTCCCAAGATGGCCGGCGGTTTCTTTTCTGTGCTATGCAATTTGGTTTAAAATGTTCACCCGCAACATTTCAGGCAATGATGGTACGTGTGCTGGATGGCATTACTGGAGAGTATACGCTGGCACATCTCAATGACGTGATTATCTGGTCAAACAGCTGGGAGGAACATGTGCATCATTTAGCAGTAGTCCTGGAGAGGCTCGCAATCAATGGCAGCATGTGCTCGATTGAGAAATACCATGTGGGTAAGACCAGCATTGATTTCTTAGGCCATGGAGTCGATCATGAGGGAAACCGGCCAAATCCGGAACAATTAAGGATCATTGACAACTACCTGCAGTCTAAAACACGTAAGCAGCTACAGAAGTTTTTGGACTCATAAATTGGTTGCGAGAGCACAACCCACGGTTTGCAACAATCACTGCGCCCCCGACAGAGCAGCTGTCACTGCAGAAATGGTTTCAGTGGACAAGCAAGACGGAGAAAGCATTCACAGACATCAAGCATGAATTCAGATCATGTCTGACACTAGCATGTTATGATGCAAGCAAGCATTTGTACCTTAAACTGACGCAAGCCAAGAGGGAATAGAAGCAGTAATGTACCAGGTTAGCAACAGTGGGGAGACACACATAATTGACTTTGCGAGCGCAAAACTAGGGCAAGCTGAGAGACGTTATGACGTCAACGAGAGGGAATGCCTGGCAGTCATTTGGGTAGTCAAGAAATACCGAGCGTAACCTCGAGTATCAGAGGTTCACACTACGGACCGACAACCGGTGCCTTGTATGGTTGCATAGTATACAAGAAGCAAGGAGTAAGTCGACGCAATGGGCAATACATTTGCAGGCCTACAACTTCCATTCAATCTTTCATTCACTCAGTTACACACATTGCCACTTAGTGCAGTGAACAAGTCATAGTTGTCACATGATCTCAGTAAATGAAATGTCCAACTTTTGAAATTGAACTTAACTCTGAGCATTGGTGTTTCAGATATTTTTTAAATATTATTCACATGACTTGACAGAATGTTCATTATTTCGGTCTAAACCAACTAGCCATTAAATTACAAGTGCCTGTTACAAGAGTTCATGCTTCGTGAAAAATTTACCATTTAAAACCAGTCCCCTATCGTTTCGGCAGCATATCATGTACAATTAAATTTCCATCTCATACCATTGCGATTGACCTCAAAGCAAACATTGTCAAGGCAATCTCTCTTTCACCAGAAATGCCACAGGATGTTATATTCATCCCCGAACAATCACTGACGTGTGATAGCTCTAAATTTGTAAAGGCGGCAATTCTTCTATCAGACGAAAAGCCATTGTTTTCAGCATGCAAATTCCACTGCTCCCATAATAATTCTTTTTCAATTGTGCACCTATTTCCACATCAATATGTTTTCACTAACTCTCTTGCAAGTACAGTGTTAGAGTGTAAGAACAAGTCACTAAACGCAAATGTTACCAATCATAACATAGGAACAGTCGAACTACATGTACCTTGTGGCTGTCAGATTTCCACACCTGACCACATTCTTGTAGAGGCCACGCATCTGTGTGATGTACGTGCGCCAACCGTTCCCCTTCAACAAACTGCTATCCCTGTTCACTGGCTCACACAGCAGTCATTCCACCTACCACAACTTTCCCTTCAAGATGGCATACACTTTTATAACATAACTTCTGCGCTTGACACTGACTGGCACATCAATCACACAGAGTTGCCAATACTTCAAGAACTAGTTCCAGTTTCTCCAGGTGGTAAGTTCAGGGAAACAAAACTGTTTTCCATATTAGATCCCACCCATTACAATTATATATTGATGTGGTTGCAGTAGTCGCATTCTACATAAAGTTGATCAAACTCTCTATTTTGCTGGCACGATAAATACACCCCAGTAACCTTACTTTTGCCCAGTAATACATACAAAAGGTTACTGCAATCTTAGTATTTACAAGTACAGAAATATTAAGTTCAGAATATGTTAACTTGTGGCTACAAAGGTACCAACCCTCATCATTAATCATAATTCAGTAATAACAGCTCATAAGGGTATGAAGATAAGCCTTTGGCAATGAGAATTAACTACATATTCAATGTAGTTCTACATATTTGATTATCAGACCTACAGGTCTTTAGATATTGTTGAAGAGTACATTATTTGTTGAGAAAAGTGCCTCTGGCACTGTTAATTATTTTTATTATTTTGCAGTTGCAACTAATTTTTATTATTATGTTCTCTCATGATTAATAAGTTTTGCACATGACAATGATGATTCAAACAGCAATACTATCTATAGAATTATTGATACCCTAATATGAATATCATTACAGAAGAAAGAAACTTGGTAGTTTCTATACATATATAGGCTATGTACAATGGAGTAACAAGAATACTGTCTTCCACGAATTATTAGTATTTAAGTTTTTGTAACTAGAGTATTTTTATTCCCTACCTTTATTAACTACAGGTATTTACTACCTACATCGTTCCACAGTTATATGTTTATGAGAATAAAAAATTTTTCTTTACAAAACCAACTACTTAGTATATAAGAAAATTGCTATATGCTGTTCACGATAAAATGAGCACTTTTGAAAGCCCTGCTTCAGATCTACCTGTCTGCACATTGGGTGTTCTTCCGCCTTCTGTAAAATTAACCATGTCATGAGCCTCATCCCTTTATTCATACGTCTGTCAAGTGAAACTGTGAAATTATTATAAAAGTAAATATTGTGCAAATCTGCTCTTTAATACACTTTGACAAAAAAAAATCCAAATGTTTTGTAGTATAAAGCCATAATTGATATTGTGTTTACAAAATTATTAATATAATATATTTATAATTAATAATTATATTTACCATAGTAAATACGACTTCCCCAGATTGAGTAGTTTCAGTGTTTACATTTATTTTTTATATAAAATCTGTTTTAAAATTTCCAAATTAATCAGATTTTAAAGTTTCCTACAACAATTTTAGGAATGCATCTAAACCAATTTTTTTTCATTTATTACTCTTAGCTGGAATAAAATATACATATTAAAGTAACCAAGGAAGAATGTGCTAAGGTGATTGTTACAGTAAGATTGTGGGAGGATATAATGTTGCATCATGATATCCCAAAGAAGTAAAGGCTCGAGGAGTCCTCCTTCTAGGGCTAGACATCTAACATGGCCAGATGTTTCAGGTAAGTGCCCCGCCCGTCAGTGCCTTGACAGCGTACGTGACGACTCCGGAGAGAGGATGGCCAGTGTCGTGTAACCAGGCAGAGCAAGGATGGAGATGTTCCGTTCAAATGGAATCTTCAGTGATTCCTGTCGTATTTGGCTTTGAAAATGCAGACGCCATCACTTCCGAAGCTGTCAAGTAAGACCTATCCATGGCACAAGTCAAAAGTATAGTCGCAACTTAGCAATCCTAGTGAAGTCTTTTGATAATATTGCGTAACTGTCAGATTTGTCAGAGGAACTGTTTTAATGAGAAAGTCAAGTTTGGTTTGTTGCTGCTGTATGAAAATCGCTTTTGTTATAAATGTTTAAATGGACTTTCCTTGGTGAACATTCCCAGTGGCCATTTCATTTTCGTGTTCTACCCCGAATAAAGTAATTTAAATTATATGAAAAGAGAGTGACTATCTGAACTTTGTCTGCAAAATGGCATGGTGTAGTATTAAGGCAGATTTCATTTAGTTGCGCTCTGCATGTTGAATTTTCACGTTTTCAAAGCAGTAATTCTCAATCTGATTTCTTTGGCAAAATTCCTTATAGTTATCTGATGGCATGAATTTTGAGTGTTATTCTATTTCTTTGAATTTAATTTGTCCTGAAGGGTTAGTAAACTTAAATATGTTCCTTTAATTAAAAATGATATCTAAGGGTATTCTGTTGTTTCAATGTGTATGTTCGTTGTAAGATTTTTTTTTTTTTTTTTCAAGATGTCTTGATTTACTAATGTGTGTCTTAATATTGAATTTAAATATTTCAAGTTCATCATTAATGAATGCTGACCTAGGTATTCCACAAGGAATACATACATACATATGTACGTACTTACATACATACTTACATACATACAATACATGCATATAATACATACAATGAATACATACATTACATGCAATACAATACATAGAATACATATACATACATACACACACACTCGCAATTAGGCTACCGCCCAGTGGTGAGCTCTCTCACCTCTCCTTCACCCAACCAACTCCTTTTCCACACTCCCTTCTTGAATTTACCAACCCCTCTCACAGATACCAATTCCTCCCTCAACACATTCCACTCTCTCACAGACCTCACAAGCATGGACTGCCTATCCCGCTCTGTTCTCCTCCACACCCTCTGAAGCTTCTCACTGTTGTTTCCTCTTCCTCTAAACACCCCCTTACTTTGTTTGCCAAATGTTCAAGTCTATAATTAAATTACGATTGAATTCACAAATTTCAATTGTAGTCTCTTTTCCACACACTCAAACATTTTTTGTTTAAAAAGAAAAATTTGAACCTAAATATTTATTTCTTCTTTAAAAGCGGTATCTGAAAAAGGCTAACTTTGTAAATTTC
Organism: Dryococelus australis; assembly: GCA_029891345.1. Taxonomy (NCBI): domain Eukaryota; kingdom Metazoa; phylum Arthropoda; class Insecta; order Phasmatodea; family Phasmatidae; genus Dryococelus; species Dryococelus australis. The sequence goes on from CM056997.1 coordinate 64,566,270, forward strand.
GAATACTTTATTTGTTGGGATTACAAGTGTTTCTCTTTGGCATATGTGAGCCAGCCTTCCTAAAGTATCTCAAATTGTATATTCCTCATTGTATTAAACGTCCACATTTTTAATGGAATGTAATGTTATGAAGAAAAGTCGGCTACTTGATTTGCTGTAGGTAAGTTATAGTCTGGGCAAAAAGTAAGAACCACGCAGCTACACAAGTTCCGAACTTAATCTAAATTCACAACATCCACACAACTATTATCTTTATAAACATTCCCTTCCAATCTCATAATAGTACATTATAGTTTACTTGGCACTTTTTATTTGATGTTAAGATATGGGACTACTTTCCCTCCCTCGCTACCAACTTTACTGGGTGCATGTCACTCAGTGAGCCCATTAAAATATATAGCACACAGGAGCAGTGACATTTTTCTAAGGTTCGTTTCAAAAGTGCTCACTTTATTGTGAACAGCCTTTAACTAGTGATATAAGCTATAGGTTAAGAGAACAAATATTCTCATTATTTCGTGTACTAATTATATTGAACATAAGTCATAGTTCTATTGTATTGCATTTTACTTAACATTCGTAATGAGTATAAATGAATTGTTGTTGCTACCAAAAGCAAACCAAGGTTAAAGAAATTCTTGTTAGACAGATAGCATAAAGTGAAAAACTCTCTAAATTTGGATCAATTTGACTTTTTCAAAGAAATCTAAATGATGCTACAGTGAAAAAAATACTCATAATGTGAATAAACATGTGTGGCGACAGACACTCCTACAAATTAAAGTGTGTCTCACATGTGAACATTGAAAGTGAATTTTGAAAATATGAACAGTGATATGAACTTCACATGAATTTTAATGTTTTGCTAATGTTTTACTGCCCAAGGCAATCGTAAACATAACTTGTAAATACCGCCATCAAAATGTATTTTACTCTTAGATTTTTATCCTTAACTGAAGCTTACCTATTAAATTACAATAATCTTGTTTGTGTAACAACCAACATGCAGGTAGTATTCACCATATGGTGACACGTACACTGTACTTTTAACTAACTTCCATTAATTTTTTTACAAAAGGTGTTTATGAATATGTATAATGTGTACTTATCATGTGTATTTATAAGTGAATAGGTATAATAATGCAAGAATCTGAGTCACTTCCCATTGTAAAACCATAGCGCACGCCACAATATGGCCAAAAGCACCACATCAGTGCTGTACTCAACGCCACTGCTGACTATTGCAGGCACGCTTTTCCGGCACTGCCAACTGTTACATTATTAATTCATATACTACTGATGTCACAATTGCCAACCTGGTCAAGTGTTCCTTTATATTTAACATCACTTTTAGAATATTTATTCATTGCAAATATGGCACATTAGTAAGTATTATTGAGAATTAACGTTCAGCCAGCAGGCTTGTCACGTTACAATTAGGTATTTCCTCAAAGAGTAATGATTTCTCTGGCACGTTGTCGAGCGTCTTAGTACCACAAGCGCACAATTCAAACTTCCTTCTCCCCATGTCCAACCACCTAGTTCTTGGGGGTTTCTGTAATATAATAATTAAATGTAGCGTTGGACATACATCTCTCTCCTGTGGTCATGCTATACAACGTGCACAGGTCTTCTTGAGAGAATTATTAAATATTCCAAGGTCAACCTATTCTTACACTGTTATTATTTATGATGTATGTAATTTTTATTGAAGCTTACTGCCATTATTTTTACCTACCCAGTTGAAAAACACAACAAAAAAAAAAATTAACTTCTGCGTATAAGACTTTTATACCTCCCATGTAAAACGATGACAAGAACTTAGCTTTGCGTCTCCAATACTGCATATAACTACTATCACGTACGCCATCATCCATCTATGTTCGTCATTGGCTTGAGCTCCGCGACCTCTCCGGTACTTCTACTTAACCACACCAAAAATTCTTATTACTCTGACTCCCAAAGCCACAACTGAAGCCGGGATGGCTGCCCTTTAAACGGAGGGGATTGTAGCAGCAACCAAGGTGCTGCACACGAACCTCCTAAGGTTCAATGGAGTATAGCTGGTGGGCGAGTTAATTGTTTGGAAAATATGCTCCACATTGCCAGTGAGCCCCGCCGTGTATTTAAGCACCACTCAGCCCCCCCCCCAGTCACCCATGGACGGTCACCACAACTTCAAAAAGTCAGTATATTAATTTTCACAGAGCCGACTACCAAGCAGAGGGCCTCACTACAGACCAGGCCTAGAGAAACTCTAGGCCATCCTGCAGTCTACAACATTGGTGAGCATAATCCGCGTAGAAGTTAGGCATAACGCTACTTCTCGAGTCCCCGTTACCGTCTTCCTAACATAATAACTCTGGCAAGGTTAGGCAGTCTTATAGAGTCTTGTAGCAATAATAACTTGTACTTGTTGTAAGTGTTGGGAGTCAATATTCGTGTATTCAATATTTGTATATTTTATGGTTATCAGAGAGTGTAATTGTTGCTATAATAAAGGTGATGTGTTTGAATGAATTCTGGTCTACCAATCCGTCTAGAGTTTACGTACCCCCTGAGTAGTTCCCCTCCTAGGCTGAAGGACATGTCAAACCGTAAAGGAATTAGTATACTAAGTGAAGTGTAGACCAGTGACTAGGTCAGCAGGAGGTAGGACTGCTACAATGACCTTTCACCAATATCACAACAGTTCATCACAGCACAATCGTTTGTCAGTCGGACAACCTGCAACGAGTGATCATGTGACTTGCACCGATTAGTGCCCGCGACTTTAACCTTCTTTTGTATTTCAGACATTTCAACTATCTATTACATTTATTTTCCGTCGGTGTGAGGAGTCAATACGGTGCTGGGAGAGAAAAGTAACGATTCTCTCTCGTATTCGTAACTCTTGAAGTGTGAAGTTTTGTTTTATGAAAGCTGCCATTCTGTCTTGGTTTTATTTGTCCATCAGCTGCGAGTGACAATATTGTTTGTTTTGCCGAGATGACAGTAAATCTCCATTTAACTTCTTCTTTTATTTATTGGCAACCCTGCTATCAACAATCTTTCAATTATTATTTAGTTAACAGTCTCCAACGCACGCTAAGCTAGTTTGTTGGTGTTTACGGAGGACTATAACGAGAGCACGAACAGTAACCTGTTACAAGTTTCTTGGCTTAAAAGTACACAATTAACTGGAAATCTCACATTGCATATATTTTACCCAAACTAAGTTCAGCCTGTTTCGCTCTGTGGAGTGTTGCAGGGGTCTGGAACAAAAATGGTATATTTTCCATATTTTCATTCCATCATATGTTGTGGTATAATTTTTTTGGGTAATTCCACTGACAGTAAGAAAAGTGTTTCTCATGCAAAAGAGAGCTGTAATAATAATCAATGGCAAAAGAAAGTCAGACTCATGTAGAACTCTTTTCAAGAGCTCAGAGATTTAAACATTTGCATGGGAATAGATATTTTCAATACTTATTTTCGTGTCCAAAAACAACCATAAAAAAATCCCTTCATAAGCATGACACTAGAATAAAATAACACTCAAGTCTACTAGGCTACAATCACAGTAGTATACTCTTAACAAAATAACAGTGGCGTTACCATGGAAGTATGAAAATGTACCAGTAATGTAAGGGTTTGTCCTTACAGTAGTTCCATTTTAATTTACCTTAGTTCTCTGCATTATCATATTTTTTCAAGGTTTGGAAAAGAAAGTGAGGAAAACAGATTTATGCTAATAATAAGCTTAATTAATTATTTATATTTTTAAAAAGTTTGATTCAGTGATTTACAACATCTTTATTAATATTTTCATCAACAAACTGAAACTAGCATTTTGATGGTCACATATATGAACTCATTTATCATTTTCTCTATTTTCAGAATTTGCCAACATTACTGGCTAGACGAACACTATAACCTTAGCCAGCTTGCTAAGAGGTTTACTTTCATCTATGCCAATTGCCACCAAGTTCAAATCTACAATGAAACTTAAAACACTGTTTGTTGCAAGCGAATCTTACTAACGAACTAAGGAATTCCAAAAGGGAGAGTCTGTTCTAGATCATGAAGATGGACGTACGCTATTGGGATAGCTCCGAGAGGACGCCTGGTTATCTAAGAGGACCGATGCCGAGATGATGTCAGATTGTAGCGTTGCGATATATTATAATTTATATTTTCAGTAATTATTTAAATATTCTTTATTTCTGTGTAAAGGATAGTAATTCATTTTATATGTAGAAGATAATGGCAATAAGGATTAGTTGGTATTTTGTACATGTTCGCTTTTCCAAATTTATTATTTTATTTGAGTCATTGCATCAGTAGTATAATCATCATAGGATGACAGTGCAACTTTTTCAAGGGTTTAGTAAGAGTCATGTCCGTGTGTTGCACCATTTGATGAAACTCAGTGTACTGATGTCTCAGTAGGGTGACGTGACAGCCCACGCACGCATTGTAATACTCTGTTCTGAGACTTACGTCAGTGTTCACAGGCTATTTTTAGACATTACTGCATTTTGCAAAGCCATGATTGGACCACGTTTAATTGATGCAATATTTCAGGCAGTATAAATAGGGTTAGTACAACTTACTCGTAGTCACAGTTTTATAGTTCTCACAGTTCACTAAGTTTTTCACATCGCATTATTAAGTTCGTCGTCCGTCACTTCAGTTCGTCTCAGTTTACCAGTCAGTTCAGTGATGTAGTGTTCATGCAGGGCAGCGAGTGACCCACGCTGCCATTTTGCCTCTTGCTTTGTTTTCTTTTTTATTACGAGTGTCAATTGTTTTGAAGACAGCAATAAACTTCAGTTTCATCATCTTTTATTAATTTCCTGTTGGCACTCCTGGATCAACAAACGTTCTAGTGTTTTATTTACTTCTATACTACGAATCTCAAACTTTAACCAACTGAGTCAGTCCAAACTAGTGTTTGCTGCAAACTCCCACGAGTTTTCGTACAGCAGAACCACAACAATTGTCGACCAACATGGTGGCATGGACTTATACACATGCCCTGAGAAGTGAAGATTGCCGGCAGCATTCATCAATTTTCTTCTAGCAGACTGAGCCCAGCAGCCACTAGTGCGCCGAGACCATTCATCATTCGTTTTCCTAAAACTGCATCAACAAGTGTTTCAAAAACAACAACAGAATCCGCCTGCAGCTTCCAGTCAACAGTTCCAGTTAATTTCCATACAGCCAGCAGTGTCCAGTCAACAAACAAAAGTGCAGTGCACTGCGGTAATTATGAACGTCTTCACAGAAGAAATTGCAGGTACAGTCATGATTGTAAATTTTTAATGTATTTTTTTTGTTATTAATATTATTGTTATTTGTGTATGCATTGTAAATTTTTTTTTGGAAGCCGACTGTGCTTTAGAATAATTAAAACAGGTTAGGAAATTTAAGCATTATGACACAAATGTCACAAATAAGTAGCGATCAATTCAACCTGCTCATAAAGATAGTTACAGAACAAAACCACAAGTTGATAAACGAGTTGATAATTAAGTTTCAAAATCTATTTCATGAAATTAGGACAGAACAAAAAAACAAATTACAACAGTTAGCTAGAACAGTAACAGATCTTAGGGAAGTATTTGTATAACATTCAACTGTAAATAATGTTACGAATACAGTAAGTAATGAATATTCCCAGTAGGCCTAGTGAATGGAAAGTTGTAAATTCTCAAAGTAAATTGGAAATTGTAAGAGTACAACTGCCATGATTTGGAAATTGAGGTAAACAAATTCCAGGTAATACATCCAAAAATTTGGGGGGTTAAGCCACAAAAAATCCTCAGGGAATTTAATGTAAGGTTAGGATCGGTAGTCATTTTGCACCAACCAAGGGTTTATTCAAATAATCGTATTTTTGTGACACTGTTCAGAACACACCAGTTGTGGATTATTATTTTCAAAATGGGGGGTTGTACAAAAGAAAATGTAGTTAGGAAAATTGGTAAACATCACAGTGAAAATGTTGAACAATGGGAAATGTGTTGTAAAAGTAACAAACTTGTTTAAGGTCCATGAATTGTCAAGGGAAAAGGACAGTAAGGTAAAATAAGAGAAAGTAAGGTATGGTTAGGGGGGTAAGGATGAATCAAAAGAGAAAAAAAATATATAACTTCATGAGGGCTAGGTGTAGAACATTGCAAAATACTTGGTGACGAAGTTTATTAAGAATAAGAGTGAACTAGATAAAGTGAGGATGATGAGAAAGAGGAAGAAAAATAATCTAGTTTGTGACTTCAGATAGCTTAAGATGATTTAATTAGGGTTCATGCACACAAGATATTTTGTAATGTATTGTCTTTATATATTCGCTTAACTTAATATGATTCAATTAGTATTCACGTAATACAAGGATATGCTGAGGGGAAGCTTTGTAGAGGATGTGCCAGTGCCAATGGAAATGGCTAAGGAGGAGAGGTGGAAAGGTGAAATGGTAGATTTTATGAGCATGAAAGAGAGGGAAATGACGCATAGGATTGAGAGGATGGAGGAAAAGGTCAGGAATGAGATGGGTAAGAGTAGTGGAAATAAGGGTGAATAAGTTAGAGGAGGAGTTGGAAGATGTAAAGGGGGTGCTAAGGAAAATGAAAGCCAGCCCACAGGAGGAAAAGCTAAGTAGAGAGGAAGAGTTAGGCAGAATGCAAGTAGGGCTGCAGAAGGAACTGCAGGAGGAAAGGCAGAGGAGGAGGGAGGCAGAGATAGAGGTGGTAAGATTAAGGAGGAGGATAGATGAGTTGGAGGCAGTAGAAAGGGATAAGGCAGTAGGAGACATAAGACAGCAAATAAGGTTAGAGGAGCAAAAATTAGTAGCAAGGTGATAGTAGTAGGCAGGAAGCAATCAGGAATAGAGGAACGGGAAACAGAAAACAGGGAACAGGCAATGGTAGAAGGTAGGAAGCAGTATTCTGAGGCTTGCAAGTGTGCGATTAGCAAAGACCAGCAAGCAGAAGAAAGTGGACAGTTCAAGGCGAGAGGGGAGGGCTGGCCAAAGGGAGGGAAACAAGGGTGCTGCAGGAGGCCGGAGACAAGGCTAGGCAGGTGATTGGAAGAGCCACAAAGCAGAAACAGGTTGTAGGAAGGGAGCCAGAGGTAGTTTTTCTAGGCAGCTCTATTGTAAAGGGGGTGGAGCTGAGGAATATCAGGAAGGAAATTACATATAAAGCAGCGTTTGGGGGGGGAGGGGCAAATACCAGGGATTTGGAAGAAAGGGTTAGTGGTATGAGAGGTAGCTGGGTGGCAAAGATTGTTCTCATTCATGTAGGGGGAAATGACCTGGCTCATAGGGAGGTGGGGCAGGAGGTAGTGCGGGACCTCAGGGGATTGCTGAGGAAAGTGTGAGAGATGTTCCCTGGAGCTAGGGCAATAGTCAGTGGCGTGCTGGTTAGGAAAGGAGTATCCTATAGGAAGGCAGTGGCTGCGAGTGAGGTATATGAGAGGGTGTGTAGGGATTTGGGGGCTACATTTATAGATAATAGGAAATGGGTAGGCTGGGAAAGTGTAGGGAGGGACCAGGTTCACCTGACCGAACAGGGAAAGAGGATTCTAGGTGACATGCTAGGTAGAGAAGTAGCTGGCTGCATGGAGAGGGTCAGGGCAGAGCAGCAGTTGTTGAAATAGCAATCAGTTAGAAGCAAGGAAACGGAAGGGGAGAGAAATGGAGAGGATAGCATTGATGAGGCCGAAGGGGTGGAGATAAGAGGTAAGCAATGTAGGATGGTAAAGCAGAGTACTAGTATAAAAAAAATGGTGGTGAACTGTAAGAGTGTGTACAACAAGCTGGAGGGCTTCTGGGGAAATGTTGAAGGATATGGGGTGGATATAGTGGTAGCTGTGGAGACTTGGTTGACTGAGGAAGTACTGGACATTGAGTGCAAGCAGGATAAGTTCACTATCTTCAGAAGAGACAGGGATGGGAGAAGAGGAGGAATAATTGTGTGTGTAAGGAAAGGGCTAAAAGGGGCGGTAGAATGGGTTAGTGAGGATGTTGAGGTAATGGAAATTAAATTGAGTGATAGTAGTAATAGCAGTATTACTTTGCTGGCAGCGTATAGACCACCAGGACAGGGATGGCAGGCAATTGAGATGATCAAGGAGACGGTCGATAGACTAAAGGACAGGCAGTGGGTTGTTGTAGCAGGGGATTTGAATATGCCAGGGGTGAAATGGGTAGAAGGTGCAGAATGAATGTGTAGCATGATGCAGAGAATGGCAGCACAGTCAGTCAACAGAGGATTAGTCCAGGTAGTAGAAACACCTACGTGATGTAATGAGGAGGGTGTTGGGTCAGTGCTGGATGTGGTGTTGGTCAGACCTAGGAATGCTGTAGTTGGTGCAATAGTATTGGATGGTATAAGCGACCATAATATTCCGGTTGTAGAAATTGGGATTGGCAGGATGAGAAAAGTGCAAATGGCAGAAAGGTTGGTGTGGCAGTATGGGAGAGGAGACAAGAAGGGGGCAGAAATATTCCTGAGAGACAGGTTTAAAAAATGGTCTATGGAGGAGGGTGTAGAGGGGTTGTGGAGGGAGTTTAGAAGATTAATGGAGGTTATGTTGGAGAAATTTGTGCCAATGAAAAGGTTACGGACTGGGGGAGATCCGCCATATTATGGACAGGAGATTTTAAAAATGAAGAGGAAGTGCAGAAAATTACTTGCCAAGTGGAGAAATGAAGGGATGATAAGATCTAAGGAAATGATTTTTAAAAATGTGTAGGGAGCTTAAAAGGATGATCAAACAGGCAAAGAATGTATTTCTCGGGAACATGGTGGAAGAAGGAAAAGGCAAGGAATGGGGTAAATTGTTTAGGTATGTTAGGCGGTTAAGGGGAGGAGAGGAAGGGATCCCTCTCCTAACAGGAAGGGATGTTAGGCATGTGACAAATGACCAAGAAAAATCAGAGATGCTGCAAGGACAGTACTTGTTAGTGTTTGAGGGAAAGGAGGGTTGGAATAGGGGGGCAAACAGGGTTCGGGGGGTGTTTAGTGAGTTTAAGATGAGGGAGTGGGAGATAGAAAAGGTAATTCGGAGTTTGGAGAACAATAAGGCAGGGGGTCCAGATGGGATAGGAAACTCAGCACTGAAGTTTGGTGGCAGGGAGTTGGTGAAATATTTAGAAGTGATGTTTAAAAAGTCCTTAGGAAAGGGTAAGTTACCACAAGATTGGAAGGATGCTATGGTGGTACCTATACACAAGCAGGGAGAGGATAGAGGGAGGCCTGGCAGCTACAGACCGGTGAGTCTCACATAAAGTACAGGAAAAGTAATGGAGAGGCTGATGGTGCAGTATGTGGTGAGGGTAATGAACAATAGCAATTGGTTGGAGGAGTCCCAGCATTGTTTCAGGAGGGGATACTCATGTGAGACTCAGCTGGCTGGGTTATTAGAGGATCTGGTGCAGGTAGTTGATGAGGGGAAGCAGGTGGATGCCTGCTTCATAGATTTTGAGAAGGCATTTGATAAGGTGCCCCATGGGACATTGATGAGGAAAGTGGAGGTGCTGATACCAGATAGGAGGGTAGTGGAATGGATAGGGAACTTTCTCAGGGGGCGAAAGTGGGGGAGGCAATATCGGAGGAAGAGGAGGTTACGTCAGGAGTACCACAGGGAAGCGTGCTGGGTCCTTTGTTATTTACCATAATGGTAACTGACATGGGTTTGGGGATTAGGGGAAAAATCAGATTGTTTGCAGAAGATTGTGTTGTATATGCTGAGGTGGAGAGGGGGGCGGAAATTTGCAAGCGGACATTGATAAGATATGGTTGTGGACCAGAAAAAATTAAATGACGATAAATGTAAGAAAAACTAAGGTAGTGAGGTTCACAAGGAAGTAGATGATAAGCAGGGACATGTACAGATGGGAGGGACAAGAGATAGAAGAAGCAGCAGAATATAAATATCTAGGGATTGTACTGCAGAGAGACCTCAGGTGGAAAAAACCGGTAGAGAGGGTGGTTGCAAAGGGAAGAAGGGCTCTGGGTATGCTGGGAAGGGTGTTGAATGGAGTCAGCTGTGAGGTGAAGGAGAAGGCGTATGGCACAATGGTATGGCCAATGTTAGAATATGCTGCAGCAGTATGGGACCCGTATGTGGAGGTGAAGGTGCAAGAACTGGAAAAGGTGCAGAGAAATGCAGCAAGATGGGTGAAGGGTAGGTGGAGAAGGCAGCAGCAAGATGGTGAGGAAGAAGGGAACTATAGACCATCAGTGATGATGAAAGAAATAGGATGGAGCTCATTGAAGGTCAGGAGGAAAGTTGAACGGTTAGTCAGGATGTACAGGATGGTGAATGAAGAGGGAGGATGGGGAGGGCTACACTGCAAGCTAAGTAAGGGGGTGTTTAGAGGAAGAGGAATCAACAGTCAGAAGCTTCATAGGGTGTGGAGGAGAACGGAGCGGGGTAGGCAGTCCATGCTTGTGAGGTCTGTGAGGGAGTGGAAAGTTTTGAGGGAGGAATTGGTACTTGTAAGAGGGGTTGGTAAATTCAGGAAGGGAGTGGAAAAGGAGTTGGTTGGGTGAAGGAGAGGTGAGAGAGCTCGCCACCGGGCGGTAACCTAATTGCAAGTGTATGTATGTAAGGATTTTTTTTTAAATGTATTGTCTGTGTGTGATTAAAATTGAGGTTACTTTGATTGAAGTTAATATGAGAAAAATTTGAGAAACACAAAGTAAACTAAGTTAGTATCTTGTAATGTAATTTTATTAAGCCTAATTGAGCCTATAATGATAAATTCGCAGAAGCTATTTTATTAAAGCATTTCCAGAAATGAAATTAGATTTTGTCACGACTGTTAGCTTTTTTCCTAAATGAAATTTATTTTGTAATGACCATTGTCATTATGACATTTAATTGAATTCAGATATGAAATTTGTTTTGTAATAACCATTTGCCATCCTGACATTTATTTGGAAGTAACACTGTAATTATAATTCTGAAGAATTGAATTTATAAAAGCATTTTCATAAATGAATAGTATTTTGTAATGGCTATTTGCTATCATGACATTTAATTGAAAGTAATACTGTATATTGAACATTAAAAAGTGGAGCAAATTAATTTGTTATATAAAGAACATTTTATAATTAACTTATGATATTTTTTAATCTGAGAGAGATTGCAATTAAACTTTATTTAGGGTTGATATGTATGAAAAGTGATAATTAATAATGAAGTAGGAGACTGTATAAGATGTGCATATTTGTTTATGAATTTCAATAATGGTGTTTTGTGGGATAGGAATTTTTAATTGGCTGTATATGTGCATCTCGCATGGAGCGAATTTCGTGAATGGCATTGTGTTTTCTAATGTTGTAATAACTGAAAGTACTTTAGTATTTTAATTTGTTTTTGTGCTAGAAACAGGAGCACATTAAATATTGTTATTAATTAAGTTAATTTTTTACAAAAGCTATTTTTTAAGGGTATTGTGTAATCAGTCTCAGAAAACGTTGCTTGTGTGTGGATGTAGATTGGTTTGATTTTGAAAAGTATTAATGTATGATGTAGATTAATTTAGGAAACCTATCAAAACATATTTTGAATTTGTATATAATGATTATAATGTTGAAGTGTGAACTTATGTAATATGTGTAAGATTGATTTCACTCCCTTTACAATGTCCATGCTGTAATAACAATAATAATTTATTAATGTGTTGGGACAGGTTTGTGGTCCCTTGAGTTAAATCTGGCACTGTTCTAAACTAAAAGACAGTCATTCTCTTTAATTCTAACCAGACCTTGGATCCTCTTTTACTTGTTGCATATTAATTAAATTCATTTTTCCACTAACGAACCATGTAAACAAAAACTGAAAGAGAATGTAATATGGTATTTCATTGTCATTTTCTGCTAAAGAATTATGTAAACAATCCAAATGGAATATGAAGTTAACATTGTAATGACTTTAAGAGGAATATGTGATGTGTATTATCCTTTTGAAACAAGTTTTGATTAATTTACTTTGTGTGATGTTCTAATGTAATATGATGTACTTTACTTGTGACTTGTGTGCTAGGCTGTATCGTTCCACTATCTCACCTTGTTCTCGAATACCTGTTATTAGCTAATTACTGGCACAATATTTTTTGCTACCTCTATGTAGCGCATATCCTCCTGGTAGGTAGTTGGATTCTTTCAACTACCTTCTGAAAATATTAGAAACTATATTTTAAAGTTGCCAGTATTAAAAAAAATCATATATATGAAAACACAACTGCAGTGTTCACTTCACATCTGAAAATTAGCAAGGTGTATAGGATTCCCTGCAGAGCAAGTACAGTCGGGCATTATGATTGTCCTACCGTTGAAACATGACACACGAGGAGGTATTCCTCTTCGTGTCTCTAGTTCTCCTGGTAGGACAGTGACAATAGGTAGCAGTTTCCCGGTCGCGTTTGGGGAGGAGGACAAAATGAAGTTAAACAAACATTTTACAGTATTCTTGCCAATAAATATTATTGGTATTCAGTATTGCATTCTATTATCAGACGGTAGGAACACGTATTAAATTATATAGTTAGTGTCGAATAACAAGTGAATACATGAGATTGTTCCTACTTCAGTAACAGGCAGTGACGGTAAAAGATATCTTCAGAAACAAGGAACAGGTATAGACTGTTCTTGTCCAATACCTACCTGTTGCTAATAACAGGTATTGAAAATACTCCCCATCTCTACTCCACAGCATGTTGGAAGACGATCAGTCACAATATGAGGAAAGATATGATGTGTGTACATGCAATCTGACATGTGTGTGTTTACTACGTAGAGTGTATAAACATTGTAAACTGTTAATTAACTTGTCCAACATCTTTGTACATCTATGTATCGAAGGGAGGTGGGGCAGGAGGTAGAGCAGCCCTCAGGGGATTGCTGAGGGAAAGTGTGAGAGATGTTCCCTGGAGCTTGGGCAGTAGTCAGTGGCGTGCTGGTTAGGAAAGGAGTATCCTACAGGAAGGCAGTGGCTGCGAGTGAGGTATATGAGAGGGTGTGTAGGGATTTGGGGGCTACATTTATAGATAGTAGGAAATGGGTAGGCTGGGAAAGTGTAGGGAGGGACCAGGTTCACCTGACTGCACAGGGAAAGAGGATTCTAGGTGACCTGCTAGGTAGAGAAGTAGCTGGCTGTATGGAGAGGGTCAGGGCAGAGCAGCAATTGTTGAAATAGCCGATGCCGACTAACAGCCAGTGGCGCTAGAGCCCATGACGGCGCTCACCATGCACGTGTCACGTGTCCATGCACGTGGGCAATATTTTTGAACTCTCAAATCAATAATATTTTGCAGTGTAAAACATATTTTGTATTTGTATTTTCAGGGTTTAATATGTCTTGAAATATTTTTAAGTGTTTGTCATTGTTGTTGCGAAAATTTTTGGTTATGAAATTTAAAGTGCCCGGGTCACCGAGATTAAGAACACAGATATTCAGGCGTGAACGCCGTAATAAAGAGACACTAAATTAATATGAAATATCCATAAGAAAATTATAAAAATGTAAAACATATTTAATTTAATTTGTTCCACTTTTATTTTTCAAAGTATAAATATTTTACTCAGCGTGCATAGCACTTCCGCTTATGTGAACCCCTTAGGCGGTCATGGTAGTTCTGTGCGACGCTTACCTCTGGACAGTCTGTCGTAGGGAGCTGGCGAGGTAAGATACTGTCACGTGCGCACTATAACTTTTGTTCACTAATGTAGGTTTCCATAGTCAATTTAGTTTACCGGTCAACCTTTGCTTGCGAACATTTTACCAGACATTTCCCCAGCATTATGCTTCCGCTTAAATAATTTATTTCGCCCTTGCGCTATTTTTCAAACTTAATCGAGGAGAGAGGAGAAAGATGTTGTAGAGGTCGCAAAACCTGCGCAACTTGAATCAGGCGCCATCCGCTTCTGCTAAAGACGTTTCATTGTAATTTCTGTATTATTACTGCGTGCAATTGTAAGGGTTTATATATATATATATATATATATATATATATATATATATATATATATATATATATAGTGTGTGTGTGTGTATTTGAGGGTAATATTCATCTTTGAATATTTTACGGCAACATCCAAGTACAACCGAGCCAAGTTTATGTCTACGGCATCATTGTGTTTTGAGAGCTTATTTATGTAATATCGTGTGCAATATTTTTATTCTTTCTATGTTCAATTTTGTCATGGTTCCATGTAATTTTCACGTAAATGGATGCTTTTGTGTTTGACCACGCGGTCACTTTAATGTTTGCTTTTTCCACCATTAGGAATGCTACACACCTGTAACCACAGAGAATAATTTTCTCTACCAGAATAATATTTTGTTGAAATTAACTTTGCAGTTTTCACAAAGAAATATTGCAATTTCACCTGCACCATGCGGTCCGTTACGAACTTTATCCAGCGGCATCCGAGCCATATAAACTTGTTTTCACACGTGTGTGTTTATTATGACTACTCATCTCATGCCCCATCTTCTTCTAAGGGTCTTTATGTATTTGGTGTAATTTTGCAATTTGTGTACGGTTCAATTTCTTCCATCCTAGCAGCCTCTGTGTATAGGCAGTCACCACACTACCCACGTGCTGGCGGGCTAGCCCAGACGACATTGCGCTAGTGATGCCAAGTAATAACACGTGTTGATGTTTTCGTCAAGGGTTTCATTTGTAATTCACCGTGTCCTGTCTTCAGGTAAAAACCGTCAGTCCACCCTAGCGGCTGTCGGCCCTCTTCCCTTGTGAAGGCTGTGCTTCCAGGCATCTCGGTGAGATCATCCATCTAGGCATGCGCTAGATTAATTGCGGGCTGGGGAGCACCCAAGTGGATTTGGCTAGTCATGACCAAGAGTATCATAATTTCATTGGCACGTTGATCTGTACAAGCAATAATAATAAAAGCAAATCTACAGTGTACTTAACTTCTTTTTTTCAGTAGTGACAGTATCCTAGCCACTATTAACAAGTGCTTACTCTCAAACTGATGTTTAGTAAAAGTGTAGTATTTCCTACGTGTATGTAAGTATGCACGGGTGAGCGGGACACACAGAACCCACAACATCCCTGAGAACCGTGAGTCTCAATAGTGCGGTGATTGGGAAGCACCGCTGGCACCCATATTACCAATAAGTATTTGTGTCATTGTCCGTGTCATGTCTCACACGACGACGTCATAGCATCAGTTAGAAGCAAGGAAAAAGAAGTGGAGAGAAATGGAGAGGATAGCATTGATGAGGCCGCAGGAGTGGAGATAAGGGGGGTGAGTAACGAAGAATGGTAAAGCTGAGTGCGTGCTAGTATAAAGATAATGGTGGTGAACTGTAGGAGTGTGTACAACAAGCTGGAGGGCTTCTGGGGCAAGATTGAAGGATATGGTGCGCATATAGTGGTAGCGGTGGTGAATGAATGGGTAGCATGATGCAGAGAATGGCAGCACAGTCAGTCAACAGAGGATTAGACCAGGTAGTAGAAACAACTACAAGATGGAATGAGGAGGGTGTTGGGTCAGTGCTGGATGTGGTAATGGTCAGACCTGGGGATGCTGTAGTTGGTGCAATGGTATAAGCTACCATCATATCCCGGTTGTGGAAATTGGGATTGGCAGGATGAGGGAAGAGCAAACGGCAGAAATCTTCCTGAGAGACAGGTTTAAAAAATGGTCCATGGAGGAGGGTGTAGAAGAGTTGTGGAGGGAGTTTAGAGGATTAATGATGGTTATGTTGGAGAAATTTTTGCCAAAGAAAAGGTTATGGACTGGGGGAGATCTGCCATATTAAGGACAGGAGATTTTAAAAATGAAGAGGAAGTGCAGAAAATTACTTGCCAAGTGGAGAAATGAAGGGATGATAAGATCTAAGGAAATGATTTTTAAAAATGTGTAGGGAGCTTAAAAGGATGATCAAACAGGCAAAGAATGTATTTCTCAGGAACATGGTGGAAGAAGGAAAAGGCAAGGAATGGGGTAAATTTTTTTAGGTATTTTATGAAGTTAAGGGGAGGAGAGGAAGGGATCCCTCTCCTAACAGGAAGGGATGATAGGAATGCGACAAATGACCAAGAAAAATCGGAGATGCTGCAAGGGCAGTACTTGTTAGTGTTTGAGGCAAAGGAGGGTTGGAATAGGGGGGGCAAACAGGGTTCGGGGGGTGTTTAGTGAGTTTAAGATGAGGGAGTGGGAGATAGGAAAGATAATTAGGGGGTTTGAAGAGCAGTAAGGCAGGGAGTCCAGATGGGATAGGAAACGCAGCAGTAAATTTTGGTGGCAGGGAGTTGGTGAGATATTTAGAGGTGCTGTTTAAAAAGTCCTTAGGAGCGGGTAAGTCACAACAAGAGTGGAAGGATGCTATGGTTGTACGTATACACAAGCAGGGTGAGGATAGGGGGAGGCCTGGTAGCTACAGACCAGCGAGTCTCACATCAAGTACGGGAAAAGTATTGGCGAGGCTAGTGGTCCAGTATGTGGTGAAGGTTATGAACAATAGGAATTGGTTGGAGGTTTCCCAGCATGGTTTCAGGAGGGGATACTCATGTGAGACTCAGCTGGCTGGGTTATTAGAGGATCTGGTGCAGGTAGTTGAGGGGAAGCAGGTGGATGCCTGCTTCATAGATTTTGAGAAGGCATTTGATAAGGTGCCCCATGGGACATTGATGAGGAAAGTGGAGGTGCTGATACCAGATATGAGGGTAGTGGAATGGATAGGGGACTTTCTCAGGGGGCGAAGGCAGAGGGTGAAAGTGGGGGAGGCAATATCGGAGGAAGAGGAGGTTACGTCAGGAGTACCACAGGGAAGCGTGCTGGGTCCTTTGTTATTTACCACAATGGTAACTGACATGGGTTTGGGGATTAGGGGAAATACAGATTGTTTGCAGAAGATTGTGTTGTATATGCTGAAGTGGAGAGGGGGTTGGAAATTTGCAGACGGACATTGATAAGATATGATTGTGGACCAGGACAAATAAAATGGAAGATAAATGTAAGAAAAACTAAGGTAGTGAGGTTCACAAGGAAGAAGATAATAAGCAGGGACATGTACAGATAGGAGGGACAAGAGCTAGAAGAAGCAGCAGAATATAAGTATCTAGGGATTGTACTGCAGGGAGACCTCAGGTGGAAAAAACCGGTAGAGAGGGTGGTTGCAAAGGGAAGAAGGGCTCTGGGTATGCTGGGAATGGTGCTGAATGGAGTCAGCTGTGAGGTGAAAGAGAAGGCGTATGGCACAATGGTACGGCCAATGTTAGAATATGCTGCAGCAGTATGGAACCCGTATGTGGAGGTGACGGTGCAAGAACTGGAAAAGGTGCAGAGAAATGCAGCAAGATGGGTGAAGGGTAGGTGGAGAAGGCAGCAGCAAGATGGTGAGGAAGAAGGGAACTATAGACCATCAGTGATGATGAAAGAAATAGGATGGAGCTCATTGAAGGACAGGAGGAAAGTTGAACGGTTAGTCAGGATGTACAGGATGGTGAATGAAGAGGGAGGATGGGGAGGGCTACACTGCAAGCTAAGTAAGGGGGTGTTTAGATGAAGAGGAAACAACAGCGAGAAGCTTCATAGGGTGTGGAGGAGAACGGAACAGGGTAGGCAGTCCATGTTTGTGAGGTCTGTGAGGGAGTGGAATGTGTTGAGGAAATAATTGGTATCTGTGAGAGGGGTTGGTAAGTTCAGGATGGGAGTGGAAAAGGAGTTGGTTGGGTGGAGAGGTGAGAGAGAGCGCCACAGGGCGGAAGCCTAATTGCGAGTGTATGTATTTATTTGCTGTTCTAGCTGTTTATTATTGAAAAAAAACACTTAACCACATGACAATTTATACACTTCTGTTGCTGCAAACTTCGTAAATACGCGGTAAATAAATTACACTAAAACAGTACCAAACATTTTTCAGGGCAGATATCTAGCTTTTATAGAAACAATATGCGTAGGTATTACCTGACCTAACATTGGACCAAGAGGCGGTCCTGCGGCAGCCATTCCCGCAGGCACATTCGTTCGGAGTTTACTGCTGTGTACTACTTTTTCAACCACTTTTCTCAAGTTTTTAAGTTTTCCTGCTGTTTTTGACATTCTACCGTAAAAATAATAATAATTGAGGTTAATGTAGAAATTTTACCACAAAAACCCAAAAAAATCCATAGATCACGGAACACAATACCAACAGAAACTATCAAAGAAAACGTGTGCACACTTACGTAGCGCACGTAGTGGCAGGATGATCACCTAAGATCAAACAAGCAGGAGATTATAACCTAAACATTTGCGTAATCCTATAAACTGTATAGCACATGAACATTAATTTTAATCAACATTAGTGATCCAATCGCACGTATACAATTTTAACAGCAAGCGCAACTCGGTCTCACACGTAGCTGTTGACCACGTCCATTCCTCTAGCCCGTTTACCCTCCAGAAATATATCGTGTTCAACGGGTCCAGAATAATTTCGATGGATTGTATTAGCAAAGCTGCACACTAGTGTGATCAGGGTGGTAAGGTACATCAGTTGTACAGGACAGTGTAAAGTGAGTTACAAAAAATTGAGAATGGCTCAGAAAGCCCGTACGATCGCTCGCAGGGTTATGAGAAGTTGATACCCAAAAAAGCTTGTAGTAAATATGGCAAATATTAAC
Source organism: Dryococelus australis (assembly GCA_029891345.1). Lineage (NCBI taxonomy): Eukaryota > Metazoa > Arthropoda > Insecta > Phasmatodea > Phasmatidae > Dryococelus > Dryococelus australis. The sequence continues at coordinate 64,584,904 of CM056997.1, forward strand.
AATGCTCATTGACGCAATGTTATGCAATAATGTGCAAAGCTACTCTAAAGTGTTTTCACACCGTTACGGGCCTTTGAAAGGAATTTTGTATAATGTGTTTTCCATTTTCACGTGTTTCAACACCATGTCATTTCACGGAGTGTATGTTATGTCCATTAAAAATATTTTGTTAAAGTGTGCTTTTTTACATGTTAAAACCTGCAAGGTGAGGAGAACAAGTGCCCTGAGTATTTTGTCCATTGCAAAAAAGTAGATCCCGTGGCTTCCCTGCCTGTCCTTGCCGGCCAGCCTGCACACAATGTCGTACCAGTAGTCAAATGTTCGTGTCTCGAGGGTGTGGATGTGTAGACAGATGTTTTCGCGTCCCCAAGCAGCTAGAAACTGCTTGTAACAATCATGTTAACTTTGATGTGGTGCATCGGTGGGTAAAGTCAGGATTAAAAGAGTAATGAATTTTTAAAGGTTATTTTTACCCGGAGTACCAGACATCGCTGGACGATTTCGTTGTAGAGATAAGGTTTTCTCCAAGTTCGTTCAGCCGACGACCAATGCAATCCTGAACCGATGTTCCTTGTGAATGCGCCGTAAAAATATTCCAAGTGCATAGAGTGCAGTGGCCTGTTTGGGTCAGCTAACACGGCCATTATAAGTAGTACTGTTACATACAAAAGCTCACCGAATACTTTCAAGTCGAGTTGGCGCAGTTACGTATCGGCTAGTCACACGCCTAAATTTACACACACGAAATTTGCACATTAATGAATAAAGAAAAATACATGCTGGCACACATTGAGAAAAGGTGTGGGTCTTCAAAGTGCCATACACTGAACATCGCGAAGATCATCGAAATAATGTCCACATGGTCATTTCTCAAAGCGTAACAATGCTGTTTATTTAACATGGCTCTTAGGACTACACTTTACATCCAAAAACACTCTCCACTGCTTCAAAACACACGAGTTAGGTAACGCAAAAATGGTACGAAGCCAACAAAAAAGTGTGCATTTTATATGCTTCCCCAGGTAATCCAAGCACTCGAGAAGAAAGGGGTGGTCTCTCGGGCAGTTAAAGAACAACAAATCCAGATAATTAAAGACTATGGAGATTAAATTATTGAAAAAATAGTTAAATGCTGCCCGAGCCGCAGTAACACGCAAACATATTCCCAAGTTGCTCATAGCTGACTTACTTGCACGCTGTGGTGCGGCTTCCGAGTTCGGTGGACCTGCGTGCCATGTTGACGTACTTTCGCTAGAATGCAAAATACATATTAACACTCTGCATTCTTTATATAGGGCTGAAACATACGTAAATAATTCTTAAAAACAACATAGCATAAAGAACACTGTTTACATTTGGGTGAAAGAGGTGAGGATGGCACATGTTGCGAATGGTATATAATGAAACATTGAAAAACATGCAATACTCACTCTGAAATGCACTGGGGTTGTTTCCTTGCATAAATTATGTAAACACATGGTCCATCATGTTTACAAATCACATGTAAAACCCGAAATAAAAATATATCACAGAAAATAAATATCTATTTTATATTAATGTGTTACAGCAGGTGCTCAGAAGTCATGAGCTAAGATTTGTGTTGCGTTGCGTCCACACTTGCACTGCACTGCACTGCACTTACTGCTCCGCTCGTCGAGTGAGAATCCCAACTGCCCAGATTCGCGGCGCCACTGCTGTCAAACGGGCTTCGGATGGGATATGTGGCATACATCAACTTTAATAATTTCAACTACTCCCGAATCGTTTTCATCCGCTGCCTGCGACTCTCAACCTCTCACTATCCCCATGGCATGCATTGGCTGGGGGAGGCTAAAGATATCCTTATAACTCGTGGCTTCACACAGTTTTGTTCAGTGTACCCTACTAGTGGGTCAAGCCCAGTAACATTTGTGAATTTGTCATTGATTTTGGCTAGAATGTGTCTGTGTTGTCATTCGGGTAGCTTTCGGGCATTGAAGGGGGCGGGACTCCACCTCATCACTGAAAGTGTAACATGTCTTAAACAAGGGTACTGTGTTTTCTATAATCATCAAGTGTTTTACCATCGTGTTTCTGTATTGGCGTGTGGTTCACCCTTAGAATCCGCCACATAGTACGCATATTTACTTACATTACCCTGAGGAGCAACAAAGCAAGAATGCCAGAAGAATGCCACCTTTGGTCATCGGCACATGGTCCCCAGTCAATAGTCAGCTCTCCACATCAACTTGGAATTGTTACAAATGTAATGCCAGGCGCCCAGGTATAGTATCAAACTTCACCAAATTTTCATGGCAAATAATTTTACCACTCTGCAAACCCAACCTAACTAACACAAGGAGATTGGAAGGCCACACCCATTGGGGTAACCAGAGGGAGATACATGCAGGAAAATGCCCCTTTTGGAATTGTTTTATATCAGACAAGCCACCCCTAAACAGCAGCAGTATAAAGGGAGTGAGTGCGCCAAACTTTTTTACCCGCATCGTGTCACGCCACACCGCACAGAGAAGAAATGAAAGGATGGAGAAAAAAGGTCATCCCTCCCACACTCGCCACCACACAATGCCGAGGGAGGCAGGCTGCCTTCCCCTCCTCTAATGATTGCTTTGAGCCGATCAGCTCAGGACCACTTCAGTTGTTGACCTCCTCACTGCTCCGAATGTATACAGCATTGCAATACCCCCACGACCACGTTTGTTTGTTGGTATGCAAATAATGGCTGGGCAGACACTTAACAGTGTGTCTGTGCTATTGTGCCCACTATGCCTCCATTTACTGTCACAAGACTTAATTGAAAATTACGAGTTAGGCACTAACTACCGCCATTATGACCGCTAGACGAATCCATCGAACAACCATGCCATTATCAACCACTAGGGTGATTCCAGCAAGAAATTGTCACATAACTCTTTGGAACAAAAACCCATAACATTTTCTTTGAACATTCAGCAACCCAGCTGATGCCTCGACCTTGCGTGCACGTATCAAGGTACACTACTTTTAAGCTGCACACAGTGCAACACGTATTACCATACAGAGTGCATCAATACACGGGAACAGGAAGAATTAAAGGCACTCGTTTATAAGTGTAGGCAGTGTGCAGTGTGGCATACCACCAGAAACACAGAATGCACAGTATACAATTGGGACAAATTTTTTCAGATAGCTGCAGACGGTAAACACATGTGGCAACAATGCATGTATGGGAGAAATAGCCAGAGAAATTTAGCGATGCAAAATATACAGAAAAACAGTACATCAAATGTGTCGAACGGATTCGGAACATCAACTATAGAGGGAGCGTATTTCAAATAGAGAGACTATATGGCCACCAAAAAGGAAAACCTTGCCATACCACACATCAGCAACATGCATGTGGTACCAGCCAGTACTTGCTTGTTCCAATGCTAACCCTCCTACTCATGCCGCCCTTGCCAATACCACAGATACCATTAAATCCACCAATGCCAACGTATAACTCCACTCCGATGTTCACTACGCACTATCCAGCAATGTTGCCAAGTCTACACAGTATAACTCTCACCTACCAACAACGACAAACCTGAAGCGGCAAGTCGGCCAAAACCAGCATGTTTCCAGATGATACCCACATTTTCTGGTGCACTAAGCGAGGACCCAGCAGTATTCATGCACGACTGCACTAGACGCCTGCAACTGCATGGAGTCTCAGAAGATAAGTGGTTGCACACTACAAATATCGGTGTCCCAACATTGAACTGCTTTTCTGCTAACACGTCTAGCGAAAATGGCGTGGTTTCGTTTTTATGTTAGAAGCATAATTTGGAAACAAGTGCTTAGAGTGGTATTTATACTTCCTCTAATCGGTTTGTAATGCTTATTGATTAAATAAAAAATTGTAAAGCTATTTTATTAATATGTTAGAGCTTGTCATTTAAAAATTAATAAGTAAACAAAACAGTTTATCACAATTAACCATGTGACTTTGACAGTTGTGTAGAATTGGAGTAGGGACGTGTTAAGTACAAGCACACAACACGAATTATCGATCTACCCCATCTTTAGTCTTGGATGCATTATGCCATTCTACCATATAGTTTGTAAAACTGTATATACAATAATGTAAAAGACAGTGTTTTACTGACTCTTACATTGGGCGCACTTAAAAAACAAGATTCAAAACATAAAATAATATTTGTGACACGACACGCCCCTGCAAATTGAGTGGTGTGTCACTCAAATATCATACTGTGCTTGACCATAAACAATTACGAAAGAAACAAATTCCAACATAGTTACCACTACAAAAGCCCTCTTAATATTATTACAGTATAGTACATGTGCTAGCATGGACGATAAACACATATTTAAAAAAAAAACTATAAAAACTAAAAAAATGTCGCACTAGTGCGACATGTTTGTGCGACATGTACTAAACATCACATTAGCGCATGATCGAAGAAGACTCTAATCATTGCATTAGAAAATCGTGATTTCATTTTAAATACACAAATAACACTCAAAATAATAATGGAAAAGAAAATGGCCATGAAATAGGTGGAGATATATAACAAATATATATACACTGTAAAGGTAATGCTTTGCACTGATGTACGCTAAGACAATCACATGGAACAATGGTTTCAAAGCAATGCTGCCCTCGTGTAGTGCTGATGTGGGATTCGGCGGGTTTATGAACAACGTGGGGAATGGTTTAGGGCCAGGGAGGTGACACATGTCATCGCTCTCCCTCCCCCTTCTTCGTGGAAGATGGTTTACTCATCGCTAACAGGATCCTCCTCATTTACAACATGTGGGTAACAGGCATGGGCCATGCCATGGCCACAGGTTCTACTGGCAACCCTGTTGTTTACATCTTGGTGGGCGGGACTGTTGTTCCTGTGTGGTCGGTCGTGTTGAGATAGCTTTAGTGGGCGTGTAGAGAAGCCCACAGGCTGCGCACGTGGCTTGCCGGGTGATGCGTGCACGCTTCGATCGACAGGAATGGGAAGACATCTCAACACCAGACTCGTTGTTTCTCCCTCGCTCTCATTGTTGCCGACAGAACATGGCCTGCGAAAGATAAGCATTTGGGCGTCACCAAAAACAAACAAGTTAGGGCTCGTCATTTCTGACAACAGTGCTGGCAACAAGTAGCATCTCCGAGGTAATGCGTCTTCTGAGGGCAGGTCCGGCACGATACGATTCTGATCACTCCCAGGCAGCCAATCCGACATATCTTTCTGGATGACAGGAGAGATTGCCATGACAGTTGGTGATTCTCATGTAACAAAGTGCTTTTTCCTGTGATTTGCCTTGCTGGTACCTCTGTGGACATGTTAGTGCCAGGCTTCACAACTGCAGGTTCTCGTAGAGATGTTTCACATTCATTACTTTTACCTGCGGAGGCGCTACTGGCTCGTGTCCTACACTCGACACCGTCCATCACAGCACCAGGTGGAGGCGTCTCGGCATCGGGATGCCCTTCACCGGTGTCTGCAAGCCTCAAGGTGCCATGGTAAAAAATTGCTGACCCTCTCCTGCTAAGGTGGATCTTATAGCAGGTTGCATAGTGTGTGCTCTGAACTTCACGAGACCCTATCCATTTAGTGGCAAAGACTGTGTAGTGTCCCATCTGTCCAGCTGACTCTGGAAATGAATGTGCAAATACCAGTTAGCCTGGCTGCTGTCTAGTGTTGGAGATGGGTAGGGTCCCGCACTCACTGTGACATGTAGCGGGCAATGGCTCTCTCATGCTTCCCTCAATTCTCTTTCTTGCTGATCATCTCTGCTCTCTCTGTTCTGTCCCTCCTGCGCTGTGGCAGACTACCTCATCAAATTGGCGAACTCGCTGAGGAGATGAAGGTTGTAACCTTGTAACAACTGAGCAGGTTTTCTTCCTATCTCCTGATTCGTATGGGTTCGCAGCATGAAGAGAGTGGCGGACAGGTGTTTAGCCCACGACACATGATTTACCCCTATGCGCAGATGCAACTGAGACTTGATGTCCTGAATGCATCTTTCTGTAGGGTTAATCCGTGGGTGGTAAATTGCAGTTGTATGATGCAGCATGCACGATCACATGCAGAAATCCCTATACACACGACCAGTAAACTGTGTCCTGTTATTGCTCAGAACTGTTCCAGGATATCCCCAGTAGACAAAAAAACTTGTTTTCAAGGATTTTAACAATTTCTCTTGCTCGGATACTGAAGATCAGGTAGGCCTCTATCCACCTCGAAAACAGGTCCATGACAACCAATATAAATATCTTCCCTGTGGGCATTCTGTGGTAAGGTCCCGCGAGGTTCAGAGCAATTGTTTCAAACTGCTCTTGTGGGTCCCTTGACTGCAGATGTTATATCCCGTCGCTGATTACACATGATAAAGTTTCGCATGTAAGCTCTGACATTGACAGACATTCCCAGTCAATAGAAATATTTCAAAATGTTTATCTTGGTTTAGGCAATGCATGGGTGAGCAGAAAAGTTGTTCCCATGTGCATATTAAAGCTCTGCATCGCAGGAACTGTCAGGTAAAAAAACACACACCACATGTCACTGTCCATGTTGTCATATTATTCCACTTACTTGTTCAGTGTACAGCAATTTTCGTGGATTTTTATCACACTCCTTCCATTTCTGTGCTTTTATGCATTTATGATGTTCATTGGTAATCTTTTCCTGTAGCTTGGCGAGTGTTGGTGCAGTTGGTAGCATTGGCACTTTAGCACAGTGTTATTGTGCGGCTGCAGGTGTGGTTTCCTATTTGGAGGGGGGAGTATGGCATCCCACTCATCCTCATCACATGCAGTTGCTTTTCCTGGAGAGCATAACAGGTAATCTGCCAGGTCATTAGCCATGTCAGCGACGTGCCGGATCTCAAAGTAATATGATGGCATGATTAATGCCCAGCATGTAAGTTTCCTCCTGCTCTCCTGTGTGCTGTGCAACCACAGTAGGCAGCAGTTATCTGTCCATAGGGTGAAGCGCTTTTATTCCAAACGTGAATGGTACTTCTTGAGGCGCCGCACCACTGTGAGACATTCTTGTACTTTTACGTTGTACCACCGATCTACTGAGCCGAACGTAGCGCTGCTGAAATCTACTATGCGGCACTCCCCATCATCGGAGAGCTTTAACAGCACTATTCCCAGCCCCTTCTCACTGGCGTCTGTTTGGACGTACAAGTGACATAGCAGGTCATACCTGGTGAGGGTATCGTACTTTCTGTTAATGCATGTAATACCTTTGATTGCAAGTCATTCCAACATCAGGGACAGATGTTTTAAATGCTCCCCTTGGTGCCCCGATGTCATTCCTGTGGTGAACACTCCTGTTGCAAAGAAATTTGAGATTCCAATTCGTTATATCATTTAGGCCTAGGCTAGTAAGGGCTAGGCCTCCTTTAAACACCACTACAAAATCCCAATGGGTGGTTGCGGCCACCCAATGCTGTACACACTTGTAAAATTTTAGGTCAAAATATAACTTAGTGGTCACGTGGTCAGATGGACCAATAAATAATCTGTACACTTAGGTTTCTCATGACGTGACGTTTTATTCTGTTAAACCCTCGTATGAAGCACAAAAGTTACATGGTCTCCACTTCAGCTCAGAGAGCTCTGACACCGTAACAATAGGCACGAAGCCAACAAAGAATTACATTGAGAAATTAAGATCCAGCCTCGAACAGACGGACAGGACTGTGGGGCGGCGTACACTCTGGGGTGACGAAAAGAGATTAAATGTTTCGGTAAACTAAAATTTAAATTATTGCAACTACATGACTGGTAATCAAAGTTGAACACCGGAGCGGGTTCACGCACAACCTGCCCAACTGTATCAATGACGTTAATGACTAACATTGACACACGGGAGCTGGCACCTGGCTGCTACTTCCTGTGTGACAAAACAAAATCCTGTTATTCGGGTTAAACTGTATTAATGAATATGAATGAAGACAAGAATGCCCCACAGATGATAAAAATAATACACATTACTCCTTAAATTGCAATTTTTAAATATCCCATTTTTTTCCATCTCCTAACCTTAATGCACTATGTTTCACACAGAGAGTGTGTCTCTAATATTAGGAGTTTTGTCCCGCATTAATTTGTATGTTCATTGTTCATTGTTATCTGCACATGGCAATTTATATTAAAGTACTCTGCTGACCAGTCTTTGGTTATGTTATCAATTCCGTGTTTCCAGAACAATAACATGTGAAAATAATAATGATGCAAATTAATACACAACCTTCTAATTATTATGTGCAGAAAAGGCATAATGACTCCAAGTGAACGAGGCGCTTTAGTGCATTTAAACATAATGTGATGACACTTCACACAATAATACTACAACTGCTAAAACAACACAACACTTAATAAATTTAATACATATTAGATACTCGTCTACACTATTTGTTACATGTAACTCACCTTAATAATTGACATAAAGACTTTATTATACAATTCCGTGACAGCAGAATATACTATGACATAACACAACATTGGAAATTAAACAACACAACTGTCAAAAGAACATTATTTTTACCCTGGTTAAAATTGCATGAAAATTCCGTGCACATATCAGGTGCACAGTACTCATCTTTGTAAACATGTATACACTTTAAGTTCTATAATATTACATGAAAAACATATAAACACTACTTTCATTAAATTTATACAAACAGACATGATGTGACACAGGGCAAACGGGCGCACGCATGGCAATTACTCTGAAACACTAAACACAACTGAGTACGTAAACATTAGAAAAGGCCATTTCAAAAAACAAATAAAATACACAACACATTTATTTACACTTACAATTTGGCACGGAACGTAGGTTATACACAGATGTAGCACATGATGGAAAAAAGATGCTCTGGCAGATTTGTTCGGGGTGGGGAGATCGGGCTGTCGGTACCGGTTCATGTCATTTATATCCTTTTGTCAAGAGTTTTATACTTATTGGTGTAGTTAAATATCATGAAACGGTATTAATGACATGTAAACATATTATTGTTCTGGTGTGTGACAATAAATATTCTGAAAAATACTGTAATGTCTTACCTATATGACAATATTGATCATATCATACTGCCACATAGCGCAATAACCGCGTGACATAATAACAGAATAAAATTAACTTTGCTAATACTGCTGACACGATAGTGCTAGCGTGATGGTGCGACAGTAAATGTCGGGCAGTTTACATTACGATAGTACCCCGACAGTAGCTATCGCGATAGCGACTATCGACTACTTCTATCGCTGTGTAACTAACTCTAAGACTAAAGAAAAAAGTATTAATTATGTTACTCAAATTAAAGTAAAATAGTACAGTTCAGTATCCTGTAAATTGTACAAAAAATTTTGTCAAATTATATACACAAAATTCACAAAAATTATTTGCTTTGTAATTCTTAATTTTTTTTTTTGGTAGCATATTATACATTTATTAACGTGAGTAATAGATTCCTTATCACCATAAGTTATTATACTGTAAGTTTATTTTAAAAGTTTGTAGTTGTATTCATTATACAATGTTGACATTTTTCATGGTTGGGTACATGCACAGAAAACTGACTGCGTCTCGTCGATAGGAAATGGGTTGAATTGTATTTCAGAGGCGGTGAGCTGAAAGGTCTGTAGAAATAATGGAATTACCCAGCTAGATGCCAGGCATCTTCAAGGCGACACCATGATGGTGAGTGATGGTGTTGCACAACAACTTTTGATGACCTCAGGATTGCGAGCCGTACGCCCAGACGTAAATTCCCGTCAAATTGTTGAAGTTCACATCCCCACAGTTAAGGCTGTAAATACAATTGTTGGATGTTTCCTAAATGGTAACCCATTAGCTGATTATGCACCGTTCTCCTGCAGTGATGTTTTGGCGGAAAATTACTAACCCCAATACATCGCGTGAAGTCGATTATCGGGGTTACCCACACTCCCATAATGATATGGTACACTTACTCAGATACAGGATTATGTTGAATTTAAGTCCTGTTGAAAACACACTTGCTCTGAATGTGGGTACTGTTAGGGCCTGTCCCATTAAGCCACTTGCAGCGACCAAAAGAAACTTAAGCACTTATGAGTTCTCAAGTTATTTATTCGGTGAAATTAACTCTCCTCTCTGGGAGATACTGAACACTTGTTTTGATGACTTAGACCGGTCATAGCACCTACACCGTGCAAACAAGTTGATGTCCATTGCAGATCTTGGCGCAGCACAATACGTTAACTAAAAATCAATCAATTTCAAGCTAAATTCAAACAAATTTCTAATTCCCAGTAAAATCTTTCAAATCACAACTCAAAATCAGTTATATTTGGGATCAAAAACGAAATTAATTTTCAACCTATGTTCACTGGTTGTGTGTAGTTCTTTAAAGACTAATTTTCAAACTAAGTCATATTAGATGAAATTCCAGAAATTTTCAAAATTTTCTTGTGATATTATTTTAAATATTTGCCTTTTTGATCTAAATTTAGCTTCATTCACCCTGAAAAAGAACCACTGATCAAATAGTGAAAAAAGTGTGTTAAAAAAATGAGTTATAAAAGCAATGAGGATTTTCAGATACAACTGTTTCCCCCAACTGATCGTACGTGGGGGAATTTTAATATTTACAATAATAGAATCAAGATTGATATTCCCATAGTTGTTGGCTTTTCTTTTCCAATTTCTGCTTATGTTTCGGAAGAATATCGCCTACTAAAAAGAGATAAAATTGGAGATGAGGAAAAAAAACAAAAACAAAAAAAAAGATAATGTTGATGTTTGTTCTAATATTTTCCATTTCAGTTTTCTAGAGTAGAAATACAAAACATGGACATATGATTGAATCTATTGATAATCCAGGAATAACTTTCATAATTATGAATATTTTGCTAAGATCAACAAGTGAACAAAACTCTTTAGAGTCTACTGGTGTTGACAATAAATTTAGAGTAAAATCTGTTCATAGTGATAAAATAAAGGAAATAATGTATTCATTAAGATATTTTTTTGGCTTTATTCGCGACAATAATTAAGTTTACTGTAAAGTTAGTTATAAAATCACTTTTTTTTTTTTTTTTTTTTAGAAATTCATCTGATAACAATTTATTATTTGTTTATGAAACTAAAAACTGAAGACAAATAAATTTTTTAATTTTATTAAATGGATAATTTAAACGATTTTACAGAATCAGTAAATAGTTTTGATATTTTGATACGATTTTTTTTAAATATTTGGTTGAGTTGTTTTATCGAATTAAAAATAATTTTTAAAAATCTAATTGTATATTTTTACTTTCTCTTGTTTTTATATGTACACATTATATATAAATCAGTAGAAGACAATTGTAGATATTGGCGAAACTCAATAATTTAACTAAAGTTCACAAATTTTTCTCACTTTCAAGCCATAATTCTCCAAGCTCTTCTTCAAATACGATTCATCTCTTCAATTTCACCCCCAGAATCAAGATAATTTCACGCAAATCTGCATTCTCAATTTAGCATACTTTTTTTTAAAACCATACTTTGTTCACTCCTTGATCAGTGGTCAATTTTCAGGGTGAATAAGGCTAAAATTAGGTCAAAAAGGCATATATTTGCATTAGGTTTGAAAGCCAAATTAATTAGTCAAAAACAATACCACAAGAAAAGAATGAAAATTCTTGGAATTTCATCAAAAAGACCATGATTTAGCACGAAAATTAATCTTTAAAGAACCACACACAAAGAGTGAACACAAGTTAAAATTGATTTTGACCCCAAATATGATTGATTTTGAGATCCACTTAGAATGATTTGAATGGGAATTAGGAATTTGTTTGAATTTAGCTTGAAATTGGTTGATTTTTAGTTAAATTATTGTGCTATGCCAATATCTGAAATAACCTCCTACTAAAACAGTTTTGCACCATACAGAAAAATTACGGAGGATTTAAGGCCCCCCCACCCCCCTTCAGGCAATGTTAAACCATGGGGAAGTGAGGGTGGTGTACTGGGCAGTGAGTAACAAATGGTTACGAGATAATTGAGCCATGGAAGTGAAGTGATCAGTCTCAAAATATGCATGCTGCAATGTGCACTGGAAACACTGAATGCGCGATCACACGCAACCACCCTCGATGGGCGTTAGACGCTTACTAACTCCCTCCCTTGGCACCTGAGTAGGCGCCGACTGGCTTGTGGGCCAAGGTCGGAATTACGTCCTGCATGACACTTGTACTTGTTGGTGTCAAAAGGTCGGAAAGGAACCTGCCACATATTGGCAAGTCATTAAATGGCTGGGAATGGACTTATACAGGTTTGAATAGGTTTTTAGGGGTGGTGTATTTGAGGTCTAGTATGTAGTTTACCTGATTAGGCACCAGGGATCGTCAAGGCGATGCCGAGATGATTGTTGTAGCATGAAAACCCTTGATGATCCCAGGATAGTTGGCTGTACAAACATACGAACCCCTCCTCGCCGACGATGATGTTGACCTCTGCCCCCATGATTATTGTTCCAAATTAAATTGCATTGTAGTTGTTTGCTAAACGGTAGCCGGTGTGTCGACTACGTACCATACTGACCAGTCTTAGCAGGAAACTTAAAAAAAAAAACGTTTTCACTCTCATATGTGGATTGTTATGGTCAACCACACGCCTATAAAAACACGGAACAACTTGCTAAGACATATGAACTTGGAAATACTTAATGAAATTAGAAGATACTGACATGATGACCTCGTATAGTTAGGACCCATCCCCTTAAACGCATAAGGCAGTCGAAATAATTTATGTACTGTTCTATTTAGAGTAGCATTTATTTGACTTGACAAAACCTCCCTATCTCAGGAGCACTTTACATGCTGAGAATGTGGCGAACAATACCGGCGACTGCAGTTACACAGTGAAACAGTCTTACGACAATAATGACATAGCGGTGATAAGTGCATCCCGGGGCGATGCTATTCCCATGGGAAGTAAGGGTGGTGTATCAGGTGGCTAAAACGATAAAGGTTCCAGTAAATATAGTCTATTGCAGTTAAGTGTCCATACCAAAAATGATGAAGGCTGACCAGCGTGGGGAAAACCCGGAGCTCATGACACATGCACCACCCTTGTACAATGCTATTTGGTGACAGACTCTCCCTCCTGACACACGGGTGGGCCTCGGCTGACCCATGTGCCAGAACTGAACTACTTCCTGCCACAAACATATATCTACTACTGTATGTCATGCTACTTACCAAAACTTACATGGAAAAATACATAAAAGAATCTGCAATACAAAACACTGGTGAATGATAATGAACATAATTCCAAATGAGTGATGAAAGAAATGTCATATGCAAACAAGCTCAACAATACACTGAGGAACAAGGAAAAATTACAAACAATAAATGTTTTAATAACATGTAACAAGAATAAAATGTGTAGATCCTGTGTTCTCTGGTCCTGCTATTATATAGGATCTACTTTTATACCACTCCGCCTCATGGAGTCTCTACTGCAATCGTTCCTGGCAAATCACCAGCTGCACTTGAATCAGCATGCTTTAATGCTGTGCTACACTGCACTGAACTGTACTGCTCCTGATCGGGCACCCGCGACCTGATGCACGGTCTACTAATCAGTAGTACTCACATCCATGCTGTAATGGTGTTGCAGAACACGACTGGACAAATGGTTTTAAGTGTGAGGGAACGTTGCACACATCAAAATGCAACCTCCCCCCCCCCCTCCATTACGAGACGGTTTGTTGGCCGATGTTACTTGCAGCAGCTGCAGGTGCGGGCTGGCCTGCATGATCACATGTAGTATCACTGCCAAATACAGTATAATGGGAATACGCAAAACTCGCCGAAATAACTGGCGATCGTGATGTGCACTTCATCTAGGGGAGCTGGACTGATGCTACCCCAACCAATTAAGAAGGTATATGGAAAAACGAAGTAAATAAATTATGATTTACATACGATAAGTGGTGCCATCATATCTGATTATTAAAATTATACACTAAAGAATATTTTCATTATGATTAGTAAATTATTGCTGTAATTAAATACAAATACAATCACTTAGAGGTAAAAATTTTCTTAGCAGACTGTTGTATCAACACTTAAATGTGCATTATTTTTGTAGTATTAAGATTTTTTATTGTTAGGCACCTTTGATTTTAATTCTTCATTTTTCTCATTGACATAACATTTTATCAAAACATTTATATATTTGTCATAAAACAATTGCTTGCACTCATCGCACATTTCTGTCGGTTGCCGACATATCTTCTGAATTCATTTATGTTTAACACCTTCCGTACTTTCTTGAATATACATAAAAAAAAGCAAAAAAAAAACAATGAATAGTATTTAACGACACCATCGCACAAATCCGCTGCTACCTGGTTTGGGTACAACCACGGTCTTCTTAGACCGTGGTTACAACATATTTGTACCATCATATTGTTTTGTTTTGATCATATGTGGATATTATTTGGATCAAGCATCCCAGCATTTAGAGTCGAAAGTTTTACCTTGCAATTATCATATTTCAGCCTTTAAACCACCCATCCTATAACATACGATTCTGAATTCATGTTAACAATATCCAAATGAGGGTTTTTTTTTTTTTTTTTTTTTCTTAAACAGCATGTTCATCTATGTTTTCGTCAAATTGTTTTGGCGTAGAAATAAATTAATTTTCTGTTTTTCGATGAACTTCTTTTGCAGTTCCATATAAATTGAGTTAAATCAACTTTGCAATTGCTATCTTCAGATAATTTTAGTAGTTAATTCGTTGTAAAAAAAAATGATATTGATTTTAAACTTATTTGAAAATCGAATACATATTTCATCTGCTGCTACATGATTACGACTGGATTCATTTATAAAGATACCTATTTTTCAGGGCTCGTTTTCTTTTGTGTGTCATTGTCATTTCTGTAAAGTCCTAATTATGGCACTACCCTATATTTCAGTCTGCGGAAAGAAATATAAACTTATTTATCTATAACAGCATTCACCTACATCAAAATTAGCATGATATGAATGACACAGAGAACTAATAGTTATTTTAACATAGTACTTACCCTCGACTTTTCAGGTTGGTTTCCTTGAAATCATGCTCAGAAAAGTGAGCAGATCAATCTCGATAAACATTGTACAGTTGCTCACTTCCATACTTCTTCAAAACCACATTCAAATCCTTCCTTGTGCATCTTGACATCCACAGGCCACAACTGAAATATAGCACATTTATCATTTCTTATTAGTATTTAATAGATTTGTAGGTTAAAAAATAACGAGTAGGAGGTAATGTATTCATTTTGAACATGCATTAGAAAAATAAAAACTGTAGTTAACAAAGTTATCTGTCAATAGATATATATTTAGACATCGTGGTCTTTGGGGTACCGAAAAAACGATTAAATGCATTTTTCACGTTTTGTAATAACTGCAGCCATAAACTGCACATGTTTCCCTGCCATTGCAGTGCAGCAGAAAAGTACACATGCAAATACATTCGCATAAACAAAGAAAAGTGTTTATTCTGCAGTCGGTTTTTTTGCTCTATTTTATCGTTTTACTCTACACAGCTGGGAGTGTTCATCAGTCCATCACCATGCAGGCGAAAGTTAGGCAATGCGCATAGCAGGAAGTAGAGGGATGGCGAGTCGTAGACGACAGGCTGCTGGATACCTGTTCTGCCCAACATTCAGGGAGCTGGAGGGTGTATGTACCCACATGTGCTAGGGATCAGGTTTTCGCCTATTCGCACTGTGGCAGCGAAGCTGGCCACCTGGGTTTTGATCAGACGGTGCGAAATGTGCTCGACCATATTTTCTGGCCAGGCTTTAGCAGGGATGGGAGAAGATTTGTGCAACAATACCATATGTGCCATGTATACAAGACATGGCACTCAAATGTGAGGCAGCAACAAAGGCAGCGCATTCCAATGATGAGAAGGGCAAGCAATTTCTTGTTGTAGTAACTGATATCTTTTCATGCTGGACAGAAGCGTATCATATTAGTGGAGCCAGGGCCGGACATGTAGGGAGAGTCTTGGAGCAGCAGTTATTCCCGTGTTGGAGATTTCCGCAGAATCTCTTGATGGACAACGGCACACAATTTACCGGCCAGAAGTGGACAGAATTTTGCACAAAATGGGGAGTGAACCATGTTACAACTGTGGTGTATAACCCGATAATATACTCAACAGAGCATAGAAATCAAGTAATCAAGGCATGGCTAATCAAGGCAAACAGTAAGCCACCTGGGTGGACCATGTACCCGCCATTTTGTACACACTCGGAAGCAGAGTAAATGCAGCAACAGGGCTGTCACTTGCAGAAGTGACCTGCTGGGAGAGGCAAAATGCCACCAGCGAGGAGACAGTAGCGAATTTCAGAGCACATATACATGGAGAGGATAGTATCAGAGATGTACACGCATTGTCAGATAACAGCAGGATCGCTATGCGGAAAGACTGCTACCGGTTACTAACAGACAGCCGCCAAGACTGCATGCGGAACAGGAAGTGTATGTGAGGATGCACCCCAAGTCCATAGCAAAAAAATATTTATTGTGCAGTGTTATCATCACGTCGGAGTGGGCCGCATAGCGTGCTACAAGATCACGAACCCACCACCTACACCAGTCGCATGGAAAGGAAGAAGGTGTGGTTACATCGGGATGACATCCGGTTAACGCCGGGTGCTGTCGACGACAAAGTAGGTCCTTGTGTTTCCAGACCCCACGACGGCGAAGGATACGACAAGCAGATGCAAGGGCAGGGGCAGACATGGGGTGTGGCAGTACCTCAGAGGGGAGAACTTGCAGAGGACCCACCCAAGCATACTGACTCTGGGATACCACCAGAGGTGATACAGTACGAAGAAGCTGTCGACCAGATCCAGGAGGGAAGGAACAAGCAAGAGAGTGCATCCGCAATTCGAGCAGGAGTACAGGAGGAGGAAGAGAGTGTACAGGAGTTGTCCAGCTTCATTACGCCCCACAGGAAGCATGTGACACTGCGAACCGAAAGCATGACGGGTGAGGCATAAAGCAGTGTTGAAGCGCTCCGTGAGGGAGCAGATCAAGAGCAAGTGAATAAGCAGGGCATGCAGGAGCTGGGACAATTGCAGGAGAAGGGTGATAATGCAAGTAAAAGTGTGTTTGCAGAGGCTGTTCAGCTGGATCGCACCCAGAAACTGCGAGGTCAGCAGGAGGACATCAGGTGCAAGGAAGGAGACATCGAGGGCAGCGAGTCGGGGAGTTTACTTTGCCTTCGGCGGTCACAACCGCCAAAGCAGTGCCAGTGCTGATTATATGTTTGTGTTCCACGACATTGTATTTTCAAAGAACAAGGGAAAATTAATCCTTAATATTTATCACTTCCCATTTTTTAAATCAAGGACAGATTAATGCCATAAATTTAAGATTTACTGGCCAGTGTTGGATCTTGTCATATCTTTTTGTTGATGTTCGAACCCCTGTGGTAGGTGTGGCTAAGTTGGTGGTTACCCGCACGACCCTAATTATTTTCAATACTTCAGTAAAATTTTGTATAGTAAAAGTTTTTGTACCAGAAATTGAATCGAAAGCTTCGGGAACGTGTGTTTCATGTTTTGCATGTGCAGGAAATATCGAGTAAAAATATTACAAATATATTTGTTAGTGAAAAGCAAATCCGAAAATGCGATATATTTTTTAGAACTAATAGTGTAACTGATCAATTATACGATTGCAAATGCCCCCCGCTATGGTAATTCAATGAATGTGAATCACTAAAATATTTAAAACTATATCAAACACAAGTTATTCACAGTCTAAAACGTACGATTGTAAATATAAACACCACCCCAACCCGTTAGAGGTCAGGGAAATAATTTTTCCCACGGAAAATCGCATCCTGGACTTTATTAGTCTCTATAGTATTTGGTGTGACCCTCTTCCCGGGTATTGTTTACTTTTGACTATGGTGTTGCGGGTGTTGCGATTGTTATTATTTGTTTTCTGTTAGTACAGTAGTTATTATGATATTGAGGGCAGTGCAGAATTACTTAAATTGACTCTCTTAGAAGGGATATTAAGTAACAATATCTTAAAGTTGAGGACTGTTTTTTCAAAGGTATGTTATTAATTGTACTAATTTTCATTTGTGGTGTTTTCTTTGTAAGCATGGTTAGCCGTGATAAACTTGGGTATCGGTTCTCTGGACAGGGCATTTATAGCCTGTTCTTGATTATTTCACACTTTTAGAGTCAACATTTGCAAAATCATCATTGTACATATTATGTCGTCTATGGTATGCGTTTAATGCTTAGTTGAACATAAAAGTACCCTTTTTTTTATTAACTTGACCTTTTTCTTATGTTTTATTTATAATTATATGTAAATGTAGGAATAGTAGCTTTTCGGAAGAAAAAAATTCATGGAAAGTGGCATAATTCCACTCTACTAATAACACAGTACACGAATTCACTAGGGGCATCAAGATATTATAAAGACATACCACATAAACAATATTGGGGAGGGCTATTTATATCAGGGACATTGTATGATAAAATGACTGAAAAATAATAAACATATTCTAGTGCAGTAATTGTAATATTTTTTCATGAAAATATGTTAATTGCAAAAACACCTAACCATACAGTACCTAAATTGATAATATTAACAGTACAAGTTACAAATACGATAGTAGAGAGGGCTATGAGAAGATCAGGTAAATTGCGGGCAAAACGACCAAAATATATATACTACGTAATCTTAATATTTTCTCACAAAAACATTTAAAGAAATAGATTATCTCATAGTTTGTTTACGTTGCAATGTTTATATTTTCCATAGTGTGTTGTTTCACGTACATTTAATTATTTTTTAGCAGAATATTTTAACACCCTTCCAGGAAGGTTTAAACATATAATTTACATTGGCAAGCTTATTTATTTCTGTTGTAACTACATTATTTTGAACTGTGTTAATTTGCACTAACTCATGTTTAATGTTCATTTTTATTCTTTTTTGCAATTGTGAGCTGGATCTTAAGTATGTTATTGCTACACAAGTTTTCAATGTGATACATAATTTTTCTCTTCGTATTTCTTCTTGAATTACCTGCATGCGATATGACCAAGGAAGAAGTGACTGGTTTCTGTTATCTAAGCCTTTTATACATCATGGGATGTGATGTTGTTAGCATTTTTTTTGTAGAACCAAAGCATCCTGTTGTACTCCCTGGTTAAGGCACTCTCTTTCTTGGACCTCTTAAGATGGACGGACCTTCATAATTTTATAGCTGCAAGATTGGCAATTTTTGCTATCGTCCAGCAACCTAAGGTGAGGCTAGCAGCGTAAAGAGAGGCACCACATCTGTAGGATTATTCACAATTAGTTATTTAAGAGGAAACTACTCTGATTTTTCAGTTTTTGAGTGTTGGAAGATGTGTGGCAGCCAACTCCGCTGGAAACTTTCAAGTAAGGCATACTTCGATTGGTGTTGAGACTATGTTGAACTGTCAGGCTTGTAACGAACTGAGAACATGTATGTGATGCTAATTTTTTTTCAAATCGTGTATCTAAAAGTATTCTGTTCAGAATGGAAATGCAATGAACATGCTCCTTGCAAAGATGCATGGTGCTTATAATTCTCGTTGGCGTCATCCATAACTGTGAGAAATGTGCTATTCTTATCCTTGTTATAGTAATTTCATTTGCTATTCCTTAATGCCCTACTACCACAAAATATTTTAATCCTGACAACCATAAACCAAAGGTTGAGTGAGTATGAAATACTAAATAACTAAATAAAAGAAATTTCACAATATTTTTCAGAATCTAGCCCACAATGTGGTCGCCTATTGTATTCGCATAGAGAAGGGGAATGGGCAAGCATAATACTAAGGAGCCATATTTTCTGCTAAGTTCTCTGCGGCTGCTAAGAGAAAGTGAGAATCTTTACATGACTGAATCAAATTCAGACACTGTTAGCTGGATGGCACTCCTGTACTGAGCACAAATTCCAGCTTTATAGAGGACAACGTGCAGGAAGGAGAAATGGTAATTCATGATTTTATTGACGAGGAAATCATGGCTATTGTTTCCGATCATATTACGACAGTACATGCTATGCATACCCAAAACACTAACAACGATCAAGTTTCTATGGATGCGCTAGCACATTTCTATGCTGACTTCAGGGTGGATTTTAGTGCAAATTTAGATAAGAAATTTGATGCACAAAATGCTTAACTTAATGGTAAATTTGATGCACAAAAAAGCAGATTTTAAAGAGGACCTTAACAGTTTGAAGGCTCAGACTGATAAGCTTGATGCTAGGTTTAATACACAAGACAAGAGATTTGAGGGGTGAGAGAACCATATTTCTGGTTTGGCTGGAAATTTAGGTACACTCAGCAACCAAGTGGAAGAAATCCAGAAGTCACTGTACGTTTTATGAAATACATTAATTGATCTGGTAGCTAGTCAGAACTCTCACGCCTTGCAGGTAGAAGCCTTACAGGGGCATTTCGACAGATTAGAAATACGAGTTGATGAGCGTATATCTCACTCCTTAAACTACAGAGGAAATTTTAGCTTCGATAAAATCAAATGTCACGCAGATACAATCCCAGGTAAAATCTCTGGTAAAGAACGTTTCCACAGACTTGGAACACACAAGCACTTGTTTGGAGGGGCAGGTATGCAGCCTCAAACCAGAATAACTGCGGTGAAAAATCAGAACCCCGCAACTGCACCTAATAATAACTCTGATAAGTAATGTGGGGAATGTAGATCATCAACTAATTAATTTTGAGCAGCATATGGATGGTAAGCAGAGTAAAACCTCTTCTGAATATCTAGCGTCAAGGAAAAATTTTGAGGATAAAAGTAAGAAACTACAAGATAAGCTAGGAGAGCTTAACGAGCGCTTGAGAATGTTTCCGTCAGGTAGTCCTAGGACACCTATATAAGATTGCAGTATTGAGACGCAAACCATTCCAACATGTGAGAATGTAGCTAACAGGATGCCAGAAAATTATCCTCATTTGCATAATACACCTACTTTCCTAAATCCTATAGTGACCGTGCTACACTACCTTGCGAAACAGTGGTCCGAAGGATTACGAACTTTTTCAGGATGCTGTCATGAAAATCCGGTGGTATACCTTTGGAGGAGTATGCAAAGATTTTGGGCTAAGTTAACCAGAAATTTTGTTAAGTTTGGGCCTGAGCTTGAAATCTACTGTGTTCTTTTGGTGGGAGCTCGAAAAGGAAAATGTTCACAGTGTTTCACAATTCAAAGAATTGTTCTTACATCAGTACTGGAATGCTCACATTCAAGGTAATATATGGGCCAGATTACATTTGGAAAAATATGATCCAAAAGAAAAGTAAATCATTAGAACAGCACTTCGGAGAAATGTTAGAGCAGACTCAGCACCTGAATGCTCCTATGGGTGATGAGAAGATTGCGGGAGGTATTGTTTCTCAGTTACCGCCTAAGTATCAGGATCGATGGGCCAATTGACAATTCACCAACCTTACCGAATTTAGGACCCAGATACTAAAAATTGATCGTAACGAGTGTCAGAAAGCGACTGTGATGAGTGAGTTTGAGAGAACTGTCCAGCCTAGGCCACCTCCTTTATATAAAGGGCCAAGGTAAAGGCAAAACCAGGGCAATCAACAACAGTCAGTGGGAACTCAAAACTCCAGTGTAGGTTTTCTTGGCCTAGATCTGGAAAATGGAGGTAATTTTTTGTATCAACCTAACCAAGAACAGGGTAGCCGACAATTTGGTCCAGTTAGCAAGAAGTGTGGTAAAAGGCACTCCCCGGGATATCGAAGACAAAATCTGTTCGTCCAAAGAAAGGGAGAAGCCGCCGATGCTCCACCACAGCCTATTGCCTACTTGCATGCAGATGATATTGTCTACATTCTACCGGCTGATGAAAACAAGGTAACTCATAGCAGGCCAAATTATACATTTGGGGCGATGGAAATGTATGTCCATAAGGTGCTACCTGGTCTCTTAAACCTGTGGGTATGTTATGGCCGAGTTTTATGCCGACATTGACTACAATAGTACCAGATTCAAGAAACCTAATACTGGACCACCTTGGCAGTATACACAGGGAATGAATATACCTTCTCGGCCTCCTGTGAACCCGCCGCACAATTCTTTCGCCTTGTGCTGTGATAAGCCTTTTGCATCTCACACTCACTTTGATCGTCAGCAAATTGCATTTATCTGAAGAATGTTCTAGATTAGTGACAGAATATTTCTCAGTGTGAATCGGGGTGCTGTGAATCCTCCAGGTCAAGGCCAGCGACTATAAAAGTAGATGTATAATGCGGGTCCTGACTCACGTCACTTTTTACAATAATTTTAACCAAAAATACGAGAAAAAATATCATCAACTTTTACTTGCTATTTGTAGCGAAAGTACACAAAAAAATTAAAAACTCAAATTCTGAAATTTAGTGAAAGAACACTAAAAAGCAAGCAAATTCGTTGTTTTCAAGCAGCTTTTTCACATTTATAAAAACATAAATTTTTTGTAAAACAAGCAATTTAAGCTTAAGACTGTAATAGTACTTATATTCTTGAATAAGATTTTGACAGAATGTTAAATTGTGTTGGTAAATAATACTTTTCTTCCTCCAAAATTTTTGGTCAATTTATAAATATTTTTTCTTTTCTCTTTTAGTTCTTCAATTTGATCGATTCAACATGGAGAATGCACCAGAAGACACTCCTGTAAGTAGTAGCCAATAAATTATATAAAATATATAATTTTCTTTAGTATTTTCTACTTATTAACCACACCCCAGAGCTATAGAAATGATCAACTCTTACAATGGGGCCTTTCCATGCAAAAGTGAGGTGCCTAGCCATAAAATTTTCTAAATAGAACTAATATTAAGTGTGTCTTATTCATAATTGTAGTTAAATTAATTATTAAATTTACTGATTTTGTTAAGAAAAAGTAGAGAAAATGTATTATACTTGTGTCGTTTTTTGTTTCACTCATTCATGAGCATGCAGTAGTGGTAAATATCATACTACAGTATTTTATTTGTACCATTGTCTATCAATCTATGTTCCTTCCTTTTGTTCTGCTAACATTTGAAAATGTGACGTTATTACAAGCTTTTATTTAACTTTTCTTGTATGTATGTGGGTGTGTTTAGTGCAAGTCTTGCAAGTCAATTTTAAACCACTTCACGTTATACAATTCAGCTGAAATTTTGCATTTATGAGTAGTTCCGATGAAATTACAATGTGAAGGTACCACTCGGCTATCTGATGATGGAGCTGGACGTTACAAGCTTTTAGGTAAGTTCACATGTATGAATGTTAAACCACTTCCCGTTATCCAATTGAGCTTGCTGCAGCAATATTGCCAGATCTCCCTGTCTTTGACTGTCGCCCTTGTGTGGGTGGCACAAGTCTGCCTCAATCAGGCAGTGTGGCTTGGTGCATCCGATCAGCTGTGCGCTTGTGTACATGCACACACGGAGTGGGGTTGCGTCATTATCTAGTGTATTAGTGCTGGTTTTTCATATTACGTAACTAATGCATTTTGCATAAATGTTTTAGTAGGTTGGCAAAAGTTGATGAGAAACTTTGAATTTTTGTAAATACTGATTTAAATTGATTTCTCTCCTCACATAGTAAACGTATTGAGTCTGGCCTCATTGGACTTGTCTCAATGAGTAATTTGGTTGTATATGTGACCAGTGTCTGATGATGGAGCCAGAAGGTGGCCAAAGGAACTTTACAACTACATGCAGTACATATTGAGTTTGGCCTCGTTGGACTTGTCTCAATGAGTACTTTGGTTGTAGATGGTGATCAGGGTCTGTTGATTGAGCCAGAAGGTGGCCAAAAGAACCCTACATATTAATATGTTTGTATCAATTTATATTTAGTATGAAAAAAACTTGGCGCAATATAGAACATATACCTCATTTGCGTAAGCGTACTAAGCACATATCTTGCATAAGACTCTTAACTATTCCCAATATAGAACATTTACCTGAGTTGCATAAGGTAGTAACCACATATCTTGCTTAAGGCTCTTGTCTCTTTGCGCCAAGCTTTCATATACTAACTATAAATTAACAACATATTGATTTGTAGTAAAGTTTATTATGACTGTTTGACCACATCTTACAAGTTCTACAAATTGTGTCTACTATAATTATTTTTCTTCTTTTAGTGCATTTATAAATAAAAGCTTGGTTTTAAAAGTTTTTTTTTACAGTTATTTTATTTTTGCTTGGAGAAACAGTATTCAAACTGAGTAAAAGATCATCCAACTTTAACTAACAGTTGTTTCTGTTAGGTTCATTGGTGTCACACCCAATACATAAAACACATATTTTTAATCACAGAACAAAGTAAATTAACTGTAAAATGTCAGTGCAGAAAGTAAGGTTAAGTACTGCAGGATCACATTTTACAGATTTATATACTCAAAAATTATGTTGATTTAAATATAACAATGTAGAAAAGTCTGTCACATCCATAACACATATATACAATTAAGTTAGGATAGGTCTTATGATAACCTTATACATTATAAGGTTTTTGTGAATTTTATGTTTATATAAGTATAACTGGTTGACAGTAGTAATAATAATTTGGGATGGGCCGATGCTGATTAACGAGCTGATACCACGACCATCTGCAGCATCTGAACATTATTTGCAGATTATTATTCATAAATTATTAGCACTAATGTATTTAACACAGTGTTAAATAAATTAGCATGCTATATCTTAAAAAGCATTAATTTACCACATCCATCTTCAATCATATATCATGTCCGAAACCCAAAATATAGTAGGGACAATTGTTTTTAGATTATGTTTTCCCATTGTTTGCATTTTACAGTATTTCCTGTTCGTACATTCACCATAAATTGTGTGCATCTTTCATTTTTGGACATTATGTGAATGCTAAACAACGCAGATAATTGAGAACTGGTGCTATGGATAGTATTGATTGCATCCCGCAAGAGTTTTTTTGTGTTCTTTTTTTTTATGTTCTTACTGCATTCATAGGTTGGCGACAAAGAGAAGGCAACCTATATTCTTATCCTTCTTATGCATTTACTGCACTCGTAGGATGGCGACAATGAAAACAAATCACCACCCTGTGGCAGACTAATGAACAATCTTTGGTGGTGTTATTGTAAGTGGAAAATGAAAGCAAATACACTAGATTTTGATGGGCATAGTTCTTATTGGAAACTGTCGGCTGCATTTTTGGTTAGAATGTTAAAGGTGAATATGACTCTGCAAGTAATAATTGTAGTAATAATTGGCAAAAATTATCGCAAAGAAATCAGTTGTCATTTTAACCAAGGGATTGAGAATGGCCTGGCCGACGAAGGAATACTAAGCAAAAGTATTAATATAAATAAAAAAAATTTGCTCGATTGAAAATGAATATTTAAATTAAAATTGATTTCAATAAGTGCTTTTTAGTGACATCTTTAGACTGTTGGTTTAAACAAACATGCATTTTGAGGTTATGTATGGTATTTGTTAGATCTAAAATCCAAGTCCGTATTAGATTGCCAGAAGTTTTGAAGGTTTTCTTTAATGAACTCAGTTTGTAATGAATGCTATATGGTATGGTATAAGTTTTTGCTTGACTCCAGTTAAACTGTCTATCTTGTCATTTATTATTAAAATTAGTGCTGTATTTAATTTCTGTGCTGTAGCCAGCTAAGACAAACTGCTTAAAAGTGTTCACAAAACTGAAGACTTAAATTTAAGTAATAAAAGAATATTTCCAAAAATTGGGAATTATGATTGTGCTCATTAAAACTGGTATAGGCATTGCTGTAATCGGCGGCATCTGCAGCTTAGAATCGGCCCATTCCTAAAAATAATATAAAAATATGCAAGTGTCATGAAATATTATTTTTTTATGTGTAGATACAAGCATGCAAAAAAACAAACATTTTTATTTACAACGTAAAGAGGATAACCTGTAAAATCTCCTTTTACCATAGATATACAAGAAATTATGAATAATCTGATTCTGATCACTTTTTTCAAAGTTTTGTTTTACAATTAGACTATAAAAGATGAACAGTCACCCGTAACATATACTGTGCAAAGTGAATAGGCTGCATCATTCGCACAAAATGGTTTGTGCACATCTATCCATTATTTGTCTAATATATTCTCATTTAAAATATGTGAACAAATTAATACTTGGATCATCTTGTGTTTTGGCTAATGACCTTGTTAGCTGTTTCCTGCAGCAGGCAAGGCAATTAATGTATACAGTCAGTTCACATTAGCATTAGAGTGGCTGTTTGTATGAAATAGAATATTGAGAGGACATTGAAACTATATAATATTGTTATGGGGAGGGTAAGAAGTGTGGACCCAGTAGTAATCTACCAAGGAAATTATCCGGATACTACATCAAATGTTATGGGAAGTGGAAGGAAAAGGTGAGGTAGAGTGAGGGAAGGATAAAAGTTAGACTTACAAAAACCGAAAATATGAGCCAACACTAAAATCTAACCTGCGAAGCCTCCACCACGTGCTGTAACTTTTACTCAGCAGGGCCAGCACAATACCCTGTACCCTCATTTAAACCAAAAGTAACAGGGCGTAGGGAAAATGTGATGCTGTGGGGAGGGGTGTAATTACTCGCAAAGGGACGAGAATGCCAAGACTGCTTCATGGGTCTGACTGACACAGAAACATTGCATCAAAAAAATACCAATAAAGTACATCAATCTATCTGTTAATAGGCACCCAGTGCCTAGATACTATGCTCCTAATGTTATCTGACGTGTTAGGTGGCTGCACAAGGGGGGGGTTATCCTTTACAACTTAAAAAAAGAACTATTATTTAAAAAATAATGACTGTTATTAAGATCAACAAAATTTTATAACAAAAAGAAAAAGAAAGAAGATAACACTAATAAAAATACAATACAAAGATATTTTAACTTTTAAAGCTGTGTTTCTTATTCAACAAAGTATTGAATATTAATCTATCATCAGAAAAAAAGTATAAATGTCAATGGCCTAACCAGTGACCATACAAGAATTTGCTGTAGGACTAACAGGATGCCCTTCTTACTTGTGTAGCTCACCCAGAGGTGAGTACAATCAAAATAAAAAAGAAAAGAAACAAAGGCATATAGACAGCTTCAACTGGATTAGGGGTAGAATGTCCCCTTTTAACAACGTTATGCCATCACAATTATAGTTACTTTACAATAATAGGAGGAAGTTGGCTTAACCAAAATTATGTTGGAAAGATTAACAAAATTTGCTTATACCATTTGCCCCCTATGACTTAAATGAAAATCACACAACAAAAAAATACAACAATTAAAAGCTACCTTATTTATGAGTGCTTATAGAATTAGTCACAATTTATAGGTATTTTGGCCAGGATAATTAACAGAGCTTTAAGTAAGTGGAACAAGATTTAATTTAGGAACCAAGATAAGATTCAAGCGACTTTTAAATGCAAACAAATAGAAGTAGTAAACGCCTGAAATTTTACTTAAAGAAGGAACCTGTCAAAAGAAAATAATGGGATACATAACCTAGACCTTGGTTTTGGTCAGTGCAGTAGTACCAACCCAACAAACAGTGGAGCCATCTACAAACCAGGCACTGCTGATACCCATAACCTTACATTTAAATCTTTCATAAGAGGTCTGAAAACAGCTCTACTGTAAGAATGTAGGTTCCTTCCCTCTCAGAAGTTAGTTTATTTATAATTTAGTAAGAAATCTAACCTTGATGGCCTCTCTGCCAGTGTTGATGGATAAGACATATTTACCTGGTCTCTCGACACCTCCTACACCTTCGCAACTCGCATGTGGTTTCCTACCTCATCTTCAAGCAACTGACCTCTTGTTTACTAAAGTCTAGCTGTTTAAAGGCACGGTCGGTGCCAGTCTTCCTGCTAAACAGGGACGAACTATGTGCAAAAACAAAGATTTTCAAAGAAGACATAATTATTTTGATGTTACAGTTTACTCCCGGGCTGTCCACCTGTGCGGCAAACTCCGCTGCAACACATGTCCGTCCACAACTCCCCAACCTAGATAACTACTGCCGATAAACATCAGCTGCTTACCTGACGTCATGAGTGAGGTCAACGTCATGGCGGGCCAATCAGAGCCCGCCACCGCTGTTATTGATACATAGATAGCTCGCCACCATCTCCTTTTTTCTCAGTAGTCCTTACTGTCTAACGCAAAATGAACACGTCATCACAACAGTCTTGGCCTTTACCAAGGAACAGTTGACACAGCTCATGGCTGCAACCTTGTGCTTTGAATGAGCAGAAGATAACAATTCTTCCAATATGCCGAAAGGGAATCTTAAAACTCACACCTGGGTCGAGAAAAATACTGCAATCTGCCATCGCTTCAGAAGTTTGCTGAGCCAAGAGGTCATGAAACGTTTTCAAGATTAAAAATAATGAGTGTACTCAGTTCGTAAAGAACCAGAATCACCTTGGTGGGAGGCGAGCACGCTAGCCACTGCACCACTGCTGCCCCACTTCTACACTAATGGGGTATTTAATAAAAAATACTATAGATGTCAAAAAGTCATGTAAATTTCACACCCATTGGTTTGAAATTTAATTTTAATTTAAATGTTTTTTTTTTATTTTAATTTAAATGGTTTTTTTTTTTTTTTTTTTTTTTTTTATGTGGATGTTAATGTTCCCCAAGATAGGATAATTCTCCTCTTTTATATTCATTTTGTGTTCATTGTGTATTTGTTCTACTGGTAAGCTTTGAATAAAAATGTCACATACTGTCTGTGTCAAACATCTTGAAGGGTGGACTCCCTAGTCCTAGCTTGTCCCTTCTCCTCCGATGTGCGCCTCTTAGGCCAGCCTTCGGGTTTCCCCCCTTACTCGAAACATACACATTTCGATTTTAAAAATATCCTCACATTTTACATGGCATGCATCTCTAAGCCTTGTAAGTAAGTTCTGCAAACATACTATGATGTATTTTGAAGCACACATATGGCACAAGTTACCGATTTCAAATAAAAACACTGCTAGCCTCTTTTACTACATAAGTTAGCCAGCATTCATTAGTGGCGATAAAAATTATCACATTGTTGTTATTAATACAACCATTAAATTAGTTTTAGTAACATTCACACCAAATATGGAAAGTTTTACAAACTAGATATGTAGGAAAGACAGCATACGTTTTCACATTAGCATAGTCATAAGTAGAGAAAAACTTCAGACTTATAATCAATACATACAATTTAAATTGTAAATAATACATAAACATCTCAAAATATATTTTTTGTTCAAAGTTGCTATGATAGTAAAAAGCAGAGAACTAAGAAAAATAACACATTTCACTTTTTACCAAATACAAGAGAGAAGACTAATTACAAACACTTTTTGCGATTATTGTTTTCTCCAACACAATACTGCACAAAAATTTATAACAAGAATCTTTGAAATGAACGTAAATAACAATAAACTGCAATATGTGTATTTTAAAATTCTGATTTAATGTTTATGTAAAAGCATCCAGGAAAATGAGATGAAAGAAAAATTTGAAAGAACTTGTTGCACAGGATATATTACAACGGTTGAGCCAAACTTGAGTCGTCGCTCTTATTGCACATTTCATAGTCATTGTATTTGTGTTGATCAGAATAGGAATCACTTGTATTATCAAAGTGACTGTCATCATCTAATTTAATTAGGAACTCAACAGCTGTCTCCATGAGGTGGTCTTTTTCCCAGTATTCATCTTCAATATTCTTGACATTTGTGTAAAATCCAACCTCGTCTTCTTTCATCACATATTCCACAACTTTCGTTGTTTGGCAATAATTTCTGCGTAATCCACTTTCCAAATGTCATGGCATTCATTTACCCATGGTAGTCACTAGTGGTGGCACTTGCCTCCTAAATTAAAAGGCCTCTGGGAAGAAAACCTTCACGGGATACTATGTGGACAACAATCAGTCTGTTCGCATTTCCACTTCCTAACACACCTTCAATCTCGCCTTCTATCTGCCAGCACTTCGTAAATGTTAAGTTAGTATCTATCCACGTTTCATCTAGGTAAAATATTTCCCAGCCTTCTCCTCTAAGCTGTTTCAGTGTTGTTAGATACTTAGAACGCCAAACTACGACATCAGCTCGTTCTACCTAAAACTTTCTTTTGAGAATGCTTCCACATGAAACTCGTGTCTTTCAGGAGTCTTCGTAGTGACAATTAGCTCCACTTCCATCCAATCCTTTCACAAAGAATTGGCATAAGTTTGGCTACTGTCTGTACAACTTTCTTCACCAAATAGAATTTTGCTATAGCATCTCTAATGACTTGTCGATCAAAACTGTCAATATTGACTTTATTGGTCTTTTTCGGTCTGAAATAGACATAAATTTAGACATTAAGTTGTTTGCATAAATTTAATATGTTATGTATATTATGAAAACCGAGTGTCACCGAACCTCGTGCCACTTCTTTGCCTATGTTCTCTATTTTCAATCAATTATATCATGAGTATATAGTTGTTGAGGACAAGTTGCAACGAGTTAGTAAATAGTAACAGTATATTATGTACTGCTGTATTCAAATTATTGATATACATACTTGGGAAAACTATTTTCTTAGTGTGTAACATACATATTTTTTTCTTGTTTCACTAAGCTTATGACTAACACCTTTTTTTCTGTTATTTCATAATGTGACTAGTGTCAAACAATTTTATTTTAGTCAGCCTTTAGACTAAATGTTTGGTAGGGCATTTGGATAGTAAAAGGCTGATCATTAATGATTGAAGCATATTACCTTTTTTTTTCCTCCTATGGAATCATATTGTTCGTTCCTCTAACAAATATTTCGGCCAAAGTTAGTAGCACTACATTGGTTATTTCGGAAAGATTTAAATAATTTACAAGTTTGAATTTTAATGGCATAGAAATTGTCAGCTCTAAGATAAATACCCAATTGCACTGACATAATAATTCTGGACCAGTCAATAAAATATCTATCATAAAAGGGCTCTAAAAAAAATGGTTCTTCTAAAGAAAGTATATTTTCTGTGATGACGATTATAAGAGCTGCATCACTTGGGAGGTGAGTGCTAGCGACAGATTACTGTCCAAATTCGTTTCATCAGGGCTTGCGGTTGTATAGTTATTTTGAAACTTGGTTCTAATTTTTCGGCTTAAATGTAAGGAAATCTTTGTTTTCATTATGACCCATCATTGAACGTATAAACTATGATGCAAAATGTGCTCACGGCTCAGTAACTCTCTGTTTAACTGTCTCTTGCACACACAGTATAAACCTACAGTGCTTCGAAACTTTGGGTCGTTTCTCTGTGTGGTCATAGAAGAGAGCAATTCAGGTGAGTCATAATAGTGGTGAGGCAAGGCTTTATTTATGCATGCATGCGATGTAACTCACGTGGCAACCTGATAGTTGAATTTTATATTCCAAAAGGAAAATAATAGGTTATCACTGCCCTTCGAAACTTCATTAATGTTACAGGAAATAGTTTACCATTTTCATACACTGCATAGTTAAAAAGTATACAATATTTACGTAAGTGATGCATTAACTGGTGTGTCTGCCAACTTTGAAAACATGTATCATTTTTATTAATCATTATGAAACTTACTAGTCGTTATTCTCTCTCTAGATAAAAACAAAATGTCATGTGCATATACACTCGTGTACTCACAGATAGGAAAAAATTTCATTATGCATTCTTTCAAAGTAAGGTCTACTTAAGGTGTCCACCCGCCTACCTGAAGCTATTTTGGATATTTGTGGCAAAGAAGGGTGCTGGCAATAAGAGCCACACAGGTACGCTAATCAAGTGCCCCGTGTCGCCTCTACACGCAAGCTACTGAATTTACATGCAGGTTTACAGTCGTGCTGTTGTAACTATGGAACTTTAGGCGCTGACACTATCATTTTATTGGATACGAGTCTACAGGAAGGTTCAGTGCAGATTCCTATGGTAGATTTGCAGACACGCATGCCGTATGTTTTAAGATACAGGAGTCTGAAAAAGCTGTTTTTGGCCATGTTCAATAGTTCCAGGATAATATTTGTAATACGCAAGATGTATTTGAAAGCCCATTCCACCCTAGTGTGAAGTGTCATTTCATTTCCTATGAAAACAGACAGCGAGCACATGGCATAGTTTCTTAGTAACACATGTATTTCGTACTACCCTCGGCTGCGACGCAGCTCGTGCGTCAGGTAGGCGGGCGCCTTAAAGTAGAAAAAATAATATGGGAATTAATGGTTTTAGTTCTAACTGCAGTTCAATAAGTGGTTTTAGATATAAGTTATTAAAATATAGTAAAGTGAGTGAACCCATAGGCAGAGCTGTTACCGGTTGTCTTTCAAACCTTTTAAGCCTACATTTCAAGAAAGTTCATTAAGTTTCTTATACTCGAATGAGTTGAGTTTTGCAAATAGAGCATCCAATATCGTCATAACTGTAGTTAATTATCTCCAAAAAAAAATTTAGAATTGATGTCTATGATGAATATTATTTCTATTAAAATAAAATATGAAAGCAAATCACAAAAATAATACATATTTTAAATTTTGTTCCGTAATAATAAGTGATAACATTTGACAGTGAGTTAAAGCAGTTAATGAATTGGAAAAAGCTTTATGAATACATTAACTAAGCATTGACAGAACTATATTACAGTTTTTCGTCAATATGGACAGACAGTGTTAGGTTTCCAGCTGCATCCCGTAGGTGGGTAATAAGATATTTGCGTAAATGCTAAATCAAAGAGTAAAAACTATCTTGTACTGACTTTCGTTTTCCTGGAGTTGTTTGCTATTCACCGGGATTTTCTCAACTCTGCCTTTGAAGTCGTTCAATAGAAAGCATGACCACGCCTGTATAATTAGCTGCTCTCTCTGTTGCTTGATTTAGAAGTACAAGTAAGCATTTATTTTTCGTTTCATCATCGCACATACTAATAAAACTAATAATAATTTCTTTTTCCCTACTGTGCAAGACTTTGTTAAATCTTTTCGGTCGTGCGCCGCACTCCATTGTCAACAACCCCGGCTCCGAAGGAACTGTAACTAATATATTTTGAACACACGTAGCATAGGAAGAAAGGGAGGGCAGTCTCCTCTTCCGCCCCTTCCTCCCCCTGACAAGCGGCTCACCTCACCCCCGTGCTAAGAACCGTCACGACTTCTGGAAGCAACAGTAAATAGGGTTACCAGATAAGAAACACACTCATAAAGAGGATAACTGACATTTTTAAAAAATACGGCACATGCAAAAAAAGACACAAACAGATGGGCAGTAGTTTTACAATGAAAATATACAGAATTAGTTTATTATGTCTTCGGTCAGTTAAAAATATATCGCATGGAAAATTGAATTCAAAAATTGGTTCCATGTAGTTGTTAAGTACATACTACAAAATATTTTTTTTGTAACCAGATAAAGTGATACTGAATTCCATTTAGTTTGTAGGTCCTAAAGAATATATTTTCCAAGAAAATAATATAGACTTATTCACACAAAACATAGTTGCACATTAGCACTGGACACAATTTTATTAATTGATTGTTAATCACTCTCATGCAGTTGAGGTTCAGATAAATTTGGATATTTCTTTGACAATTAATTTGTTCTAAAGGTTTCTATTTCCTAGCAAATAATCATAAAGTTTTGGTTAGACTAGGCACTTCTAACTTAGACATGTTAAATGTACAGCCAGGAAAAAATATATACTAGTAGTAATATAGACAAAAATCATGTGATGTTATCCAAAATGTCTGCACTTTTGCAGGAAGTTTGTTGGCACCATAACTAAATGTTTGACAACATATAAAAAACCCACAAGAAAATAAAACCTTGCTGTCTGTCACTTTTATTGCAAAAGAGGACATAAATTATTTTGTAAAACCCATCCAGGCAATTTACAAGGCCTCAAATAAAGGACATAGCCGGGTAAAAAGAGGATGTCTGGTAACCTACGCATCAGGCACAGAGCTTTTTTGCTACTTCAGGTGAGTGAATCTGCCTTACTCCTCCCGCTAACGGGTGCCAGTCCCCTATCACTGCTGTGTTACAGTGGCCTAGCTCGCAGTGTTACGGTGGTTGCTGCAATTCAAGCAAAATGGTTGTTAGATGTGCTCAAAAATTCTTGAAATATTTCATTAAAATTCAGTAATTTTTTGCAAGAGGCTCATTTAGCTGAATACTTAATTTGAAAATCCTATGCCTGTAGCTTCATCCTTTTGTGTTTTACATTACTAAGGGGTATGCTTGACAGCTGGCATAATTTCACTGCTATTTTTCAGAATAGAGGATTTATTGTTTCTTCCCCTGGCAGGAAACCATTTTTTGTAGGTTTATTTAAATGTGCCTGCCTTGCTTAGAAAACAGGCAATAACAAAGTCTTACACATGCTTATTCGACACAAAATAATGTGTAACACAACTGTTTCATTCTACCAAGTGTTGGTCTCTACTCTGTTCTGTGGCTCCCAGTTCCGCGATGTGGCTGGCTTTGAACGTTCCTCATTATTTTTCAGTTGCTTGCATGTTAAGTTTTCATTGGAATTATGGCGCTAAGTATAACTTGTGCTAGCACCAGTAATTTCAAATTTCACAAATAAAGTAAATCTATATTTGTTAGTTTTGCATTAATTTTTAAGTAAATTATTATAAAAAGGAATTTTGTGAGTACACGTTTTAAACTACAGTGAAACTCCTATTTTACACTTTTCAAGGGACAAGGAAAAAGTGTTGCAAAATGCAGGACTGTGTAAAAATAGGGAAACTTATTCTGTAAAAATAGACATTGGGACAAATAAAAGTGTGTGTAAAATGTAGTAAAGTATAAAATCAGGGGTTCCACTACATTAACAGTTTGACAGCAAGGCCATGTGATGTCTGTGAGTGTGAATGTACAGTGAGATGGATATATCTATGGAAGGAGAGAGCAGTACTGTATCTATGTTGAAGACAATAACTTATTTGTGTCACCTAAAAACGTTAACAGATTTTGATAACTTTAACAAAAATATATGTTTCAGAGGACTATATTATAACTTTACAATAAGAGAAAAATTCTGAGAGCAAAACAGATTTCAGCAGCTATGAATGAGAAAATAGTTTATATGGTTTAGACAACTTTCATGCTTTTTTTTTTTTTTTTTTTGAAGAAATTAAATGATTGGAGGAACTTTGTGATGGAAAGGAATAACCATACAGCTGTGCAGACAGGAAAGAGGAGCTTGTGCTGCTATTACAAGCTACAGCAACAGTTGAATTATTTTTTCTGTGCTATATGCAGTTGTAAGTAAATGTCAGTTATTACATTTACATATCTGTAAATTTAAGCGCCAGAAAATTTTTTTACAAAGGTAAAATTTTAGCAGTTCATCTGCTAAGACAGTTTTTTAAATAGATATACACTCAAGTATATCACGTTCACGTATATGGTTTATCAGTTTCTCTTTTTACCATATCCAAACATTTTTCTATGTATAAAATTGTATTTATATTATTAAAATTCAGATTTCACTACACATGTAGTGTGATGCGGCGAACATTTAATAGATGTAACTACAGGGTTTGGTAATGCTTGCCGGTAGGCTGATACTAACCGGCCAAGAAATTCTGTGCCTCGTATAGGTGGCTGAAGTTGGTTTTAAACATATCTTGCTGTTTAATTGTAAGGGTTAATAAAATTTGTAGGCTGTTAGTGTGATTTGAAGATTGATTTATTATTTAGGATGAGAAATAATGCTATTGCAGTAAGATATTGTGAGATGATGTTATCTGTGATAGAATGCTAGAGCTCCAGTAAAGTTTCCAGTATGTTGATAGGATCCTTTTTATTATTGATGATTTTTTTTCATTTAGGTATAATGACAGATTTGATGAAGTATGGTGCACTTTTTATCATATTTGCATTATAAGCTTCAAAAAAAGCAAATGTTGCACTAAAGTGATCAAAATAGTTATATAAAAAACATGGCAAAAATGTATTTAGAACAGTAAACAAAATACTGTAAGGCTAATTACATTTTCAATGCAGCTCACAACATTATGCTATTGATAGAAATGGTGTTTTACCATACAGCCTCCATGAACTGTATCAAACTCAACTCCAGAAAAATGATTAGACACAGATCTATGACACTGCTTCCCAGAGCACATATTTGCATCAAATAAGTTTCATAGAGTTAGTTGTATTTAGTGCATTTTGGAGATGAATCTGAACTTGATATTTAGTACAGGCAAGCAAACAATCATAAGTATGCTAAATAACTGCAAAAGTCAGTGTGGAAATAC
Organism: Dryococelus australis; assembly: GCA_029891345.1. Taxonomy (NCBI): domain Eukaryota; kingdom Metazoa; phylum Arthropoda; class Insecta; order Phasmatodea; family Phasmatidae; genus Dryococelus; species Dryococelus australis. The sequence continues at coordinate 64,621,246 of CM056997.1, forward strand.
AAGAAAATAAAATTCAACACACCCAATAGATGATTATTAAACAATAACAATAGTATATGAACACAGTCAATAAGAATTGTTTATCGCCTCAGTGAACTAAATATAATACAAATGGCATCTGGCATATAAGCATATTATCATTACAAGATAATAAGTATTACAAAAGGTAAAAATATTTTAGGTTTTCCACTGTTAAAGTTAATTAAATATTATTTGTATCATGTTAACATCAAAATTAACACTTTCAAATCTAAATTGTTAACATGATGAAAGTGTACCATGCCCATTTTGAGGACAGAATGAAAAAGTTTGTTATGAGCGTGGTGTATAGTGTGTTATGCCCCTTTGGGATGTAGCAAGGATTAAAAAAGGGTAACAAACCTACAGTCAACACAACAGAGATTTAAAAAAAATCAGAAAAAAAAATTCCCTTATATTGAATCATAGATTACATACACAATATGATTCTTTTTTGTTTTTCCAATTAATACTGCTTGATGCTGCCATATTGGGGGAAGGTAGGAAGATATACTGCAACATACAAAAAAAAAAGGATGGTCTTAATCTGTCCCAACAAAATCACACCAAAAATTATGAAGCTATTTCAATATCAACCATGACCGTCAAAGGAGCAAAACCGTAACAAGCAAACACTATAACACACAACCTCACTATAAAATTTACATCAAAAAAGAATCACTATAATTCACTCCATTGGCAGATAATAGAGTACTGAGGTAGCTACCACTCTTCAAAAAGTATTCCCATAAAAAAAAACACTATTAACAGACCACACATGATTCATTGCCAAGAAAATCCACTTCTTACAAAACTTATAGAAATGCCAATTCATGATTTTTATAATATTGATTGCGAAGAATCACTTCCCCGAATATCGTAAGGGATGCCAGAATATTTAAACTAACTATTAAAAAAATTGTAGCTACACTTCAAAACGCAGAGAAGACGTAAATATTTTTAAAATACAACGTCCCGACACTGTAAGTAATTTAAGAATTACCAGGGCAATGTACTAAAAACAACACAGTTATGAAAATGACTTAGCTTTTAACTTTTAAAATTGCAGTGCCTTGCGCCATGAAGCCTAACTGCAAATTCCGATATCGATGTCATCCCCTCGCCAGCTAGCCTGCATCAATCGTAGAGGAAAACTGCAATATTATTCAGGCTGGCAGCGCTTATTTAAACACCCCAAAATGAGGCTCAAAATATCAAGGAGGGGCAAGAAAGTAAAAGGAGTTTATGGAACATGCGAGACGTATGCGTAGTTCTGGGTGCTGCCACAAGGGGGTGCCTGATGGGCTTGCGAGCACTGCAAGCCAGTATAGCTATGCGCCAGGTAGAGGTTAGACGTATGTAATCAGTCTGCTTGAAGTTGGACAAGTCAACTTGATAAAGTTGTTTCTTTTCAAGGTAATTTTCCGCAGCAGTGGTGTTAAATCTTGACTAACATTAGGCCCTTTTGCAGGACTAACAGTTATTAATAACCTGTAAGCAGTGTTTCGAAAATGCGGGCTACTATTTTCATGTTTCTTGAGTGTAACTGTAACGTTGATACATGCCAGCTTCGTACGCTACAGAGATGCGCACTCTACGGCCGACTTTGCCCCATCAGGGAACGCCAAGCATGGGGCGAATTCAAATTCATTGGCGGTTGAGACTTGGAAATTAAATATTGAAATTGCATCAGGCTTTAATTAGTCAATTACGTAACTGAACTTCACATTTGAATTTACATTCTTCTACATCCAATTGAGAAGGAATGCGCCAGAGCAACCACGACAAAGATATAATATAATTTATTTGAATTATACTATGCCACCGTGTCTGACCAAGAAGTTCCAGTCAACCCTCAAGATAGCAGCGCCCTCGTGACCTTTTGACGTGATGGCCTGCCTGCCTCAGTCCGGGGTGCAAGAAAATGTCATCGCTCCCACCAGGGGAGATAAGAATTTGAGCTGCGCTCCAGCAGCAGATAAACCAGCCCCTGTGTTGGAAGGCTATGCTACCCCCCACCCCCAGAGAATCGCTGACACAGGGTGATTTTTGTATAAATAGAAGTCCAGCCCTGTGGTCCAGCAGAGACGCCGGAGTTCGCCAGCTGCAAGGTTCGTGAGCTCACCTACAGTCTGCGGAAGACTCTCTCTCCTCTCCTCTGTAGCTGGTGCAGGGTTCAGCCTCCTTCAGCAGCCCGAGGCAGGGTTCGAACCACCACCTCCAGCCGGTAGCTTGCAGAAAGCCGCCGGCACAGCTTCCTTCAGATGACCGCCCAGGGACAGCTCTCCACATTTGGTATATCCCACACCTGTACCCACTTACCCTTACCTCAGTTAACTTCCTTTGACCGTACGGTAACAGGTCATTGCACAATTTACGTCTCCCTGGGTAGAGCCCTTTGGTAACGATCATGCTGTAAATAGCGTAGACTTTAATTTAGGAAATTAATTAGGAATCCTCATAGGATTTTTTTTTTTTTTCAGGCTCACCTTCACCTGTTGATTTAATGTTTAATATAACATCTTACCTAGCTTATAGTGTGTAACTATTTAGCCGGGTCACTGCTAACTCTTACTTTAAACGTAATAAAATGTTACGTATCAAACTTTAATTCTTGTGTGTCGCTTACCGTTTTTATTTTTAGAACCTGTACCACTTTTATTATTGTTGCTTATTATTTCAGCATTGTGTTCCATTGAGTGCGCATTTAAATTCTAACTTAATTGATGTCTTTTTCTGATCGTGTAGTGCTGAATCCCTCAGGAGGCAAGGACTGAAATTGAACTTAATTCCTGAGATTCCAGTGCACCCGCTACCAATAACTGACACAAGGTTCTGTTACTTGGGTTGCCATTGTGAACAGCATGTCCGGAGGAGTGACTGTAGATTTCACCCTGCCCTGGATTGCTTGTACACAACCCCAGTTGACAACCTCTCTTTATTTTATTTTGCTATATTTCATTTTTCCGTGCGCAAGCAACACAAAGGTATTGGAAGCCGTTAAAGGCGACGCAAGAGGTGCGCCTTACTACAGCAAGCCTTACTAAACCAAATAATTACCAACTCTCAATTCAGTACTCTGAACACTTGTGAATCCGAGAGCGCCCATTTACTCTCATTCTGGGACCTCTAACTACATTTTGGGGAAAGGCTAGGTGTGCCCTGCCCCTATAATTGTTATGATATTGATAGTGAGTGAATTCTGCTGACATGTTCTGCTACATAGTGTGTAAAAAGACTTATGAATTGCAATAGCATGACGAGCAACATAAGTGTAAGAGTGAGTGTTGTGTAACTAATTAATGTGGTGTGTTGTGATTGTAGCAGGGAGTGCCAGACCCACAACTGCAACAGAGGATACAGCAGCAGCAGATGATGATAGAGCACCAACGACAGGAGGAGTTACTGCGTCTACAACAGGTCAGTGCCGCACTGCTCTCACCACACTCGCACTGGCACTCCATCATCATCATCTCCTTCTGAATTTTCAGTATTTATTTTCATGAGCCATGTCATATACACAGTGCAGATCTAAAGTTCCTCAATGAAGGGAGGGAAAAATAAAAAAAAGGTTGTTGATATTTTTCCTGTTTATTTATTCAAAATATGATTCTGCAAATGTCATACTGTGGTTAATGTGTGTTTACAGTTTCTTCGTAGCATGGGAAAAGTTTTCTCTGAGATCTTTGTTGACCTGGTTGGTCACTGCCAAAAGAGCATTGAATGAAATGGGCTGTTCTTGTGTCACTACTATCATACTTGATGTTTTTGTCATACTTAATATTTTTGGTATAGAATATTTTAAAATTTTTTTAAGATCAACCTTCTATATCTGTGATAACCACTTTACAGTTGACACAGACATAATTTCTGATGGGCGATGGAGAGTAAGGTTAAGGTAGTCGCCCAATGAGAGGTATGTTGTGTGATTGAGGCAAAAATCAATTAAGTACTACGGGTGACACCAACCGGCATAATGTAAAGTAGTATTACTTGTACACGTAAGGTGCTCAATCGGCATGCAGTATTTCCACCGGTAACACTTGCCTTCTCTTTATAAGTGATGAGACTATAATTTTATTGGACAGGACTGTAGCAGTGTAATGCATGCCTCTCATCATAGTTTCGTATGTATCTGGTTCATACATTTTGAGATACAAAGGTCTAGAAAGCAATATTTTACTTTGTGAAAATTATTTTCCCCACTTTTCAGTGTGCCTAATGATAATGTCTTTAAAGTACCATTGTGTCTAATGTCTTGAAAGTCCCATTGCATTTCATGCCTTGAAAGTGTCATTGTGTTGTCAGATGGCATGTACTCTTTCATAGCTAAATATATTGGGGAAACATTTGTTAGTTTAGTCAAAAAACACATTTTTCAAACATGATGGAACATATTTCAAGCACTACGTAGGAAACCTCTATCTGATCAGTGCTAGTACAGTTTTGGCTGTGGACCAGTGTAAGTATTTGCAGTCATCCACCAAACTCTCATTGAGAACTGGTTAGTCAGTTGCATATTTGTTTTGCAACTTGTAAATTCTTTGTAGAATTTTTTTATTTTTAAATGTAAACATTAGTTTTTAACATTTCTGCTTTATGCTAGAAGTCTAACTGGAGAATGGCTTGCATTGTGTAGTAAACCAAACTTACATAAAAAATTGGAAAACACAGATACGACTAGGTTTGGATTCAAAGCGGGAAGCTGGTGGCATGGAAATTGTCTGTCACCAGGATGTGTTAGTCAATATGTGTGTTGAGGTTACCAGTGTTGTGCAGTGCAGTCATGTTGTGGTACCGTTGGTGTGTGGTGTGTACAGACCGCATTGGTGGAGAAGCAGAGAGAGGAGCAGGAGAGACAGATGATGCAGAGGCGACAGGATGAGGAGCTATATCGACTCCAGCAGGAGGCACTCATGGAGAAGCAGAGGGAGGAGGGTGCCATACGCATGGTAAAGGCCGTTCACGTTAAAGTCAGCACCTTTGAAAAAAACCACCGCCCGCAATTGCGTATGTATAACCATGTGTGTCACCGCACAGGCTGGGGATGAACACACCTAGTTATGTTGGCAGTGAAATGTGAAAAGTAGTTCTGCGAAATAACGCGGTATTGGAAGTGTAATATTTAGATTTATGGCTACTTAAGTTGTTTGAAGTTTATTTTATACACTTTAAAGTAATTATTAGCGTAAAGATAATGTATTTATTGTAACTCCTTATTATATTGTGTCACGTGATCGGCACAATGGTCAAAACCAATGGTCCGTTATTGTGGTTCCTTCATGCTTGTTGCTTGGCTTTGCTTATGTGGAATTATTGTGAGGCAAGTTACAAATTTAGAAACTGGAAGTTGTTGTGTTATAATATTTCTCATTTATTTTTCAGGTTATCTGCAATCAGCATTGTTTTATTATAGGTCGTATAGTGTTTAATTGTGTTGTAGTGATTTTGTGTAAAGTATAAATATTCAGCGTCAGGAGAATATTATAAATATCGCCGAAAGTATTTATTCTTTATTTCGTCAAGGAGAGATGAAGCTGTGCAAGGTGATCAAACGAGTTGCAAAAATGATGAAAATTTCAACTGCAATTGTCCGGAGGTAAATGTAAATGTGTTTTTACGACGTGTTTTCCCGAAGAGTTTTTACAACGTGATTTCCCTGCTTATCCCCAGTACGTTATTTAAATAGATCATTGAAAAAGAACAAGTAGAAATTGAGAGTTCGAAATGTGATATTATAAACAGAAAGTTATATAACAATAATGAAAGTAAATGAATGACAACAGAAATGCAACATTAATATATTCATATGAGTTTGCGAAGTACGTGTTATATCCTATGTTTGACAAATAATATAAAACGTTATCTGTACCTTTCTACCTACGTCCATCTATTTAACCTTTCTTTCAAATCTGTCTTGATAATAAGTGCAAATTTGGCAGTCAATAATTTACGTTAATTTTACCCCTTTTTATATCACTGTGTTGTTTTTTCATGTAGGCATAACATCAAATACATCTGTACGTATCTATTTACAACCAGCCATGTAACCTTTCTTAAACCTGCCTTGGTAACAAGTGCAATGTGCCTGTCAATAATTATTCATTAATTTGACACATTTTGAAATTACTGTGTTATTTTTTAATATAGGCCTAACCTCAAACTTGTGTTCATATAGTTATTCATCCCAAGTTACATTGTTAAGTTTTACTATTTCTAACATATAAATGTCACAGTTTGATGCTACACCAAAGGTGTTCCAACATTATAAACTACAAAATTTGAAGCTGGTTTTGTTAAATATAGACCTATAGCTGTCCTTGTTGCTGACATGCTTTCTTGAGGCAAGTATTGTTTTATTTGGTAATGTTTGCAGTAAGAAAAATTAGAAAGCATTTACAATTAATTGTCAACAGATATAGAATAATTCCATGTTTAAATTTCATAATGGATGTTCGACAAGACAACTTGCTACCTTTTGAGAAATATCAACAAAGATAGTATGCGTTCTTGAGTAGGCCTAATTGTTTGTTATATCAGCCGTTGGCCGCAAAAATATTCTAGGCATTGAAATATAATGTGACTGTAAATTACACGACATAGTCAACACCCCAGACTCCCAGAGCTCCTGTTTACTTGCGAATGCATGGTTTTTAAAGGTTAGATTACATTATGCAGTGTAAGTGTTAAATGAAGTATTTTTAAGAAGCTGTATGAGCTAGCTTTCAATAAGGGCCGGGCTACAATTGACATACATAACGCATTCATAGTTATAGCGATAAGCAAACACAAAAGCACAGTGGCCTGGCTACAATTGATATAATGATAACAATAATATCAGTTTGTTTATGTTGCTACATTTGTAACAAAGAAATTAATGTCTGTATATAGAGTTGGTAGCAGGTTTTTTCAAAAATAAATCTTTTTAATGATAAATTATTTACATTTCAATTTTTACTATAAGAGTTTCCAAAAAGCTTATTGGTTTTAAATTAATAATAAGATATTTCTTTCAGCTTTGTGTGTGCACGCATGAACCATTTTGTGTAAGTATATTAATTTTCTTAAAATACTTTTCTCATTTAAGTTTTCAGTTTTGCTGCAGTCATTGCAATGAAGGAACCACAATGATGAGAGTCCATGCACTTTATGTGTAAAATTTGTTTCTTGAGGCCTGTGTGGGTTTGACAAAAAGAAAATTTCGCACCCATTTGGGCCACAAGACAGACCGGAAATGGGGCCATCACCGGATCAGCATTTCACTTAGCTATAAATAATATACATTATTTTTAGAATTATTTTGTATAAATGAAGGTGGTGCCAATTACAAGCCTGGTATAACCTTCTGTTACCACTTCAATTCACAGTATATGTGTTCAATTCTTTTTTGGAGGGTCTCGGAAGGGTACAAACACAGTATCAGCATTAAAAAAATGTATATATATACAAATTAATTTGTTATGTTTATATTTTTAGTGTAAATTATTTTAATTTTATATATACGTAATAGGCCTATGTTGAAATATATTTGTCTCAATTTATAAAGGTCCATATAATACTATCCTTGAAATGTACATATTTGATATATTTTACTTTTTTATGTATTACATATTTTTATATACTGCCATGTTAGCGCCGTGATGTTAAGTTTATTAGCACCATCAACTTCTGTGCAGTTGTGTACTTTTTGCTGGGCTCAGATCCCCTTTGCTTTCCTAGCTGTTCTGCCTCCCTGCCTTCTTCCTTTCCCCTTCGTGCGTCGTTATTTTTTGATTTGTAGTTTTTTATTTAAGGCCTTGCACTGCCTCACTCTGTCTACTTTATACGCTTCAGATGTCTGGTATGTTACACCGCTACCTTATGCCTGCAGGATCTATGTTTTTTCCTGATGGCTTAGTTGCAGTTAACTTCGGTCAGCTGAGGCCAAATACAACTACCGTTTTTTCGAGCTGACTTTTATTAGTCTTGCTACAGAGCGATGGGATACTTAGAAAACTGTGAATCATGGGAAACGTTAAGTTTGTGGTACAGTTTTTAAATGCTTGACAATTTATGTCACAAGTGATGTTACCTTGTGTGTGCAGTACTGCAGTCTATTTCAAAATTCGGATTTGGCTGCCCTTCCAAATTATTTTTCGGCTTAACTAATGTGTGTCCTTTTTTAACGTGTCGTGTTGGTCCTTGTTCACTGCCCAAGGTTAATGTTTGCTTTTTCACAGTTTCCATGACTTCATCGTTAGAGCGTTCATTTTTCAATTTTTTGTTGTGTAAAGTTTTTGTCTATCAGAGCTTTGACATGACCCAAAAGATTATATATGTTACATATTTGATGTATATTGTATATTTTACATTATATATATATATATAATGTGTCATATACATCATATAAATGTTACATGTTTTATATATAATATACATGTTACATTTAGCAGCCCTGAAATGTAAACATCTAGTTTATTAACATGTGGCAATCACATGACAGTCACATGGCAATGTTTGTTTACATGTGGCAATGTTTGTTTACATGTAATGGGCAAGAAAGTAGAGCTTTAGCAGGGCTTTCAAAAGTGCTCACTTTATCGTGAACGGCCTATAACTACACGTACACTTTGTTATTCATATCTCTGCACTTTGTGACTCTTCATCCTAACTTAGCAGCAGGAGGGATTCCATTTCCTGCTTCACTTCCTGACTTTACCATAGTGGTGATTGTTTGTAGCATAGTGCATGAGGAAATTAAGTGGCGTAGGCACTGTGAGGTATGTTTTATTTGTCACTGTGTTTGACAGAACATGAATGGACCACCTCATACGTCGGTGGCCACGGTGATGCCCCCTCCACCTCCAGCTATTTCCGGCCCGGTGGGGCAAATGCTGCCTCCAGGCATCGATGTGACTGCTCCTCCTCCCACGGGTATGGGTGCAGTGCCTCCCATGGCCCCGCCACCTCCACCACAGATGAGGGTTCCTCTTCCACCAGTGTCTATGCCCCCACCACCAACTGTTGCCATGCCTCCACCACCCGGCATCGAGGTGGGTCTCTGTGGCATGGCCAGTGTGAAAGTATATTGTTCATTTCATATAAGTGGGGTAAAATCTGACAGACAATGTAAACAGTAAATGCTCTCGTTTGTACAGTATTGTATCAGCTGATGAACTGCTACGGGATCAGTGTTGTTAAGTTGGCTATTTTTATTATGGCTTTGAAAGAAAATAGTACTGAGAACTAAAAGTTGTAATTTAAAATCTTAGTTATACTTACAACATTTATGGTTTAAATTATGTTTTTAAAATAATATTAAATTTTCTTGACTATTAGTGACTGGACTTTAAAAACATGTTTAGCAATTATGACCGAGTATATCAACACGTACGAACAGTAAACATTTCCAGCCAATGGTTAGCCATGTTTATGTTTCCAGTCCGGTGAAGGCCGTTGTGCATGTGCTTTTTTCTTATCGTGTTTATTAAAGGAATATGTTGTTGGTGTTTTCGGAATATTTAATCGGTAGTTAATTATTTTTTGTTTACTTTTTTTCAAGCATAATTGGTTGTAGGTACTTTTGTAGCGCGTTTTGTTGAGTGATATGTAATATTAATCTGACATGTTTACTGTTCATTAAAACTGCTAATTCCGCCATTTTCCTTACCGCCTTCCACAAAGAAATGGCATGAATATAATTTACGTATATAAGGTTAAGTTTTTTTTTATCCGGAAACATACACAGTGTTGCTTTTACTGAATGATTCTGCAAATAAATTATATAATGTTAGTGATGAAGAAACGTAGTTTTAGTAAAGTAAACTTGCAATGATTGCCACAGAAAAACGTGTGTTTGAGAGGTTGCAAATTTTACAAACAGTAAGTTTGTGTGTTTTGTAAATGCATTTGTTAACTGGTAATATGATTATTGAAATACACGTGGCCGGTAAAAGCTGCACTTTCCACACTTTTGTAGAAAGTGAACAATATAGTGAAATCCTGTTAAGAAGTTTTCCTGCCTAATAAGTTGAATAATTGTGCACCTTGTCTATCTGCACATGTGTAATTTGACCCTTTTGAGAAGTTTTCCTGCTTAATAAGTATTATTTTTTTCAGTCCCTTCAGAAACTTCTTAACAAAGTTTTACAGTATTTGTTTATTTGTCTATATCGTACATTCAAGAGTGTAAGGTTAACTTTGGTCAAAGTGTGTGCGTGTATATATTACTGCATCTGTACAAATACAAACAATGACATATGTATCACATTTTGTTTTTCATTTAAGTTAAAATTTTCCAAGTTAAATAATTCAAATTACTATTTCCATACGAGCAAAATTCGCCACTACTCCATTGAAAAAAATATGCAACTCAAAATGCCACACAGTCATAAGAACATCAAAATAAAGTTGTCTCACGAAAGCCGTTAAACTTGAGCCTCTTCCCCCTCCACATCTTTTCTCACTGAATCCTTTTTACCTCGACATAAAATAAACAGAATCCCAACAAATTTAACTCTGTGATAAAAAAAATAGAAACAGTTGGAATGTGAACCTAGCTATAATATCTTACATTAATTACTGGACGGAGGTTAGCTAACGTCAGACTTTCAGTGTTTGCCATGCCAGGAAACATGAGGAAGGAGAAAATGCAAGTGAGCATTGGACTGAAAAACATTTGTTTACAAACATCTTTTTCTTCAGTGACAAAACAGCTGCATTGGAAGGATACATTGTGGCCGTACTACTTTCCTAGAACTGTCAAAATTTACCCCACTTACATGAAATGGACAATAGCTCTGTGCATGTATTCTCTTGGCTAAATAACTGGTGTACTTGTTATGTGCTCTATTTTGTATGTTCAAATGGAGTTTATCAAAAGTGTGGTCACTGTTGCAAGTGTTTTCATGATTCTTAATGTTTGGGATTCTTCAGGTCTAGCTATTGTACTGTTTATATTGAGATCAAGCAGCAAACATATAGTAATGTTTGAAATGGGGAAATAAACTATTTTCTTGCATAGCTTTAAAATTTGAAATATGTAATTAATTGCAGTGTGTCTGGTGGGTCACAAACATCACTAAAAGTCATGAATCACAGAAATGGCTATGAGAGTTCCATGCAAGTTGCATAGTTTCCTATAAAAAAAAAAAAGGCAATTATTGAAATTTGGTGTTTGTACTACTGTTATGTACAGTAATAAATGCAGTGTCTATTCACAGTTTCATCACACTTTTTTTAATCAAACCTTTGAGAAATCTCCCAATGTGTGACATGTTTGGTTGTTTCCTAAATATGTGTATCACAAGCATTTTGTACTTGTTTTAACATAAAAGTAGATACCTTTGTTTTTGATTAAATTGAAATTTTCATTATATTTTATCAATAAATTATATTTTAAATTGTAATTAATAAGAATAGAGCCAGAGAGAAAATAGGTGTATTGATAATGCCTTGTAATAAATGGTTTTTATGCAGTTCATTAAGCTAAGTGCGCACAAATGTAGTGCATTTTCCCTTTGGTGTGATTTTGTAGACTTGGTTAAGCTTTGTTTGTTTGCGGAGGAGGAATAGTGTGAAAGTAGAACTTAGTGAAATGGCTTTAGGATTTTGAATACAGTTTGTACATTTAGGGTGGACAAGTGGGTATTGTTAGCTTTTCAACATTTTTCTTATTGTATGGTTTCATTGATCCATCTTTCAAATTAAAATGTGATTCTTTTAGATTGTGTAAACTCCTGTAATTTTACTTTATTTTTAATTACTTTGCCTAATTTTTGTCTCTTCATTTGTGATCGTAGCAAGACAATTGAATTATCAGGGGTTCGCTAATTTCTGACAAAAGATTACATTACTAGGAAGCAGTTTAATTCTCAAAGTGTTCACAGTATGCTGAGTTAAAATTTAATTGTTATTGAAGTTATCTGTCATCAGGTAAGATGAGGTATTGTTGGCAACACTTTTTTTTACTTGACTTCCTTTAAAACTTGTATAGTTGACCTAGCTGTAAAAAGTTTCTAATGAAGCAGTACAGATGGTTACCAAAGAGAAGTATGGTAAAAACATTAATTGAAATGCTAGTTAGTATATAAAATGATACATTCTGCTTATACCATTTATCTACAAATGATTACGACTCCTTTCGCTGCATCCCTAATGTACTACTTCTACACACATGAGATTCAAACCCCCCGCGATCTCCTGCACTGAAGTAACGGTCTGCCACAATCCCGAGGGCGGTCGGACACTTGGATATGAGAGGTTGCGAAAGACAGCGGTGCGTCCCGTCCCCCCTCCCCCACGCTGAGATCCTATAAGCCATCAGCGGCCTTGAGCCATGCACGAGTGCCACCGAGGATACGCAAAGGCCAAGAGATGACCAGAGGGTGCTGTCCCCACTCCGGCCTCGCTCCTGAGGGACATCGCACACACTCCCCTGTAGCCGCAGCAACACGCGCTGCCCAACTATGTAAGGCAGTGCGCGGCAGATCTCTCTAGTTGTTCCTGCTGTTTTCTCCGAGCACCTGGGTGCTGGAGCCTACTACTTCTATTGCTAGATCTTCAACAGCCAGTCCAGAGGCTGTTGCCAACGACTTAACAGTCTTCAGCAGCCACCAGAGGCTGCCATCCTTGATGTCGCCATAAGAGCTCTGCAGCTACCTCCACTCCGGCCTCGCACCTGAGGTACGTCACGCACCCTTCCCCACGGCCGCCACAACATGCGCTGCCTCGCTATTAAGGCAGTGCGTGGCAGACTTCGCCAGTTGTTCGTGCAGTCTTCTCCGAGCACCTGGGTGCTGGAGTCCAGACTACTACTAGACTTTCAATACCCCTTTTAGAGGCCATTACCAACGACCTAACTGTCTTCAGCAGGCACTAGAGGCTGCTGTCCTTGACATCGCTGTAAGAGCTCTGCAACACCACTACCCGGACGCTCCAGCGACGCCAATCGCCAATAGCTACCAGAAGCTTTCTGTAGCTACAGTACATACCATATGTAATTGCTTTGTCTGCTACAGACACCACCATTTAGAGTTTGGTTTGTACTAAGCAATTTTCAACAGTTTTATATTTTACTTCCCCAACTAGCCGACGACCAGGTCACCTACACCTGGTTTCTAATAAACATGGCTTTGGTTCTCTTAACCTAGAGTCTCTTTCTTAGAGTACTTCGTCACCAACTACTGGGAGATAACCTCGAGCTGAGTACCGCCGACCAGAAACGGGAAATTGTTCTTTTTATGAAATTAGCTACAACTGGAAACTCCCAATCAGGTGGCTCCAAGTTGAATACACACCCATTAGACAGCCATCTATTTTATTCCTACAGAGTATGCAGTTACTGGAGATGTAGAATAGAGGATCCACAACCACTAGCAACACTTCTCAACCAGGGAGAGACAGTACATCTTAGTTGTATCCCTGCCGGAGTACCTGGTTGCTGGCGGGGGTATTTGCTTAGGTGCTATGGCCTGGCCTTGGTTGGGATCGCACACCCAGTAATAGTCTGGGGAACCCCTACAACTCCAACGCTTCTGATCAACCCGCAACCATGGGGATCATCAGAAACACCGGAGCTCGCGTTGGCAAAACTGTTACCAGTTAACACTAATCTAGGACTATCCGTGTTCGTGGTGCTCCTTTCAAGGTCCTCAGTAGTTAAGCCCGCTTTATGCCATTTAAGGTGAGACACGGCGCAAGGTGGGAGGAGCAAAGCGGTGTGCGCCCGGGTTGCCAGGCAGCTGGCTGGCCTCGTACCACTCACAGCTAGTCGACGAGCCTACCGAGATTGTGTCACCTTACTCTGGTGACTGGCACCCCTGACGTCGATTGTAACTAATCCAACTTCTTTCCAATCAGCACTGCTGCGTACGCATCCGACCTGCCATCCAGTTGTAAGATGCTCAATCAGACCGAGAACTGGCTAGGCATCTTAAACATTAACTACTGGTGCAGAACCTCAGAGGACTGGAACAGCAAGTTCTGTGTCATATCACGTTGTGCCCTCGCTACCGCCCGAGCCGAAGATGAACGACTCAGTCAGCTGTATCCAGCTACCCTTCGCCCGCAAGACGTCAAGACACCTCCCGTTAGCACTTCCCGTCTGTCGTCAACTACGACCGGGACCGATATGAGTCTTAAGCCAGATCAATCAAAGGGACTCGTGACTCATAAAGTGGAGACTTTGTACCATCCCGTAAGGCTGCGTGCCCAACCGCTATATCAAGCCGCAAATAAGAGTAAGTCAACCTGTAAGCACAACCGACCGAAGTGCAACCATAGCCACAAAACTGTGATCCAGCCTTAGCTAATGGGACACGCGTCACATATAACACCAAAAAGTGAGTTAAATCACAAAATAAAGTAAAATTAACCCTAATCATAAACATGATTTGTTACTCATGTTGAGAATTCAGTTAAGAAATCATCAGTAGGTATTAGTTGAGTCTGAAAATTTATGGATCAAGAGTAGCAGGAATAGTTAATTGTACTCTCTTGTTTCATTATGGGCCACTAAACTAAATTTTATATTAGTGTACACACTTTATACACAACAAAGCTCATTAATTTTATTTTTACTAATCTACTATTCTTGAATATTTAAGTTACATGCAAAACCAACAGCTTGCATCACAGTTTGATAGAATATATTTATACGTAGCATTTATTGAAACTAATATTTTGCATGGATATGAGACTATTGTGTTTTTAACAAGTAAAGTAATAGTAATGTACAACTCTTGCCAGGTGTATTCCAAGAAGAATTTCTAAATAATTGTTTAATATCATAAAATTTGGAATAGTTGAACAAGGGTGAAATATTTTTTACAAAATCTTATATTGTTAGTAATGTACTCCCTATTTTTTTTCCTTTACATATTACTGATAAAAATAACAACTCTAAATTCTACCATTTTAAATTAAATATTTTCTTTATCGTTAATGCATGAAAAAATGTTTTAATTGCAGTGCAGTATACATATTTATTTTATTTCATTTGTTTGTTCATTATTCATTCATTAATAAGTAATTGGTGAACAGGGGATTAATTCAGAAACTGTTTCATTATTGTTTGTTAATTTGAGAAATGAAGTAGCTAAGTTAAGCGTGAGTGAATTTTTACACACTAGATTTTTAATTTGCTGGTTAACAAATTTAATTAAGTATTAAGTTATATATTTTTGTGTAAGAACCACATAATATATATGTACCTTGTTTTTACTATTTATACGCGTAATTTGTGAGTGTGACAGCTTTGTCGCTGAACACATCCCCTCCGGCAGGCAGGCTATTGGTTGTGTATTTTGAGAAGTAAACATTCTGTGTTCTCTGCCTGACATGCTGCTGTGCTATGTGTAGCCTATGTCGATGGGCCCACCACCGATGGGACCTGTACCCACAGCAGTGGAGCATCAGCAGGAGGGTGATGGGGAGATGAAGCCCCCTCAGGTTTTGATGTCTGAAGAGATGTCTGAAGATGCTATGGAGGTGAGGCTGCCTATAGCCTTGGAACAAGCGCTGGCTTTCAAGACGCAGAGGGCAAGGCAGGTGGGCGTCGCTCCAGAGGACCTAGACTCCCTGGGTAAGCTGCTTTGACTGTTGTCTTGTCTTTTAACCTCTGCTTCATGCCACCATAGTGTGTGTGCACTTGTGCAACATTGCAACCAGACCGGCTTGTGTTTAAAAGTGATAAATACCCTACTCTATAAACGTTGTTCTGTCCTTATGCATGTCACGTTTCAACAATGGTAATTAGACGACTTCAGCTCATCAGTATAGCCAGCAGCGCATCTGATTTCTATGGAGTTTGCATTACCGTTAGCCACAAGACGCGAAATTGCACTGTCTATCCCGGCAAGAATGAATGTTCCAGCCAGCGGAGTTTGTTTTATTCACCGGCCCACCGAAGCTATGCACCTTAAGGCAGCGAGTTCTACTAACCATCGCTAGATGCACCACTAGTGTGTTTTGTCGCTTGTCCTCTATCTATCCCAGACGGCCAGTGACCTCACGCCAAAAAGCTATGCTTTTAGCCACCCCCTCCTCCCCTTCAGCAACCACTCCTCGCCCTCAAGACACCAGCCAATGAATGCAGATGTAGCCACCCGACAGGGTATAAATATTGAGTCAGGATTCGACTCTGGTGCAGTCTTCATTCGCCACCAGGGAACTGATCAGTCTGAATGAACAGTCTTCAGTTTTCCACCGCACTCACTGCCGGAACTCACCAGCCTGACAGTCTCATCATGCTAGCCGCAGAGATCTCACCAGCTTCATTCCTCGCTACACCTTCCTTCAATGCATCTTTGTGCCAGAAGGATCACCTCTTCCTTAAGCCCATTGTTGTGACTTATCCTATCATGCCCTGCTTAGTGATCCAAGCATCGTGTGAACTCATTTACCGCAACATTGTCTATCCACATTAGAAGCTGTGGCTCCTGGGCAATAATGTGTTAGGGAGTCAGTATTACTGTTCCGTTGTTTTCACAGCGCTATTCTACACTGGCCCGTTTAGCCTAGAAACAGGTCATCTCTACCTGTCTGGCGTAGTTCAGCTTCCCCGTAAGCTCTTGATAAACGTAGGTGGTAGTGCATCACCACGTGTTTCATTCCAGTAACACGTTATAAACTTTGAGTCTAAACCTATCCCTGAAAACCACATTCCTGTTTGCACCTTTCCTAGTTGACATCACCCTTGAGAGAAACATTAGTGACCCCAGGTACAGTACTCAGTCAAGTCAAGACACACTTTGCAAAACCCACACTCACTAACAACGGCCAGTCTTTCTACATACCCTGGTACGTAGAAAGGCAGAGCCCTATCACAGGTGCACGGTTATCAGACCATCTTGTCGGGGCTCGTCTTTCCCACCGCACCTTTGTGCCGGATGCGATGTTCCCTGGATTGGGAAGACGCTGCTGAAACCAAACACCCATGTGTAAAGACTGCAGACGATGAGGTCCGACTTGCAATACTCGTCATTGCAACTTTGCGCAGAGTGTTGGAATAAGGTGTTGGCCCATCGGCAGCCACTCATGTGGCTCAACATTGTAGAGAGATGCACACTTGCCTTTCGCCCCACGGACGTGAGGACTGTTGTGAACTCCAAATGTGGTTTTCCAGATGTAGTGGTCTCAAGGAAATAGTTAAGCAGGTGCTAATTTCTTCTGGATGTTTACAAGAGCTGACCCCTGCCTCGTCGCCGCCATTGTACAGCTTGTTCCCAGCGAACAAGCTCACGCTCTGTGACACTTACTAGTCACCATCACACCTGAGCTACTGAAGGATCTGTTCCCATCTCCAACCAACTTGAATCAAGAGGTACACTCGTGGCTCACAGAATACCTCCACCAGCCTGATCAGTAGCCATCAGCTTCCGTCGTATATCTCACGCCTTTTGCTCTGTCCCCGCCAACCAGAACAACTGCTCCATGTCAACACATCCAAGCACCTGTAGCACGTACATGCACAGTCATTCTGCCACCCACTCAACCCAGTACTAACACCGCCAGTCGGCCAGATATACCACCCAAAGCATAGAACCTGAAGCGGAAGATTGTTTTGACAGATCCAGACTTGGTGCCCTGCCATAAAGCTACCAGGCCAGTGCTGAACATTGGGAAAGCCCCTGCGCCTCGTAGAACCCCCACCAGAATAGTGTGCACCTGATTTATCACCCAACAAAGACCTCTGATGAGACATAGTGTTCGCCTAGTCGACAGAGCATCACACATCAAGGGAAGGTGTTGGAGTAAGCTTTTCTGGCAGCCAACGTGGGGCGTAACTGCAGAAGTTTTGTCAAGGCAGTTCAAACAAATCAGTCTGACCTCACTCAAGAGCTGAACAGACTTTGGAGAGTCCTCTAAACAGCCAGTGGCGCCTTTACTACCACAGAGATGTTGACAGCCGGACTAAGTGAGCACAAGCTCAAGTGCTCCAACACAGCTGCAACCTAATGCAACCGCTGTTCGCGACCAAAATGCCCTGGTATGGGGATTCACAGGATTCAATGCTCTCACTGCCAACAGTGGTATTACTATTCCTGCCTCAGCTGGGCAGACGAGCCTTGTTACACTGTCAGCTTAGAATTTAGATGCAAGGATTGCAGAACCAGACAGACAGTGTTCTGTAATTGCGTCACTTGCCCTGGACGAGGAAACCACCCAGTCAGGTGCTACTTGTGTGGAGAAACATACCATCATGCTTGCATCGGATGGTCCGACGAGACATTTAATAGACCCGGCTTGGTCTATCAATGTGAGGTGTGCAAACGAGCCTCCTAGTAGCGATCGTCAAACCCAGGACCGGCCTCTCTCCACAGTATGCCTCATCGCTCAGGAGAACCTCAGGTGCCGGAATTCACAGGTAGACCGCATGAGGATCCACTCCTCTCTATATCAGAATGCTAGCAAGAGTTCACAGTGCATGATATACCTTAAAGACAATGGGTAGCCCAAACCCAAGCCAAACTGAACAGAAAAGCCCTCTACTGATGGAATAAATATGGAGAATTTGTGTCCAACTGGAAACAGCACAGCAGTCAAATTGCTGAACACTTCACGGCGAGGAAGTAGTAGCACACAGAACGACCAAATTCTACAGCCACACACAAACACCAGGAGAGGAGGTCGAAGTCTTTGCCCAAAGAGAGGTGCAAATGTACCGAAGGATCTTTCCTGAGAGAGATGAGGAAGCCTGCATTAGGAATATAACATGTCTATTGTTGCCTAAAATGAGGAATTTTGTGCTAGCACCGAAACCTACCACCATCGAAGGAATGATAAGCAGGGCTCATGAAACGGAGAGGAATTTCCGGGAGCAGGATGAGCTAGACCGCCGACAGCAGGGTAGGGGAAAGAAGGAAGTAAGAGTGACAGGGTGCATGCCCTTCCCTACTCCCCCAGCACACTTGTCAATAAATGAATTGCCACCTTGCAGCTATGCACGTCAAGAGGGAGTGGGGAGAAGGGAAGCCGACAATGTTGTGTCCGCACCCTCTCTGACCTGCAGCCTCCCCAAGTGTTGGTACTGCCCCGCATACTGGAAGAAGGGATGCAAGTCATCGCAACCCATCCCAGATAGGTAGAATCAGACAAGCACACCATCAATGGGTGAAACCCGAGTCCGCCCCGACGTTTTACTACAAAGTGCTGGCCCTTCATCCTCGAGCTGCAATCCAATGGACCACGAAGGTGATACAACTGTTACTGTTACAGTTACAGATTACAATTGCCACACTAGCCACAAACCCACAAACAAAGAAGACCAGGAGTCAAGCCAGGCTGCTTCGCGAGTCTGAAGTCTTCAATCCACACACTCCCGCAACATTGATTCTGCTCGTTGATTTCTGATGTGCCGGATCATGTCGGAGAACCAGCCAAACCCTCCTCTCATAAGGAAGCACGGACGTTGCAGCTGATGAAGATGGATGGGACAGAGCAACCAGCGAAAGGAAGCCTTTATTCTGCGCCAACAAGAATAGGATTCCGTAAACCAAGAGACAAGGAATCGGGACGGTCGTTACCATCGACACCGTCTGCGTTCCACCGAAAGTGCACCAGCCAGCTTGGAAGATGTACCCCCAGCACAACAGATAATTAGTATTTGTAATTATTTACATTAATTGCACATGCTTAATTTTTAATTACTTACTGCACATATTCACGCGTATTAGTTGTTGAACTAAACACCTCACCCCTTCCAACCTCGTCATTTGTAGTTTGGCAACCGGAAAGTGAACATGTGTTCTTAGACATTGTGCAAGTGCGCAATTACTCATAATTGCCTTCGATGGGCACTGGCCGCTAGAACTTCCATCCTGGCAGTAGTTCATCCAATGACAGCCCACCAGACCAGGTGATTTGACCTGCGGTGCTCTCACAAATGTCCCTTGTGCCTATATTGCCCATGTTTCTACCAACAGCCAATCACATCACACCTCTCAAGGGTAGTGAGAGGTAATCCAGTAGCGATGGAGAGGTAGGCAAACAGCCAATCACAGCACTCCTCTCAGGGGTGTAGGGAGGTGGAAGGGGCGTAACACTTTGGCCAATGACTGCACAGGGGAAGGAGATGGAGTGGGTATCCCTACAGGGGAGGGGGAACTCATCCCAATGGTTTTATGAAATGGCACTTGTGCCACTCTTGGTCCCAGTGAGCTAGAACACAGATGCTCCTACTGATTACATTAAAAAAGTTGAACATCACGGGAGGCGGTTAAATGACCCAGTACAGCTCCAGCGATTAAAAAGTTTCACAAATGACAGATTTAAAAATAATTTCTTTAAGCCCCAACGTATGAGTTGTGGATGCAAGGCAAAATTACAAACAATTTGAGAGAAGGTCAGCTAACAAACAAACACTACACACTAAAATTGGGAACACACCAAACAAAAAATTAGTTACACCAAAACCAAATTTAGAAAAGCAGTCAAAACAAAAATTTAGAATATTTTCTACATTTACTGCCTGCCCTTGACTATACAAATGCCACACAATATTAAAAGGGATTTAACTAACCCAACTACGTTGCCAATGCTCCATGACTCACCGTGTTAAAACAATCATGATGCTGGCTGCTCAAACAATTTTACGGCACAGAAAAGGTGTCTCATTTTGACGCGAGTCAATTTTAAAATTCCAGTACATAGTGCTGGCTCTCCCAGAGCACACACAGAGTAATGATCTGGCGTAGAATAGAAGGGGATAGAAGTGTGCAGTTGTTTAAATATACTATCCCAAAGCCAAAAAAGTGATGCATATAGGGAGGGGAAATGAGGAGAGGGAGAACAAGGGAGGAATTAGGAGGGGAACCAAGTCGACACAGAGAAAGCCACTTCACGGAGTAGAAAGTTAATTACAGCAAATGCCACCGGCACTGGCGTTGCAACCCCCACCCCTAAATCCTTACTCTGGGGACCAAACTCTGAACCTCAAACACAGTTTGTTCAGCAGTACATAAAATAGAAAATCTAAGAGGCAGATGAAGAATAAAAAACTAGAAGAAAGTTCAAGTAGGGTAGATTCTCAAGTAGCAGACAAACATTCACAAGGTACAGATCATACTAATATTTTGGAGTGATCAGCTCCATCTTGAGGGTTCTGAATAACAGTGAGTTGTAGATATCTCTGGGGACACGGGGAAACCAGGTGGTAGAAACCTCTCAGCACTATCAGAGCAGTCACCTCTTGAGCATCGGATATTGTGGCAATCTGCAACACATGGGGTTGGGGGAGAGAAAACACCTGAAGATCCTCGGCTTCCTCCAGTCGATAACTCCATCCTCTTCTCAGCAGTGGTGGCTTAAGGCGGGCTCAGCTCGACGCCTTGGGGGGGGGGGGGGATGGAAAAACATGCAAAGTAACCAAGGAGGAGACAAAGAAACAAAACCAACAACAAAATAATAAGGAATGGTGACAAAATGTGCACCCTAAGATGAGTAGATGAACAAACTGAAGAATAAACAAATTCAAAATACCCTTAAATACGCTTCACATAAGGTTTCAATTGACTAACATGTACTTTTCTAAACAGTCTTTTAGAACTAGGTGTAACAAAACTGACTATTTACACCTAAAAATTTGTTTTTTTGCCTGTCAAATCTTTTCCCTTATCTGCAAGCAAGTAGTTTTTACAGAGAACTAATTCCCCAGACTTAAAGGTAACCGGAGCCATATTCTGGTCTAACTTTACTGCCTCAAGCCTGCGGCAAACTTCCTCCATGAGCCGGTCTCGGTCAGCATCACCAAGGGGAGATGGAAGCGGAGGAATGTTCAACATGTTGAATAATGGTTAGCTAAGTGGACGGTCAAGGAAAGGAAGGCAAGGTGGAACACACTTGAATCATGATGGTCACTGTTGAACCCTGCATTAACGATGTCAAGATCCCTGTCCCACATACAGAAGTGTGATCCTGATTATAAAATGTAGTCAAACGTGCCTTTAAGTTCTTGTTAAATCTTTTGACTTGTTTATACCCTTTGGGTAATACAGGCTAGAGGTAAAATGCTTGATGGCCCAGCGAAAACACTTGTCTTTCAAGACACTGGAAGTAAAATATTTTTCATTATCAGTGACTATCTCGACAGTAGCATGGAATACCTTTCACGTCTAGTCATTAAGTGCCTTAATAATAGATGAGGCCTTCATATTCCTCAACAGCAACAGGATAACAAATTGTGTGAAAATATCTATAAAATCAAAACACACACATTGCCCTTTTTTGATCGCACTAAAGGACCAAAAATATCCAAATGTCCCGTGCTCCAAGGAGTCTAGGGTATCTGCATCACAACCTGCCCAAAATTTGCGTTCAGCACCTGTTTACATTTCTGACACAGATTGCAAGATCGTACGTACATTGAAACATCACCCTTAAGGCTAAGCCAGACGAAATATCCAGCAATCTTGTGGAAAGTCTTACTGACACCTAGATATCCCCATACATTGAGCTTGGAAGTATGACACCATGGGTCTGAGCGACTCAGACACAACAATTTTCCGAGCACTGCAATTTTTGCCTGTGGAATACGTGGGCCATTTTCTGACACATAGGGAAGTACATCACCACCACTCAAATCCCTTTGGACCTGCTGACAAAAATTGTCAGTCACTTGCGCATGACTAAGCCTCACAAAAAATTTGGGGAAACACTGTATGATGTTAAGGGATACCTTTGTTATCACTGCCACATCCGTTTCAAAGTCGTCGGGATTATACATTCACGACAAGGCATCAGCCACCTGATTTTCGGTGCCTCGGACATGATAACTCTGAAGCGGAAAAGAGCCAGGCATAAGAGCCAATGCCCCAATTTTCTCAGATGTTGGGGATGGTTAAGAACCCAACTCAAAGCCTGGTTATCAGTATAAAGGTCGCATTCATCATACTCAATGTAGGATGCAAACTTATCTAACCCAAAAATTCATGCTAACGTTTCCTTCTCGTAGAGCCCCAGGCTACACTCTGTCTCCGAAAGGCTATGGCTAGCGAAGACGACAGACGCCAAACCCAACTCTGTCTGCTGGTGTAGGACAACGCCTAAAGCCAGTGACAAAGTGTAAACTTGCACTAGCAATCAGTGTGAAAAATTCAGAAGGTAAAGTACTAGAGGTGAAAATAATTTTTGCGTAAGGATGGAAAAGGCCGACTCCTGCTCCTGCCTCGACTAGAATTTTACTCCATTTCTTTTTAACATATTGAGAGGTGCTGCTAATTCTAAAAAATGATTAATAAAATGGAAATGTTATCCTAAAATTCCAAGAAATTTCTGAACCCTCTTTAAGGTCTTGGGGCGAGGGAAATTTAAGATTGAGGCCACACAGTCGGGATCAATCAAATTCCAATAATACATGATCTAGCACTTCTGAAAGTGCCTGGCTGCTGAAATTAGAGCCCATGGGAATGCACGTAAATTCGTATTGGCTCCAGGATGTACTAAAAGACATATATTTCCTACAAGAGGGATCTAATAGGCTTTGATGAAAGCTGTTGGTCAAGTCCAGTACTGACAGGACATGGGCTTTACCCAAGTGCTGGAGGGCGTAATCTATTGTGGGTAATGGGAAAGGATCTTACGTATTTTCTTATTAACCAGCGAATAATTTACTACTAAACGGCGCTTATCACTGTACTTCTTACATACCAGGAATCCTGGAGAACAGTAATCGGATCTAGAGGGAACAATGACGCCAGCCTCTAAGGGTTTTTGTATAATATCCCTTAAAGGTTTGAAATTTGGGAGGAGGACATTAAAAATGACGATTGTGTATGAGGGTGTCAACCGTCAAGGTGAACTTGCATGTTAAGGCATTGCATTTACCAATACTGGATGAAATCACATCACTAAATTCCTCCTTTAATCTATTCAAACAATTTGAAAGTTCATGGAAGAAGTCATGCCGTCCAACAAAGAAAAGAACACATCTGGAAATTTTTCAACCTGCAGTCCAACCCTAATGTTTGGGGCAATTCCAAAAGATAAATAACACTCATCAATATTGACTGACGCCCTTGTTTTTGCCTAAAAGTCTAACCCTAAAATTACATCATTGGTAAAATGTGGAAAAACCCCAGAAGGCAAATTTCCATGAAAATCTTCCAATTTTAAAATGTTGGTAGACAACTACGTTACTCTTGAAGACATTGCCGTTAGCTATGCACAAATTTTTCTCTGACGTATATGCAAAATGGCCCTTGGAAATTATTTTGGACTCCAGTACTGTTTCTAAGAATGAATTGCTTAACACAATGGGTATCCCAAGTGTCAACCAAGGCAGGAAAATTGTGATCCCCACATGTACTCAGTACAGTGCACTTTCTAATAGTGCGCAGGACTTTATTCTGAACTAGACTGGATGACCCACACTGCAATCCAGTAAATTTGTTTTTCCCTGTTTTTTACAGGAACTACGTAAGTGCGTGAGCTACCCACATCGGAAACATTTTCTTTCTGGAAATCAATTGCCTGCTGTGTGGACAATTTCTGACTACATATCCCTGGATGGCACAATTACTATAACACACATGTATTATGTTGTGTGACATTCTATAGACTAGCAATTTGGCCAGACGGTGCAGTGTGAGTCGTGGCCTGCATGTACTATAGGAGGGAAACAAGCACGGTATTCACTCAAGGCCACAAGGCAACCTTGCACCTCTACAGCAAGCTGACGTAAGTCAAGAAAAGTATCTGGTATAGCTACTAACGTTGCATTGTGTATGTACATGTGGAGCCAAATTATCGGTGATGATATTAACCAAATAATTCTCACTCATCTCCATACATAATGCATTATGAAATGCACAGATGGCATCAATGAATTTGGACATTGGCTCACCTTGCCGTTGAAATCTGAAAACAAAATCCCGTTCACCAGGGCTTCCGCTTACTCGCAATTTACGCGAATATCTGCACTTTGCAGGCCAGCCTGACTCACATTATTGAAGCCTGAGAGTCAAATTTTACTCGCTATTTTTTCATTTCACGCTGATAGTCATTAACTGCATCAAATCAAACATGAGTAGAGGCACCTTTGGGGCTGCAAAATCGTGAAATAAACACAAGATACACAGTTTCTAGTGAAAAATTACATACCTAACAAAAAACACGAGAAATATGCTTAAAAAAAATACATTTCCATTGTGAATCCTCATGTTTACAGCGCTAATTCGATTAATTGTTTCAATGTGTAGTCGAGA
Source organism: Dryococelus australis (assembly GCA_029891345.1). Taxonomy (NCBI): domain Eukaryota; kingdom Metazoa; phylum Arthropoda; class Insecta; order Phasmatodea; family Phasmatidae; genus Dryococelus; species Dryococelus australis. Next base: position 64,646,445 of record CM056997.1, read on the forward strand.
TCGAAAAGTCGACACAATCAATGTATCGAATAAACTCCGCCGAAGCAATATCTCCAACGAGCATCTACTCCTATGGGATATCTCTGTGTTTGGGAAATAAACTGATCTTGGTGACCTTCTAATTTCATGGTCTCACGTAGTAGTTGCCAAATAAAGCCCTCACGTTTTATAGCAATAGCTTTAAGAGACTATCCTGAGACGTGACACAAAGGCTAGCAATTTTAGCCACAGCAATGTAAAAATGCAAAATGTGAACTGGCTCCAAGGTGGTCAGTGAGTTAGGGATTGAAATGAGACAAAAAATAATTTGTCAGGAGGCCCACTGGCAACACTCACCGGGGTTGGCCACTTTGAAAATTGTGCCATTGGAAGTTGTTTGCACCAGGTGTTCACTGCTCCACGGTGTAGCTCAGCCACAGTTGCCCCGTCGTCGACCTCACATTCAAGGTTATGCAGAAAATGCAATAATTAGTCCTTCTTCAGAGAATACGTAAACCCAACCTAGGCCATAATACATGAAACAGAACAAAGCACGTATGAGAAAGTGGCAGATTAAGTGCAGAAAATTATTTGTGCCATACAAATAATTGTAGAATACAAATTTACGGTTGCAATATATTTATTGCTGATGGCAATTGAGTACAAGCTTTATTGCAATATTTAAAAATATCACTTGATTGCTATTCATCAAACTTTTACCAAAAACGTCACTTGAAACAAAATGCTTGCAGCCTTTAACAATACTCTTAAAACATTACTTGATCCAATATATTTACAGGATTCAGCAATCCTTGAAAAATATTACATAATTTAAAATGATTACAAAGTTCAACCATTCTTCAAGAAATATTACAAGGTACAACATTCCTTCAAAAAGGTTACGTAATTCAGAGTACAGTCCACTCCCGTTTATTTGTGCTTCGCTTAACCGGTTTTTGGCTTAACCGTGCGTATGGCATTTTGGCTTTTTTCAAAGTCTACTGTAACTTCTGTGGCAAGGCGATGCTTTAACGTGCATCATTTAGCAAGCAGTGGTACCATGTACGTCTATAGGCTGTTCACGGTAAAGTGAGCACTTTCAAGGCCCTAAGTACATTTTTCTTTCAGTCATATTTTATCCTTTACCACCTTTTTAAAAAACTATTGCCATGAAAATAACAAACACAGTGTGTACATTTTACCGCTCTATTTATATATTTCACAACTAATTTTTTTTTCTTTTTAATCTTCATTGCATAATTAATTATTTATTAACGTATTCCAGTGATGATTTAAGCACTTTAAGCATTAGATAAAAATATTTTTCACTGTTAATGTAAAAATGTGTTGCAGCAAGTGCTAAACAAGTGACTGTTGACAACGTCCAAAGTGAAACTTACAGAATGACAATTTACAAAATAACAGATTTGTAATTTTGAACATGGCCTCAGTTACTGCCCCAACACTATGTCTTGCAAGTTAATTTGTCGCTAGGGCACGGTTGTTGTTCACTCATTGTAGTGTTGTTTTAGCAACGTCAACAAAGCATAAAAAAACAGTTTCAACTATCATGGAAAGTTAGAAATAAATAAATTTGAGCATGGTGTCTTATCAACAAAAACATCAATCCCGGTGCCAAATAAAAAAATAAAATTGAAGACTTTTTCAAGAAAGGCTGGTTTAACTTTCCTTAAAGTTTTCCATGTAAAGTGTTTAAATGTTTACAAAAAATTATCATTTCAAAATTTTTAAACTTTTGTGTGCGTGTGTGTGTGCATCTTGTGTTTTTTTGTTTGTGTGCATGGGTGTTTGTGTTTGTGTGTGTATGTTTGTATGTGCATTTGCGTGTGTGTGCACATTTGCACGTGTGTGCATGTCAAACTTTCAACTTGCTCTGCCATTCCAAGGACAGGTCTGTATGACGTGCGTTGAGGAAGCGACACACACACACATACACACTACGCACAGCGTATTGCTCCATGCTGCCTGCCTGGTGCAGGTATCTTCGATGTGCCCTGAATTACACTACACTTGGTGCAAAATAAATATCGGTGAAAGTATCATGTACTGTACTACATACAGTATGTGATTTGTGTTTGCTTTGAAGTGTATAATAGATACTGTGTTATATTACGATTTTCGGAGCCAGTATCACTATTCCATCATTAGTAAAAATGTGTGTGAGAGGGTGGGTTCACCCACTTAGACTGAAGCGCAGCGTAGTGTGGATTGTCGAACTCTCAGGCAACAATGGGTGTCTCACTTGTGGATATAAATGTTACAGAGGTGAAATGAGCGGCAGCATTCGGCGCTATGGTACACTAGGGGTAGCACCAGTAGATATGTATATGACAGCGCTTGTGGTGCGTCACATTGAATGAAATTGCCTGGCAATGCGTATATTGATATCAGGCGGAAGGCTACACAAATGGAAGAAAGAAGTAACTACAAAGGGATTTTGATTTTAAGTACTTACTTTGCTGTATATATTCTTCATTATGTGTAACAAGCTCTCTCTCTTTCCTTGCTGTAATGAAATTGCAAGTCCATATAAAAGATGTGGGCAGTCAACAATTGTCCACAAAATCAAGCCAAAACGTTTTCAAATCAGAATACAAAAAAAAACTCCTAAGTATAAGTAGTCAACAAACAGTAATAATAAACTAAGAGAGACCCAAGTTGTAATAACACAATCAAAGTGTGAAGGTAAGCGAGAGGACAATGGCAGGACAAACATATGATATGATGGTAGTCATGTGCAAAAACATTGGACCACATGAGGAGTGGAGGATGGGTAGAGAGGCTGAGTTAATTGGGTATTGGCTGGCAGCCTAGGGGGAGGTATCTATTTTTACTTATGTGTTACGTTCAGTACACTGCTCACCAAGGGAAACAGGGGCTGCAGTGGTGTAGTGGCCAACCCACTCTCCTTTCACCAAGGCAAACAGGGTTTCTATTCCCAGGGGCCCCTCCCAGATTTTTGCGAGTGGGGATCGAGTTGGATGATGCTGCTGGTCAGAGGGTTTTCTCGGGGATCTCCTGTTTCCCCACTTGCATTCCAGCACTGCTCCATTCTTACCTCGCTTCATTCTCATCTGCCTTCAAGACCATGCTGGTAACTGCCCAGATCTCTCCACAAAGGGAAACTTAATGTGGAGCTACCAAAAAAATTGTTACAAATTTATTTTTCAACGGATTTGCTATTTCCCTCAATTTTTTTTTTTTCACCGGTATTGTTTATGGTTTCTCACAAATGAGCCATTGTAGAAAGATGGGGTCAATATTGAGAGGTCTACTGTAGTAAGGTATATTAATCAGCAGTACACACGCAAGTTTGATATTTGGAGATTGTAAATCATATAACTAATAAGTTTGAAGCACTGTTTAGTATTTGGATCCATTTTTGTAGGAATGTAAACAATACATATAACTATTGTCTGTAAATAGTAACTGTTAACCTTGGTTTCAATTAATTTTCCCCAGTGAAATACTTAGTTTTATTTAAGACTAAATTGCTGAATAATGTTATTCTGGTGTATAAATATGTTGCAGATCTGAATAATTATTCTTTTTTTCCACTGTAAACATGTTTAGGGTTGATACGTTTACTTTCCATTGAAACTGTATTGAGCACATTTGAAACTTCACAGTAATGACAACATATGGTGGTGAGAAAAATCATTGCTGTAGTGAATTATCATTATAACCAAAATTCTTGAACAACTTTATTTCATGCAGTGTTATCACACACTCCCTTCATGAACATTCTGTATTTCCTCCCTTCATGAACATTCTGTATTTCCTCACTTCATGGTTGCCCTATACTTTCAAATGTCATTACGTGAATGAAATCTTACATGTCGACCATAAAATGTAATGGAGCACATTTGATTATGATTTTCCACCTAACCATCATTCACAAAAGAATTTAAAAATAGAACAAGTGGTGATAATTATTAGGAAACCATTTTTTTTTCCCTATACCTTATTTGGTTAACGTACTCATCATAGCTATTTGAATAATACTGCCTGTAATCTGATCTAAACTGCGTAGTTGCTGGCACTTTATTTCGTAGATAGCAGCCTTTATTTGTTCTATTTGATACGCAAACAATGTGGAAGGCTGACATTTTAGACTGCAGGTAAAGAAAATGATAAACCGACAGTAACATGCTCTTCCTACGACCATATCTCTGTCTCTCTTTTGCTCCAGTACTCTTTTGTCAACTACTTCCTTTCTTCTATTCTTCTAGCTACTCTTGTGATCAATACGTTCCTCTACCCCCTTTTGTTCCTGTTCCCATGAATGCAGCTCTGCTTCTGTCAACAGGACAACAGCCAACAAAGTCCAGAAGGGAGTGAGGAGGCATTAGGGTATTGAAGGGGAAGAAAGAGATGGACACATTCCTATCCCTTCCTTTCACCTGAATGAGGGAAGGAAAATTTGTTACCATTCTTTAAACCTCTCGATAGGATAGTGTTCAAAACCAAAAATTAAAACATTTACACGTATTTTTATCTTTGAGAATGAGCAATGCTATCCTTACTGTAAGTACACATAAAGGCACTGTTTTAAGTGATGTATTAAACTTTGTATTTAATGTAGAACACTGTGATATATTCAAAATTTATCACTATACCGAATGTGTCCTTTCAGGTCATATTTGTAATGGAGCTGTTCCACTGTGTTGGATGAATATGCCTTCTTAACCAGACTGCAGTGTATGAAATTCCAAATTTTGTTGCTACCAGGGATTGAAAAAAAGTGTAAATGAAGAGAAACCATACAGAATTGCAGTGTAAATGTTAGGAATTTAATACATTGTAAACATAAGGAAAATTGTGGGGCCTGAATAAATCAGTGTATTTAAGGGCAAAATGTAATTGAAGGAAATGTAAATTTGAAGTTTGTAGTAAATTTAGTAGACAAAACTGATTCTCTGAAAACGCTTGTTTCAGCCATTTTCATGCCCATAAAAATAGTCTTTGTTGTTGAAGTGATAACTTGAAACTTGTCTTTTTGGACACAAAACATTTTAAAATGCTTTTTATGTCTAGTCATCACTACGAAATATCCAACTGATCTTGAATCAGGTGTTTTCTGCAACACATTATGTGCCAGCCTGGTGAAGTTTTTATCCAGTTATCTTTGATAAACTTGAGCTTCACTTCAACAAAATAAAAAGTCCCTTAAAAATTTTGGTACAGTAAATATGATTATATTAACTAAAAAATTCTGAATTATTCCAAGTTTGGTAAGTTCACTTTTCAGGTGTGCATATAGTGGAATAATATAGGAGAATTACTAAATTTTAAATTTAATTTACGGATTTGGCTAAATTTGATTTTGAGATAAGGCCAACCAGTTTACTGTATGTTCAGTTATTTCATTGGAAGCAGGGATAAAATTCAAGAAGGCACAAGGTGGAAGCTTTTAGTGCTCCCTGGGTCATGAAATTCATAGTTACTGTATTTTGGTAATGATTTTTGGTTTAAGTTGCTTTGTGAAGGACATGACTGAAGATGTGGCCAACTGCAGAATGTGTGGCTAACTGAAGAGAGCTGCAATGTGTCAATGTGAGGTGTGTATGTGTACAGGTGATCACAAGCCTATTCCAGAGCCACCTCCGGCACCTGTTATCAGCCGTACGGGCCTGGACAGCATCTACGATATGGATGATGACGACGATGAAGAACCAGTGGGTTCTCATCGTGGCTCAGGTAATCAGGGTGAACGCAAGGAGAAGAAGAGCCGCCGTAAGAAGAAGAAAAAAAAGCGTGCGCGTCACCAGTTGAAAGTTGAAAAGCCAGGTGAAAAGTCAAAGAAGAAGAGCTCGGAGAATGCAGAAAAAGAGCCAGAGGTGGAGATTGAGTGAGTGCAGCACTTTATACAAACACCGGTTATGTATATGTATGGAATAGTTTCATGAACTTTTGATACTTTAGTTATTCTGTTGCATCATACATGCAAGTTTGAAAATTTCTTGCATTTTCATGTATTGTGAGTTGTAAGTTTTAGTAACGTGTAAATTACCATTCAAGAAAATGTAATATAACCTCCTACAAATTTTTTATTTCACATTCTTCCTGTAAGAAGTATTGATAATACTATCATAAGGGAATCCCCTTTTTACACCCTCTGATTTTATGCTTTCCTTCATTTTATACTTACCTTATTTTGTACCATTTACTCTGTTTTTAAAGCATACATTTACCTCTTTTTTTCTTTTTCAACTGTTGCATTCCACAACAGTTTTTCCTTATCCTTTGCAAAAAAAAAAAAAAAAGGATATTTTCACTGTACTAAAAAGTAGATAGCTCACAAACACATTTCTTACCAGTTACTACATTAACTATGAGTGGGCCACAAAAGGTCTCCTGCCACCTGAGTGTCAACCACTCGTGCTGCATGTGCTCCTGCCTTAGTGACGTGGTTGCGTTGATGCCCCTCATAATGGGAGTTAGTGGTGTTGGCCAGCATCAGCGTTTCCCCCTTCCCCCCCAGACAGCTGGGAAGCAGGCGTTGTCAAGTTGATATGATTTTTACTGGGAGTGGGGTGGGCTGGGCTGTCCTACGCAATTCTACAATAGCATGTTGTGGATGCAGGGTGTGCTTAAGAGGCGCTGGCCTGGTTTGTGTTGGTAGATCACCTGATCTGAGGCACCTGGTTGGACTCTGTACTTCCCCTACTAGGCCTCCAATCGGGGTTAGCACCTATTTGGCTGTTTTATCTAGTTCAGCTTGGTGGCAAGATATGTGGGAGGTAATTAGAGTACAGAGAAAGACAGTTGGTGTTCCGTAGAGGTGGGTATGGCCTGAAAGGAAGTAAGTGGAAGGCCTGACTATTGGCCTCCAGCAAGTGACATGATGAATGGGAATTCGCCAACACACCCAAGCACTTAACTGCAGGTAACAACAGCAGGGTAGGGGCACCGCTCCCATGTTATGCAGGAGGGCGGGAAGTCACCATAGTGTGTCTGGGGTACTTTGGATGAAACAGGACATAGCAGAAAGCAAGGTGCTGAAGAGCAGTGGCTGTGCGTGATAAACTCGACCAACTCAGTTTATGTCTGTTTATTGCCAAAACAGTAAACACACAAGCAGCCTGTACCCTGACTTGGGCCTGAAGGGCTGTCCTATAGGTCTGTGTGAATATTCAAATTTTCGAATACCGTTTCAAATAATTTAATATTTGTATTCGATTCGATGTTGAATATAATTACTTAGAGATTTAAAATATTTGATTTGTCTCTAAGTGTGAATGTTGATATATAGATACAGTAGTTTCGAACGCAAAAGAAAATCGCATATTCATATTTCCAGTAGTTAAAGCATTTGGAGCCAATTTTTGTGAAGTATTTAATAGTATTTTGCAGTACAAAACTCTTATTCCATAAACAATACTATCATATGGTAGTAGTAGGGGTGGGCGGGTTCCGGACCACTTGGCGAATGACATGTGAATGGGGGATGGATGTAGTGCCGTAAGATTAACCTAGCACCACAATTGTGGTGCTAAGTAGTCCAGATTTTCCAGCATTTGCAGTGCTAGGTTAATCTTATGGGACTACATCCGTCTCCCCCATCCATGTCATTCGCCAAGTGGTCCAGAACCCACCCTCTCCTACTATTTATGATGCCGCCCACCATGTTGAAAATTACTTTGTCAATTCGTTCCCTAAGAATCACATAGGCAATGGTAAATTTCATTTTCATTTGGTAAAATTTGATAGACAATGTGAGCAACCTACACCGTATGTTTGCAAAGTATTGTATCAGCGAAAGAATTGCTGCGGAATGCATGTTATGTTGGCGATATTGATGACTATGGAGGAAAAAATTACTCAGTCCCGGTGAACTGTGCTTGTTCTTGACATGTTTTTTTTTCGAGTACCTTGTTGGTGTCGTCAAATTTGTTTATCGGTAGTTAATTATTTTTGTATGTGCTTTCATTAAGCATAATTGGTTGGAGGTACCATTTTAGTAGTTTTATTGAGTGAAGTGTAATATTATTGGCACATGTTTGACCACAACAACTCGTTCCGCCATTTTCCAACTGCGGTGCTCCGCTATGATCAACAGAGCTACACACAAGTATTTACGTTTAGAAGGCTTACGTTTGTTGATTTCAAGAAATGGGCAAAGTGTTGATTTTACTGAATGATTATGCAAATAAATTATTTCGTATCAGCGATGGACTAACATTATTGTAGTGAAGTGTTTGTGCAAGTATTTCCATATAAAAACATGTTTAAGAGGTTGCGAATTACAAACAATAAGTTAGTATGTTTTGTAAATACATAATGTATTTCGAAACATTTGCTATAATGTTTTAAATGCACATGCCTTTTTAGGCAGTTCTTTCAACTTTTTTGTTTTGTAAAAATAATATTTGTTTACTTTGCGTGTCTCGTACGTCCAACGAGTGTAAGGTTAACTTCGGTAAAAGTGTATTTATTGCTGCATTATATCGCATTTCTTAAATTGGAATTTAAACTTCTGAAGTTGTAATAAATTGAATGTTATTGACGTACGAGCAAAATTTTCCATTGCTACATCAAAACAAAATGTAATTAAAAATACATTCGTAAGAACTGCAAAACAATGCCGTGTCGTGAAAGAGGTTAAAATAAAGGCTGTCTCACAAAAGACAAACTAAAGGCCGTCTCACAAAAGACGTTAAATTAAAATAAAATGAGAGCCCCAGCCACATAAATAGAACATGTTGGAATGTCAACTTAGCTTTAATATTAATACCCTACATTGATTACTGGATGGAGATTTTTTTTCAGTGCTATAGCTTGTCAAATTTAAATAGTTTGTTTACTTTTATATCTTGTCCTTTTTGTTGAAATTTTAACTACAAATTATACATTTTTTTCCATGAAAATATTGATTTAATATTTGGGCCTATCGTGGATCTCATTATTCAAACTCAATATTTTGTATTCGTATTTGAAATACATTCAAAATCAATAATTGATATTCGCACAGGCCTACGTGTTCTAGGATGCCAACCAGTGTGCAATGCCTAGACTCGGCAGACACAGTGTTGCGGGGGGTAAGAGAACCTTAGTTGAGCGGTACTCTGACTCGTGAGTACTTGGTGTGTGGCTAGCAAGGTAGCCGAGCAGGCGACAGACTTCGGTGAGCTGCTGAGCAATGTGATGTTCTAGTCTGAAACGACAGCAGATGTCTAGTGATGAGCAAAGGCTAGTGGCATCAGTTCGTGGTTGGGCAGAGTTCCATCCAGTAATTGTGCTGCAAGAATCAGCCTCGGAACAGTGGACTGTGTGCCCCTAATATACCCTAAACACATGGCTGGTGTAGGGGTAGTGGAGGAGGAGCAGAGACATAAGCAATGAAGGTGCAGCAGAGATGGTCAAAGGCAGCCGAAGCTGGTGGCACAATTCCTCTTTGCAGCCAAGGTTTGAGCAGTAAGCAGACCAGAGGCATGGAGCGAGTTGTGGGCTGACAGGAGGCATCAGCAGGTCCGCTGCAACCCTGGCAAAACTCTGTGGCACCTGTGGCTTATGTCACTTCTTGGAGGGGACCGTGGCTGTGGCAAGGTTATAGTGTCAGTGTTCTGCCCTTTCGAGCAGCCTTCCAGCTCTGGGTATTTTATCTGCTTTCTACTCTCATCTTGCTACGGGCCTCACTGAGTCGGGGAGTGGGGCTCGCCCCCATCAGAGGAACGCCCTCCGTGGGAAGTGGACCAACCCTCAGGCACCGGCGCTAGAGAGAGGCACCGGCTTTCTGGAAGGCTCGTCCTTCCATTACACACCATTAGGTTACCTTGTCCACCCATCAGAACTAGCCTGAATCTGAGCTTCTACACTGCCACATGCCCCACCATAGATCATGGTGGTCAAAAACAGAGACGATAGCTACTGCTCAGGCTTTACAATCTGTGGGTCAGATGGCCGACTATCAAATGGTGTATACTCACTTATATGAGGAAGCTGCTCACCAACAGTCCAGTAGCACCACAGCCACTTGCCACCTTCCAAACACCATCACAAACCAGCACTACCGAGGCCATTAACACCTTTGCCACCGACCCTGCGTAAGCACTATCCAGAGCCTATCAGTAGAGGTGGGACGAATCCAAATTTTGGAACCAAACCTAACTAGAACTTAACCTAGAATATTTTTATCGAACTTTTAAATTAGTACACAAACTGAACTTGAACCTAACTATGCTATAATTCGTCGAACTCGAACTGAATTCAAACCGAACTTTAAAAAATATCTTATCCTCGCACATATGCCTTCATAAATATGTTGAACCACCTTTAAAATACAGTGGATTATGGATGCTAAACAGTAATCAGTGTGTGCACACACGCATATCTGCAAATTAAGTACTTAACATCAATTACAGTGGTCCCGTGGATCATTTTAGCAGTGTTGCCCACTCAAGTAATGAGACCTCTGGACTTGACTACGTGGCGCAAAGTGAAAACAACATATATACATACAGCCTTCATAGTCGGCCCCTATTTGTTCAAGCATGAAACACAAACAAATACAACCACATTAACAATTTAATGTTTAATTCTTTAAACATGTGGGACTAAAATGAGTAAACACACACACACAAAACCTGCACAGTTTCACCACTTATAGTTCCAAAATGCAAAGCCCAAATATTTTCTAGTGTGGAAAAAATGTACAAAATTAACATAATATTAACTTTTGGTTTTTATAGATTTGATTGATGTGATAATTTATCATAACACTGGGAAATGTATCTTTCTAGTCGTTTTAGACCTGGTATGTGAAAACCACAAATTAGTATCACAAAAAAAAATGTTAATAGAAAATGTAATTTCCCAAAAACTCAAGCAAATCACTTATTTTGCATACAATCATTTAAATAAAAAATAGCACCTGGTTTTACATACTATAGAGTCATCGTTACAAAAGCAATAACCAAAAATGACTTGTTCGGTAATTTTTGTCATGTTGCATTGTTATTTTTTCACTTTGAAGTGAAGTACCATATTTACTCATGTATAGGGCACACCATGATTTTTGCAACAAGTTCCAGAAAGAATTTTTTTTTTTACCGAAATTGCATCAATAATTTGTGGGCCTTGTTAGTAAGTATATAACAAATTATTCTTTTATTTTAAATAAATTTGTTTCAATTGTGATATATTTGGAAAATATTTTAGTTGATTTACTAGGGGGGGAGGCTAAAAGTCAAAATATTGTGGCATTCTATAAGGTCACGGTAACCTTATCATCTCGTTAAAAGAAGAATGTCAACAACTGAGGTGGGCGGCTGGGTACTTTTTTTTTTTTGCTTCTTTTATGCAGTGCCAGTCGTTATTAGACAAACGAGAAATGTAAGACAACAGCCGTGTGTAGCCTGTTTGCTTCTTTTAGGCAGTGGCGTGCTGGTCTCTAAAAAATATGTGTTGCCTCAAGTTAATTTCAAAGTTCGTTAATGGTGTTCCTTTCTAGCACATTTTTGAACCGAACACGAACTCCTGTAAATTTTTCAAACCGAACTAGAACCAATCTCTGACATGGCAATAAATTTCAAACAGAACCCGAACATAACATTAAATTCTGGTTCTGTTCGAAATTTGAATGTTCGACCCATCTCTAATTTTTATATGTAAAGTTTACATTCTCAATTCATACATAACTTTGTAAAATAATAAAAATTTATATCTCCAATCTCTATGAATAATATATCAATCAAAAAACAAAATGTCTTTCGTGAATTTCTCGATCACGTCTTAACTCTCGTAGAATTATTTTCAGAGTTCTCTTCTCATTCTTGGTCTCAAACCGAAAAAAAATGCTTCTCACACTTGCCACGTCTCTGCCTCAAGGGAATTTTTACTACGGGGTTGTTGTGAAGAGTTAACTGTAATTGCAAAACTCTTCCCATAATTTCAGTAAAGAACCTGTTAGCTTCCATTTTCATTTGACTAGTCTGTGGAATTAGTGTTTCCTTAGAGAAGAATTCTGATTATTTCCTGTGTCAGTTCCTGAGACTTTCAGGGAAAAATGTCCTATGTGCCCACGCTGTAAATACTAGCAGTCTTGACAAATGTTCACTGCTTTCATCACTATAGACTGTTCAAAGTAAAATCAGCTGTTTTGAAAGTCCTTCTTAAGATCTACTTGTATACACAATATGTGTTCTTCTGTCTCGTGTAAAATTAACATAGCCATGGGCCTCGTAATTTTTTTTCATACGTCAGTAAAGTGAAACGCTGAAATTATTAGGAAAGTAAATATTGTACTAACGTGTTCTCCTATCTCGGCGAAAGGTGGTTACGGCGCTGACTACCCTCTCGAGTTCCTCAAGCAATCTTACCATGGCATATTAGGCTTGTACTGGCACGGTGGGTCATGGTAGGTACAGTAGGGGCTGTTTAGTGGGAGGATGCCATCGGGTAAAGGGGAGTCAAACCACAGAGTGAGGTGAACAGAGAGTGTTTCCCTTCCTGGGAGTTCGACCTTCCTCACTACGAGGGCTACCAAGATTCGGGATGCCAGCTGTCTCAGGGATATGAGGATGATGTGAGGGTGTTTAAATGGCGGTGGTGGTGGAGGCGGACGATCTGGCAAATGAGACTGGGGTTATCCGCATTGGCTTCGTGGGTTGGCGTGCAGGAATGTAGTTTGTCGGGGTTGAGACAGCACAGGATTTGGAGGCGACCGTCGGTGGTAGTCGAACCTGGATCGCTTTTCCTGGCCAACTTTATCAAACACAAATTTGGCAGATCAGTCTTCGAAACTATCTTAGGCGGGTTTACTGTGGTAATGGGTGGTTGGGTTACCGGCCATGGGGAACTGTCGGGTTCCTGTTCTACGTCTGACCAACAAGCACCTGACTAGTGTTCTAATGGTGACACATCTGATCCAGGAGGATAAATGGCGAGATATGTCAGGGTATGTACTCATTTTGTGAAAGTTGGGGGATGACCTTGCTCATGACTTCTGTGTAACTCTATGAATCTATTTGCCCCTGTCAGGCAGAGCTCTTAACACCATCTTTCTTAGAGTGCATTTGGTATAGCCTTCTGACCTTTCTGCTGACGTGCTGTCCTGGGGGTGTGGCTTATGCAGTCACACCCAAGGTCCTGACGTTTAGATAGGCTGTCCGGTATCGGGACGCCACCGACGGTAGACGCAGAAGCACCGGAAACCCAGGAGCAGCGGCGTCTTTCCAGATTCTTAAGCATTATGCATGTTCCATCTCCTGTGGAGTTCTAAAGATAAAATTACGATAGATGACAAGTTCAAGTTTCACGTAATATTTATTACACTAATGGTAAGGGGAAAGTCTTAGCTGACATAAATGTTAATTAACTAGCGAAAATATTAATTGAAATATATTTTGTACTGGAAACAGGCAAAGGTGAGCCTGGTAATTAATTAATTTAAAGAATGCAAAATTCTATTCTACGTAATTTACAGTGTATCCTCAGCAACGGGTTTGTCCAGAAGGGCGTTAGTGTCGTGAGTCAGCTGGTATGGACGAACCTTCACAAGTTGCAGGGGTTGCACTGCCGTCATAAGCAGTTGGAATGCTGCTTTCTCAAGCTGCTTGGGTGGGTGCTGCCTTCTCAAGCTGTTGGGCAGGAGATCGAAGCCATTCGCAGGCTGAGGAAACGAGAGAGGTCTTCGCAGACCAGGGAGTGCTCACTGACCTATGTGGCCGGTTAGCCCAGTGTCTCTTCTGGAGCGTGCTAGTGGACTTCCTTATATACAGAAAAATCCCTTGATCAGCAATCTTCCTGGGGTGCAGGGTAAAATAGCCTTCCAACGCAGGAGTAGGTTTGTCAGGGTTGCGGCACCGCCACTCATTTCTTATTTCCCTGTGTGTAGGCGACGACAAATTAAAGCACCTCTTTCTGAGGCTGGCGGTATGTGACATCACATGGTCGCCCAGGTGCTGCCATCTCATGTGAACTTCTTCCACAGGTAAATGTAGGGTAGTGGTTCGTCAAAAATATTTTATTTATTTACAGGGGTGATGCTTGCATGCGGGATTCCGGGCAGGCTGTACATTCCATAAAACGCGTTAATCACTTTTACGTATGTGGCTGTCCGACATGTGGAGTCCCCTTGCTCAGTACGTGAAATCACTTTGCCGCTGTTACTGACTTGCCCATGGCTCTCATTGACTCGAGATGGGGCACAGTTGCCCATAGAGAGCCCATGTGCTCTGTGCAGCATGTTGGTATGTGTCAGTATAAATCTGGTCATTTTTACATTTCAGTGTGTTTAAAATAAGCAGAAAGTGAGAGAAATAATAAGTTATCACAAATGGTTACCTATCACTTTCTGTTGAACGTTAATATATGGAACTACTTTCCCCTCCATCGTTACCAACTTTACTGGACACATGTCACTCATTGCTGCCCGTTAAAATATACGCAGGTAAAGGCAGTGACTTTTTCTAGTTTTGATTTCATAAGTGCTCACTTTATCGTGAACAGCCTTTATCTGCAAAAAGTTTATCTATAACAGTCTGCAACAAACTTACATTTATTTTTATTTCATGATGTGAAATAGCTTATCATAATGATATATCCAACCAAGAAATGAAGTACTTCATTATTCTTTACAGTTACCGTGCTTATTCAAAAGTTTTTTAATGTACAAAATATAATTAATTCTGATATAACATACAGGGACAAAACTTCTGAAGTGGCAGAAAATGTATCTGTACATGTTTTTAACATAGTTGGCCACTTACTAAGATTAGATTGGTAATTGGCATTGGTCTGGGTCCAATTTTTACTTCAGGCATAACAATTTTTCGAGGGTAAATGTTGAATATGTATTGTGAGTTGATGTACTGGTTCATGTTGCCAACAAACAGTGTGTACACTGTAACACTTAGGGTCAGTGCCTTTGTTTCTTTGTAGGTACATTCAAGAGACACTGGGCATTCATGAGTTGGAGCCAATGTACCGCCAATTTGCCCGCATATTTGAAACATTCCGAATATCTGAACCAGTGAAAATTGATGAGAATGTTCCAAAAGAGCCAGTGAAAGAGCCAGTCAGAGAGCCTCTTGAATTCAAGAAAGTTCCTAAGCTAGAAGATGAATACGATGACGACTTGGATGAAGATGAGGTTAGAACACAAAATCTTACCTGTTACTTGAAAGGATGTCAAACTCAGTTCCTTGATATCTGTTGTTCTTAAGGAATTATAGAATTGAGAATTGAAATACTGAGGCCAATATTAATAGTCATATATCAGCATTTTGCTATTTTTAAGACTCGTGCATAATTATGGCTCAGCTAAGTGTGTTTTCACAAATTCTTGATATGAGACTAGCTTTTATATTTCAATAGTTGACTCTTGAGACTATAGCGTACTAATAGCCACAGATAGTGTCAAGAATGGCAAAATTTTGTTTAACATAATTATACTTGTAGGTAACTTTAAACTCAAATTAGTGCACCAATTTTATGTTATCTTTGACATGTTTGCATGTAGTTAAATACAAAAATTAATGTACCATGTGAAAATCCTTATGATTTGTATGATTGCTATGATAATATTCATAATTATTTCAAAATGCCTGTTTTCTTAATGAACTGATAACGAATAAGCTACAGTACAGTTCAGATATTACTGTGTAATTAATTTGTTAGTTTAGTGTCTGAAAAGGAGCGGCAAGGAGGGGTGAGTAGGGGAAGAGAGATGGGGGAGATGTAGAGAGTGAGTGAAGAGATTTGGGCTGCTCTTAACGCTGTTGTCTTGAGAGCCGTGGAATGTGGAGAGCGAGAGAGGGATGGAGAGAGGGTGAGATAGAAAGGCGACGGGGGTGAGAGAGTGTGTGGGTGTGTGCAAGTGCATGCGTGTGTGTCTGTGTAGGTGCGTGTGTGTCTGTGTAGGTGCTTGTGTGTGCAGGTGTGCATGCATGTGGGCATGTGAGAGAGACACGTTAATTTTTACTAAGCACAAAAGACAAAACATAACACGTGAAAAAAAAACATATCATTGCTGACAGTATTTGAATATGTCGCTGGCTAGAGGCGCCATATTGCTGGTGAGTTTGTGGAATAATCTACTATTTCACGTCTGTATTTGAAGTGTTCTGTGCCACTAGGTTGTGTTAGTCTGCTGATGAGGATGTGGATGCATGTGCTTGGTTACAGAAAAAGCAGGAAGGGGAGAAGTCAAAGCTGTCGAAGCGGAAGCTGAAGAAGTTGACACGACTGAGTGTAGCAGAACTGAAGCAGCTGGTGGGTCGTCCTGATGTGGTGGAGATGCATGATGTGACGGCTCGTGACCCCAAGCTGCTGGTGCAGCTAAAGGCACACAGGAACACTGTGCCTGTGCCGCGACACTGGTGCTTCAAGAGGAAGGTGAGTGCCTTACCTCGTCTACCTGGCTCACAGGTCTGTATAATGTTGCTGCTGTATTTGTTGAAACACTGGGGATGTGCAGTGGTGTTTCGGACTGTGTCAGAACTCATCTGCAAGTCTCAGCACATTCTTTAATGTGTGATTTATGTACTGTCGTGTGTACACTGCCTTTAAAAGAATACAATAGGAAATAACATTGCACAAAATCTTAACATACAAGCTAGCTAAGGTTGGACCTGAGTCACAAGCCCGTTACTCACAAAGTGTGTTATTTAAAGTGCTGGCTGGGCGTGGTGTCTGCCACATTGGGGCTGTGGTAGAGAAGGCTTGTTGAAGTCGGCTTGGGGAGTCGAACCCCTGACTCTTAAGCATCAATGCTAATTGGTAATGTATGGTAGCTCTGTGAGTGGTTTGCTTACTAAAGGAAGAAGTGTACATCGGCCATCTTGATGTCAGCATCATGAAGGATATTCAAGTAATATCAAACTGATTACAGGAGGATGTCACGCTGAGGTGCTTTCACGGTGTTCATATGTGGACGTGTAAGTTTTCGTACGGGGACAAAGTCAGGTGTAGACAAAACTTGACGCGTGTCCGATTAGCTAAGGCTGGATCACGGTTGTGTGGCTTTGGTTGCGGATCACGGTTGTGTGGCCTTGGTTGCACTTTGGTCGGTTGTGCGTACGGGTTGGCTTTGCTTACTGGATAGCGGGTTGGGTGCATATGCAGTGGTGCTCACGGGACAGTAGCGGGGTTAATTTCAGTCGACGTAGGTGGTGCCAGTGACCGGATTAAGGTGGCACAAGGTCGGTCGGTTCGTCGGCTAGCTGTGAGTGGGGCGAGACCAGCTCCTGGCGCCGTGCCTCACCTTAAATGACATAGAGCGAGTTTAACCACTGAGAACCTTAAAAGGAGCACCACGGACATGGATATCTCTAGATTAGTGTTGCCTGGCAACAGTTTTGCAACACGAGCTTCGGTGCTTCAGAAAATCCCCCATTGTTGTGGGCTGATCAGAAGTGTTGGAGCCATGTGGGTTGCGAAGAGACTATCACTGGGTGTGCGATCCCAACCAAGGCCAGGCCGTAGCACCTAACGAAATACCCCCGCCAGCACTCAGGTGCTCCGTTAGGGATACAACTCAGATGTACTGTCTCTCCCTGATTGAGAAATGTTGCTATTGGTCGTGGCTCGTCTAGTCTACTCCTCCAGTACCTGCATACTTGGTAGGAATAAAATAGCTGGCCGTCTAATGGGTGTGTATTCAACTTGGAGCTACCTGAGGGGGAGTCTCCAGTTGTAGGTAATTTCGTAATAAGAATAATTTCCCGTTTCCGGTCAGCGGCACTCAGCTCGAGATTCTCCCAGTAATTGGTGACAGATTACTCTATGAATGAGACTCGAGGGTAAGAGAAACAAATCCGTGTTTATTAAAAACTTGGTGACTCATGCTCTTCTGCCAGGCAGATCGGTGGTTGGAAGTAATCCTACAGTAGCGAGGTGTTGGTGACCTGGTCCTAAGCTAATTGGGGAAGTTAAGTGAAGACTGTCTAAAATTACTTAGATACAAACCTAACTATAAATGGGAGTGTCTGTAGGAGACAAATAAAAATTACGTGTGGTATGTACTGTAGCTATTGGCGAGTGGCGTCGCTGGAGCGTCCGGGTAGTGGTGTTGCAGAGCTCTTACAGCGACGTCAATGATAGCAGCCTCTGGTGGCTGCTGAAGACCATTAGGTCATTGGTGACAGCCTCTAGAAGGGTTGTTGAAAGTCTAGTAGTAGTCTGGACTCCAGCACCCAGGTGCTTGGTGAAGACTGCAGGAACAACTGGCGAAGTCTGCCACGCACTGCCTTAACGAGGCAGCGCATGTTGTGGCGGCCGTGGGGAAGGGTGTGTGACGTACCTCAGGTGCGAGGCCGGAGTGGAGGTAGCACCCTCTGCTCATCTCTTGGCCTTTGCGTATCCTCGGTGGCGCTCGTGCATGGCCCGAGGTGGCTAATGACGTTTTAGGCTCTCAGCGAGGGGGGGGGGGTGAAGTGCAGCTGTCTTTAGCAACCCCTCGCATCAACGTGTCCGGCCGCCCTCCAGGATTGTGGCAGACTTATTTACTTCCGTGTACGAAATGGCGCTGTGTTTGAATCTCACCTGTGTAGAAGTAGTACACTAGGGTTTCAGTGAGGTGGTAACGTAGTCGTTTGTAGTTAATTGGTATAAGCACCATGCCTCAAACAATGCTAGGGTGATGCCTTACGTTCGATATTCCTGGGTGCAGTAGCTGGTGGAGACTGACGAATTGCAGGTGGTGGCAGCTGAACAGCGGCTGACGCTGGCTGCGGCAAGAGTCGTACCCAGGTAATATTCCAAGTTAAAGGAAGGTATGAGGTGGGAGGATATGCTGCGAGAACTGTATTTAATATTAATAAAGAATCTTTGTACTGTGTAATAAACCACTGTATTACGTGAGGGTTACCAGATGTCTTGAGTATGTGGTTCAAGTAAGGGTGACGGAGTGTCTACTTGTTTTTCTACTAATTCTAGTACTTAATTTATCAGATTTTGCACTTCCAGTTAATGTCTGTATTTAATACCACCTTTTATGGTTGTACGTAATTGAAATGCTGTTAACAAAATAGTGGGATATAGCTGGTGTATCATGTTCCCCTGCCGTGTAGCATTATACACTTAATGTTCAACAATTTCACTCACACCGATGTTCCTGCCATACTTTTTAAAGCTGTGGGTGGAAAGTACGGTGCCTAAATGAAACTTGTGGCGTAGTAGTGACAGGTGAGGTTTCACTGTGGGTCCAGTGGTCATAGCAATCCTCATTCCTTTCGTTCAGCCTTTTACAGCAGTGTGGCGGAGTATGGATGGACTTGGAGCATTGAATTCCATACGTGAAAAGTGTTAACCTGCCTTTGTGACTTTCTTAAGTGAGGTGCCTGCTATTCCTTTTTAAGCAAGATTTAATACTGGCCAGATTGGTATGAATAGAATAAAGCAAAATATTATAAAATATATTATAACAATTCCATAAGGGCTTAAATGAGATTAGGTAACTCTTATTCACAAGAAATAAAAGATTTATTTCCATGGTATTGCGTGTGCCGTTTGTATGAGTTATACCAAATGACTGTGACTCATCCTAACATGTTAATATTATACTAGGAACCACAACCATAGATGGCTACAGGATTGTTTCCCATGGAGGGACAATTACAGACACGTGGTATTTCCTGATGTTTCAGACCCAACTTTCTCACAGTACTCACATAGTATCTACGTATCCCAAGGAAGAGTCAAACCCAACACATTATTCATGAGTGCAATGGAATTACTCCCAGCCTAGTGGGCGGTTCTAACATGTGAAATAAGTATTGTTTCCAAGCAGCCGCAGTAACACGTCGGCCAGGCGGACGTCACAGAGCTACGTCACACCTCCCACTCCATCCCAGGCATGGACCTTCCGAGCGCACAATATAAGGCTGTGTGCGACCGAAGATTTGAGTTATTTTCTCCAGTAGCTTGCCTCAACACTACTGTGCTGGGGCTCTGCTGAACCTTAGGCCCTCATGGTCCTCTCCAAGAACTCCAGAAATCTTCAGCTGCCGCCACCAACGACCAGAGGCTTCTACCACTTCCTACCAGAGGCTTCAACTACCACCAGCCTCCAGAAACTCTTCAACACCAGAAGCCTGCTCAACTTCACTCCACGCTTCTGCTGTTGATTCACCTGGTTCAACAGCCGCCACTACTTGTTGTTAAGTGGCAACTACACCCACTGTCCTTTTGGTAGTGGCCCCTTTTTTTAAAGTCTCGCCTAAAACACCAGGGTAGAGTAATTGTGTCTGAGTTAAGGGAGGGCAAAGCTGGAAATTTAATTTCAAACCAAATTCGAAGCTAATTTTTTAGAATATTCACAAATTTGAATTGAATATTGAATCAAGTATCAAATCAAAGGGTTTGTTGTCAAGTACACATTGCACCAATTATTATTTTTTTAAATTTAGTAAAAACATACATTTTTACAGGCTAGCTAAAAGGCAGATGAAATGTTTTCCACTGATTTTCAAAAAATATATTATCGTTTTATACCGTGTAAGTGCACATATTTTCTTTGATGCTAAACAAATCTAAATAACAAACTGAAAATTAGTCTAGACTTAAGGAATATTTAAAAGTATGATACCTATTATAAAAGACATTAAAATAATTTTTCATTATATCAGCATATTTCTTGACTTAAATGCAAAATAAAAAATAATACTAAATAAGGAAGTAAATATTATTTTAACAAAGTGTGGAACATAAAACAAAAATAATTAATTCCTGTGCTGATGTTTTTAAGCCCAGTAGTTATATTTTGTACTTTTTATTCAAATTGTTTATCCAAACAGTGTGGTTCAATATAATATGGTTCTATTACTTCGTGTGCGTATTAGTGATGTACGGGAATGGAATTTTGCCATTTGGAAAAAAATCCAGGCGTGAAAAGTCTGGAAAAAATAATTTAGGTTAGGTATAAAAAAAGCTTGTAGGTTGCTAGACCCAGTGAATAACATTCTTTCATAAACATAGAACAATGACTGTATGCGCTATAAATTATATTCGAGCTAAAAAATTCATGTTGTTTTATATTTTTATACACCCTTAGTTGTTGCGCTAGAAATTAATCCTCTGGGTTTAGAACATTTCTTAAGAGTACTTAGATCAATATTAATAGGAAAATCCTTTATAGTATTTTTTAAATAATAATAAAAAAAATGGGACTTACGACATGATAAAACAAAAATGTCTCTTTAAATTTGTTCAAAAACATTGCTTTGATATTTTCAGTTTGCTGCTATTGTCTTTATAATTTCGTGATGTTTACAAAGGAATTTTCACATTTATATTTTTTGTTCATTTTGATAGTAAAATGTTTATACAGTGACACAAATTTACTCAAATTAACTTTCAGGGGAAGTTTTAACATCCGTGAACACACGTGTCGAATCACGTAGTGCAACTGCAATCACAGCAAAGTTGCATTGGGCAGGTTAAGACTGTAGCATACTGAATCTGTATGCTAGCAAAGCTTATTCCTGTGGGAAGTTTTCCTTGTCACGACGTAATGTGAGATTGTACTGTCTGCCTCGCAGATTGTTTTGTTCACCGATCCACCGTAACAATGCTTAAAGGCAACAAGTTCTTTTACTCCCTGCTAGATAGCTCTAGTAGAAATTATTGTTGGTCTTTTGTTGCACGCATCACCTTCCAGCCGGCCGTCACAGAGGTAAGCCATGCATTCGGTAACCCCCCCCCCCCCCCCCTTGCACTGTGATCACCCCTCGTCCTAATAGCACCAGCCAATCAGCAGTCAGCAGCAGACCAAATTTAGTATAAAAGTAGAGAGAGCCCGCATGTCTGGGCTAGTCTTCATTCCCAGCTCCCGCCGCTCGGGAAGTGACCAAATTGTAGCCTGTCTTCGTTTCTAGCGCTAGCTGCTCACATTCTGACCAGATTGTCCTCCTACAATCCCAATGCTCGCAGTTTGGGTTCTGACCCCTCAACCTTAGTTATGATAGGGTTTGTTTCCAGCACTCATCACTTGGAAAAGTTAAGTTACGAAGTTAGGTACTCTCCCAAAACTTTGTTCCTCGCTTTGTCTTCCACCCCTGTAGTATACGGACGTATCTACAGGTTGACATTTCCTTAAGTCCTTTTAAGGAACAATCCTGAACACGCCTTACTTATTTAACCGAGCGTTGTGTGTCAGCCAAGAGAAGAACGTAGTTATACACGTACTACACGTCTCAACAATGCCCAAGAAGATTGTTTAGAAATTCTACGCATTACACTCAACAGTGCCCCAGTGTATCACCTGTCGCCTCTACCGGCCTTCAGTGAACTTTACGCTAGCTTTCATGTTGAGACTCATGCCAATGACCAGAAGCTAGGGAACATTCACCACGTGTCTTTCCTTTGCAGAAAATATACATGGGTGAGCCTTTAACTTGAGTTCTTTTCTTGTATACTTAGCACCTTTCTGTATTTGCCCTCACGTAACAATACTGCAGGTGATCCCGAGAAATGTATTAAAACGAGCCAAAACACAAGTTTTCCACATGCGCTTCTTAAACCAGTTTGTCAGGTCTGTGTCCATTGGCCTCACTACTGTGGGATACCGCCAAGAAAGACAAACACTCCCTGAACTGGGAAGACTCGGTCAAGCTCACACACTCGTGTGCGACCTTGGACGGGTGAGGTCTGAACCTCCGGCGTGTACAGCACCGATGTGCCAGATGCGGGAATTAAGGTGTCCACCTGTCTTCGGCCCGCACGTGGTGTTTACACATAAGCTGAACACACGGATCCGGTCGTATTCTTGCAGTAGTAGTAGGGTAAGTCCAACTCCTGATTCTCTACTCCAAGCAGAGAGGATCAAGGATAGGGTGAGGCAGATTCTCCTGTCGTCTGGCCCATCAGAACGAGTAGTAAGCCTGATCTAGTCACACTTCTAACTAGTTTAGAACCAAGAGCACAGGCCCAGGCACTTTGACACCTGCAGTACCCAGTTGAGGTTGAAATACCTAGAGATCTGTTCGCCACTCCGGAGAAACAAGGACGGACTGAGTACTCTTGGTGGGTAGTAGAGCACTTGAACCAGCCTTAACAGCCTCCCTCACCAGCCAGGGCATATCTTGTTCCAGCCATTTTACAGCCTACACCTCAGCCATTACCATCGCACACATCTTCTAACGCTACTGTACCTATATCTCCTGCATCCAACAATTATCCAGCTCCTGTGTCATGTCACCCAAGGTTTATTGCCAAGTCCCATCTAGAGATGGGAAAAAATGGTGTAATGATTTTTACATGGAAGTTCTCAGGAAAAAAATGTGAAATTTAGTTTTTATAACATAAAAATGTGAAAACGGACATTTGTTGTAGATACCGATACTAAGTATCGGTATCTGGGTATCTGCAATGGTATCGGTATCGGAAAGCTTGGTATCAGAACAACTCTAATTTCTTGTGAAAAAATGCGAAAATGGATCATTCTTGTGAAAAAATGTGATTTCGGCATGTATAGGGTACACATTTTTACAAAAAATAATTACTTAGTTTTTTACTCGTGCAATAATTTGTTCACTCACGTTCATAAACAAAATAATCTTCATCCCGCACGTGTAAACTATAAACGTGTTGGCGCTTGGCCATAGGTCCTGTACATAAGGAAATAATTACGCTGCTGTATAGGAGAAAGATAGCTTATGTAGTTTGCACGCCCGCCGTCACCACGCCACAGATGCACATTGATAGATGCCATTTTGTGTAACATGTTGCCATGGTTTAGCTTTCTCAAGTCACGTTACCATCTGTGGAATAGTAATTGTGTGACGTATATTTGGAAACATTGCAGCATAATACATATTTTCTGTCACAAATGTTTTGTAGGCTGGGAAATTAAGTCTGAATTTTATTTAATGAACAAACTTACAAAAATGGGTATCAATATGATAATTAAATATAGCGACTGTCGAAAGTAAATAAATATGTTTTGCTGGCTGTACGGATACTAAGTGGCCATTAAGTAGTGTTTATGGTTTGTTTCCATGTTAAAATAACCCCCACGAAATAACCAGACACATTTTCACGGCGCAAATATACTTGTTATTTTTATGCTGGGTAATTATTACTGCTAACGTTTTTGAAGCAGTTCTTGCCTTATTAAAGTTATTCAGAGCCTGTTTTCATCTGAACAGTAATGCCAAAATTTAAGGCTACTCCCGAGTCGCAGGCGACAATATAAATCCGATGGGTTGTATGCGTCTAATAAAGTTGTGTTTTGCAAATGGTGCAATTGCAGAATGAACCATGAAAGATTGCGAGACTGACTTAAAGTATGTGCTAAGCAAACATCTTATTTCTTATAATATAACTTCTGTTGCTGTACAGTATGAAAATGGTAGAGGATTGTTTTCAACGTACTTTTCATTGTCCATGAATTTTAAGTGACTTAGAAAATTTTTAATTTGAAGATTTCCATGTTTTTTTTTTTTCTTGCAGTCACAACACCATTATATAGGACAGGTCTGGTAGCTATGCATAGCGTTGTGAACATGTGGTTAAATTTTTTGGTCTTTTTACTTTTTTAGTTTATAAAAATCAGTAATTTCGGTGTTTTGTGTGGTTTAATTTTTTGGTCTTTTTAGTCCATAAAAATCAGTAATTTATTATATATATAATAAAAACACAGAAATGACTGGTTTTTATAGACTAAAGAGACCAAAAATTAAACCACACAAAACACCGAAATTACTGATTTTTATAAACTTTTTGCCCAAAAAATCAAACCACATTTTCACAACCGTACGCATAGCTATCAGGCCCATTCTATATAATGGGAAGGCTCCCGTTACCCATCAGGACTAAGTCCCTAGTTTATAGGAGCATCTGTCTTAACTCCTAGCTAAAGAGGTAGACACATGATGTGCTCTGGCTAGCCTGTGTATCTTGGAGGCAGTGAATGCTCCAGTGGGTGGTCTTTGCTGGCCAGTGGTGGTATTGTGGAATACCGTTGCCATCCTGGAGTAGCGGGCAATTAGAACTGTAGCGGAGGAGTGTTGCGGTTGATGGCTTATGACATGTAGCTTCGCCAGGATCATGTGTTCTAGACTAAGTGCTGAGCCGATACAGATTTTGACCGATATCGTTAGTAATCGATACTTCCTGCCGATACAACCGATATCCGATACAGATACAATGGACATAAGAGTAATGGACTGAAGGACATCTACTAGCACTAAAAGTATTTTGGGAAGCCGATGAAAATCTGTGTTAAAGTCAGTGTCACAAAGTGTACTATTAGATGGTTTAAGTAAACATACAGAACATTAGGAAAATTAATTTAAAATAAATTCTTCAAAATCAGAGATAAAAAGCAGCACTCAAAATAACTTTTGTAATTTATTTTTAAGTTTAGGTCATGGCAATTTAAGCACTTTATGATCTAAACAAATAAAATTAGAAATATTAAATCTACAAGGTCGTGTATCACATTTCTCAGCATAATTCAGCTTTTTTCATATTCAGAACATAAAAAAAATTCAGCACTGCCTTATTTTACTGAGAGTTAAATTGAAGCACTGCCAGTTCCCAGGTTATAAATGTCAGAATCATTGCTATTAAAAGATTTTAAATACTTATATGACCAAGTGTAAAACTGAAGTGTGGCGCCTGCAAAGCTGGTAATTCGGCGTCCCACAAAACAAGCTGTAGATGATTATCTCCTAAAGTGTTTGTCACAGCCGGCTGCCACAGTGGGGTGGTAGCTGCATATATATATATATATACACACACACACACACACACACACACACCCTCTCCCCCTCCCACTCCCCCCTCTCCCCCTCCCTCTCCTCCCCTTACCCTCTTCCCCTCCCTCTCCTCCCCTTACCCTCTTCCCCTCCCTCTCCATCCCTCCCCCCCTCCCCCCTCTATCTCCCTCCCTATCTCCCTCTCTCTCTCTCTCTCATCCTGGATTGACAATCTGTCAGTTTAATACTTGGAATGAGAATGGCAGCAGTTGAGCCCCTCTTACTCCAACATTGCCACCCTATCATCCTCTGCCCAACGGAAAATATAGGGTCTCAATATCAGCTAAAAATAAAATTAGTTCAAGCAGGCCGATATTAGTAATATCGGACAATATTTGACGTTGGGTCTCGGTATCGGCTCAGCACTATTCGAGACTTAACATGGGGTCTCTTCCTGAGGCGCTCGTGTAGACACGTGTCCCATCTCCTTTTCTTGCTTCAACAGTGGTTTTGGACTGGCCTATAAGGATTACCTATTACATTCCAAGATGGAACGCAGTCACAAGTAGAATGCGCTACACACGCATCATTACTTGATGATTTTAGAGGTCTTAAAAGAAACCATTGTCATTCACAAAACTTACTTGCCCATTGGTTTTCCAACACTAGTCTGCATAGTACTTTACTCTAGCAGTTTTCCATATTAATTTTTCATAAATGTGCATTATTTCTTATCGAACTTGGACCCTTTGACACAAGTGACAATCACCTTGCACTTATTGGTATCACTGAATACAACTTGCAGCTAGTGACTGTATTTATTCTAATATGAAATGTTTTGTTCAAACTTTCACATTTTATAGATTCTGAAACTGAAAATTTATTTCCTGTCAGATTTTGTGCTAAGACGACAATGTACAGTCAACTCTGGATTCTACTGTGTTTGATAGTACTGTGGAAAAGAGCCATTGTTTTGAACATGTCATTATTGGATTTTGGACAGATTTTAGCCCACCCCTACCCATATGTATGCAAAATTTATGTTAAATTTATACTTAGTCATTTTTTAATAGCTCTTGCAGCAAAATTATTTGTTGTACAATATGCCCCTGATTTTAGGAGGTATCATGATACCCAAGAATGACTTCTTAAAATCGCTACCTTTGTAGCCATTTAAAAATGACAATTGGTGTTTTTAAGTCAACAGGCAGATGTTTTCCGAATAAAATGATATCCCAGAAGCTTTATACTTGATATCACCTTGTCACCCAAAATATGTAGTGGTGCATAAGTTTTACAGAATGTAAAGCTCATTTTCATTGGCTTCTTGCAGGAAAATCAAATAATTTGTTATTAAAATATGAATTTATTACTATAGACTTAAGTCTTTTAAATATGCTTATACTAGAGCTGTGCGGATTCACAAAATTATGCAGATGTGCCGAATCACAAATGTGCAGATTCTGTAATGCAAAATTTACTGATGGGCTACAAATGTATGAAAAAGCTTCTTGCTTATATTTAAGTTGATTTTAGATTAGTATTATTCTCAAACAATGATATTGGTGAAGTGCTACACAATCAAAAGCAATTTTGAAACTTATTTCCATTTTTTCATTTTCCAAAAAGTAAATTCATACAACAAACCATGTAAGTTCAAATGAAGACAAAATTTACAAAATACATATTGGTCTATTTATAGAAATACTTATTAAAAGTCCTGTACCAGGAAGACATGACAACAGAGCATAAGTCTGGCTAGTAAATGAGCACCACACAATTCTAATCGAGGAAGAGACACCTGCTTGAGTGGAGCTACCTGTGACTTTGCCAGGACAAGATGCACAGACACATTCCCTTGAGTAGCCACATTCCTGAGATATACAGCAGCTGCATAGGCTTTCTCCTAAGCGTCCGAGAAACCATGCAGCTCCACACTGACAACACCAGGACACATTAAACGAGGCAGGCTAAGTACTTCTAGTTATCTTAGTCAATCAAAAAACTGGTCCCACTTCTCCATGGCCACAGATGCATGAGGGTCATCCCAACCTAAGCCTTGAGTCCATACCCACTGCATTAGCATCTTAGCCCACACAATTATTGGCGACAACCATCCCATAGGATCATATATTCTATCAGTTTGTGAAAGGACAAAGCGTTTGGGTGTAACATCGGTGGTGATCCTCAAGTGATAAGAAATCGAACCTAAGAACATTAACAACAGGGCCAGATGAAAAGTCCAGATCTGTAGGGGTTTCCTGAAGAGGTACAGGAATATCATCAAGGAACTGAGGCTTCCGTAGTTCAAACCCACCCTGACCCAGAAGTTCAATCAGCCTGGATTTCAACGTGTGTGCTTCCTCCATGAACATTGCTCCCGTAACAATATCATCACCAAAAATGTGATTGTGAAGAACATTTGCTCCAAGAGGATACTGGGCACCCTTATCTAAGGCCAGCTGGTGTGGTGTATGAATAACCATGAATGGAGAGGGTGAAAGATCTTAGGTTACCGTATTCAGTTGAAAAACTGTGAGCGAAAGGGAAGGATTGTCACATCAGAGAATGAGTTGGTATGGTTGGTCAGCCTCGTGGATTAAAATTTGCTTAATATCACAGGAGATTAAAACACTATACAACCTTAATCTCAAAATCACATCACAGATTTAATTCTAAAGTTTGGGTTCTGGAAGCAGAACATCGTTGAGTGAGACCCCAGTGCGTGGTGGTTTTGGCACTACCATTGAATACCACCCTCAATCTGGTCGTTGTGCTCAACATTTTTAGAACACCATGATGTGGAATGAAATATTCTGTGGTCTCCTTAGCATTAGTCGGCTGGGTGGAGGGAACATACAACTTCTTATGGCCTGACTCAGAATAATCTCTCATGAAATCTGTGTACATGGTCTTCATCTCAGGATGTAATGAAAGTTTCTTTTCTAAAGACCAGAACCTACGTTCAGCATTCAAATGTGATTCCCTAAGAGGTAGAGCCTGAGGTTTGAAAGGAAGACGAACCTTGTATCTCCCCATGTCGTCCTGCGAATGGGTGTCCTCAAAATATTTCTCGCAGTAGTCAGCATCTGGTGGCTTTGCATTAGCACATGGTGATTCTTCAACTTACCAAAACCTCCTTAGAGTCAAATTTAATGAATCCGCCATGCCAATGCACATTGAGACGTCTTGATCAGAATCTGTGTATGACTCTGGGTACTCACCTAGCAGTACCCATCCGAACTGTGACTCCAGCACCACAGGCATATACTGCCCTAACTCCAACCTGCCACTCAAACACACACGTGCATAAACATCAGCACCTAACATCATATCAATTGGAGCAGGTTTGTCAAAGTGGGGTCTGTCAGAGGAAGGGAACCCAATTGGATTCGGACACACCCATGGCAGATTACAGTACTAGTGATCTTTGACACAACAAAGAGTGAGTGATTGAGGGTACACTGAGGCTCCCTAGAAGATTGTATCTTACAACTAATCATTCCTTTCAGATTTACAGCACCTTGAGAGAGGAAAACACCCTTTCACATGCCTTATGCAAAGGCAGAGACAATACCTCTCCAGAGGCTTCAGATATGAAATATTCTTGAGCTGCATTATCAAGCAGACAGCACATGACATGAGGTTTGTTATCGGCATCATACACTTTGACCGGAACTGTAGTCAATAAAACAGATTTACGATCATGGGCTGACATACATGCAAATGTACTGCTTGGACCCTCAGTGCTGGCAGAACCTTTGTTTCAAGACCCTGAAGTTGCATTAGACTTCCGATCGATGTGGAGCAAAGTATGATGTTTTTGTTTACATTGATAACATGTGTGAGAGGAAGTGGGATCCTCCAAGACAGTTGAAACAGAGTTTTCTTTTGTGAGCCATTGACTTCCTGTCAGTGGGTGATGCACTGACTAACTCTGGGCATTTGTGAACAGTGTGAGAGGAGTTCTGATGAACTGAACAGGGCTTAGGTAATTTAGGTTCAGAATCTGTAACGAAGACCAACCTTGGTTGTGTGAGCTGATTTGGTTAGGGATGTTTTCCGATGCACTTGACCAGCCCCAACTTTGCTCACCACATCACCTGCGCAATCCAATTTTGCTACCCTTGATCGCAGAAAATCAATAAGCTCTGAAACAGCGGGAAATGAGTCAGTATTTTCTGTGCGTAGCAAAAATGTGGCAAGCACTGGATTATTCTGTATTATGTCACAATCTAACTCTACGAGGATTCAAGCATTTTCACTGAACTTGTTGATAAAGTGTCAAATGGATTGGTGGTTTGTGGAGTCGACGTCAGGCAAATCTATAATCCTATTAGTATACAAGGTTGTTAGTTTTCTCACATTCTGGTATTGGGATGTAAGAAGTTCCCAGGCTACTAAGTAATTTTCAGCAGTAACTGACAGATTTTTGACTAACTGTATAGCCTCCCCCTTCAGACATACCAACAAGTACTGGAATAATGCTTGACTGTCATGGATTGTAGCTTGATACAGTTGAGAAAACATTGGCCACTCCTCCCACTGCCCTCAGAAAGAGGGCAAAATAATTTTTGGACGTCCAACATTTACTGACGTGGAGGCAAGTTTACTAGTTGATGAAGCTGGCACAGCATGAATAGACAAGAATGAGGTTATGTTGCATCGGATGTCTGACAACATAGCAAAGAAAGACTCATGCTTTGAGGTTAGCGTATTTTCATCAACGTTATCCAGCAGGGAATCAGTTTGTAAAAGCTTGTTGCACAAGGAATTTACTTTGACTCGATGGCATCTAGCTGTGCACCAAATGCATTTACTTCATGAATGGAATTTACCTTGACTTCTGCCTTAACAAGAGCTTGGACCCTTTCGTTAATGTGTTTCAGCTTGCTCTCCTGATACTTGAACTTCACCAAAAATATTTGGAATCCCATGTCTAGGACCTATCAATCGACCACACAACAAACAAAAAAAATCATCACTTTATGCAATGCGGGAATACAGCGAAACCGACGTCAAAAGCTAGGTTAGGACGTCTTGCATACCATCTCGGCGATAAAATGCTGATTCGCTTCACAAAACACGTTACAAACGGGATGATTCAACAAGAAGACAAAAAGAACTACTCACCCACGTGTTGAGCATAGGCTGGTAATAAGAACATTATGTAATAACACAAACAACTACGTGGTTTCCCTGGAATTAAAAAAAAAAACACAACACTTCTCACAAATGTACTGGACAGCAATAAAGAAAATACTGGTTCCTTCTTGGGATACTTCTGTGATGAGTGGATTCAGAGCGGCGGCAATAGTTTATGTACACGCGTGAGATAAAGCTTCAATTACACAAAACATGTAAAAATACCGAAAGACGTATCACATTCACTGTGCAGAATAAACGTGGGCACGCATCCGGCCCGGAGGACCAAAACGTTTAGTACAGACTGAAAAAACACATGGATATGTGCGTATATTGCCGGACACGCCTGCGGACGAACTGATCATGTCGCCATCTTGAATCACACTGCATCGGGAACTATTTGCTGCGACGCCATTGCTGTAGAAAATAGTTGGTCGCTGCGGAAGGATATACAAGTCTGATTGCACAATACGCAACACGAGGTGAAGGGGACCTGGTTCTAAACTGATTATGGCAGGTTCGACTAGGTAGCTGGTATCTTTCCCTATCTACTCTGTGCTGTGTCCTGAAGGGTTATGGGATGGCCATTACCAGGGGTAATCGGCAAGGGGGGTTGACGACTTATTCAAGGTCTGCAGGGGGAGATCCTCTGGAAATTTTGTTAGATGTTGGCAATGGAGCTGAAGAGCCTATGGGTTGTCTGGAATACGAAGTCGTCAGAGTGCTCCAGCGCACGAGGTGGTAGAGAGAGCTGCTGGAGCTGTGTGGCTGTTACAAGAGCTGACGAACAACTGATGTTTTTGAGCCATGTGCGGGTATAAAGGCTGTTCACGATAATGTGAGCACTTTTGAAATCAACCATTAAAAAAGTCACTACCCATACCTGCATATACTTCAACGGGCGCACTGAGTGACATGCGGCCAGTAAAGTTGGTAACGATAGAGAGAAAGTACTACCATATCGTAACATTGAATAAAAAGTTTTGGGTAACCATTTGTGATAATTTAAATTATTTATTTTGCTTTCTGTTTTTTTTTTAATGTATCAGTGTGTAAAAATTAGCAGATTTATAAAATATTTACATTTTCTAATAATTTCACAGTTTCACTTGACCAACGCATGAATAAATTGATGAGGCCCATGGCAATGCTAATGTTACATAAGGCGGAAAAATACACAACGTGCATACAAGCAGATCTTAGAGCAGGGCTTTCAAAAGTGCTAATTTTACCATAACAGCCTATAACTACCGACCGGCTTGCTCTTGCCCGGGTGGCATGGTGGGGGTGGTCAGTCACTTGTTCGTAGGCAGAGCCAAGGGCTCTCTGCTATAGCATCTGCTGCTGGCTGGAGCATGGGTGGCGCTATCCCTCAGTGTGCCCTTGAACTACTTGACTGCTTCAGGGGTGGTTGTGGCTGCTCAATTTCTGGCTCACTTATCTTCTGAGGGGGTGGCGTGGCATAGCTTACTGACTGTGAGTAATGAACAGTATAACACTGATGTGTGTGTATTACTCCCCGCAACGAGGGAGTAACCTGCAGGCACTCTGGTATATGTTACAATAGTTCGAACCCCGTCCAGTGCGCCAGGGAAATTATGCACAGATGAAACAAAGTCATGGTTGCATGGGTAGTAAAGTGTTACACGTCAAATTATTTATACTGAAGAATAACTCAGAACTGGGGCTTCATTTTGTGTTAGTCAAATTATTTTGTCTTTGTCAAATTGGTGGAAAATTATGTGCAGTTTTACATAAAGTGACAAT
Source organism: Dryococelus australis (assembly GCA_029891345.1). Lineage (NCBI taxonomy): Eukaryota > Metazoa > Arthropoda > Insecta > Phasmatodea > Phasmatidae > Dryococelus > Dryococelus australis. The sequence goes on from CM056997.1 coordinate 64,679,000, forward strand.
TTGGTCAACATCGACAAATTTGGCAGAATCCTATTCAAATCAGCACAGATCTAGCTAATAGCATGGAAGGGTACATACATACATTACACTTTGTTGCCAAATAATGAGCAATCACCATGCTTGAAAACAATGTAACTCATGGCAAGTGCAATGTAATATAATGGAAAAATATGATAATGATGTTTTGAATTGTTAATTGTTGTAGTTTGTAAAGAAACAAATCTTCATGACACCATGTATTTTCTACTCTCAAAAATTGCGCATTTTAAAATGAAATATGATTATGTAATCACTTCAAAAGGCAGACATCTATCAAGATGTTTATATGGTGAAAATATCTGGCTTGTTTGGAGGGGCTGTCTTCACTCTTCTGGTGATACTTTGGCATCCTTTACGTGACTGGCAAGGAGGAGTTGCCTGTGGTTCACCCCCCCCCCCCCCCCCCGGTGCTTTGACCTACCAGGTAATGGTGAAGGGAGTCTGTGGAAGAATGGTCATTGTCTGGGTTGTTTCAGCATGTCCCCTTCACTCTCGCAACCCATAGATTTTGCCACTGGGAAACCTCAGTGTAGAATAATACTTTAAAACTACCAATTTCTATTAATGGCTGGTCACCTTACTGATTGTGAATGAAGGAAATATTTGAGGGGTGGACAGTGGAGTTTTTTTATTGGTAGCATAGTGCAGACATTATAGTTTTTTTTATTGTTGTTAGTTTAACTGTTCTGCTGTTAGTACAGTTTTTTTTGGTATTAATAATAAATGCAAGTTGGAGGCACTTAAAATATTGTTATTGTTATTTTTTTTTAAGAATCATTTTGTTTTGATTGTTTGCATTGTGTAATATGGCATTGCCAAACAAATAATGGTTGGGAATCATTCAATTGTCTCAGTTCTGTCTGCTTGAACCATATATATTTTTGACTTAGGTCTGAAGTTAACCATACTATAGCAGTACACATTTTTTACACCCTCAGAATTTACACTTTCCTGCATTTTACTTTTACAACAATTTTTTTCTGGTCCGCTGAAAGCATAGAGAATTATGTTGTTGATTATGCTGGATGAATCATGCTTTGAAGGCTGTTGTGGTTGAATTTCATAAATCTAATGAAATATTACATTTGATTAGCTTGAAAACTTTGTCTACAATTCTGATTGCAATTGTGTGAGCTCTGATAGCAGTATCGGTACTGTGTGGCATGCTGGTGTGTGCAGTACCTGCAGGGAAAGCGAGGTATAGAGAAGCCTCCATTTGACCTTCCGGACTTCATCAAGAAGACTGGCATCATGGAGATGAGGGCTGCACTGCAAGAGAAAGAGGACCAGCGCACACTCAAGGCTAAAATGAGAGAGCGTGCTCGGCCAAAACTTGGCAAGATAGATATTGACTACCAGAAGCTGCACGATGCCTTTTTTAAGTGAGTAATTATCATCACCCGATAATAAGTTCTTAGGCTGACTTAAAGCATTTTTATATATATATAAATATATATATATATATATATATATATATATATATATATATATATATATATATATATATATATATATATATAAATCTAGTCCATGCACAGGCATTGTATTTGTAGAGAAACCTTTGTGTGTTGTGGAAGATGAAGTAGAGAGAACAGGATAGGATAAGTGAGCACAGTTGTTTTATAACAGTTACTTTTTGAGTGCAGTACACCTCAATTATCAGTGCAAACTGCTTTATCAAACTTGTTTCGGTTTTACAACTATTCAGATGGACAATTGACTTACAGACCCAAATTTAGGATGATATCCAAAATAAAATCACTTCCTTTTTTTTCACTTTTAGTATAAATAAAAATAAATTTCCCCACAAATTGTTTGTAGATTTCTATTAGCAAGATTTTTATCTTAACAGCACTTACATACAGTTGACACCTGGTGGAATTTTGCAGGAAATTGGTAGGAAAATGGCCCCACGTACGGGCAAGCTATTTGATACATTTGGCTGGGTGAGATGGGGTCATGGGTAATTTCGAGGAGCGGTGAACACATTTTGAAGGAGGTCAAGGATTTTGCACACCTGACTAGGCGCCAGGCACTGTCGACAGGCGACCGGCAGAGGAGAGGTGAGCTGGCTGCCTCGCTGCAGCTGTTACTGCTGCTGTAGAGTGGGGGCGGGGACGTCACTACGCCAGGCACCATGACAGGAGCATGCCATGGTGCTCTTGCAGTTGACACGCCAGGGATGGCGTTGGTGCTGAGATGGTGATGCCGGGTGGCGCAGTGCCATCCACAATGCTGTGACTTTCACCGCGGTGGTCACTGGAGGGCGCCTGTGTGCCGGGTGTCATCGGGTCTTCTGTCCCTCCTAAAGAGCTCTCTGAGGGAGGTAGGCAGCGTCGGCGATGTCACAGGCTGTCAGGTGTAGGTCGTTCTGTTGTACCCTGATGGTTTTCCAACCAATCAAGACCAGGTCCCACGCAGAAGTGTCTGTCTGTGAGCTGTGGATTGTGGGTGCACGCAGACTTACACTTGCTGACCTGCTTACAGTTGAGGCAGTGACAGCGTGGTGGTCGGCAGCCACTGCGTGGTGTAATACCTACCATGTTCGCACACCTCCTGGTGCTCCCTCTGGCGCAGCTCACATTGGGCATTACTGCTGGCTGGGTCATCACTTTCTCCTGCCCTTGGGCAGTCGAACTCACCAGGCAGGGTGAGGATGTGGTCCAGTATAACGTCAGCAGGTGACTTGCCAGTTGCGACATTGACGTGCCGACGGAGGATGAAGAGGGCAACGGGCAGATGGTCAGCCTACATAGTGTGCTAGTCGCCCACATGGAACCGCAGCGGTCTCTTCAACTCCTGGTTGCGGCACTCCATGGGGTGTGCACATGGATGTTAAATCGCTGTCCTCAAATGCCATACTCCCCAACGGGTGCACTATTCCCTCCATTTCCTTCCAGTAAATTGTATCCTGTTGTCGGTGAGCAGGTTTTGCGGGAATCCCCACCTAGGGAAAAAGTCATTTTGCAAGACTTTGGCAATACTGGTAGCTCGTGCGCTGCTGACTAAGTAGGCCACGACCCTCCGTGGGAAGTTGTCTGTGACCACAATGATTAAATTCTTGCCCCCTGAGGACCTGGGATAAGGCCCCGTGAGATCAAGAGACACTGCCTCAAAGGCTTCGTCAGCAGTCAGGATTGTTGTTGCTGCTGCACCCGGTCTGCTCGCCTGCCTTTAACTGATTGCACTTGGTACATTTTTGCACATATTGGCACACGTGCTTGTTGAGTTCAGGCCAAAAGAAATCCTCCCTAACATTACTGATAGTCTGTTCCGTCCACGGGTGCCCTCCAACATTGCTATTGTGCTCGTGCTCCAACACTGGCCTTACCCTCTAGCACTTATGTATCGGGTGGCACCAGACGAACATGTCTCTATGCCCGGGATGGCCTACCAGTGTGAGAGATGCCGAAGAAAGCACATCTCTCACTCCCGCAGATCCAAGCCATCCTGGATATATATAAATGTGGTATGGCACCTGGCCATCCAGCAAGCAGTGGAGACGACGACATACAGATTACTGACTTTGCACGTCGCCCACATGAAGACCCAGTAGCATCACATAGGTCTAGCGGACAAAATCCTCGACCAACATGCCAAGTCAGTCTAATTGGGAACGTGTCAAAGTGTCTAACTGGCTGTCTAACACTCGCCAACACTCCACATCATGCTGTGCGGAACTCTCTTTTTGTGCATGAGTAAGTGCACATTCCAGATGTGCTTGCACCACGTTACAGTACAAATTGCGCACAGTGATGTCATTGTTGGTTGATGCGGATTTGGTGCAGGTGTACTGCGCTCAGTGGTTCCTGCATAGTTGGTGGTAGTATCTCCTCCCACTCTGCGTCATCATGTACCACAATGTTAGTGCCTGGTTACCTGGATACTGCATCTGCCAGCTGTTTTTCACTGCCTGAGATATGCTCCGTGATGAATTTGTAGGCTTAGAGGAGCAGTGCCCACCGGTTCATCTTGCTGCATGCCGTGTGCATGGTGTGGAGCCAGACTAAGCAGTGGTTGTCGGTGCAAAGTATGAAGCTGTGGTATTCAAGTATGCCCGATACTTTTTGATGGACCATACCACGGCCAAATTTCACATTCATTAATGTACCTCTGCTCAATCTGTCCAAACTTAGCGGTGGTGAAGTCAGTGACGTGACGTGGCGTTCACCATTGTCACTGCACTG